>CM025793.1:58564903-60964903 GCA_014635995.1 Sarcophaga peregrina
TGATGTCTGACCTGGGATACGAACCCGGGCCTTTTGTCTAATAAGCCAACACACTACCCACTAGACCACGGCGATTTAAATTATATTACAATTATATCTTATTAAAAATAAAATATTAAAAAACCAAAACAAAAAGTAACAAAAAAGCGAAAATTAACAAAAATAAAAATTATTCATATTATTTGGATTCCAACAAAAAGATTAAAGCATCTAGCATGTAAACGAATTTTGTTGCCAACATACGCTGCCGTTGAAGAACACTTCGTGCAATCAAAATTTGTTGGTAAAATAATTGCAAGATAGCTATATGCAGCTTGTAAATATTCACCTCTACCACCTCGTGATGTAAATAAATCTATTTCTTTGGACGGCTAAGTATCTAAATCAGTTACCCTATTAATTTATTTTATAGGTCTTTTTTTATTAATGCAACCCTACTTTCATTGATCTGAGATGTTATAATTGAAGTCAAGTGATATCGAATTTTTTTTCAGGACCTTTTGTAGGGTAAATACGTATGAATTCACAATCCCGAAAAAACGGACAAGTTTTTAAAAATTCCGGGATTCGGGATTTTGTGAATCCCGAAAATCCCTTTCAGGATTCCCCGATTGGCATGCCTACTAGGCAGCAATAATAGGACCTCCTATCAATATACTTATGTACAGTGGTGGCCACGAATTTAAGACAAAAAAAACTCTGAGAGTAAAAATGTTATGTAAAGTTTCTCAAAAAAATCTGTCGTTCGGAGTCGACTTTTGAAACTGTTGGTTCCGCTACAAATGGGTAAAATTAAAACCCACAACATGAGTGATAAGAGAAGCTATGCCCACACTCCTCAATATAAGTTGTCAATTAGGTAGAAATCCGGATATCGTGATATTCAGGAACTGAATGAAGTGTACTTAGAGTCATTATCATGTCAAAATTTCGACATGTTAGGGGTTATAGGGGGTTATTACTGCGCTACATGTAATGCGAATAATATTAAAAAATGTAAGCAATCGCAGCACAAATGGTTGACGTAAGGCAGGATATTCAGACAAGTTATTTTTATTTAGACCTCTTTTGCTCATCGTGGATCATATGTTAATACCAGAATCTAATGAGATCTCATTTTTAATTTTACTTGAGTACTTGAAGAGATTTTTAGCAGCTTCAGCTGTAGTATGTAGTTATCTTGACTGTAAGTGGTATCACGTCGTTTTAAATGTGCCAGTGCGTAATCATTTTTGAATCGGGAACATTTAATCAACTTGGAAGTTTCCTTTAAAGTTTTACTATCAGTTATCAGCATTCATTTGTTAGATCAGCTTTCGTTAGACATCTGTAGCTCTAGCCAATCCAACATAAAATGGAATAAAGAATTCGTTTCATAGCTTTTAGCTTCAAAAAATACTAAAATAGCGAAAAATTTCTAAAATTTTTTAAACTCGTGGCCAGTTTATAAAGTACGTTTTCACTGTACATTCTCTATTAAAAATATCAACAAAACAAAATTACGTTTATTTTTTGTAAAATTAAAGGATAAACTGAAACCAAAAAAATACAATTTGGTTTTAGAAGTTGTAAAAATTATCGCAAGTAATTAATAATAATTAAATTAAATTATATTAAATTTTTAGACACCGCTTTTTCATGGTATGTACTAGAGGTGTCCACAAGCCATATAAAATTGCACACTATTGCATTTCTCAAGACCGAATAGTGATTGTAGCTGCAAATATAAATAACTGTGACGCAAAGATAGTGTAAAAAAAAACAACTGTGCTCGTACACCATTGTACAACGGTATAAACGACAGTAATGTAAAGTGTGCAACAAAAATTTAGTACTCTTCATAGAGTCACAACGTGCATTTCTTTGTTTGAACTCAGCAACCGAACGTCTTTGTCGACGTCAGCATTGCCAGTAACTTTTTCACACTTATTATTTCTAGGGAAAATTTTTTTTTTTGAGTTTATGACGTAAGCAAAGGAAGTATGTTTTTGTTTTTTAACGCAATTTTATTTTCATTTTCTAAAAATATAGTCGTGTAATTATAAAAAAGTAATAAAAATAATAAAACCAAAAACATTCATACAAAACAGACAATTTTTGTAATTATTAATCTGTTCTTATAAATCACCCGTGCACGTAAAATCGTAACCTACTTACAACTATGAATAAGAAAGGTCCGAATGTTTTGCTCTTTGTTTGCTCACCAGCATTGCCATTTAAATTTTTTATTTCTTGAGAAAAACCTTTTTTTAAACTACTACTTTTTTTACACTACTGTTATTCGCATAGCAATACAGAAAAAAGTACACTACCGTATTGTATTCGGTGAAGGGTAACCTAGTCGAATGTCTTGTGCACACCTCTATTAAATACTAAGTTAGTGACGACTGATAAAAGGTGTAATAAAAAATACATTAATTCCGAATTATTTTTTCCTAATAAAACGGTTCATCTCCTTCCAAAATTATTCTAATATTCCACGAAAATATAATAAATTGCTACCAAAATAGAATAATAAAAATTCACCCCGAAATCTAAAAAACCATAAACGAAACAGACAGGCATTCAGAGAGGGACAGAAATACGAATCTGTTTTTGGTTTTATTATTTTTATTACTTTTTTATAATTACACTACTATATTTTTGAAAAATGAAAATAAAATTGCGTTAAAAAACAAAAACATTATAGGTAGCATACTTCCTTTGCTTTCGCCATAAACTCAAAAAGAATTTTCCACAAGAATAATAAATTTAATAAAGTTACTGGCAATGCTGGCGTCGACGAAGATGTTCGGTTGCCGGGAGTAAAAAAAAAAATGCACGCTGTGGCTCTATGAAGAGTACAATATTTTTGTTGTGGTCTCCACGCAACTCTCTTACAATGGTTTACGAGTGCAGTTGTTTTTTTGTACACTATCTTTACTCCACACTTATTTATATTTGTAGCTACAATCAATATTCGGTCTTGAGAATTATCATTTGATGTAAAAAAGTACCTTTTGAGTTATAGTTTAGTAACATTTTAAAAATTTCAATTTTGTAACACCTCTATGAAATGGTTCAATAGAAACTGGTTTATATATAATATATGCAGTGGATTTCTCTATTCAATGCAGCAATAAACAGAATCTAATTATTTTTCCAAACGAAAGCGTTTAGTCGAGAACAAAACTGTTAGAGAACGGTTGTGAGTTATTAAGAATTGTACAACGAAATGTCGAAAAAATATTGTGCCACTTATACTATTCCATTAAATATCAGTGAGAATGATATACTCCAAATTGGTCGTACCCACCTCCAACATTTTATTAACTTAAACATCAAGTAAGTGTGTGTTGAGAAAACTTAAATAAAGAAAAATATTCTTTTCAAGTCATCTACAATACTATTTATTGTATTTATTCGTATTAGAATGGACGATTGCAATCATATGATGCTTAAAATGCATTTGGAACTTGATGACTCAGCGTCAATTGGAGAAACTGAGCAACGAAACATTGAACACAATGACAGTTCTATTAACGGCTTGAGCCAATCTGTACAACAACTCAAAAAAGAGATGAAAGCATTAAAAGATGCTTTACAACAATCAAAGGGTGATGTGGTAAATCAATTAATATTAAATCGTATTGATAGTTCTCCTAATGTTGACAATAATGCAACGCAAGAATCAAATTCTAACAAACAATCGAACAATAAACACGAATTAAGCGGTGAGCATTATTATACCAAAAATGTTGCCAGTGCCAGTGAAGGACACCAAATGGACACCACCGTGCCAGAAGAAAACTTAAAAGTTATTGATTTAAGAAGGAATTGTGTTTACATAAAAAATGTTGAAAGTACTGCTACACGCTTAGAGTGGGCTTTCTGTATTGTTAAATTAGCATATGAAATGAATGTGGAAATTCCTTACAATTCTGTCATTCATGTAGATATCGACTCAACTAATCATGATTACTATGTTTACTTTCGTAACGCGGATATTAAAGAAGAATTTCTAAAGAATAGACATTTATTGATATACGATCCAGAGACAAGTCCTTTAAGAATATTCGATTATAGTGAGTGGGGCATTGTTGACATTGCAAATATTCAATCTTCTGATTTCAGTTTGGACGCGGCCTATTCGCATGTGATTGAAATAGCGACAAAAATGGGTATAACGAAAGATTGGCAAGTTTGGTATTCTATTGATTATATAGACGTGTTTAGCACAAAATCAAATTTGCTTAATTATTCTGTTCGGTTTAAGAACGAGTTTATGAGAAAGGAATTTCTACGCAGAAGAGATGTTTTAAAACAATTCCCAGAAACAAAATCTTTACTAATTTCAGATGGAGGTGGTCATAAATTAAGTTTTCGTGACATAAATGATTTTAGCACGACTGTAGCTTGTGCTAATGTTATTGGGATTGCGGAACTAATTGGTTTGTCATTAACAACCGATAATTTCAAACGTATATATGTTCTTAATCATATTTGTTATCAAAAGGATGAGTTTCGTTTAATTGTTGAGTTTTCTAGCAAGCAAGTAAAATATGAATTTCTAGAGAAGAAAAGTAAATTGGAAGAAATGGAATATTTACAATATTGTGATTTTGAATTTACGGATATTAATGTAGAAAATAACGATGTTGAGATAACGTATCGAAATAGACATCTAGCCACTGCTTTAAGTTTCTTTGGATTAGCGAAACAACTGGGTTGCATATTTACTCCTGATAAACTTAATCATTTCATTAAATTGTCAATATTCATTGCCAACGTATATTGCCGCATTTGGTATTGGATTTAGGACAGAACATATGAAAGAAGAGCGGATAAGAGAGAAAATTTACATTTCCAGAAACCACATACAAGTTTTTTTTTTTAACATTTTCTTATTAAAACATTGCATATGTAGAAACTTTTAAAAGATTTTTCTTTAACTTTTGTTTACGTTTCAACAAAAATTCTTCATTTTTTTTATTACAACTTGAATTCACGGAATATTACTTTAGTTTAATATTAATTATTCTATTATTTTCTGCAATTAATTATCTTGATTTTTTTCTAATTAATTTTAAATAAAGACGATATTTGTTTTTAATAAAAAACTGTGTGTGTCTTACAATTTTTTTTTTAAAATAATTTCTCAACGTTGTAGCGAAAACTATTTCGAAATCGATGCGAGTTGAACTTCTAAACAATTTAAAAGCAATTTGAATTTATCTGAAGTTCCTAGTTCAGCTAGCTGAATAAATGAAATTATTACATATTTAAAGACTCGTTATACAAAAATTAAAAATTTTACCTATAAGACTTTGGTTTTATATTCAGTCAGCTGAATTAGTTCAATTCTAATATTTCTATATAATTATAGAAAACGATTACATACATTTAAGTTGAAATAGACAAATTAAGCTTCGCTGAATAACAGTATATTTTTTTGTATTTAGAGATTTATTAAATAAAAACTCTTATTCAGTTGGCTGAGTTACTCTGATTTTACTTCTGCTTTTCTTTATTTTAATTTAGTTAAAGGAAAATTTTAAAATTTCAGTTAAATAAATCAATTCGTACTTATATAAAGATATTTTAAATAAAAATTCCTAAGTTGCTGTTTTTGGTGATATTCAGCTAGCTGAATTAGATTTTTGTAATTATTTTCATATAATTACAACAAAAGATTTGCATTTAGAACCATATTCATAAATTAAGCAAGCTGAATGGGCTTAAATATAATAATTTTTGTTTTTTTAAATATATCATATTATCATAGATCGGTATGTGAAGGTCGGTATATTTTTTTCTCCTACCTTATGAACAGCGTTGCTAGTAAATTTTTTTAAATAACTTTATTTCTGAAAAAAAACTTATTTTCTACGGAAGTACTAAAATTTTAAAAGTAAAACCCGGAGTCCGGTGTCTGTAACTTCTTCTGATTATCTTAAAGTTGCCCGGGAGTAAATATTTCATGTTAATATTATTGAATTTAATGAAAAAATTAAAATTTGCCTAAAAAAAAACAAACAAACAAATTTAAATTTAGAAAACAAATTTAATGAAAATTTTTTCGCATTTCAAAAATTTTGAAAAAAATCGAAAGGTGCTGTATTAAATAGTATAGAAAAAAATCTGTACTTTTTTTCAGTACTTTTCTATTCCAAAAATACCGCAGTATGCCCGCAACACCTTCAGTACTTTTTTCATTATAACATATTTTATGTTTTGCTCCTTTCAACTATTAATGCGTTAAAGTTCGGTCACACATGGCAATTGTTTGCCTCCAAATTACTCTTGTTTGCCCGAAATTCTACTGATACAAGGCGACTTCATTGAAGATAATTAGTTAATGAAGACAATTAGTTAATCGTGGGCGTTGTCTCTAGGCAGTAGGGATGCTAAACGGGATTGATTTTTAAAAATACAGATGTTCGGGATTTTGTAATCCTGATGCCGAAATGCCGGGATATTTCGGGATAATTCAAGATCCAAAAACACCCGAAAAAACATGGGAAAAATCGCGATTTTCTCTTAACAATAATCATTTACTTTACAATTATATCTTATTAAAAATAAAATATTAAAAAACGAAAACAAAAAGTAACAAAAAAGCGAAAATTAACAAAAATAAAAATTATTCATATTATTTGGATTCCAACAAAAAGATTAAAGCTTCTAGTTGCCAACATACGCTGCCGTTGAAAAACATTTGTTGGTAAAATAATTCCAAGATAGCTACAGTAGCGAGCACAAAAAATGCAACACTGTGCCATATGATCTTTAATAAGATCTGTTTCAAAATAACGGTAAGTAATATCTATTTTCTTTTGCTGTTAATTCCTTCAATTATAAGTTTTCAAAGTAACCACAGTTTATTCCAAATTCTGCTTTAAAAAGTTAAATATTTTTGAATTAGTGAAAAAAGTGCGAATTTTTAGCGAGCAAAAAAAAAAAAATGCAGCATAATAAAAAAATAGTTAAAGTAAGTTATTTATTAAATTATAATTGAAAATTTCTTAAATAAGTTATACAACATGTGTTTTGTAATAGAAGCAGCTCTCAGCTGACAGCAAAACTGCAATCATTAAAGCCTTAGAAGAAGGAAAATCCATGCGTGAAGTTGGACACCTCTTTAGTGTAAATCAATCAACCGTAAGTCGGATTAAATCTCGATTTTCCTTGAGAAATAGTGTGGAAAGGAAACCAGGTAGTGGCAATCCTCGAAAAACTACCTCTCGCCAAGACCGCCAGATGATTCCACTCGTTAAAAAATATCCACGAAAGACCGCAGTGGACGTTGCTAATTTCGCAAATGGGAGTATCTATTGAAAGAGGCTAATTTGCATGCGAGACGACCCGCAAAGAAACCTCTAATCAGTGCAATCAATGAAAAGAAGCGCCTGGAATTTGCAAAACGTTACAAGGATTGGTCAAATGAACAATGAGCTAAAGTCTTGTGGAGCGATGAAAGCAAATTTAATTTGTTTGGCTCCGATGGAATAAATTTTGTTCGAAGACCGCCTGGACAGAGATATTCTCCAAGATATCAACTTCCAACCGTAAAATATGGCGGTAGATCAATAATGGTGTGGGGTAAGGAACGATATGTTTAAAAAAAATTATTGATTTTACGTCACGTATTTACAGGTGCGTTTTCCCGTGGTGGGGTAGGTCCCTTAACTCAAATCGAAGGTAAAATGGACGCCAAGAAGTACTGTGAAATCCTTGGAGAACACTTGCTTCCTCATCTGCGGGAAAAAATGCCTCCTGGTAGCATATTCCAACAGGATAACGATCCAAAGCACTCAAGTCGCTTAGCTCGAAACTTTTTAAGCGACAATGATGTCAATGTTTTGGATTGTCCATCACAGTCTCCCGATCTAAACCCCATAGAAAATCTATGGGAGCTATTAGATCGGGAAGTTAAGAGGAAACATCCATCAAATAAGAGGCAATTGGAAGAAATTTTGAAAAGTGAATGGGAGAAAATATCCATTAACACATTAATAGCTTTAGTCGACTCTATGCCTTCTAGGTTGCAAGAAGTCATAAAAAATAAGGGCTACGCCACTAAATATTAATTTTAAGATTTTTTTGAAAGAAATTTATGCTGTTGCATTTTTATTGCTCCCATGAAATTCGCACTCTTTTTAATAAATGACAAAATAATATATCATTAATTAAAAATATGTATTTACATAATGTTATTGATAATAGGTATCTATAACTGTAGGGATTAATAACCCAAAGAAATATTTTGAACTGGTCACCATTTTTTTAAAATTATCGCACTTAAAGATAATTTTACCCAACGTTGCATTTTTTGTGCTCGTTACTGTATATGCAGCTTGTAAATATTCACCTCCACCACCTCGTGATGTAAATAAATCTATTTCTTTGGACGGCTGAGTATCTAAATCAGGCCTTTTTTAGGTCTACTTGATCTGAGATGCTATTATTGAAGTCAAATGATATCGAATTTTTTTCAGGACCTTTTGTAGGGTAAATACGTATGAATTCACAATACCGAAAAAACGGAAAAGTTTTTAAAAATCCCGGTATTCGGCATTTTGTGAATCCCGAAAATCCCAGGCTTTCGGGATTTCACGATTGGCATGCGTACTAGGCGGATATAATAGGACCTCCTATCAATATACTTATGTACAGTGGTGGCCACGAGTTTAAGACAAAAAAACTCTGAGAGTAAAAATGTTATGTAAAGTTTCTCAAAAAAATCTGTCATTCGGAGTCGACTTTTAAAACTGTTAGTTCCGCTACAAATGGGTAAAATTAAAACCCACAACATGAGTGATAAGAGAAGCTATGCCCACACTCCTCAATATAAGTTGTCAATTAGGTAGAAATCCGGATATCGTGATATTCAGGAACTGTGATTTTGTTAGCCTCTGAATGAAGTGTACTTAGAGTCATTATCATGTCAAAATTTCGACATGTTAGGGGTTATTACTGCGCTGCATATAATGCGAATAATATTCAAAAACAATCGCAGCACAAATGGTTGACGTAAGGCAAGACATTCAGGCAAGTTTTTTTTATTTAGACCTCTTTTGTTCATCGTGGATCATATGTTAAAGGTTCAATTAGTTGTGACTTAACCATAACCATATAAATCAGCTGTTTTAACCAACTTTATGGACATCACTGTTTTCGATTATAGGTGACTTACCATAATGCAATAGTCGTAACGATAACCATATGTGCCAATTGAATTTTGGTTTTTTGCCATAACCATAAACAGCTGTTTGCTAAATTTACTTACATATATACACATTTTTTTTGTTTACTTTTGTATTTTTGAAAAATACATATGTGCAATTAACGTAACCAGTTGTTTATGGCTATGGTAGCACTGATTACTGCTAATAGTACGGAATAATTCGGAATTAATGTATTTTTTATTACACCTTTTATCAGTCGTCACTAACTTAGTATTTAATAGAGGTGTGCACAAGACATTCGACTAGGTTACTTTCACCGAATACAATACTGTAGTGTACTTTTTTCTGTATTGCCATGCGAATATTAGTAGTGTAAAAAAATTAGTAGTTTAAAAAAAGGTTTTTCCCAAGAAATAAAAAGTTTAAATGGCAATGCTGGCGAGCAAACAAAGAGCAAAACATTCGGATAATTAATAATTACAAAAATTGTCTGTTTCGAATGAATGTTTTTGGTTTTATTATTTTTTTTACTTTTTTATAATTACACTACTATATTTTTGAAAAATGAAAATAAAATTGCGTTAAAAAACAAAAACATTATAGAATACATCCTTTGCTTTCGCCATAAACTCAAAAAGAATTTTCCACAGGAATAATAAGTTTAATAAAGTTACTGGCAATGCTGGCGTCGACGAAGATGTTCGGTTGCTGAGAGCAATCAAAGAAATGCACGTTCGTTGTGACTCTATGAAGAGTACAAAATTTTTGTTGCATGCTTCACACAACTGCCGTTCATACCGTTGTACAATGGTATACGAGCACAGTTGTTTATTTTTACACTATCTTCGTCACAGTTATTTATATTTGCAGCTACAATCACTATTCGCTCTTGAGAAATGCAATAGTGTGCAATTTTATATGTCTTGTGCACACCTCTAGTACATACCATGGAAAAGTGGTGTCTAAAAATTTAATATAATTTAATTTAATTATTATTAATTTGAGATAATTTTAACAACTTCTAAAAACAAATTGTATTTTGTTGGTTTCAATTTATCCTTTAATTTTACAAAAAATAAACGTAATTTTGTTTTGTTGATATTTTTAACAGAGAATGTACAGTGAAAA
Source organism: Sarcophaga peregrina (assembly GCA_014635995.1). Classification (NCBI taxonomy): domain Eukaryota; kingdom Metazoa; phylum Arthropoda; class Insecta; order Diptera; family Sarcophagidae; genus Sarcophaga; species Sarcophaga peregrina. Next base: position 58,575,199 of record CM025793.1, read on the forward strand.
CGTACTTTATAAACTGGTCACGAGTTTAAAAAATTTTAGAAATTTTTCGTTATTTAAGTATTTTTTGAAGCTAAAAGCTATGAAACGAATTTTTTATTCCATTTTATGTTGGATTACATCAAAATAATTGGTTATGATTGGCTAGAGCTACAGATGTCTAACGAAAGCTGATCTAACAAATGTGTTTATCCTTAATGTTTTTTAAGGAAATAATTAAATTAAATAATTTATAATTTAATTATGTTCTCTTGGACACTTAAAACAATGACCGCGAAGACCAAACCGTTTGAGATTGAAAGCACCGATCGTTTATAATGTTACAATTCAACTAATTTATTATTTCAATATTTTCTTAAATCTAACTTATTCTATTTACTTAATCGTAAGTGTACTATTCTAGTCAGCAACTCCGTTGCTTACTTATTTCTTATTTTTAATGACCTTGGGGTCATTTGGTTTGTAGACCCAGGACGTAGTCTCGAGACCAAGCCTGCCAGAATGTCTGCTTGAGTCCGCAAAGTAGTCGCCAGCGCTTCCATAATTTGGGCTCTTTCATTCTCCCGTCGCCTACGGATTCATGCGGCAGCGAACGCAGACCCTCTCCTATCAACAGATGAGCTGGAGTTAGCGCCTCTCCGTCGTTGGGATCTGGAGACAGCGGTGCAATTGGCCGACTGTTGAGCACCGATGCGTTGCCTTTTGCGCGCAGAAACAGGAACTTCGCCTGCTTGACGACTTCTTCCCACAGTCCTCCCAAGTGCGGCACCCGAGGTGGTATGAAGGTGAACTTCACCCCGGACGACGCTGCGTAAGATTCGAGGGCGGGTCGACTCCTGTCGAGTACTTTTTGTAGCTGTTTGAAAATGTTGCTGACTCCTACGAAGTTCGTCGTCTTGTCGCATAGCTCCTCTTGCGGAAGTCCACTTCTAGCAGCGAACCTTTTAAAAGATAGAAGAAAGGAATCAGTCGATAAATCAGACACTAACTCTAAATGCACTGTTTTTGAAGTGAAACACACGAAGACCGCTATATACATTTTCAATGGTGGTCGACCTCGAATTCTCAATGAGACATTAACGGGACCACAAAAGTCTACGCCGACAATAAGAAATGGCCGTGTAGCTCTCACTCTATTAGTGGGCAAGTTTCCCATTATTTGAGACATAAGTCGTGGTTTATAGCGGAAACAATGTACACACTTGCGAACAACTCTACTGCACTCTTCCTTGGCGTAAATTAGCCAGATCCTCTCCCTAGCGAGAGCAATGAGTGCCTTCGTGCCAGCATGGCAATTTCCGAAATGTAGGTGGCGCAAGTAAAGTGTGACAAAGTCATTTTGCTTCGGTAACAACAGTGGGAATTTTGCATCATATAGCAATTTTGCATCAAGCAATCTCCCACCTACCCTTAATAGTGAAAATGTTCGCCCTTCCTCAGTGAATGTATGAATGAAAGGCGTAAGCCTCTGTATGTTCGACGGTAAGGTCAGAGATTTCTGTAATTTAGAAATCTCCTCAGAAAAATTAGATTTCTGGATAGCTTCCACGAGACGATAAAATGACCATTTCATTTCCGTTGCAGTAGGTATGATACTTTGATTTGACTTTCGTCTCTTCAGATTATCAATAAATCTAAGTACGAAACATGTTACTCGCAGTAACGTCTTATATGAAGAGTACCTTGAAATCATCTCCAGCAGACAGTTAGACGTCTCCTCTTACTTACTTACTTAATTGGCCATAACAACCCGATTAACGGATTTCGGCCTGCCGCAATACATCCTTCCAGGCGCCTCTGCTTCTTGCGCGCCTACGCCAGTTGGTCACACCAATCGATGACAGGGCTTCCTCGACTTGGTCCTTCCACCGGATACAAGGTCGTCCTCTTCGCCGACTTCCGCAGATCCCCGCATCAAATACCCGTTTCGCCGGAGCATCCTCCTCCATTCGAACGACATGGCCGAGCCAGCGCAGCCGCTGGATATTAATACGCTGCACAACATCTATGTCGTTGAGGAGCTCATACAGCTCACTGTTAGATCGGATACGGAAATCATCGCCAACTCGCACAGGACCGAAGATCTTACGTAGGACTTTCCTCTCGAATACCCTCAAGGCTGCTGCATCAGTTCTTAATAGGGTCCATGCCTCTGCGCCATAAAGAAGCACGGGTAAGATGAGCGTCTTGTAGAGTATTAATTTTGTCGCACGAGAGAGGTCTCTGCTGCTCAATTGCCTATTGAGACCATAGTAGCACCTGTTGGCAAGAGTAATCCTGCGTTTGATCTCCAGACTGACATCATTTTTGGTGGTAACGGCGGAGCCAAGATAAATAAATTCCTTGACTGTATCAAAAGTATAGTTATCGGCCGTAATCTGAGAATCAATACGCCGCACGTCTCTACTTGTCGACAACATATACTTTGTTTTGCCCTCATTTACTGCCAGACCCATCTTCTTAGACTCCCGTTCAATAGCGCTAAAGGCAGCAGTAACATCTCGCTTGGTACGCCCTATAATGTCGATGTCGTCAGCGTACGCAAGCAATTGGACACTTTTTTGAAAGATAGTGCCATTGCGATGCACTCCTGCCTTTCGCAGAACACTCTCCATGACGAAGTTGAAGAGGTCGCATGATAAGGGGTCGCCTTGTCTGAAACCTCGCACGGTATCAAAAGGTTCGGAGAGGTCCATTCCTACCTTGACGGAGCTGCAGGAATTGCTCAACGTCATTCTGCATAGCCTTATCAGCTTCGCAGGTATACCGAGCTCAGACATTGCGGCATAAACACGATCCCTTATGGGGCTATCGAAGGCTGCCTTATAGTCGACAAAAAGATGGTGTGTGTCGACTTGTTTTTCGTGGGCCTTTTCCAGGATTTGGCGCAGTGTGAAGATCTGGTCTATGGTGGATTTGCCAGGTCTGAAGCCGCACTGATAAGGTCCAATCAGTGTTTTGACGAGTGGCTTCAGTCGTTCACACAATACGCCTGTAAGAACCTTATATGCGATAGGGAGAAGGCTAATACCCCTGTAGTTGGCGCAGATTGTGGGGTCTCCCTTTTTCAGGACAGGACAGAGGACACTGAGGTTCCAATCGTTGGGCATACTTTCTTCTAGCCATATTTTGTAGATGAGCTGGTGCATGCGCCCTACCAACTCATTACATCCGGTCCTAAACAATTCAGCGGGGAGGCCATCAGGACCTGCCGCTTTATTGTTTTTAAGACGCGTAATCGCGACTTTGACCTCTTCATAGCTAGGCGGCGGAATCTCCACGCCGTCATCATTGATCGGGTTCGGAACATCATCTCTAGAGGCGGTATTGGTGTCGTCATCGCCTTGTAGCAGAGTAGAGAAGTGTTTCCTCCACAACCTCAGCACCCCCTGCGGATCTGTAACCAGGTTTCCGTTCTCGTCCTTGCAAGAAGACGCTCCGGGTCTATAACCCTCGGTTAGACGCTTAACCTTCTGATAAAATTTTCTAGCGTCATTCCTACGTCTATGCATCTCGACTTCCTCACGCTCACGCCTTTCCTGCTCCCTTTTCTTGCGTCTGAAAAGGCGTCTCTCTTCCCTTCTCTTCTCTCTGTAGTTCTCGACAATGGCTCGCGTAGCAGCAGACTGCAACGTCTTCTTGTATGCGGCGTTTTTCGCTGCAGTTGCCTCGCGACACTCCTCATCGTACCATTGATTTCGTTGGGGTGGGCGCTCGAAACCAAGGACTGTTTCCGCAGTAGTGCGCAAGGAGTGGGAGATGTTGGCCCACAGTCCTCCAATGTCGTTGAGATTAGGTGGGGATCGACGGAGCTTATCCGAGAGTTGAGCGGAGAACGCCTCAACTGTCCCTTGTGATCGCAGCTTCCTGACATCCAGCTTCCGCAGTGTACTAGAGCGCGCCATCCTCGAGGCGCTAATGCGCAATCGAAACTTGGCTGCGACAAGGTAGTGGTCCGAGTCAATGTTCGGACCTCTAAATGTGCGCACATCTAGTACACTGGATACATGCCTTCCGTCAATCACAATATGATCGATCTGGTTGGAAGTTGACCGATCGGGGGACATCCAAGTGGCCTTGTGGATGTCGAGATGTTGAAACCTGGTGCTACATACTACCATGTTACTCCTCTACTGCAAGAAATACATGCACCTTTCTCGTTTCCAATAATTTCTGGTTCTCTGTCAATGTTCATTGACAGGCCATTCTGACTCGTCGTTTAGTAAAAACGACGGTCCATTAAACCATATTGATTCCTTCAATTCCTTCACATCGGATCCTCCTGACATAATGTCAGCGGAATTCTGTTTAGTAGGCACGTGGCGCCACGAAACTTGGTCCGACCACTCCTGAATCTCAGCGACCCTATTTGATACAAAAGTCGTTAAAGAGGATGGATGCGTTTTTATCCAATGCAGTACTATCTCCGAGTCTGTCTAGAAATAAATGTTATCTATTGTGAAATTCATCATACGCTTAATTGTGTTCCATAATTTAGCCAGCAGGTGTGCAGCACATAGCTCAAGTCTAGGAAGTGATTTAGACTTGAGAGGAGCAACTTTGGATTTAGCCGTAAGTAGTCTCGAGACAACTGTATTTGTCTCGGAGCTTCTAATGTATATGCAACACCCATATGCTCGAATTGAAGCGTCTGAAAATCCGTGTATCTGGATTCTCGATGTAGATGTGGTATACTGTGGAAGAATCTTGGGATACTAATTGAATCAACTTCCATTAAATTAGTCTTGAAGTTTTCCCATGAAGTATTCAACCCCAAGGGAATTGATTCATCCCAGTCAAGCTTTTGAATCCAAAGCTCTTGTAATAGGATTTTAGATTTTGTAACAAGTGGGCATAATAGTCCGAGAGGATCGAATAATCGAAAAGACACCGATAACATGTTTATCTTTGTAGCCTTTAAGTCCTGAAACTTATCTTCCAAATGAAATTTAAATAAATCATTCTTCGGAACCCAATGTATGCCCAATGCCTTCGTAGAGTCTGAGTCACTATGTATTAGTTTCTCTTTCTGTAGAGAACTCAGAAATTCAGGATGGTTTGAAAACCATTTTCGCTGAAGACAAAATATCAGTCACCTGATTTCGTATCAGAATTAATTCATCATAATTCTAAGCTCCGGCAAGTAAATCATCCACGTAAAAATCACTGCGAACAACTTTTGAACCCACAGGTAAAGTCTCTTTGTATATGTCGCTTAAGTGAATCAGACATCTAATGGCTAAAAATGGCGCTGAAGCTGTACTATAAGTGACAGCGTTCAGTCGAAAAAGCCTCAACTCATCAGATGGATTCTCTCGCCAAAGGATTAATTGAAAATTCCTATCCTTGTCACCAATCATTACCAGACGATACATTTTCTCAATATCTGCAGTGATTACATACCTGTGGAATCGAAAACGGATTAATGTAGAATACAATTCTTCTTGAACTGTAGGACCGACCATCAACAGTTCGTTAAGTGAAACTTGTGAAGTTCTACATGAAGCATCAAATACTACCCGAAGTTTGGTAGTTGTACTCTGAGGGCGTAAAACGCATTGATGTGGAATGAAGTAGTGGGGAGTATCAGGGAATTTGTCCAAAAGAGACATGTGACGCAAGTTGAAGTACTCCTTAATGAAATCATGATACATCTGCCGCATAGTATCATATTTGGAAAGTCTTCGTTCCAAAGAGAGAAATCGTCGCCTGGCAGTTTCAAACGAAGTTCCTAATAGATTAGAATCAGACTTAAAAGAAACCTCAAATCGTCCCGACGCAAGACGTCTCACTGAAGTCTTGAATTCGTTTTCACATTTTTTATGCTCCTCAGAATAAATTTGAGTTGATTTGGTTGGAAGTTCTTCTATGGAATCAACGTTACTCTCGTCTTCGATTGAAGTATTTATATGAAATACCTTTGAATTGAAAGAGTTCTTTGACTGACTGTATCTTCCAGTAACAATCCAACCAAGAGAAGTCTTTTGAAGGACTGGAAGACTCGGGCCCAATTTGATTTGGCCAACACACATTAAGTCGAAGAAAGGACCTGCGCCAATTAACAAATCAATTTTTTGTGGCTTATAGAAGCAAGGATCAGCTAATTCCACGTTTGACGGAATATTCAAATTAGCTATGTTGACCCTATGATCAGGTTGTAAATTTGTAATTGATTTTAATACACAAAACTTTGAAGTGAATTGGGTAGAGTTGACACTCGAAGTAACCGTTAAATTGACCCGTGATTTAGACAACGAATTTGTTTCTCCAATGCCATTCAAATTCAATCTGCCTCCTTCCTTTTTCAATCGTAGTAATTGAGCTAGTTCCTCGGTTATCAAATTAGGTTGAGAACCGGAATCTAAAAGAGCTCTGGCTGGTATTAGTTGGTCAGAACTACTTCTTAGTCTTACCACAGCTGTTGCTAGAATTATGCGTTCATCTGACGCCGAATAGTTCACAGAAGCGTGAGAAGTCGAAGGCTGTTCAGAGTAGTTTACTGATGTATTGTTCGAACTAGCATTGTATCGATGAAGTAATGTGTTGTGCGAACCATTACATATTCGACATTTAAACGAAGGACACCTGGCAAAAGTGTCCCTTTTTCAAACAGTTTATACATGCTGGCACGGATTTCACGAAATCGAATCTTTTGGCTATCGGCTCAGCAGTGAAAGAAGGGCAATTGCCAATCATGTGTTGCGTTGATTTGCAAAATAGGCATTTGTCAACAGATTGTTTCAACTTTGTACAATTTAGTGATGTTTTATTTGTTCTAAAATTAAAACGTTCATTTGTAGGTTTGTTAACCCTCGACCTTGAATTCGAAGACTCATCAGCAGAAATGTGCTGGTAACGTCTATTCAAGGCGGCTTTACAATCTGACCACAATGGGAGCTTCTCGAAGTCAAGCTGTTCTTCCCATTACATCACTAAATGTATTAAGATGGCATTCGTTATCTTCTTGTCATCACCAATTGATAACAATGAATCGTAGATGGCAGAAACAGTATCAATCATGGTTCTCAAAGCAACAGCCGAAGGCTTGGTAATTTCCGGCAAACCAAAAAGTTTTGCGATATTGTCGAAAAATATTAAGCATTTATTATCGTATACTTTTTTCAAGCTAGCTATTGCTTTGGGGTAATTCTCTTCGGATATCTGAAAGGCCTTTACGGTACCCAAGGCCGATTCGGACAAGCATGAGATCAAATGGTTGAATTTCTCGATATCCGTTAAAGTTGGATCATTGTGAACCAAGTTCTCAAATAGGCTCATGAAATTCTTATATTCAGCATATTTCCCACTGAATTTAGGGAGCTTCATATTTGGTAATCTATAATGATGAGCTTGTACGCTGAACGAAGTTTCAGGCGCATTCGATTGCCTATTCTTGGCCAACAAGCTCATGAACGAACTTTTTGTGGCTACACACAGATCCTCAAGCTCGGCTCTATTGTCGTTATCGGGATCCAAATTATCCACATCCGATTAGAGCTTCATTGCTTGGTCAATATATGATCTTAAGATATCCAATCGACATTCGAGTTCCACAGCGTATGTTGGCAACAAAATTCGTTCACATGCTAGATTCTTTAATCTTTTTGTTGGAATCCAAATAATATGAATAATTTATATTTTTGTTAATTTTCGCTTTTTTGTTACTTTTTGTTTTGGTTTTTTAATATTTTATTTTTAATAAGATATAATTGTAATATAATTCGAATGTAAATGATTATTGTTAAGAGAAAATCGCGACTTTTTCCCATGATTTTTCGGGTTTTTTTGGATCCCGAATTATCCCTGGATTTCAGCATCAGGATTACAAAATCCCGAATATCGTGATTTTTAAAAATCAATCCTGTTTAGCATCCCTACTGCCTAGAGACAACGCCCACGATTAACTAATTGCCAATATGAATATGTCATGAATTGAATTTCTTGCCTTATTTGCTGTTTGAATCAACATTATTCGCGTATGTAAACGTTCATATTAGCCGCTTACCATGCCAACGTCGACTTATGCTTTTATATGTTGAACAATTTTTGAGGCTTCTTATCACTGAGATAATTTAGAAACGCTATAAGGTCATACGTTTTTGTCTAAACTACAATAGATATGTGAGATGCCATCTTGATTAGTCAACTATTTTTTTTTTTTTGGTTATTTATCGTCTTAAAAAAGACCAGCAACTGGTGTGTCTGTTTATATCTGTAATTTTGAGTATTTCTTATTTTATAAACTCTAGCAAGAGTATTTCTGTATATTTTGTTATTGTAGTGTAAAAATATACTAAATTATACGATGACTAAAGCAAAAATATTGAATGAATGAATGAATAAAAATTATTTATCCTTGAAATATTATAGTTCGAAATTGTCTGAAGGAGTACTGTAAACTTTTTTTTGTGATTAAATTGTATCTAGAAAGCACAGTTAATAGTTTTAGTTCATTGAAATGCAAAAAAAAAAAAATCATCGAATAAACTACGTCTCGAAAATTTTCTGATCATATATATTATTTCTAAACCACTTTTTTGTCGGTTGCAAATATCTCCCAAATTTAATGAATGATATCTCATTTTAAAGCTTATATCTAACACTAATGATGAAAAATAATTAGAAATTGAAAAATTAATATTTTCATTCATAAAAATTATATTTTATATAGAACTGCATGATAATACTGTTGTCATTATGATTATCTGTTTTTGTTCAAGTGTGGTAATACAGGGTCGCTTAATAGTAATGCATGGCACTACCGGTATTTACTTAATACCGTTTATTATTAAGTCAGTTATATATAATATGAACATTAAGTTGTAAAAATCTGTGTTGGCAATACTTTGCAGTAGGGTCGCTTAATTGTAATGCTATTCCACATAATAATATATAAAGTTGTATAGCCATTTTGGTAATGTCATGGCATTGTTTGTTTTCTGAAGTGTATTAATACGGTGTCTTTTAATATATACATATATATAGTGTCAGCTGATATTTAAAAGTTAAAAAGGTTTTAAGAAAAATGAGAATAAAAATAACGTGCAACGTAAGAATACAAATAACGTGCATTTGAAAACCCAAATGCAATTATAATGTTAATCAGAAATCTTAATGCTAAACAGGGTTAATAAATGGCACCAGGCTAATCGTAACAAACTCGGGAGAACACATCATATCAGTAAAAATTATTCATACCGATAAAACTGTACTCATACCCCGAATCAACCTTACACCTTCTAATCCAACTATGCCTTTCCGAATGACACGAACATAATTCCCTGTGAAAGTTGCTTTTGCTATGACGATAAAAAAAAGAAGAAGGTCAAACCCCCCAAAAGGTAGGATTGTATTTACCAGAACCGGGCAGTTATACATTGGTTTGATACGATATTATGAGTTCTAATATTTTTATACTTTTAATAAAATTTCTCTTAATTATTTTCATTTAATGTCACAAAAATGACAACTAACGGTGCGTAATATTCGCACGGATCATCTGGTTTATTTATATTTAGCGATTTTTAAATGTAGCGATTGGCTACACTGGTACAATACATATATATATAAACATCTGTTCATTTTATTTTCATACATTCATTGTGGCAATAAATAAATACGCAGAAAACTTTTATATGAATTGGAGATTTTTTATTTCCTGTAAGTATTTACGAACCTGAAGTCATTTTGTTTTGTTTCTTTGCAATATATCACTGAGGCTCTGCAGCACAGCATACTGAATAACTGATCTTTCATCTTGTATGAAAATATACATACATGCGCATATATGTTTATGTGTATGTTATTTTTCCAACACTCTGGTGAAATATTTCTCAAGTGTGACCATATTATTGCAAACATGTGTCCCCATATTTTTGTTTGCCGCTGTTGGATGAAACAAAAATGGGAAATTAAATTGTTGTATCAGTCCAAGGCGAATACATAGAAGGTGGGATTGTTAGACCAGCTGATGCAAATAACATTGTCAAAAAATTGTTATTTTCTGTGTATTTTGTTTTGAAAATCAATTTCGTTTTTTCTTATTGTGTCAGAAGTTTGTATATTTTTCGTATTTTTCTTTTATTTTCTTCGTATGTATTTCGTTATTTTGTTTTCCCTTACAAAAAATTTATCATAGAAACTATATTGCTTTTGTAGAATTCGCCTCAGGACATCGTAAACGTTGCTTAATTGTTTTAAATTTTAGCTGAAATTATTTAATAGATTATTAAAGGATTGAGTAGAAGTTACAAAGAGGATATTTTTTAGAAATTGCTATTATTTTAGAGAAGGCTATGCGTGAGTGGTAAATTTATTTTTTATTTTTTCTTTCCACCGCCATTCTTAAGTCAGCTGTTCTTGACAAGATGATCACATCTCAACAAAAAAAAATCCCTGTTGTTTTTGTATTGTTGTACTTATTGTAATACTTATCTTATCTTCTATGAAGTCACCTTGTATCAGTCGTATTTCGGGCAAACAAGAGTAATTTGGAGGTAAACAATTGCCCTGTGTGACCGAACTTTAACGCATTAATAGTTGAAAGGAGCAAAACATAAAATATGTAATAATGAAAAAAAAGTACTAAAGGTGTCGCAGGCATACTGCAGTATTTTTGGAATGGAAAAGTACTGAAAAAAGTACTAAAGTACAGATTTTTTTCTATACTATTTAATACAGCACCTTTCGATTTTTTTCAAAATTTTTGAAATGCGAAAAAATTTTCATTAAATTTGTTTTCTAAATTTAAATTTGTTTGTTTGTTTTTTTTAGGCAAATTTTAATTTTTTCATTAAATTCAATAATAATAACATGAAATATTTACTCCCGGGCAAGGTTAAAATAATCAGAAGAAGTTACAGACACCGGACTCCGGGTTTTACTTTTAAAATGTTAGTACTCCCGTAGAAAATAAATTTTTTTCCAGAAATAAAGTTCTTTAAAAAAATTTACTAGCAACGCTGTTCATAAGGTAGGAGAAAAAAATATACCGACCTTCACATACCGATCTATGATAATATGATATGATATTTAAAAAAGCAAAAATGATTATATTTAAGCCCATTCAGCTTGCTTAATTTATGAATATGGTTCTAAATGCAAATCTTTTGTTGTAATTATATAAAAATAATTACAAAAATCTAATTCAGCTAGCTGAATATCACCAAAAACAGCAACTTAGGAATTTTTATTTAAAATATCTTTATATAAGTACGAATTGATTTATTTAACTGAAATTTTAAAATTTTCCTTTAACTAAATTAAAATAAAGAAAAGCAGAAATAAAATCAGAGTAATTCAGCCAGCTGCATAAGGGTTTTTATTTAATAAATCTCTAAATACAAAAAAGTACACTGTTATTCAGCGAAGCTTAATTTGTCTATTTCAACTTAAATATATGTGATCGTTTTCTAATAATTATATAGAAATATTAGAATTGAACTAATTCAGCTGGCTGAATATAAAACCAAAGTCTAATAGGTAAAATTTTTAATTTTTGTATAACGAGTCTTTAAATATGTAATAATTTCATTTATTCAGCTAGCTGAATTAGCAACTTCAGATAAATTTAAATTGCTTTTAAATTATTTAGAAGTTCAACTCGCATCGATTTCGAAATAGTTTTCGCTACAACGTTGAGAATTTATTAAAAAAAAAAATCAATGTAAAACACACACAGTTTTTTATTAAAAACAAATATCGTCTTTATTTAAAATTAATTAGAAAAAAAATCAAAATAATTAATTGCAGAAAATAATAGAATAATTAATATTAAACTAAAGTAATATTCCATGAACTCAAGTTGTAATAAAAATAAATGAAGAATTTTTGTTGAAACGGAAACAAAAATTAAAGAAAAATCTTTTAAAAGTTTCTCCATATGCAATGTTTTAATAAGAAAATGTTAAAAAAAAACTTGTATGTGGTTTCTGGAAATGTAAATTTTCTCTCTTATCCGCTCTTCTTTCATATGTTCTGTCCTAAATCCAATACAAAAAGCGGCAATATACGTTGCCAATAAATATTGACAATTTAATGAAATGATTAAGTTTATCAGGAGTAAATGTGCAACCCAGTTGTTTCGCTAATCCAAAGAAACTTAAAGCAGTGGCTAGATTTCTATTTCGATACGTTATCACAACATCGTTATTTTCTGCATTATTATCCGAAAATTCAAAATCACAATATTGTAAATATTTCATTTCTTCCAATTTACTTTTCTTCTCTAGAAATTCATATTTTACTTGCTTGCTAGAAAACTCAACAATTAAACGAAAATCATCCTTTTTATAACGAATATGATTAAGAACATATATATGTTTGAAATGATCGGTTGTTAATGACAAACCAATTAGTTCCGCAATCCCAATAACATTAGCACAAGCTACAGTCATGCTAAAATCATTTATTTCATGAAAACTTAATTTATAACCACCTCCATCTGAAATTAGTAAAGATTTTGTTTCTGGGAATTGTTTTAAAACATGTCTTTGATGTAGAAATAGCTTTCTCATAAACTCGTTCTTAAACCGAACAGAATAAGTAAGCAAATTTGATTTTGTACTAAACACGTCAATATGATCAATAGAATCCCAAACTTGCCAATCTTTCGTTATTCCCATTTTTTTTTTGCTATTTCAATCACATGCGAATAGGCTGTATCCAAACTGAAATCAGAAGATTGAACATTTTCAATGTCAACAATGCCCCACTCACTATAATCGAATATTCTTAAAGGACTTATCTCTGGATCGTATATCAATAAATGTCTATTCTTTAGAAATTCTTCTTTAATATCCGCGTTACGAAAGTAAACATAGTAATCATGATTAGTTGAGTCGATATCTACATGAATGACAGAATCGTAAGGAATTTCCACATTCATTTCATATGCTAATTTAACAATACAGTGTGTAGCATTACTTTCAACATTTTTTATGAAAACACAATTCCTTCTTAAATCAATAAATTTTAAGTTTTCTTCTGGCATGGTGTCCATTTGGTGTCCTTCACAGGCACTGGCAATATTTTTAGTATAATTATGCTCACCACTTAATTCATGTTTATTGTTCGATTATAATTAAATAATTGTAATTATAAAAAAGTAATAAAAATAATAAAACCAAAAACAATTCAAACAAAACAGACAATATTTGTAATTATCAATCTCTTCTTATATTTGATTAAGAAATTGTTCATCAATATTTGAACGACGCCAGCATTACCAGTAACTTTTTTAAACTTATTATTTCTGGGGAACATTTTTTTTTTGAGTTTATGGCGAAAGCAAATTATTTTCATTTTCCATAATAAATTTATTTTTTTTGTTTTTATTTTTTGTTTTGCCACTGCAAAATTGTTTTTAAATTATTACATTTAAATCACCCGCATACGTAAAATCGTAACCTACTCACGACCAGTGATGCCAACTCTTAGGACACCAAACGCGTGAACAAAAATTAAAAACGGGTTCAAAAGGGCTAAATTGAAAAAATTACGTTTTTAGTACAATACAATTTCATTAAAAAAAAAAGCGCAAAAAGGGGGCTAAAAGTAAAAAAAGTCTTTTCAGATAAAAACTCCACAATTTTTAAACAAAACAATTTATTAATTGGAATTATTGTTTTTACGAACATTTTACATAGAATTAAGGTACTAGATTATTTTCAAATAGAATGTACATTACAATTTTTCAAAGTTGGTCAGTGTTAAATATGATTTGTACTTCTTGGTCATCCTCTTCTTCATTCATAAATCACTTTCTATATGGTATTGAGACTTGGCTCTTTCAAGTGTTATATGGAAGCAAATGGTGAATGAGTTGCAGTATATAACGATAGCGCAATCTGACATTTCTTTTCCACCTAATTATTAGGCACATACAACTTAAAAGTTTCAGCAAAGCTTGTGTTTGCCGGTACTTTTGGTAATACTATGTAAATGATAAAGAAGAAAACAAGAAATAGAAGAAAAAAGTTCTGCCACATTGGGTTACAATTCGACATTGCCAGAAAAACATAAGATAATATTGCCATACAGAGTTAAAGGAAAAACGGGCAAAAAGGGCTAAACAAAAATACTGAAATGCTCTGAAATTGTGCGTTTTTTAGCTTAGAGCTAAACCTTTTTTTTCGCGTTAAAGATACTTCAAAAAGGGCTAAATCTTGCCCGAAAAAGGGCTAAGTTGGCATCACTGCTCACAACAATGAATAAGAAAGGTCCGAATGTTTTGCACTTTGTTTGCTCGCCAGCATTGCCATTTAAACTTTTTATTTCTTGGGAAAAACTTTTTTTAAACTACTACTTTATTTTACACTACTAATATTCGCATGGCAATACTGAAAATGTAGCTTCAGTAATAAAATATGCTCTTACAACACAAAGCATAGTTCCGTTACTTCACAAGCAAACGAGTGCTGTTTTATACATTGCAGAAATGAGAAATACACATTTCAGTACACTCGTACAATCAAGATCAACAGAAAAGAGTACACTACAGCACTGCATACGGTGAAGGGTAACCAAGTCGAATCTCTTGTGCACACCTCTAATATGTACAAAAAGTTGACTTCACTTAAAACATATCCAACCCGAATCGAAAAATTCTTTCGAAAATAATATACACACGTGAGTATTCACTTAGGTTCATACATATTAATTTCTTGAAATTTGTATTAATTCTTAGAATAAAAAAAAAAAATAATTAAATATTCAATTAAGCTACTAACTGTTCAGATACACACAACAGTTGTGAGAAGTCAGTGTGAAGCGCTTATTTTTCATGTTTATGAATAAAATTTTATTATTGAACACCCCTGATCGTATTCTCTCCCTCTCTCTACTTGCCTCTCTTAAGAGACAAGTTCAATTCGTTATGAATTTTTAATATCAATTTGCAGAGTGACAGGCTGTATTTCTTTTCAAATATAAAACATTTTTAATTCGACGCATAAAGTGTTAAATCATTATATACAGTGGACAGCAAAACACTTAGTATGGAAATATATTTTAGCGGTTTAGGTTTAGCGATTACATAATCATTCTTTCAAATGATACTCTCTTCAAGTCATATCGGGACTTTGTGTAATATTATTAAGTCTGTGGGTACTTTTTTTGTCAAAATGTATTGGAGTCCTAAGACTTTTGCCGTCCACTGTACATGTAATATGTACAGCAAATTGTAAAATTCTAGTAACACCAAAATCAAAATGAAAATTTTGTTTTCCTAATGCCGTATATCATTCATAAGCTAATGTTTGCTAACAAAAATAAGAAATATTTAAAAAAAATTTTTAACAAATATTGTATACAACTGTTATGAGAATGTAATTGCATAAAATTCTTTTTAATTGCAGTAATCTCACCATTACAACTTACAACTGCTTACCACTTAATTAAAGAGAAAAACATAATTTGAAAAAAAAAACAAGAAACTATTGAAACAATCACATTTAGTTTTGCAATAACACTGATCTTATGGTGTTCAAAATTTAATTTTTATTTGAATAACGTAACTTCAACATACATAATACATAATTGGCCATTACAACCCTTCAGTCAGGATTACGACCTAGCTTCTCACACCACTTATGTTGTGTGCGTTAATTTTATACATGAGTGGCGGGACCTACAGTTTATAGTCGACTCCGAACGACAGATTTTTGAGAAGCTTTTCATGGCAATTTTTACTCTCAGAGTCTTTGCCAGAAATCTGCTGAGAGGAAGTCGCGAAGAAATATTTTTTTCGTTTTGATGTCTGACCTGGGATTCGAACCCTGGCCTTTTGTCTAATAAGCCAACACACTACCCACTAGACCACGGCGACTTCAACGTAACTTCAACACACAAATTAAAAATTAACAAACTTGTTGATCCATCCATAGATTATACAAATATGATGGCAAGTTGAAAAAGCAGTTCAATTCCGCTAGTCTACATAATAATCTCAATTGCAGTAACTTGAACTCTTAAATTACAGTAGGACCTTGATTATACGTGATGGTCGGGACCGGAAGCATTCCGGATAATCGATTTTCTCGGTTAATTGAGTACCAATTTTGGTTAGCTCTTAATAGATATTTTTATTATGTAGTTAATAAATGAATATGTACATATTTATATAAAAACTAAATAATTCAAGGATTTTTTATACATACATGTTTCAAAAATATAAAAGAAAAATAATTTTGTCAAAAAACAGTGAACAGTTCAAAAAAATAGAAAAAAATTTTGCTTATAATCACGGATAATAGAGGTATTAATCACGGTTAAACAATGCAGAAAAATTTAAGTCGGTTCAAAATAAAATTAAGTCGATGCAAAAAATTTTCTTTTTCTATCCCGGATAATTGATGTTGCCAGATAATCGAATCACATATAATTAAGATCCTATTGTATAAGTATTCTATTCATCATTAAATATTCAATTTTTATAAGTAATCATGACTAAGATTTTGTTGAATTCCGAAATGAACATCGGAGAGTTGTTAGGATGTATTATATTAGTATTGTCTGCATATGTGGCTATGCTACAATAATTGTACGTAATATTGGCTCCTCAGACACACTTGCGGTTATTCTATTTAAATTTAATTAAGTTTAATTGATGATTACAATAAAGTGAATGTCGTGAATAAACGAGTTTCACAAAAAATAAAATTAGGCCGAAATAATATATTTCAATTTACATAGAAGTCTAATGAGCTCTGCTGTACCAAAAGTAGTTCAGTTTTCATTTGATTGAGTGAGAATTGCCATTCAAAATGCAATGATATAGTACTGGAGTGCATATTTGTCTCTAAATTCAAACTGACAGTCTAGTGTAATGTTTTGTTTTTCCAAAATGGGTATGAATTTCAATTTCAAAAAAATCAGGTTAGCTAGGTTTTAGTATATGTTTATAATTTTTGCATCTTTCCACTGAGATGGGAAATGATTTAATATAAGAATTGAGTTAAAAGGATATAATTTATATCCCATTTTGTCTAGGGTTGTTTCTCTCAGCTGATGTTTTAGATACTAAGCCACATAATTAATATTAGTCCAACAGTCTGTTAGATTGTTATTTCTACAAATGCACTTATAAAGGTCTCTGGCCCATTATGAATGTGTTACATTAACTTTGCGAGTAAAAATTAATTTTAAACCAAAATCAATTCGTGTGAAAAAAATTAAAATTTTTTAGAATGAAATATTTATTAAATAAAAATAAGATATATAAATCTTTCCGTTAGTCAAATAGCCTGATATAATTTGAGCCTCAAGTTTAAAAAGATTGACTTCAATTGCTCGACTAAAAACCAGTGCAACAACAGAGAAGGTGAAAAAATGTTGCCACTCTTTTTGAATTTATGTAAAACAATTTAGGCCTCAGCCCTTTCCAGGTCTCTGTCCTCTGCCAACAGCTTTTATTCTATTTAGTAGGAATGACGTGAAAATAACAACTTTGGTTCTAAGGAGAGTGCACATAGTATGATTCGAGTTCTGACCAAGCAGAAAAATGGTTTAAAAATAGTCCACATTAATGCTCAAAGTCTCTGTAATAAAATTGATGAGTTTCGATATATTTTTGCCTCATCTGGAGTGGATATAGTATGTGTTTCTGAAACCTGGTTGATTCAGTTTATAACTTGCCTGGTTTTAAGTTATATCGTTCCGACAGAAGAGTTGTGATAAATGGAATTGAAAGCAAAGCCAGAGGTGGTGGAGTTGCAATCTTTGTGAAGTGTGGTATTAACTGTGCTGTAAAGATGCAATCAAAAGCCGGCAGTGAAATCGAATACCTCTTTATTGAGATTATCCCAAGGAAGAATGGAAGGATATTAGTTGGAAGTGTATACAGGCCCCATAGAGATGTACAGACTGACTTATTTATAAGTATTTTGGAGAATCTTTCTGTCGAATACAACAAGGTTATTATCCTTGGTGATTTTAACAGTAATTTACTATGTAATAATACTCTAATTGACCCCCATGCGTTCGTTGGGACTATTTCCCGTGAACACTCTTATACCTACGCATTATCATGGATGTACTAACAGCTTAATAGATCTGGTATTTGTAAACAATTTATCAAGAGTTGTGCTATATGACCAGCTTTCGGCATCAGTTTTCTCGGATCATGATCTGCTATTTATATACAGCAGAAAGAATATGAATACAGAGATTTTAAGGGTATAAATTACAACCTCTTGTTACAACAGTTGGAACATATAAATTGGAATCAAATCTATTCATATAATGATGTAAATGATCAAATACGTTTTTTACAAGAGAATGTTGAATTTTTATATGAGGCAAATGTACCCATAAAAACTAGGCGTGTAGTAGCGAATCAAACTCCTTGGTTTACCAATCATATTAAGAGACTTATAGATCAGCGTAATACTGCGTATGCTAGATGGAGGAAATTTAAAACTCCAGAATTTCGAACACTATTTCAAAATTGCCATAAAGCTGTTGTGAAAAGTATAGAACATGCGAAAAAACTGTACTAACAGAGAAGATTCTCGTCAGCTATTGATAGCAGTTCAAAATGGAAAGAAATTCGTAAAATTGGAATTGGGAAGGATAATATTTCTTCATGTGATGTTGATGTCAATAACTTAAACCATATGTTTAGGAATGCAAACAAACCATCATCGACCAGTAACATATATGACGCTCTTTGTAGCGTCTCCATTGAAAATTCATTTACATTTCGGTGCGTTAGCCAATTGGAAGTTGTGAGCAATTTTCGTTCTATAAAATGCAAAGCTACCGGTATAGATAGATTAGATCCCAAATTTTTTGAAATATTGCTGTATAAACTTTTGCCTTATGTTACTCACACGTTTAATACAGTACTAACTAAATCAACATTTCCTAATGAATGGAAAAAATCAAAAATTACACCAATTCCTAAACCGAACAATGAATTTCGGCCAATATCAATTCTTCCCTTCTTATCTAAAGTTATTGAGAATATAATGAGTGAGCAGATCAATGAATATGTAAGGAATCATGATATTTTATGTGCTGTTCAATCTGGATTTACTAAGGGAAGAAGTTGTATGACAGCCTTAACTGATGTAGTAGAGAATCTAAGGTCTGATCTTGATGATAATATGATTTGTATTTTAGTTTTACTTGATCATAGTAAAGCTTTTGATACCGTTGAACACTCCATATTATTAAAAAAACTGGAAAAACTTTTCTGCTTCTCAGAAACAGCTTGTAGATTATTACGTTCATATCTGACAGGTCGATCTCAGATTGTATCTTATAATGGAACATATTCTGAAAGCCTTGATGTTAATAGAGGTGTTCCACAGGGCTCAGTGCTTGGGCCCCTATTATTTTGCTTATATATTAATGATTTACCAGATACTTTGGAACATTGTAGAATACATATGTATGCGGATGATGTCCAAATATACAACAGCGGTTCGTTAAATGGAATTAACACATGTGTCAATAACATAAACTCTGATTTGCATAAAATAGATATCTGGGCAAAAAACAATGGACTTTGTATCAATCCCATAAAATCGAAGTGTATTTTAATAGATAGAAGTAACAGAAAGATTAACGACGATATTCAAATTAAAATAAGTAGTAATTTAATAGAGTTTGTAAGCTGTTTGAAGAACTTGGGAGTAATTTTTAATAATAAACTGACAACGGTCCAATCACATTGCTTCTGCAGTAGGTAAAATTTATGGTATGTTGAGAAATCTTTGGGCTGTAAAATGTTCAACACCTTTTAAAATACGAATGCTGCTTGCGAAAACTTATTTGATACCAGTCCTTTTATATGGCTGCGAAATTTATGCAAACTGTGATGCAAATGATTTGCGGAAATTGAAGGTTGCTTATAATAATATTGCAAGATATATCTTCAATCGAGGAATACTATATTATATATCCGTGTTCTCATACCAGATTTTCAATATGTGTTTTGAAAATCTTTTAAAATTTAAAAGTTTGATATTTTTACATATAATAATTTATACTGCGCAACCGACTAACTTGTATGGAACAATAAATTTCGGCAGATCGGCTAGGGGATTGGTATTAATTCAACGAAAATATAAAACTGCCCTATCTGAACGTCAGTTCTTTATTTATTGCACTCGACTTTGGAACCAATTACCGAAGAGAATTCAAATAATTAGCAACGCAAACAGATTTAAAATTGAACTTTCGAAATATTTTCGTTAATGATCAGTTGAAGTACAGTATAAAACCAAATTAATACATTAAATTATTTGTAATCTTTTTTTTAACTTTTTAATTTTCTTTCTTAATTTAATTTGTATTTATATTTAATTAGTACATATTTCGTGATATCACCAATATTCGTGATATCATCATATCCATACTTTCGAAAAAATACACGAAAATTGATCTGATCGAATGAGGTACTGCCGCGGCAGCCATATGAATGAAATAATATTCCATTTCTAACCGGAACAATTGTACACAACAAAACAATTAAATTGGTTAAATTTCAAAACGGTTGTTTCATTGGATTTTTTAATTTAAACTTTTAAATTTCCCATCTTATACAACTAAAACGAGACATTTTAAGTAGGGTTGCCTGCCAGGCTGGATTTGGTAATCTCCAGCTAAATAGTGTACTAAATTTTTTAGTACACTGCAATGACTTAGGCAATAATTTTCATGTTATCTTTGTCAAATCGCGTTAAACAACACTAATTGTACATTTGTTATAGAACTAAGTTTTGATTTCCCTCTTCTATCATCACTGACAACATGTCTCAACACTTGAACAGCTGTTTTAATAGTAAATATTATTACGAGCGATAGTCAATTTCTTTAACTACAGCTTTTATTGTTTGTGAACATGAAAATAAAAATAATTTGCAGAAAATCGTGAAATGGATATTGATAAAGGAGCTGATTTATCAAAAGACGTTTCACAACTTTCTCCAATAGATGAAAGAGTTTGCAAAATATGGTCAATGGATAAGAAATATTTATAATTATACGGCAGAGTGTAAACTGTGCCAGACAGACATTATAATCAAATGTGAAGGCAGCCGCTTACTTGATAAACACAAAGAAAAAAAAAAACATAATAAAATGCACAGTTGTCTCAAACTATTCCAAATTCTGTAGTCCCAACACAGAGACAAAAATCGAAACACAACTCTCCAAGGCGAAGCTGACTTGTATTTACCACAACGTTGTGTACGGACTAAGCTTCAAAGAGGAAATAATATGAAATTCTATCCGAATTAGAAAAATGATAGTAAATATCTTACGATAGATTTTTAAACGATTAGGAAAATACCAAAACAAAAAAAAAAAAAAATGAATCCATCCCTGATCTAATATGAATTTTTTTCATATTTCCTTTCAATGTCATTCGCTTTCATTACATATTCAGTTTAAATGGTATAATCCGCTCTGTGCCAGACAAAAATTTAACATTTTACATGATTTGAGTGATCGTCCAAATTCATATTTATAATGCATTCTTTAATACACAAACCAAAGCAAATATACATCAATCTTATTTGACATCTGGTAGCATTGATAGCATAATAATTAATGTCAGTATATTACCAATATTCTTTAGCACATTTTTATAAAATCTTTATTATCATACTATACCACCTGTTATATTTGTATCTTAAAGTTGTAAATTAAATTGAATAATTATGAGAGCAAACAATCGAACAAATATTTTGATATTTTGTTGATGAAAACAATTCACATCAATGGCCCATATAAAATCTTAAAAGAAAATCTAGTGCATCTGGTTACAGTGAAAGAAATATTGTAAATATAAGACCTCACCGTTCGATTGGCCTTTGGACAACCTTATTTTAAATTAGAATAACTGTTGAAAGTAACTATTGGAACTAAAATAAATTTCCTTTTTTATATTTTGTATTAAAGTTAATATTGTAATAAAACAACTCCGTGGGACCAGAAAAAATAGTTCGTTATATAACCGAGTTCATTATAAACGAGTTTGACTGTATGTACTTTTTTAATTTGAACGTTTACTTTCGTATTCATAAAAATTATTTGCGAATTACAAACGGTTTAGAAAACATAATGTATGTGAAAATTTGGCAATTCACAGAAGCCCTTGTATTGTATTGAGTGTATTGTTGGAAGATTATACAACAGTGTATGCTTGTTGTTGATAATTTTCATGTAAAAATCCGATAGACTTATACACATTTTTTCCATATGTTTTTCAAAAGTTGTGTTGTTTTCGTGCCATCAAAATTTTTCATTTCAAAAAAATAAAAAAGAAAATACTTTTGGAATACGAAATACACAATACAGCATAGCAGTAAATGTTCACAAGCAACCAAGTGTATTCAATACAACATACAAAGGATACAAAGTCGAGTGAATTGCCCAAATACTTTTGAATATAAGTGTTAGTGTTTAAGATTCTCTTAAAAAATTATTTTAATTCTGCCGCAAATGAAAAAAATTGATTGTGAAATATTCTAGAGACAAAAAGTAAACATATTTTTAAATTCATTATTCCATTATCAAACAATAAGCAATATAAATTTTTTCTAACTTAATATATATTTTCTTCTGAAAAAAATCATAGGTGGCGAAGAGGACCATGAAACAAATTGGGGGATGATTTGTTTTTAAATCTCCTTTAGATCTCTTTTAAGAGAAGAGATCTATAGGAGATGTTGATTATAATTACTCGTGAGTAATTATAATTGTTGTGACGCGTGTAAGAAAAAAAGGGAAATAACTATAATTAATTCAATTGCAAGAATTAAGAGAGAGAGAGAGAGCGAGAGCGAGATGCTTACCTTTTTTTCTTTATTTATTTTTTGTGTAATTCCAGTAATGCACTCAAGTAATACACTTTAGGTAATTTTAGTATGTATAATTCAATATTTTTAATATTTCAGGTAAGTAAATTTTTAATAAGTTAGGTAAGTAAACTTTAATTTTAGTTGTAACACTTGATGTTTTATAGTGTAAGATGAGAAGAATAAGTTAGTTATTATAATGCAAGATGAGAAAAAGAAGGTTGCTATAGTGCAAGATGAGAAGAAGAAGTGACAAGCGGTTGTTTTTCAACTTCCATCTAATCTCCATTGGAATGGTGGAGAGATTTAATGATGGAGACATTCTTTTGTTGGTGGAGACATTCTTTTGTTGATGTTCGTATAGGGTTTTGGTTGTTCAAACCTCGTTTGAACATATCGCCAGGCCTAGGGTTATGCACAAGATGCCCTCTCTCCCGGTGATGTGGTGACAGGTGTAGGTGACATAGGTGTAGGTTGTGAGTTCTGTTGATTACAACTCAAAAATATTTTTTTATATTTCTCGAACCCTCCAAACTTTTTTATTTGACAAACTCTGTTTTTTTCTTTTTTACTTTACATACAAAATTATTACTTAAAGATTTCTGACCAGATTTCCAAAATTTAAATATTTTTAGAAAGAGGAGAGATGAAGTATTATTATTTGACTTAATATGTTGTGAGATGTGATGAGGTAAAATTGGCAAGTTTGAATTTTTTCATATTTTTTCTAATATTCAATAAGTGATTATATTCTGAAAGTGAATTATCTTGTGAAGATTGACACTTCATTTGATCAAATCGAATAAAACTACCGTAGTTATTATTTAAAGAGTCTAACAGTCGAGCTATATTTTTCAAATATATATTTTCTTAAATGAACATTTGGTTCAAAACTTTTCAGAATTTTTAATGGATCTCAATTGTTTTTCGAAAAATGTGTCAATTTCACGTTTGAGTGACCACCAACCGAATAGTAGATATATGTATATCAATTTTGGAAATTGGGTCAAAAATGTTTGAATAACTCAGAAATTTATGCGTAAAGTAAAAAAAATATTTGTTGTCAAATAAAACAAGTTTGGAGGTTTCGAAAAATATAAAAAATATATTTTTGGGTTCTACTTAACTAACTGAATAACGAGGACTATATAGTCACTCGAGTGTACTTACCTTAATTCAAATAGTAATTTTTAATGTTGTTTTTTTAAATTTCAAGTCAATAAAACATTAACTTTTTAATTTACAATAATTTTTTCTGAATATCTATTAAATACATACTACAGTTTGAACCCATAATACTGAACCTAATATATTAAAACCATGGGTTTCTAAAACAATTATATTTTATTTTTATCGTTTATATACTGAGATATATTACATCCCAAACAACAGATACATTGTCAAAATCTAGATCTACTTAAGCTTCGGTTTTTAATTGAATATAAATTTATTACTTTTAGGGCCATTATTACAAACTACCGTTAAAGTTGACGTTAGTTAAAGGTACCTTTAGCTAAAGTGAACAGAAAAGTTACCTTTAACTATTTTGGTTATTACAACTTACAGATAAAACAAAATTAACTTTTTCAAAAATATGGCAGTATCGGAGCAAAGTCGATAAAACTGCTCAATTAAAGAAGTTTGTTTTTAACACAGTGGTGGCTATATATGCTCATTTTGTTTAAATTTGAAATTGCCATATCGAAAATAGTATATGATATGGTAAGTTCAAACATAAAGTGACCTTTAAATGTTAAGGGTAGGATGCTCTTCCCTTTAGCTTAACGTTCACTTCTATCTAATTGGGTATTCGTAATAATGAAAAGCAATTGATCTCTCAGTTAAAATCCTCCCTTTTGTTAAAGGTAAGTTATAATAATGGTCCTTAAACTTTAACGTTTTAAAAGTTTTAAAATTATTTGAAAAATTAAATGGTTTTTCAAACCGTTCAGCCGTTCAGCGTATTAACAATAATGTACACATTAATAGATTGCTACCATTCAGATTTATTAATTAATCATTTAATCTATAAATCGAATTTATAAATCATTTACTGTAAATGGTATTTAGATTTTGAGGTTTTAGTGGTATGTAAGTCAAACGGACAGTTATTGTTACAGTATTGAACGATATAGGAGAACATGCATACATATATAGCATTAACGGACTTATATTTAAATTCTCTTTAAAGAAATCAAAATGTATTGAACAGATTAACGTACAGTAGCGAGCACAAAAATGCAACGTTGGGTAAAATTATCTTTAAGTGCGATAATTTTAAAAAAATGGTGACCAGTTCAAAATATTTCTTTGGGTTATTAATCCCTACAGTTATAGATACCTATTATCAATAACATTATGTAAATATTTTTAATTAATGATATATTATTTTGTCATTTATTAAAAAGAGTGCTAATTTCATGGGAGCAATAAAAATGCAACAGCATAAATTTTAATGTGTTTATTTAAATTAAATAGTAATTCTTACAAAAAAAAATCTTAAAATTAATGTTTAGTGGCGTAGCCCTTATTTTTTATGACTTCTTGCAACCTAGAAGGCATAGAGTTGACTAAAGCTATTAATGTGTTAATGGATATTTTCTTCCATTCACTTTTCAAAATTTCTTCTAATTGCCTCTTATTTGACGGATGTTTCCTCTTAACTTCCCGATCTAATAGCTCCCATAGATTTTCTATGGGGTTTAGATCGGGAGACTGTGATGGCATTTTTTCCCGCACATGAGGAAGCATGTGTTCTCCAAGGATTTCACAGTACTTCTTGGCGTCCATTTTTCCTTCGATTTGAGTTAAGGGACCTACCCCATAATGGGAAAACGCACCTGTAAATACGTTACGTAAAATCAATAATTTTTTTAAACATATCGTTCCTTAACCCACACCATTATTGATCCACCGCCATGTTTTACGGTTGGAAGTTGATATCTTGCAGAATATCTCTGTCCAGGCGGTCTTCGAACAAAATTTATCCCATCGGAGCCAAACAAATTAAATTTGCTCTCATCGCTCCACAAGACTTTAGCTCATTGTTCATTTGACCAATCCTTGTAACGTTTTGCAAATTTCAGGCGCTTCTTTTTATTGATTGCACCGATGAGAGGTTTCTTTGCGGGTCGTCTCGCATGCAAATTAGCCTCTTTCAATAGATACTTCCATTTGCTCATTTGCGAAATTAGCAACGTCCACTGCGGTCTTTCGTGGATATTTTTTAATGAGTGCAATCATCTGGCGGTCTTGGCGAGAGGTAGTTTTTCGAAGATTACCACTACCTCGTTTCCTTTCCACACTATTTCTCAAGGAAAATCGAGATTTAATCCGACATACGGTTGATTGATTTACACTAAAGAGGTGTCCAACTTCACGCATGGATTTTCCTTCTTCTAAGGCTTTAATGATTGCTGATTTAAGTTTTGCTGTCAGCTGAGAGCTGCTTCTATTACAAAACACATGTTGTATAACTTATTTAAGAAATTTTCAATTATAATTTAATAAATAACTTACTTTAACTATTTTTTTATTATGTTACATTTTTTTTGCTCGCTAAAAATTTGCACTTTTTTCATTAATTCAAAAATATTTAACTTTTTAAAGCAGAATTTGGAATAAACGGTGGTTACTTTGAAAACTTATAATTGAAAGAATTAATAGCAAAAGAAAATAGATAAATTAGTTACCGTTATTTTGAAACAGATCTTATTAAAGATCATATGGCACAGTGTTGCATTTTTTGTGCTCGCTACTGTAGATGTTTCATGTACATCAACTTTACGTAGTGTCGCTAGATTGGATTAACGTCCATAGATTTTTTGTTACAATTGATCGCTGCTATCGTAATAACATTTTCCATTATTGTATTCTATGCAATTTTTACGTTTTAAATTACACTAACTAAGTATCATTTATTTACCTCTAGTTAGTTATTTATTTTTATTAAAAATGTCAGGTTTTAGTGATTATTCAGACGGACAGATACTGTTATAGTATTACACGATATGGGAGGATAGAATAAGACAGTAAATGATTTTTCATTCAATTTCTTTTGAAAGAAATCGAATTGTATTTAATAGCTTAATGTCAACGTTTAAATTTAACGTATACGTTTAAACTACGGTAACTTGGCTTAATATCCACGAATTGACTTAATGTCCATAATTTTTTTTTTTTGTGGAATTGAGATCGTCAAATCATTTTCAATTACTTTTTTCTTTGTAATCGTTGTTTTTTAATTGACATAACATACACTCAATACTATTTAGTTACTTATTTGCATTAAAAGAACATTCAAATTTTATTTTAATTTATAATCTAACAATACTTAGTTAAAGTTACTTTACAATCCAAAACTGAAAGGAATTCTATATACTACAGATTAGTTATCCTTTGAAGTATTAAAAAATTTATTTCGTAGTTAAATTCAATTAAAAATCTTTTGTTATATGAATTTAAAAAACGAATAATATTTGCTGCAATTAATCCTCTCATTAAGTTATTTATATTTATATACGAACGAAAGGCCTCAAATTATTCTCTCAGAGTGTTTAGAGGAGCATTCATTGAACAGTCTTCTAATGCAATTGGTTGCCTGAAGTTGTTGAGAAATTATGCACAAAGCACTCCATGAATAGGAGCCATCCCTTGAGAGCTGGTTTAATAAAAAAAAATTAAGTGCGCGCCATTAAAGATTGGAAAACTTTAGTAAAAACTAATAAATAGTGTTCCAGGAAGTATACTCACAAATATTTGAAAAATTCGCAATTACTAAGACAAAAAAAGAAAAACTCATCAAAGGATCTAATCGCTTTTTTCTGGCAACTCTACCTTGGTAGTTATATTTGTGCAATGTATTACGAATTAAATACTATAAATATCTATCAGTATCACTACTATTTTTTAAAAATATTTTTAGTTCTTAAGCATAGCTAACGATTTTGCTTTTTACCAGGACAATCATTCCAAGCATACTTTGGGTTTGGCAAAGCTTTGGTTGATCCATATTTGCCCCAAACTTATAGAAACCCCTGCACAGAGCCTAGATCTCAACGTAATTGAACATGTTTGCAAAGAATGACCTGGAAGACCAGCAACAATTTAAAACTTTAAATCAGCTTAAGGCGGTTTAAGCGGAAGCGTGAAGCTACATAGAACCTGTGGTACGCTACAATTTAGCAAAATCAATTCCAAAACGCTTACAGGCCATTCTTGCGAACAAAGGATATGCCATAAAGTATTAATTGTTGACTTTTGTCATTTCTAGCAAAGGTTTTTGCTACTACGAATGGACTAAATTGAAAAAATATGAAAAAAAATCGAATTTTCAAAGCTTACCTCATCAAATCTCATAGCATATTATGTTGAATAATAGACATACATATACTATATACCATTTTATATAGCCATCTCTACCCTTTAAATTTTGAAAATCGGGTCAGAAATGTTTGATTAATCCAGAAATTTGTGCGTAAAGTCAGAAAAAACAGAGTTTGTCCAATAACACAAGTTTGGAGAGTTCGAGAAATATAAAAAAAAGTATTTTTAACACGTTCCCTGCCAAGCCGTTTATGAGAAGGTGTCATTTCTAGGCCACGTGTACCATTTTCGGTACACGACAACTACTTTTATAAATCTATAAAAATACATGTTCTTTTTTATTTTCGAAAAAATTTATTTTATTTTCAAAATTATTACTATTCAAAGGGCAAAATGCACAAAATAACATAAAAAATTAAATTTATTTCATATAGAATAAGGTACATACGGGCAATGTACTAAAAAATATATATATTTTACTCCAGTTTGAGTACATTATTATAATTTTTCATACTTTCTGCATACCATGGAATGGCTGAATCTTTTTACTGGTCTACCATTACAGTTTTGCAACTCATGGTGTACTTCTAGAAGGTAGGTCATGGTCATCTTCTTCAGAAAAACCGTCATTGTTTGTATTACATAAATGTGAAATTAATAACTTTCTATATTTTAAAAGGTGAAATTAAACTATTGTTTCTTGTATTATATAAAATCGATGCTTTTACAACTGTCATATTCAATAAAAGTTCAAAAGTGGTCCGATAACTAATGACCACGCCGCGTGTACCGTTATCGGTACATCACTCTAAAATTGCTCTAAACATCATTACGTTACATAAAATAGTCCTACTAATAATTAAATTTTCGATATTAACATTTTAAATTAAAAAGTTCAGCTTGGCGTAGAAATGAGGTTTGGCGTGCACCGAAAACGGTACACGTAGCAGGGAATGTGTTAAGTTCAACTCAACTAACTGGACTATTTTCACTTTCGCACCGTGTTATTTATCAAAATTTTAAAAAAAGAAACCGAAAGTTATGAAAATAACAAGATTTTGTGTACATCATTGTCTCCTACTGTATATTGCTACTCGTATACAAATTAAGCAATAGACAGTTGTTTAATCCTATTTGATTGCAGTTAAGTCTTAAAAATATAAAAAAAAAATATGTATGTGATTCATTAAATTACATACATATGTATATACATACATACATACATGCATACTACACACATGCTTAGTTATAAGTTGGCAATATGTTATTGTACAGGCAAAAACCTTGAAATATAAATTTTAAAACAATTTTTACAAGTGTATTCTCGATTCTTCTATTATTCTTTTACGAGTATAACAGATTGATTGTTAAATATGACGCTAGAAATGTTGAGCTAGTTTACCCATATCTTTGAGTATTAGAGTGCCAACAAGAGGTAATATCATCAGCCCTATTCTAGAAATAAATTTAATGAATATGCAGATTGAATTCATATTTTTATACAGTAGGTAAGTAGGTATAGAAACTAGACTTGTCTGACGATGTCCGTTATAGTTACCAATAAAAAAAAAATTTGTTTTCTGAAATAGATTTTTAGTGAACCGGCGGTTTAACTGCGGGTCGATTGATTTTATACTCTTAAATAATATTTTTAGCAAATAAACTATGCGTAATACAAGCATTTATGTGTATATAGGACGTGTATAGAATATACATTACATTATAAAGTTACTGATAAAATTACATTGGGTACCGTAGTTAGATTAGTGTGATAATGAAACTAATAAAAACAAGTTCAAGTTCAATCAATTGGAATGGGGCTGATTTGCTGTTATCAGTGTGACAAGTTTTTAATAAATTGTTGTTATTTCTTCATAAGCTGTGTATTAAATTATTTGAGTAAACCTACCGAATGAGACAATGATTTTTGCGGCTACGAAATATCGAGCAGTAGTAGCTCGAATGTATTCGTCCGGTAAAGAAGAGTGCGACCGACGTTTATTGAACAAAGAAATAAAAACGAAATTATTCGAAAATGAGCTGTGGTTCGTCGACATTAAAATTTACATTATTTATATTGAATATATTATGTTGTGTGAGTTTGATAAAGAAAATAGAAGAAAAATAATATTAAAAATAAGAATAATAATCAAATGATTACAAAATAATCAAGAGAATAAAACCAAAACCTAATAATAATTGGTTATGTCTTTAGATATTTGGAGTTCTAGCATTATCAGCAAGTGTTTACTCCCTGATTGAGTTTGATGAAAGTAAAGCCATCAGAATACCCTGCATATTGGGTATTACTTTGAGTTCCATTCTATTTTTGAATAGCATTTTAGGCTGTTGTGGCATTACGCGTAAATCTATTCGTATAACATGGATTGTAAGTTGCAAACAAAATCATATCATTCGTAATGAATTAATTTAATTTCTTATTTTTTTAAAAATATTTTTCACTCCACAAATGTTTTGTGCTATTGCAGTATGCCGCAATAATGTTGCTTTTAATGTTGGCCCAGATTGCTGTAATATTGTTGGAACCGATTAATTTTAATAATATTTCTAATGAAATTATCAGTAAAGTTTGGGACTCCGACATGGTAAACGATTTTAAGATGACAATGTATGAAATTAAGGTGAGTATTAAACTATTTTTTTTAAAGGATAATACCTAAGTAACTTGGTTAAGTGAAATGACATTTTTAATACATCCGAGTTTAATACAACTATAAAAAGTGAGGCTCTGTTACTACGCAATTTCAAAAGATAATAAATATGCTATTGTAATAGACTTTTGTAATCGACTTAAAGGAGAATTGCTTTTTAATAGTAAATAATTATTAAATCTTAACGAGTCAAAGATGGTTAGAAACTGTCGTTAATTATTGAGTCACTTTCGAGAGAATTGGCATTTTCTTAATGCTATTTTACTTGCAGCACAATGTACTGACTTTTTCCACAATTTATTCTCAAACATTTTTTGTCTTTATATTTATTGTCCATATCGATCTTGATTAATATGAACCTAATCGCCAAGTTGTTAAGAGTTATTATTATTTTATTAATTCATTTTATTTAATACAATGTATTAAACCGTTTAGTATTCGTTAAAACGACCTCAAATACCGTAAACCGTTAACTTCTTTTATATTTGCAACTCGTATTTGTTTCTTCTTTCTCTACCTTTCCAATCATTACTACACTTTCGCAGATGACAGTAATATCCGGCTTTTATATTATTTTAGTGGTAGGTCTAGCCTTTTGAGGTATGTGGCAAAAAGGCTTAATCTGTATGACATAATCACATTCAATTTACGTGGTCGCATGAATAGAGTCGGTTTTAATTTACGACAGATTCGGTGCTATTTAATGACACGCAAGTGCAGTAATACTACGTCGTTTGGTGAAAATATTAGGGAGTAAGGAGCTCTTGACGTTTTGGAATGTCGAAAGAAGCATTCAAGGGTCACGGTACAAGAAATACTTCACTTTATTTTTATCCGACCGAAAATGAAATTTTTAAGCATTTCGGAAGATACCCGTTAATGAAGGTTAGATTTCCAACACAACAAACTTTAGTAGAAGGGCCTCCCCTGATCAATAGTTTTAAATACCTTATAACCTTGTGGATATTTTGACACATAATCAATTTTATGCCGATGTCTACTGATTGATCGAATAAACGAACACGAAAAGCAACCATATTACACTACATCAAATTCAAAACCAACAGGTAGAAAAATTATTATTTTGTCTACCTTGGCCGCAATACGCTTTCCCCAAACCATCTTTTATTTTCCAACTTTTCTTTTTCATTTTTCTTTTCTTTACAGTACAAATGCTGTGGTAGATTTGGGCCAAACGATTATACCGATGCTGGTCTTTCAATACCACTGAGCTGTTATCTCCATAATAATAACACGATCGAAACCAATTTGTTTGCACAAGGATGCGTTACAAAGATATCGGAAATGTATTCGATTAATCAAAGAATTGAAGAAATATCAGATTGGACATTGATCGGCCTTGAGGTAAGTTATTTAACTGAATATTTATTCAAAGCATTTAAATCAACAAATTCTTAATACATATCACAGGGTGCTACATCACTTGTCGCTGGAATATTGGCGATAAGTTTAAAACATATAAAGAGACGCAAACTCTATCACTGATTAATTATCGCTAATAAATCGCAATCGCAAACTTAATGTCGCAATGACTCAACACTATGCGTGAAAGAATTCAAAATCTCTTTTGATCTGTGTGTGGTGGGTGGTACTTCTGTCAAGATGTCAGTATTGTTCATATTATATTAGAAAAATATTTAAATTGTAAATAAAAATTATTGAATACGATCATAAATAATTACTATATACATGCATACATTTATATATGTAAACATACGAATATATATTTTTTTCGAACATCCCCGGCCTCACACTAACCCACCCTCACCCGACCGCGGAGGGCTCGTCCCTATTACGAAGGGACACGTACACACTACAGTCCGGACTGTAGCGGGTAAGGGAAAAGTTATAGCAACGAGAACATAAAACAGCTACAGAACTTAATCACAAGCTGAATAAGGTAACAATAAAACTGAACTATCTAAGACAAGAACAAAAATACATTTTTATACAATAATTTATAAATTAATGCCAGCATACAAGCTACGTTTTATATTACAAACGCTACAATTAAAATCTATAAAATCATAATGCAAGTTAAAATCGTAACATAGTCTACGAAAAGGAAATTTACATCCACAGTTCGTTCTATAGAAATCTAAAGAAAGAGGACTATAGTGCCGTGAAAATCTTGCTGGAATGCTGAAATTCAGGTTACAAAGCAAAAACTCAGAATCGATATCACATTTAACCAGATTAAAAACAAAACAAACCCCTAAAACAGTCTTTCTACGTTCCAAAGTTGGAAGTTTTATAAAAGCTAATATATTCTCATATGACGGAAGCCCATTGGCATAATCCTATCCTAAGCCACGTAAACAGAATAATAAAAACTGCTGCTGCACAGACTCAATTGAATCACTATGACGACGATAGTATGGATTCCAAATAACAGACGCATACTCCAAAATAGGTCTAACAAGTGAAATGTACGATAGTCTTGTTATATAAGGATCAATGAATTCTCTAGCCCATCTTTTCACAAAACGAAGAACAACGTGAGCCTTGCCAATCATCAAACTAATATAATCAATAAAAGACATTTTAATTTCCAATAATACTCCTAAATCAAGATATGAAGGCACAGTTTCCAAAGGGCAAGAATTAATCACATAAGTGGACGAAATTACACCCCCGCGAGAGAAAACCATGCATTTACATTTTCTCAAGTTAAGATCCATTAAATTAATCTTGCACCAAGTCACAAACAAATCAATATTTCGCTGAAGAACAGCCTGGCCATGATCATCATTAAAAGTATAAAATAATTTAACGTCGTCAGCATACATCAGAATATTACAATCAGATAACCAATCAATAAACCATGTATGAGCGCGACAGGACATACTTATGTTGAAAATGCGATTTAAAAAATTTACAAAGGCGTTTAAGTTACTTTTTTTAAGTTACACTGATCCTTGAGTAAAAAATCATGCCTTTAACCTCCTTGAGTAATTCTTTATCCCTCTTGTTTCATATATTTTTTCTACAGTTTTAGTCATAATGAATGAAAATTTAATCGCATTAATAAATATTTGTTAGCAATATAATGTGCGTCAAATCTATTTTACACTAAAAATATCTGGAGCAGTTGACAACAGAACCTCCAGTTGCATAATAATGAGACCCATTTCTAACAGAATAATCGGTCTATATTTTTTAAGAACGACATTGTCCATGTTGTCATCATTGTTAACGGCTGGTACTATAGGTCGAGGATTATCAACTTTTTTGACCTGAATTAGATGATCTGCAAACCAACATTCTGTTCTAATTATTATACTTTATTTCCCATGACTATTACAATTTTTTTTTTTTAATAAAAATAATCTGTTCCATACTATGATATAATGTCCTTGATCTTCCACTTGATTACATAGATTTGCAAATTTGAACTTTTTTTTGTGCAAATAAGATGACTCCAGATGTTTCCGAAGGCATTTTGCGCGCTGAACACGTATTAAAAAATTGTAAAGCTAAACACTAGCGTGCTAGAACCATCGCTATTGTCAGAAATTGATCTTTGCTTTTTAAAATGAGCTCAAAGCCAAATTGATTACATGCACCGTTAAAGTAGGAAGTGGGTTTATGTAAAGGGTAGTAAGAGAAAAAAAACACATTACGGAGAAGGTCCTTAAAAATCAATTAGATTTACTTGAAAATTGTTACTTACTTACTACTTACTTTGGGGTCGCTGATTACAGATCTTTATTCAGATTTTAAAAATACAAAATGGCGGATACAATATGGTAGTCGAGGTTTATGGAAATTAATCGGATTTTACTTGAAAACCACCATGCGACCGCCATATTGTCAATTTCTGACCATAGCGATGATTCTAGCACGTCAGAGTTTATCTCTACAATTTTTCAATTCGTGTTCAGCGAATTTTAGGAATTTAAAATTTCTTGAAATTAAAAACAGTAACTGAAACATCTTTTACTTCCTTTTTTAGGTGTATTACGAATTTTGCTACAATCACAATACACTTCCAACAATATTTCGATTACAATTTGTAATCCGTGGTAGAAACATCTTTAATTTATTATTGGATACGTAAAATTAATAGTGAATACAGTCTAACTTGATGTTCGATAACCTAACTTGCAAGTTATAATCACAAACCTTTTTAATGCGATAACGATTTATGGCTATACAAAAAGAATAGAAAGGAAAAAATTATTTAAAAAACGTATTCTTCCATTTGGTAAGTTCTCATTTGCCCCCTAAACATATGCAATAAAAACATTTTTGATATTTTATAGCAATTTTTGTCAGTAACAACTATAATAAGAGATGACAACCAGTGTTGTTGAAAGTTCAGTTTTTTATCATTAGCAAGCACGTTCAACGCAATACTTAAAGTTCCTTTCTGGCAACACTTGCTTTGTTCGTTCAGGAAAATAAACATTTTTTAAGTTAATAATTCGCACATGCTTTTTACGTTTCCGGTTAATATAAGTAGAAATTAAGTCCCGTTTATTTTAATGGCATTGTGTGTGTGTGTTGTTTGGTTTTGGGTGCGTGTGTTGTTGGTTTGGTGTTTGTTTCTTCTGTGCTGCTGATTTTGTGTTGAGATGGAATTGTGTTGTTTGAGCAAAAGGGGAGGCGGAAAGGAAAGAAAGAAGTTTGGGTCCAAAGACGGGAGGGAGGGGGGTACCCGTCGAAAGGCAAAATTAAATTCTTATTTTTTTTCTTTTTTTTGAAGTGTGGTGAATTTTGTTTTTGTGGTGAGTTTCTAGTGTGGTAAGTTTTGTAAACTGTGGTGAATTTCACCGATGTGGTGAATAAAACAGAAACTCACCAAAATACCGTTAATCGAAATGATACTGTATTACCATAAATGAGTGTACTGTATATCATGGTTTGGGAGGTGCATGTCTAGAATAATCCATTCTATTTTAGCGGAGACATCACAATCTGGTTACCGTGTAAACACTGCATTACTTCTATTGTATGGTTTTTGTTTGGATTAAGGATAATTAATTTCGATTAGTGAAACACTACTGAATAAGGAGTACACTCAACGAAAAAGTGTAGTGTTAAACCAACTACGCCATCACGCACACAAAATTTAAACTTTCTGCGCATGTTGAATCACGCAAATTGTGTTCCTATTTTAGGGTTGCCGTAGTGCACACATTTTTCAGAAGAAATGTTAATTTTCACATATGAAAAAGACTTGGAAATCTTTAAAGTAGCATCAACTTGCGCATCATGCGCAAGGTGTAGGTAATCTATTGTCATTCTTGGTGTTAAACACCAAATTAAAATTCTAAAAATTCTAATTAAAATTCCATAAAATTAAAATTAGAAAATTATTTAATAATAATTTAAGTTGCTTTGTAAATAAACTTTTGATAATTTCTTTCTTTTATATTTTATACAAAATACTTGCAGAAAAGCTACAAAAACTGGAAATTTTTTGTCGAAAAATTTTTTTCGACTTACTAAAGTAGTGAATTTTTCAATACAACTGTTTAACTGCACCAGGGTTGCCAATGTAACAAAAAAATTTATAATCAACTTCTGAAAAAGAAATCGCCAAAGAGGAAAAAACCCAACTTTATGAATTCTTTAATAGTTTTTGCTGATGATAAATTTGGATATGCATTTCGAAAAAGTGCAAAAAATAATAAAAAATTTTTAACTTTTTGCAAGCATTTTGGATATATATAAAAGAAATTATTATTCAAAACTTCATTTACAAAATAAAAATGTAAAATTATTTATTTGTTGCAGAGTTATTCTAATTTTAATTTTTTTTAGAATTTTAAATAGAATGATACAATGGCAACACTATGTGTACTTCCTGCTCTTCAGTGACTAAACGAGAATTATCCTTAGTCCAAATACAAACCAAACAGTTGGTAATGCAGTATGCAATGTTAACCAGACTTTTCGATGAATGTCTCCGCTAACAGAGAGAATAAGGTATGTAATGAAAAGGTATTGAAAAAATTACTAAAGTACAAAATTTGACAACACGCTTTTATATATTCTAGACACCAAAAGATGGTGCTGTAGTATATGTATATATATCTGGTGTCAATTTGGTACTAGTTTTAGAAAAGTGACGAATGCGAAATATTTTAATACTTTTCTTTGCAACTCTACTCTGTGGGGGCAACTAATTTGTTTATTGCTTTTTGTTGTCATCATTTGTTGTTGTCTGTATTACAAAAAAAAAAGTAAAAAATGAATATGAAAATACAGATGTTTTAAATAGTCATTAATCGTAGTGTTTAAATAAAGTAAATAAAATTGACAAGTAAAATTTAATTTCTATTTATTTAATGCCATTTAGAAACTAGAAAATGTTTAACATCCTCTGCAGATGTATTATTATTCGATTGCATCAAGTTAAGAAAAACTAACAAAAAGTCTCTGGTAAACAAATGAACGAACTTCTTTCTTCTATTGGCTATAATTTAAGAGAAGAGTTGACGACTGGCAGACGGACACATGGAGATATACAAAGTGAATTGGGAAAGCAGATACGTAAACAATAATAGACAACAACAGCTTATAAGTGAGCAATGCCAAGAGGGGCTACTCTCATTCATTAGTAAACGGTCAAAGCGAACACACTACAACTATCTATCATAACGGGGAGTCAGTCAGTCACTCACGATCGGTTCTTTCTTACCAATTTCGTTTCATTGTTTTATTTACGGTAAATCTTCTATAAACTGTTGAAAGCAATCGTTCGCTTACGGTCTGGACTGTCTGTTTCGCTATATACTGTTCGTTCGGTCGATTACACGCATTCACAACAACCACAATACGTGGTAAAAGAAGTGTTTAAAGAAATTTAGCCAAAATAAAGCCAACAACTACAAGAGGTCTATTTAAACGCAACATAATGGGTTTGCGATTTCAACAATTGAAGAAGTTATGGCTCTTGTATTTGTTCCTGTTGTTTTTTGCATTCTTTATGTTCGCCTTCAGTATTAATTTGTATGTCACTAGTTTGCAGCCTACACCTGGCCAGGAACGACTGTAAGTTGCATCATAATTTATAGTTTTTGGTTTTTTTTAATTACTTTAATTTTGTTTTTGTATACATCTGTGTAAGCTTGTTTTTTTTTAATTATTTTTATTTATAATTGGGTGAATACTACTGAGAAATGCCTTAAAAGTCAGGGAAATAGCAACAGCAGCAGTTGTAAATAGCCAATGATTTAGATTTGATAGACGGCGGATACTGAAAAGTGTCCCTCACAGTTGAGTGAGCATGAGCAACAGCACAGCAAATGTATGAATGAATGTGTGATTGAATATTGAATAACAAACAACACGCTTCGAAATCACAATAAAACAATGCATTTAAATATAAATCAATAAATTAAAATGATTCCAAATAAAAAAAAAATAAAATAATAAAAACGAACAGAAAAAAAAGAAGAGAAATAGTCTTAAGACTTGTTTTGAAATCTTTTAAACAATTGATTTAACCATCCATCTCAGCCTTGTCCAATATATGACCCTTGAAATATTTTACCTTTAAAATTTATATAGAAACATAATAAAATTAAAAATAAACAAAATTCAACAACACAATACGTACCCACTACAATGATACACAATACTACAGTGAGAGAGCCTACATTTATGGAATAATCAATTCATAATTATTGTCGGGGCTTATATTTGTATTCGTTTTTATTATTTCATCTTTCCTTAAATATCCGTTACGTATGTACTGACATTTAAAAGAATATTTTTATAATTCAATTTAAGGTTTAAGCATTTAAATGTAAGAAACTTTAAAATTCAAATTATTATACCATTGAAGGGATAGCCGATATAGTTGGACGTACATCTTCCATGTTAAATATATTAAAGTTTAAAATACATATAAACTTCCTATAGAAAAACTATATATAATATAATAGACTGTAGTACATACACACACTATATTCACAATATTCTGTTCAAAGTACAAAAAAAATTTCTCGTTTAAGAAACTTTACCATTGAAAATTTCTCCATTTTCAATCTTTTTAAACATTCTCATTCTTTTACGCATTTACGAGTTAAATTTAACAATTGATTGCCTGTTCGAGTTCGAGTTTATATGACGCTTTTGTACAATTTCGATAATTCAATAAATGATCATATCGTCCAAAATACAGGGTGAAGAAAATGATTTATTGAAATATCATTTAAGTATATACACTGGTAGCCAAAACTAAAGCGACTGACATTACACTTTGCTATTTTAGCAAATATGTTCCGCTAAAAAGTTTAAAACTGGATGTTTATTTGATTTTTTTGTTTACACTTTACCGTTACTTTATATAATTGCGGTTTAAGGCGTTAATTTTTTAGTCTCCTTACGGTGAAGTTCTCTATGTTTGAACCTTTTATGTTGAATTTGGATTCATCCGAGAACAATATGACACTCCATACTCCAACCAATTCAACATGAAAAACTTCACTGCAATATTGCAAATTAACGGTAAAACATGGTGGAGGCTCAATAATGGTGTGGGGCTGTTTGTCATACGATGGAGTTAGACCAATTTACCAAATTACTGAGAAAATGGATCG
The DNA here is from genome assembly GCA_014635995.1 of Sarcophaga peregrina. Taxonomy (NCBI): domain Eukaryota; kingdom Metazoa; phylum Arthropoda; class Insecta; order Diptera; family Sarcophagidae; genus Sarcophaga; species Sarcophaga peregrina. Next base: position 58,614,577 of record CM025793.1, read on the forward strand.
ATTTGTTTATAAGATTTTGTTGGAATACGTAATGCTGCCATACGCAGAAGAAAACATGGCACTGGTTTGGGTTTTCCAACATGACAATGATTCAAAACATTCTTCAAAATTTGTTAAGGCATGGTTGAGTCAATCAAAAGTAAATGTTTTCGGGTGGCCAGCTTAATCGCCACACCTTAATCCTATTGAAAACCTTTGGAGCATCGTTGACCGCAAAATAAAAAGAGATTTAGGGACATTTAAACACACCAGTTTTAATCAAACACAGAATGCATGGAACAGCATTTCTAAAGATCAAATTGAGAGGCTAATTGATTCAATGCTCCGTAGATGTGCTGTCGTCATTAAAAATAACAAATAAGGGTTACGCTTTGACTATTAATTTAAGTTTTAAGTTTTGTTACAGAAATACGAAAGTTGCTTTACTTTTGACCACTACAATTTTATGGTTATTTCGTTATTTTGAAAGAAAAAAAATATTTTAAGCAAATTGATTATAACTTTTTGCATTTACGTTTAATCCGAATAAAATGTAAACATAAAAACAAAAAAAAAAAAAAATTCACTTTTAACCTTTTTTGCGGAACATATTTGCTAAAATATCAAAGTGTAATGTGAGTTGCTTAAGTTTTGGCCACCAGTGAGAGAACAAAAATTAAAAATTAAAGAAAAAAATTTTAAGCTTTTTGAACTCTAACTTTAAAATTTGAATAACATCAGGAAGAATTTTCTTTCATTAGCCATTTCGAAATATTTCCTATCAAAGTCGGTTTCAATATGATAGAAGTTCTTGAACAGAAACATTTATCATTCTTGTGGTTACAAAGAATGGAAAAAAATGTATTTGGATCTACGCGATGGCAAATAAGTGTAATTTTCATCCTGACGTTACGACATATATATGTATTTCGATATCCCGTGAAAATAGAAAAATAACATTTACTTAGATTACTTCAATTGTTAACACTTTAATTTAATTATAATAGCTAAGTTTAAAAGGATATCCAATAATCTCATGAAATATTGAGTATAAAAATAAATATCGGAATTATGTTAATGAAAGTCAACGATAATATTGATTTTTTTATTCCTGTTTCGCCATTCTTAAGGTACTGTTCATATTAAAAGTCTAGTTGTTTTCTGTCAAAATTAGTACGAGCTACGTCACTTAGATTGCGCTAGATAGCGGACTATTGCTTGGTTTGGGTACAAATTGAGAAAAAATGCATTTTATTAAAGGCTTAGCAACAATTCAAGAATTAGATTACGAATTGGTTCTTCATCCGCCCTATATTCCGGATTAAACTCCGTGTGACTGCTTTTTGTTTCCTGAAGAAGTGACTCGTCAAAAAGTGAATTCAATCCAATGATGCAATCATTCCACAAACACTTCTTTTGATTGTCGAAATGTTAACAGAAACATTAATTTTTTTTCGAGCGAACAGATAAATTTTGGAACCTTTTTTTATTAATAGATACTTAGCAACATTTTATAATTAGTCACTTTTAATATAGCTGAAATCAGTGCTTGAGTTATTGTTATCGAAAACAAGTTTCGTTTTTGTACCGCGCGAATTTGATCTGAAATAAATCTTAGCTTTAATTATAAGCCTAATTACAGGCAAACAGTTTGGCTTAGTTTTAAAATAAACATGTGTACTACTATCGTATAGTTCGAAAAGAAAGAAGCTCTCATTTATTAATTTTTTATTTGCGTTTAAACATTCTGAGGCTTTATATTCAAATCGTTTAAACTAACCGATTGTTTTGAAACTACTTTTAAATTTAAATTTCTACTAAAAACAAATGTATGCTTTAATAATAAATTGAAAAAATTCAAAATCGACTTTAGCCTACTTTGGTTTTTATGTTAAATGGTGTTTCTTGCAAATTTAGATATTTTGAGTTCCAAATAATTGTTTAAAGAGTTTATAATGAATAGCGTTGATTGATAAATTGATTTCTACAAAAAAATGTTGAGGCAAAAGACATAAATAGTGATTACATATATGTATGTATAGATATATACAGTCTCTTAAAGGAAAGAAAGTGATTATTTGTGAATTAAATTGAAATTGAAAAATCAAAAATATCTCAAAACTGTTAGTCATTTAGTAAAAAAAGTTACTAAATAATCTTTTATATAATTTTTTGTTTGTTTTTATAATCAATTTATAATCAATTAAATAATTCAAATAATTTCTGTTAAATAATTTAGTTAAAATAATAAAATAAAGACAAAGGAGCGTAAGAATAATACACAACATGGTGGAATAATACACAACACAGTGTTGAAAATGAACTTGCATAAGTACTGGTCAGACAAAGGCAGATTAATGTCAACTAAAAACTAATTCTTATAAAGATTGTAATTTTTTTTTATTTCTTTGTTTATATTAGAAATCAAAAATGTTGCGTTGTTTTTTCCTAATTATCCGATATGAATACAAGTTTACCAAAAAAAATATTTACATAGTAAAGCAACAGAAAGATTACAGGTATCCCTCCTACAACACGATATCCCACAACACGATTTTACTCTAACACGATTAAAAACATTTCCAAAAACCTCTTATAACACGGTACTTCTGCAACACTATTTTTTTAAGACTTACATAAGACGATCATTACAATGGATTTTAGGCATAACTGATTCAAAATCTATTGATGTAAAAGAAGCTTGGAAGTAATTTTTAATTAAAGAATGCATCGATATCATATCCTGAAATCAAACTGAAAATTACAACATTAAATCGATGTTGGGAAAAGATATTGCCAGCAGTAGTTGAGATAGAAAACGTGCATGAATCAGGGAAAAATGTAGTTAGTGGCATATTAGAACTTGCTGGGTAGATCGAAAGGATGAAGATAATGAAGTTAATAAAATTTTACACAAAAAAATTACAGAAGGATTAGACTTGGATAAAAAATTGAAATTATTGTTCTTGGATGCAGACCCTTGCGCTGAAAGAAGCCGGAAATTCAAATTTAAAACAAGCTTAGACGGTGAAGGAACAAAGGAAGATTACGGATTTTTTAAAGATATCAGCAGGTGAACAAAATATAAATGCAAGTTCAGAAAGTGAAGAAATGAAAAAACGTTCAATTTAACTGAATTGAGCAGCGATTATGAAGAAAATTCATAAACTATATTCATAATATATATTCATATATATTTATGATGATTTTTGTTTGGTTTTTATGTATTTAAGTGGATTTATATTTATTCTTTTATATATTTAATTTAATTTTTATTTATTTTGTTATTTTTAATAGAAATAAACTTTCTTCTGTGGCATTAAAATTCTTTTTTGGAACTTAACCACTGTTTTTGTACCAGTTTCTAGTCTACTATTGCACGGTATCACATAACACGTCATATTATAGGAACCTATCGACCGTGTTGTAGGAGGAATACCTGTTAATTCTCTCTGCGTTGTGTGAATAACATTAAAAGATATCGCAAATTTGTCATCCACTTCGAAACAATTTAAATTTTCCAAATGCGCGTAAATGCAAAAGTTTGTCTTTTTCTAATCAATAATTGTCCTAATTAAGTTAACATCTTGACGCTCACTTTTAAATCGATAAGTGATTAAAAAAACTTCTTTTTCCGAATTATTTTTAATGAAAAAAGCAATACAAATTTCTGCAAATATATTACTTTATTTATTAGTCTAAAGAGTTGAGATGATCTTCAATTTGAAAGTGATAAATATTTTTTAAATAATTTTATGCTATTAAAACTAAAAGGTGCCTATCAATGTCAAGGTTTTTACGTATCACATAAATGATAAAATTATCTTGATGCTCGCAACTAGACAATTCTATGATTTTGGTGAAAAATCGTATTCAGAATAACATATTATTTTGGCCATTTTGAACATTTTGGAACACTTAAATTTAAAATTATTAAGTCAACGTTTTTAAATTTTCTACAATTAATTTTTGTTTTCTAGAGATGTTGTAACCCATTGACGTGACGTTATTTACCAAACAAGTTTAGTCCTAATTAACATCGTTTTTACCATATTGATAGTGTTAACTTAAATTCTAATAACTATTCGGAGAAGTTTTTACGTATAAAGAACAAATAATTCGTTTTTGAAACGCAAGGCAACTCATTTAAATTTCTGTATCTTAACTTAGTTTTTTTTTATTTTTTAGATGCGAAATGATAATGTTGGATTTGTTCAAGTAAAGAATGTCTTATAATGATAATTATACGGATTTTAAATCCCCTTTAAATTAAAAACGTTGTTGTTTTAAATTTGTTAATTCATGTTAGTCTTATCAGAAAATTAATCTGGTTTAGTAGAAATACTACTTCAGCTTCACGTATGTCTGCAAGCTAGGTTTTTGACCTCTAACAACCTCGGTAGTTAAGAATGTTCGTTCGCACAATCATTGCCAGATTTATTAATTTAAGTAAGAATTTTTGCTTATAGTTTGATTTACAGAAATCCAACACTAATAAACTATGTATTTAGAATTTTATATTTTCAATTTCTCTTTGATAAAAGAGTTAAACAGTTTCTAAGTTTGGTTTAAAAGTGTTTGGTGCTTAGCATTTAAGTTGTATTTTGTTGTGTTTAGGTAAGTCGAGGCAAGTCGTTCACTTTTGGCCATTGTTTTATTTTCATTTTACAACTAATACTACTACGACTTTAACGACGAAAATGAATTCATATAGTTTTCTTTGTATTAACTGTTGTCTGATGGGGCCCCTCTATCCGCTACCTGTTTTCCCATCAGAAGTACTTTCTGTGAATCCAATAAACATATGATCATCTTCGTATTTTAATAATCGTTTTATTATTGTTTTGCTTATTTTTATTTTTTTTTAGTAAGTTTGTATGTACATCTGTACATACGTATGTATATTCAGTTTAGTTGTTTATTTATTTAACTGGTTTTCTTGTATTGCAGACAACCTAAACCTCCGCCAAAAAGACGTTCAATATGGCCTATAAAAAATGTTGTCGCTCATTATATAGGCAAAGGCGATATATTTGGTAATATGACCGCTGGTGAGTACTTCATTTGTTTATATTAACCATCAATAATAATAATAAAACAAAAATAATCAAGAAAAAACCATAACAATTCCGTTGAAGTTAATGTTTTTATGAAATTCCCAACAGTTTTGAAAGTTTTTTTCAAACTTGTTGCCGATCTCAGTCTGCCACTCTAGTGCTATGGGAGAGAAACTCAAGACTATTATAACTTTTTTTAATTTTTTTTTTAATTATGCAATTAATAATTTCGCATACTTCATACAAATATTATGTTTTTCTTAGAATTTTATTGCAACCGAGTTACAACGATTACGAGTTCTCGTAGAATTTTTGCACTATGTAGTTAATATTCACCGTTATACATATTGTGGGAAATAATTTAGCATAGCACACTAAGAAATTTCAATAATTCAGATGTGCAAAATGGTTTAACGTATTATTAATTCTTAAACGTAGTTATTCGTAACAATAGGCATGAATGTATAAAGATTTTTACTTCTTGGCTATTGTTCAATTTTTACTTACTGTAGTAGGAAAAAACAAACATTAAAAAATGTCTGCATTAAAAATGAAAATCATTCATGTGCATCCATCCACTGTTTTGTAGTGTGATGTAAGAATTACTTCAATCCTTTTGACCTCAAATGTAGTGTGTAAGAGCAAGAAAACCAAAGTAATCTAAAAATAAATTAAAATTAATAAAAAAATTATAATATGAAATTATTATGCATACTTGATTTTGTTTATTTATTTTGTTATTAGCGTCTCAAATATAATTTTATTACTCATTTGGAAAACATAAGAAATTTATTTAAAATCAATATTTTTTATTTATAATTGAAATATTTCTGCGAATGCAGACAAAAGTGTGAGAATGATTTATTTGTTTCAACTGATACGCTCTCTCAAACAACTGCCCGTACACCAAGCATGCCAAGACTATTTTCGCAATATTTCAGAATCTACTTACCAGATTTAAATAAATTAAAATTGTTATAAAAGTTTAATTTATTCTTATAACAATCAGTTATAAAAAAATTTGTTTAAAATGCCCTATTTCATCTAATATATAAAATTCTCGCGTCACGTTGTTAGTGGTTAAACTCCTCCAAAATGGATCGATCGATTTTTATGAAATTTTGTGTGCATATCGGGCAACATTTATTTTTTATATATCTAAATGTTAAGAGGGCGTGGAAAATAGCTAAAATTGAATATTTAGGTACATATTGATCATAGACGAATAAAATTTCGTGGGTAAGTTCATAGAGTCCATATCGACAATTCCATAACAAATGGGCATGACAACCCTTTCCCTTTAAGTGATACTATAACTCTCAATCTACTGAGCTGATTTTAATCGTTTTGTTTTTGTTCGAAAGCTTATCAGGTTTAAATAAAATAGAAAAAAACCCTTAAAATTGAATATTTATGGGCATAGTAATCGTAGACGAATGCAACTTGGTGTGTAAGTTCGAAGAGTTGACATCGACAATCCCACCAAAAATAGGCGTGAGAACCCTCTTCAAGTGATACCTTTCGTAGAGTCGATATCGACAAACTCACTAAAAATGGGCGTGCAAACCCTCCACCTTTAAGAGATACCTAAAAGTCGGCTAATTCGATAGTTTATAACTACATATGTACATATATAACATGTACGTCTATTGGTTTTTGTTTTGTAGCGAGTACAAAAGCTACTACTTCGTCAGCTCTACCCATGATCCGTACCTCGTATTGTTATTCTTTTATGCCTCACCTAAATAATGCATCGACTTCGATTAAATTTTGAGCTAAATAGATCTGTGTACAGTAAAAAAATAAATTTTTGGCGGAACGAAATTCGCAAGGAGAACTAGTTTTTATATACAAAAAAATTTAAAATGATTACACAAAATATTATGCATATGACAATGGATATTTAAATTGATTAAATCGAAATTTATTTTCAACAAAAACTTCACTTCAACAATTTTTGTTTTATAAAGTATTCAATAAAAACTATCTTGTGTTTAAATAACGGTATAGTTTGGTTATGTATCATTTCTTTAACATTGTATAAACAACATTCTTACTTAGACAATTTTGGACGGCAGATTCGAATTATTATCGTGAAGCATGCGCGCATTTTAAAAATTTTTTATTAATATATTCAAATAATGAAATTTGTTCATTATTATTTCCCAAACATTGCACCTCACACTACCACTAAACTACCTCCCATATTCTACAGTTGCTTTAAAATTTTTTAATTGCAACGCAATGCTTTCAGTCCGCCACACAAATCGCATACTATCTGATCCAAAAATATTATACTAAGTCTTGTCTGAAAATTTGACCAGTTAACAGAAGTCAATAGATTTGTTAATATATCTGTGACAATAAATGATATTAGCTTAAGTCGACTAAGTGTTTTTTTCATTTTATTATATATTCTTATTCTTCTAAATTTCATGTATAAAATGCCATTGTTAATAAAACTATACGCATTTATATTTTAACTTGATCACTGTCTATTTTAGACAAAAACTTTAAAATCTCTAAACACGAAATTTCGACTTAAGCTATTATTATTTAATGTCACGGATATTTTGGGGAATAATATAACTACATACATACATATATATAAATGCATAATTGGTCATTACAACCCTTCAATTAGGATTATAAACCTAGTTTCTTACACCACTTATGTTGTGTATGTTAATTTTATACATAAGTGGCGGGACATACAGTTTAAAGTCGACTCCAAACGACAGATTTTTGGGAAACTTTTCATGGTAATTTATTTATTCTCAGAGTTTTTGCCAGAAGTCTGCTGAGAGAAAATCGCTGAAGAAATACTTTTTGTTTTGCATTTAATAAGCCAACACAATACCTACTAGACTACGGCGATGGAATAATATTTCTATGGTTTTATATCCTTGTTTAATATAGAATTCTTCTTACGTGAAAAACATGCCTTACAATAGCTCATGAGCAGAAAATTTTCTTAAAGACACGTCTTTCAAATTTGTTCGGCCTCATTTTGGGGAAAACATTACTTTTTGTTTTTATCATATGTTTAACTAATTTTGGGCTCGAAATGTTTTCATTAATTTCCCGCAAACTTTTGCCATCATTATGCAGTTTAAGGAACAACTCTTTGACTTCAATTCGATTTTATTTTTATGAATTTTGTTATTTGTACTCACTATGATGGTCAGTTTTATGTTCCATCGAACTGAATAACTATTAATAATGACGCAGAATTTTTAGATTTTGCAAAAACAATACAAATTACTAAAGATCATTATGTTAGAGAGGGCTATCGACATTGTATTCTATCTCTATCTTAGTTGTATGAGAAATTGTTTGCGCTTATTTCTTGAGCGTTTTGATTATATGTACAGTCAACCATCCTATAACGCGGTACTCTCAGAACACGGTTTCCATATAACGCGGGGCTGAAACTGCGACAGGGTTCGCGTTCAATTTCATCCCATAAGTTAGATATTGTAAGAGGGTATAATATAAGTTTTATTTTCGACTTAAAAGCTCATCCGAGATACATTACCGTACAAAACAATAGCAGTTGGATTTTCAATTTAAATAAGCAATGAATGAAGATGAACCAAGTGAGAGAAATATTAAAAAATTACATTATTTTACAAGTCTTTCTTAATGTTGTTGGAAATCAGTCTTTTTGTTTAGTTTTTAATTTCATTTTTTTTATCAATCCTTATATGAACTCTTGAATTCAATAAAAATAATTTATAATTTATCTTGCCTTTTGTATTTCTTGGTGTCCAAATAACGTGGTACGAATTATGTGATTTGTACTAATTCTGTGTATCTTATAGCGCGGTTTCCATACAACGCGGTAGACGGCTTCCATAGAACGCGCTACGAATTAGCCTGGTTTGTATCTGAAATCCGAGTTTCTTTTAAGGCGGTTTCCATATAAAGCGGTCCGCACTCACTGCGTTGTAGGAGGGTTGGCTGTACTTATTTTTGTAATACATTTTGAAAATATTTGTTGTCTCATTTAAAGGTTTGCGTCATCTCTTGAAAAAAATGTAGTAGACTCAAATCGATGTGGTTTTTTTTTGATGTACAATATAATATATTTTCAATAGCATTGTAAACAGAAAATTATTTGAGTTCGTTTGTATGTATTTTCGAACTAGAGTTGTCTAAAGAATGCTTTCTTCTTAATGCTCTAGAAGGTAATGTCCACGTAGGAAACGATTCCATAATTTATTTCAACAGATGGAATGAATGCTAGTCTAAGTAGTGTAGTAGGTAGTGTGTTAGATTATTAAACGTAAGGCCAGAGTTCGAATCCCAATTCAGACATCGAAACGAATATATGAAAATATTTCTTCGGCGACTTCCTCTTAGCAGATTTCTGGCAAAAACTCTGAGAGTAAATAAAGTTGCCATGAAAAGCTTTTCAAAAATCTGTCGCCCAGAGTCGACTTTAAACTGTAGGTCCAGCCACTTATGTATAAAATTAACACACACAACATAAGTGGTGTGAGAAACCAGGTTAATAATCCTGACTGAAGGGTTGTAATGACCAATTATGTATGTATGTAATGAATGCTAAAAATTGTTTTAATCATAATGAATTCAAATTGGTAATAATGATTGGAATTCAATGTCAACAAATTCGATTAACAAAATTTGTTAAATTTAGTGACTATCGATAAAAAAAAATTTTTATAAACCATTCGGCTTTTTATGGGCAAAAGATAAATATAAATTCAGAGCAGACAACAATAGTTAAATAATAGTTGAGAAAAAACTTTCCTGTAAATCAATGGAATAATGTAACCCACGCTTTTTTCTTTTTTTGTTTTTTTTTGCAAACCAAATGCATGCATTAATTTAACTAGACACTAAAAACAATTCAAGGTCCATTAATTTAGGCACAACATACATATAATAAAATAAAATTTTAAATTGAACAAATTTTATAAGAAAACAATTTTGTATGCATTGTTATTATATGAATTTATTAAGTGCATTAATTTGTAAAATTTTTCAATCTAAAACTAGTCCATTAAAACTATAAAAATATTTATATTTCAAGGTTTATGTTTTTGTTTCGTTTTCTGTATAGGGAATTGTATTTAGTTGTTTATGTTTTTAAAGTATTGAAACAGAAATGCATTCATCTTCAATGAATTTTAAAATGAAATATTTATAATAATTTAGAATCACTTGTAGTTGTTATATTGTGAAACCTGTATACAAAGCACTATTTTGTATGCATAATTTAAAAATTTCCGTACCGTTGTATATGAGACAAATAAATGTTAATTTTAAAGATTATAAAAATCTATAAATAAACCTACATACATGATTATAAAATTGAAATATTACTACGAGTATTAATAATTTAATTAAATTTCAGATGATTACAATCTCAATTTATTTAATCCCGTGCAAGGAGAAGGAGCAGAGGGTCGGCCAGTGGTCGTACCATCTAGAGAACGTTATCGTATGCAGCGATTTTTCAGACTAAATAGTTTCAATATACTGGCCAGTGATCGTATTCCATTAAATCGTACACTTAAGGATTACCGTACCAAAGAGTAAGTTTCAGAATTTTTTTTTTAAACTTTAAAATCGCATGTAATTAAATTCACCAAAATTGTAAGCAAAATACTAAAAATGTTATTAAATTTAATAGACGACATAAAAAAATAATAATCTTAAGTAATAACAAAATAAAATAACTATCATTTGTCAGCAAATGATGCTTTTTCTTTATCAAGTTTTTGTTAAATTCAATGCTAGTCATTGGCTTTTTGCCACAAAATATACGTTATTTTACTTCTAACTTTAAGGTATGTACATATGTATGTAGTATAATCATTTTTAACTTTGTTGAGTTTTTATTTCATTATTTATTTTTATTATTTAATTTCGGTTCATTAAAAAACAAAATAACAAATGTTTTTAACTATGCCATGCCCGTCCGTCGATCCTCCCTTCCCAGATAACGTTAGAACATAATTTACGTTTCTTTATTCTACACGAGAAAAAGAAAAACATCGCATTTAAACAAAAGAGTTTAGAACTTTAAATGACCACTTTTAAGTTTTAAGATGACGACAGCCAGTAGAGATAATTAATGTTACTCTTCAGGATTGAAATTGTTATCCAAGTTTCTTTTTGAAGAATAACCATATTTTATAAATAATTATTTTATTTTCCAGACTTTGGTTGAAACTTTAAAATTATATTTTATAATTAAAGATTAATTAAATTTGAAATAAACATGGGTATTATGATAATTTTATTTAATTACATACGATAAGGAAATTATTAAAATTAATTTCATTTAGAAATTACATCTGATGTTGATGTTATTTTCTAAAATATTCCATAATAAATTATTTCCATTCAATATTAAAATAATACCTATATGTAATCAATATTTATTTAATTTTTTTTTTCATTTATTGTGTTATTATTTTATAAGGGTACGTTTAACCGATTAGTTTTTTATCATATTTTTTTTATTTTTAATGTTGTTATACAACAAATAATTTAATTTCATGAATATCATAAGAGGAAATGTAATATTTTCTAGCCAGCCTAGTTAACTTCGAAAATTTAATTTAGACTGTGATAGCAAAAAAGTGTTTTTATTTACTTTAATCCATCAAATAAAATATAGAAATATATTCAATAAAATTAAATCCCTGAACATTTATCAAAGGATGCAGTCATAGAAATTAATATTTTCTTTTTTATATGCCATTTTACACAGTGCTATTAGTTTAACTATTCCGAGAATTAAATTATGCTGCAGTAAAGGTCCACCGTATAATAATCGGCACTTAATAAATATTAAAAATAAAAAGAATAAATATTATACGAAATATAAGAGATCGGGCTTATCTGTAGACTATAGAAATCATGCTTTGGCAAGGTCTGAATATAATATTACAAGCAAAGTTGCCTATGAAAGTTATATAAATCGGATAAAATCTACTTTAATGTCTAGTCCTAAATATTTTTTTTTTCTAAGCGTCGTTCTTCTGGTTACTCCAAACTTCTAAAATATGGCTCTATAGTTGCTGATGATGATATTTCAATAAGTAATGCATTTGCTGGTTTCTTTTCAACCACGTATCCTTCTATGTCTTAAGATACCGGAACTTTTTATTCTTATCCTTTCCGGTTATTAATATTGACACCGTTTTTTCGAACTTAATATCACTAAAAAGCTAATTTGGTCCAGGTCCTGATGGTATACCGAGCAGCGCCTCTTACTGCAATGTTCAACATGTCTCTTAAATCGTGTTATTTGCCATTAATTTGGATGAAATCATATATCATTCCTTTATTTAAAAGTGGCATTAAATCGGATATACCAAACTACAGAGGTATTGCCAAAATTAATGCTATTCCTAAACTTCTTGAGAAAATGATAACATGTCAACACGGTTTTCATAAATCTTGATCATCAACAACTAATATCTTGGAACTCATGACAATTGTCAGTGCAAATGATGTGATATACACTGATTTTAGAAAAGCATTTGATAAAGTGAATCATAAGCTTTTATTTGACAAATCATCACTTATGGTCTTTACTGATTCTGTTGTAAAATGGTTAACTTTGTATCCGTCATAAAGAATTCTACAAGTCAAATTTAGAAATATCACATCTAAAACTATTAAAGTGCAATCTAGTGTACTTCAGGACAGTCATTTGAGCCCAATCTTATTCACTTTGTTTAATAATAGCCTTCCCTCTGCTGTTTTGCATTTATGCTGACGATGTTAAAATATTTAACGTTTTTAACAATTTTATGGATTTGATCTACTTAGTACTGAGTTTTGCAGTTTTTATAAGTGGTGCAAATTGAATTTGTTGGAATTAAATATTAAAAAGTGTAAGCACATGACATTTTTTAGACACTCAAAGATTGATACCTTCTATTGCATTGATAATACTGCGTTGGATAAAGTTAAAACTATTTTGGACTTTGGTATTCTATTGAATCACAGACTCAACTTTCGGGATAAAACATCCATGATCGTGGTTATATGAAACGCTGGTCTAAGGAATTTGTTGATCCTTATTTAACTAAAATGTTTTTTATATCTCTTGTCCGGCCTATCCTGGAGTGTGGTTCTATTATATGGGACCTTTGTTATGCAGTTCATATAAATAGCATTGACTCAGTGCAACAACAGTTTTTAATTTTCTGTTAACGAGGTCTTGGTTGGAACTCCTATGAATTACCGCCATATCGGAGTAGACTACCCTTGATTAAACTGGGATTATTCTGGGATTAATACGAGGAGATGTTGATTTAGAGTTCCTGTTCAGTCGATTAAAATTCAATGTTCCTGTGCGATCTACTCACAATTTTGAACTGCTTTCACTGAATTACTACGGCCTTGATTATGAAAATAATGATTCCTTTAGACTAGCCTGTAAAACATTTAATGAATGCTACCAAGTAGTGGATTTTTCGGAGTGTAAAGAAGTTTTAAAGAAAACCCCAACTGCATATATTTTTGAATTGTTAATAATCTTCTTGTTAAATTAATGTAAATCTGTATTGTATTTGTTGTATATAGTCAGTAAGGATATATTGAATCTATTGACTTTAAATAAATAAATAAATAAATATGATTAATGGTTTGCTAATAAAATAATAATAAATTGGGATTGTAATAATTTCGACAAAAATTTTAAAGGAGATTTATTCTGTTACACACATGATAAGAATGCTTAATTGTTGTATTTTTAATTTTCGATATTATAAATTAAATTTAAAAAGTCAAACAATAGATTAAGTTGATGTAAACTTATATTTTAAGCTCGTATTAGAATAAATTAACATTTTTTAATAATTAATTTAACATACGCCACTTAACGGCATTTATAAATTATTTTTAATTGCTTTTATCACAGTCTATGTACATTATTCGACTATTTTAGTTGGCATTTTTTCAATATAAATAATGATCTTACAATTGATGAATTTTTAAATACAATTCTATACTTTACAAATCCACAGTAAATACAATTGTACATACGATGAAAGGAAGATATTTATCTTTCAAGAATAGACTTTTCCTAACATCAAAACACTTTTTAAAAATCAATTTTAATGAAAAACAAACGTTTTTTTTTATTTATTACCTACATTTTTATAAATATTTACAACGATTGGTTTTTGATTTCCTTAATTGGCTTTCAATCAACATCTTTTTCAAGTCATGAAAATCTATTCAATGATGATTTGCGCTTTTTATAACCATTTAAAACTAGGTTTTATAAAAGTCAAATCAACATTTTGTAACATTTAATACTCGTAATAATTCGTAATTAATTGGTTGTAATAGGGATTAAAAAAGACTTTAAAATGTTGTAAGAAAATAAATAAAAGTAAAAACTTAATACTTATTTCATTTGCGCTTTTTTTTTAGATGTCGAGATGTACAATACAACGTTCAAACGTTACCCACAGCATCTGTCATTATAGTTTTCCATAATGAAGCGTGGTCCGTTTTACTGCGAACTCTTACAAGCGTAATAAATCGAACGCCGAGGAGACTGCTTAAGGAGATTATATTAGTGGACGATGCCAGTGACCGGAGTAAGTATCGTTTTCGTGTAATAAGGCATAACATTTTTTTAGTTCTTAATACAAATAACACTATGCGACAAAATAAAAAAAATTAAATACATATACTAACGACTACATATGTTTATGAGTTTTGTTCAGTAGATTTCAAAAATAATTTTTTTATTTTTCTCGAACTCTCCAAACTTTTTTTATTTGACAACAACTGTTTTTTAGTCTTTACGCACAAAATTTCTGGATTACTCAAACATTTCTAACCAGATTTCCAAAATTTTAATCTTGTTGGAAAGGGTAGAAATGGACCTTTAAAACTGTATACACACATATATCTATTTTTTTGACTTAATATGCTATGAGTTTTGATGAGGTAAACTTGGAAGATGCGAATTTTTTTCATACTTTTTCAGATTTGTCCATTCATTGTAGCAAACTTTACTCAAAAAAGTATGAAATAAGTGGTGACATTCTGAAATTGCATTATCTTGTGAAAAGATTCACACTTTGTTCGATCAAATCGGACAAAAATTATTGTAGTTATTATATAAATAGTATAACAGTAATGTTATATTTTTTAAATATGTCATCTCATCAAATAAACTTTTAGTTCAAAAATTTAGAATTTTTGATGGATCTGGATTGTTTATCACAAAATGTGTAAATTTCACGTTTGAACAACTACAGTAATTTTTATACAATTTTATCAAATGATGACTCAATCTCTTCATAAGAGGGCAGACTTTATGAATATTATCACTTATGCTATATTTTTTTTGTTAAAGTTTGCTACTATAAATGGACAAACTTGAAAAAATATGAAAAAAAAAATCGAATTTTCCAAGTTTACCTGATCAAATCTCATAGAATATTAAGCCGAATAATAGATATATGTATATCGTTTTAAAGTTCCATCTCTCTCCTTTCCAACAAGATTTAAATTTTGAAAATTGAATCAGAAATATTTAAGTAATTCAGAAAATTGTGCGTAAGGTCAGAAAAAACAGTTTTTGTCAAATAAAACAATTTTTTAGTTCTACTGAACTAACTGAACAACAAGGACTATGTAGTTACTTGCGTGTATTTGCAATATCATCAAAAATTTTATCATTAAATACTATTATTCCAGGTTATTTGAAGAAACAACTTGAAAGTTATGTCAGAGTCCTATCAGTACCGACTCGTATCTTTCGTATGCCAACTCGTGGCGGTCTTGTGCCAGCTCGTTTAATGGGTGCTAAGCATGCGCGTGGTGATGTTCTTACATTTCTCGATGCTCATTGCGAATGTTCAAGAGGTTGGATGGAACCTTTACTTCAGCGCATTAAGGAATCTCGCACAAGTGTCATATGCCCAGTTATCGATATTATATCCGACGATAATTTTAGCTACACTAAAACATTTGAAAACCACTGGGGTGCATTTAACTGGCAACTCAGTTTCCGTTGGTTCGCTACTGAACGTAAAGGTGCTTCTTTGAAGGAACATCCCACTAAACCTATAATGTCACCGGCTATGGCAGGAGGTTTATTTGCCATAGATCGTAAATATTTCTATGAAATGGGAGCTTATGACGAAGAAATGAAGGTGCGTAAAATATGCAAAAATATTTTAAAGTTTTAACGTTTTGATTTGTTACAGATTTGGGGTGGTGAAAACGTCGAAATGTCATTTCGAATTTGGCAATGCGGTGGCAGTGTGGAAATTAGTCCATGTTCTCATGTTGGTCACGTTTTTCGTAGCACTACTCCTTACACATTTCCCGGTGGCATGAGTGAGGTTTTGGGTCAGAATCTAGCACGTGCAGCTATGGTATGGATGGATGAATGGAAATATTTTACAATGCTTTACACAGCCGGCCTTACGCTTAGTGTTCAAGATAAAATTAATGTTAGCAATCGTCTGGCTCTTCGTGAACAACTTGAATGTAAATCGTTTTCATGGTATCTACACAACATATGGCCTGATCATTTCTTCCCAGACCACGATCGCTTCTTTGGTAAAATAATCTGGCTTGATGGGGAAACCGAATGTGCCCAAGCATACAGTAATCATATGAAAAACGTACCTGGACGGCTATTGTCTCGAGAATGGCCACGAGTGTTTGAGGAAATAGACAACAATGCGGAGGAGTTCATGACACTTATCGATTTGGATCGTGACAAGTGCTTGAGACCGGCTAAAGATAATGCTCCGCGAACGTCAGCTCAACCCGTCACAGTGGGAGATTGTAATGCACATTCTCAAACGATGGACATTTTCGTTATAACACCCACCGGAAAAATAATGACAAATAATAATATTTGCCTCACGTACAGTGAACCGAAACAAAGCGTAATAAAAATGTTAAAAAATCGAAATGCTACCACGTCAAATGTTCACTTAACGCAATGTTCGAATGATCCACGACAATTATGGAATTATGATATGGATGTAAGTACAAGTTCAAATTTGCTATCAAAAAATACTAACGTATTCGTATAATTCTGCATTAGTCAGTATTCTTTTGATCCCATGTTTATTCTTTTATTTTGTGTACAGACCCAACATATAAGTCATTCAGAAAATAAACTCTGTTTGACTCTGAAGGCAGCTATATCAGCTAAAACACATGTACCAGAAAAGGTTGTTGTCGCCATGGAATGCAATTTCAACGATATTACTCAAAAATGGGGCCTAATACCACTGCCATGGAAAGCGTAAACTGAATTTCGAATATCAACTATCAATATAACAATTTTTACACCGGAACTACAATATTAAAGAAAAATTAAAAATAAATAGTAACATGCAATATGCAATTGATTTAGTGCAATTAGAAATTTTCCTATTTGAAAACCGAAAAATATTTAATTTTTTTAAAGGCAAAAGTAATCAATTTCTACGGCACCAGCGAATACAAAATGTGATATTTTTTTATTTGAATAATATTGATGAAGATTATTTTGTTTATAACTTTATAAATCAAACAGATAATGTACTTGTTTTTGTTTTAGTATTCATTACCATAATTTCCTATAAAATTTATTTTTGATAAATGAATTTTGTGTTTAACCTAGTATAAGAAATAATATTTTTGTTTCCTCTTGTAAATATTTATACTTTTTGAGTGAGAGAAAAATGTACATATGTATGTATGATTATGTAATATGTGTAGATGTAATATGTAGAAACAGAATTTTATTTTCTATCTTAAAATACATTATTTTTTTTTTTATTTAATTTTAAGATAAAGCGACTAACATTTATTATTTTATTTTTATAAAAAAAAAAAACATTTACGATTAAGATTTATAAGAAAATTCAATAATAAAATTAATTTATAAAAACAAAGACTACGCTTGAATTTATGATGGCAATACTTACGTTATTCGATATTTCGAATTGTTGAAATATTTATTCGATATTTAACGAAATATTGTATAATGTGGTCAAAAAGGAAATTATTTCATTTGGTTGTGTTAAATCATCACCGATTATGCCATTATCGGTTAGTAAGAGCTGAAAAATTTTAATAAAATTTTATAGTTTTATGCAGGCAATCTCTGAGAGTAAAAATTGCCATGAAAAGTTTCTCAAAAATCTGTCGTTCGGAGTCGACTTTAAACTGTAGGTACCATCACTAATGTATAAAATTAACGGCACATAACATAAGTGGTGTGAGAAGCTAGGTCGTAATCCTGACTGAAGGGTTGTAATGGCCATAAAAAAAAAAAATCCGTCAAATAAGCAATAAACCAACCGCCCTAAACCAAACTAAAATTTAGACAAATTTTATAATTTTATGCACTCTTACGAAGACATTCTAAAAACTTATACTTGAAATAATTTTTTTTTTTTAGTGTATATCTATTAGCTGCTGATAAAATAAAAAAAAAATAAAGAATGCATTAAAGAGTCTGCGTACAATGTTAAAAGTAAATTTTCGCTTTTTTAACAGTTACAGAATGGCCTTTTTTTCAAATCCTTTCTTAATCTTTTTGCCATACTACGCTAATACATTACTGCTCCATTACCTCTTTTATAATAGATTTTGAAATTACTTTATGGTTCGAAATTTTATTTTTTAAGAACTTTAACAGATTTTCAATAAATTTCAGTCCGATGATGAAGAGAATTTCGCAGTTATTTATGAAGCAACATTAGGTAGAAGAAGCCACTGTTTCATTGTATCACTGTATCAGTGTATTGAAGCAGGTACACTACGTATGCTGCCACAGACCCCTAAACCAATGCTTCATTACCATCATGCTTTATAGTGATACAGAAATACTCATATTTTCCACATAATATGTATTCT
Source organism: Sarcophaga peregrina (assembly GCA_014635995.1). Taxonomy (NCBI): domain Eukaryota; kingdom Metazoa; phylum Arthropoda; class Insecta; order Diptera; family Sarcophagidae; genus Sarcophaga; species Sarcophaga peregrina. Next base: position 58,633,494 of record CM025793.1, read on the forward strand.
TCCATTGGCCCCGAAAATATTACTTTCGTAGTGCTATGTAATCATGCTGGCTATTTTCAACATCCTTTGCTATTTTGTAAGCGGTCACTTTAAGTTCTTTTTTATTTAAGCCTCTTTTCTTATTACAATATGGGAGTTAGCAGGGACGACTTTGAGACATATTCTTGTATAGAAGGGTGAGATCTTTGGTCACCAATTTTCAAACCCTAACTACAGCGAAACTTCATTTGTTTTTAGGTCAAAACTATCTGACCACTTTAATTTAGCAGGGTGTGTAAATTCTTGCCAAGGCGGTTTGAAAAATTAAATTAGAAATAAATGAGAATATACCGTTACAATAAACGTATAAAAATATTAAAAAAAAAAAATTTTATTGCATACGTAACCACTTTAATTCATATACGAAGCGTGTTTTCTTGTGTAAATATTCAAAGTAACTTATTTTATGTGTGATTGGATTTTATTTCTTCGAAAACGACGATGGAACGACTGTTACCGTCCATTCGGAGCGCTATGGTCATATGATAACCGACTTTTTTTGCCTGCTATTGAAGAATGGCTCATGGAGAATATGTGGTTTCAACAAAACGGTGGCACACAACTCGAGCGAATATGGCTTTATTGCAAGAGACGTTTCCTGGCCACCAAGATCATGCGATTTGACTGCGCGAAAAACCGTGTTTATGCCTTAAAAACCAACATTCGTCAAGTTATGGCTGTGGTACCATCCAATATGTGTCAAAAACTGATTGAAAATTACCTCAAAAGAATCAATGCTTGCAGCACTTGGCGTGGAGGTCATTTAAATGATCTAGTGTTTCACACATAATGTCAACATTCAAACTTTACAATAAAGAAGAATATTATTTACGTTTACTTTTAAAACCACGAAATGGATAGACATATAAATATTATTGAAATGAGTAAAGAGGGAGCAGTGTTTATAGAATAGAATTTGAATATTTTTATATCATAAGTAACAGGAAAGATCTTTGCAGGAAGAGAGTCCTACGTACGAATAGTCCGTCTAACAAATGATTTTTGTCTGTAATGCGGTGTGCGACACACTGGCTAATCGACCATATACGGATAATCTAGCCGAGAAAGATGAATGTTACGTATGAATATATGGTTTTTATAAACAGGTCTCCTTATTTCGCTCGAGCTATATCCATTGTAGTAGCGAAAAAACAGTGAAACCCAATAAATCAACCCATATATGAGAGTTGTATTACATTTTCTGTCGATTATAAAACGTGTAATAGGTAATTAAATCAAATGAAGTGAAGTATTAATTGCAATGTCTTAAGAAACCAAGGCACTGAAAAATGTGTCTGTTCTACCGATCATCACAGTGAATTTTCATGCCCATAAAGGCAAGATCTTCAGACTGATGCAATATTATTGCTGCTTAACATTGACTTTTTTTTCTTGTTTTTAAAACCTTTCAATTTATTTTTATTTATTTTTTCTGACGATTTTCTTTGTGATTTCAATGAACGTTTTTGACGATTTTGACAATTTTTTCTCAAATATTTGACGATTTGATGCTTCATGTATCTGGCAGCTATGCAAGTGGGGTATCGTATGAATGAATTGTTACACTCAAATTGTGTAGAATGTCTTCTAAACTTAAAAATTCTTTGTCTGTTTGTTCATGGTGAAATCCATTGGAATGCATAGTTCATATGTCAAATTATTTTTTTTTTTTTGTTGTCACTTTTTTTGTTTTTTGATTTCTTTATTTGTATTCAATTTTTTTTTTTGTGCAATATTTTAAGATAATCGACTGACTAAATTAAAAATTCATTATCTACGACAAAGTAAACAACGGAACAGTTGATGATGCATCATAACATTATCATTAAATGGTTCTTCTTATGTGTAGATCGTTGTTGTTTGTTTTGTGGTCCATTGCAGAGTGTGCCTGTGTTATTAGTTGAAATTATTTCAAGAATGAAAGCAGAGCTTATTTATTTTGTTTTTATCATTTAATATTCAACGGAAATACATACAATTTATTTCGGTTTCTTAATATTATAATGGGAATTGCATTCAATACTGTAAAATGGTTTGTTTTTGTCTTAAACAAATTATGTTTGGTAAGTTTAGTTAACGTAAGTATGTACGTATTATTATTAGTAAAATTATTTGTTTGTTAGTTTTTAGGAGTTGGCGCCATCTGTCTTAATGCAATGGGTGTAGAACGTTCTCAACCAGGCACTGATGCTCACACATTTTTCATTCTGGCCATTTTACTTTGCTCTCTACTCTGTTTAACCACAATTATTGGCTGTTACGGTGTGTTTAGTGAAGTTTTCGGCATAAACATTATTGTAAGTTAATTGCAATCGTAATTATTGTATTTTAAAAAGGTATTAAACATTTAAACATTTTCTTTCCACAATTTACGAGTGATTGATACAATTAACGCACCTAAAAAAATGTAATGAAAAATATTTCTTTTCACCCTACGTTGTATTGTAAGTGCCACCATAAATGAATCGCGCATCGAGCAAATTGAAATTGAACTACAGGTCCAGTTTTCATACAAAAGAAATTATGAAGTTCTGACTGAACACATTGACTGCCAAGGTAATTTGGAGAAAACTGGCCAAAAACGAACATAGGTATCATCAAAAAGCAAAAATGATGTTTTTTTAGGAGCAAAAGGGCCTACGAACGAGTACGAGAGAACTCGTAGTTGGCACCCTAGAAAGGAACGTAATCTACGAGTTATCTCGCAGTTGGTAGTCAATGTGTTAAAGTAATTGATATGTTTTAAACACATTGTGATAAAAAAATATCTTGAAAAGTATTTAACAGAATTCTATTTATATCTTCTAAACAAAAGCTTATGTACACATATGGCATACAATCTTTGGTTTTCAGTCTTCTGTGTTCTAAGGTGCTACAAATTAAAATTCCAATTACGTGACTTTCCTTTTTATTAATTACTAACTTCATTACTTAATTAGTCATTGCAACCCTTCATTCAGAATTAATGACGTAAATTCTTATACTACCCATGTTGTCTGTGTTAATTTTAATCATGAGTGACGGCACCTTTAAATTTTAAAGTTCATTCCGAATGACAGATTTTTGAGAAGCTTTTCATGGCAATTTTATTTACTCTCAGAGTTTTTGTCAAAAATCGTATTGTTCAAGACGTCTGGGCAGAAGCCTTGCCCTCAGGTCTAATAAGCCGTTACACTACCTACTAGTCTTTAGTGACTTTTTATTAATTTCCGTCGAGATATGACATTAAGAAATTGAAGATCTAGTGAACTTGGAGAACTTTTAACACATTCGCCGCCAGGCCTAAATTATATGAAGTCATTCCCATTGTCATTTATATTTTTAGTGTAATTTTTTTACCAAAACCCTGTTATTTCTTGGTAAGATCACATATATTATCATACATACTCATTTACAAGCAGAAAACCAAAAACGAGTATACTCGTCGTTGTCGATAGGAAGGCAGAAGGATTCGATATTCTTTCTGTATTTGCGTACGTTTTAATAGAAAAATAAATAATAAATCACGGAGATGGATAAAATAAAGAAAATGGAATAAAACGAGATACATTGCGAAAATTGAGAACACTTAGAAATTCACTATTGTCAATTGGCAAGAAAAAATTTGTTATTTCAAAAGCCTGCAGATTATAATATATTTAAAGTAGGACGACTAAACTCGTCTTGGCAGCGAATGTGTTAAGTAGTTTTTTTACTTTATTAAGTATATGAAAATACGTATTTAAATAAAAAATTTCGAAATTTAATGAAATTCTACATAATCGTCTTACATGAATTTTGATAATTTGTTAATCATAGTTTAACAAGTTAAATTTCTTTATTTTTATGGGAATTATAATTTTTGAATAAAAATTAAAATGATGGAAATATATATCGGAAAGCAAAATCGATTTAATTATGTAATGATTATCAAAAAACTGTTGGTTTTACATTTTAGTGTTTATATTATTTTACTTGGATTTAATGAAAATGCATTGTATTTTCAGTATTCGATATTTATTTTGTCTCTATTAATAATACAATATCTTCAAATCCGATCATTTCAACCGCATGAGTTCTATTTCAATAACTTGCAAGACTTGGAATCAGCCTGGCGTATAGTGGAATCTCAACCGAAACGTATGGATAAAATTCAAACTAAAGTAAGTACAATTATTGGATTAAACTTTAAATTCTTTGAAAATGTTAAAGTTTTTTATAACTTCTCCTACGGATTGGTTTTAATTTAAAAAACCTGAATAATTTATTTAGTTGGTAATGTCTTAAATATTTTAAAATTTGAAGAGGGTGTCCAAAAATTTATAAATTGTATCAGTTTTAGTAAAATTTTTCCAAATTTCATTTTATTTAAATATAAAGGACTTTAATGTGCAAAAAAGGACCAGAAAAATAATTCGTTATAGGCAAAGTTCGTAATAAACGGGGTGAAGTCATAGAAGAAAATATAAAATACAAATAATTTTTTTCATTTATTAAAAACAAAAAGAATTTTTTTTCATTAAAAACCAAAATATCTGTTAATTCTTTTTATCTAGCAGCTGATTAAAGATACTGAGTTATAATTTAATGCTGCCATATTAAATAAAAGTAAAGACTATTGCCACACTTCAAAGTTTTTTCTGAGGGTTCATTATAAAAAAAGGCAAAATGTATGAAATTTAATTACCGGGACCATTTAAAGTAGTTCCTTTTAACCGAGAATTCGTTATAAAAGAGTTCGTAATAAACGAAGTTTTTTGTATGAAAATTGCTATTAAAACGTTGGGACTTGAAAATATGTACGTAATAACCAAGAATTTGTTATAACCGAGTTCGTTATAAACGAGTTTGACTGTACATATTTATAAACCATATATTGTATATATCATTACAGTAGTACTCAAAACTAATGAAACGCAAGCGGTACGCATTACTTTCGTATTTGTTTTTAACGCTCGATTTTTCATAACTTTCTTTTAGAACAACAATATGAAATTATTTTCTGATTAATGACAATAACAGTAATTAATTTTTGAGAAAAATAGTCTAAATATTTTTAATTCACGACCGTCATACTCTATACATATGTTACGTTTTTACATTTTAAAAACGTTCAAAATATGAGTTCGTAGATTGCAAATAAAATAAAACTAAATATGTGTTTAATTTTAAATCAATTCTTTATTGTCCGTATTATCTTATGTGCTACTGTTTCCAACTTATACCACGTATATAACGATAACTTTTACAACTTTAACTTGTTTGTTATATTTCTTTTCTTACAACCTTTTTTTAAGCAACAACACTTGTTAGTTATTCTTCTTTACTCACAACACTAACAACTATTTTCTTCGCACGCAACTTGTCTGCACACAAGTCTGACTGAATTAAAGCTCTATCACGTGTCTACACACACAATTGATTTAATTCTCACTGAATACGACGTGACGTCCTCACACACGACTGATTTACTTCAAACTCCTCTATTGCTCGCTTTATCTTGCCTTTTATACCGCTGGATCATTAGTGTGATGAATGCTCTCGAAGGAAGATGACGGCCTTCGGGAAAAATCCAAAAATGTAAACAACTTGTTTTCATTATTGTTGTTTGTGTGGCATAGCCATTTTGTTTTTGCTTGTCTACTCCTTCATTCGCTGCACTTTGTTGTTGGTTGTTTACATCTTTTATTTTTTTATGGTGATTTCGTTGCTATATTTTTTTTCATTCTGTGATCACGTGATCAAGTACATTGTGTTGTTTTTGAAGCTTTTGTTTATTATTTTATTTCGAAATTCATCGTAATCAAAATTCACTCAAATGTTGCCCTCTAAAGAACCTCCTCGGTCATCTTAATGATTATAAGGATTTATCCAATACCCTTAGAATATACTCGTACGAGTAGTAAATTCATTAATTATATTTAATTAAATTCAATTTATTTACTACATTTATTTTGCGCCAGTTTATTAAATAAAATCTTTAATTTTTGTAAAACAATATACTCGTATGTAGAGTATGATATATATTCTAGATTTTGTGACTTTGTAATTTCGAAATCAGGTCACTAGAGTGCTACACTAAGTCAAAAATATAAATGAGGTTCTGTAGTTCTACATAGAAACTCATAAATTTTTTTGTATAATTCCAGTATCATTGTTGCGGTTTGTTTAGCGAAAATGACTATTCATACAAACATATGCCTATACCCGAAAGCTGTTTAACGCCCAAAACAAATATAGCCGAACCCGATCTTACAGCCTATCAAATTAATAATGCCGGTTGTTTAGAAACCGTGTGGGGATCATATAAATTCTCCATACATCGTCATATTTTATTCAATTGGGCACTTTTCATTACTGAGGTACGTATGTACATATATATATTTATCGTCACTTTTTCAATTAATAATTGATATTATTAATCATTAATTTTTTTTTTTTGTTTTACTCCATAGCTTATAACATTTATTTATTCAATAATTTTAAGTATTTTAATATTTAAACGTCGTCTACAACCACGTTTTGAAAATTTGAATCGCGCTGTCACTAGAGAATTCGTAAATCAGAATCATATCGGATCACGACAACATTTGCTATCAAATTGAAATTTAATACTCGATTATATCACATCGGCACGAACATGTGCAGGCGGCTCCAATGGGATGGCAGCCACTCCAGTGTATGTTGCTATCAGATTGTTTAATTTTTGCAATTTAAGTTTCTGTTCCAAATAATATGCCACACTTAGTATAGCTCCATGTAATATCTTAAAAAAAAAAAAAAATAAAAAAGTGAAATACAATAATAAAATTAAGTTTTAAGCACTAGTTGCAATTGCGGTAAATGAATATTTAATTTGATTAATTGCTAATGTGGTAAATTGTATTTATGCACACATATGCGCACATGCATATAGGCCAAACTATGTTTGTTGGATAATAATTCTACTTGCAAAGGAAAAATAAACAAGGATATGTAAGAAGAATATATACCAGAGACCGTAATTGTTATAACATTTATCGTAAAAGACAGAAAATTCGAATTATGTTTTGACCTTTATTTTTTCGATCAAAAATAACAGTTATTTTTTGACTTTTATTTTTACGAGCAGAAATAAAAGTTCTTTTTTGACATTAATTTTTTCAAGCAGAAATAAATATTATGGGTTCATCATAGATTATAACAAAAATAACTTTTATTTTTGCTTGAAGTACGAAATTTTTTCGAATATTTATTTGTTTTTTTGACCAAATAAAATTCTTTGCATTTTGTTCATATTTTGAAACCTATCGTGTTTATAACATTGCCATCCTACACTCAAACATGCGTTTATCAAATACGTAATAAAAATATGGCAAAGCGTTGGAAGAGTACATTTTGGTGAACGACCCTTTAAGTTCTAGAGCAGAAATATTTAAACGAAATCTTCAAAGCCAGGGACCGAAAATAACTGTTATTTTTTAATTTTTGATTAAAAAAATCAACCGCAAGGAAATGTCGGAGAACAGAACCGAGTATACCATTTTCATTGTCTTGGTCTAAATTTTTATAAAATGCGATGCTTTTTAAAAACCTGATTTTTATTTTTTAGAAAAAAAAAAAAATAAAAGTTATTTTTGTTTTTTATTTTTTCGAACAGAAATATTTTAATGTTTTAATTCATGATGAATTTATAGTATTTATTAAAAAATTCTTTAATTAAAGTAAATTATGTTAAAAAATTTTTACAATTACCTTTTGCAATAAATATTAATAAATTTTACGAATTTATCATGAAATAAAACAAAAATAACTTTTATTTCTGCTCGAAAAAATAAAAGTCAAAAATAACTTTTATTCACATCCGAAAAAATAAAAGTCAAAATAACTTTTACTTCTGCTCAAAAAAAAAAGTCTAAAACAACTGTTTTTTCTGCTCGATAAAAGTTATAACATTTACGGTCCCTGTTCAAAACAATTTATCACCCTATCAAGAAATTTCTAAAAATATGCGAAATAAGAGCAGACAAACTTCAATGGACGATGTTTTCAAACTAATAATCGTAGAAAGGATGCTCGAATCTGATAGTGGATCAAGCACGGTTTTTGAACTAGTACGAACAAAACGTTCGAGACAAATCATACTGACTGAGGAGGAGGAGTATAAAGTTATAATTTTATTTTGGCTTTAATTTATTAAGCTCAACTAATAAAGACACTAAAATATATTAAGCACATATTTTTACTATACAAATTCCAATATTTTATTAAAAAAATTTTTACTTTGGAACCAAAGTCTGATTTTTGTATGGAGTTCATATCTCCTACAAAACGATGTGTTACAACGCGGCATTTTCTGGGAACCTATTCCCCGCGTTGTAGGGGGGTTACTTTTTTTAATCAAAAATTCAAAAATAAGAGTTATTTTCGGTACCTGATATAGGCCATTAAAAAAATCGAATAATATGAGTGGAAAATGTAAATTAATTTTAAATTCTGGCTGTTCCCAAGAATAGACCTTTGATTCATGTTTTTTTTTAGAGATACACTCTGGAGATGTCTCGATTGAGGGACATTGTATTACAATATCGGAAGGATAGTTGCTAGAAAAAGGAAAGTTATTTATTTTATTTATTTATTTTTAATATTTAATGCAACGAATAGCTGTGATTTCACAATAAAGCTCTCTAGAAATTGACGTCAATAGCTCTGCTTTATCCAAATGTGAATATCAACCGATGAAAGCCTCAGAACAGAACGGAAATGAAGATGTTGTAACTAGGAAGAATCAAAGGAAGATGAGGGTAGCAAGCAAATATTAATAGTATAACGTGGCAGATTTCACATTTACCTAGGTCCTCCCGGCAAGTTAATCGGTTTTAGAAAATGGTATCTTAACTGTGGAGGAGACTTTTATTCTCTACGGTTTTCTTCAAGGTTTTTCTACAACCTAAATGACGCTACAAAGATTCAAAAGAATACAGACTGGGTACCATAGCGAATTTTAAATCCGTTTGTAAATAATTCAGTACTAAAACCCTTAGAAATCCTGTTCTTTCTTCATTTTTACCAGTCTGAGGAAAAGGCGCCTTCGGCGTTGCCAACATAATCTAGTTTGTAGTCTATTAAGTAGGTGCGTAATTCTACTAAACACAACGTAAGATATTGATATGGCTATTGAGGAATTATCTCTAGAAAACCTAGTGCTAGAAATCTAATTGTACTTTGAGCCATAAGCTACAAAATGTAATGAAGGCAGAATTGGGGCAAGTCCTACTAGTACCAAACTCAAACTTAGTTCTTTGTATTTCTTCCAGTTTGTACCAGACATTCATAGGTAAGAATCCATAATCAAGACAGGATCTGACGCCAGTACTAATCAAGTTAGGTATGGTACCGTGTTGCTGGCACCAATTGATAGTGAGACTCTGTCGACATGAAACTACAAAGCTGCAAAGACTATATGGGCCTGCTATAGCATACTCGGTGTTTTGTGATCAAAAGCCAACGAAGTAATTCCCGAAATCAAATTTGTATTACGGAGTCATACAATATAAGACCACATTGTAATTTTTCAAATGGTCCGAATGAAATAAGGAGGAAATCTGTTCTGTGTACATCAGAGATTTGCTTGCAGGACGAATAATTTTGCGCAGGATGATACTCTAGGACAATCGTGGTTTGCTGTTAATTGTACTGATAATTATACAGGACATCGTTCATCATTCACGACCTAAGTGGAAAATAAAATATCGCAAAGTGCCTGCCGATACTATATATTATAACAACAACAATATTAATAATAAAAAAGCGTTGGCAAAACCCGAATGTTGAACATGCAGAGTCTCATAAGTAGCAGTCAGATTAAAAATGATTCAAGCGACAATGTAGGCTCAGAAAATACAAAGACTCCAAACTAAATCTTTATGACTAAACAGAGTTGCTACGTAATACATCAAAAGTTGAATTCGAACCTGAAATTATTTATGTACTGATGTACTTAATGATATCCTTATCCAAGATAAAATCGAACATTAATATCCGAATCAAATTTCGCTCAGATAACCATGAAAACTAAATCAAAAATAAAATTGTCGCACCAACATCTTCAAATCATGAAAATTAAACGTCTTAACTAAATTTGTAAAATCATTATCATGCGTACATACAAATGAAGATGTAATGAATAATGACATTTTATACCCGTTCAGAATGAAAATATTCAATATTTCACTTACCATTGCAAATACTGAATAAGTAGGAATTCTATTCGCAGTACTATAGACCCACAAGACTATTGTTGCAACAATTTTACTTAAAAATAAATTGGCAGTCTGGAAATACATAAAAAAATGTTGAAATAAAACATTAAAATTGTAAACATTATTGTAAATACGTGTTGTAATTGAATTGATGTATCATAAGGCCAATACGACATACAATTTGTCGTTATTTTAATATGAAGTGAAAAAAAAACTGAACAATCAATAGTAAAAATGCATTTCAATTGACTGAGAGTGTACAGTGGACAGCATAATTTTAGGTACCCTAAAATATTTTAGCATTTTCATGAAATTTAAGCAATAATAGATGTTTTTATACTTGCTTCATTAATTTATTTCTATTTTCTTATAAACAAAGAAAAAAATTTATGTTTTTCATAAACAAAAAGAAAAATGAGGAAATGTTTCTGGTGAGTTCATACGTTTACATCGCAAAAGGGGAGTTACCTCCAGGAAGAAAGAAAAAAATGTCGATTTGATGGTAAGAAATCGAATTGAAGTAAAAAGTTGTTTCTTAAACTGCGAAATGATGGTAAAAAATATTACGGAAAATTATTGAAAGTATTGCGAAACCAAGACAATTGCTTCAATCTATGGTACAGAAGTAAAATAAGCGTGCTCGTAATCTTTTAGTTTTCCAAGAGATCGATCAAAAACGAAAAATGTTTCTTTGGGAAAGAAAATCAGACGGATAGAGCAATGCTCTGCCGAATGAAAAAAACTACACTATACAACAAAATACAAAAATTAAATACCCCCGAGTAACGACGTAGCCTAACTTATTCGTTAGGTTGAGTAGAATCCAAAAATTTTGTTTTTATTTTTCTCGAACCATCCAAACTTGTTATATTAGACAAGAACGGTTTTTTTTTTTGATCATTTCACGCAAAATTATACATTATCCCAATATGTTTGAGTCTATTTTAAAAATCTAAGGTATTTTAGAAAGGCATCGCTCCCCTTTGAAACGATATACACCCAACTCTTTTTTTACACGGTTTTTTTTACACTGATTTAAAGTTACACGGTTGAAAAGAAAATGTTTTTGTAAAAAAATTTTAATCTAGTACGGTTTCAAAATCACTGTTTTGTAATTATGTTTGTTTTTATCACACTTGGCACCAATGCTGAAATGAACATACACAGTAGTAGTAACTGGGGAATCCCAGTTCAACTTTCTATAAAAGATTTTTTAATAAAAAAGTCAACGGCGCAAGACCTTTAGGAAAGTAGTCAAACATTTCAAAACTCTATTTCCGGACGAAAGTCACCATTGGATAATTTGATGGATATTTCCAGTGATGATACCGACTTTAGTCTAGTTCGTCGCAAACGATTGCGCTAGCTAAGTAAATATTTTTCCTTATTTCTATTCTAATATTTCTGTTCTTAATTCTGTATTAACAGATTTCTTTTGTTTTTTGCTTGCCTTACCAATTTTTCACCTGTATGAATTATATATTTTAAGTTTCGATGCTCAATAAAATGCCATATGAAGATATAATTAGTATTTCTAAAATTTTATAGTTTTCAACATTTTTTACACGGTTTTTCGAAGAAAATATCGTTCTTCATTTCATCTTACACGGTTTTCGGATGACACGGAACGTATCCCTTATTTTACTATAGGAAACGCCTCTTTTTTACACGGATTTCTGAGTAACGTATCTACCGTGTAAAAAAAGGGTTAGGTGTACACAAACATTTTGTTTTGTTAAAAAACTTTAAGATGAATGACCAAATGATCCCTACAAAATTGGCCAATATCATTTTCGATTCCTTCACGATAATGATCAGAGTTACTCATCCAAGATTGAAGCAAAATTATTTGTATATAACATTAAAATAGTATTACTTAATCTCTGGACTGGTTGTTTACACATTTCAACACCATAAAGCATTTGTAACTACTAAGCACGTGCGTGTATGTCTGCAAAAATCAGGAATATTAGTACAGCAATTACACACAATCTGGCCTTTTCTATAAAGAATCTTTCAGAAAACATTTTTGCAGCAAAAGACGTCAGTTAAGGATTTAAGATCTATGTATAACTGAACGAAATCCAGTTGATTCGTATAATTTTCTCGGAACAATGCGATTTTATGATGGTATATTCAAACTGGGATACATAACTTCGACGGAAGTAAATAATATCTTATCAAATTTAAATCCTCAGAAAAGATCTGGTCACGATCAAGTTTCTCCTGAAATCCTAAAACATTGTAAACATGATATATCTACTCATCTTATGCGCATATTTAACAACATGATTGATTTGGGAATATACTCAGACATATTGAAAATCCATAAAATCAATCCAATTCCGAAAGTGAACAGCCGAATTATATCATCCAAATGCTGTATTATCTCCTATTGATAATGTAATCGAGAGAATGTTGCACAATCAAGTTACGAATTACTTGGAGGAGCATAATCTAATAAATGATTATCATTATGGATTTAGAAAAGGTTGTGGTACAGAGGAAGCTGTGGTAAGTGTAGTTAATTATGTATGTAAAGGTTTAGGTGATGGGCACCGTGGCGTCGTAGAATTATTTTGTGATCTTACGAAGGCATTCGATATTGTTGACCATGGCATTCTACTTGAAAAGTTAAGTCTACAAATAGAAAACAATTCGTTCGGATACACAACGAAAAAAGCTTTGTTAGCAGCCTGGATCATGGTGTGCCGCAGGGCAGTGTTTGGGTCCATTAATGTTTACTTTGTATATATAAATGATATTATTCGCCTTATTTTCCACGTCGAACAACGCAGTCATTATCATTTGTAAACTTCATTTTGCTCCTTTAGAAACCAAGTTTTTTTTATACTGGAAAAATCTAACCAGTCGAGTTCATTTGTAAAGTGAGCATTCATTGTAGACACACAATTCAGGTAAGTTGTGTTTACCGACAACCTTTTCCCAATAGATGTCCAGACCGCCATTTGAATGACGAACTCTTTGTGTATGCTGATGACTTTTGCATATTTTACCCATATAAATATGACACAGTGGCTAAAGCCTACATTGAAAGAGCTGCAGCATTAATCGTTGAATATGTTAAGATAAATAAACTCATTATTCAATAATTCAGTATTCAATAATAAAACAAAGCTGGTTAAATTTAGGGCAACTAATTGCCCAAATGATAATTTCAATGTAAGGGTATATGATACCGAAGTTAAGGAAGTTTCTTCAATAAATTATCTCGAAATGCATTTGCAAAGTAATCTGTCCTGGAACATACATATACAATATCTAAGGTCCAAAATAAGTTCGGCGGTTGGAATAATGTACAAGTTCAAGCATAAATTTGATGAGAATACAAAACTATTGATTTACAATGCATGGATACAAAGCCAATTTTGACATTTAATCATCTTGTATGGCTGTAAACATACAAATGAACTAAAATCCTTACAACGCTCAACAACAAAGCTCTAAAGATAGATAGATTCTTTAAAGGTACTCAACTATATCACTATATAGAAATGTTTCTAAAACGATTTTGCCAATATGTGGAATATACAAGTATGAAGTATCAACTTTTAATTTTTGTACTTAAGTCCTTGAAGAATATTGGTCATCATTCTATAAAATTTACGCGTAACCAACATACAATATTTATGAGGAATATTACGAGTTTAGTATTAACTCGCGGTAGGCTTGAGATGACTAAGCAACGCATTGAATACATTGGTAGTCGGGAATGTAACTACTTGCCAGAGTGCGTAAAATAAATTAAACACATTTGATTTTTAAGACAAACTTAAAGAAATTTTTGCTAGTTAACTTGAAAGATACTGCCTTGATAAAATTATTTATTCTTATTTTTAATATTACATAGAGTGGTGGCCTTTTAAATAATTGTCAAAAGAGATCTTAAGGACAAAAACCCTCGAAATAAAGATGAATTGTTTCAATTGTTGCAACAAAGGTGGCACAACATATTAGTACAAACATGCCAAAGTTTGATACAAAGTTTATCGAAAAGACTTGCAGATGTTCTTCAAAACAAGGTCTATTCGACAAAATATTAAAGAATATACCCATTAAATGTGAATTTATAAAGATATTTTTAAGCTGTTGTAAGAATATTTTTTGTTTCTTATTATAGGGCCAACCTAAAATTGATATGTTTTGTTTTTAGCTAATTTTTTTAAAAATGATATTGTTGTTTTGAATTTTTTTTATTTTAAACTTAAAAAAGAAAAAAAGTTTTGAATAGAAATTAACAAGTATACATGTTGCTAAGTCGTTTCTAATTATAAGGCTACCACTAGGGATGCCAATCGGGAAATCTCGAAATGCCGGGATTTTCGGGATTCACAAAATCCCGAATCCCGGGATTTTTAAAAAGTTGTCCCGGGATTTTTCGGGATTTTTAGGGTTGAGAATTCATATGTAATTTGCCCCTACAAAAGGTCCTGAAAAAAATTCTATATCACGTGACTTTGATAATAGCATTTCAGATGAGGAAAACCCTACTTCCAGTGATAAACAATTATTTGATGGCATCGAAGAATGAAAAAGCCCTATAAAAGCGAATTAAAAGGATAACTAATTTAGATATTCAACTGTCCAAAGAAATTGATTTATTTACATCAGGAGGTGGTAGAGATGAATATTTACTAGATGCATACAGCTATCTTGGAACTATTTTACCAACGAATGTTGATTGCGGGAAATGTTTTTCAACGGCAGCGTATGTTGATAACAAAATTCTTTGAAGCCTATTAGATCTCATGTTAGATGTTCTAATCTTTTTGTTGGAATCCAAATAATTTTCTTAAAACTAATGCATTTGCATATGTATGAATAATTTTTGTTTTTGTTAATTTACGCTTTTTTGTTACATTTTGTCTTGCTGTTTTTATATTTTATTTTCAATGATATATAATTCTGATATACATACATGATTGGAATACAAATGATTTTGTTAACAAAATATTTTTATTATTAAGAGAAAATTGCGATTTTTCCGTGATTTTTCGGGATTTTTGGATCCCGATTGATCCCGAAATATCTCGGGATTTCGGGATCGGCATATACAAAATGCCGAATCCCGGGATTTCGGGATCGGCATTTACAAAATACCGAATCCCGGGATTTTTAAAAATTCGATCCCGTTTGGCATCCCTAGCCACCACTGTATATCCAAATGCATGTAATTATTATTATTATTATCTTTTAAACTAATTATTTAAATTATTTTCAATATTTGCTTACATCTTTTGAACTATTGTCAGGATGTTATTGTCAATTCACCTCTATATGTCAATTCAAACTCGTTATTAAAAATAAGTTCCGCAGAAACCAATTTAAACGCCAATTAGTGTACGGATAATTTGAGTTCGTATTTTAATTAATTATTATTAATTAATTAAAAGAATTTTGAAATATTCAATTTCTTCTTCTTCGTTCTGTTTGTCATCAAATTGTTGTTTAGAAAATGAAAATCCCTGTGTGATAAAATATTAAATGCGGTATCGAAAAAAAATCCCGCAACTTTTTTTTTATTTTATTATGTGTCTGTTTCTATCAAATTCCATTTTGTTTGTGTGTTTTCCGTACAAACAAACATTCGTCTTAGAGGAACGGGGCATATGTCATGGCTAAGTATCTGCCAACAACTATGTGGATAAGTATGTGCAATTAATGCAGATTTACACAATTTGTTTACTTTTATTCATTGATCAAGTCAGCAGTTTTAAAAATAAATTGTAATTATAGAGTTGTGAGCTGTGATGAGTCAGTATCGCTTGCCTCACGTATACTTATTTAAATATTTTATTTTGTTTCGTTTTGCTATTAAATTAAATTTATTAAATGTTGTGTGTACAGTGTACACATGTTTGTGACATCGATTATAATGGAAAATATTATTAATTTTTTCTTTCTTTTTCTTTAAGTTACCGAATAAGTTTATTGTATTTCTGTATTCCCTAATTGTTGTCTAGGTTGTACATTTTATTGTACATTTTTTTTAATTTCTTTGAATTTATGGGACAATAACTTTAACAAGAAACAGTAATTTGATTTTCTTAAGGCAACTTTAATACAATTTACTTACAATCATTAAAATAGTTGGAGATTCCATAACGGCTGCCGCACAACAGAGAGCCGATACAATCATCGATATGTAGTTCATAAGCATGTTATCGGCCTTTTCATTTTCGTCCATTGTAAACAATGATATCAGAATGTACAGAATTGCACTGGACTGCAAAGGAAGATTTTTTTTAGATTTTCGAAAATCAATTTAATTAATTTGAATAATAATTAATATACTTACGACATTTAAACTATTTAAAATGATTAAAATTGACTTAAGCGTCAATGTTTTTAAAACCATTCTGAGTGGCATCGGAAACACAAATAAAAGAGAATTTGAAATTGAGAAGTTGAAAAGAGTACATTCTGAATCAGAAATAATTATTTAAACGCTTTCACATTGTGTCCGCACTTGGCTAAATCGAGTTGCGGTTTGTCACAGAATTATAAAGTGGACATGAATAGATTTTAAATAATACTCGTACAGTACAATATAATACGATACAATGTATGTAATAATTAAATAAATAGTTCAACATAAAATTATAATTCCATCAAACATTTCAAATAAAGATCGATTTAGGCATTTCTATTCAATAACTTGTACAAAATTTTATTAAAATATTGTTTATTATGTATGTATGCATGTATGTATGTATGTGTGTAAATATTAAATTAAAATTACGATTAATAATTATAGCGTAATGTGTCTGCCGTCAAATTGCATATTAAGACAATCGATAAAATAATGCCAACTATCTATGAAAAAATAAAATAAAAAAAAATATTTATTTTTATTCAATTTAAAACCAATAAAAAAGGAAAAGCATTCTTTAGTAAAATAAGAATGATATTGATTTTGCATGCCAGACAAATTGTGAAGAAATGAATTTGAGTGCTTAACTTACCTCGAGTCCAATGAGTGATATGTGTGCCCATTTCTCTATACGATAAATATTCAGATACGCTTTCCAAATAGCCGATATACAGCCCTCGTCATGGGGATAAAATGATTTTTTGTTGTTTTCGAAATAATAGCAACTGTCAGGAACTTTCATGGAATTGCTTGTATAGTCGCTATATCCCTGTTTGCCACAACAAACATACTAAAGTAAAACGATTTATTATTCGTCTTGATTAATTAATAAAATGATAAAAAAAAAATAATTTTTACTTTCACTTACCGTTTCCTGTAATGGATTCATTTTTCCACGTTCCACCAATTCTTCCACCCACTTGTAGGTGACCATTACTTCCGTTGTTGTCCGTAATCTGAGTTCATCGTAGCGCCACAACTTCCAAATATGTCCCGCTATCAAAGCAAGCAATATTGTTATAAACTAAAACAAACATATGTACAACATAGATTACGGTTAAAATATCATTCAAACTTTCAAACTCAATCTAGGTTACCAGTATCAACATTTTAACAGAACCATGTACAGCGCCACAACAACCGATAAAGGCTGATATAACCAAAATACTTCCAATGACGATTTGCACGATTTTCTCCGTAAAATCCGGAGAGCCATAATCATATTTTTGTAATTCAAAAACACTTTCGACCACACCTAATATACCAAATATCTAAAATATAACAATAAATAGGAAAATATTACAAAATATTTAATTTTTCTTAAAAACAAAAAAAAAAATCCTATAAAAACATATTTATTATATTATTAATTACAATACAATTACAAATTATAATTATTAATTATTCGGTGCGACAGTGAAAATTTATTGTCCACAAGTAGCTACATAGTCCACGTTGTTCAGTTAGTTGAGTAGAACTCAAAAATAAAAATTTCTGAATTACTCAAACATTTTTTTCCCGATTTCAAAAATTTTAATCTTGTTGGAAAGGGGAGAGGTGGACCTTTTAAACGGTATACATATATCTATTATTTCACGCAATATGTTATAAGATTTGTTGAGATGAACTTGGAAAATTCGATTTTTTTCATAAATTTTCAAGTTTGTCCGTTCATAGTAGCAAACTAACCCGATTTCATAAATTTAAATCTTGTTGGAAAGGGAAGAGATGGACCTTTTAAACGGTATACATATATCTATTATTTGGGCCAAAATGCTATGAGATTTGATCAGATAAACTTGGAAAATTCGAATTTCTTTCATATTTTTTCAAGTTTGTCCATTCATAGTAGCAAACTTTAATAACAAAATATAGGATAAGTGATAATATTCTTAAAGTCTGTCCTTATATGAAGCAATTGAGTTATCATTTGATAAAATTGTATACACATTACTGTAGTTATTATACAAATAGTTTTCGATAAAGAAGTGGATCTTCGGCCAACTTTCCAAGAGCCCATTCACGAAAAAATCAGCGTTGCGGTAGGTCGTTCGACTTCATTTCTTGCACCAACTGTATTTTGAAAGGCTTCACACCAAAATCCTTTCGCAATATTTCCTATTTTCTTGAGTAACAGAGGCCCAATTGCTGCGAACGGCGACGAAGCGATAATTGATGGTCAGCATTGATAGTGGCCGATATAGCTGCGATATTTTCTTCAGTTCACACTCTACGTAAGCGTGTTGATGGTTTAATGTCCAACAATGTAAATTTGGTGCGAAATTTAGTTACAATAGCCCGAATAGCCGCTTCAGTTGGTCGATTAAACTGGCCATTAAATGGAAGAAGCGTGCGATGAACTTTCTCAACAGACGACTCATTTTGATAATAATGACAATTTATGGTTAAATTATAGACCAAACTGAATATGTTTGACAGTGAAACAAAACACGAATCGTGCGTGAGCTGTTTAAACCAGTGTTGCCAAAAAGATAATAGCTAAAAAATCACCCGTTATATCGATCAAAATTCTAATCTCATTCAATTATTTTGTAATTCTTGAATTTCTCATCCGGCTTCACAAAAATGACTACGATACTATGAGAAGCCGCCACATTGAAAACTAAAAATCTTAACTTCGTCTATTTTCAACAAATTGTGCAATTTAATTTAGAGTAGTCAGGATAAAAATGTATGTTTTCAATTTCATTGGAACAATTGCAATAAAACGGTGATATTTTTGAAAGATTTGTAAAGGAACGTTTAATGAAAATTAGTATTTCTGAAGTAAATAAATTTAATTATGTTTGAAACTCACGTTGTCCATAAGCGAATGGTGAAGTCAGTCATGTGCACGTTGATAGCATCTTTTGATATATTGCATTTCGCTAGGTCGTAGTCCTGACTAATGGGTTGTAATGACCAATTATGTGTGTATGTATTACAATAAATATATAATATGACCTGTATTGGGCCATAAAAAAATCAGTTTTGGACGGGACGAAGTTCGGTCAGCTAGGGTCAGCTAGTATTTCTTTAAAATTTTATTATTTATTCAGATTTTACAACTCTATCTTAGCAAATGTAAATGAGTTTAGATTCATTTTCTATTTCATTGAAATAAAAGTTCATGCGAAAAATTCGAACACGATTTAAGGCGAAATTAAAAGAAGAAATTGTTTCTTCGTCACCTTAATTAAAGCAAATAAATTTTTATAATTTAAATTTGATAATATTTAATTTATCAATTAATTAAATGGTACTTCGAAGGTATGGAACGATATAAAATAAATAAAATTTTATTAGACATCTTAAATCCACCACATTTTTTTTTTAAATTTATTAATGACAGTTTGGACTTAGTGTTTGAAGCACAGACATACATACATACATAAATTTAACGATGGCAATTATTAATTTTTTTTTTTATTATTATTTTGGATTGGTCAATAATTGAAATAAAAATAAAAATTTTGTAAAATTTTTAATGAATTCATCTGACACGATTAATTTTTGTTTGTTTGCTTTTGGTTTTTTTTTTTAAAAATAGAATTTTTTTGTCCATAAATTCAGTAACGTTCAGATTTCATTAACACTCACCACACATGAGGTATTAAAAACAATTATGGTCCATTGTAAACAGGTACGATACGTTGGCATCTTGTTTTATATCTAGAAAGAAAATTTTTTTTAAATTTTTCCTTAAAACTTTATCAATTGCACGATATTTTTCGATATTTTTTATTCAGCAAATTGGACTTTTTACATAAATTTACGAAATATTTGCCTTATTATTTATATTGTATTGTGTTTGTGTTATTAATTATTTCATACGTTTTAATGAGTTTGCATAAACAAATTTGAAAGAGAAACAAACGGTCTGAACTGAACACGTCTAAACTTTAAATGAGAACATTTCCAAATGAAACTTTTCACGAAAAATACGACACAAAAACCCCGAAAAACATTTAAAAACAAAAAAAAAAACAACGACAACAACAACGAAAAAATAAAATTTAAGAAAAAAAAACACAAAAAACAGAACAACAATAACAACAAAAACCACCTTTTAATATATTTTGTGGTGTATTTTCCATCATTTTTGCGTTTTCAATTTTTTGTTTTTTCTTCTTCCATAATTGTTGTTGTTGATGATGTGTTGTGTTTTTCGCCCGCTTCATTACGACAAGATTTTCCAAAAATATGCAAATGTATTGTGTGTAGTCCGTTTTAGTATACGTGTATGTACTTATGTATGTGTTTGACAATGAGTGTTTCGTATGATACCGTCATAGGTGGAGGAGAGCCATATGTATTGGGTTGCTTATGTTTGTATGTTTTTGATTTAAAATCAACAGCCGTAGTCCTACCTTTGATTACTCAATGATCTCAGAGTGTCGTCCGCAGGTACAGATGGGAGAGGAGCTATGATACCATACCACATCAATACGAACGTGGTATATGCGGAAAAAACTTGCACTTTATGTGCGAATTGGTTTTTAGAATAATTCTCTGTCGATTTAAAGTTTATTGTTGAAACTATAACCTCTGGTTCCTTCCTTATAAACCCGAATATAATTACGTTTAATGTAAAGCATAAAAAAATGTTGAATAAGGCGACTGAATGACTGTTTTTTTTTAATTTTTTTTTTTCAATCTAATTAAAAAAATAAAAAAATTTATTATTTCGCCAAGAGATTAAAGGACATTTGTTTACGTAAATAAAAACACACAGTTATACGTACTTATACGACAACAAATGTACATTTTTTTCATTTTAGTTCCGGCTCTAGCCCAAAGACGGAAAACAACAACCATTTCAATAATATTCCTCAATAATTCAAATTAGGGCTGTTCTGTTTGTTATTCATTTCGTGGTTTTGAACTTCAATTAATAAAAAAATCTTTGATATGAAATAAAATAAAAATATTTTTGTATCGAATTTTTTTCAATTTCAATGTTTTCATTTGAATTATTTTTTTTTTTTTTTTTTGTAGATTTATAACGTGTAACACGTATTATCTGGATGAATATGAGAATTTATTTCATTGTAAATCGTATGATTTGTTTTCACTTCACCGTCATTTGACATTACCTACAAATTATTTCATTTCCAAATGTTCTTAGTTTTTGGATCGCAGTATTAGTTAAGTTTTCTTCGTCAAAAGTCTGTAATATTTCAAAAATGTGAATACCAGAACATTTTTATTGCCTTGACAAAAGAGGATACAAAAATAATAAGGAATTGAAATTAGATGCACTGGTTTAAACATCTAAATAGGAAACGGAATTCTAAATAGGAAGCAAGTATTATTATTAATAATAATATTATTATTGTTATAATATAATATTATTATTATTAATAATAAGATTAATTGATTTCATAATTTGAGGGTAATTGTGTTGGATTAATTTTATTAATATGAGAGCAAATATATAGTAAAATACTGCAGTCTGGGTGTCTATTAATTGTTTTGTTTTTTTAGTTTTAGAGTTATATGCAGAGTTTAAACTTCTTTTTTTAGTTGTCCGTGAATAAATTTAAAAAAAAACTTATTTATTTCTCAAGTGTGTATGTTTTCTTATGTGGTCCAGGAAAAAGATAACGAAATGATTACAGTTGGCTCTTACGCATTTAAATATTTATTTCGATTTTTTATTCACATTCCTTCCTCTATCGTAAAAGAATAAGGAAAATTATCCGAAAAGTTGATTTAATAGTTTTAATAATTATTAAAGAATTTTGTTCTTATCAGTACATATTTCTAAAAATATGACTAAAGACAGTATAAAGCCTCAGTTATGCTATCGTAACGGAAAGTAAGAGTAACGTAATGTAACGTGTACAGAATGTAAAAATGTTAGTACAATTATAGATCATAAAAACGTGTCATGTAAACAAAACGAAAACAAATAAAGAAATAAAAACTGCAAAAGCTAAAAGTCAAAGATATGGATATAGAAGATATACATATATATGATATGGATATAAGAAGACATGTTTTTGAGTTTGAGTTTTTATTTTATTATTTTTATTATTAGTGTTTTTTAAACAAATTTAATATTAATTCCAAATTTTAAAATCTTTGTTTTCGCTCTTTTTATCATTTTGAATATATCGTCGTTTCCTTTTCTTCAATTAAACTGTTAACCTGTGTTCTCACTACAGCGTTTTTGGATTCATTTCAACGATTTTATATTTATTTTAAGATATTTATTAAAAGTTTCATGTACTGCTTCTATAAGCCAAACAATTTTACTTTCACACAAACAAAAACACTCAATTTAGTTTGTATTTCTTGGGTGAGGAAAAGACAAACACAAAATTGAATGTTTTTAATTGTATTTTCCATATAAATATACGCAGGTGAAATCGTTTAACCTACAGGAACACGTCATATATTTCCGAATTCGTACGAATATTAAAACGATCTTATCTGAAATGCTTTCCGAACGCTTTAATTAATTAAAAATCGATAACTATATTTAATCCTAATCTTTCTGTAAGTCTGTTTGTTTTGTTTGTTAGTCTATCACGCCTAAATGCTAGAACCGGTTTTTTTGAAATTTAGGATACTGATCGAGCTTTTGTCGGTGCAGGTTAGAGGCAATTTTGACCCAAAGGGAGATAAAATGGTTAAAAATTAGTACTTTATTTTTGTTTTTTAAATTTAAAGAAAAATTTATATAATAGGGTGTCCCATGTCCACCTCTTTCGTAGAAATGCCTCCCAAACGATGCCTGTTAATGCACTGATTTTTTTAAGTGTTAACAAGAAAAATTTTTCTTTCTTTAACATCAACAAATAATCACTGTTTTTTTATTAATTAAAAAAAATTTTTAATTTTGTAAACTAATCCAAACTACATAACCCGCGCAACGTCGAGTACAATCTGCTAGTTTAAAATAAAAATAAACACTACATAAAAAATGTAATAGCAAATTAGTGTTTATTTTTATTTTAAATTATAAAAGTTAATAATGAAATAAATTATAATTTTGGTTTTTTAAATATGTGAAGTTTTATTTAAAGAAAATTCCACATACAAGCAAATATAGGTTTAGGTCGTAGTGGTAGCTCTAATATCACAAAGCTCACTTGAGCACACATGGCGGCCCGTTGTGATGCCACGGGTGAAACGCAGTCCCTGTACTAACCAAGTTCCGCCAAATCAGGGAAAGGAAGAAGTTGGTCAGCGCAAGGGCTGCACAAAGCAAACATAACATACGTACATACATACATAATTGGCCATTACAACCCTTCAGTCAGGATTACGACCTAGCTTCTCACACCACTTATGTTGTGTGCGTTAATTTTATACATGAGTGGCGGGACCTACAGTTTAAAGTCGACTCCGAACGACAGATTTTTGAGAAGCTTTTCATGGCAATTTTTACTCTCAGAGTCTTTGCCAGAAATCTGCTGAGAGGAAGTCGCCGAAGAAATATTTTTCGTTTTGATGTCTGACCTGGGATACGAACCCGGGCCTTTCGTCTAATAAGCGAACACACTACCCACTAGACCACGGCGACTTCAACATAACATACGTACAAAATAGAAAATCTGTTTATAATTTCAATTTTCAGTTTTGGTAGTTTTTAATATTGACATGTTGTTAACACTGTCACGTAAAAATATAAGAAAATTCTATTTTTTACTGTGTCTTACGTTCCGCTTACGCTACCTTACATTCGTATTGCTTTATACATAATAAAAACGATCAGTTGTTTCTTACTGTTGCGGTTACATTCCGTTACGGTAGCATAACTGGGCCTTAACTGAGGCTTAAGATTGTTTTTAAATTAATTCAAACTTTTTAAATGATTATATTAAAAGTAAAGACGAATTCAACAATTCGCCTGGCTATAAGTAAATCCATATAAGTCTCATTATATGTTTATTCAAGTAGTGTCATCAACGCAGTTGAGTATTTCATTTTTATTGCTGTATTATCTCTGACATGTCAAAAACATGGCGAAATGCTTATTTATGTATACTTTTTATGTGTGTTTGTTGTAACCAAGGTAGATTTATATAAGAGGTAGGAACGTCTGTACAACAAATACAACAATGCAAAAACAACAGGGATTTTGTTTTTGTAAAGAGTATACCTAATGTCAAAAACAGCTGACCAAGTGTATTCATCACTGACTGACGAATAACAATAGAAAGAAAAATGTTAAAAAAATTAAAAAAACACTAAAATAACAACAACATTTTGAGATTTTAAACCTCATCAGCTGTTCACTTGAGGCTACCGTCTATAAATCTACCGTGGTTGTAACTTTTACTTAAGATTTGAAATTTTTTTCTGGCGAATTAGGCAAGGCGAATTAGACAGTCCGGTGACATGAAAAGCTACCTGAAATAAATGTTGGTCTGTTGTTGTGATGATGCTACTACCTGTATAAATATATCTTCATAAATACAGTTTATGGTATGCAATTCATACTCGAAATCTTAATAAAAAAAAAAGAAAAAACATTTTAATTTGTACTTTCTTCCATTGCCATCCATTAAATAAACATGAATAAATTTATTATAATATTACGATATATTTTTCTTAAAATATTTTTGTAATACATTTTTATATTATTTTGATTTTAAGGCATAAACATATTGTAAATTAATACACAAATATACTCTGTAGATATTCAATATTGTATATAATTATAGATGTAAATATACTTAAATTCTGTATAAATTAACAAATAATTTTAACAATTCTTTGTCTCATTCGAAACTAATAAAGTTGAAATTAATTTCGAAACTGTTCCCTTCTGTTCATATTACGAAGATTCACACCCATTAGTGATGAGAGTCCTAAGGCACATAACTGAAAATCAAAAAAAAAAAAAACGATAAAATAGTTTAAAGTTAAATAGTAATCGTACATTTTAATTGAAGCAATATCGAAAATAAGAATCCTGAATAAAACTTAATAAAAGCAATTGAGGTGTAAGAAAAAATTAAAAAAAAAATGGATTTCCGAACAATTTAAAATATTGGGTCCGCCAAATAACTTTTTTTTTTTTAGAAATGCTTTAAAAAAAAACTACTGAATTATTTCTCAAATTTATTTTTTTATTTGAAAATACAATCCCTCCGGTTAATAATGGAAAATAATTTCATTCTAATGGCTGCCTCGGCTAGTCATGTAGTAGCCTACACGATCTATCCAATTTTTAAGCACATCGATTGTGTACAGCTGTATTTCAACAATAGCCTCACGAATATTGTCCTTTAAAGCGTCAATTGCCTCTGGCTTGTCGGCGTAACACTTATCTTTGACGGCACCCCACAAATAATAGTCCAATAGTGTCAAATCGCAGCTCCGAGGTGGCCAAACGACATCAGCTCTGCGGCTGATAATACGATCTTCAAGAACAGGTCGCAAAACATCGAGTGTAGCTTCGGCTGTGTGGCACGTAGCGCCATCCTGTTGAAACCAAATGTTGCCAATATCCTCCTCTTCAATTTTTGTGAGCAAAAATTCGTTCAACATGGCCCTATAGCGATCGCCATTGACTGTAACGGCATCTCCTTGCCCATTTTCGAAAAATTTGTGCCCCAAATGCGACTTTTGTGCTTGTTTACATACCCGCCAAGATCAAAATGAGCTTCATCTGAAAAGGTGATTTTTTTTTTCCAAATTCGGCATCTTCTGTAAGACGATCGCAGGCCCACTTAGAGAAGCGAAAACGCATTTGATGGTCAATTATTCGTTCAGCGGAAGGATAAAACTAATTATCTGTCAAATCAGACATGGGCTAAGTGTTACCATTGACGAAATAAGCATAAGAAAAAAAACGTTAGATGGATGACTCGATACAAGATGATATAGGTCGTATTAAACTTTCATAGAAGTTATAAAGATGCCCAAGCTTCATTTAAAGTCAGCTGAATTAATGAATGAACAGTATCGTAGACCTTGAGACCTAAAAGTTTAGTTTTCCTTCATCCAGTTCACGTCGTATAGTTTCATACAAATTCAGTACCCCAGAAACACGACTATGAATAGAGCGAAAGTCTGATTATTTATCGGATACCAAATTCTTATCACTATTATAAGATGGCATTTGAAAATAAAGAATTTCTCCAACTACTTAAGGCAGATAGTAGAACATCGTCATCGTCCTTAGAACCGAATTAATTTATTCATTTTTGCGCATTTCAAATTCTACAGAAAATGTTGGTGTTGGAAACAAAGTAAAAATATTTGTAGAAGTATTTTGTATAAATTAGGATGTCTGTCATCACAACGCACCTTAATAAAAGAAAGCACCAACAGCATTGGAACTCACATAAGAGAAATGAAAAATATTTTCATCAGATTATTCTAACTTCACTTGTGATACCAGAGATATATTTAGGAACTTGACAGTTGTATACATTATTTTCAATTCCGTTATACATTTCCAATGTTTAGTACTCAGTTTTTTCCAGTTTTAATGCCAGTATTTATTTTTCTGATTTAAATTTAACTTTCAATTCTGATGTTCTAAAAGGCACCCATCTAAAATTAAAATTTCTATATTGTCGAAAACTATTTTTGGGAATGGAATAATCAAATTCCGGTCGTCAAGGCTACGTAAACAACAATTGAAAGACTTTTCAGGATCTGTCAAAGTATAGAAAATACTTTGAAAGGCAATCAAATGTAAAATGGCTTATTTTTGGATGTTACTCAGTCTGTTCATAAAATTTAACATAATGGACTATTGCTTAAAACAAGTTAGAAGTTAATTGATTCATATCTTCATGCCAAAATAATTCAGAACTAAATATCGAACGATAAAGCAACTTTAGCGTATCTTTAGCTCAGTCTGACATAAGCAGGAGTTCCATATCACAGAATAGCACAGAAACGAAAGCAATGACATTTGAAAAACGCTGATAACATAAAAACACTAGATCAACTATAGAGAGAAAAAAATGTTATAAGTGTTGCGAACCAAATTGTGTTAGAAGCAACAGAAAAACTGGTAGATACATCAGAAAAATTAAATGTAAACAATCATTTATTTTGTGTTAAAAAGTAAAAATTTAGAATATTTTTTAATTTCTTCAATGAAAATTTTAAAAATTCGTAAATATTTAATTATTAATAGAAATTTTTATGGTTTTTGGTCACAATGAATATATTTTCTTGTGCAAAAGGTAAGTAAGAAGCTAAATGTTAAGATCAAATAAGATAAATTGCTCATAAAATTTTTTTCTTGTAGATCTTTGTGTATATAACCAGTATTTATTAATTTCTTAAATGAAAAAGTAAAAAATCCTGTAATTTTTCATTATTAATCGAACTCTCAGCAATTTCTCTTTATAATGAAACAAGTTTCGTGTTTATGAATATACCCATAAATTGGTTAAATACTAATGACAATCGATGAAGGGTATCACCAAATACTTTAGTTCCGCACTACGATTCCCCAACAAAATAGTTCATTTCCTTTTCAAAAATATTCTATTATTCTACAAAAATATCATCAATTTCTACCAAAATAGAAAATAAAAACCTATTCTAAAAATTAACAAAACATAAATAAACAAAACTGAAGGAATCCAACAGAGACAGAAATACTTTTTGGTAATATTTGCTGTCTCTTTCACGTTTGGACAGTGCTCCTGTCAAATTCGTGTCGTCGCGAATGCAATATGCTGAATTTAGAGTAAATATTTTAAAATCAACTTGAACGCTAAATTAAACTCTCATGAAAATGTTGAAAAGAAGACAGAATAAATAGAAATAACACATGATATTTAAACAAGTATTGTCATGCATTTTACAACCTAATATTCTGTTGCATGGAAGCGTCTGTATATCGTATACAAAAATAATCAATGCAACAGCAGGATGCCTGATTACGTTAAGACCTTAAAACCAAAGGTATATTGTTGGGAATGCATATTCCATATAGGGATGACAAACGGGATCGATTTTTAAAAATTTTGTAAAACCCGATGCCGGGGTAATGCTGGATCCAAAAATCTCAAAAAATCACGGGAAAAATTGCGATTTTCTCTTAATAATAAAAATATTTTGTTAACAAAATCATTTGCATTCCAATTATGTATATCAGAATTATATATCATTGAAAATAAAATATAAAAACAGCAAGACGAAATGCAATAAAAAGCGTAAATTAACAAAAATAAAAATTATTCATATGTATGCAAATGGATTAGGTTTAAGAAAATTATTTAGATTCCAACAAAAAGATTAAAGCATCTAACATGTGATCTCATAGGCTTGAGCGAATTTTGTTATCAACATACCCTGCCGTTGAAAAACACTTCTCGCAGTCAACAGCTAGAACTGCGAAGACAGCAGATTAACGTGTTGCAGGTCTAGAAGAAGAAAGGGTACAAGCAATAAATTTTAGAGCTGCTGAGAGACCTGATCAACGAAAAGCACATGTCACAACAAAAAGAACCTAATCAGCAAGATGAGGAACTGAAGAGACGCCGGATCAACGCGATGTACGCCTAGAAGGAGAGGCTACGAACATCAATATCTAGAGCTACCGCAGGTACTCTTAAAATTTCAAGAAAATCAGTCCAGCCGTCAATAAACTTCCAACAAAAAACCCACAAACAAACATGCAAAGAAATAAAAACACATTAATTTTTATATACATATATAGATATCGACAGGAGTAGCGAAGCACACCAGGGTTTAGCTTGTTCTCTATAAATCAGGGATCAAAAAGTTGGTACAATTGTACTTTTTTTTAGCACTATTTGGAAGTCAAGAACACCATAGCACCTCAATGACTTTTTTAGCACTATTGAAAAATATTCTCTACATTATTACATCACTCAAATATTCTGTCTCATCAGTGTATAATTTTTTGTATTCGTTTCATTTGCATGTGGCAACTCGTTGCTAATTTGACATATCAGGAGTTATAAATATTATCCGTTCCACATTCATTTGCAAATGTAAAAAGGATATTTTCATACCAAAATTTAATAAAAATCAAAAGGATGAATGGACTGTTTCCTTTGACTGTCTCTAATTTAATCCATACACGGGATTTATTGAAGTCATTTGATTAGTGTTGATACAATTTTGAAATAACAAATAGTTTGCTGGTACAGAATTCATAAACATTTTTATTCCTTTATAGTTAAGTATGAAAGTAAGTTGGTAAGTTTACCTATCATAAAGTGCTTTTCATAATTATAGCACCACCAGCATTTCAATAATAACAAACAATGAATTGTCTTCAGGTCATATTCTCTGATGAAAAAAAGTGGAACTTAGATAGACCAGATGGCTATCGATACTACTGTCGTGATCTTAGAAATTCAAATTTTGGGGATATAGTCTATTGCTGGGTTGCCGCCAATTTCAGTTTCCATCTACGCGAATGTATAGTACAGAGTACATTACTGTTCTTAGCTATAGTTTGCTCCTTTTCTTGAGAGAAAATAATGAAAAAATATATTTTACAACAGGACAGTGCCAGAATTCATGTCAGCAGATAGAGAATGGAATGGTTCCGTAAACAATCTATTGAAGTTTTATAGTGCCCAGCTTGCTCTCTTGATATGAATATTATTGAAAACGTTTTCCCAAACGAATTCCCCATTCTTGTCCCAAGATTATATTCAAAATAACAGACAATTTACCAGTGCTGAAAATTTGAATTTAAAAATGATCGAAGAGTGGATGAAAATAGTCGGAAATATTAAATAATCTTTATAAGAATATCAAAGACGGAATAAGGGGTATTTATTAAGTTTTAAGTATAAATATTTTTGGTAAATAAAGCTTCTTATTGAACAAAAATGATGAGACTGGTGCTATAATTTTGCAAAGATTAAAAATCTTAATTTTTATACTGAACTCAAAACTGCGCTAACAATTTAAAAAATTTACTGTTATTTTTGTTCTTTTACATTAATACTATACACAATGAAATGCATTTTCATTTATATTTTTATTAATTTATAATAAAAAAAAACTTTAGAAAAGAAAAAAGTGAATTTAGTACAATCGGTCTGAAAAAAGTACAATTTTTTGTGAACATTAGTACAATTTATTAAAACCAATTTCCCATCCCTGCTATAAATCTATATTAATCAAATGAAAGATAATCGGAATGAAATTTAGTTCTGAAAGCCTAAAAGTATGCATGGCATTATTGCTGATTAAATATTGTGAGTTAATGATTTTTCGTTAAATATATTTTCTCATATTCTGATCAATTTTGACTTTAATTGTATGTCCTTAATTGCAAATATTAATTATTATAGTTAATTAATTAATTACTATTTAATTAACTGTCATACAACTTTAAATTATATTTTAGTAATCACAAGCTGCGAAAATAAAAGCTTTGGGTCAGTATAGTGCAACAGATTAGCGATCTTAACGAGACCGGCACATGTTTTAGGTAATTCTATAACAAAGCTTAAGATGTAGACAGAAATCAATATGAATAAATCACTTTTATTCACTTGATTGCTGTATGTTAAACTATACTTCGCAGGATCATCTCAATTTTCGAAATCAGTTTTCATTTACTGTGTTCAGTAAAGTAAATATTTTACGATGTCTTAATTTCTGGCAGCTTAAAGGATGAATATTGGTTTTATATTATAATTATTATAAATTATTATTTTATTATAGATTTAAGGTAGGAGTGCAGATATTTCAAATCTTCATTACATGCTTTACAACCTTCCAATCAGGATTACGTCCTAGCTTTTCACTTCACTTATGTTATGTGTGTTAATTTTATACATAAGTGGCGGGACCTACAGTTTAAAGTCTACATCGAACTATAGATTTTTAAAGAAACTTTTCATGGTAATTTCCTTTGCTCAGAGAGTTTTAGCCACAAATCTGCTGTTAGGAAATAACCGAAGACATATTTTTCATATTTCGTTTTGTTGGAGACGTGGCCACACGTCGAATAAACTAACACGCTACCTACTAGACTACGGCAACTTCATAGACGTACAAAAGATTAGTTAAGAAAATCTAAATATTTTTTAGTACAACACTGGAGATTTTTGCATGCTGCAGATTAATAAAAGTTTTTAAATTATTTTGAATACGACTGTTAGACAAAACACGGTAAACGGTAATATCAATGACAAAAACTCAATAAAATTGTTTTTAAATACGGTGAATAACGATAAATAAAATAAATAAAAAAAAATAACTAGAAACTCAATACGAAATCTGATATTAATTTTCATACATACTTCCAAAAAGAATAAAATCCATTTAATGGCTAAGCCAATTCGGCCACTTTTGAAAGCAGTCTCTTCAATGATTTCCATACAGTTGTCTGTGTATAAATTATTTGGTGTTCTTTCCTCATTTTCATAACAATTCTTTGGTATTGATCTTCCCATTAGAATGTAATCCTGTGACCCATTCTTACCGCAGCAGTGATACTATTCAATTAAAATGGATAGACAGACAGTCATTATCAAAGTAAATACTTATAAATCAATATAAATTAGTTTTTAT
The DNA here is from genome assembly GCA_014635995.1 of Sarcophaga peregrina. Lineage (NCBI taxonomy): Eukaryota > Metazoa > Arthropoda > Insecta > Diptera > Sarcophagidae > Sarcophaga > Sarcophaga peregrina. Next base: position 58,665,642 of record CM025793.1, read on the forward strand.
TTAAAATACCTTTTTTTCAACATCAATAATTTGTTCTGAATTTAAAGTATAATTTGTCCATAAATTATTGAAATTGTTACGGGCATTCTCAACATAGTCGGTGGAGTGGGCTGCGATTATAATGTAGATTTGGAAAGCCAACAAGAATGCCATACACATCGCATACTAAAAGTAGTTTCATGTTGTTTTCTTTAAAAAATAACAACAATAATAGGAAATGTCAGTTAACTTACACTCCATACCAGACTTGACGAGTAACGACAGGCACCAATACAGCCCAAAAATGAAGTGAGTATAACGAATGAACCAATAAATATTTGTACCACAATGGCTATGTGTTCGAATGTGCCAGGTGTAGATGAGTTTAGTTCATATACTGACAGCGCTATCAAACCAATGCCTAGTAACTGGTGATTACAGCAGCAGTAGGGGGGTGGTAAAGAAATTTTGTGTATAAATTTTAATGTTTATTAACGAAAAAAAGAAACAAAATACCAATTTTAAGGATTCATTGAGGTTATAATGTCTAGTGTGACGTATAAGTGTTATAATTACTGAAAAAAATTTATGCATGTATGTATTTATGTGCATATGTATGGTGTATGTATGTCGACAAATTACTCATACGTACCGATAACACTGAATTTAAAATGCTTAATAAAATCTTATAAAATATTAATTGGCAACTCATATTTGTTTGATTTCAATTATTGCTAAAAATAATTCATAAATTTTATTTATTTCTTGTAAAACTTTTAAAGGATTTGTCCTTTCTTTTACACTGATTGTACTCTCTTTGTATTTACACTGACCACTACTACTTGCTTCCACAGTCAACAATATACTGAGGTTTCGTTCGTTCATTGTTCATCGCTTACAATTTTTCCGTCAACACACGCAAACATTCTTTGTCTCTCATTTACTACGACTTTCATAATTCCTTTCCTTTTAACGCTGTATATTGGTCTAACGGTTTACTTTTATTGTTATTCATTTTTCTCTCGTTGTAGTTGTTATTGCTTTTCATATGTTATTTTGTTTTGGTTTTACTAAACTAATGTTTACATTTTCTGTGTACAAACACATACATATGTGTGTATGTGTGCGTGAAAATAAAAGAGAGTATTTTACATAGTGATGTCATGGTTTGAGTTTTAATACTTTTCCAACTGACGGGTTCTTTTTAACGTTTTTTTTGTTCTGATTCTCTCTCTCCTTTATCAATGAAAACAACAATACCATCATACATATGCATGTGCATATGTATGTAAGTGTACGGTATAAATTTTAGTAAAAAAAATAATTTCATGAATTCTCTATTCTGTCAGCATTTTAATGGAGAAGAGACCCGTGACTCCTTTTTTGGCACATACATAAACGGGTAAGGCTAGTAAAACCAAGAACTCACCAGTTATCTACGGCTTACCGTGTGATATTGGGCTGTTTTTATATTTGCTCTCATCTAAAATGGCTCTTGAACTCTCAGCAAAACAATTGTTATGAAATGAGTATTCAATCAATTCAAAGATGTTGATGATCCAATCGGACAGCCTTTAGTATCAGTTGGCACCCAGATGAAGAGGTAGGAAGTGTTTTTTTTGTTAGCCAAGGCTTGTTAATTTCAATAAATTCACTACACGTCAGCAACTCCCACCTAATAAATCCTAAATTCGCAGTAAAAGTTTGTAATTACTATTTTAAATACAATTTTAACATACATTATGAACGAAATTTATGACGTATTTAATCTAGAAAATATCGATGCATTTATATGGGGGTTATTAAAGAGTTATTATATTAAAGGTACTACAGTGCAGGTTCTTAAGATATGCACAGTAAAAGAAGTGAACAACTTTTTTTCTATATTGCTACAACTGTGATGGTAAGCATAATCCCCAGATTCCGGTAAGCTTTCTACGGAAGGTAAGAGTTGTCCTAATTAAATAAACCCGGAACGCATCTAATCAACTGCCTTATCAATCGATAGATGGTAACGTATAGTCGAAGGACAAGTATAGCCACCTGGCTACCAAAGTATCTACGGATGCGTCTAGCAGCTTTGATCAAACGCCAAAGGTCGTCGCTTGAAAATCCTTCGATCTACTATGTAATGATAATTCAAATTGGCCTCAAATTTGTTAATGAAGGTTCTTGATAATCCTAGGATGACAATGAGGCCTTTTATTTTGCACTTCAGAGAGCAGTAATTCCACTACAAACCATCGAAGTGGATGTGCGATCGAAATTTTGTTAACTTTACCTTGTTGACATCATTCTTTTGAGTATTGAATTGGCATCATTCATCCAATTAGGGGCTTTAAATTTTTTAATTAATTTTCTTACTTTAGGCGCTGTTTGTCAATAAAATTGGTACCGGTATAGTAGTGTATATACTATAAGATATTTTTTATTGGATTTTTTAATTAAAATTATTTTATTTTTAATTTATTTTATAATTAATTAACAGCCAATAGGAGGAATACACTTGATTACACTTTTTTATTTTATTTAATTTATAAGTTCTTCTCAGTTAATTTCACCCGATCGGATATCTCATAAGTTCAGCATAAATCTTACTTGAATTTACAGTCTTAATTGTTGTTGCATGTACAAACAAAGAAGAAAAGAAAGACAAAAGCAACTAGCAAAGCAAACCCACAACTTTCTTGTGAGTATTGTAGTGTTGGTATGCGAATCATATGTCAAAGCCAATAACATCATGCGTATTGTTAAATTTGAGTATGACGAGTACTTCAAACTTTGAGTATGAGTAGTATGAGTATGATAATGAAATAAATATGAATACGTATAAGTATCAGAATCCTTTTACGATCTCTGATTCCCACCTAGCTTATCATACCACTCATTTTGTGTATTTTTCTTGCATCCATTTGTGGTAGGACCTAAATTGTAACAACTACAACAACCGGTAGATTTAAGAAGCTTTTTACTGTCAGAGTTTTTGCAAAAAGAGAAGAATTCCCAGAAAGAAGTTTGAACTCGTCTAATTAGCCAATATACTACCTACAAGGCTTAAAATCTAGTAGACAAAATAAAAATAATCATTTTGACTACAAAACATTAATTGCAAATGTAAAATTAGTTTTGTTCTATTTAAGCCGTTGTTCTATTTACAGCGGATTTCTGGCAAAATCTCTGACAGTAAAATAAACTTGCCATGTAAAGTTTTTTCGAAAATCTGTCATTCTGAGGCGACTTTAAACTGTTAAAAAAAGTTAACGTACACAACAAAAATGGTGTGAGAAACTAGGTCGTAATCCTGACGGAAGGGTTGTAATGACCAATTATGTGTATACGTATTACAGAGTGATCACACAAATGTCTGTTTGGTTAGTTGCGAACATCTTAATTTGTCTTTATTGTTTAAATGAAGGAATACATCAAATTCATGTTTGTCAAAATAGGTACACTGATAAATAGAAGTTTAGTTTTACAGTTGGTACAGTGTTGGTGAAAACAATTTATGAATTACTATGTTCAATTTTTAAATAAAAAAAAGTAATATCAATACATATATTTTCTGACAACAATTGGATTAGTCTTACTTATGTCACCAAACTTCACAGGCAAACTCACTTATTCGCCATATGGCCCATTGTGTTACTCAGTTTGAGGTAAGTTCTTTCGCCATTATCCGTTTGTAGTGTGTTAGAACCAATGCGAGCACTGGATAAAACCGGCCAGTTGCTTTAGTTCGATATCATGCTAAAGTCTTTTAACGTTTTATCACAGAAAAACCGATGACATCGGTCCTGAAGTGTAAGGCATTCACACAAAAGCTGTTGCACCGATTCCATTTACTACCATTTCTGTGTCCACTGGACACTGCAGTTTTATAATTCGGCAATCACGTATGTCGGACCACTCACGATTTGTTGAATTCCATGCAGCTTTTTCCAATTAGGAAAAGTATCCTCCTCAAATATCTCCGTTCCCTTCTGTGCTAGTCCGTCTGCCCTTTTGGCCCATAACCTTGTAGAGACGGCGTTGTATCGACGTATACGGTGTAAAGAGTCCATCCAAAATTTCGAAATCATTCGAAAATTGTTGTACACATATTTGTACAACCCTGTATATACGAGAGCTAATCAGAACTCGTGATGCATGCAGAAGTGAGTGCATGTTCACAATACTGAGTTTCGTCATCCACAAAACAAAACCATACAAGCAAATACAAAAAAAAAGAAATTGTTTTAAGTCTTTATTTTATTCTTAACAAATACCAGTAAAAAACAATAATTAATGAAATGAATTCAATGAGTTTGAATGAAAAAACGAAAATAACCCACATGAACTCAATTTTGCACATTTGAAGAAACTTCAAGAAACTAACCCAATTTCAGTATTTGGTCCATAGGCCCTTATTAGAACAGCTTGATTTACGCGGTTTGAGATGCTTTCTATCAAATGATCAATAACATCTTTCGGAATTCGATTCCATTTCGAATTTATACGATCCCAAAGTTTGACCATGTTTGTTGGGGCTGTTTCGTGCTGTCCGAGCCGGATTTTCACGAATGACCAAAGATTTTCAATCGGACTTTGTGCCGGCCATTCCATCAATTGAAAATTTTGTTTCCCACCCCATATCTTTACAATTTTTGCTGAGTGCTTCGGATCACCGTCCTGTTGGAAAATAATTTCTTATTCGGGATTAGCACATTTGTCCATAAAATTTGGAAGATGGGTTTGCAGAATCTTTAGATAGTCTGTTTCCGCATGATACCATATACTAAATATAGACAGCCAACATACCACCATGTTAAGTAATCCCCAACCACTATATTTTCACCGCTATGTTTAACAGTTTGCTTCACATGGTATCTTTGAACACGTTCCTTGGATCTGCGCTAGCAGTACTACTTTCCATCTTACTGAAAGTGGTTACAGTTGGACTCATTAGACTAGATAACATGTTTCCAATCAGATGGAAAGCAGTACTGCACTCACATGTAATCACTTCTACTCTCCACTGTATTTACTGTATAAATTTAATTATTTTACCTTTTATATGTACTTGATCCAGTACATTTGTATGAGCGAGTATAAACGATAAAACGTTTATGATCCTTTCCTAAGGATACTTTTCATGCCTTAAATTCTCAGTGACAACAACAGAGATCACGTAATGTTCTTTATCTTACTTTATTAATAGAGAATCTACTTTAAATTTAAATACTTTGTATATATTTACGAACCTAACATTTCTTGAGATTCCCAGTACCATAACTGTTTACGTTATGAAAACTGGCATCACGTACTGATACCTTAGGGTCAGTAGTGGCAGTTTAATTGAAGTCTTCACTAATAAAAATCATTATTAAATATTCTTCATTAAAATTACAAAAATTAATTTCTTACTTTGGAGTGGTATTTGATTATGAAACGATAAATCGTTTGCTTGTTACACATATGTGAACCAAAAAATAGTTTCCATCGACTCCGAGAGCAAATACATTAAGGGGGCAAAAGCTAAAGCCGGACTATTAGTTGAAAAAGTACAATGAAATGATAAAGCTTGAAAGAACGACAAAGAAGCTAACTACTGGTTCAAGTCGTGCTCTTCCATAGCATCTTTCCTGAATCTGTTTTAAACGCTCCAAGCTCGAGTTTAGATGAATGTTTTGCAAACAGAAATTGTGCGGGAATATCACGTCCACAATCAAAAATAAATTTGGATAAGGCGGTTCAACTACAGTGTATGTATCTATATAGCACGTTTAGGTTTAAATATCGACATTAAATACTATATCGTGTACCCTATACATAGCGTATTAATTTATTATTGGAGAATATAAAATATTGTTACGTTTTAACCTTTTAAAAAGTTCGTATATTGCAAATAAAATTAAAATAAATAAGCGTTTAATTTTAAATCAATTTCTTCACACACAACTGATTGAGTTCTCACTGCAAACAACGTAACGTCCTCACACATGACTAAGTTAATTCGAACTCCTTCATTACTTGCTTTATCTTGCCTTTTATATCGTGATGAATGCTCTCGAAGGATGATGACGGCCTTCGGGAACAATCCAAAAATGTAAACACCTTGTTTCCATTTTTGTTGTTTGTGCGTTTTCTATGCATTTTGTTTTTGCTTGTTTACATTCATCCAGTCAAAGTAGTTGTTGCTTGTGTATTTGTCCATCCGCTATATTAATTTTTTACGCTGCACTTTGTAGTTGGTTGTTTACATCTTTTATATTTTTTTATGCTGATGTTGTTGCTATATTTTTGTTTATTCATTGATTACATGAACAACAGCATAGTTTCGTTTTTGGAGCTTTTGTTCATTATTTTAACAACACGATTTTCATTTTCGTAACAATATAATTAAATCGTTTAAAAGGCATTTATTTCAATAATTTTGCGAAATATTGAATTTAATCTAATTATGCAGTAAAACATTATTTACCCTCCTAAGCATTACGTCTATATTAGTTCATAATTGAAGTTAGTTTTAACAGTTACTTATTACATTTCCAATATTTGCGAATGTCACCGAGTCATTATTGTAATTAAAAACCGATTTAGAAAAAACTTTGAAATTGTAAATCAATGTTCAGGGCCGGGATTGGGAAATAAAGAGCCTTAAGAAGGTACTTTTTTATGTTCACACAATATTACATATTGTTCTAAAATTTAATTTTCTATAAAAATTATAATTGTAGATCCCAAAACTTAAAAAATAAAAATGTTTACAAATTATATTCTTTACAGGCCCTTGTGTTAAATGGGGGCCGTATAGTGAGTGGGTCTCTGAATGTAAGTTCATTTATCGAAATTATTTGAATTTGTTTTCATGTGTTCGCCTTTGTCTTGTTTTTGTTGTGGAAATGCAACAAGTTGTTAGACAGTGTCTGATACATTTGTAATGTTTTTTAGTTTTTTCCTCATTTTCTACAATTTTTGTTTTCTTTTGTTGCCATTTCCCAAACAATAACAACGTTGTTGTCACAAAATATGTCTACGCAAATTCCTTTAGGAGAATAAATAAAAATTTTTTTCATTCAATAAATTTATTCACAATATTTCTAGGTCAATTTCTTTACACACAATTTTTATAAATAAAAAATTTACATAAAAATAATCGTTTTTTTTTCTTATTTTACGCTATGCCTATGAAAGCAATGATTTTTTGAGCGGCAGTAGAGAATTGTATTCACGCTATGCAAGTATTATGAAAACAAATGATTTTTTTAACTTAAGGTTTTTTAAAGTCCCAGGTCAGACATCAAAACGAAAATATGAAAATATTTCTTCGGCGACTGCCTCTCATCAGATTTCTGGCAAAAACTCTGAGAGTAAATAAAATTGCCATGAAAAGCTTCTAAAAAAATCTGTCGTTCGGACTGTAGGTCCCGCCACTGAGGTATAAAATTAACGCACACAACATAAGTGCTGTGGGAAGCTAGGTCGGAATCCTGACTAAAGGGTTGTTATTTCCTTAGTCTGATATTCTTATCCTTGCCCTTAACCTATACTTACATATACATACACATAATTGGTCATGTGCCCTATAAGAGAGAAAATATGCACTAAAAATGTTAAAAATATGCAATAAAAAATTTTTTGTTTGAAATATATTTATTAAACAAATAAAAAAAATAAAATTCAGGTCACAGTTTCCTGTTTATAAGGAACATATAAGATTTTAAATGAATTTTTTAAAGGAAAGTTGGATAATTCATTTACATAGCAGACTTGGGCAAACGATTTTTTGCCTTCGAATTTTATTTTCACTGTAAGTCTGATTTCCATGCAAAGTCATTCCTGATTGATATTTAGAAGAAGAATGAAAGGTGCACTAAATCGACAGAGAAATTATTGTTCAAATGGAATTATATATTTTTGAAAGCTTGACCCGATCCGCGTTGCTGGCCACAAATTTTTCTTTTATTTTGAACTGGTTTTCAAAGAAAATCAAAATTAGTGTGGTATCGGGTTAATTAACGCCACTGCACGCTGATTAACGAGCCAACGCCTTCAACGAAACACAGCATAGTGCAGTAGTTCTTGAGTTACGGTGGAAAAACACAAAAAAACTAAATATTGAGCCATCTGCTGAACAAACTTCAAACTACACAGAAACATTCCTTACGCCCCATAGAGCATGTATATATATTGAGATATTTTTAAAGTAGTTTTCAGATTTAACGTTTATTCCGATTTAACGTTATACGAACATCGCATTTAACGAACAAGCAAATTTTTCCTATTGAGTACCTTAAACAGCGACCAAAATTTATTTTGTGTACTCAGTTTATCGAAGAAAAAATATTTGAATGAAGGTAAAATGAGATTTTTGTAAACATCATGTAAAATCGACATCAAAATATTTCCAAATGAAAATTAAATATACAATAAAATAGTAAAATATGCTAAATATATGCACTTATAAGAAAAATATGCATTTATTATGAAATATGCAAAAACAAACCGACGCCATTTTGTTGCAAATTCTTCGATTCGAAAAGATATATTGTCAAAAGTGATTCTGAGTTACCGACTACAAACAAGCATTTGCATTAAAATCCTTGCCCTGGTCCTTATAAACCTTCAGTTTGGATTACGACCTAGCTTCTAACACTACTTATGTTGTGTGACCTACCGTTTTGATGTCGAACGACATATTGTTTTGAGAAACTTTTCATGGCAATAGCCGAATAAGAAGATGTCTGACCTGGGATTTGAACGGTTGCCTACCTACTAAACTAGTTAAGATCCAAAAAGTTCAATCTATATACATACATATTACCGTAGTAGGCGAATATCTAGGAGTCGTATTATAACTTCGACAAGATATATATTTTGGCTAATAGTACCCAATTGTGAAATGGAGTTTAATGTTAAATTTAATTTAATTTAATGTTAATAGTGTCCGCAACATAGCAAATGTACATCTCGTAACAGCATTTACATATATCCGTATTCCATTTAAGCATTTTGTTAAAAATTAAGCCAAGATGATCGACATTCTTTCGCTTCGCTTTTTTGAAATGATGATGCATTTTGATTTTTTATGATATAGACGAAGCCCATTTATTCATACACCAACTTTGGATCATGATTTTCATATCACAATTAATGTACTTCTGCACGTTATTAGAATTATTAATATTATATTTATTAATTAAAATTGTCATTATTATTATTAATTTCATTAAATTTATTTTATATTTAAATTGGAACTTAATGTGAGTAGTTTGGGAAAATTTCTGAGATGCAATTAATTCATTAAATGACCAGGATATTCATAAGGACACGGAGATGATATATAGACATAGAAAGTTATGTTTATACTGAGGAAGAAAAATAAATGAAAACGATTGGCGAATGTAAAAAAGTCTAAATTCAGCTCAATTGTGTCTCAGAGGTAACCTGGTTAAACTATATGTTTAACACAACTCGATAATTAGAGTTAGAGATTCGTGTTAATGCGTAGTTCACTCATAAATCAAACTCAAAACTAAAACGAAAGTTCGGCATATTTTGGGATCGGTTTAAATATTCGGAAGAGTGAAGCCTATGTTGAACCAGAGACGATTCGGCCTACAGAAAGATCTTTACTTTTCACCCATGGTGATAATCGTTGCCAATGAGATGGAGGGAGCTTTTGCCCATAACAACTTGTCTTTGATATTTTTAGAATAAAAAAAATCACGATGACGATTGCTTCAAATAAGAATATGATCGATTGTAACCAATTACTGGACCTTATAAAACTTGTGATTATCATTTACATTAACGTAACGTTGTCAACCTGTTATCAAATGTCTTGACGCAAGTCGAGGAATTGCGAGTACCATTGGCAGCTGGCGATATGGAAGGAGAACAAGTTTTTACTTTAGGAACCGAGGGACTTAAGATCATACTAGCGGAACCTAATTTAAGGTGAATATTTAAGGGATTAACAGCATCTGAGAGCAGAAGCTATGGTTGCGTGGACAGTTGGATGCTTTGGTTTCATCTGCACAGGAGGGTATAAACAGTTCCGTCTTTTGCTTTTATGTTAATTTTGGGTTTGATTTTATTCTGTTTTCACCATAGATAGATAAATAGCAATTTGTGAATCAGAGCAGCAATTCGAGGGATTTATGAGGACAGGTGTTCAGATTTAGATCAATGCTCATCCTGGAGGCACTGCCATCGCCTATTGCAAGGAAAGGTACGATTTTAAAGTAACGACAGTTGCAACCTGATGGATAACCGTCCGAATTCCAAGTTAAACCGCTCTTACTAGTGCCAGAAGACTACATCTTGTAGCCCAAGTTAGCATAATAGAAACGTGGGTAAAAGACAAGTCGGAGAATAGAAACTAGGTTGTCCCAATAACCGGAATTCAGGATGCAACACGAGAATGTGGAATACTCTACGGTGGACTACGGTTTTTATAATTAAATTGTTTTAGAAATTCTTTTCTTCTGAAACTTGTGGTCAATTTCTACCCGATTATTCTTGAATAAAGTTTTTGTTATTAACGGTAAAATTTCAGATTACAAGTTATCTTAAATTTATATTTCTATTATTTTTATGTAAGAAATTAAATTAAAATGAATTTTATATCGTTTTTAATTACATTGTAACAGTTTTTATTGTTAATATTCTTAAATTAATAATAAAAATTATTTATTTACAATATTTAATACAAAATTTATCTTTTGGATGTCAAGAATTAATCAACTTTAGGAGGGATTACCGTGAATAGTATTCAATTATGATTGAACGTATCAAATGGTTGTACTACTTGTAACGTTGGTATCGTTTTGTTCTGTACAAATTTATTATAAATTTGATTTGTTTTTTTGTGTTTTAACAGGAAATAAACATTTTAAAATTGCATACGCCTCTGGGTATTGCGGAAATTTATAACCAAAAATGCCGTCAACAGGAAGCCAAAGAACTAAGAAATAATGAATTGCATTGAATGTTAAAATATCATGAATGACAACCAGTTTCTATTGCCTTACCTCAAAACCAACACATATCCATAGTAAGATAGCATAACGATAAGATTCCTCTTCGAAATATTTCACCATTTTTTCACTACAACCTTCGGTAAATAGATTGTGAATATCTGATGTATCCTGATCCATAAAACAGCTGGCAGGAATAGGTTTATTCAACAGCACATAATCGTTGGAACTTGTCTTGCCACAGCAATCATGATTTATTTGCAATTCATCCATAGCTTTGGTTTCCCATGCCTTTTCTACCACTTTAACGCCATTGTGTTCTTCACTGTGAACGCCCAACAGTGCAATTGCAATATTTATCAGAGTCAGTGCCAACAGGAACACTGCACACTACTCGTATAAATTCATGATCAGTTGATATGATTAATTTTCTAATAATGATAAAAGCAAACGAAAAAAAGAAAAGAATTATAAATACTTACAGTCGCCGTTAAGCGTACAGACTCTCTTATCGTAGCGAAAATTCCTAAAATAGCAAAAACAACACAAAGTGATAGAGTCGTATAGTAGCCAATTGAAAATTCTTCTGAGAAATAGTCTGCATTAAATGAAATTCCAATAATGCCAGCAATAGAGATTATCTGCAAATATAAATCGTATCCCAAAAAAATATTATTATTAAACGAAACCAATTTAATGAAGAAACAAATCAAATCATTCAGGATTTCATATTTCAATATAACACGATGCGACAAGTGAAAATACACCCGACTAACCACATAGTCTACGTTGTTCAGTTAGTTTAGTAGAACTCAAAAATACTTTACGCACAATTTTCTGAATTACTAAAACATTTCTGAGCAGATTCAGAAACGTTTGATTAATCCAGAAATTTGTGTGTGAAGTCCAAAAAAAAAAACCAATTTTTGTCAAATAAAAAAATTTGGAGGGTTCGAGAAATATAAAAAAAATATTTTTAAGATCTACTCAACAAAACTTCCACTCTGTACACTATGAGCCGGGTGTATTTAATTTTTTTTTTATTTAGTCACATAGCGTTATTTTTTTTATTAATTGTTTTCTTTTTTTTTGATCTTTTCATAATTCCTATTGTATTGTGGCAATATTTGTTGTAAATTTATTGTTTCTTTTGCTACACTAACAAATACAACGAACGTGTTACAAGCGAGTGCAACAATAAACAATGTGAACAAAATACCCAAACAACAATGAAGTTGCGATAGAGTTATCTAGAAAGCGAAAACGCAAACATTTTACTTGAAGAATGATCGTCAGACTGTTTGCATGGTCATGTAAAAGGTAAGACAAAGCAGGTAACTATTAGCAAGAATTTAGTTAGTCTTGTGTGAAAACGCGATGTATGAGAAGAGAACAGTCGTGGTTTGAATATCGCGGTTGAAAAGATTTGGAGACAAGGAGAATAGGGAACAATCAATTACTGTTGAATACATCAAGTCGTAAACGGAGGCCCACAAAAGTAGTCGGAATAATAAAGAGTTTAATTGAAACTTTAAACATATTTGCTTATATTTTGTTTGCAATCAACAAATTTATATTTTAAACATTTTAAAAGTATTTTAAAAAGGTAAAAACGTAACAATATTTTGTTCCGCTTGGGGCATATAACGACAAAAAAATTTACTTCTGCAGCTACATTGTTGTCGAAAGGAGTTCTTACAAAATCAATTTTAAAAAACCTTAAAAACCTAAACCATTACCAGAAGACAACATACATATACTATATCTACACTAGATGACCCGTGCGAAAATTTCGCGCCGTTAGTTGTCATTTTTGTAACATAAAATGAAAATAATTAATAGAAATTTTATTAAATGTATAAAAATATTCTTTGAATACAGTGTTAGAGGTAATGACATGATCATCCTTAATACAAATAAAAATATCTTTAAACGTACGCACTCGAGAAAAAGCCACGTATAACTGCCTATGTGAAAAGACCGGTTCTGGTAAATACAACGCTACCTTTTGAAGGTTTTGACCTTGTGCTTTGTTTATCATCATAGCAAAAGCCACTTTCACAGGGAATTGTTTTCGTGTCATTCGGAAAGGCACAGAAGGTGTAAGGTTGATTCGTGGTATGAGTATAGCTTGTTACGATTAGCCTGATACCATTTATTAACCCCTGTTTAGCATTAAGATTTCTGATTAACATTATAATTGCATTTGTCTTTTCAAATGCACGTTTTTTATATTCTTATTTTTCTTAAAACCTTTTTAACTGTTAAATATCAGCTAACACTATATATATGTATATATTAAAAGACATCGTATTTCCACACTTCATGAAACAAACAATACCATGACAATAACGACATTACTAAAATCGCTTTTACAGCTTTATATATTATTATGTGGAATTACATTACTGAGTAATAAACGGCATTATAGTAAATAGCGGTATTGCCAAAATGGATTTTAATACATACAATATTATGTAGAGCTGCATTACAATTAAGCGACCCTGTATTAGCATACTTGAACAAAAACATATGATCGCAATGACAACAGTATTGTGCAGTTCTATATAAAATATAATTTTTATCAATGAAAATATTAATTTTTCAATTTCTAATTATTTTTCGTCATTAGTGTTAGATATAAGCTTTAAAATGAGATATCATTCATTTAATGTGATGCGGTGGTATGGGAGATATTTGCAATCGACAAAAAAGTGCTTTAGAAATAATATGTATGATATCAGTTGAAAAGTGCTAAAGATTTATAACTACGTTATGACAGATATGGCCACTTGTCACTTTCTGATATTTTCAATGTTAAATCAATTCGTATTCAAAACCGGTGATTACTTCCTGATTATTATGTCCAGCCGAACTCACAAGCTATGATTGGCTTCCGATAAATTATTTGATCATCTTCTTTATATGATCGCAAAACTCCACGATATAGATGTAAAGATCATATTTTGTAAGAATTATTTAAAATCAGCTGACATTTGTATTGTGAGTTTATTAAGAAATGTCCTTGGTTTACTCAATTACTATCATGTGTTATACCAACTTAGTGGGCCTATTAGCTTTGTGATTGCTAAAAATTTATCCAGGTTCTAGTTTTTACAGAACTTGTATTCTAACATTCGGAAATCCACATGCCATTGTTGCAAAAATTAGAAATTTTAGGATGAGTAATGCATTAATTGGTTAAATTAAAAAAAAAAAAAGGAAAAAAACATCTCAGATCGTGTTGCCCTTTAAGTGGAAATAGCTGGTGCTTCTGTTCCCGACTTCAATAATGAACTCAAAGTTCTGTCAACTGAAAAAGTCTCTTCAGTTGCAGAAAGCAGCAGTATCAAAATGGAAATATTATTTCAGTGCCGTTTTTACAGCCTATGGGCTAAAACCCCATAAGATTGATTATTCAGAGCTTCGAATTTATTTGTATTGAAAAATTGTGGCGCAAAAATACGTTCGATTTGAGAAATGTTTTAGTCATCAAGAATTAAATGTTTGATGCTATTTTGCTATTTGATCCAGTGTCTCAGTCTGTTGTCACTAGCATGGAATACAATGGGATCTTTTTAAGCGATTCCTTTCTTCTAATGTAAAGAAAACAAAGAAATTTTTTATTCGTTTGAAAGACCTAGTAATGTCGTTATGTGTGGAATGCAATAGCCGCAATTGCTGCTTTGGGAGGAGTGCATTCAAAAAGTCTAATCTCCTTGACTTTGGCACATAAATCACGCTGAATTTGACGGATGGTGCTCTATGGTTGGGTGTTAATTGTGGTTGACTGCACAAGAATAATTCTGAAGGAGACAAGTCGGACAATCTCGATGGCCGATTCACATTACCACCACTTGAGGGGGCCATGCTAAGAAATTTCTAGTGCAGAATATTCATATCAGAAATCAGCAATAAGCATTCAAAACGATGAGTAGGTTTGAGTCATACTTATAATTTCAGTTACTTATACGCATTCATACTTATTTTGATATCATACTCATACTACTCATACTCAAAGTTGGAAGTACTCGTCGTATTCAGACTTAACGATACGCATGACGTTATTGACTTCGACTCGTCTCTACTTAACATTTACACGAACCACAAAATAAGTATGATTCGCGTACGAACACTACAATACTCACAAGAAAGTTGGTTTGTTTGTCTTTGTCTTTCTTTTCTTCTTTTTTTGTATATGCGACAACAACAAAGGCTGTAAATTTTGATGAATGATTCGAGCCACTCGAATCACTTATAAGTATTTTTCTAAATTTATGAATCAGAATGAGTAGGCGTATGCATTAAACATATTTTGAATGTTGTGAGTTTGATGTCAACGTTGTACTCATACTCATCGCTACTTATGCTTATAAATCAATGTTGTAGCGAGTACGAATGAATCAGAGAAGTTGAATTTCAATTCTGTTGATTCATTCATACTCAAAATTGCATGAATGCTTATGACCAGCGGAAATACGATTCACTGCTGATCTCTGATACATATATGCCCTATAAATCTAATCGCGTATTAGCTTAAATATCGAAGGAGCACGTTGAATATTGGAATCATTAGGCAGAATTGCATTATGGTTGCTGTAGATGAAAAAGAGGAGGAAACTATTTTTCACTCATTTAAACGAACTGTCAATGAGAGAAATTAACGGTCTAAGTCGCTTCCAAAACTGTTTATACTTAGTGCACATATTAGAATGATCATCATGTATGGGTATGGTGACGATGTTTGAGTGTGATGGTATTGTATGGGTGTGATGATTATGTGTGAGTAGGGTTATGATCAATAATTATAATGATAATGCATTATCATGTTGATGATTTATTGATGATGTATGAGTGTGATAATGATGTATGATGATAATATATGAGTGGCTGATGGTATATTAATTATTTGTTTTTCTTCATGTTGTATGAGTAAGATGAATTGAAAAGTGTTCTTAATTAAAAGTCTTGTATTGAACAAATTCTTAATACCATCACATGCTTACACAGTGCATTTCTAAATGAGGTAAGACAGAAGCCATTCTAAATTTAATTTTTAATAGAATTCCATATTTCATACTGCAATAATCGAAATTTATTTATGAACATTCCCTCGTCAATACTAATGATACCAAACCTAAGTGAGGATTATTGCAAGATAGACTAATGGAGACCAATATATCTATAATCTAAATTGTTAAAATAATGAAACGGAACGGATAAAACTCCACAAATTTTAATATTTTAGTTGCTTACAGAGTTCTGGAGTAGGAAAAATTTAATGAACAGTAAAATAATACATATCGATCGCGCTTAAAGTGGGGAATAGAATATATGCAAATAAAGTAAAGTTTCTGATTGCGGTCACCATGGCGATCACCAGGACTATCCTTGTCTTGCTGTATTCAAGTTGACGCGCGGCCTCCTTGTGGCCCTAAACATTAAATTTGGGTTGTACGTAGGGTTTGGAACCCACCACGTAAAAACTTCATCCAATGAAAACCACAACAATAGGACTTAAAAAGGTCTCCTCAAAAGTTGACGACCACGGCTAACGTTTAAAGCACAACGATTTAAGAACAGCTACTTGAAACGTCCGCAGCCTTCACAGGGTAAACTCTTCTCCCAGCTGGCGGATGCCATTATAAAATGTAGGACTGACATGACTGCCATGCAGGAAATGCGATGGATAGGACAAGGATGCAAAAGGCTGGCATCTTGCTATGTGTATTACAGCAGCCATGGTGATAAGCACGAACTCAGATGCGGATTTGTGGTTAATGAGAGACTTCGTCACCCTGTCTCTGGGTTCAAGACTGTGAACACAATCAGCATCAGGGCAAAATTCTCCTACAACTGTTTAATTTGTGCTCATGCCCCGACAATAGAAAAGAACCATGCGTTAAAGATGCCTTCTACTCTAAGCTCGAGGACGTATATGATAAGGGCCCGCTCCATGACGCCAAAATCGTCCTTGGAGATTTTACAAAATATGGCTAGAGGAAAGTATGTCCAAAGATTAAAACCTCAGTGTCCTCTGGCCTCAGACCTAGCAAGTCCATCAGCTTCACACTACGCCAAATCCCGGAAAAGGCCCACGAAAAAAAAGTTGAAAGACACCATTTTTTTGTCGACTATAAGGCAGCCTTCGATTGTCCCATAAGGCATCAGTTTTTTTGCTACAATGTGGAGACCAATATATCTTTAACCTAAATTATTAAAATAATGAAACCCAACAAATGAAAGTGCACAAAGATAATGTTTTAATTGCAGATAGAATTCTGGAGTGAGGAAAATCGAATCAATGATAAAATAATCCACACATTTTAAATATTTGAGCATATATATCGATCAGCGCTTGAAGCTGGAGCCTCAATAGGGTTCAGAATTCGAACAAATAAAATGAATAACAAAACCTACACCCAGTAAGAAAAACAACAAATAATTTAGTGAGAGAGGCACTTTGGTTCTTATCCAAATACGTGAATAATAAATTGGGTCCGATGGCTATTAGTTTTCTTTGAAACAAGGTTAAATATCTGTCTACGGTAAGACGACATGTTTAATTGCATATACAGCTCGTAAGATTGCAAAACTTATTGTCATTCACTTTAGTTAATTAATTTTATTTTTTTTTTGTTAAATAGTTTATTTATTTTGAAGAGCAATAAATATTTCGTTTAATTTTACGTATTACGTTATTTGCAAATTTCTATGCACAAACTTTTATTCGTTATGATTGCATATACTTATGATGGAAGCGATGATGAACAATTTCTGTGTTATTTCCTAAAGTAATTCATTGTTATCGATGCCGATAATATTTCGTTCTTAATTAAATTAATATTCATTATGGTTTTAACCTTGTGGTTAATGAACAACAGAAGCATACCAAAGCCGAACTTGCACTTTTCTGAAATTATTATAGAACTTTAGTTTTTTTTTTTTTGATTTTTTGGTTTAAACAAATGCAAACGTCTTTAAGCCGCTTGCTTCTTTTTGCTGTTGGAAAACTGAACATACGACACTACATTTAAATCGAACAAAATATCGAATATCGAACTCGTTTATAACGAATTCTTGGTTATTACGTACATATTTTCAAGTCCCAATGATAACAATTTTCATACAAAAATCTTCGTTTATTACGAACTCGTTTATATCGAATTCTCGGTTAAAAGGAACTACTTTAAATAGTCCCAGTAATTAAATTTCATACATTTTAACTTTTTTATAACGAACCCTCCGAAATAACTTTGAAGTTACTTTTATTTAATATGGCTGCATTAAATTATAACTCAGCGTCTTTAATCAGCTGATAGGCAAAAAGAATTAACAGATATTTTTGGTTTTTAATAAAAAAAATACTTTTTGTTTTTAATAAGTGAAAAAAATTCTTTGTATTTTATATTTTCTGCTATGACTTCACCCCGTTTATTACGAACTTTGCCTATAACGACCTATTTTTTCTGGTCCCACGGAGTTTGTTATAACCGCGTTTGACTGTAACTGATTTTTAAAACAATACATTTTGACTAGAATAATCAGATTTAGAAATCATATTCCTCTACTTAAAATAACGAATATTTCTTTTCTTATCGAGCAACTACTATACGAATTGAAATAACAATTACAATTGCTGTAATCATATAAATTAAAATACGATTGTTAACCATATTTCACCTGTTGACCCGATACTAATTGTCGATAATTACGAATGACATTCGAATTACAAGTCAGAAGTCAATTTCCAGTTGAGTATTTGCACTTGAGAAGCATATTTTTTTTTTTTTTGTCAACGAATTTTATGTCAAATGACATCATTCTCTATGGTATTCACATTTAAAACACAAAAAAAAAAAAAAATAAATTTGTTGTTGTTGTTTTTTTTTATTAATAAATAAATGTGTAACTAAAAAACATATTATTTAAATATGACTAATAAAGCAGATCAAATACGAACGTTTTTCATGAGGAATTATTTTTGTTTTTTTTTTTTTGTTTTCTTAAAAGAAATATTTCTAAAATTTTTCAAAATTTTATTTTACAAAAAAAATAAGAACAACATCGATGGCATAACTAACTCACCGCCAGAAAAACATTAAAAATAATGGCAGAGATTTTAACGGTAGTAGTGGCACAACCCATTTTCGAAATTTTATTTTTTACTTCTTGTCTGCTTTTCTTTTTTAAAAAAATCTTTAGAATTTTAGTTTTTTGTTTTTATTATTTTTTTTGAGAAAAACAGAAATTGGTTTTCCAAATAGTTTTTCTTTTATTTTTTATTAATGTTTTCTTGTCTTTATTTTATAATGCTGTGCGGTATTTTTTTAAAAAAAAATTTATGAATTTGTGTCTAGTGGGAGACCGTTAATCAAGTTCGGATATTCGGATTTATTTTAAACTTTCACGTTTCGTGTTCAATTGGAAACTGAAAACGAAAAGTTTGTTGTTATTTTTACACCGTTAAAAGTGAGTGGCGCTGATGTTGTGGTGTTAGTGTGCCGCAGATGAGCTCAGACAACAATATGATAACAATAACAAAAACTTAATAGACAAAACAGAATGTCAAGAAGAAAAACCAAAAAAAAAAAAAAATAATTAAAAAATAACACACACAAAACAAAAAATAACAACAAAAGCCTTTTCTATGATGACAGTAACAACAAAACGTAATAGAAACAAAAATAAAAACAAAATTAATAAAAACTGAATCGACTTAACTGAAAATGACGTCACAATCTAATACTTACTAACAGACATAAATAAATAGTTACAAACAAAAAAAAAAGAGATTTTAAAGCCACTACTGCGCTCAATGAGAAATACACGATGGCCTGACAAACAGACAAACTGTTTGTTCAAATCGGCGATATTGAAAATTGTAATTTCGAATCAGAGATAGAGACACTCTCTCTCTTTTTTTTTTTTGTTATTATTATTATTTGTTGTATAGAAAGAAAAGGAAAATTAAAAAACTTTTTTTTTTATTTGTTACTCAGACTTTTGTGTTCTCATGCAAATCAACAACATTAAGCATTTATTAAGGAACAGGGTCTAAATACATAATTGATGCCAGATTGTTGAAAGAATTCAATCATTTTGATCCAATTTTTGTTTTAATTTCGTCCAGTCGTGCAAAACCAAAGCAAAATTACAAAAAAAATATTAAAAAAAAAAAGATTTCATATCAATAATAATTGAAGCTCTGCTGCTTTATTTGATTTCAACAAATTATTTGATTTTATTGCAACATTTTCAATAAAGAAAGAATAACTTTAGCTCTAATAAAAATAAGTATAAAAATATACTTTAAAGGTCTGCAATTTGAAAATATCCGTAAAATTTATTTCAAAGTACTTAGAATTTTAAAATAAAAGAGAAAATTCAAGCAGATGACGAAATCTTATTGTTTGCGGGTGCACAAAATTTTTAAGTAAATTAACAGAAATAATTATAAGAAGAGAAATCAATTAAATAAATTAATATTTAATTTCGAAATTCCTATACAATTGTTTACTGGGTTATGCTACTCGTGTGGTAATCAAATATTTTGTTGAATTAAACAGTGATGTGATCATGATTTGTGACATTTACAATATGTTTCTACATATGTACGTTTGTAATGTTGTGGTTTTGATGACATTAACATTCGTATTTGATGTTTTTGTAATTTATTTTTGAAAGATGCGTCAACAAATAGTTGTAAACAAAAATAATAACAACAATAACAAGTTTTTTTAAGCCGGCCGGTAAAAAACAATTTAATGCAATTAAAAACAAATTAAATGAATCACCACTTTTAAGATAGAAATCAAATTTTGTAAAATTCTGTTATAATTTGTATAAACTTTTGCTGCCTGTAAATACAATTAGCATAAGTTTTATATAATTTTATTAATTTTTTTTTTGAAATTCTTTTATTCATTGAATCCAATCCAATTTTAAACTGAAATAACAATAAGTTGGAAAAATTGAAAAACTCAAATAAATAACACGATTTAGATGCGATAAATGCAAGAAATAAGTTCACTTTCGTGTTTGATAATGATATGTAGTCTTCGGTATCTATTGGATATCATATTAGCTTATTAGACATAAGGCGATTCAAACCCCAAATCAGACATCTGCAGCAAAACGAATTAATAAAAAAATATTTCTTCGGCGACTTCCCATCGGCAGATTTCTGGAAAAAACTCTGAGGGTAAATAAAATTGCCACGAACATTTTCCCAAAAATCTGTCGCTCGGAATCGTTTTTAAACTGTAGGTCCCCCACTTATGTATAAATTAATGCACACAACATAAGTGGTGTGAGAAACGAGGTCGAAATCCTGACTGAGTGGTTGTAATGCCCAATTAGGTATAAAGTACACAGGGTTCACAAAAGATTATACTCAGTACTAACCCTTTTTGATTAGGTATTGTGATTCGACCAACAAGATAAATATAAATACAGTTGCATTCATAAAAATAGGAGTCACCCATTGAAAAACAAAACATCATTTAATTTTGATTCAATACTAAATTATTTGTTATTTATTAATTAAATAAAACTTTCAACAAGTAAGTAACAGGAAGTTTAAAAGAAATTTGCAATCACCTGATCGGCGCACGATAAATTTTTTTTAATTTCCTTGCATTTTTTCACCAACAGTGCTTTTCACGATCCACTATTTAAAAATAAAAGAATTTTCAAAAGAAAACACATAAAATTCAGAAAAATGTATGAAATCCTTGAGTCGACAGTACGGTCCATATAATTTAATGTTTGAAGATTATTTCATGCAAATGTTGACCGCGACTGTGCCTCAAATGCTCCATCCGCTTAGTCCAATTTTGGCATACTTTTTCCAACATTTTGGCCAGTATCTCACGAATAAATGCTTCAATGTTGTCTTCCATCCATAACGTTGTTGAAACAAGAGCAAAATTTGTTTAAACATAAAAGAGTAATACGATAAAGTGTAAATGAGATTCGCCGATTCGACGAAGTATAACCGTCGAGAGTTAAATCGCACTATCTAGGCGGCCAATTGACCGGGCTCGAACGTGGAATAAAATGTTCACCGAACTCGCCTCTCAATAAGTACATTCTTACACGTGCTGTGTGGCATCTTGCATTTTGGGCAAATAAAAGTTGGATATCATCTCACAGTAGCGATCACCATTCACAGTTACGTTACGATTCGCAGCATCTTGTGTGCTGTGTGGCATCTTGCATTTTGGGCAAGTAAAAGTTGGATATCATCTCACAGTAGCGATCACCATTCACAGTTACGTTACGATTCGCAGCATCTTTTAAGAAGAACGATTCAATGATGCCACCAGCCCATAAGAAGTACCAAACTGTGACTTTTTCTGGATACATGATTTGATTTTGCAATACTTCTGACTGATCTTCACTCCAAAATCGACAATTCTGGTTTTCTACGTAGCCCGAATAGCCGCTTCTGTAGGTCGATTAAACTCACCATAAAATGGAAGAAGCGCGCGATTAACTTTCAAAATGATTTGCAGGCGTTGTTCGTTTGTAAGACGATTCATTGTTAAATTATAGACCAAACTGAAGATGTTTGACAGTGAAACAAAACACGAAACGTGTCTGAGCTGTTTAAACCAGTGTTACCAAAAAGATAATAGCTAAAAAATCACCCCATATATCACACACAAATTATACACTTAATCAGGAAATTAATGGTGAAATAAGGATATTTTTCGAAAAAAGCTGTGACGATCATTTTGTTAATTTTGATTTTTACATTCCACTGTAACAACCGTTAGCTTTTTTACATACTCGTAGTTTTAAAAACTAACAGACTAACAAAATAACTTCATTTAAATGTGGCTAACTATTTATTACTGCTATTATTTTGAACGCAGCTGTATACGAGTACATATAAGAATCTGAAAAAATACTTTTTAACCTCCAAATATGTTTTTCTGTGCATTAAACTTGCTTCAAATATACATACATATGCATGCATGTATGTGTGTATGTGCAAATGTTGTCACATGTGTATGTAAGTAGCAAATAATTTTAAAAGTTATTGCATGGCAAAGTATCATATGATCGGTTGAATTGAATGTTTTGGTTTAAAACTCGTTATTATGTTCTTACCATTATTGTATATTCTTTTTTAATTTTGATTTTATTTTCATTTCATATAGTATTTTATACATACATACATACGTATGTATGTGTGTATAAATTAAATTTAATTCTGAATCGAGCATAAATCGGATAAATGTCTCCCATAATTTTCTATTTCTAGAATTTACGTCACAATACAAAAATGTTGTTTTAGATCAAACTTTATTATACAATCATCTACATCTGTATGTAGTAATCGTTTGATCTTAAAACACAACTGAAACTCGTTCGAAAGCAATCAAATCTTTCATTTAATCTCTTTGCATCTTTCTATTAATTCTATTAAAAGGTTCTCTTCAACATTTGTGTTTACTGTTGCCAGATAAATTTAGTATAAAATCGTCAAAACTAGATGAAAAAATCGGCAAAATATTTTCGAAATCGTCAAAAAATCGAAAAAACGAAAATATCTTTCTTTTTTGTTAAATGCCTGTTTTATTCGAAGAAATTTATTCAAAGTTAATACATATTGTCGTCGAAAATCTAAAAAAAAAGTCGAGTTTTTGATTGATTATGTTTCGTGAGGTTTCTCCTGCAAAATTAGAAAAATGTTTAAATCAGGTTTTATCAATGCATTTTAACAATTTGTTTTATTTAATTTTAAGTAGCTTTTGGTATACAGAATTTCTTCAATTGTGATATTGTCTAAACGATTTCTTTGTTTAGTTTTATTGATATTTACCTGACAAAATATTCTTTCCACATTGTCGAACGAACGTGGTAGAGTTAAATCTGTTTCGATAAAAATTGACAATTTTGATAATAAAAAGTTTTTATCGATAGTTTTCATTTCATAAATTTGTTTCCAAAAACTTTTAAAATCCATTTCACTGTTATTGATTATACTTTTGAAATCTAACAATTTAAGTTCTCGAAATTCTGTATCAATATTTTGCATATCTTCTTCAGATACGAAATTTGAAAAATGTTTAGTTATTTCAAATATTGAATCTAATTCTCCATTTATCACAAAATTTGGATTACACTAAAATTTCATATGAAATTAAAAAAAAAATTACATTCTGTATCGGGTTGTTCTGTTTCTAAACGTCTATGGCTTGCTGTGGACAGCAAGAGGACAGAGTGGCTGCTGGGCTTGGTTAAGGCCAGCTTAAGGTTGGTTGTCGGTTTTATCACGGGGCACTGCGAGACTAGGTCGCTGACGGTCGTTGGGTCTATTCCAGATCCCAGCCGGACTATTGCAGGGTATGTTGCCATGAGGAGGAGTTAGAGACTGTCGAACATCTCCTCCGTTTCCCATTCTCCCTCCCCTTACCTACATTCCTATATCCTCTATTTCCTTCCTTCCCTAAGGACAATGTACAATGGGTCAATTTCGAACACCGGGTACTGTGCTTGTCTTAACCGACAGGTGCACGTCCTCTAACCTAACCTAACCTAACTTTGAGGGTCAGGAGAAATGAAGCTACCCAAACTTCATATAATTCAAACTTTATTTAAAATAATAATATATTTTAAGCATTCTCCGCAAGTGCATATTTGTCTTCATTTAGTATTTTCTATGAAAAAAATTGGAAAAAAATGGTCGTAAGTGCGAAATCGCCGTAGTCTAGTAGGTAGTGTGTTGGCATAAAGTCAGCGTTCGAGAAGTAAAGTCAGAGTTCGCGTCAGAGTTTTTTGCTTCACTTTTGTTTGATGATCTCTTAAATACTCTCTTGAAGTCATATCCGGACTTTGTGCAAAAGTATTAAAGGAGACTTTTTTATCAAAATATACTGGAGTACTAAGGCTTTTGCTATCCACCGTATGGATTTACAGTATTAGCCAAAACTAATTTAAAATTCTTTAAATTATTTAAACTTTTTTTTTTATTTTTTTTTTTATTTATTTATATCCTTATTATTGAAAAACACAAATTTAAGGAACTCAGAATTTAATAAAAAAAAAATTAAAATTCAAAAAACATTTTAAGTCGCAAATATAAGCGGACATAACTAAATCACCCCCAAATTAAGGTACACAAAAAACTATCCCAAAACTTTATTATGGATGACATACGCACATCCTTTAGGCATAAGGTATATTAAATTATTAATTATTTCAGGAGATATTGGTTCCCAGACTATTTTTGTGACTTCAAATAGGTTTTCTTTGATTTTGCAAATTTCTCGGTTGATTTTTAAGTTAATGATTGGTTTGGAGAGCTGGCTTTCTAAGACATCAATTGAATGCAAAGTATTCGATCAACAGATCAACTATTTCTAGGCTAATTTAAAAATTTTTATAGACTGGAATTACATTTATTAAATGAAATTCTTTCTTCTGAGAAGAAGAAAATCAAGTATGATAAAACAATGTTTAACAACGAAAGAAATTTTAATTACCTAATATTGCTACATAATATGTAAAATATATAAAAAATTATATGTATGTACTATGTGTCTATTGTAATAATAAAAGAAGAAGAAATTAACGTTGACAACTAATCTTAATTGGACTTTTCTTCGTCTTGTATGGACATGGCTGTAAGTTTTTTTACCAATCTTCTCGTATATATTCAAATATTTAGCAACACAACGATCTATGCAAACCATTTCACCTTTACCTAATGCAGCTTCTCCATAGCGTGGTGGTATACACTTTTTATGACAAGCGTTAGTCATAAGATTTTATAAATGTTCGGCTGGACTAATCTGGGGCATAACCATGTTATGTGTTTTTTTTTTTTTATAAAATGCACGTGTGTTGTTCTGGTTTTATGATTTTAAATTTTGTTTGTTTTGGAATATTTTGCCTTTCGTTGTTTCTTATAAAATATCGCTCTTAACTATTAAGCACTAAAACTTCTAGAGCCCACTGATTCGTATTCACCAAGATTTGCTTTTCTCACACCTTCCCGAATTTGCAAATCTTCGTAAGGTCTTTTGTCCCCAGAACTCTTCGACAGTATAAATGAATAAACACCAGTCACAGTTATTACAGTCCAACCAAAAGCGATTCTACCGAAATTACCCAAAGACATTACTTTTTGCTTTTCGAAGATGATTTTTACACCACATTTAGAAAAATGTGGTCGTACAGCTCCTACTCATTCTGAAGGAAGGTCACCTGAAACATAAAGACTCCTTAATTGAAAGGAAAATCCAAAATGATCCT
Organism: Sarcophaga peregrina; assembly: GCA_014635995.1. Taxonomy (NCBI): domain Eukaryota; kingdom Metazoa; phylum Arthropoda; class Insecta; order Diptera; family Sarcophagidae; genus Sarcophaga; species Sarcophaga peregrina. The sequence continues at coordinate 58,691,852 of CM025793.1, forward strand.
ACAGCATCTTCTAGTCACATACGAAACCGCTTCGATCTAAAAATTAGAGAAAGAACGATCACCAGCAAGACGGTAGAGGCCGGAATATTCAATCGACGACCAGCAATATTTAGGATTCAACCGCTGTCCGTTTGGCGTGCGTCTGGATGTCTTACGCCATCTGAATTCTTTAAATTAAACTTAGATTCGTCAGAAAACAGCACATTCATCAATTTTTGGACGCTGCAGTTGAGAAGGGCCTTGGCGAATTCAAGTTTGGCTTTTTATTTTTTAACGAATGAATAATCCGGCCTCTACCGTTCTTTCGCTAATTTTTTATTCTAAGCGGTTTCGTGCTTTAGTTTTGGCCAATACTATACATATTAACTCATTTAATATTTTATTATGTATTCTCCATTCTCTAAGAGCTAAGTATACTACAAGTAAGAATAAATTCATTTAAAAACGATCATTTCCAGTGAATTTGAAGATTGAAAACTTTAAATAAATTGCATTGTTTACTTTTATTTGCCGCCATTTGTATTCATTTTAATTGTTATCAGTGCATTATTAATTTTATTACATGATCATTTTGAAACAAACTTACGATTGACCAAGTACGACAATAAAGTGTGAAAAAATCGAGAACGTTGGAAAGTGAAGCTTCGCTGACGATCTGGCCATATCTGGTTAACGGGATTGAAGAAAAATTATTACAAGGTCTAGAATTTGTCAATAGAAAAGGTTTTACACTAATCGAGACAATAGAGATGTCCCATGATTCGCAATGAGGGTTAATTAAGAGCTTGTAATTTCGGATCTGTAGGTCTTACATACATAATTGGTCATTACAACCCTTCAGTCAGGATTATTGGCATTTACGTCTAATAAGGCAACACTTTACCTACTTGACCGCGGCGAGCTTAAGTCTGTAAGTCTTCCTTGTCGGAAAAAATTAAAATTTTTAGAGATTTTGAATATGAGTTTAGATTAGTAAAAATGTTATCGTATATATTATATAATACAAGAGAAAGCTCTTTCGCATTTGGTAACCAAACTTTCTTCAGAATCCAATATTTTATTAAGCATTTTATTAAACGTTTACTACAATACAATACAATACTCGCAATGGGCTAATAACACTATGCAGCAAAATAAAAAAAAGTACACCCGGTTAATGACATAGTGCAGGTTGTGAGTTTTGTTGAGCAGATCTTAAAAATATTTTTTTTTATATTTCTCGAACCCTCCAAACTTTTTTTATTTGGCAAAAACTGTTTTTATGGACTTCACGTACAAATTAAAACGGTGTACTTTAAAACGGTATACTTATATCTGTTATTTGGCTTCATGTGCTATGAAATTTGATGAGGTGAACTTGGAAAATGCAATTTTTTTCATATTTTTTCGAGTTTGTCCGTTCGTAGTAGTAAACTTTAATAACAAAATGTAGAATAAGTGATAATACTCTTTTTCAAAGAGATTTAAATTTTGGAAATCAGGTCAGAAATGTAATCCAGAAATTTTTGCGTGAAATAAAAAAAAAAAAACAGTTTTTATCAAATAAGGTTTGGAGGGTTCGAGAAATATTAAAAAAATATATTTTTAAGATATACTCAACTAACTGAACAACGTGGACTATGGACTAGTTACTCGGGTGTATTTTCACTGACGCACCGTGTAATTATTGTTTGTGTTCCTTAAAAAACCAATTTCCTAAATAACATAAAAAATTATTATTCGCGATATTTGGGTATAATATCCCCAACCAATGATGTCATTATTATCATACGAAACAAGTTTTAATGATTATTTTAATATCGAATTAACCAAATTTGTTTCAAGCAAACATATTTTAAATCGATTTCTTTTTTTATTTATTTATTTAAAAAAATTCGTAAAAAAAACTTAATTACTCTAGGTTTCTTGTTTTTGCTTTTCTTATAAAATAATGAATTAATGAATTTATGAGTGTTAAATTTAAATAAATTTATACAAAGAAAATTATTAGTGCTCACGTAGGAATTAATTGATGAAAAAAAAATTGATAATTTCTACGAATATATTATTAGTTAAGGTACATGTGACAATTTTTCTCTATTTTTTTTATTTGTTTTTCATTCTAATATTTTTTTATTATTAGAATTATTAATTGCAGAGGTAGTGGCAAGTGTATTTATTTAAAAAAATTTTAAAATAACATTAAACGGTTAAGTAAGAAATTTAACAACAATTTTATAAACAAAAACCATATGAAAGACAATTAAGTAATAAAGATCAAAGATTAATATTCATAAAATGGAAGTAGTCTCATCAATAGTTAAAACGTCGCTTTTGATTGGTGTAGTGAATGGCCAAAATTGTTGAGAACACCAGGACAATAACCTGTAAAGTAAGTAATTAAGACGTGTGGTACAAAAATAGAATTCTAAAGTGTCAGTGCTTACATTTAAACCCAACAAACACCATTCGGATATTTCGGTGGTTAAAGCTTCATTTGAAAAGGCTTCCTCAACTTTGGTCAAGCAACCTTTGACGTAAACATTCATTGGGTTTATGCAGTTTCCATCTTTGCAACAGCTGGACGGTATTTGACGATTTATGCGTCCATAATCCGCAAAGGAATTTCGCCCACAGCATTCATACTAAATAATTGAACAATAATAATTATTATAATAAAGTTAATTTAATTTAATTTGAATCACTTACGATAATCTGTTTACTATCCATAGCGCCGCCATGAATAATTTCCTGATCCCACAGATTGTCAATCTCTTGTAGAGCATGCTTTTTGAACACATCTCGAGTATTGTAACAAATAAATACGATTGTTAAAACCAAAAGTATGAGCAACATAACAGCATACTGAAATTGAAAATTTACATATGAAAACATTTTACTTCAGTTTGAAATATTTCAGTGCATAATTTACCGTCCATAAACTACGTGCTGACTCCCGCACAGCTCCGAAGCATCCAAATAGAAATGTCAAAAGTATAACGCATCCCAATGCAATAATGCCGATGGCATAATGCTGAGGCATTGCATCCCATCCAAAGCCTGCCAAGAGCAATAAGAGGATTCCTAAAATCTAAAGAAAGCGTACAATTTTCTTTCAAAAGTTCAATATCAAAAAATTAATTAAATTAACAATAATGCTTGGAGTATATTATTGCATTAATCGTTAAAACGTTAAAAGCTTCAATAAGAATAAACATCTTTATGAAGTATTCTTTAAAAAACCATGAAACCATTTGGAGGAATTTGTCCGATTGCAGTAGTAAAAAAGACGATATAGGAGTTAGACCCGTCCAACTATAAATATAGCTGCTATAAGGAAAGTTCATCTACTGTTAAATGTTTACTGCAAATTATTTTACTAATTTATTAATTGCAATAGATTTCTGCCATTCAATGTTCAACAATTGAAAATTTATGAACGAAAAAATTTTATGCAATTGGGAAAAAAATTGGCCAATTCGCACAATTTTGTATCGTATTTGTTTTATTGGTATTTCGCATTCCGAACTTCAAAACACTGTAAGAAGAAAAGGGCCAGTGTTCATAATTTGATTTTCAAGCAACAAAATGAAAAATAATCAATTATCTGTGCGAAGAATAATAATTTTGAAATATTAATTTGTGAGTCAAGATTTGTGAGTTGGTGCAGCCCTTGCGCGGACCAACTTCTTCCTTTTCCCTGATTTGGCGGAACTTGGTTAGTCAGGGACTGCGTTCACCCTTGGCATCACAACGGGCAGCCATCGTGCTCAAGTGAGCTTTGTGATATCAGAGCTACCACTAGGACCTAACCTAACCTAGATAGAAAATATTTTGTATTTTATTTTTTTTTTAATATAAACTGCTAGCATGAAACTAGAGGTGTGCACAAGACATTCTGCTAGCTTACCCTTCTTCGAATGCAATACTGTAGTGTAGTCTTTTCTGTTGCTTTTGATTTTACGAGTGCACTGAAATGTGTATTTCTCATTTATTCAATGTATACAACAGCACTCGTTTGCTTTTGAAGTAACGGAGCTATGCTTTGTGTTGTAAGAGCATGTTTTACTACTGAAGCTACATTTTCAGTATTGCCATATGAATATCAGTAGTGTAAAAAAAGTAGTAGTGTAAAAAAGGTTTTTCCCCAAAAATAAAAAGCTTAAAACTGTTACTGGCAATGCTGGCGTCGACGAAGATGTTCGGTTGCCGAGAGAAAAAATAGAAATGCATGTTGTGGCTCTTCATACAACTCTCTTTTATACTGTTGTACAATGGTTTACGAGTGCAACTGTTTTTTTGTACTCTATCTTTGCTTCACACTTATTTATATTTGCTGCTACAGTCAATATTCGGTCTTCTAAAAATACAACACTGTGCAATTTTAAGCGGTCTCTACACGAAACCAATCCCACTTTCAAAAACATCCGAAAAAACTGTATAAAAGTGTATTCGATTACTTAATGAAAATTATCAACAACAAGCATACACTGTTGTATATTCGTTCAACAATACAATGAATACAACGATACAAGGGCTTGTATTAATTGCCAAAGTATTTCGCTAATACTCCACAAGACGCTCATCCTACCCGTGCTTCTTTATGGCGCAGAAGTATGGACCCTATTAAGAACTGATGCAGCTGCCTTGATAGCATTCGAGAGAAAACTCCTACGTAAGATTTTCGGTCCAGTGCGAGTTGACGATGATTTTCGCATCCGAATCATGCAGTGAGCTGCATGACCTTCTCAACGACATGGACGTTGTACAGCGTATTAACATCCAGCAGCTGCGCTGGCTCGGCCATTTCGTTCGAATAGAGGAGGATGCTCCGGCGAGACGAGTATTTGATGCGGGGATCTGCGGTAGTCGGCAAAGAGGCCGACCTTGTATCCGTTGGAAGGACCAAATCGAGGAAGCCCTGTCATCGATTGGTGTGACCAATTGGAATAGGCGCGCAAGAAGCAGAGGTGCCTGGAAGGATGTATTACGGCAGGCTAAAATCCGTTAATCGGGTTGTTATGGCCAATTAAGTAAGTAAGTAAGTTTTCTTAAATAGCATGCACGATTTTGTACACTTTATAGAGAATATTTCAGAAAGCTTTTGCAACATTTATATTAATTTTGCTTCAATATAGAACATTCAAGTCTGGCATCTCTCGAGGAGTGTACCACTAGAAAAGCTTTCTAACTCCAAAGTCTGATTTTGTCGTAAGTAACCTGTGCTGCTGTTAGTCACTTTAAGGTCTTCTTTAAAAGCAACCATTCTATCGACTTTCACGGAAAAAGTTTGGTAATATCATCAGTTAATATTCCAGTTTTCTTCGCTGTACGGAAGTATTTCGCAGAAGTTTTCGTCAGTCCAGGCGCCAACTTGGGCCTCAAGATTCATTCTTTTTACACTCCGTCATCAATCGAAGCATTATCTTAAATGCAATTTGGTAGTGTCGTTTTACCCATTTTAAACAAATCTATTACTTGTTTTAGTCGTCCATTTCTCTTTCCAGTGTTGTATGGTTCGTACCGTCTGGAATCTCAATGCGAAAGATATTATCATAGGTTATGTTCCATAGGTTAGGGCCATGAATTGATCCTTGAGCTACACCAGACGTAATCTGCTTTTGGTTTCAGATGTGTATCTGATACTCGAAGTATAATATCAATTAGTTTTCCTGCAAGAAATCATTTTTTCTGATTTTTTATTATTAGCACGGAGAGCCAATTTGGAGATAGTTCAGCTATTAACCTCGATCATGGTGTGTTTGTCGAGTGGATACACTGGTGAAAACGAACTATGCGATGTGATTACCATCACTGAACTGTATCGCTTATCACGCTTATATATTCGGCATGCAGCGAGAAACTTGTAATCAATTTTCAACCGACAATACTCCTGTTTATTAAAGTATTAAACAGAAATACACAAATATTCTCTTGACATCTTATATTAGAAACTGGTTGTATTTAAAATCCTTTGTTTGTAAAACCGTGTTTGTCAACGCAGGCGTTAAAGGTCTAGCTGCGACTTGTAAGATCTTAGCACTTTTCGATTAGAAAGTCTAGAAACTCTACTTAATTTATTGTATTTTTCGTTTTCTTGATCTAAAATCTGCAACCTTTAAAACCCCTGAATACCGAGTTTCATAAATATTCCTTAGAATTCTGGCCAGAATATGAAGTCATTTTATCATACATTGCAATGGTAGAATTCCACCTTTTATGAGTAAATAGTGAGTGAAGTTAGTAAATACTGATTGTATTGTTGTCGTTGTGAAATTAATCCAAAGTTATAACTTTTTTGCTTAGCTTTTACCCTACTTCTGTAAGGCGAACGATTTCAGAGGAACGTACACGTTCTTTCCATACAAACAGACGAACGTATTTCAGAAGCAGAAGATTAGTTTGTTAACGCAATAATAATATTAGTGGCATGTGGTTACAGAGTAGGATTCACATTGCTTAGTATGAGGGTGAATGGTAAAAATGGTATTTGCGAATCTTATCAGAGACGAAGAACATTGGTTGACCCGAATGGAACGAAAATTCGAAACACAAGCATTAAAAATCCCTAAAGTGACCGTTTGAACTGCGATACAAACTATCGCGCCATTATATATTGTACGTTACTACAAATTGATTGCCGTCGTTACAAGGTTTTACATTTGAATAATATTCTGTTTTAAGAGATAAATTTCGAAATTGTCAACCTTAATAAGTATTAAAAATATTGTTAAGTTTTTATTTTTTAAAAATGTTAAAAATATGAGTTCGTAGATTGCAAATAAAATAAAAATAAATATGTGTTTAATTTTAAATCAATTCTTTATTGTTCGCATAATTCCGTGTGCCACTGTCGAAAATTGATTTACACAATAACAATTTACTTCCGCTTTTCACAATATTCCGCGTACGCAACAACAACTGTTCGTTATTCCTCTCTGCTTACAACCTTTTTATAAGCAGCAACTCTCTTCACACAAAACGTATCTGACCGAATACTTATTGAATACCACCTCACGTCTTCACACACGACTGACTGAATTCTAACTCAGCAAACTACAGTCAGCAGTCTGATGAATGCACTCGAAGGTAATATCTTGGAGAAATATTTAAAAATGTAAACAAGTTATTTTCATCATTTTTGTTTGTGCATCTTCTTTCCATTCGTCTAGACAGAGTAGTTGTTGCTTGTGTATTTGCCTATTCGCTATTTTTTTATACTGCACTTTGCTTTTGCTTGTTCATTTCTTTGTCCGCAGCACTTTGTTGTTGGCTGTTTACATTTTTATCACTTATATTTTTTTATGCCGATATTATTGCTATATTTATTTACTTATTCATTGATCACGTGAACAAGTCCAATGTTTTGTTTTTGGAGTTTTTGTTTATTATTTCATACATGATCAAGTCCATTGTGATCTTTTTTGAACATTTGTTTATTATTTTAATAACACCATTTCCATTTTCGTAACAATATACTTAATTTTTTAACCCAATACAGTAAATATAAACTTTCGATTGGAGCATCATATACAATAAAAGAGAATATGTAATGTGCTCATGTAAGTGATAGAATCTGTTAAAATGAATTGAAAAATATTGAGACATTATCAGGCTGTAATGTCTTTTAGTCTTTTAATTGTTATTAACTTAATCCTCTTAGCCATATGACATGCGAGTTACAGTCACACCTTAGTATTCTAGAGCGTGACTACATTTTTAAATTACTTCAGATTCATGGAAAATTAATTTCAAAAATTCGTTCGTGTTTATGAGATTTGTGGAATTTATTTTTGTTATTTTGAGTTATTTAATGAAATAAATTCAAGTAAAATGATTTTTTTTTTATTTATTTTATCACTTTATTAACGGCTCTATCAGACTGTATTTACCACTTTCATAATTAAATTTGATTATAATTTTCATGTTCACAATAATAATAATAAGGCGTACACCATTTCCATTATTGATGAAAGTAAAAATGTCGAAAATATTATTATTTTAATTTTTATTTTATTTATTTATTTATTAAAAACAATACAACAAGATTGAATCTCATATTACGGTAGTACTTAGGAAATGTTACTAAAAATATTTTTTTTAAATTTCTCGAACGCTCCAAAATAAAGAAGTATTTGACAAAAACTGTTTTTTTGGACTTCACGCACAAATTTCATGATTACTCAAACATCTCTGACCCGATTTTCAATATTTAAATATCGCTGGAAAGGGGAGATAGGAACCTTTAAAACGTTATACATATATCTATACTCCGACTTAATATGCCATGAGATTTTATGAGGTAAACTTGGAAAATTCGAATTTTTTTCATATTTTGTGAAGTTTGTCCATTCATAGTAGCAAACTTTATATAAAAATATAAAATAATTGGTAACATTCCGAAAGTGCGTTATCTTGCGAAGAAATTGACAAATCGGACAGATGTTTGATCAAATCGGACAGAAATTACTGTAGTTATCATTTATAAAGTCTAACTGTCGAGTGATATTTCAAATATATGTGATCTTATCAAATGAACTTCCGGTTCAAAAATTTTCAGACTTTTTGATGGATCTTGATTGTTTATCAGAAATTGTGTCAATTCCAAGTTTTAGCGACCACCAGAAGTTGGCCAATGTTTTCGCAAAGCGAAATAATAACATTTTCATAAAACATAAATATTAGCCGACTTGTGGAAGTCGTGCAAACGTGAAATCAACACATTTTTTGATAACCAATCAAGATCCATCAAAAATTCTGAAAATCTTTGAAGTAAAAGTTCATTTGATGAGATGACATTTATAAAATATATCACTCGACTGTTAGACTCTTCAAATAATAACTACGGCAATTTTTGTCCGATTTGATCAAATGATGACAGACTTTAAGAATATTATCTCTTATCATATATTTTTTTTTATTAAAGTTTGCTAATATGAATGGACAAACTTGACAAAATATGAAAAAAATTCGAATTTTACAAGTTTTCCTCATCACATCTCATGGCATATTAAGTCGGAGAATAGATGTATGTATAACGTGTTAAAGGTCCATCTCTCCCCTTTCCAATAAGATTTGAATTTTGGAAATCGGGTCAAAAAAGTCTAAGTAATCTAGAATTTTGTGCGTAAACTCGAAAAAAAAACTGTTTTTTTATCAAATAAAACAAGTTTGGAGGGTTCGAGAAATATAAAAAAGATATTTTTGAGTTCTACTCAACTAACAGAACAGCGTGGACTATGTAGTTCCACTGTCGCAGCGTGTTATTATTACAAAAGTATTAAAAGAAGAATATCACGAGTATAACAAAACTAAAGGGAAACAAATTTAGGGAATATTAACTAAGTAAAGTGCTTGAAAATGGCAGCTTTAAAATGCTTTGCGTTGCTGATCATTTGTATTTGAGGGGGCAGTTGGTTCCAGACACGAATGTAGTGAATAAAAAAATGTTGTTGAGAGATGGCCTTGCAATATTTCAAAGAATTTATACTGTTTCCTTCTATTCGACACCTAGAAAATATTAATCTCTCAAACAAATAAAGTGGCTGTCGATTGCATATAAGTTTGTGTAGGAATATTAGAGTCCGGCAATTCAAGAAATTGTCAAGTGTAAGATTATAAATTAATAGAGCGAAATGCGATATGCTCCTTTTTCTCCTGACGCCAAAAATGTATTGTGCTATAGAGTTGAAGGTTACGTTTAGCCTTCGCCTACTAACTGCATCGCAGCAAGCGAACAGGTCACATCCGGACATGAAAGTCGGTAGTAAATATGCCTTCGCCAATAGCAATCGAATATTAGTCGGTGTAAAATACTGTGACATCCAGAGATTTCGAAGCATCGCAAAAGCTTTTCCACAGTTCATTTTCACGTGATCCGACCAATTTAGATCTCTATTTGGAGCTACGCAAAGACTTTTAGCGGTTCTAAGAAATCCTATATTCGATCTATTAATTTGAATTGGTGGTAGATTCGAGATAAAATTTTTAGGTGCTCCAACCAGTATCCCCATTGATTTGTTGGGATTTATACATACATAATTTGTCATTAGAACCCATCAGTCAGGATTATTGACCTAGTTTCTCTCACCACTTATGCTGTGTGTGTTAATTTTTTACAAGAGTAGCGGGACCTACAGTTTAAAGTCGACTCCGAACGACAGATTTTATGAGAAACTTTTCATGGCTATTTTATTTACTCTCAGAGTTTTTGCCAGAAATCTGCTGAGAGGAAATCGCCGAAAAAATACTTTTTGTATTTTGTTTTGATGTCTGGCCTGGGACTCGAGCCCTGGCTTTTATGTCTAATAAGCCAACACACTACCTACCAAACCACGGCGACTTGGGTTTTATACTTAGACCATTTAAGTTTCAAGATAGAATAATGGATAGTGTCAAATGCCTTAGAATGATCCAGTTGTACAAGAAATGACATAGTGTGAGGATTATCATTCTGGCACATAATTTCCTCGGTTACCTCAACCAACGCACTAAGGCAGCTGTGTTGTGGTCGAATATGAAAGAACATCACATAAATGAAATGCAGTATAGTTTTTAGTTGAACTTAGATATATAGTTTCATTAACACATTAAAGAATTAACGTGGATATTTAATGAAATTAATTTAAAACAATTCTTTGTGTGGTAAAATCGTTAATTCTATATTGAAAACAAAAAACAAAACAAAATAAAAAAATCTAGAATGCAAGAACTTTGAAACACAATTAGCAACACATGGCTACAAAAATTAATTCGAACGAAAGCATTTGCCGAAGTGGCATGGCCCTAAAATTAAATATAAAAAAATAAAATAAATAAATAAAAAATTTTCAATACAAGCAAATTGCATTTGATTTAATATCCCTTAAATCTCTAAATACAGTCAAACTCGTTTATAACGAACTCGGTTATAACAAATTCTTGGTTATTACGTACATATTTTCAAGTCCCAACGTTTTAATAACAATTTTCATACAAAAAACTATGTTTATTACGAACTCGTTTATAAAGAATTCTCGGTTAAAAGGAACTACTTTAAATGGTCTCAGTAATTAAATTTCATACATTTTACCTCTTTTATAACGCACCCTCAGAAAAAACTTTGAAGTGTGGCAATAGTTTTTACTTTTACTTAACATGGCAGCATTAAATTATAACTCAGCATCTTTAATCAGCCGATAGGTAAAAAGGATTAACACATATTTTTAGTTTTGAATAAAAAAAAAACTTTTTGTTTTTAATAAATGAAAAAATTCTTTGTATTTTATATTTTTTTTTTATGACTTCACCCCGTTTATTACGAACTTTGCCCATAACGAACTATTTCTTCTGGTAGCACGGAGTTTGTTTGACTGTATTTTCTTGGTATGTAAAAAATATGCCCTTACTTCAGGGTATATAGTCAACTCCCCTATAACGCGGTACTCTCAGAATGCCGTTTCCATATATCGCGCAGCTGAAATTGCGACAGCCTACCTATAACGCGGTACTCTTTCAGCGCGCCTCCGTTCAACAACATCCCACAAGTTCCTTGCGCCCAGCCTATGAATGACTCTAGTATGTAGATATTGTAAGAAGGTTTAATATCTGCTTTATTTTCGACACAAAAGCACAGCCGATATATATTATCAATCATAGCCGTCTACCACATCGGTTTCAATCATCTCATAGCTCTTTCACAAAATATATATTTTGTTGGTAACCAAGACTTTCTAATAATTTTTCTGCAACTCGAATCTGGCAATGAGGATTAATGTTGAATAATTACTTAATTTCCCAATAGTAGTAGTAGTTGGAAAACAAGGTGTTAGTTTATTTTATCTTTAATTCAATAAAAATAATTAATAATTCATCTTGTCTTTTGTATTTCTTGGTCTCCATAAAACGCTGTACGAATGATGTGACTTCAACTATTACCGAGTTTCTTACAGCGCGGTTTCCATACAACGCGGTTCGCACCAGAGATCAGCAATAAGTATTCAAAACGATGAGTACATTCGAGTCATATTTATAATTTCAGATACTTATAAGCATTCATAATTATTTTGATATCATACTCATACTACTCAAACTTAGAGTTGGAAGTACTCGTCGTATTCATACTTAACAATACGCAGGATGTTATTGACTTCGACTCGTTTCTGCTTAACATTTACACGAAGCACAAAATAAGTATGATTCGCGTACGAAGAAGAAGATTGTGTGTATGGTTTGCTTGCTGTCTTTGTCTTTCCTTTTCTCTTTGTTTGTATATGCAACAACAACAAAGGCTGTAAATTTTGATGAATGATGCGAGCCACTTGAATGACTTATAAGTATTATAAGTATTTTTTTAAATTTATGAATCAGAATGAGTAGGCGTATGAATCAAACATATTTCGAATGTTGTGCGTTTGATGTCAACGTTTTACTCATACTCATTGCAACCTGTACTTATAAATCAATGTTGTACCGAATACGAATGAATAAGAGTAGTTAAATCTCAATACTCTTGAGTCACTCATACTCATGAATGCATTAGTACTTATGAGTAGCGGAAAAACGATTCATTGCTGATCTCTGGTACGCACTCACCGCGTTATAGGAGGATTGACTGTACATACATTATATGCTTATTGTAATTTACTTAATTGAGGTACAAAAATTTTTTTAAAATTGGGATACTTTAATTTTAAAATCAGTTTTAAGACACCTTTTGTGTGGCGGCCAGAGACCTGCGCCGATCGGCTGACAACCGGCTAAGCCGAGCCGCCGACAAAATTTGAAAGCCGCCGCCGCCGAAGATTTATTCGGCTTAAGTCGGCTTAAATTCAGCCGCCGGTTTATATATGTAAGAAAATTAAAATATATGAAAATATGTTTTTAATACAATAAATTTTAATTATATAGAAAATATGATATTTATATATTATTATTTTACTTGACTTAAACACATTAAAGAAGTTTTTTCGTTCATTTTGTGATATGTTAATAGAAAAATTTTTAATTTTTTGATGTGGTGATTTTGAACACCCTTTCTTGTTCTTGGTGAATGTGGTAACAGTTTTAACTTTACGTTAAATTTTTTAAAAGACAAAAAATTAAAATGGAGAACCAAAAAATTACAAATTTCTTTCAAAATGTAAATAGTAATTTAAATGAGTTAAATTCATCTGATTCTGATGACGACTTGCTATTTCTAATGATATTGACAATGACATAAACGAATACGAAAAAATACTAGCCACTAAAACAAAAATTAAAGAAACAACCCAAATTCTTTTAAACAAAAAAATCTCCACCAGGGTCCATAGTTTGGCACTATTTTGGTTAAATAGTTTTTGGAAGTAAACCTGTGCTAAAAAAGTATAATATGTGTAAAGTTTGCTTTGATAAGTCCCCCGTGCGTTTGAAGGGGTAGGTATGTATATATATTATTTCTATCCAGGATTTAAATTTAACGAAAATTAAATAAAACAAAATTGTAACTCCAATTTCAATTAGCTTTCAGCCACATTTTTTGGGAAATTATATTTTCAATATTTATTTGTGATAATTGTTTTGTAAGTGTTATAAAATGCAAAATAATTTCAGGTTTGGAGTTTCTACGTTGACATTAAACCTCTGTAACCATTTACGTGCTCATGGTATTGACGTAAAATCAAAAAATTTGTAAAATTCGAATGCCAAAACAAAATCCATATTGTCAGGAAGTTCTAAAAATGAAGATTCCGAAAAATATACTAACGCACGTCTGCTTGTGCATATGTGCTGCATAGATCTAAAGGCCCTTTAACATAGTGGAGCAACCAGGGCCATTTTATTTATGTCATTTCGGATCATAGCAGACATAATAAAAGGCGCCGCCGAAACTCTACCATATTTCGGCTGACAGCCGACTTAAAGCCGCCGCCGAAACTTTTCACTTCTAGCCGCCGCCGCCGTCAAATTTGCTCGGCGCAGGTCTCTGGTGGCGGCTTCTTGTACTTCAAAGATATTTTCTTTTTGAAAAAGTATCTTATTTTTCAGGTAAAACTTCTTTTAATTAAAAATAATATTTTAAAAATTTAGTACGAGTATTTCTTATGTGAACAATAAATTTTCTAAATGAAGCATGAAGAAGGTATGAAATTTTATTTAAAATCTTTACTGTTCAGGTAAAAAGTGGGATTGTCTCAAGAAATTTGCTGTAACATAATATTCTTAGTTTATGCAGTAAAGATGGACTGAGATTAGAATTATTCACGAGGTTTTACAGGACAAAGAATCCTGTCTGTAAATTTTTCGTATAGGACTAATGAACTACATATTATTGTAATATTTTTTTTAGATTTGAAACCAGCTGATCTTTATTGACAGTTATTATTTTGTGTTTGTAAGGTAATTAAAATTGTTTTGAAGATAAAAACAAACTATCCATACACCACTGCCATTGAAAATTTATTACATTATATTTCAAACTATTCCAGCTGGTTTTTGAATCATTTAGAATTTTTCCAAGAGATGGGAAAAATTTTAAAATAATTGAGATAAAAACACAGTTTTTTGGGGCGTTTACTACTGAGAGATAAATAAAATAAAAAACAAAGAAAAAAAAAATACAAATAGAATACACACTCAAACAATTGTCCGTACCTTAGTACTCCTCTCTCTAGCAATGATTGTTAAGGAATTTCTATAGTTTTTGCAAAATCTAAAAATTTTTGGTCACTAATAGTTATTAATTAATTAATTAATAGTATAAGTAATAAAAATCTCAAAAAAAAAAATTGTATTAACGTCAAAGTATTGATTGTTAAACTCCACAATGATAGCAAACATTTGCGTGGAATTGCTGAGGATCATCAGTTCAATACTTGACAGAAATGTAATGTGCGAAGCTAGACCGTAATCCTGACTGAAAGGTTGTAATGGACTGAAAGGTTTGTATGTATGTATGTACAGTGGCGAGCAGAAGTGAGTGCATGTTCACAATACTGAGTTTCGTCATCCACAAAAACAAAACCATACAAGCAAATACAAAAAAATAAAAATTAATTTTAATTTTTTATTTTATTCTTAACAAATAGCAGTAAAAAACCAGTAATTAATGAAATGAATTCAATGAGTTTGAATGAAAAAACGAAAATAACCCAAATAAACTCAATTTTGCACGTTTCAAGAAAATTCAAGAAACTAACCCAGTTTCAATATTTGGTCCATAGACCTGTATTAAAAATAATTTTAATTGCGCGTTGGTAGAAAACAACCAAATTATCAATAACATCTTTTGAAATTCGATTGCATTTCCCATTTATACGATCCCAAAGTTTGTGCATGTTTGTTGGGGCTGTTTCGTACTGCCCGAGCGGGATTTTCACGAATGGCCAAAGATTTTCAATCGGTTTGAGGTTCGGACTTTGTGCTGGTCATTCCATCAATTAAAAATTTTGTTTCCCACTCCATGTCTTTACAATTTTTGCTGGGTGCTTCGGATCACCATCCTGTTGGAAAACAATTTCTTATTTCTTAGAAAGCAAATCAAACCGCGTAAATCAAGCTATTTTTAATAAGGGTCTATGGACCCAATATTGAAACTGGGTTAGTTTCTTGAATTTTCTTGAAACGTGCAAAATTGAGTCTATGTGTGTTATTTTCGTTTTTTTATTCAAACTCATTGAATTCATTTCATTAAATACTGGTTTTTTACTGCTATTTGTTAAGCATAAAATAAAAAATTATTATTATTAATTGTTTTTTTTTTTTTTTTGTATTTGCTTGTATGGTTTTGTTTTCGTGGATGACGAAACTCAGTATTGTGAACATGCACTCACTTCTGCTCGCCACTGTATGTGGAATGTAACACAAGAGTAAGCATTCATCCCCTGGAAAAGGTTTAGCAAAAAGGAAAGACGCTTGTTTAGGAAGGACATATGGAACGGAGAAGATTTCTGAAAATTAGTTGTATTTACAGAAAAGAGTAAAATTAAGATTTTTTAATAAAATCATAAACGATTTCTGTGTCGGAATGAAAGAACTAAATAAAAGAACTAAAATCCAACCATGATACTTGAAGCTGGTTTATCGTGGTGGTGTGATAATGACCATTACATTACGGCTGCCTCAAATTATTGACAAATTTTATAAGAAAATTTTAAAAATGTGCGCCACAAATTTGGCCATACAATACCATTTTACCATTTTCGTTTCTCTCACGATAATAATTCGCATCTCTTATCTTAGATTGAGAAAGAATGACTAAACAACCCAAATTTAAACACAATAGAACAATTATGGGACTTTTTTTTTAGAAAATGAAAAATTGACAACACACAACATCTAATAAGTAAGTGTCCAAAGATACCATCCATATGCAGATATTTTGTATATTAAATGTATAGGAACAGAAACCAGACAAATTCTGGAATGCTCTCTTAAAAAAATTGCTTAGAAGAAGTTATTAAAATTAAATTTCGAACTGTAAATGAATTTGAGTCCCCATTCCCACACTTGGTTTACATTTGGAATTCTTATTTGATTATTTTTATATAAAAAATCAAATCGACTTTCTAAGCACATTTTGTGTAAAATATATTCGAGTAACGTTGTTCAGTTAGTTAAGTAGAACTCAAAAACTCATTTTTTATATTTCTCGAACCCTCTAAACTTGTTTTATTTGACAAAACAGCTTTTTTTTACTTTATGCACAAATTTCTGGATTACTCAAACATTTCTGACCCGATTTCCGAATTTTAAATCTTGTTGGAAAGGGGAGATATGGGCCTTGTGTTTTTGTAAATATTCTCCTTGCGCAAACATTGGTCAACTTCTGGTGGTTGCTCAAACCTAAAATTGAAATATTTTGTGATAAACAATCAAGATCCTTCAAAAATTCAGAACATTTTTGAACTCAAAGTTTATTTGATAAGATAACATATATAAAAATAATAACACGACTTTCACACTATTTATATAAAAACTACGATAATTTTTGTCCGATTGGATCAAGCAAAGTGCCAATCTCTTCAAAAGATAATGCACTTTCAGAATGTTAGCACTTATTTCATATTTTTAAAGTGAAGTTTGCATCTAGGAACGGACAAACTTGACAAAAATATGAAAAACATTCGCTTTTTCCAAGTTTTCCTCATCAAAACTGATAGCATATTAAGTTTAATGCAGTTTTTTAAAGCTCCCCTTTCCGTCAAGATTTAAAAATTGGAAATCGGGTCAGAAATGTTTGGGTAATCCAGAAATATGTGCGTAAAGTCTAAAACAAACAGTTTTTGTCAAATAAAAAAAGTTTGGACAGTTCGAGAAATTTAAAAAAAAATATTTTTGAGATCTAGCCGGGTGCATTTATTTTTTTTTTTATTTTGTCGCAAAGTTATTATAAACTAAAATTGAAATTACAACGCAATTCTTTTTTTTACCTAAATCTGGTAAGTAGAGGTTTAGATATTGTGGAAATAGTCTTCGTCTGCTTGGTGTACGAATAATTTTTTGAGATTGTATAATATTTGTGTCAAAAAGTTTTATCAATATAGACTTGTCTTGAGAAAGTTTTCTTATATATGCGGATCAAATTTTTAACCAACGCTTCAGCGTAGGAAATAATGAATTGGAAGAACCCGAAAGAAATGTTTAGAAAACGTTGAAGTTTGTTCTGGTTTTGTTAAATTATGCCAAATAAGTTTATTCAAATTGAAATCGTCTTAGAGCCATTATTACAACTTCCCGTTAAAGTTGGGTTAAGTTATTACAACCTCATGATAAAATAAAATTAACTTTATACAAAAATATGGCAGCGCCAGAATAATGTCAATGCTCTTACCCTAACACTGTCTTGTTTTTTTTTGTTGTTTATGCTCATTTTGTTTATATTTGAAGTTGCCATATTGAAAATAACATATAATATGGCAAGTTCAAGCATAAACTTAACTTTAAAAGTTACCAGTATGATGATCCTCACTTTAGATTAACGCTCACTTCTAACATTTTGTGCACTTATAATAATGTGAAACAATTCATATGCCCGATAAAATCCTCCATTTAGTCAATGGCAAGCTGTAATAATGGCCTTTAAAGTTGGCGTTAGTTAAAGGTACCTCTAGCAAAAGTGAACGGCAAAGTTACCTTTAACTTTTTTTTTGGTTATTACAACTTACAGATAAAACAAAATTAACTTTTTCAAAAATATGGCAGTGTCAGAGCAAAGTCGATAAAACGACTCAATTAAAGAAGTTTGTTTTTAACACAGTGATTGTTGATATGCTCATTTTGTTTAAATTTGAAATTGCCATATCGAAAATAGTATATGATATGGCAAGTTTAAACATAAAGTGACCTTTAAATGTTAAAGGTAGGATGATCTTCCCTTTAGCTTAATGCTCACTTCTATCTTATCGGATACTCGTAATAATGAAAAACAATTTATCGCTCCGTTGAAATCCTCCCTTTAGTTAACGGTAGGTTATAATAATGGCCCTTAGTCTAGTAGATAGTGTGTATTATATTATGTTTTACTATATACGAGTAGCAATAAAGGTAGCTTATGTACTACTTTGTTCTTAAAAATTAATTTTAATTTTTTAAGGATTTTGTTAGAGTGTCCTCATGACTATTTCCACCAATCGGAAAATCTGGGGATCCCGAATGAAATTCTAAAACCAATCCCGGTTTTACCGGAAATAAAATATTGTGGGAAAACAAACGCTCTAACAGAGTCCTATTAGGGTTGAAACAGAATGCAGCAGCAACGATTCTTTCCATATGATAATGCGTCGTTAAATGCTGGTAGATTCTATTGTACTTTGCCAGCTCTTGTTCATACTCTCTTATTTGGCACTTTAGAGAAAGTAAAATTGTTGCTGCTATCATACCCATGCCAATGAAAGTATCTGAAATTACAGCTCCAGTCTAGTAAAATATGGCCCACATTTTTACTATTTTTATAGCATTTTCTTCTGAACTGACTGTCTGTCGTTTTCTGGTTTAACCCTTGTGTGATTAGTAGTGAATAGCTTTCAGTGAAATGCAATTTTTTTTAAAACGTCGAACAGCAGCTAATTAATCGCCATCTTTTACTCCAAACATTCATTTTTTTTTTGGAAATGCAGCCAATAAATTAAACAACAATTCATAACGTTTACATTTTTTGTTAGTATTGTACTGTGTAGGTATTAAATTTTTGAATATATTTTTCGTTAAGCATTGAATGATATTTCAAAGCTTTAAAAACGTTACTAGAAAATGAAAAATGTGATCAGATTTAATTTGAAATCTTACTTTTAACAATAACAACAATTTATAACGAATGCCATGACGTTATCCATTTGACTTTATATGGGAAATGGTGTAGAGTATTTGATCAAACAGCTAACCATATACGAATCGGGATCAATAGACAAGCATTCTAATGAATGAAATCACACAGTACTTATGTAAAAAAAAACAACAAAAAAACACATAGAAGCTTATAATTTGAGTTATAAGGTTAAAGCGAGAGTAGCGTGAGAATATTATTGGTTTTAAAGACTTTTATTTGCCAATATCAATACATATCCATATTCTTCTGGTGATTTCGAGTTAGTTTTCTCAATAATAAAATACAGTGAACACTCGAAAGTGTGAACGCCTCAGAAACGTGAATATTATTAATATAATATTTTGTTTTTAATCTGTTTTTAAATTGTGAACTCTTTAAAAATTCTCGATCCAATTAAATGATTGTGGCTTTAACACCACTGACGGATGGCTTCAAAAATTTAAATAGACTTGATGTTCGCCTTCTTAAGATTTTCGAAGCATTCTGCACAGCCGCAACATGTTGACTCACTTAAGGAAAAGTTAAAAGCAAAAATCTCACTTTGTGAAGATCAGCCTTATAATGCTGATGAATCCGGTTTATATTGGAAGCAGTTGCCATATAAAACATGTTTATCATCACTGGAGAAAAGTGCTTCAGGCACAAATATAGAGAAATTTACATGGGCTGTTTAAATGCGTCATGAACTCACAAACTTAACTTAATTTACTGGTAATTGGAAAATCTAAAAATCCACGACGTTTCAAAAACTCTCCAAGTCAGCATGGATGACATGTAAAATTTATTATCACTGGTTTCATCAATGTTTTGTTCAAAATGTAGACTTTAACTGACAAATTTAAAACTGAAAACTTTGTTATTATTTTTGGCCTTATGCAACTGAGTTTTTAACTAAAAAGCGGCTACCGGTAAACGCCCTACTGTTAATAGACAATGCGTCTTCACATCCCGCTGAATTCCAATTGATTTCTGATAACGGATTCATTTGTGCAATGTTTTTGCCATCCTACGTCACATCGTTAATTCACTCCATGGACTAGAATCTATTAAAAATAACAAAATTGTATTGTAGAAACAATCTCTTAGCATTAGTGGCTGGATAACAAACAAAATTTGCAAATTCTGTTAAGATGTTAACTAAAAAAGATGCAATTAATCCTTTGGACTTAGATAGAATACATAGAATTTCGTAACAAATTTTAAACAATTGCTAGAAAAAAATTTTAGTTTCAGACAAACACGATATCGATGATTTTTTATTTATTACAATAGCAATTTTCATATGAAATAGGGAAATTTTTTGTCTTAAATTTGAGTATTCAATAACGAGAATAAACTTGTAAAAGTGAACTGCAGAAATTAGTTCACGTTATCGCGAGTTCACTGAAAAATTTTTTTTTTATATAATGCACGGCATTAGTTTCTTTAATAAAATTTCATTAGTAATTAGCACCCATAGAATAAGACTACGAAACATTTGTATTGAAGTATGGGGAAAATATTTTGAATACTTTTTTCCTTTATGACAAGTTTAGTTTGGAAGCTGTTTGCAAAATTAATTGAATTCGCTGTACTCTAGTAGGAAGTGTCTTGGTTTATTAGACGGTGCAAACCTAAGGTCAAATATCTCTAACAAAACGAAGTTTGAAAAAATATTTCTTCGACGACTTGCTCTCTTCTGATAAAAACTATGAGAGTAAATACAAAATTGCTATGAAGATTGCTGTATAAAAACAGATCACACAATTTAAGTGGTGTAAAAAGCTTGATCATAATACTGACTGAAGCGTTGTGTTGGTCAATTATGTATGTATATTCAGAGGTCAGCAATGAATCGTTTTTTCGGTACTCATAAGTGCTCATGCATTTGTGAGTATAAGTGACTCAACAGTATTGAAATTTAACTATTCTGATTCATTCGTAATCGCTACAACATTGATTTATAAGTATAGGTTACAATGAGTTTGAGTACAACGTTAACATCAAACTCACAAAATTCGAAATATGTTCGATTCATACGCCTACTCATTCAGATTCATAAGTTTAAAGATTCGAGTGACTCGAATCATTTATCAAAATTTACAGTCAAAGTTGTTGTTGCATTTAAGAAACACAAGAATGAAAAAGACAAAGACAGCAAACAAACTATACTCATAACCGTGTTGTAGTGTTCGCGGGCGAATCATACTATTTTTGTGCTTCGTGTAGATGCTGAGTAAAGGAGAGTCGAAATCAACAACATCATGCGTATTGTTAAATATGAGTACGACAATTACTTCAAACTTTGAATATGAGTAGAATGAATATGATAAGTATGAATGCGTATAGATATCAGAAATTATAAGTATGACTCGAATTTTGGTTTCGAATGATCTCCGATCCTTATTTATTTCATTGGGTTAAGATTGGTCTTCACTCACTACCAGATCCAGACAAACTTTGCCACTTGTGCTGATGACGTTAAGTTTAAAGTACCATAACAAAGTACTTTTCCAATGGAATCTTTAAATGTTTTGTTAAAATGAACATATACTTTATCGGACTACCCTCGTAACAGTGAATGGGAATGAGAGAGTGAATGTAATATTTACATAAAATGTTGAAATGAGTGAATACAACGTTATGGCAGAACAACAATTAGCTGTGGCGCAACACGCACATTACCAACAACAACAACAAGAGAAGCAACATATTAGTACTAAATACGTGTTCGACTGACGGCCAAATAGACCAAACGGCTGAAGGTCTGTGCTTTGGAAAAATGATATCATCTTCGGAGGTAACATAGAAAATAAAATAGCAGAAAAGCAACAACAAAATAGACAATAATTTATTAACTCCAAACAGCAGGGAAGGGTTTAAGCGAGCTTTATCCACCCATTTGATATCCATCCACAAATATTACATTTTATTTTACATACTCATTATACAAGTTTGCTTTAATTTTTCGTTTTGTTTCAATTGTTGTAAGAGTTGTTCACGTACACTACGACAAGGGGAAGAAGCCTTAAAAAAACAGTCGTCTTTAATGGCTTTTGAATTAAAAATTTCATTTAAGCCCGGTTTATTTCCAATTATCGAAGATCAACAATTATTTTCATACACATACATACATAATTGTTCTGCTGGCAACATGCTTAGATTTTTAAACAATTAATTAATAATTAATTTATTTATTTATTTATTTGTTAATTTGTTTGTTTTTGCTGTTGTCAATTTTTATTTTAAATATTTACTTACTGCCCATAGTGTGTTGAATACAAATAATGTGCACTTAATTGTTCGCGTAGCACAACCCATTTTATATCATAATTTATTTGAAATTTTAATTAACTAGATCGCGTCCTCTAAAATTTAATTTTATTAATAATCAGCCAAAAATAAACGGTCCAAAAAAAATTTTTTTTTTTGGCGGGCACGTGCACTGAATTATTTACTAATTTTTAAATCAATTTATTTCTTTGATGGTAGGAAAATATTTCAAGAAAATAAGCCTTTTTTCTCTTTTTTTGTTTTTAATTTCCAATTTAAATATGCAAAGCGATAGTAAACATTTCGTCAAGTTTTCCGGTAATAGTCGCAGATGAGGAAGGAAAAAATTAGATGAGTTTTGAAATAGACGACTGTCAAGGGCCACGGTCACGAGCAAACTAAAAAGAAAAAAACTTTTAATATTTGCATTTACTGCGAAAAAAAAATAATAAAAAAAAACAAAATAACAAAAGCAACGACAACAACAACAACAATCACAACAACAATATTAAAGTAAGAGCAATAACAAACAAAACAAAACAATGAAATAAAAAAAAACAAAAATAAATAATTTTTTAATACCGATTGTGTGTGTATGTGTGTTGTGGATTATTTTAAATGGAAGTCTGTCAAAAACGAACGTATTCTAAAGTCTAATACTCCTCTCATCATTATCATCATTATAATCATCATTGTAAACAAAAAGAAAAAATTGTTAAAAACAAACTGAACAAAACAAAACAAATATTTTGAAGAATATGTTGTATTATATGGGCAATTCCACGAATAAAATGCACAAGAAATTTATATTTTCAACAGTACAGAATTTGAAATGATAGACAGTATGTTGGCTTATTAGACGTCAGACATCTCCGTCAAAAACACATAAAAAATTATTTCTCGGCGACTGCATCTGAGTTTAAGCATTTGAGCATTTTTAATATATTTTTCAAGTAGAATACATTAGCGTTAGTTATAAAAAAGTGTGTTTAAAATATATACTGACAAGATCGTAATCAATTCAAATACACAGGGTTGCATCTCATTTGTAACCCTTACTAATATGTATGACGATGGTGTTAACCACTCCACAATGAGAACAAAATAAGTGGGCCTGTTCGTATATGCATTACTGAGCTGCTTATCATACGCTTTATGTCACCGTGGTCTAGTAGGTAGTGTGTTGGCTTATTAGACGTAAAGCCAGAGTTCGAGTCCCAGGCCAGACATCAAAACAAAATACAAAAAGTATTTTTTCTGTGATTTCTTCTCAGCAGATTTCTGGCAAAAACTCCTGTGAGTAAATAAAATTGCCATAATAAGTTTCTCAAAAATATATCGTTCGGAGTCGACTATAAACTGCGTAGGTCCTGCCACTTACGTATAAAATTAACGCACAACATCATAAGTAATGTGAGAAGCTAGGTCAATAATCCTGACTAAAGGGTTGTAATGACCAATTATGTTATGTATGTATGTTCATAAATGCAAATCTTGGCAGCACTGCAGCTGTTAAATTTTCGTAAATTCAACATTAAATCATATTATGCGGAAATAAACACAAAACAGTAATCATAAAAATGGCGGATGCATTGAATGAGTGAGAGAGATAATGAGAGTTTTAACAGAAAGTTTCTTTTTTTCTTTCTTAAATATCTTCTCTTTTGTGCATTAAACAACATTTTGTCGTTTGTTTTATTGTCCAGTCCAAAAATCAAGTTTATTGATAATTTTTCCATTTTTGCACTGTTTGTTCGTTCGTAAATGCAAACAAACAAATCAGCGAAAAGAAGTATCAGCAACATGTGATTAGCAGTGTGAGCGCAAACTAATCATATTATGCAGTTTAGTAATGCATTCACAGGCCCACTGTCAACTTTTTCTTGTATTTGAATTCATAGACCTCTGGAATTCTATTTAAATCAATTAAATAAAGTCCGTTTGCAATTAACCTAACTAGACGTAGCTAAACCATATACCAATTTTGATTCTACTAAATCACTTAACTTTAATAATAAGCATTCAAACTCTAAATTGGACTGAAGCTATTGGATGCTTTACAATTGACAAATTCAAATAAAATGTTTTAAGTCTTCTTAGTATTGAAGAGACTATGTTGTATGTGGAATGACCCATATACATAAATAAATAAAGGGAAATAACACAGTCCGACAAGATTTTTTGCGCAGAAACTAGACTAAACTACATTTCTCTAAAAATATTTCATAATTGATGATTATATTCGAGTGGATCATATGCCCACTGGATTTTTAGTTCAGAAACCAATCTTTCACATAATTTTCTGAAGCTATAAACACACACCAAGTGTTGCAAATAAATTTGAGAATTAGTGCCTTAACGAAACATCATTAGGAATAATTACTTTAATAACACGGTGCGACAGTGAAAATACACCCGAGTAACTACATAGTCCACGTTGTTCAGTTAGTCGAATAGAACTCAAAAATACCTTTTTTATGTTACTCGAGGCCTCTAAACTTGTTTTTTTTTTGACAAAAACAGTTTTTTTTACTTTACTTTGGATTACTTAAACATTTAAAATTTAAATCTTGTTGAAAAAAGTTTTGAGGGTTCGAGAAATATAAAGAAAATATTTTTGAGATCTACTCAACAAAACTCACAATTTGCACAAAGTCATTAGCCGGGTTTATTTAATTTATTATTAAAGGTGTTACTAATATATATTAAAGGGGCACATCGGTGGTCCGCACTAGACTGTTACATCTGGTGACGTATACCACCGGTGCAACGCATTTGAGTATGCTATTAGACGATAGGATATTTAATACTTCGACTGCCGAAAGAGAATATTTGAGACTCAAATTATATTAAAAGCATTTATTTTTGTTTTCATTTTATTTTATGCTGCATAATAGCTGCCATTCGATAGAGCTAAAAGCACTAACTGCAGCCGCCAGTGGGCTACAAGTATAAATTACAGCGCCTGCATGAATGTGTTAAAATAACTTCATATGTATGTATACGCGCAGCACTTTGCGCGTTGAATGTGTTCTCAACATAAAGGTTTTTGACACGCCGTATCCAATCTAGGTTTTCGGGATATAGTAACCTAAAAGTATAAACGGTCGCCGTAGTCTAATAAGTAGTGTGTAGGCTTATTTGACGCAAAGCCACTTACGTATAAAATTAACACACACAACATGAGTGGTGTTGAGAAGCTGGACCGTAATCCTGACTGAAGGGTTGTTATGCCAATTATGTGTGCATGTAAAGTATAAACAAACATTATACCTCATATTACCATTCAAAACTTTTTTAAATTTTTGTGATATTTTTTCTTATCTCGAAGATAATGATATCTGAAAGAAAATTGGTACTAATTGAAAAATACCAATTTTCCTAATAGGTATCTCCGAGACGAAAGAGATATCATAACAATTCAAAAAGGATTCCAATGGTAAGGTTAGAACTTTCAGATGTTGCAACTAGGAGTAACGTCTTCGAATTTAGTCCAAAAGATTGTTTCCTAATTCGTTGAAATTTTGTTGAACTGTGTAAGCAAAATCATTCATAACACAACAGTGCAAAAGAATAAAGTTGATGTTTCACTGGTACGTACGTATCTGTTGAATGTCGCTGGCTTTGCTTTGTTAAGAGAAAATGAGAGATTTTTGAATTGAATTCATATTCAATTACAACTTCAACACAATTTTTTTGTTTATAGAGACCAAAAAAAGCTTAAGCACCAACCGAACAATCAAAACAACCTACCAACCAACTAACCACCACCATTTGTTCTCAATCATTTGTTATCGTCGTCCAAAC
This sequence comes from Sarcophaga peregrina, assembly GCA_014635995.1. Taxonomy (NCBI): domain Eukaryota; kingdom Metazoa; phylum Arthropoda; class Insecta; order Diptera; family Sarcophagidae; genus Sarcophaga; species Sarcophaga peregrina. The sequence continues at coordinate 58,718,175 of CM025793.1, forward strand.
AAATCGAATTGTGGCCCATCATTGTAAAAAATTTCTCAACAACAGCCCAAAACCAGATGTTACGTAGAATTCTATTTACTATTCCATGAGTAGTTGGAACGCTTAACTTTTATTTCATATTTTTTATGTTTGTTTTCATTTTCATTTCTATTTTTTCTCTTTGTTTTTCTGCTTTTTTTTATACTCTCTTTGACATTTTTAGCAGATCGGACCCCATTATAATAAGCAGTTGACATTACAAATTTGTCGTGTTCGTTTGCTGTTCTCATGAACATGATCATGAACAAATCCATTAGATTGCGATGCTTCTACTCTACACTCTCGTGCCTATAAGTAGCAAATGCGATCGGAAGCCTGTATTCGTTCGTTTGTATTTATTGAGGAAAAAAAATAATGTTCTCGTGAAAAACGAGAACTACAAACGATATCCATAAAATATCGTTTCAAACACACTCGTACAATGAGAAACGCGCAATTCGAGTGATGTCAGAACGATCGAATAGAAACAAACCAGTTTCGTTTTTATGATTTTAGAATTTTCTAAAAATTCGTTCGCAATTTCCAAATTTAATTTATAGTTTCGTTTGCGCATACTTTTTTTAAAACTATTCTAGAGTCGTAGAAAATGTTGCAACAAACACAATATTTTTAGAGGATTACTACAATGAAATGAAACAGTGAATGAAGTGAGTGGTACGTTAGGATTGTAACAACAGAAACAAATGACGTGAATGTAACTAGACAGTCACGGGGGTGCCGCTATTAGAATAAAAATTGTCGTAAATTCCATTACACAAAATATGTTCTGCATAAAGTGCACGTGCGCTAATGTGAACACTTTTTTGTCTCATTGACTACTCTAAAAGATGAAAACAAGTAAAAAGCCTAATAATTTAAACTATTTTTTTTTTTAATTTCGAACGTTAAAATTGTGTTTTTTTAGTTGCGGGAATCCCCATTTTAGGTGTACATATATCTGTATGTGTTAGAACATCTCCTTGCATATTTGTTCTTCATTTGCGATTTAGGTACTGTGAAGAAAGTTTATGAAGATTAAATTATAAAAAAAAAAATTATTATGATTTCTCTTTAAAAGATGGTATAATTCTGTTTAAAAATTGTCGGTTTCCGGAAATGTGAACAATTCGCATAAGTAAACAACGCCAAATTAAATTAGTTTACATTAGACATTAATTTCAGACGTAAAACTATTTATTTACGCAATAGTACAGTCTTTATTAATTAATTTGTGGCATTTAATATTTACCCTGTAGGAAATGCCAATAGTGAAACTCTTTTGACTTACTTTTGACACAGTCACCAGTACTAGTGACATTTTATACCCCAGCCAATGTTATTTACTATAGACATTTAACATGTGCGTGTCATTGAAAATCTACTACTGAGTTTAGTACTATGGACTAGGTACTCCTTTTGGGACCATATGTAGACATTGGAACCAGTGAATCAATAGTACAATTTAGCATTTCTAGTCTACACTTTTGATAGTTTTCTGTCGTAAAAGAAGACAATAAAATTTAAATTTTTGTAAATATTTGACATTTTATTAAAAAAAGAAATTACGATTTCATTTTTATAGACTTTTTTAAATTTAAATATGAAAACTAAAAAGATATTATTAATTCAGTCTCTCTTATTTATAATGGAACATCAAAATAACGTTTTTTTTTATTAAAATTAAGTAAAATTATTTATCCTCTTTGGGAGAGTCGTCTTCTTCACAATTTATATCATTTGTGGTTTTGCTGCTCCCCATTTCTTTGAAATATTTTTCCTTTTGGCGCTGAAATTCTGCTCTAAGCTGATATTACTTCTGCATAAAAAAACGAAACAAATTGTTAAAATATTACAAATATTTATGAGAATACACAAAAGCATTTTTTACCTATTAAGGCCGTAAAAACATTTGATTATTCGCGAAACTTCTTTTTGATAAAAGAGCCATCAGCATTAAAGTTCATATTAATATTTTCGTCAAATATTTCATGAAGATTTCGTTCTGCATTACCCACAAGGTGTGATTTCATTTATCGAATCTATTGAATATAAACAAAAAATTAAATTTTATTCGTTGAAGTAGTTCCACAAATAAATAAGTACTTACGTATGGATCTGAATGAGTTTTCAAAATAGCATCAAATTGTCTCTGTTTTTCTTTGGAGCCGATAGGGAAAAATTCCATAAGATTTGATGCAATTTCATTTTGTTTAACAATTGTGTCCAATATACCAATTTTTTGTCTTCTCACGCGAACTATATTTTGGAAAATCAATTTTAGACGACACAGAATATTCAGGCTCCACAAAATTTTCACAATTCACTTGTCTCATTTTCACTACTTTTATTTTTATATAACATTGATTGTTTTTTTTTTATTAAACGTTTATAATTTCTTTACAATTTGACGATTGACAATTATTTTCTAATCAAAATAAAATAATTGTTGATGCTTCGATCACAATGTCACCATAAAGTCATCAATATAGTCGACAAAACTGGTGACTTGGAGACACATGTCGACATGTTTCCTTCAGGGTAGTTATTGGAGAAACTTATTATTACAAAAATTTTGTAAAAAAAATCAGTTTCTTTAAAAATACTAGTGACTGAGACTAATAGAGAAAGTTGGATTCACAACATTTGTCCGGAAAGTTAAGGCTACCAGATGAGTTGTTCGTAAAAAATATTTTCTCTCTTTTTGAAATATTTCGACCGTACAACATAGGTGAATTCAGCTTACGAAAGCATTAGGCTTGCTTAGCAAGTAGTTTGCAGTTCATATGCAAGTTCATTCGGTGGCCTTTATTGTCCATTTTGTTACTCAGTGTGAGGTAAACCTCCTTGTCATGATCCTAGCTCTAGATGAAACCGTGCAGTTTCCTTTTTGTCACGTTAACCAACTAGTTCATATCTTCAAATGTTTTATCACTCAAAAACTAATGACGCACTCGCATAAAACGTGTTGTACCGCTTCGCTTTCTTCTACATCAATGCAGCTGCTACAGGAATACTGATGAGGCTAAGCTGTCAGCTATAATTCCTGTTAAGCTCAAGAGTATAAATGAAAATTGTTAAGCTTATCGCCCAAGTATTCGTCCGAAATACAATGAAAAATTTCATGGATACCGCAGATAACCAAGTGCCTCATCAGCATTGATTCATATAGGCCAATAAGTCAACCCTGGCTAAAGTAATTAAATGCCACAAACAGGGAAAAAAATACCTATTTGGTACAAATTTATTTTACATGTTGTGGTTAAGAAATAGCAAGAACTTTAATTTTTAATACTACTTATTAACAACGCTACATGAATTCTCTTCCCAAAAATAATAACTTCTCTGATATCGGTTAAATGAAGTATTTAAAAATCGTGGAGGACACACATATCCTTTAAGAATTTGAATTAACTATAAAAAATATTAAATAAAAATAAACAAACTCTGAAAATTTTTTGATTTAATTCTTTGTTTCTCTTTACTAAATATATAAACTTAAACAAATTTGCTTTAAAACCGAAGAGATTTTTAGAAAAACCACATGTATCATATAATTTTTTCCTTGCCTGTAGCAACATCATTGCACAAATTCATAGACTACTGAAAAGAATCTTTAGTAGGGAAAGAGAAGACTGTTCTGCTCTTAACTTAGATATTTTTCTGCCAAGCCAAACTGAATAGAATTTTTACGTAGACGAACGATTGGAAAGCCACTTTAATGACAGAAAATTTGTTCCAAGAATAAAAATTTCCTAAATTTGACTCTAGCATTCGATATGACAAGTAGATATTCATGTCTGTACTTTAACTTTTGCTAACTAGACTACGTTCATGTTTATCCATGCATTACTTGGTTTATAATAATTCAACTCAAACTTAAATATGTAATTAACAATAAAATGTTGTATGAAATGAATGTTTTTGTTTTTCTTTTTTTATTTTTGTTGCAATAATATGAAATTGTATTTAATGTGATTAATTCATTTCAATTCGTTTCAATTCAATTTTAATTATGGTCTTGAATATGATTACTAATCGTTCTATTATTAGAAGTATTGTCACTCAATAATATTTCTAAACTCAAAGTGAAAATATTCGTATGAAATGCATTTATTTGCTTGATATTTACGCGCGGACTTGACATTGAGTCCAAGCATGACGAACTGAGTGTTGTTGCATTCTCGATGTTGTTGTCATTTTTATTGTATTTTAATGACACACTTTGTTCAAATTAGATGCTTAAGTATACATGCATACATACGTATATACATATATCAAGTGGGTTGCCGTAGGTGTCTGAAATATAAAATTAATATTCATCAAATGAATCCATTTTAATTTGACTCATATTTATACAAACACACAAATGGCCGACGTTTAATTTGCTACAGCGTAGGCTGAAACATTTGAAATTCATACAAATGCGTACGTAATCAGAAGTGCAGTTAATATTTCACTTCAAAGTGTTAAACAAATTTGAAATTTACTACAACGTTAACGTTTTTCTAATAAAAAAAATTAACAAAATTTTCATTAAAATATTCTTCTCTCCTTATATAGAAATTCCCTTTAGTAATGATACAATTATATCAAGGCCTATACAAATGGCCAATAGAACCTTTTGTCAGTACTTTTTAAAGTAAACCTCAGCATAATGAGTCTTCTCTTTCGGCAATAGCGAAAGGTTATTGGAAGTCGAGTATACACTGAAAAAATTATCGTAGGTAATATCAACGAAAAAAAAATATTTAATTCGAGTCTAAACATGTTTTCTTCAAATCTGCAAGAATTTTATTAAAAACGATAATTTTTCTTTAAATTATCGAAATAAGTTTTATGCTTAAAATTTATTTAAGTGGAACCAGTTGATTTGTATTAAATGCTGTTAATTTAACTGAAATTTTATAAAATTAATTAAAAACCACCTTAAATTAAAGAAACTATAATGACTATAATAAAAATAACACAATTAAAAACATAATCGAATAATATTAAAGAAAATTCATTAAAGTTAATATGGGAATGTAAAATTAAATAAATTTCGACAATTTAACCTCTTTATTATAGAAAAATTGAAGAAAGTTCGTTAATTAAATCGATTTATTTTTGAAATTTAAAAAAGAAAACCCAAGTATGTTAATTTCAAGGTAAATTCATAGAAGGTAGTCTTATCTTAACAGCTGACGAGATTTGAAATGTCAAAATTTTGTTGTTTTTTTTCATCATTTTCGCATTTATAAAACCTTGTGTTATTAAGTTTTTTTTTTATTGCTTTTATTAATTTCCTATGGAGGTTTGAGGGTTAATTTTTTTGACATTCCGCGTGCACTTTAATAAAAATAAAATGCCTGTTGCTACGAACGTATGTTCATTAAAAAATTGTAATTAAAATTAAAATAATTTAAAGTGAGTTTTTTTTTATTAATTTAACATTTAAAAATATTAATGTTTAAAAATTAAAAATCAATTGTTTTAATAAATAAATAACTGGCGTTACTAATCAGAACCTACGGTTGAGGAGCAGAAGGGGGCTATTAATTTAAGTAAATCTCTAACGAACTAGAAGCGAACTAAAATCGAATGGGACCAAATTAGTTTTAAAGCAGTTCAAAATTCTTTTCGTAAGGTAGATTTAAGGAAATTCATAAAATTAAGGCTCAGCGTTAAATACAAATACCTCAACGTTTTAATTGTAAGGAACAACTCCTTAACATATAAAATATTTTGAATAAATCATAGGACCCACTGTGATTAACTCTTATTAAATAAAATCTCAAGAGGTCATTTGTCAAAGTTATTTCCCTCCAGGGAAAGCAATCAGAATCTGATATTTAAAAATCCACTCACGTGTGCATTTGATGGGAGTCCTACCATTAGGTTTTCCTAATGCGTCTATTCTTTACCTTGATTTACAATATAGTTGGGAGATTTCTGTGTAGGGTTTATTCCAACCAAGACGCTATACGACATTTAGCACTTGTGAACACACAATTAATGCTGAAATGTCCTCTTTTGACTAAGGCCACGCTTTAAACTCCATGTCAGACATCAAAACGAAAATATAAAAATATTTCTTCGGCAACTGCCTCCCAGCAGATTTCTGGGAAAAACTCTGAGAGTAAATAAAATTGCCATGAAAAAACTTCTTAGAGTTGACTTTTACCTGAAGGCCCCACGATTCATGTATAAAATTAACACACACAACATAACTGGTGTGAATAGCTGGATCGAAATCCTGATTGAAGGATTGTAATGACCAATTACGTATGTATTTCATGTCCTCTTTTAAGCATAGAAATAATTGCTAGCTTTTTGATGATAATTCAGGAATTTTGTAATTGTGTAGTAGCGAAGGGGCTCAAATTTTTATGTCGGGATGTATTACAAGAGTATTTGGGGTGGGCCCCTTAGCAAAATTCAATAACGAATTGACTGAAGAAATGTATCAAAACATCAGATTGTTTTACAACTGTTGCATTGACAACGATCCGAAGCTTAAATCTACATTTGTAACGCCTTGAATTGAAGAGAAATATATTCTCGAGTGGTAATCTTATAATCTCGATTTAATACCAATCGACAATCTATTGCAAATTGTAAATAGGATAGTTTCAATCAAAGTACCCGGTATTAAAGACATTCTGAGAAAAAAAAATTAATTAAAAGTAAATGAACTAATCTATAAACCTTTTATTATTTTGTCATACAATTAATTATTTGTCCACTTAAGTTCAAAAAGCAAAGTATTTGAATTAATAATCATTTAAGGCTTTATTCTTAATAATCTCTAAGAATATGAACACATTCGCTGCTAAGCCAATACATAAAATGACAGTATTTTTTAACTCTATGTTGCGAATAGGTAATAACATCATATCCTCGAATAAGTTTACTGGCACTACTTTCTAAGATGTTCAAAAGAATGCTGCTTAATAGTTTAATACACTAGAGCCCCGAGTTGCGTCGTCCCGATTTGCGTCGCTTTTTTTAACTAGAAAAATTCGATTTGCGTCGTTGCAATTTCAAGTTGCGTCGGTTCGAGTTGCCTCATTTAGACCCCGATTCTATTTGCATCGTTGTGTCGATTCTATTTGCATCGTTGTGATTGCGATTTGCTAAAAACGGTTAAATTTTTACTGCAGCATTGTGCATTTTAGGCATTTGTAGTGTGTAGTGATGATATTAATGAATTTTTACTGTCTCACGATGAGGAGCTTGATAATGAAAATTTATTAGTCATTGATATTCAGCATGTTTCATGTTATAACAGGAGATGATAAATTAGAAGAAAACAAATTAACAGTCGCCAATATTTTCCAAGTTTTGCAATTAATTTCCCATGCAATGGATATATTTGCTGATAACGATCCTGACGAAAATCGTAGCACGGGCGTAAAACGGTAAAACCATCCAATCAAATGGATATAAATGTATAAGTATTTCTGATTTAGATTTATCATCTGAAGAGAGTTCAATGTAAGCTAAATAAATTAGAAGTTTTAATGCACCTACTTCTTTGAATACACATACATACATATTTTAATGAATAAAATTTTTACGTCTTTTCTTAATTTATTGTTGTGTTATCTCTTTATACTAGTTATATTGAAGTAAATGAAATAAATAAAAATGTATTCATACGTGTTTTTATCAAAAATACAAAATTTGTTTGCTTTATTTTGAATATTTCCCCCAATAAGTTAAATTTTAGTGCATTTATATAGAAAAAAGTGATTCGATTTGCGTCGCGTTTCTCCGGTCCCGATTAACGACACAAGTCGGGACTCTAGTGTACCACATATGGATGCCAACGTCATAGTTCTCGACCATCAGGTTGGCTTTAGGTGAAAACATAGCGCGATTCAGCAAGTTCACAAAATTATCAATTTAATTAGATGTGCTTTTGAGAGCAAGCAGTATTGCTCTCCGCTATTTATTGATATATCTCAAGTCTTCGATAAGATCACGAATGTCTGCAGGTGTATCTCAAGGCAGTATTCTAGGGCTGTTTCAATACTTATTGTTCATTGCACATACAAGTGACTCTCAAGTTTACTTTTGCAGATAATTTAAGTATTTTTAAGATTCTACAGTTGCGTCTCAAACACTTCAATCTCACGTTAATGAATTAGAAAATGGACTGCTGAAATGGATGGTAGAAGTCAACATTTCTAAGTGCATGCACATTAAGCTTACACTGAGAAGGAGAAACTGTCCGCCCATCAAGACTATTGGTGTGACAGTATCAGAATTATCTCGACCATCGCCTCCCTTCCCATCGACCAACCCTTAACTTATAACTGAAACTGCTTTTGTATTTGAAACCTATTTAACTTTTTGGCATCTTAACTTTGAATAGTTATTGCAAGTTCCGAATGGGAAGAATGTTTTTAATGCTATTGCATTCTACGTTCTATAGTTTAAATACTGTCAAAATTTGATTAAGATGCGCCAATCCGTTCCGAAGTTATAGGGAAAAATCTACTTTGAATACATATGTATATACTAGAGGTGTGCACAAGACATTCTGATAGGTTACTCTTCAGCGAATGCAATACTGTAGTGTACTCTTTTCTGTTGCTCTTGATTTTACGAGTGCACTGAAATGTGTATTTCTCATTTATTTAATGTATACAACAGCACTCGTTTGCCTGTGAAGTAACGGAGCTATGCTTTGTATTGTAAGAGTTTATTTTACTACTGTAGCTACATTTTCAGTATTGCCATATGAATATCAGTAGTGTACAAAAAGTAGTAATGTGAAAGAGATTCTTCCCCAGAAATTAAAATTTAAAAAGTTACTGACAATGCTGGCGTCGACGAAGATGTTCGGTTGCCGAGAGCAAAAAAAGAAACACATGTTGTGACTCTATGAAAAGTTCAATGGTCTATAATGTTGTCCAATGGTTTACATGTGCAGTTGTTTTTTTTCTTTTTTGAACTCTATCTTGGCTTCACACTTATTTATATTTCATAGCTACAATCAATATTCGGTCCTGAGAAAAATGCTATCGTGTGTAATTTCATATGTCTTGTCCACACCTCTATTATATACATAGTCATATGTTGCGTGAAAACTTTGACAGCTCATAACTCAAAATACACTTTCCGACTGAGAATGTTATAAAACGGAGGCATCGATATATGAAAAAATAACGTGAAATTGAATTTAAGAGCAACAAGAAAAATCCACAGACAGAATGTATCTTTTAAGGATTTTTTTATTTAATAATTATTTTTAAATATAAATAACGTTTATTTTATTATAATAAAAAAGAGAAAAAAAAGGTAAACAATTTAATAAAAACATATTACATACGATATAATACACAATAAATTCAAAATGCATTCGAGTTAAGTTAATTCAACTATTTTAAAATAATTATTAATGATGATCCCAAAATTTGTATTCTTTTGTAAAGTAAAATTTTTTTGTTTTTTTGTATTAAATGTTTGCCAAAAAATTTTGAAACGAATGAAGAATTTTATATTTGAATTAATAATTGTAACGGCGTTGTTTACTGCGGAAACGGATGACCAGATAAACAGCAAAAAGAAACATGATTGCCTGCAGATAAGAAAGAGATTCAGTGTTTGTATCAGAATGGAATTATTATCTGAAATAGAAAATCATTTGATAACTTACCGTAATTGACAATACGACCCACTCGCCTGACGATGCATATCCGAAGATTTCGAGGAATTTGTCTTGGGCGGCTTTAATACATCCTGTGGTATAGATTTTAGTGTTGTCAACAATTTTATTCGGGTAACAGCTATTGGGAATTGTGCGCAATAGCTTAGTGTAATCGGTTGGTCCTATGAGGCCACAGCAGCCATACTAAAGAAGTTACGAAATAAAAGAAAAATTTTGTTTCATTCATGCAATATTAATTAATTAGGAATAAAAAATATAAAAAAGGAAAAACTCAAATTGGGATCGGAATCCCCTTTATTTTTATATACTTATTAGATATATGAAGCTATGTTATGTTTACTTGGACATTTCTGCAGAATAAAACTGTAATCACATTATGCAGGGAAACTTGTCAGTTGTAGTATATAAAAACCCGTCTAAGCCATAATAATTGCAATTAAAATGAAAAAAAAATTAGAAACATAACTGCGGCAAATTCTAATCAAATATTTGAAAGCTATTGTAGAATTAGCCTTAGCTGGAATTACAAAATTTTTCTCTTATCCTTACTCTGCAAACCTATACTAACGTCTTAAAATTTAATCAAGTCTGTATATTGTATGCAGATTCAAGACCATCAAACAATAATTCTGTTTAATTCTGATTAAAAAACTGAAGCTTCCATTTCCACAGAAAATGTTTTTATTAGCAAATGTTATTTATTACAGTCAACCCTCCTAAAACGCCGTATTCCCATAACATGACTCTAGTAGCTAGATATTGTAAGAGAGTTTAATATCTGTTTTATTTTCGACACAAAAGCACAGCTGAGATATATAAACAGCATGTTTATATAAACATGCCAGCTTATCTCATAGCCATCTACGACATCGTTTTAAGTCATCTCAGAGGCCTTTCAAAGTGCATACATTTTGTTGTTAGAAAAACTTGGTCCTCTCTAAAACTCATACCTCACGTTGGGGATGAATGTTGAAAAAATACATTATTTTACGAAAGTCTTGCTTTTAGTTCAGTATCATACGTTGGATATATTCTACGCTCATCGAACTCAACCTCTTATATGGTGTTGCTTTCTAGTGGACTGCTCTGTAAAAACAACATAACGTTAGACTTCTTGACAACGTCAGAAGGCCTTGTTCGCAGTGTTTAACTGGCTTCCTACTGTGATTCTTGCTAAGCAGCCGGCCAAGTTTGCTGCAACCAGACTTAATGCTTTGTCTCGTTGGCACATTGTACCTTTTGGTCACTCCACTATTCTGGAGGTTAATCCAGTGGCCCCTGTGTACGTAGACTATATCGCTGCAGAATATTTTCTTGGCCGACGTTACTACCTTCTAATTCCGAATAGGGATGATTGGAATTCTAATTCAGTAGTCCCCCTGGAAGTTCTGGACGGCTCTAAACTCGATAATAGGGTTGGAAGCGGTGTCTTTTCTGAGAAACTAGACCAGAACACTTCTCTCCGTCTGCCGGACTACTGCAGCGTGTTTGACGCAGAGGTGATGGCAATTTACCGGGCCGCTCAATTCTCGTCAACGGTGCTCCTTTCAACTGCGTCTCGGTCTTTTCTGATAGTCAGGCTGCGATAAGATCTCTATCGGGTTTCGTAAATAACTTTAGTATCGTTAAGAGAATGTCACCGCTAACTCGAGCTTCTTTCTGCGCGCTTCACCAGTGTCTCATTGGTGTGGGTACCTATGCACAGTGACATTGCGAATAATTGCAGGGCCGACGAGCTCACCAGAGCTGGTGCGATTCTTCCGGAATCCTCTAACCTCAACCTATTCTGGATTAATGAGGAGTTCTGCTCCGCCCCTAGACTCACCTAACCCTTGATAGATAGAAGGCGTGCCAACCAATTATTTGGTCTTGATCGTGACGTTGTCACGACAACAGTGGTCTTGCTTACAGGTCATTGAGTCATGGGTAGACACGTAGAGGGAATGAGACTGCCATTTAACAACTTTTGCCGTGGATGCAGATCCGCTGAGGAAGAGGAGCCTGTCGTCCACTTTCTTTATCAGTGCCCGTCTCTTGCTAGGTGTAGATATAGGTTATTTGGCTCCAAATTTCTTACCAGCTTGACGGAGCTATCATCTATTCATATCGTTTATCAAATTTTCTGGAAGGTTTTTCAGTGCGGGGTAGTCGTGCTTTTGTTGAATAGCCCTTGCGCTGATAGCTTCTGCCTTTTCCCTGTATTTGGTGGAACTTGGTCAGTACAGGGGCTGCGTTCTCTGCGTCATCACAATGGGCCGCTATGCGTGCTCAAGTTTGCTTTATGATATCAGAGCTACCACTCCGGCTTAACCTAATCCTTATGTATATAATTCTTTATCCTTTAATTCAATAAAAATAATTTATCTTGTCTTGGTTTCCATATAACGCGGTACGAATGATGTGATTTGTACTAATTCTCAGTTCCTTATAGCGCGGTAGGCGGATTCCATAGAACGCGCAAGGAGTTAGCCTGGAATCCTAGTTTCTGATAGCACGGTTACCATACAACGCGGTAAGCATTCACTGCGTTATAGGAGGATGGCCTGTATTTGATCAGTATTGTTTTCTTAGTACGAAAATGAAGACGCTTCTTTAACCGTCCATTTTTGTTTTGTTACACAGTTCGACATCCCAGACATTAAATTATCAATAGAGTTTTTACCGGTCTTCCCGCCCCGCGAATTAATTAATTTTTTTTAATTTATTTTAATTAAATTAATTACATTTTCCACTATCTACGGCTTTTTTTGATGATTTAAATGTTATAACTGGATTGAAATCAATGCTATGCTTTAAAAGTTTTTTCTTTTAAATAAGTGAATAAAGGGCCCTTACTGGCTAGGAAATGGTTAATACTTTTATAGAAGAAATGCTACAAGTTTTCAGTCGCCGGAGGAGGCCGTAAGTAAGCGAAGCTGCATGCAGCATCAACTGCTGATGCTATTGTGATCATGAAATTTAATCAAATGCTTCGTTTTTGGTACACAAAATGTTTAATTCATTATATATCAGAAAACAGATAAAAGAAGAGATGCAAATTAATAATTTCAAAGATTCGAATTTCTTCAAAACAAATATGAACAAAATAAAATAAGCTTCTATAATATATGCAGTAAATCTTTACGAACGCTTTCCCGGTAATGGGAAAAGTTCGAGCAATAAAAATCTCTTATTATTAACAAAAGGAAAAACGATGTAATTTAATTGCCTGATAAATAATTTACAAACTTTATTCTTTGGTAACATTTTGGGCTCACAATTTGCTTGAAGAAGCTTACGCATCACTGAATTGATCGTATTTTACTAAAGAAATTGATCAAATAAACCAACAGCAATTAGTTGAAATAAATGATATTTTTAGGAAAATTTACTACAAAATGTTTAAAGAGCAAATAGAAGATTGGACAGAAGTGTGAATCATTTTTATTTATTTTTATTACAACAATAATAGCCAATGTCACAATAATAAAGATATGTCTGGATTTAGCCATAGCCGCACACCCAATTGCGGTTTTTGTAAGATTTTCCTCTTTGTCAACGATGAACACTATTGAATATTTATTATCAACTTTTCTGGGGACTAAATTCGATGAACTGGTCATCAATTGAATATTGTTTCAATATTGTTTGGATGCAAGGCCGTTTCAGGTTGAGGTGTTGAGAACTGACAACCAAGATCATCCGTTTCGACTCTGTTAGACTTTTCCTCTTGGGTTTTCACAAGTCGCAGTCGCAACTAAGCCGCAAACCTCAAAGCCTTCATAATCCACAGGATCGATCATAGTCATTATGATTTCTGCACCAAAGCCAGGGAAAATTAAACATTTCGGACATTGGGGCTCCATACAGAAAATTTCAAACATATCTCACAAATACCTTGTGTACAAATAGGTTTTGGGAGAAAACTAATGTTTAAGGGTTCGCGATATCTTTGGAAAAAATACAAGTAGAGACAATATGATGCATTGTTCTTTGCAGAAGACATTTCAAAATTCAAAGATTACATGTCGCCCCAGATTTTTTTATTATTTTATTATCATATAACTCATATCCCAGCTGAAGACCTGGCCTGTTAAGAGAAATTTCTGATTATATATTTTTACGAAAGTGGAAATGGTGTAAATAAAAGCTGCAAAAACAACACAATGGACTTGATCATGAGTGAAATGATAAACAAAAACCCCAAAAAACAAAGCAATGGACTTGATCACGTGATCAAAGAATAAACAAAAATATAGCAACAACATCAGCATAAAATAATATAAGAGATAAAAGATGTAAACAGACAACAACAAAGTACAACAAATTGTTTACATTTTCGAATTTTTCCCGAAGGCCGTCATCATCCTTTGAGAGCATTCACTTGCCTATAAAAGGCAAGTCAAAGCGAGCAAGTAGGAGTTCGAATTAAGTTAGTCGTGTATGACGATATCGCGTTAGTTACAGTGAGAATTCAATCAGAATCAATAATCCAGCGATATTAAAGGCAAGACAAAGCGAGCGAGGAGGAGGTAGAAATAAGTTAGTCGTGTGCAGTGAGAATTCAATCAGGAATTTGTGAGCACACGAGATCAATCTATAATTCAGTCAGACTTGTGTGCAGGCAAGTTGCGTGTGAAGAACACAGTTTTTAGTGTTTAGCTTACCAAAAGGTTGTGAGCAAAGACGAATAACTAACAACTGTCATTGTTGTTTAGGTGGTACAAGTTCGAACAGTGGCACAAAAGTTAATTGCAATCTACGAACTCATAACGTTTTTAAAAGGTAAAAACGTAACAATATTATTGAAACTACATTTTGCAAAACGCAACATGCTAGAAAAGGAGTGTGGAGAAATAATATTCTGTTCTCTTTCGAATTTGTAGTGTAGCTAACTCGGGCTTCTTTCGGATGTAAAAGCCGTTTGAGTTTAATTGCGCATGGAAAGTCAGAAATTTTACACAAGTATTTTTTCAAAGAAGCCTTTTTTGGAACTTCACAGCTCTCTACGAAATTTGATATGTAGAGCAATTTAGGCAGTTTAATCTCATAGTCTCTTAGATCCAGGCTTGCAAATTATTTAAGTACACTAGCGTATGATATTAGATGGATTCCAAAGAACATTTGACAAAAAATTGTTTAATAATTATCGTGCATTTCACTCCGACACAATCAAAACTTTGATCGGAAAATCGAAAAATATGATGAGTTGCAGACTAATGGAATTAATGTCTGGAATTTATACATTTTGTTGAGCATTGTTTAATAACCAATTTCATTTTCAATAATAGATACTTAGTCAGCATTTTATGATTATCTGCGTACGAGTTCGCAAGTGCTTTCTGGTTAAAATGACTATTCGTCAACACTCCGTATTTGTGTGGGTTTTTTTTTAATATAATTACTAAGAACTTGTACAACTAGTAAGATTCCATAAATTGAATATTTTTAGCTTCAACAATTACACAAAGTCAAGAAATGAGTATATTTAAACGTAATTAAAGATAAATCACATCTCTTTTGAAATAATGAAGCTTTCTTTAGTAACTAAACTAAACTTCGATTCGCTTTATTAGTATTCTTTGATGAGAACTCTCTTACACTACACCCAACATATGCTTAGCTGGAAAAACTTATTACTTGAGACTTAAACAAAGATGATGAGAGAGCTGTTTTTCTTAGGCCTATATTACTTTAAGGTTCAAGAAGAAATTAAAAAGCTCTTGTAGACAAATGTGCGTATGAATACCAAAATGTTTAAGCAACATAGGTATTTACGAATACATATTGTATGTCATAAACATACATACGTATGTACATACATATGTATTATTAATTACAATTTAAAATTATTGTAAAGAGTTAGGTGTGGATGACTTTTTTCATTGTCTAAATTTTAATTCATATATTGTCTGGGCATAAAATTATTTCTTATAAGGAGAGGACATGACACAATGTCATGCCATTTCGAAAATAGTTTATAATTGCTTACATGCTGTAAATTTGGTCAAGTTAATTTACTTTAAAATTTTCTTTATCTTTGTAATTACATTGAAATGCTAATGAACTGTAAAAGTTATTCAAATAAATGATGTCATTGCAAAATTTTATTACAAAAAAAAAAAACATTTTTAAAATTAAAAGAGAAAATAAATGTATTGGACTTACGGTTTGTTGTGTATTATCCATGGCACCTGGAGTCTGAACTTCCTTCTGCCAAGTTTTATTAACATCCTCACGAGCGAATTTTCTTATAATCTCTTCATAATCGAAAGAAAATACTTTGTAACAGATTTGGGCTACCAAAGTGGCCAAACAGATCAGGGCGTACTAAATTATGGGCATGTTTAGAATGATAAAAATTTTAAAAGAGAAATTTTAATAAAAAAAAAATCATAACTTACGGTGGCTGTCATGCAGACATGTTCATGGCAAATACCGCAACAGCCCAACAATGCAGCTCCCAAATTAATACCGCCAATAATGTACATGTAAATTACATAATTCTGTGGAGCCGATTTCAATATTAAAGTGGCCAATACGATTAATAGTATGCCACTAATCTGTAAAAATAAACAAAACAAAAAAAAAAACAAAAAAATATAAAATAAATAAAACGAATGAGCAGGTGGTTTATATCAATACAAACAGAAATTATAAAAATCCCACTACAATTACTATTAAAAATCATGAGAAGAAGCTTCGAATGATTAAGACAATTAGGAATGTTTTTTTTTTTCATTCTTTTCATTTTTTTATTTTATTTTGATGTTGGTCGACTAATTGTTTCCATTTGTTTTAAAACAAAAAATTAAAAATAAAAACAGAAGTTTTGTTTTCTATTGTACCTACATATATTGTATATATTGTTAGCAAAACTGGTTTCTACACGAAGATTATCGAAGAAAACATTTTTAATTCCGAATGTATTCTAATTTTATAAAGAACATTCTCACACATACACACACAGCTACATACACACATACATATGTATACAATATGTAAATAAATATTTAAATATTATTCTTCTCAAGTTCGTAATACGCAATAACTCAACTCGAATTTTAATAATCTGCTTCAAACACTTCAGACTCGATGGAATGAATATGGATGGCATGTGGTAGGTACGCATACTGCATGTTTTTTTTTCTAAGTATGAATCAAATAATGTTAGAAAAACAAAAACAAAAAAAAAATTCACACTCATACGCATACACAACCAGCGAAATGTATTGTGCTAATAATAAATAAAACAACAAATAAAAAACATAAAAAACAAATGAAACTGATGACATCAAAAGCATTCCAAAACTATTTGAGGTTTCGAAATGGGAATAACATTGTCGAATGGGAAGTTTTCTTAGAAAACAATTCTAAATCGATTACAATATAATGAATACACGACATTTTTAATGAATTATTAAAAAATATTATTCAAATGTGTTAATCACGAATGATTTAAATGACCATTACATTCCGGTGCAAATGAAATAGAAGATGTCACTAAATTCTGTTATCTTAGGAGCATTTTATCCGCAAACATGCAAGATCACCTCACACAGTTTGACGCCATAGAACAATTGGGAGCTTATCCTCACTAACTCTTCTCTACGAACAAAAATTGGAAATTTACACTCGCTACCGTGAAGTAAGAAAAAAATATTAAAAAATTTCAGTCATATTTTACAAATGAGAGTTAAAACCATACGATTATTTACTCGATTACTAAAATCTTAAAACAAAGTAAAATGAATGCATTCCTGATACGTAGAAATACGATGGTTTTTGAGAAATTTTAATCGAAATATCTCAACATACCGTACGGCTTGTATTCTAGTCTAAATTCTCCTTTAAAGCAAAATTCAAACAAAATTCACCCCCTTCTGCGGTTGCGATACATAGAACGTTTTCGTAATTAGCGAGAAATACAAATGATCGTGAATAGCTGTCTTCCTTATCCATGTCTTCTAGCCGAACACCTTATCCAATAAAAGGCTTTAGCCAAAGACAGACCAATATCCCTTATTGATCGAGGTAAATAGTCGCAATAGGCATTGGAATGGCCACAGCGTAAAAAAGGCAGACCGAATTGCATTCGAAAGAAATCTGCAAGGCAACATGAAAAGATAATGTTTTGCTCCCACCTGTAGGGGTGTGAAGGATTTTTAGTCATGTAAAGGTGTTGGCATCGAATAGAGATTTATTTGGGAAATATATTGAAACCCTATACTTGCTATGGGAACCAGGGGAACTTATACTTTTATTGAAGCATCAAAAAACAATAATAATTTATAAAGCAACTCTTGGTGCAAAACAGATAAACGTAGTCTTGTGATAGACGGTAGATGATGTACCATTCAGTGTCATGATTTGTAAGCCATATTTAGAAAACAAAACAATAAATCATGCAATTATTTTAAATATTATACGTTGTGGGATTTTTTTTTATTTTTTTGTTCTGATTGTATAAACTTTTTCGCATTAAAATCGAATTAATCATTTGAAATATAAAAAAAGAAAAAATTATTTTTAATTTTTGGAAAATTTTGTTATCGGAAGCTGAGCTCTAGGTTTATTTTTCTTATTCATTTCTTTGTTTATTTCGATTTCTGTTTTTATTACAAATTAATAACTATTGAGAGTGTATGTAAGGCCACGAATCGGATAGAATTTTAATTTCTGGCGTATATTTTGAATGTCAAAAATATTGTGTGAATGTGAATGTGAATGAATAAATTTTGTTTTTAATCAAGTACAGATGGTGATGAGTGTGTTTGCTTAGTATTTTGCAAAATATATGCATGGAGGCATATGGAGTATTATTATATTTTTTTAAATTATTTTTTTTTTTTTTGTTTTGTATTTATTCTCCTACAATAAATATAAAGATTCACAAATAAGGTGAAAGGATGAGATCATGCACGGGTGTAATTACGGCTTTAATCGTGTTTGCTGTGTAGTAATATTTTTAAATTCTTGTTAAAGCACAATAATTTGTGTGAAAAAAAACAAATTAAATAAAAATAATTTCTTAAATGGCAATAACAAGTGTAATTGACTGTTTTACATAAATTTTGACTGCAATTGATTGCTTATACTTACCGCCATAAAGGAGTTCAAAATATTTAAAACGCATTTCATTGCTCCCGAAGTACAACCCATTTTGATTTGTTTCTTAAGCAGAAATTGAAAAAAAAAAAAATTCAATAAAATATTAATTAATTTTGTATAATATGTATAGTATAAAAAATGTCTTTAAACATTAAAAAAAGACACAAAAACAATTTCACTTCTGAATCATTTTCATTTTATACCACAAAACACACGAGAATTTTTTTAATTTCACTTTTAAATATAATTTTTTTTTTTTTTTTTATAGAGACAATAACATATTGAAGTAGAACATCACTTTACCTATTTGTTTATGCTTTTTGTTTTATATGTATTTATTTATATTTTATTTTATTTTCTTTTTTTTTTATTGAAATTTTTAAATACAACGTATCGTTTAGAAAAAGCAAATTCTATGAATCAACCTCGTCGATATTCTGATGATGAATGAGCAACAAGCGTACACAATATTTCTTTTAGTCTGTATGAATTCATCGTCTTGAACTTGTTTATTTCGAAATTCGAAAATCTGAATTTCAAAAACTGTAAACTTCAATGCACATTTAACAGTATTACAGAAACTTTTTCTTAATTTAACAGAGTTACTCGAAAGTCTCTATGAAAGCTGTCAACCTGTCGTAAAGACGCTTTTCTATGAGCTTGCGACTCTACAATATTGCGTTCTCAGATTGTTGAATGTTAAATAGAATAGTAAATAAATAGGTTACACTTGTATCTCGGTTTACGCGGAACTCGGATTATGTGGTCTTTAAAATGAAGAAACAATTTATTTTTACTTATATTCTATTCAAACTGAAACTAATTCAACCATTGCACAATCTAATGAAATGGCTTTAACTAGTGATGAGTCGGAAATCATAGAAATTCGTAAAAAAAAACTTGTTGAAAATGATAGCGATTAAGTTGTAATGAGGAATAAATGTTTATGTTTTTCTTTTTTTACTTGAATTATATTTTAATAAATTATTACCAGTATAAAACTAAAAGTCATCGTAGTGTAGTAGGTAGTGTGTTGGTTTAGAAGTAAGACCCGAATTTAAATCCCCAGTCAGACATCAAAACGAAAATATTTCTTCGGCGACTTCTCTTCTCAGCAGATTTCGGGGAGTAAATGAATTGCCTTGAAAAAGTTTCTTCGAAATCTGTCGTCCGGAGTCGGCTTCGAACTGTAGGTCCCGCCATTCATGTATAAAAATTAACGCACGCAACATAAATGGTGTGAGAAGTTAGGTTGTACATAATTTATTTTTTTACGCTGAGGAAGGGCAAATGTACCTAACCGCAGCATAGGGGAAGTCATCACGTCCTCCGTCCTCCCACTAAATCCCCCTCTCGTACTGTGGACTGTTGTGCCCACTCCGAAAGTACAGTGGTATTACTTCGAAGTGGAGTCCTTTTCAGTCTCAGAATGCGCTCCACGTAATTTGCCACTGAGGTCCAATTCTCTCTACTCGCAATCATCATCCCGACAATGATAGTGGCCGTTATCGTTCCGATCATTACCGTCAGTGCAGAGCGATTGCTCTTCCAGCGTGCACATTCGAAGATAGTGTGTTCTGCATCATCACTTACCTTCCCTTCCTCGTAATGTAATAATTTACTTCTCCAAATTTCCGACCGGTCTGGCTTTATATCCGGAATAAGTTTCGCCGTCTACCTTCATCGATCCTCATCGCTCCATCGTCGTTGCCATTCTGAAATGGTGTTTTTCCTGAAGTGACCGGTTATGTGATTTCCAGCCGATTTCGCCTTATAAATCTCCATCCGCTCTGCTGCTCCACAGGTATGGTACGTGTTTTCATAAGTATAGCTGGGGCGGACACTGCACGATATGCCCACGCAATACGTAGTGCAGCAGTTCTCTGTATCGATAGAAGTAAGTTCGCCATTTTTCCAACTTCTAGCGTTTCGGCCCAAATTTCGCTCCCATATAGCATAATGCTGCCTTCAACATCCATCGGGAGTCTCCGTCTCGCCGGTAGCGGGCCTCCAATATTCGTCACTAATCTGCTGAGCTACCCAACGATCTTTCGGGCTTTGTCAGCCACGTACTGTATCTGGTATGAGAATGTGAGTCCGGGATCCAGCCTTATTCCCATGTATCTTACCGAGCTCTTGGCCTAATTACCTCGTTTCCAATACTCATATTCACATGTAAGGGGATACGGCGACCAGTAGTCAGTAGTAATTCCGTTTTATGCATGGCTAGGTCTAGGCCGTGGGAATCCAACCATCTTTCCGTCCTTAGCATGACTCGTCTCAGTTTTCGCTGCGCCTCTTCCGTATTCCTGGCCGTGATAACGACTGCAATATCATCTGCGTGTCCAACAAAAAAAGTTCCATCTGGCATATCCTCCCTTAGAATACCATCGTAATTAACGTTCCATAGGTCGGGGCCAAGAAGAGATCCTTGTGCCGCTCCGGATGTTATATGCTTCACCCTTGGTCCCGAGCTTGTGTTATACAACAGCTGTCTGTTGCTCAGATAATTACTTATCATGGCCGGGATGTAGTTTGGTACCGAGAAATTGTACTCCAAAGCATTCAATACATCGCTCCATCTTAGACTGTTAAACGCGTTTCTAATGTCCAAAGTCGCAAGCAGTAGCACAGGCTTCGTAGAGCTACTCCCACGCTGTTTGACTATCGTTGCTTTTGTCACCTCTCTCAAGGCATCAGTTGTAGACCAAAATCCATATTCTCTGGTAGACAGTCCGTCACTATTCTCAATAGCCGCAGTAAGCCGTGACTTCAAAAGCCTCTCGACAGGTCATACATAATAACCAATTATGTATGTATAAAACTATATTTGGCTTCAATGAAAAAGTTTGTTTACAGTAAGTATTCACTTTATGCGGTTTTTCTACTGCGTAAATCGAGGTACAGGAGTATATGGATATAATCATTTTTTATAAATAAAAAATGCAACTGAAAGAACCTTTTAAATTTCTTCGAATCACGCGGTTGTTTTTTTCCACATAATGCATACATAAATAATTGGCCATTACAACCCTTCAGTCAGGATTACGACCTAGCTTCTCACGCCACTTATGTTGTGTGCGTTAATTTTACACATGAGTGGCGGGACCTACAGTTTAAAGTTGACTCCGAACGACAGATTTTTGAGAAGCTTTTCATGGCAATTTTTACTCTCAGAGTTTTTGCCAGAAATCTGCTGAGAGGAAGTCGCCGAAGAAATATTTTTCGTTTTGATGTCTGACCTGGGATTCGAACCCGGGCCTTTTGTCTAATAAGCCAACACACAACACACTACTACGGCGACTTCATAACTCCCAATTAAGAGAAACAAATAATTACATACAATTACGCTCGATCCTCAAGGTTTAATGGATTTGATCGCCTATTTTGGTTTTTATTTGGGGTTTTAAGAAGGCCTCACTTATCGTTTCATGGGCGAATTAATTAATTAAATTTTGGTTCTTAGAAATAAAAAGTCATAGTGGTGCTTATATTGTTTACTCAATTGTATGTTGTAGAATAACTTTTAGAAAAAGCTTTATATGCGGTGTCGACTACTCAGAGACAAATCACTAAAAGCCTAACTATAATCTGCTAAACCAACTGTTGAAATTTAACGAAAACTCAAATGTGTAGGAAAGCTTTTTAAGACTTTTGAGTGTCTATTTATTTTAGGGATTACCAGTGTTGCAAAATTGAAATTTCGAAATAGTACTGAACTATACTGAAAGAGTACTTTTTTGCGTCAAAAGTAGTTTTATAAAATTATATTATAAAATTTTGTTTATTATACGATTATATTTATTTTATTTATATTTTACGTCTAGAATGGAACAGAGGAACTAACCACATACATGTTTCTCATATACGAAACAAAAATAGTTGACTCGAAATGTAAGATTTAATCAAAAATGTCGATGCAAGGGGTTCATTCATAATCTAAAAGTGAACATTAATTAATTAAAGCATACGACGTTAGCCCCTGGCCATTATATTAGCCCAACCCCATTAAAGTTGAAAAGCGCAAACCATAAAATTGTAATAAAAGGAACAGAAATATTTTGAAATTGAAATGTTCCCAGGAAACAAAAAATCTGAAAAAAGAATAATAAGAATAAAAAGAATAATGTTTAATTAAAATTGGGAAAATGATTTTTTTTATAGAAAATATGGATGGTAATGCATAATGCCTTGCCTCCGCTCTGCTGTAAAAATTTTCTTAAAAAATTTCTAGTCCAGTGCAGTGAGGAGGAGATTTTTTAAGAAAATCTTTACAGCAGAGCGGAGGCAAGGCATTATGCATCCATAAAATTGTAAAAAAAAGAACAGAAATATTTTGAAATTGAAATGTTCCCAGGAAACAAAAAATTAGAATAAGAATGAATTCTTAATAATTTTTTCTGATGTTTAATTTAGATCCGATACTAAATAACAATAGCTAGATCGAACAAAGCACACAATTTTATAAATATTTCGACAAAGAATTTCCAATTTGCAAAAGCATTTTTGGAATAAAACATAACAGAAAAAAGAAATTAGTCAAAAATTCATTTACAAAATATATTTTAATTTCTTAGATTTTTAAATTTAATGACAACATTGTTTTAATGCAATAACCAGACATATCAGTGAATGCCTGCACTAACAGTTGTAAGAATTACTTAATTTAGACACGCACCGTCCAAATCACAATATACAGTACATTTATTTATGATAATACAGTACCCATTTCGAATAAAGGCAGTTCGGTGAGTTGCGATTTTCTTCAGCACGTCGGATAAATTCTTCACCTTTTGGTGACATCAAATTCACAACATTCGAAATATGTTTGATTCATACGCCTACTCATTCAGCTTCATAATTTTAGAAAGATACTGTTACGCAGATCGAAACGACCTAATATCGTTTCACATAAAAAAAAAACAACAAAAGCTACCAGCTACACTGACACCTAAGTACATCGAACCATTTGTAAGTAAATCAACAATGCATCAGCATGAGTATGAAAGAGATAAAAAACGCAATCTCAACAAGAGGCAATGTGTACATAATACATACTAACAATACATCGAACATCTTCCAAATAACAACAACAACCATGAGAGCAAAACGGATGGACAAGTAGCATACGCAACAACAAACAATGTAGTCGTAAGACAATTCTCGAGAAAGCGAAACCCAAACATTCCACTTCGTGAACCATCATCAGACTGAAGAGGTTCGCATAAAAAAAGACAAGACCATGGTAAATATTTATAAAGGTGTAAGGACTCCTACAACAAACCAAAAACAACAGGCCAATTTGTTGTTTCTCTGTTTGGCTGGGACTGTCAAAATCACCTGACAGAAAATTCACCATGAAGTCAATTTATAACAAAAACAAATAAAAGCACTAAGAAATTGATTTTCAAAATAAATATTAATTTTTATAAATAAAAAATTGATGAAAACAATAATAAAATTTTATACATACGCTTATATATGTAAATATGTATACAGCATAACATTTGTTATTTTTCTTGTGTTTCCTGATATTAATTTTTTTAAATTAAATTTAAATTTAAACTGTCAGAAAGTTAATATAAACAAACAATACTTTGACAGTCCTCTATACAACTACATAATCACCTGACGACAAGACAAAGCAGGCAACGAGTTAGTTAGAATCAGTGTTGAAAAATTCAGTACTTTTGTGCTTTTTTTTTTGTACTTTTTCATTTCAAAAATACCGTACCACCGCGACGCGTGCGTTACCTCTTTATTATTTCATATTGCATGTCTTCCGCTTATCAACTATTAATGCATTAGCAACACGTCCAATGCAAAGATAAAGTAGAAGTAGACTTTAGCCCCACTTAGCCAAACATCCACAGAAGTGGTTGAATTCTGTTGGTTTTTATTTAATCTTTAATCATTGTAAACGTTATTTTTTAATTTTTGTTTATTAAAATAATAATAGAACATCACAATACACTACACACACTACATTCTATACAGTGTTGTGAATTTTATTTATTATAATAACAAAAACAACAAGAAACATTTCACAAGATAACTGAGAATCTTTCTCTCTGCTCGCTATTGTAAATTCAAATACTAAAACAACACATAGTATGTCTCATATGCTAAAATTAAATCAATGAAATTTATATGTTCCCTGTATTCACTATTTGCTTTGCATGCCATCCGACTTAAGCTAGTAAAGGAAAGCAATCTTAGCTTACCCCATTTACACCACACATGGAACTCTCCTCCACACACACTGTGTTTACTGTAAGGCAAGCCATTCAACTTGATCGAAAATTTATATGAAGAAACACTCAATTGCTTATGTATTCTTGCTTTAGTCATTTCCATACAAATTTCCAATTGACCAAAATCACTTGCCGTACAAAAACAATATTTTATGCACACAACACTTTTAACACCCACACACATTTTTTTTTGAGACACCATTTTTTTCTTTTCTCCTCTTGGGAGCACCTTTCATAAGCTTAATGAACTTTTTCGATTTTCATGGCTTCCTTTTTTTTTTTGCATATTAAACTAGATGACCAGTGAGAATATTTCGCACCGTTAGTTGTCATTTTTGTAACATAAAATGAAAATAATTAATAGAAATTTTATTAAAAGTATAAAAATATTAGAAATCATAATATCATCATACATATTTACATACATAAATACATATCGCTCCTTTATTGCTACATAGTCATATCTCAAAAAAACTTGAACTTGGCAAAATGCGATTTAAGTTTTCAAGACATACGTCCTATGATCTAATTACCGCAAACACTTTTTGCTATAACTTCGGTTCAGCTTGGGATATAAAACTGATTTTTTTTTTTCAACATATACAGAAGGTCTAAAAGAGCAGTTTTGGTTAAGTAAATACAAATTTTTAATTTCTTGCGATCTGACTATGTTGTAATGAAGAAGCTTTTATAATACTTCTTTGAATACAATGTTAGAGGTAATGACCTCCTAATACAAACAAAAATATTTTTAAAAGTACGCACTCGAGAAAAAGCCACGTATAACTGCCCATAAGAAAAGACCGGTTCTGGTATATACAATCCTAGCTTTTGAAGAGTTTGACCTTGTGCTTTGTTTATCGTCATAGCAAAAGCAACTTTCACAGGGAATTGCTTTCATGTCATTTGGAAAGGCACAGTTAGATCAGAAGGTGTAAGGTTGGTTCGGGGTATGAGTACAGTTTTATGGGTATGAATAATTTTTGCTGATATAGAACTACGGGATGGCAATCTCCTGCTTCTAATAGGCAACAAAACTAATGCTGATAAATTGATTAAATACAAAATTCTACCCGGCATCTGTAATATATCCTGCAAATATCACGACAATCTAAATTCCTCAAAAGGTACTGTTTATGCGCCCTATTTAAATGACGTTCCAGAATCAGAGATTGTATCAGAACTAAGTTCCCAAGGTGTTACTGATGTCTACAAATACCAAAAGAAAAACGAACAAGGTGTCTTTAAACCAAGTGGTGTTCTGCTACTAACTTTTGACCGCTATTCAACACCAGAAAAGCTCGATATCTCCTGGCATAGAGTCAAAGTTCGCCAATATTTTCCAAATCCTATGCGTTGCAAAATATGTCAATTACTCGGGCACACAAAAAAATGGTGCAAAAACAATCCATTGTGTGAAAACTGCGGTCTACCCCCTCACACCCCTGATAATTGTACGCGGACTTTTTGCATAAACTGTTCCGACGAACACCCGTCTTCTTCTAAGGAATGTAAAATATTCAAACAACAAAAAGAAATTCTAAAAATAAAAACAAAAGAAAAATGTACTTTGAAAGTCGCTAAGGAAAAATATCAGTCGCTAAAATTAACTGAACCACAAATTGAAACATATTCTGATGTCCTAAACAACAAAATCAACAAAAAATCTAACGAAAAAAATATTTCCCCTAGCAACAACTCCGCAATAGTCACTATTGAAGAAAACATTTCAACTAAACAAACAATTCCCCAAAAATATAACGTTACTGAAACAACAAAAAATACAATTGATAATTCATCTACTTTTGCCAAACAACAATCAAACCTACTAAACACATCAACAAATAAAAATAACAATTTAAAAACATTACCTACAATAACAACTCGGTCTATGACCAAATCTTTAGCTAGCACATCAACAACAACTACTTTAAAAAATAAAGAAACACACAACACAAAACAAACCAAAAACCTCGCTTTGCCTAAGACAACAACAGCAATCAACAATTCCTTTATTGAACAAAGAGAACTAAAAGAAACAATGTCTGTAGACGACGAATAATTAGTCCTCTACTACTATAATGAACTTAAAAATTCTTCAATGGAATATTAATGGTCTAATTAATAATTATCACGAACTACAACTAATAATCAAAGACCATCATCCGGACATTATATCTATCCAAGAAACACATATACCATCCACCATTATCAATAATATAATATACCCTAAACAATACAATGGTTTTTTTCACAATTTAGCCAGTAACAATTCTGCTAAACAAGGTATTGCAATTCTAATAAAAAAATCAATACCCCACAAATTACTATACACAGATCAATATATAGCTTCCATTGCAATCGAAATAGATATTGGTTTAAAATTTAATTTTGTTAACACCTACATTCCACCACATCAACCCATCTCTGCAAATATTTTAAAAAATGCCTTAAACAAAATTAATCCCCCCCTTCTTATTACTGGTGATTTTAACGCTTGGAGTACACTCTGGGGTTCAAGAGTCACTAACTCACGTGGTAAGATTTTGGAAAATTTAATTTTAAGTGAAGATCTCATAATTCTTAATAATAGCAAACCCACGCATCTATCCACTCACAACACTTTTACACATGTTGACATTTCCTTATGTTCACCACAGATTGCCACCTTCTGTTCTTGGGATACTCTTGATGATTTACACGGAAGTGATCACTTTCCTATCATTATTAAAATAGCAAAAAACCTTAACCTCCCTTCTTATGCTAGGAAGCTAAAATATAAAATTGAATCTGCGAATTGGTTTCTTTATCAAAGTTATTGTAAAAAAAACGTACCGCAAATCAATAACTTTACAAATGTTAATCATCAAGCAGCTTTAATCACTAAAGCTATCAAAGCAGCATCTAATATCAGCATCCCCCAAACTACTAACAAAGGTCCAGCACGTCGTGTTGCGTGGTGGAATCGGGAGTTAGAATCATTAAGAAATCTGAAACAAAATCAATTCCATATTTTTAAAAGGAACAGAAATAATAATAACCTAATACTCTATAAAAAGTATAATGCTATGTTTAAAAGGGCCGTAAAAAGCAGTAAAGCTGCCTGCATGCAAAAATTTTCTTCCAATATCAATCCTACCTCTTCGCCTAAACGTATTTGGAATGACATAAAACTTCTTACCGGTGGCTTAAGTACACAATCTATCAAATACCTTAAATCGGGACTAAATATGCTTTCTTCTCCAGCTGATATCGCCAATTGTTTTGGTAAACACTGGTCTATGCTGTCAGAAGACTCCAATTTTTCACCAAATTTTCAAAAGCATAAATCAGATATTTGTAATCTTATTTACAATCCAAACTTTTCCAACGCAAATGCTAACAAAATCGAACTTCCTATTAATTTGATTGAACTTGAAGACGCATTACATCTAGCCAAAGGCAAATCTCCGGGTGATGATCGCATATCGTATCCGATGTTAAAAAACCTACCAAAATGCTCAAAAATTCAGCTCCTCACTATCTACAACAACATCTTTTCATCCAACGTTTATCCACAAGCTTGGAAAGTAGCAACTGTAATTCCGATCCCTAAGCCAAAAAACGATCATACGGCTCTCACTGGCTATCGACCCATATCCCTATTACCTTGTATTAGCAAAACATTGGAAAAAATAATATCTAGAAGACTAATGTGGTTTTTAAAAGCTAACAATCTCATATCCATTAACCAAGTCGCTTTCATGAAAAAGCAAGGTACAGACGACGTTCTTATATACCTCCAGCATTTTATTGCAAGATCTTTATCAAGCAAAAACCATGTTAACATTCTATCCACCGATTTTGAAAAGGCTTTTGACCGTGTTGGCATCCATGTAATCCTTAAACAACTAGCAGAATGGAACATTGGCAAAAAAATGTATTCAATTGTCAAGAATTTTCTGACTAATCGTAAATTCAGAGTTAGAGTTGGCGGTCAACAGTCTAAAACTTTTGGCCTATACAATGGAATACCTCAAGGTTCTCCCCTATCTGTGGTGCTTTTTATAATTGCCTTTAACCAGCTCAGCAAAATTATTTCTTCTTATAGACAGATAGAACATTCTATCTATGCAGATGACGTTTTTATTTTCACTAAAATAAAGGATAATAATAAAGTTAAAGATGCCTTCACAAACATTCTAAGGGATATTGATAATTGGAGTCTCACATCAGGTGCCAAACTCTCTATTGATAAATGCAGCCTGTTACATATCTGCATTAAAAGGAACTGCAACTTATTTGACATCGAATTTAAAAATATAAAAATTAAACGTGTTAACAACCTGCGCATTCTTGGTATCACCTTCGACAAGAGCTTCACATTTAAAGAACATTGCTTACAACTCAGGAAAAGCCTCAACTCCAGACTGAATATAATAAAGTTCCTGACCTCCAATAATTGCAACATTCATATCTCCACTATGGTTAATATAACACGTTCCATCCTCCTAGCTAAAATAGATTATGGCCTTCCAGTTTATGGCTGGTGCGCTCCGTCAAATCTAAAATTAATTAAGGCTCCATATCATGCTGCCGTTCGACGGAGCATTGGAGCTTTCCCTACAAGCCCAATTACCAATATACTAACTGAAGCCGGTTTACAGTCCATTGAGGACCGCACTATTTCTTTAACCTACAAACTTGTTCCAAAGCTTCTTATCAGTAAAAATAAAGTTTTATATCGAGAGGTACTAAAAGCTTACAAATATAAAAGAAGCAACAGAATAAAATCAATTATCTGTAGATGTTGTGAATTATCAAAAAACCTGGATTTACAAATTAACCCTATATATTCCAAACTACAGTCGGAACCTCCTTGGCTGTTGGAAGGCTCTTCTTTTATAAAATCTATGATTAATCTTTCGAAAGCTAACACCTCACCCACGGTTTATAAACATACATTTAGTAGTCTAGTCGACCATTTCTCTAAAAGCAATTGGAACTTCTTATTCACCGATGGCTCTAAATCATCTGCCTCTACTACTTTCGCAGCTATTCATCAAAACGGCGACCTTATTGAAACCGGACACCTTAACAACTACTGTTCGAACTTTACTGCTGAAGCTTTAGCTATATTGAAGGCGGTTAAATATGCTGTACACCAAAGATCTAAAATCATTATATGCACCGACAGCCTCTCTTCTATACAAGCTATTTGGAATACTAATTATGACTCACAGTTAATTAACGAAATCAGAAACTATTTAATAAAAAATCCAAACACAATCAATCTTTTATGGGTCCCATCGCATGTAGGTATCTTTGGAAACGAACTTGCAGATGCTGCTGCTGTTGATGCTAAAAATCGACCTCTCTTTAAATATTCCACATGGGAAAATAATGATATACGCAAAGCTATTTCATCATTTTTAAATAATCTTCATGAAAGTAATTGGTCGAATTATCTCCACTCCTACAAAAATGTTAACCCTCTTGGTAGGAAACCAAATTACCCGAAAACCTGCAAAAAAAATGCTACTACAACTTTTGTTCGCCTGAGATTAGGCCACTGCAAATACTCTCACCAACATCTTCTAAATAAAACATCTGCTCCGCTCTGCACAACATGCAATAGAAATATAACCGTAACCCATATTTTAGATGAGTGTCCAGGCTTTAACACTTCCCGGATGAATATTTTTGGATCTAAAAGACCTTCCAGCTTTTTAACTAATGTCTGTGATAACAATATTAATTTAATTTATAAATTTATATTAGAAAATAGTCTACTAAGCCTTATATAATTTATTTTTTTTTTTTTCGGAATCGATGGCCTATGTAGCTAGTATTCCCTCCTTTTTAATTAGTTACAATAATTGTATTTTGTAATTAATAAATAAATAAATAAATAAAAATAAATAAATTTTTGCTGATATGATGTGCACTCCCAAGTTTGTTACGATTAGCCTGGTGCCATTTATTAACCCCTATTTAGCATTAAGATTTCTGATTAACATTTTAATTGCATTTGCCTTTTCAAATGCACGTTATTTATATTTTTACGTTGCACGTTATTTTTATTCTTATTTTTCTTAAAACCTTTTTAACTGTTAAATATCAGCTGACACTATATATATGTATATATTAAAAGACACCGTATTACTACATTTCATAAAACAAACAATGCCATGACAATGACGACATTACCAAAATGGCTTTTATAAATTTATATAATATTATGTGGAATAGCGTTACAATTAAGCGACCGTGTTTATTGCACTTGATCTAACAACTGCAATGTATTGCCAAAACAGCTTTGCACAACTTAATATGCATATTATATATAACTGACTTAGTAATAAACGGCATTATAGTAAATATCGGTATTGCTAGAATGGATTTTAATAAATACTATGTTATGTACTACTATTAAGCGACCCTGTATTACCACACTTGAACAGAAACATATTATCATAATGACAACAGTATCATATTATCATGCAGTTCTATATAAAATACAGTTTTTATCAATGAAAATATTAATTTTTCATTTACTAATTATTTTTCGTCATTAGTGTTAGATATAAGCTTTAAAATGAGATATCGGTCATTAAATTTGATGCAGGGGTATGGGAGATATTTGCAACCGACAAAAAAAAGTGCTTTAGAAATAATGTATGATGATGATTATTTTCTAACACAAAACTTTGATAAAATCAACCGAATTGAGTAAAAAATTTTTAATTTTTATTTTAATAACGAAAATATAGAGCACCTATTTAGAATGAGACA
Source organism: Sarcophaga peregrina (assembly GCA_014635995.1). Classification (NCBI taxonomy): domain Eukaryota; kingdom Metazoa; phylum Arthropoda; class Insecta; order Diptera; family Sarcophagidae; genus Sarcophaga; species Sarcophaga peregrina. Next base: position 58,749,969 of record CM025793.1, read on the forward strand.
ACCATGGTACGGTTTGTAAGGGCAGTAGGCTTAGAAAAGTCAATATAGGGATACCCTATGGAAGGAAGTACAATAGGTAAAATGATCGAAGTGATAAAGGATCTTTTCACAATAATAATAATAATGTTTGCAACAGTTTGGCTAATATCTACCGGCGTAAGCTGTTTTCTGTGCAAAATATTCTATTATTTTCTTGAAATTTGGGTTTTAAGAATCTTAACTTTCGGTTTGAATTGAAATGAATGCAGTCGACTAAAGTGATTAATAAGTCCCAAAAATATGAAATAAAAACAAACACATTTAAATGGTTTCTCTATTATTTATGTTTTTATTTTCATTATTAAAAATATTTTCTTTTTTAAATTTTTGTTATTACTTTTTAAAATTTCTTAACAGTAAATAATTGATTGATATCAACACGCTATTAATTCACATTTTTTATTTCGTTTTTTTTTTCTTAGTTTCTTTGGCAAATCTTACCCTCTATTAACGAGAGCTTATAAAAGTGGATTTTTATTTTGTTTTTAACAATTTTTAAAATTTAACAAAATTAACAAGTTAACTTTCAGCTGATATTACGATCGATCTAAATGAAGTTTCATTAGTAACATAAGAAAATTGATTGATTGATTGATTGATTATTCCGAAATCACAACTTGTTCACTTTTGTCCTTCCGGCCTTCTAAAGATTTTGCCAAATAATAAGAGGATATAATTGCAAGAGCCTTAAATAATACAAAAATACATATTTTTGCAAATTAAATTACTTGTTTGATGAAATCAAATAATATTTACCTCTAAAGCAACAAGGCCAACGATGGTCAAAATCAAATAATCACTTTGGCAGTCAATAAATTTAACAGCCATTACTTCACAACCTTTAGAGAAAATATTATTGTCATCGGTACAATCTCCCAAGAGGCAACAGCTGGAAGGCAACTTATCGGTATCATCATCTTTAATATAATCCTCTGAGCCGTTCTTACCACAACATTCATACTGTGAGATAAATTACAAAATTAAAAAAAAAAAAAAAAATTAAAAATAAAAAGAAAAGAAAATGATTTCAATGATAATTTACCTGAGTTTGAATATCAAACATTGCACCGAGATTATTTTGCTCTCTCTCCCAAGTATCTTGAACACGTTGTTTGATCATGTCAATGTAATCGCCTTTCATGGCAGCAAAACTTATCATGAAAATCGTCTCACAAATCACAGTAAATGCACCAACGCCAACATACTACGGTAGAAAGTTAAGTTAAGAATGGAAAACTCAGACTCAATAAAGATTCAGAAAATTATCAACGTACCGCCATCGATAGAATATATGACTCTCGCAACGATGCGAAACATCCTAGTGAACATAGGATTAAAACAAGTGAACCCAAAAAGGTGGCCAAATAAGCGCCGACTGGAGATCCTGCACCACCCAATGTCACTACACCAACTGATATGAGTATAACGGCCAATGCCTGTATGAATGAATCAAATTCAAATTGAAAATATGAAATCATTTAATTATTAATTGCAATAAACAACACACAAAATCTCATTAAAGCTCACATCATTTAATTAAAATAAAGAATTTCTATTTTAATAACATCATGCACTCGTTCAATCTTTCATTCTCTCATTCTTCTCTAATAAATAATTGGCATACACACAGAAAACATTCTACCAACATACACTTTTCTTTTATAGGCATATTCCCGTACAATTCATAGACGTAGTCAAGAGGAGGGTGCCTTTCATTTGAATACCATCCAATCACGGAGGTAACGTTTCTTATTTTTATTTTTTAATATTTTAATTTGTCCTGATTATGTCACGTATTTTTAAATTTAAACACCTATATGCCATAGAGTTGGTCAAATTTTGATAAAATTGTCCAACAATTTTTCTGTTAGCTTTAAAAATCTGCCTTAAAAAATTATTTATAAAATCATAGAATCAAATTGTTGATGTCGACGAAAAAATCATGAGGTTAAACGCTCATCAAACTCACATCTCTATAAGCTCACGGCACCGATTTATGGAAAATATGTGATAAAAAATTCCATTTTTTTCTTTATAACACCAGCACTCAGGGGATGACCGACCCTTACTCATGCAGTGCATTGTGCAGGTTTTTAGAAAAGGTGGAAAGAGGGAACGGTGGTAAGGAAACGAGTTGCTGCTGGTGACTATAAAATGGCCAGTGCTATAACTTCACCATTAGACGATCTACAGCAATCGTCCCCAAGAAGCCCGCTGTTTCTCGGACCACTTATGTTGTGTTTGTTAATTTTATACAGAAGTGGCGGGACCTACAGTTTAAACGACTCCGAACGACAGATTAATTATGATATTGAAGTTCTTATCGTTCTTGAAGGATTACAATTCAATGATGCCGCCATCTACAAACCGCTTCAAATAATGATTCTTTTAACGTGTATCGACACCTTTTGATCTGCATTTGTCTGGTCTTTACCATAAATTGCTCAATTCTGCTTGAGTCAAGAATGGATATACATTTCTTACACTAAGTAATTCATTTTTACACTATTTACACTGAAGTTAAAAATCTTACATTGCATTTTTGACATTCAGACTTGCACTTTGTAAATCATACCGCATACATACATTTTTTGTGCATTTTTGACCTCAAAACTATGATCGTGGTCAAATCAAAAATGTCAAAATGCAAGAAACCTCTACACAAATTTGTAGAACAGCCTAGGTATTGTAAAAATTGTTCCTTATAGTTCTTGATTTAAAAATTCCTAATGCCGTACTGGAAGTGATGACAATATGTTTTACATTGAATATCACCAAGAAGAATGTGTAGAAATTTAATTCGTTGCCCAATAGTTGTGTCTAAGAAGCAATGGAACCCTTAAACAGTTAAAATTAGAAAATCCGCGACATCATATTCTTATCTTAAAATCTACATTTCAGATACACTTTTCACTTCTTGCAGAACTACGTTTTGGAATCGAGATAAACACTATCTTTGAACAAGTTCTTATAAAAACAAGAAGAAAGGAACTGCTATTTACATACAGCGATTCAAATGAATAATTGTAGACTCGGTGTGACCTAATTCCAATTGCTACCTTTTTCACTTCAATGACAGCAAATTAAAGTTTTTAATGTTTTCATTAAAAACAATTCTTTAAATTAAGAGAGAAGACTAAATTAGCAAAATTTCATGAATTAAATACATAATTGGTCATTACAACCTTTCAGTCAAGATTACGACTTAGCTTCTCATCCACCACATATGTTGTGTGCGTTAATTTTATACATGAGTGGCGGGACCTACAGTTTAAAGTCGACTGCGAACGACAGAGTTTTGAGAAACTTTTCATGGCAATTTTTGCCAGAAATCTGCTATGAGGAAATCGCCGAACAAATACTTTTTGTATTTTGATGTCTGGCCTAAGACTCGAATATAATAATAACAAGTCAATACACTACCTACTAGACTACGGTTGCCTTATAGTTGATAAAATACGGGCGATGGTGGACTTGGCTGGTCTGAAGTCGCACCCATAAGTTTCAATCGGTGCTTCGAAGATTGTCTGCAGCCATTCACACAATACGCCACATACATACATAATTGGTCATTACTGCCCTTCAGTTAATATTTCGACCTAGCTTCTCACACCGCCTATGATGTGTGCGTTAATTTTATACATGAGAGGCGGGACCTACAGTTTAAAGTCGACTCTGAACGATAGGTTTTTGAGAAACTTTTCATGGCAATTTTATTTACTCTCAGAGTTTTTACCAGAAATCTGCTGAGAGGAAGTCGCCGAAGAAATATTTTCATATTTTCGTTTTGATGTCTGACCTGGGATTTGAACTGTGGCCTTACGTCTAATAAACCAACACACTACCGACTAGACTATGGCAACTACAGATAAGGAATTATTGTTGTATTAGAATAAACATGAACGATGAATCATTGGAAACACGTCGTTTCATTAAACCGCAGTGCGAGAAATTAGTGAAATTGTTTATCGAAACTGATCCACAGTGGGTGCACAGAATTAGAAATTAAATGATTATGATGAACGGTGGGTTTTGAGAAAAATAAAATCAAGCCATTCACTACGATGAATAAATTATAAAACAGCGAATTTGAAAAGAATCGTTCGAGTCGGGAACATTTAAAATAATTTACAAGGGCGAATAGCTAAAAAAAAATCCTGTATTAACAAATAAAAAAAAAATTATCGGGTGAAACAGCATTGTTTAATTCGACAAATTGAATTGAATTTTAAAATAAGTACGTTTGACATTAGAAAAATACTGGGTTTTACCAGATAACACTCAGTTTCGAATGGAGTACTGATGCAGGCGGATTGATCAAATGAACACATTGAACACATTTTCTTTTTTGTGAGAACAACTAGCACACATCACATGTTGCGAAGACGTGTTTCATTTAGCATTATTCAAAATTAATGCAAACACCGGCACAAATATTATTGAACATATTCTCCGTTAGCTCATCACACTAAGGCAGTTGAAGCAACGAATAAGACAGACGGTACTTCGACGTTTAGAAGTGGTAATAAAGGGGCGAATGATTTTTCTATCAAGTATAAAAATTATATCTTAAATTCTAATTAATCGAAAATTAAAATTACTAAAAATTATTTTCAATAAAATGTGATTCATAATATTAAATCGATATAAAAGGCAAGATAAAGCGAGCATTGAGGACTTTTGAGTTAAATCAGTTGTGTGTGAAGATGTCACTTCGTATTCAGTGAGAATTAAATCAGTTGTGTGTGAAGACACGAGATCGAGCTTTAATTCAGTCAGACTTGTGTGCAGACAAGTTGCGTGTGAATTAAACAGTTGTTAGTGTTGTGCTTGCAAAAAGGTTGTAAGCAAAGAAGAATAACTAACAAGTGTTGCTGCTTACAAAATGGTTGTAAGCAGAGAAATATAACAAACAAGCACATACTGTTAAAGTTATCGTTCTATACGTGGTACAAGTTCGAACAGTGACACAAAAGTAGTACGGGCAATAAAGAATTAATTTAAAATTAAACACATATTTATTTTTATTTTATTTTAAAAGGTAAACAGCAGAGGTGTGCACAAGACATATAAAATTGCACACGATTGCATTTTTCTCAAGACAGAATATTGATTGTAGCTGGAAATATAAATAAGTGTGAAGCAAAGATAGAGTACACAAAAACAACTGCACTTGTAAACCATTGTACAACAGCATAAAGGAGAGTTTTGTGAAGAGTACAACAAAAATATTGTACTCTTCATAGAGTCACAACATGCATTTCTTTTTTTGCTCTCGGCAACCGAACATCTTCGTCGACGCCAGCATTGCCAGTAATTTTTTTAAACTTTTTATTTCTGGGGAAAAACCTTTTTTTAATCTACTACTTTTTTACATTACTGATATTCATATGGCAATACTGAAAATGTAGCTTCAGTAGTAAAATATGCTCTTACAACACAAAACATAGTTCCGTTACTTTACAGGCAAACGAGTGCTGTTGTATACATTGAATAAATGAAAAATACACATTTCAGTGCACTCGTAAAATCAAGAGCAACAGAAAAGAGTACACTACAGTATTGCATTCGGTGAAGGGTAAGCCGGCAGAATGTCTTATGCACACCTCTAGCAAACGCGTAACAATATTATAGAATTTTGTAGAAAATCGTTGTATTTTTATACATGTTTTCATAGAGCTCGTTAATGATGCTTGTTTTGAATAAAATATAATTTCAAGAAACTTTCTATACTTTCCACATATAAGTTTCCACTCGTTTGGCATTCAGCAGGAAGCTAGGATGTCGGATAAAGCGATTTCAACAACAGAATAATACTTTAAACTACTGAAATAACCAAGTATTTACGCATTTCGACAAATTCGGAGGTTCAAATTTGAAACAAATTGCATCGTAGTATATAGCAATAAGACACATTAATTAGTAATTGTATGTGGATAGTAAAGTGTGTGCGTGAAGTGTGAAGTCGGCGTAGTCTAGAAGATAGTGTGTTGGCTTATTAGACTGAAGGCCCAAGTTCAAACCCCAGGTCAGACATCAAAACGAAAATATTTCTTTGGCGACTTCTTCTCAGCAGATTTCTGGCAAAAACTCTGAGGATAAATAAAATTGCCATGAAAAGTTTCTCAAAAACCTATCGTTCGGAGTCGACTTAAAAATGTAGGTCCCGCCACTCATGTATAAAATTAACGCACACAACATAAGTGGAGTGAGAAACTAGGTCTAAAGGTTATTATGACCAATTATGTATGTATGTGGATAGTAAATAGAAAGGAGAGAAGTAAATAAAAACCTTTTGGTTTCGTTTTCAAAAATCACTTAACAAACGTAATGCGGATGCATATTACCTGATTTTTTTTTTGTTAAAATGCTTGTGATGTTGAAATATTTCAAGAATGATTAAAATAATGTGTCGGAAGATTTAATGGCTGCAAATATTCACATGAACAGAGTGTCTGAAGTTTGGGTTTCTTTTTCGTTATCAAATTCATCCACATATGGTACCAGAATAAATGAAGGCAAACTACAATTGTATTACAAAAGAAATGGTATTTTGAATGGGCTGATGTTAGAACAATTAAAATAAACAATAAAACGAATATTTCTAACAATAGGGAACACGTACTGCTTTGGGCATAAATATTACAATTGTAAGGAAATGTTTGGGAACATGAAAATTTATAAAGTGAACAGAGTTTGCTGCATTTGGTTCGTTGGAGCGTTGTTTCACAAAACAATTTTTTATAGATAGATAACGATTTAAGACTTGATAGGCAAATACAGTGGCTCCCAGCTTATTTCAACCAAAACCTTTAAAAAAAAATTAAAGCTCGTATAATTTCGAAACGAAACAAGATATTAAAAAAATTTAAATAAAAGTTTATAGAATATTTTTAAAAATTAAGAAAAAAAGTTTTATTCACTGGCCACTCACTGCATTGCAGACAAAATTCGTTCTTTAGTCGGACAATTCATATGTGGAACTCCCTTCGTGCAGAGATTGCAGTTTTTTGGCTTTTAAGGACATAAAATACAGAAAAATTTGGCAAAACTAATAACTACAAAGGTAAATACTAAGCTTAAAGTGACTTTTAATGTACTGAAGTAAAGAAAATGATGTAAATTTTTAATTTTTAAAAGTAGTTAATATCAGGGCATAAATCGGCACATCCTCAATATGATATTTTTAGAGCACAAAATCGTCAAAATTACGATAAATCGTCAAATCTGGCAGCTATGGGTGGGAGCCACTATATGTTCGAAAGTTTAAAGAAATAGATCCGCATCAGAACATTTTTGTAAATATCAGTTATTCATTCATAAATTATAGATCCTGCAGTATATACGCCTTTTAGTAAACAGATTGTGTGTGTGTGACAGCCGCTAAAATTTTGCACATGCAATTAGTTTCTCAGTTCAATCACAGTAAAACGAAAATTATTTACTTTGAAAATGAGACTCGAACTTGCACACTACGTACACTTATGTTGCATGTTAGTAAATACCATTTCTTGACAAATCAATTTAAGAAACAAAAAATAAAAAAAACACAATTTAATCTCTAGTCTTACTATAATAACAACCGTTTATAATAATATAAATCAAAAGATTAACCCTTTGTGAAAGTTTAACATTTTAATTAAATATAAATTGTAATGAATCCAGTTTTTGTTTTTTTTTTAATATTTGGTCTTCAGTTATTCAATCGAATTCAGTTTTAAACTCTAAAAGTATGTTGATCTGAGCTTAATGCAGCTACAGACGAGACTTAAAGTACAAATTTGGAGTGCACTTACATATATACATATGCACATTAGAGCTACTCAAGTTGTATGAAAGTGAAATTCGTGCAAATTGTAACCCTAACATTTAAAACATTTCGGGCCCAGCTTCGATCTCTCGTGAGCTGGATCATTTTGAAAAAGGGTATATTTTTGAGTGTTTTGTTAATTTGAGAATCTGTTTCTTTACCAAAATGAACAATATGTATATCATAAGAAAGGTTTCTTAGTGCTCGTCCAAAAGTATATAGAACTTGTCCAAGGACGACCATCCATCCATGTCCATTTTTAAGGGTATTCTGTAGAAAAAATGGTTTTTGAATTATTTGTTCGGGGTTGTTCGTAATATAAATGCCAAATTAAAATATTTTAATCTTTAGACGATTTAATTAAATACGGGTCTCAGCTTTTTTTTCAATTCGCGCAAGTTCGCTGTAAGTAGGTCAATTGTGTATCAACTTTTTTCTTCTGCCAGGTCATCATCTTTACATGTAAATAATTTAAATTTTTGCAAATTAGCTGCATTTTACAGGGTACTCTGAACTATATAAAAATGCAATTTTATGGTAATTCTAATTTGAAAGCGGATTTGGTTTCTAGATAATGTATGGACTTAAATAGGAATAAATAAAGAAAAAAAGAAATGGTCCACGACTTTTTGGCGGCATTTTTGTGTACCAAGTTAAAAAGAATTATTAAATTTTATTGCTTATATTTAAAAAACTACAAACTACAATCACTACAAAGAGACCCGTATTTAATTAAATCGACTAAAGATTAAAAAATATGATTTTGACATTTTTATTGCAAAAAATCCCGAACAAAAAATTCAAAAACCTTTTTTTTTTACAGAATTTCATTAAAAAAAGGACATGAATGATTGTCCTTGGACAAATTGTGTACACTGTTGGACGCGCCTTAAAAATAACCTTTCTTATGACATATTTATTATATATGTTGGTAAGGAAACAGATTCTCAAATTAACAAAATATTCAAAAATAGACCCTTTTCCAAAATGGTCCAGCTCACGAGAGGTCAAAACTGGAACCGAAATATTTTAAATGTTATCTTAAAAAGGTCCAAGGTATTTTTTTGGAAGGTACATCGAGCACTTATTTGGTGAGTCGCTCTAATGCACATACGCGTGCATTATAACAAACCACAAACTTAATTAAATTCTGATAATTGGACACAACTTAAATAAAAAGATAGAATTTATTTAATGGCAATAATAATAAGGATTTACAGGGACCTAAAGTAATTGTTATTTTTGAATTTTTGATTAATGGAAATGTCATAGAACAAACCCAAGTACACTCGGGTCTCGTTTTATGCGAATTCGAATTTATGCAAATTTAAATGAAAATTTTTTCATTAGATTTTTTATAGTTTTTAAAATTTTATGATAGTTTTTAAACTTTTACATCATTTTTAAATTAAACTAAGTTTCCACAACTGATGTAATCATTATTATTAATTCCGCCTAAAAAGTTGTAATGACCAAAGCTGTTGATTCAGGAAGCGGCAGTGACTACCCTGCCGTTTGCTAAGTTTTATTCTCTTCTGAATGTACGCTGTAGTTTGAACCTGACACCTATCAGATCCTTGTGAAAATCAATCGTTCTATGTTATTTCCAATTATAAAGGCAATTAGCATCAGATTGCTCTAACTATGCCAATAAAAGCCTTCAAAAGTCAAGCCTTGCTTATGACTTAAAGTATACTTTATTTGAAGGAGCTGCTCCTTTTTTATAACAGTTGGCTTCACATTGCATCTTTGAACACTTTCCCTGGATCTGAGCTAGCAGTACTGCTTTCCATCTTACTGAAAGTGATTATATTAGGACTCATCAGACTAGATAACACGTTTCCAATCAGATGGAAAGCAGTAGTGCTAGCGTAGATTCAGGGAAAGTGTTCAAAGATGCCTTGTGAAGCAAACTATTAAACACATACATACATACATATTGGTCATTACAACCCTTCAGTCAGGATTACGACCTAGCTTCTCACATCACTTATGTTGTGTGCGTTAATTTTTATACATAAGTGGCGGGACCTACAGTTTAAAGTCGACTCCGAACGACAGATTTTTGAGAAGCTTTTCATGGCAATTTTTACTCTCAGAGTCTTTGCCAGAAATCTGCTGAGAGGAAGTCGCCGAAGAAATATTTTTTCATTTTGATGTCTGACCTGGGATTTGAACCCGGGCCTTTTGTCTAATAAGCCAACACACTACCCACTAGACCACGGCGAACTATTAAACACAGTGGTGAAAATATAATGGTTTGGGTATACTTAACAAGGTAGCATGTTGGCCCCCTATATTTAGTAGATGGTATCATGCGAAAAAAGACTACCTAAAGATTCTGCAAACCCAATTTCCGAATTTTATGGACAAATGTGCTTATCCCGAATTTCCAACAGGATGGTGATCCGAAGCACACAGCAAAATTTGTAAAGATATGGGATGGGAAACAAAATTTTCAGTTGATGGAATGGCCGGCACAAAGTCCCGAACTCAATCCGATCGAAAATCTTTGGTCATTCGTGAAAATCCGGCTCGGACAGTACTAAACAGTCCCAACAAACATGGTCAAACTTTGGAATTCACTAAATACGAAATGGAATCGAATTCCGAAAGATTTTATTGATCATTTGGTAGAAAGCATCTCAAACCGCGTAAATCAAGCTATTTCTGATAAGGGTCTATGGAATAAATATTGAAATTGGGTTAGTTTCATGAATTTTCTTGAAACGTGCAAAATTGAGTTCATGTGGGTTATTTTCGTTTTTTCATTCAAACTCATTGAATTCATTTCATTAATTATTGTTTTTTTTTACTGAAATTTGTTAAGAATAAAATAAAGAATTTAAATTAATTTTTTTTTTTTTTTTTTGTATTTGCTTGCATGGTTTTGTTTTTGTGGATGACGAAACTCAGTATTGTGAACATGCACTCACTTCTGCTCGTCTCTGTATATATGTATGGACAACCTGATAGGTATGTAATGATAAAATAACGTCGAACCAATTCCAAAACGATGCAGAATGATTGATCCTACGTTCATAATTATAGACTTTAGTTTATTATTTATTATTTTTTAGATCATTTTGTTTTTTTTTTTCTGTAAATAATGAATTAATATTTGATTTTCATTTAATTTTTTTATGAGATTTTGCTTTGAATTTTCAATTAAAATTTGAATTAATCTGGTTTTTCAGGATCTTAGAACGAATCATTAATTTTTATATGAAGCTAGAGTATCGTTTTATGCGAATTTAATTTATGTGAGATTTTTTGCAGCGCATCTATCGCTTTTGATCGTCTTTTCGGGCAGAAATTAAAGGTATTTTTGCCATTTATTTTTTCGAGTGGAAATAACAGTTATTTTTGTTGCAATTCATGATAAATTCATAATATTTGTTAATATATTTTGCAAAACTTAATTCTAATAGTTGTTTAAAATACTTTACTTTGTTTTAATGAATTTTTTTAAAAATATTATGAATTCATTATGAACTAAAACAAAATTAACTGTTATTTCTGCTCGAAAAAATAAATAAAAGTCAAAAAATACATTTAATTTCTGTTGGAAAAAATAAACATCAAAACATAATTCTTATTTTCTGACTTTTGCGATAAAAGTGATACCAGTTACGGTCCTTCAGAATTTACTTTACTACGCCGTCTAAATTTACATCGGTTTCCATGTGAAATTTGTTGAAATCGTAAAAATAAAAGAGAAAAATCATTGTTTGCGCATTGGACTTAATTTAAGTTCTCTTAACAAAATAATCTCTTATAAATACAAATAAATTATTTCTTTAAAAAAAAAATTATTTTACTATATGGCCGCAGGTCATTAAAGGGTTAATTTCAATTTCATTTGACTACGTCTATGAAATCAAAAATTTAATACAACATTTACTTATTAAAATATGTGCATACATACATGTGTATGATGTACGGGTATTTCACATATGAAACTTGTATGTACATATACTACATATGTATGTGTGTATGTAAATATAGGAGATATAAATTCTATTTCTGGCGTTTATAGAAAAACGCTTAAGCACATGCCAAACCAATAACGAACGGTGTGCTTTTCATATGTATTTTGGCAGCAGCAGTAAATGTATGTTTCATGACCCTGATACAAATAGTAACAATGTTACTATACGTGTAAAACTAACTGTACACAACAGTACATATATGTATATGCATGTGTAACAACAAAATTTAATGTGTGTGTGTGTGTGTATTGGGCAATATTATATTCTGGTGTTCCCAATAGAAAACATTGCCTTGAGCTCAACTTAAACTGGCAATTGTTTTCACTTCTTGGATATTCGTGTCTTTAATAATATTTTCTTTTCGTTTTTGTTTTCTTTTTTTTATTTTATTTACCGAAATGAGTACATTCAAGGTTAGTAGAGCATATTTCCAGACACTAGTCGAAAATGACATTTTCATCTTTACGGTAGTTTCCTTGAACCTTGAAAAAACCAGCTGAGAGAACTAAAAAAAGAGACAGAAAATAAATTGAAAATGAAAAACTTTTCATTGAAGTGACGAAAAAAATAAAAAAAAAAACATGAAAACATTTCTATATTAATGGCACACTGCCGTGTTTTTTATATTATAAATGAGTGTCTTAACTTTTATATTTAAAGTTTTAAAGTGAAAAACGCCTTTATTTAGGTCGTATTGGTTCGATTTGATTAATAATTTTTTTTTTTTTATCATTCAAACAAATGAAATCAATAAAAGTTTAGTTAGATAGCAAATTTAATCCCATGTTTCTGTAAGACAAACGATTTCAAACGTTTGTCTGTTTATTATGTTAAAGACACAAACAAAAACACACAATTTTGTTTGCACTTTTCGTACAAATAGCCAAATATTCGTCTAACAAAAACAGACTCTAAAAGATGGCTTATTTTGCATGCACATGTACGCATACATTATTCATACGTACCCGATAAATCTGTTGTTGCCGTTGTATTGCCTATATATTGTTAGTTTTTCTTCCTTTTGTTTTGTTTGATTGACAAAAATAACTCAAAATGCGTGTTTTTTCTTTTGTCGTTTGTGGATATTTTAACCGTTTCAGTTTGTTTTCTTTTGTTTATATTATCGTTGTTTTTGTTGTTCTTTATTCCGACCAGAAACAAAGAAACGCACTCAAGACAAACACACAACACACGTATCTTTTGATTTCAACAGAATATTTACTTATTTTTTATATACACATACATACACATATATATAAATATATATTTATTGTTTCCTTATAGTTGTTGTTGTTGGTGTCGTTTGGTCGAAAGGAAACGAATAATCATAAAATACTCATGCCTGTTGGTATTTGAAATTTTACCCGCTCACAGCCGATGCCGAACGAATGTGTCTTAAAGCACAGAAGACGTACAGAATGGAAACGGAATTTTGACGTTTACATAATTTTGGTGAAAGGGACAGCAAATATTACCAAAAAGTATTTCTGTCCCTGTCTGATTATTTATGTTTTGTTTATTTATGTTAGTTAATTTTTAGGGTGGGTTTTTATTTTCTAATTTGGTAGAAATTTATGATATTTTTGTAAAATAATAGACTATTTGTGAAAGGAAATGAACTGTTGTATTGGGGAAACGTAATACGGAACTAATGTATTTGGTGACACATTTCAGCGATTGTCACTAACTTAGTATTTAACCAATTGAGAGGTATATTCACAAACTCCTGAATCAAAAAGTTATGAGCATATATTTTGTTATATTTTTATTTCTACTTGTCTTTTACACACGGAACTTGTTTCATTGTTAAGAGAAGATGCTAAGAGTTCGATTAATAATAAAAAAATTACCGAATTTTAACTTTTTCATTCAAGAAATTAATAAATACTAGTAATATACACAAAGTTCTGCAAGAAAAAAATTTTATGAGTAATAGGACTTATTTGATCTTGATGTATTTAGTTTCTTACTTACCTTTTGCACAAGAAACTATATTCATTACGACCAAAAACTACATACATTTCGATTAATAATTAAATATTTAAGAATCTCTAAACTTTTCATTGAAGAAATTAAAAAATATTCAAAATTTTCCCTTTTTTAACACAAAATCAATCTTTGTTTACATTTAATTTTTCAACTTTATCCACACAGTTTTCACTCTGTATATCTATTGCTTCTAACACATTTGCTTTGCAAAACGTATAATACATTTTTTGTCTCCCTCTAAAAAATTATGTAAAATTATGCTAAGTGAGGTTGTCAAACGTCAAAGTTTTCCCTTCTGTGCATGTTCTGTGTCTTAAAGAACAAGTGGTACTGAGGTGAATAGCTGAGAGAAGAAAATCTTATGAATGTTTTCCATTTTATAATAACAGAGATGAAATACTATTGTTGTCGACATTGTTATTGTAATTGCTACAGCTCACGATGACGATGATGATGCTTTTCTTTTGACTATCCCTGAGAGTGGTGTAATTAGACACGTACGTACATATGTACGTGTGCGTTGTTGTATTATCCATTTCCACCACTACCACATGTTTACGTGCCGAAATGATGAAAAGCAAAAACAAATGAAATTGAATGTAATCAAAATGAAAAATAAATCATTTCACTTCGGTAGGAGTATAAATCATTTCGTGTAAGAAGATGTGCTGCCGTGTTTAGTTAGGAACGAGAAGATTTTTAATCTTTTTTCTAAAGACTAATGGTATTGAGACATATGGGCAATTTCATGTCTACTACATAAATGATCTTAAAAAAGGACATTCGGAAATTAGCTGATAGAGCTGAAGATTTGTGTCTGGCCTTCTATCCAATAGTACTAAGTTTGGTGCAAATTTCATCCAAATCGGAAGACAGCGATTTTAAAAATTGGAAGCAAAACACTTATTTCTTCAGGTATAGAACAATTTATTAACGATTTATTTTATTTTGTTTTCTGGCTTTATCCGGTTTTCCTTTTTTTCAAAATTTCTTTTTTTGTTCTCTCTTTTTTTATTTATCTTTACTTCAAGAATGAATAAAGCTATCTATCTTTGAAGAGATATTTTTGTAGATTGAAAATAAAATTAAAATATATTTATGTTTAGTTTTAAATCAATTCTTTATTGTTCGCACAATTTCGTGTGCCACCTTTCACGGCTTGACTTACACAACAACAATTTGCTTTAATTGTTATTATTCTTTACCTTCTTCCACGTACACTATAACAATTGCTTAATAGATCTTCAAATCACAACTATTCTCTTCACACACAACGTGTTTTCACACAAGACTGACGGAATTCTTTCTGAATTGCCGTTGCATGCTCTGTCTTGCCTTTTAAGGATAATGTCTTTGCCTTCCCAAAATCTCTACAAATGTAAACAAGTATCCATGTTATTATTGTTTGTGTATCAGAGATCAGTAATGAGTATTCAAAACGATGAGCAGATTCGAATCATACTTATAATTTCAGATACTTATTCGTATTCATACTTATTTGATACCATTCTACTGATATTCAAAGTTTAAATTACTCATCGTACTCATACTTAACAATGCGCACGACGTTGTTGATTTCGACTCACCTTTATTTAGCATAAACACGAAGCACAAAATAAGTGTAATACGAGTGCGAACACCACAATACTCGCTAGAAGGTTATGTGTATGCTTTGCTTGTTGTCTTTGTCTTTTCTTTCTTATTTATTTGTACATGCCACAACCACTAAGGCTGTAGATTTTGATGGATAATTCGAATCACTCGAATCATTTATAAGTATTACAAGTATTTCTCTAAATTTATGAATATAAATGAGTAGGCGTATGAATCAAACATATTTCGAATGTTGTGAGTTTGATGTCATACTCATTGCAACCTACGTCAATATTCTACTGAGTGCGAATAAATCAGAGTAGTTGAATTTCAATTCTGTTGACTCACTCATACTCCAAATTCTATGAGTACTTATGAGGAGTAAAAAAAACGATTCATTGCTGATCTCTGTTGTGTATCTTGTTTACGTTTGCAGAGTAGTTGTTGCTGGTTTACTTGTTTATCTTCTTTTTTTTATACTGATGTTGTTGTTATATTTTTGTTTATTCGTTGATCATGTAAACAAGTCTGTAGTTTTATTTTTGGAGCTGTTGTTTATCATTTTAATAACAACATTTCTATTTTCATAGCAAAAAGCCGACTCCATCGAAACCGATCTAATGCTGTACTTTTCGTTCTTTTTCATGTAGTGTATAGTACCTGTGTAACTCCACAAACATGGTTTTGTGTGTCTTAAGGATTCTATTCTGACGACATTCTAATTATAATGTGAGGCTTGTTTCTGATGTTAAGGCCGAAAACTTCCACTTTTTTTGTACTCTTCGTTTTATAAATATTTTTATAACTAAAGCCGAATAACAGTAATCGATATATTTAAAAACGATTTTGTATTTAATAATAAAAATGAAAAGTTCTTTTTAATTGCTAAATATCGAGTCAAATTAGAGTCAAATAATTTGTATCAAGTCTTTAAATTTTACAAGAATAGGCTTTAAAGGTTTGTCGGAAATATTCTATTTTGAATTTTAGATGACTATACGACGTACATACATACATACAGTGGGTGCACAACCTGAGCAATTTGTTTGAAACCTGAGCAATTTTAATTGGATAAAAATATAAGTGATGAAGCAATTCAAAAATTTTTTTTCGTTTTTAATTTAGTATTTAGTACTTAACAAAATAATATAAAATTCAAAACTAAAATAACCAAATTTTAAGAAAAGAACAATCAAGAGGAAAATAACTCGGATGTACTCAGTTCTGCACTATTCCAAAATTTTAGAGAATACGAATATCCAAAGACACTTGTTATGTAAAACCTCATTTACGCTATTTGGAATGATCTCCATCAAATTCTCTATAATTTCTTTAGGAATATTTGTCAATTCCGGATGAATCCGTTTCCAAAGCCCATCTAAATTGGTTTGGGCTGATCGGTACTGTCACAACTGCCTCTTCACGATTGACCACAAATTCTCAATCGAGTTGAGATTGAAACTCTGTGAATGCCACTGCACTAATAGAAAATTTTGCTCACTATGTCATTCTTTAACGATTTGGAGGCGTGTTTGGGGTCGCCATCCTGCTGGAAAAGTATTTCTTGCGCCGGATAGGTGCTCTTAACGACAAAATCAGAAATCTGCAAAATTCTAAAATAATCTTATTTTTTCATAACATTATTGATTCTTGGCAGTGGTCCGAGGCTACATGCTGGGAAAACAACCACATACCATAACGTATCCTCTACCGTGATTCAGCATTTCCTTAACATGTTGTCTTTGAATTCTTTCCCCATTGTGGCACCAGCAAAACTGCTTACCATCAGATTGAAAGCGGTTGAATTCTGATTTGTCTAACCAGACCACATGTTTCCAGTCATCCACTATACAATTTCTGTGCTCTCTGGCAAACGGTAATCGCGCTTTTACATTTTTAGCCGAAAGTTCTTGTTTTGCTTTTTGACATCTGAGGTATAGCCAATACCTTTAAGAGCTCTACTTGCCATCCATCAACTAACGGCTTTCCCGATTGCCAAAGACGCTTCTTTCGGTACTAAAAAATGTGTCCCTTTTCATTTTTGTTACCATTAGACGAGCATCTGCATTAGTTAGTAGTTTTCTACGAACTTTGACTTGAGGCTTGGGAACAACAGAACGATGTTTTTGGACTCTAATGATTACTGACTAACTAACTCCAAGTTTTTTAGAAGTTTCCCTGATAGAATAGCCATTTGCAGTCAAAACTACAATACTGTCTTCAGTTGCTTTCGAGAGTTTCTTCTTTTTTAATAGAAATTGTTTTTTGTTCTATAAGTTGCAAAAAATATTCGCTCAACGAGATTAAGTAATTTATATTTAATCAATTGAGCAATTCACACTAGCCCTTGTGTCGTTGTATTCATTGTATTGGTGGACAAATATACAACAGTGTATGCTTGTTGTTGATAATTTTCATGTAAAAATCCGATACACTTATACACACTTTTCTCATATGTTTTCAAAAGTTGTATTGGTTTCGTCCTATCAAATACATTTGGAATACGATATACTCAATACAGCATAGCACTGAGCGTTCATAAACAAACAAGTGTATTCAATACAACATACGCGATACAAAGTCGTGTGAATTGCCCAAATATTTTCTTTAAAAAGTCAAAGTAGTGCAAAAACATGAAGAAGTAATGGTAGTTTTAGATTTCGTTTTACATACGAGTTGTCTTTGCTTAATGCTTAATGGTTACGATTTTAAATGTTTTATTTTATTTTGTTAATCACTAAATGCCAAATAAATGACAAAAAATCATTTGAAGTTTTCTTTATTTCTTTTAGTTTTATTCAATAAAAAGCGTCCAAAGTGCAAACATGTACTTATTTTTGCTCCCCACTGTATATTTGTGTCTATATTTATCTACTGAATACACCTAATTTTGTGTTTACAAACTGCGCAGAAATTCTTTATAAAATCGGGAGTAAATTTATATTTGCAAAATTTTAAAAACAATAGATATTTGAAAACAATTCAAAAAAAATTGATTTTAACATCCGTTAAATGCGCCAGTCATAGTTCACCTCACAAATATTTATAATTTCATGTATAAAAAAGCAGCAAAAAAATTTGTTTTTCCTTTGTAAATAATTGGTTTGAAATTTGCCAAATAAATATTGAAAATCAAATCTAAGAATTAATTTTTTTTTTTGTACATTAAGAAATAAATTCGTCATTAGCGTTTCAATTTTCAATAATATACCCATTTTTGTTATTTTTGTAATTTCCTTAATTTTAATGTCGAATAATGGACAAAGTTCCCTGACGATTTTCCTTAACTAACTTTCATATGTAAATTATTAATAGTCTAGTAGGGAGTGTATTGACTTATTAGACGTGAGGAAACCGTACATAATCATTTACAAGCAAATATTTACTGGTCGTTGACAAAAAGAAGGCAGAAAGACTCGCTATCCTTTTTCGTATTTGCGTACGTTTTAGATGAAAAACAAATAATAAATTACACAGACGGATAAAATAATGAAAATGGAATAAAACGAGAGACATTCCGAAAATTAACTCACTATTGTCGATTGACAAAAAAAAATTTGATAATACAAAAGTCTGCATGTTATAATATATTTAAAGAAGGACGAGTATACTCGACTTGGCAGTGCGGGATACCCTGTCAAAGACGAGTATACTCGTCCCTGGCAGTGAAGGTGTTAAAAACATTTCAAACAAACAAATTTTACAGTTCTAGTGTCATAGGCTGTCCCTTGTGCGAAGTAGATACACTAGGCGTATGATAACTTTTAAAACATTCTTTGGGGTAAAGTCCTTTCACACATACATAATTGATCATCACTACAACCCTTCAGGCAGGATTACGTCCTAGCTTCTCACACCACTTATGTTGTGTGCTTTAATTTTATACATGAGTGGTGGGGCCTTTTTCAGTACTTTTTTATTATTACATTTTTTATGTCTTGCGCTTTTCAACTATTAATTCGTTAATTCCATATTTAATGCAATGCTAAAGGTAGAATAAAGATTTAGTCCCGGTTACCCAAACGTACATTCGTTTTTAGAACACGAAAAGCAATGAAAACTTTTGCCGAACTGTAATGTACATTGCTTTCCATATACTAAAAAAGAGCGTATGTTACATTACGCACTTCGACGTTTGACTAAACGGGGCATATACGTTTTATTACATTCCGAATCAGTTGTTCTTGTCTTGTACGTGAGGAACGTGATTAAGTTGTTAGCTTTTCAAAAATCTGTCTTTCGGAGTCGAATTTAAACTGTAAGTCTCGTCACTCGTGTATAAAATTAACACGAACAAAATATGTAAGTGATGTGAGAAATTAAGTCATAATCCTTATTAAAGGGTTATGGTGACCAATTTATACGTTTTTTTACAAGAGTTCCATTTGGTGGAAAAAAGTACTCTTTCAGTTAGAATTCAGTATCATTTCAAGATTTCAATTTTGCAACACTGATAATAATGAGCAAAAACATTTCAAAATTCGCATAGTAATATATTGAATAATATATTGAAATTTTTCATACCCTGGTTGAGATTTTTGTCTTTTCTCAAATTGGTATTCCATTTTACAGTGTAACCATATTTTACATAAAACCCAACACACACATCATAAAACTTTAAGCAAATGCAAAAGAACATGATTCGTATAAAAGTCAGTAACGGCATAGCCTAATTCAAATTTTTTGAAGTGGTCCAGTAGAAAATTCCAGTGTTTCAGAAATGTGTTCCAGGGTTAATATTGAACATGTTTATAGATGATGAAAAATGGGCATAACGAACACGTTTATAAACACAATCACACACGAAATGTACAGGATCTACTAAGTTTTGGTTTAATTTTAAATTTTTATGGACTTTTCCGTTGGATTTTCAATTGCCTTCTATTGAGGGGAAAGTCTAAACTGTACTAAGTATTAAACTGATTTCAATTTTACAATAAGTTTTTAACAATCTTCTAATATGAATCCACATTCTTTATCGTTAATAAAATTTTATTCCGTTTTAAATAATTGTAACGGATCTTATTTTCTTAACCATAATTATGTTTTTTTTTATCTACATATGGAACGTAAGTTGGTGATGGTTTTTGTATGTCGTATTCCTGAACTTTCCCTCAACTTATCATCAACATCAGAGGCCTTTGGTAAATTTGTTGCTATAACCACTTGCTGATTCGTATGAATAAAAGATCCACATTTGCTTATGTTTAATTTTAATGATTCATTCCGCTTACGTTTAGTCTCGTCTACAGTGCGTTCATTTTTCTTACTTCTCCCTTAGTACTCGTGCTATTTCACCTGATTTTGGTAGCAGGGCTCATGGCAGTAACGTTTTATACAAAACAAAAGCTTACGATCCACAAATCTTTACAGTTATTTTTAAATGTTGCCAAAGAAAACAATATTTATAGCATTCTGCAGTTCCTATGCTTTTTGTTTTATAATTTCTCTTATTCATGTACTTTCATAATATTATTTTTGTTTTAAATTTAGTCGATGGGAGTTCAAAGTCGCAATTATGCTACTTAAGGACAATAAAGCTTCGAGTCCAAATGGGTTTCCTACTAAGTTGTTAAAGAAAGGTGGTAATGAGTTGGTAGAGTGCATGAGCCAGTTTATTAACAAAACACGGTTAAAGGTAAGTACGTGCAGTATCATCTGTCCAACTACAGAGGTAAAAACTTTCTCCCTATCGCATATATAAGGTTCTTACTGGCGTATTGTGTAAATGGCTGCAGTCAATCGTCGAACCACCGATTGAAACTTATCAGTGTGGCCTCAGACCAGGCAAGTCCATCATCGCCCATTTTTTATCGACTATAAGGCAGCCGTAGTCTAGTAGGTAGTGTGTTGGCTTATTATATTCGAGCCTTAGGCCAGACATCAAAACAAAATACAAAAAGTATATCTTCGGCGATTTCCTCTCACCAGATTTCTAACAAAAATTGCCAGAGTCGACTTTAAACTCAAGGTCCCGCCAATCATATATAAAATTAATATACACAACATAAATGGTGTGAGAAACTAGGTCAAAAATCCTGACTGAAGGGTTGTAATAACCAATTACGTATGTATAAGGCAGCCTTCGATAGGCTCATAAGAAATTGTATTGTTGGCACAACGTCTGTGAAGCTGATAAGAATATGCAAAATGACGTTGAGCAACTCGTACAGCTCTTGCTAGATAGAAATAAATCTCTCCGTTCCATTTTGATATTGTGCGAGATTTAAGACAAGCCGCCTATCCTGTGGCCTTTTCAACTTCGTCATGAGGATTCTTCTGCGGAGGGTGGAAACGGATCACAATGGTACTATTTTCCAAAAAAATATTCAGTTGCTATTTTACATTGACAACATTGACATCATAGCGCATACCAAGCGTGATGTTACTGTTTCCTTTAGTGCTATCAAGATGGGTCGTGACAAAATAAAGTATATATTGCCGACAAGTAGGAATATGCCACGTATTGGATTCCAGATTACGGTCGATAACTGTACTTTTTATATAGTCAACAAATCTAATTATCTTAGCTACGCCGTTACCACCAAAAATGTTGCCAGTCTGGAGATCAAGTGTAGGATCACAATTGCCAATAGGTGCTATTGTGGTCTGCGTAGGTAATTGAGTAGCAAAGAGCTCTCTCGTACCAAAAAACAAGACGCGCATACTCGATGCGCTTTTTATGACACAGAAGCGTGGAGACTAGAGCCAAGGAAGAAAATATATGGTACAAATTTATTTCACATGTTTTGATTAAATAATAGCAAGAACTTTAATTTTTAATTCTACTTATTACAACGCTGCGTGAATTCTCTTTCCAAAAATAATAACTTCTCTGATATCGACATCATGAGCTTACCATTATTTTTTATGTTCTGTTTCAAATGGTACAAGTTAAATTCTTAACAGATTTATTTAATAAATTACAACTGAAAAAACAAAATTTTAAGTGTAAAATATATTATTTGGCGTAAGTATAATAGAATGTTGCCGTGGTCAAGTGGGTAGTGTGTTGGCTTATTAGACGTAAAAGCCAGGGTTCGAGTCCCAGGCCAGACATCAAAGCGAAATACAAAAAGTATTTTGTCGGCGATTTCCACTCAGCAGATTTCTGGCAAAAACTCTGAGAGTAAATAAAGTAACCAAGAAAAGTTTCTCATAAAATCTGTCGTTCGGAGTCGACTTTAAACTGTAGGTTCCTCTACTCATGTATAAAATTAACACACACAACATAAGTGGTGTGAGAAACTAGGTCAATAATCCTGACTGATGGGTTTTAATGACCAATTATGTATGTATGTGTATAAAAGAAAATTAGAAATGCCCCGTGGAACCCATTTTTCGTTAGCAGAACGTATCCAAAGTGAATTGATGAGGGAAAATGGGCATTCAATAAGGTCTATAGCAAACAGAATTAAGAGATCTAAGACGACCGTACAAAATTATTTGGGGGATCCAAAATCAAACGGCACTAAAAACGATGTGGTAGAAAGTCAATATTGACTGACTGCGATGAACGATCAATAAGCGCTTAGCTATCACAAATAATTTAAGTTGTACCCAAATAAAGTCGGAGCTGAGAATAAATGTAACCAAGAGACGGATTAATCAAATTATAAATGAAGATTTAGATGTGAAAAAACAAAAAATGATACTCAAACCACGATTGACCCCTAGACACAAGGCAGTCAGATTGACTTTCGCTGAAAAATAGAAATTTTAGGAAGAGGAGTCGCGTAGTATTATATTCAGTAATGAAAAAAATTCAACCTTGATGGACCAGATGGAGATATTGGAGAGAAAAAGGAGGTGATACGCGGACCAGAACAGCACGTAATTTTCAGGGAGGATCTTTAATGACATGGGTTGCTTTTGGATATAAAGGACGTTTTGCAGTCTGTTTTATTTCTCATAAAATTAATGCGAAGATCTATGTGGAATTACTGGATAATGTTTTCGTTAAATTTGCTGAAGAAAATTATGGAACTTATTTTTCTTTTCGGCAAAACAACGCCTCTATACTCGTAGCCAAAAGGACCAAAGCATTTTTTGAAAGAAAATCCCATCGCGAACGTCTGGAGAATTTTAAGTGCCGAAATATACAAAAGTGGAATGACTTATAACTCCTTAAAAGAGCTGAAAGAAGCTTTAATAAAATAAAAAAATGGCACGAAATTCCCCAAGATAAATTACAAAATTTAATACACTCTATGCCACTTCGGTTAAATGAAGTATTTAAAAATCGTGGAAGACACACGCATTATTAAAATGTACGTCTTATTTGAATATATTTAATTAGATTTGAGTTTTGAATTTTTTCTTATTTTGTACCAAATAAACATAAATTTGAATTAACTATAAAAAATATTAAATTAAAATAAACAAACTCTGAAAATTTTTTTAATTAATTTTTTTATTTCTCTTTACTAAATATGTATAAAAAAATATATAAACTTTTAAATTAGCTTTAAAATCGAAGAGATTTTTAGAAAAACCAGATGTACCATATAATTTTTTCCTTGTCTTTATTAAGCAGTTTTTTATTCGAGAGAAAAATCCTATGTAAGGTCTGTAGTCCAGTGAGAGTTGGCAATAATTTCGGCAACCGATCCAACAACAACATGGACGTTGTGCAACATATTAAGAAACTGCGGCTGCGCTGGCTCGTCCTTGTGATTCTAATAGAAGAGGATGATCCGGCTTTAAATTGAATAAATATAAAACGACGATCTTAAAGCTTTAACAATAGCTCTCCTTAACCTTGCTGAGAGTTACATTTCCGCGTATATTTTGAATTTCAAAAATTCTGTATCCCTAAAAGTGACTTCATACTAGAACGGGACTCTTGAGGTTTTTACCGCTGGCTGAAAGATACATGACAGAGTGGACTGTGCTGTATTTATTAAGAATTCTAGTATTAAATTTTCTTTTGGGCTGCCTGTCTTCTGTATTATTTGTCAAGCAGAGGCCATTCTGTTCCGAAAGTGTTGCAATACTTTTACTCGTGGAACTAGGTTCCGATAAGTTCTTTACTAAACGTAGTTTCAACATCAGCACTAGTCCATGATTGCTGAACATTTCTCAGGGAAATTTCGGATCATTCCAAAGCAATTCTTTTATGAATACTGGGTTATAGTGATATCTAAAGTAATTACGATATCGAAAGTAATCTCACATATCACAGGGCATATGTATTTTGATTGCCTCAGCTTAAAAGAACATTCTATATAATTTCATAATTTTAAAAAAATTGAGTATATAACGTAGTCAAAAGCCTAAATTGCCTAAGGTAAACAAACTGTCACGTGTCAAGTTAGTTTATAAACATGGTAGTATCGTCTACTTAAAGATATGAACGACTAAGAAAATACACTCCAGACTGATGAATTTTAAAATTCGTTTTCTTTATTCAATTTAATGTTAATACATATGTAAAGTTAAATTCAAATCAAATAAAATTGATTCTGATATCCATATTTTTTTTACATCCAACTCAGATTCGATCGACGACTTTCATTCTTGAGGCTACTGTACATTAGCCATCCTAATACTGCTGCTATAATCTAAACAAATAAAATTAAAAGAAAAAGAAAAATGACACAGCAATTATGATTATGAAACAAGTGAACTACTTACTTCACCGATTATTAGCAATGTGTTGACGATACTGAATGTTGTCATTTTGTTTGCTAAATATTGCTCGAATTTTAATTGGCAACCTTCGTCAAAAAGATTTTCCACTACGGCACAATTGTGTTGATAGCAACAAGTTTTTGGGATTTCATGTCTTATGTGACGATAGTCATCCGTTCCATTGACGCCACAGCAGTTTAACTATAAACAATTAAGAATTTACAATTTATTTGCATGTAAAATTAACTGAAAATCTGTTACGCACCCAATCTTCGTAGTAGGCTAATGCTCCAGGTTCTTTATTTTCCAATGCCCACAACTCATCGAATCCCCGCTTAACACTTCCAGACAAACCATCCTGTGTGCCATGCGATGCCATGCTCGTCAATAATAATTGTATTAGAATCACGACTGCCAATATTAAAACATACTAGAATTATTGTAAAATTTATCGATTAATTGCTTGATTCTAAATGAATTTCAATAAAATTTTAAATTTTTTCCAAAACTTACGATAATTAATTTTCTTCTGGATTGACGTAGAGCCGCGAAACATCCGAAGATAGCTATTGTTAAAATGACAGCGCCGAGTGCAATTATTATACCGCCAGCAGCATTTTCTCCATGATCGACTTTATTTTCTGCTCCACTTACTAAGATAAACACACCGAAACCAATTAAAATCAAACCCAAAATCTAAAAAGAAAATTTTATTTGAATATTTATTTTGAAAAAAACAAAAATTATGTTTTATTTTAAAACTATTTAACCCAGCGAACTTCGTTCCGCCGAAAATTGGTTTTTTTTATTGTCCAAAACAGGTCAAATTACATATTTATTGTAATGCGCTGTACCGCCCCCTCTGAGTACTTCTTAAAAAGAACAAAGTAAACCATATATGTTCTAGGGTACTCAGATCAATCTAATTCAAAATTTTATCGAATTCGGTACGCTATTTAGGTAAGGTATACAAGGTATAACAATAAGAGGTCCGAATCATGGGTAGCTCTGACGAAATTGTAGTTGTTGTACTCGCTCCTAAGCAAAAACTAACAGACATGCATATATAAATATGTACATATGTAGTTATAAATCATCGAATAAGCCGATCTATAGGTATCCCTTAAAGGGGAATGGTTGCCACGCCCATTTTTGGTGAGGTTGTCGATATTGACAAACTTAGCCACCAAATTGTATTCGTCTACGATCACTATATTCAAAAATATTCAATTTTAAAGTTTTACCATGCCTACTTTTTGTTATAACGAATTTTTATAAAATTATCTAAATCTGATAAGCTTTAAAACAAAAAAAATGGTTAAAATCGAAAGGTTGTTACGGCCATTTTTGGTGGGATTGTAGATATCGGCTCTACGACCTTACCCACCAAATGCACGATATGCACACAAAATTTCATGAAAATCAGTCGATCTATTTCGAAGGAGTTTAACCACTAACAACGTGACACGAGACTTTTATATATTAGAGAAGATAAAAAGTTTTTTATTTATTTGAATATAAAAAATATTCAAATAAATTTTTCATGAGTAAAATGTAGGTCTAGTAGGTAATGTGTCGGCTTATTAGATGTAAAGCCAGGGTTCGAGCCCCACGCCAGATATCAAAAGCAAAATGTAAAAGTATTTCTTCAGCGATTTCCTCTCAGCAGATTTCTGAAAAAACCTCTGAGAGTAAACAAAAATTGCCTTACAAAGTTTCTCAAAAAAATCTGTGGTTAGAAGTCGACTTTAAACTGTAGGTCCCGCCACAATTATCACACACAACATAAGTGGTGTGAGAAACTAGGTCAATAATACTGACTGAAGGGTTGTTTCCCACTACTGATCACAGGAAACTACCAAACCCTTGATAATATTGCTTAAGAAGAATTGATTGGAAGTTAATTTTTTTAATTTAAGAGTGAAGAATATACTTAATTGGCATTCCTCTGACTTCCCGTTGGGACAGAGGAGCTGAGTTGATGCCTGTAAGTAAGAGTCAATGGAATAAAATAATATCCCAGCTTGGACTATTGGACTATTTTGAGAAAACATGACATGATTCGTATTGATAACATGGTTCCTCATAAGTCTCTGAGTAGAACAGTCGTTTTCATTATTCCAATTAAGGATATCTGATCTAAAAATGCGCAGAACCATAAAGGAACTCTCAAAGTTTTTGCCGATTGCTCAATTCAGCGTGACAGGGTGGGTTGTGCTATATTTATTCAGTATTCTAGTATTAAACTTTTTATGGATTGCGTGACTACTGCATTATTTTCCAATGAGAGGCCATGGCTATTCTGAAAGTGGTGCAATGTTTGTCTGGAGGTTTTACCTGAAAATCTTTTACTCGGGGAATCAGGTTGCGATTAATTTTCTACCAAATGTAGTTTCAACATCAGTACTTTTCTATGACTGCTGAGGATTTGTCAGAGATATTTCGGATCGTTTAAATTTTACCCTTATATGGGTCGCGAGTCAAATTGCAATCTCATAGGGAATAGGTATTCTGATTGCTTTAGTTAAATTGGTTATTATTTACTGGTTTTGTACAATATTTGCTGGACACGTATGGATTAGAAGTGGCCCAATTCACTTTTAATTAAATCGCAGGGCCATCCTGTCTGAAGAGGAGCAAGAGACGCTTGTGTCATTGCCCTGCACTTGGCATAAAAAGATGGAGGTCTTCAACCTCTCACTCTCTAATATCCTTGACCGAGCTGTCTCATACAAAGATTGATGCGATAGCAAGATTTAGTTTGGACACGGGTTGTTGAACATTGATTGTGGTATCACATGAATTTAAATGCTGCCATAAGTGGGACTTCTTCCTTCAAGGGAGGTCCGCCAACTTACCTAGCCTAACCTAAAATTGAAGAAGAAAGGTATCAGAATCTCAAATGAGCGAATTCCTATACCCTATTCCTAAAGATTCACAAAATGAATAATTCGCTATATCCCAGATAAATGGACAATATTTATGGACAATCGTAGACATCTTTATGACGGAAGCGACTTTATGACAACCTGCAATGAATATATTAGTATATTTTCAGAGAATAATGTGTTTAATTGCATTGACTTCCTCTTTACTTTCTGATAACCAAGTCCAGGAAATCGACACCTTATGCTGTGTTTCCATGGCACAATAAAGTAAATGAAAAAAAATATTAAATGAAGTCGAAAAATAAAGAAATAAATTTGAAATTCTCTTTCATGACAAGACAATGTAAACAATTTTGCTTTTCACTGTATGTTGGATTGTAATGAACATATTTTTCTGCATACAGAACGATCAACAGTAATTTATTTAATTATGCATGCCCATGATCAGTAAGTTTGCACGATGTAGTGTCACAGACCAGAGCCTCTGATGGGATTGGAACTCACGACCCTCACGCTAATAGTTTAACGCACTACCCACTGGACAACCAGAATGTCCCATCATATTATAATTTTTTACCTTTCACAAATTATGTCATTAAGGAGTGTTAAAAATGTTGAACAGTCGATAACTGTAATGTGAGAAGTTATGTAAACCAAGCTAACGGCAGTAATCTGTAGAGGAAATACGAGGTGTGATCGAAAAATATCCGTTATTTTCAAATTTCGTGAGTAACGTATGTCCGATTCTCGCATCTTTTTTTCCTGTTATGTTGGCCATATTAGCGGTTTTGGATTGTCAGTTTGTTTCTGACAGATAGGAAGGTTAGTGGAGTTTTGGTGTGCTCTTCGATTTTATACTATTGGAAAAACCGGATCAAAGGATTTGCTTTAAGTTTTGAGTAAAAAATGAAATTAAATGTGTGAGGACCTTTGAAATTTGAGTCTAATATGAGCAGAATAAAAGTTCAATTGTGGTATAACTGGTTTAAAGAAGGCCGAGAAGATGTCAATGAGGATGATCGTCTTGGTTGTCCGAGCACGTCAACAAACGATGTAAACATTAAAGCAGAGAAGAAAATGATTTTGGATAATCGTCGAATCACTATTAGAGAGATTGCTGATGATGTTGGTACGTCGTTCTGCTTATGTCAAGCAGTTATTACGAATGTTTTAGGCATGAAACGTGTGGCAGCGAAGAATGTTAAAAAATTGCCAAATTTTGAGTAAAAGCATCGCTCAGGAGATGTTGACGATATTCAACGACGATCCAGATTTGCTCAAAAAGGCCATGACTAGTGACGAATCATGGGTGTATGGTTATGGCATGTAAACCAAAGCCCAATCATCTTAATGGAAACTTTCAGAAGAGCCAAGACCGAAAAAATCACGTTATGTTCGGTCAGTTGTGAAGGTTTTGCTCACTGTTTTCTTTGATTGCAATGGCGTAGAGCATCATGAATTCTTACCACAAGGTCGTACGGTAAATAAAAAATATTACCTTGAAGTTGTATGCAGATTGCGCTAAGCAATTCGTCAGAAGCTCGCACATCGATGCTTATGCGTGAGTTTTTGCCCAAAAATTGCCACAACCACCGTATTCGGCTAACTTGGCCACTGGTGACTTTTTCCTCTTCCCAAAACTGAAGACACCCATGAAGGGAAAGCGTTTTGCTACGATTGATGAGATAAAAGAAAAAAATCAAAAGAGGAGCTGTTGGCGATAATAAAAGGCGCGTTTCAGTAGTGTTTCGAGGATTGCAAAAAAAAAAAACGCTGGCATTTATATCTGAGGGGATTACTTTGAAGGGGACAAGATAGTTTTTGATAAATAAATAAATACTTTTTGAAAAAATTTTAAATAACGATTATTTTTTGATCACACTTCGCCAGCTCAATCACTGGGTCTTATTCTAATAGAGAGCCATTGGAATAATTAAGAACAAATTATATCATTCATTCATAATTCTTAAGATTCGAACTGAAGGCCTATTTTCCAATATATTTTTTTTTTTGTTGTAAAGGTTTTCCTGATGCTTGTTCTTTTTTTTATTATAATTTCCATTTTGTTATTGTATTTTCAAACCGAATAAATTCCATATACAGTGACGGTCAAAATATATTGGACATTTTAAAAACAACCAATACATACTAAAATAAAAACACATACAGTAGCGAGCACAAAAAATGCAACGTTTGGTAAAATTATCTTTAAGTGCGATAATTTTAAAAAAATGGTGACCAGTTCAAAATATTTCTTTGGGTTATTAATCCCTACAGTTATAGATACCTATTATCAATAACATTATGTAAATATTTTTAATTAATGATATATTATTTTGTCATTTATTAAAAAGAGTGCGAATTTCATGGAAGCAATAAAAATGCAACAGCATAAATTTTAATGTTTTTATTTAAATTAAATAGTAATTCTTACAAAAAAAAATCTTAAAATTAATATTTAGTGGCGTAGCCCTTATTTCTTATGACTTCTTGCAACCTAGAAGGCATAGAGTCGACTAAAGCTATTAATGTGTTAATGGATATTTTCTCCCATTCACTTTTCAAAATTTCTTCTAATTGCCTCTTATTTGACGGATGTTTCCTCTTAACTTCCCGATCTAATAGCTCCCATAGATTTTCTATGGGGTTTAGATCGGGAGACTGTGATGCCCAATCCAAAACATTGACATCATTATCGCTTAAAAAGTTTCGAGCTAAGCGACTTGAGTGCTTTTGATCGTTATCCTGTTGGAATATGCTACCAGGAGGCATTTTTTCCCGCAGATGAGGAAGCATGTGTTCTCCAAGGATTTCACAGTACTTCTTGGCGTCCATTTTTCCTTCGATTTGAGTTAAGGGACCTACCCCATCACGGGAAAACGCACCTGTAAATACGTGACGTAAAATCAATAATTTTTTTTAAACATATCGTTCCTTATCCCACACCATTATTGATCCATTCGAGGATTACCACTACCTGGTTTCCTTTCCACATTATTTCTCAAGGAAAATCGAGATTTAATCCGACATACGGCTGATTGATTTACACCAAAGAGGTGTCCAACTTCACGCATGGATTTTCCTTCTTCTAAGGCTTCAATGATTGCAGTTTTGCTGTTAGCTGAGAGCTGCTTCTATTACAAAACACATGTTGTATAACTTATTTAAAATATTTTCAATTATAATTAAATAAATAACTTACTTTAACTATTTTTTATTATGTTGCATTTTTTTTGTTCGCTAAAAATTTGCACTTTTTTCACTAATTCAAAAATATTTAACTTTTTAAAGCAGAATTTGGAATAAACGGTGGTTACTTTGAAAACTTATAATTGAAAGAATTAACAGCAAAAGAAAATAGATAAATTAGTTACCGTTATTTTGAAACAGATCTTATTAAAGATCATATGGCACAGTGTTGCATTTTTTGTGCTCGCTACTGTACCTAGTGTAGTTAAAAATAAAATTTAATTTCAGTGTTTATTATGATATTAAAAATTAAGCAAAATAGTAAATACATACATACATAATTGGTCATTAGAACCCATCAGTCAGGATTATTGACCTAGTTTCTCACACCACTTATGTTGTGTGTGTTAATTTTATACATGAGTAGCGAGACCTACAGTTTAAAGTCGACTCCAAACGACAGATTTTATGAGAAACTTTTCATGGCAATTTTATTTACTCTCAGAGTTTTTGCCAGAAATTTGCTGAGAGGAAATCACCGAAAAAATACTATTTTGTATTTTGTTTTGATGTCTGGCCTGGGACTCGAACCCTGGCTTTTACGTCTAATAAGCCAACACACTACCTACTAGACCATGGCGACTTCAAAATAGTAAATAAAGATAAAAAATTCATACGACAAAACACATTGCATTATGCTATGCAGCATGATCTAATATTTTATTACATAACCGCGATTTTTCAAAACTTCAGCACATCTTTTCGGCATTGAACCAATAAGATTCTCTATTGTATTAATTGGACTAGCTGACCAGTCCTCATTTATAGCTTGATATAATTTGTTTGGATCCCGATTTACCTTTCTATTTACTATTTCCCATAAATTTTCTATGGGGTTAAGGTCGTATGACTGTGCAGGCAACTGCATGACATTAACGCCTTCTTGTTCCAAAAACCCTTTTACTAATCTGGATGTGTGTTTCGGGTCGTTTTCGATTTTATCACTGCCATGTAGCAACATCTTCTCCAGCAAAATATTTTTATATATTTGTTTGTCTATAACACCGTCGATTTTGTGTAAAGGTCCTAAGCTTTCCCCAGAAAAGCAACCCCACACCATAACATTGCCACCTCCATGCTTAACTGCTCCAGAACAGTATTTCGGATTTAGTCTAATACTGACAGGTCTTCGAACTCTTTTCATTCCATTAGAATCTTCTTTCTCATTTCTAATTTCTCTTAAATCGTACAAATTATTATAACCTGAATTTTGTCCAAAATGTTTTTACCGACACTGTACATACATAATTCTTTGATTTCACTTTACATATTCGACCAAATGAATGATTAAAGTTAAGAACGTGAAAGTGAAAATCTTTAAATCACATTTAAATTTTGAAGACTGTACGTTCATAAGCGTGTGCAAATTGTATTTTCCAAATGAAAAATATCATTTTCACCTTGATGCGGCACTGACTGTTTCATTTCAGTAATAATTCGTTAAAAAAATGTTTGTTTTATACAAATATTTCCATTTGGATTTCGAGATACTGTTTTACGTTTTTTACGATTAATTAAATTAAATTTATGCAAAAAAAAAAGACTCACCGTGAAAGTGAAATTTAACAAAAGTAAAATGTGTTTAATTGTTGTAGAACCCAGGCCCATTATAACTCGTTTTCAATTCTTTGGTATGAAAAAGTTTTATTTTATTTAAAATATTCTTTTCTTATTTATTTTTTCTTTTTTTTACTATTTAAATAATGTGTTTATAATTCAAAATATAAACATTTAAATATTTCCGGCTATAGAAAAGAAAACAATTGAAGAAAAACGCATAAATTACACTATGCGACAAAATAAAAAAAAAAAAAATAAATACACCCGGCTAATAACATGGTGCAGGTTGTGAGTTTTGTTCAGTAGATCTCAAAAATATTTTTTTTTTTTTTAATTTCTCGAACCCTCCAAACTTTTTTTATTTGACGAAAACTGTTTTTTTTAGACTTTAAGAACAAATTTCTCAATTACTGAAACATTTCTGACCAGATTTTCAAAACTTAAATCTTATTGGAAAGGGGAGAGATGGACCCTTTAAACGGTAGGCATATATCTATTATTCGACTTAATAAGCTATGAGATTTGATGAGGGAAACTTGGAAAATGCGAATTTTTTTCAAATTTTTTCAGATTTGTCAGTTCATAGTAGCAAACTTTACTTAAAAGGTATGTAATAAGTGATAACATTCTGAAACTGCATGATCTTGTGAAGAGATTTACACTTCGTTTGATCAAATCGTACAAAAATTACTGTAGTTATTATATAAATAGTATAACAGTCGTGTTATATATTTTATATATGTATGTATGTATATGTCATCACATCAAAAAATTCAGAATTTTTGATGGATCTAGATTATTTATCACAAAATGTGTCAATTTCATATATATACCGTTCCATTTCTCGCCTTTCCAACAAGACGTGAATTTTAAAAATCGGTTTAAAAATGTTTGAGTAATTCATTGTGCATAAAGTCAGAAAAAAACTGTTTTTGTCAAATAAAACAAGTTTGGAGGGTTGGAGAAAAATAAAAAGAAGTATTTTTGAGTTGTACTCAACTAACTGAACAACATGGACTATGTTACTCGGGTTATTTTCACTGTCGCACCGTGTTATTATAAATTTTATTAAATACAACGTGTGATATATGACGTCATCCGTTGTTCCCGAAATAATATATTTTTGCATGCAAATATATTGTATTTTATTTCCATTTGAAAAAAATTTAATTTTACAGCTTTTTTGTTTTGTTTCTATTTTTGAGCATTACACTTCACACTTGTATTCTCTAAAAATAAGAAAATTATCAAAATTTTTACTTTAAGATTTACAGATTTTACTAATGGAATTGTTATATTAGCGTCAATATGTTGCTTTTTATTTGAGATTCGTAAACAACTTTTTATTCTATTCTCTTTGAAATAGAAAATTAAACTTTTCTGTTTCATGAATGAGAATGTACTGAAAATGAAAATTAAATATTCGCTATTTTGTTGTGAAAATACAAATTTTTTGTATCTGTGTATTCTTTAATTTATATTTTGATAAACAATTGCTCCAAAGTTTTCTCAAACGAATCTTTACTCATTAGAATAACACCTCGCTTCTTAAAAATAACAATATACGGACATAAAAGCCCAATAGATAGACGGCACCGTCATCAGCATCTCTCATGCATCTCTCATAGCGAAGTCGGATAAAGAGAAGACTGACAATGATCTTGTTCCACTCTTACGTCCTCCCACAATAAATTCTACAGGTGATGTCAATTTAGTAATTTTTTAATTCAACACTAATTTATAAAGCAAAAATAATCTCTTGAAATAGTCCCTTAAATTGAGAAATGTTTTCTTGCATATGTACATACATACATAATTGACCATTCAGTCAGGATTACGATCTGACTTCTCACTCCATCCATATCGACTCCGAACGACAGATTTTTTTTTGAGAAACTTTTCATGGCAATTTTATTTACTCTAAGAATTTTTGCTTGAAATCTGACGAGAGAAAATTGCCGAAGAAATATTTTTTCGTATTTCATTTTATTCCAGATGTCTGACCTGGGGTTTGAACCGTGGTTTAACAAGCCAACACACTACCTACTGAACTAAGGCGACTCAATTAAGTGCTGAAACTTAACATTCAGAACACTTCTAATGAACTAATCAAGCCAACACACTACCTACTGAACTAAGGCGACTCAATTAAGTGCTGAAACTTAACATTCAGAACACTTCTAATGAACTAATCAAGCAATAAAATACAATGTTTTCAAAATAAGTCAAAGTCAAGGCATGGCACCAACTTTCCTTAAACTTCTTGAAGTCCCGGAAATGCTTCAACTGATGCTTATTTTTCAAAAGGGATTTATATAATCATACGATTAGCCAAGCTTTTGTGTAGAAGAGGAGGGATATTATCGTGTAAACTCAATGTGTAAACGACATTCAGAGTAAACACGAATGGATATTTGGCAGCCATTACATTTAATTAGATCAGGGATGCATAAATTTTACTTTGTTTTGGTACTTTACAAATTGAGTAAACGCAAACTAATTTATTGTAAGATTTTTACTTTAATAACGAATGGAATTTTGACATATTTTCCTTTCTGACTTTACATACAGAGGACAGCAAAAGCCTTTGTACTCCAATGTATTTTGCCAAAAAAGGTCCCCACAGGCTTAATACTCTTGCCCAAAAAGTCCCAATATGACTACACGTAAATATTTAGGAGATCATTTAAATTTGAAAGAAGAGTTCGTAATCGCTAAATCTCAAACGGCAGTTAACCGATAAACGATGGTGTCATCAGAAAACACTAAACAAAACTAGTGCATTCAATGCTAAATGGGTTAAATGAAGTGCTTGACCCTAAGGGATATTTTATTAAATACAAGGAATAATATTTTCATATATTAGGCTTTACAATTTTAAATTTACTCAGGGTTCTCCCTGGTGTTGCGTATGGAGTCATCTGAAACGAACTTGGTGGGTAAGTTCGTAGAGTCGATATCGACAATCCCACCAAAAATGGGCGTGATATCTAGAACTCTTAAACTACTGAAGCGTTTTTTACCAATTTTTTTTTTTGTTCAAAAGCTTATCGCGTTTAGATGGTTTAAAAATAAATTCTATATAGCAAAAAGTAGGCGTGGCAAACCTTTAAAATTTTATATTTAGGAACGTAGTGATCGCAGACGAAAGCAGTTTGGAGGCTAAGTTCGTAGAATCGGTACCGACAACCTCACCAAAAATGGACGTGGCAATCCTCCCCGCTTACGAGATACCTATAAGTCGGCTAATTACATATGTCTGTTTGTTTTTGTTCTGGAGCGATTACAAGAACTACAACTTAATCAGCGCTTTATGCAGCGTATTACAATAAATATGCAATTCGACCAGTTTTGGGCATTAAAAAATCAATTTTAGGCGGGACGCCGTTCGCCGGGTCAGCTAGTAAACTATAAATTTGTATACAAACTTTTGGCTAAAATTCATGAAATTGCTCAAATAGCACGTACGTAAGTCCTTGTCGGATGTCATGCAAATTACATGTAACTCAGAGTAAAAATTATTGATTTTTATTAATGATTAATCAACTTTACTATAATTTTTTACATTCAATTTCTTCACATAAGTTAAGAAAGCATTTTCTTTGCCAATACAGAAAATGATACTGAGTCGATCAGCATTATTAAAAGTGGATCTGACATCGGAATTATCCTATCATCACCCACCATCTGATAACAAGTGAAGCGATTTATCGAAATAAATTGGAAAACCGAAAAATACACAAATTTATCGACCAATTTTAGTGCTTTTTTCGAATTTTAAAGTTGACAACGCTGATCTCAGTTTATTTTTTATTCATTTTTTGTTGTTATTGTTATTATTGGCATTGTTGTGAAATGAAATTTATTAGCGTAAAAGGTAAACAAGTGGGACGGTTGTTGATGTTGTGATTTGACCATATTTTCCTTTTTTGTTATTGTTTTTATTTTCATCAGGTTCAAATGTGTTTTTATTATAAATCATTATGCCTACGTATACCGATATGGTATATGGTTACGTACAAAAAAATTTACATACAAAACCAATAAAGAGACACGGAGAAAAAATTCTATTTTTTTATCGTAACGCTAGCAACAATGAATGTTTGAAAAAATTTTTATTTTTTTCAAAGATGTATAAAATACACACTTCTCGTTAAATTTCGATTTGATGAATGTTTTCTTAAATTATAAAAACGTTGGTAATAACACTGTGTACTGAACATGTCACCCGTTACTTGGTTTTATAATAGAAATTCATCAGCGCTAATTGAGATCTAACAACCAATTTCGAGCGAGAGTCTTAGTCCTTAGGAAATTTGACAGTAATAACATCGAGAACTGTTTCAAAATTTTCGATCTGATTATGTCAACCTGATATGTTGTTATTTTGCTGGCATTTAATAATAGCGAAACAGTAAGGGCCATTATTACAACTTGTCGTTAACTGACGGGAAGATTTTAACGGCCAGATGTATTGTTTTTCATTATCATAAGTGGACAATATGGTTGAAGTGAGCGTTAAGTTAAAGGAGAATCATCCTACTGGTAACTTTTAAAGTTAAGTTTATGTCATGTTGTGGCAACTTCAAATATAAACAAAATGAGTATAAAAAACAATACAATGAAGCCCGTCGTAGCCACTGTATTATAAAAAAAAATATTTAAAAAAAATATTGCTTCGGTACTGCCTATTTTTTTTTTTTTAAGTTAGTATTATTTTAAGTCGTAATAACGAAAATAAGTTAAAGGTAACTTTAAAGTTCCCTTTAAAGCCTTAGGCTTAGGTTTAAAGCCTTAGGCCAGAGATCAAAATAAAATACGAAAAGAATTTCTTGGGCGATTTTTTCTCAACAGATTTCTGGAAAAAACTCTGAGAGTAAAAAAAACCTGCTATGAAAAGTTCTCTTAGCACTGCATACTGATGCTATTTGCCAAAATTGTAGTTAGTCATCTGAAAAGGAATTAATTAGTATATCCGCATGCTTATTAGTTGTGATACAGGCTTTCATGTTGCAGTTATTTTGTTTTGGCGTGAGAAAAAGTTCGATACGCGATATAAAACAGTATTTCGAAAAACAACTTAATGAATCGAAAATTGTGGAATGAATCCAAAGTATAAAGAGTGAAAGAAATAGTGAAGACACAGTTTGATGAGTCTAGCAGATGATGGTTGTGTTAATCGCTAGAGCGTTTGCCCTGTCCTGAAAAAGGAGACCCTACGATATGCGCCAACTACTGGAGTATAAGGCTTCTCCCTATCACATGTAAGGTTCTTACTGGCGTATTGTGTGAATGGCTGCAGTCACTCGCCAAAACACTGATTAGACCTGCCCAGCCCACCATCGATCAGATCTTTACACTACGCCAAATCCTGCATACGCTGGCAACAGCGTACCAAGCGTGAAGTTCCTGCTGCCTTTAGTGCTATTGAAATGGAGTTTACTAAGTATATGTTTATAATAATTAGAGATTACGGCCGATAACTATACTTTTGATACAATCAAGAAATTTATTTATCTTTGCTCCGCTGTTACCACCAAAAATGATGACAGGTGCAACAGGTGTTATTATGGTATCAATAGGCAATTGAGTAGCTGAGACCTCTCTCGTGCGACAAAACTAATACTCTACAAGGCGCTCATCTTTCCCATACTTCTTTATTCTTCAGAGGCATGGACCCTATTAAGAACTGATGCAGCAGCCTTGAGGGTATTCGAGAGAAAAGTCCTACGTAAGATCTTCGGTCCAGTGCGAGTTGGCGATGATTTCCGCATCCGATCGAACAGTGAGCTGTATGGGCTCCTCAACGACATAGACGTTGTACAGCGTATTAATATCTAGCGGCTGCGCTGGCTCGGCCATGTCGTTCGAATGGAGGAAGATCCTCCGACGAGACGGTTATTTGATGTAGAAATCTGGAAAGGTCGGCAAAGAGGACGACCTTGTATCCGTTGGAAGAACCAAATCATGCAAGTCCTCTCATCGACTGGTGTGACCAACTGTCATAGCCGTGCAAGAAGCAGAGTAGCCTGAAAGGAAGTGTTGCGGTAGGCCGGTGAGCAACTACGTCAATAATCCGGACTGATGGGTTCTAATGACCAATTATGTATGTAATGCTAAGTAAATAAGCAAGTATGTTATGCGTACTCTGGGACATTTGATATCATATCTGAACAGGGAATATGCTTCCCATCGTATCGTGAATGTTAGGTAACCACATTTTTGTTTATTAAGTTTTATTCTCCATAGATGTAACCAAATTTTTAATTGGAGAACTTTTCCTGGTGGTATGGCGATTTCAATTTAAATAATCGATATAATTATAGCAGGCACAAGGGCGAATATTATTACGCAGACAAGAACAAACTAAACAGAAGTAAGCAAACAAGACAAGACAGATGACAACAAAATTCAGTCTTCATACGGTAAACAGAAATTACACAAAAGTATGTAGGGGTTACAATCAAAAATCCAATAACAACAATTTACAAAAATGAAATTAAGGAAAAAGAACGATTCTACGTAAGGCTGTAACCGAGAGTCGAATTTAAAGGTGTATGTTAAGCACAGTGGTATTGAACACTGAAAAGTTTTATCGTTGTTTATATGGACCGTAAATAATAGGGTTGATGGCGCTGCGTCGTCAGTTAAAATAATAATGAATTTAATTGAATAAAGAAACGAATAAATGTCAGAATTAAATTATTTCCTTTATTTTAATTGTGATCTTCGTACGTTTTAAAAAGTTTAAAAGCGAAACAATATAATGCATGTATTTTTATGTATATTAAACACAAAGAAAATGTACTATACTGTGACATTGGCTTCAATGGACTACAGTTCACTTAAAGTGAACGAACCTATTAACGATTTTATTGCTGACTTAATCGCCTTCGAGTTCTTTCTTTATTGATTGCTCTGAATTTCCCTAAACTCAAACCTTAATTACTTTTCACATTATTATATATTGCCTACTCATCGATGGCGTTTTACATAGAAAGCTTTAATATGACAGGCCTTTCATGATTCCTAGTTGAACGTCACAACCAACAGTTTGGTCTGGGTGAAGCATATTTTTTTAAAGATGCCGTTTTTAAAATTCTTAGACCCTTCGATATACTCATTTTTTTCACTCACCAACCCTTCAATGTTTACAGAAATAAATTGCTTAATGCCATTCAAGAATTTAACAGAACATTCTGTTAGATATTGTCATTAAATTTTGAGATCAAAATGTCCATATTTTATGGAGATCTCAGGTTCATTTTTTTACATAAATAATTGGAACAATTAAGTGAAACACTGAGGTTGCGAATTTCTGGTATTGTTAAGGATTCAATAAATAAATGTTGGAGAAGAAAACTTTAGGCAACTAAAGTGAAATCGATCGTGTTCGATTTGCAGTGAGCTGGTGTAGGTTAGGTTGGAACGGTAACTTTGATACTAAAAACTTACTTGAGCCCATATAGCGGCCCGTTGTAACGCCACAAGTGAACGTAGACCGTATACTGACCAATTCTACCAAACTATGGAAGGAAAAGAATCAATAGATGAAAACTCCGACAATCTGACAAGAATTGGAGAGCCAGATAGTCTCCTCTTCCTCAGCACATCTGTGTGATAAAGACCTGAATTTCAAATTCTTTCAGCCTGTTTTCATCTGCGGGAAATTATTTTATCGAAAAATAATCTTATTCGCACAATTAATTACTTACTAGCTAAAGAGAATTAATGAAATTGCTTTCAAAGTGAAAATAAGATGGAGTGTCCAAGTCGTGTAGTTCAGCATGTTGCAGCGATTATAATGTCTGACTACTGTCTAAAGCATTTGCAAATAATTCATCTGATTTCAAAACCAGCACATCATCATCAGACAATTCTTTGGAAAAATTATAATTCATAAATTGAAACCATCTACATGGAGGAAATTGTTTCTAGACAACGACAAATGGTAACCCTGCACTTCTAGTACTTTCTACAATTAGCTTATCATTGACACCGAATTCTTTTTTTAGAGACTAAAAACGTATTTCGAAGTAACAAATCTATATTACTAGAGATTTCTTGCAGTGTATTACAGATTTCATTCATAAAATTGAACACGAATATAAAATGTAAACAGTATAGAACAGGTTTATTTGTGTCTTACCATTTTTGAACCTCTGACAACAACCTCTCGCGATGGTATGTAGTACGTAGTATATGAGGATTTTAATTTGTTTTAAGAATAAACTTTATTAAATGATTTAAAACTAAAAAACGTAAATATTTAAAATACTTTTCAATTCAAGTAATAATTACTAGAGGATCATATTATTGCGATTCAGACATTTCAACTATAAAATCTCTCTCGATCTCGATGATTTCTTATGCTGTCAACCAAAACGCATGCAAATATTGAACCAATAAACTGTAAAAGACAAAAACAAACCGTACAATAAATTAATTAAATTTAAACGTAATCGAAACAAACTTACTTCCACGATAATAATGAGCCAACTTAAGGCATTAAAATAATTCGTTTTCGATTTTATATAGTTTTGGTATTTTTCTTCACAGCCTTCTGTGTATAAATTATGAATGACAGCGCAATTGTGATCTTTACAGCAACTGGATGTTGGTACTTTATCCAATAAAAAATAATCGTTAGCACCAGTTTTGCCACAACATTTCAACTGAAAGAATTCAACAATTATATTCAAATCAATATTACTTATTTCTATCGATATTTTACCCATTCCTCATATATCGATAAAGTTGCATTAGCCGTCTGATATTCTGTATCCCACAATTCATCGAAACCATTTTGCAACATCTTTGGAAACTTATTATTTATGTACGCATGGCTTATGCTCACTAAAACAAATTGTATTACAATTAATACCACCAGAAGAACGGCAAACTGGAATGTTCAACATAATCTTTATGAGAGGAAAATTGTCAAAAAATTTAAGAAAGATTTCAAGCTTACGCAAATTAACATTCTCTTATGCTCTAATATAGCCGCAACAACACCATAGATAGCCGTACTGAAGACTACAACTCCCAAAGTGATGGTCAACAAGCCACCCAATTCTTCGCCATGATCAAATTTTGAATCCTCAGTGCTCTGATACAGCCATATTCCGTACCATGTTAGCAGGATTCCTAAAAGCTAAAATATATTTAAAATATCGTATTTCATTTAATACATAGACGTTTTGATACTTGGATTTTTAATAAAAGGCAACGAAAAGAGAAAGATTTTGAATGAAATTTAATTTGAGCCAACACCGCAAAAAACTATTTCGTTACTTTTAACACAGCTGCTACGTACAACTACTGCTAGTAGGCTACGTCAAGTCACGGTTCAAACCGCAGACCAGACATCATCAACAAAACGAAAAATGATAAAATATTTCTTCAGCGACTCTCAGCGGATTTCTGGTGGAAATTCTGATAGTGCAATGAAAAACTTTCTGAAAAATACATACAAATGTCCTTTGCAGTAGTCTTCAAACAGTATGTCCCGCCACTTATGAATAAAATTAACACACACAACATAAGTGGTGTGAGAAGCTAGTTTTTAATTCTGAACTCCAAAAAATTAAATTTTTACGACATGACGATTTATGCCCTTGTTTTGACGATTATTAAAAATTGAAATCATATTCTTTACTTTAGTACATTAAAGGCTTCCTTAAGCTTTGTATAACAAAGTCTAAAGTATTATATTTTTAAGTTATTTTCGAATATCTTTAATGATTTCTTTGTATTTTATACCGTTTTAATTTTAATAATTCGATTTTACTTTCTAATATTACCATCAGATGAAATGACGTACTTATTGCAACGTCTTAAGAAACTAAGGCACTGAAAAATGTGTCAGTTCTAGCGAGCGTTACATGCTCATACGTCAAGATCTTCTAATTCCCTAATATTTACACCACAATAGCAATATTATTGCTACGTAACATTGAC
Source organism: Sarcophaga peregrina (assembly GCA_014635995.1). NCBI lineage: Eukaryota > Metazoa > Arthropoda > Insecta > Diptera > Sarcophagidae > Sarcophaga > Sarcophaga peregrina. The sequence continues at coordinate 58,792,682 of CM025793.1, forward strand.
TTTATGTGTTTTGATTTTAAAACCTTTCAATTTATTTTTATTTATTTATTTTTTCTTACGATTTTTCTGTCGTTCATTGAATCTGTGACGATTTTTTCTCAAATATTTGACGATTTGATGCTTCATTTTATGTACGTGTGTACGATGTGAAATACCTAATCTAAATGCGTGTGTGACCTACAGTAGCGAGAAAAAAAAATGCATTTCGATGCCATATGTATTATGTTTAACACAGTGTTTTGTCTTATTTACAGAATTATTGTGAATATCTTTGTTTTGGGGGTTGTCGAATGCAATTTAACCCATCAGAGCCAAATAAGTTAAAATTTGATTAGTCGCTGCATAAAACTTTGGCTCACTGTTTTTTTGACCATTGCAAATGCCGTCTTATTAACCTTATTTATATGTGGCTTTTTTGCTGGTCTTCTAGCTAATAAATTTGCCTCCCTTAATCGGTTTGTGGCTGTGCGGAGACCAATAGAAACTAGGGATGTCAATCGGGAAATCCCGAGATTTTTCGGGATTGTGAATTCATATGTATTTTGACCCTGCAAAAGGCCCTGAAAAAAATTCTACATCACTCGACTTCGATAATTGCATCTCAGATGAGGAAAACCTACTTGCATTGCTAAAAAAAGTTATTTGATCCTATCGAAGAATGCAAAAGCGAATATAAAACGAATTAAGAGGGTAACTGATTTGGATACACAACTGATTGAAGAAAAAGATTTATTTACATCAGGAGGTGGTAGAGGTGAGTATTTACAAGCTGCGTACAGCTATCTTGCAACTATTTTAGCAACAAATGTTGATTGCGAGAAGTGTTTTTCAGCGGCAGCGTATGTTGACAACAAAATTCATTCAAGGCTATCAGATTACATGTTAGATGCTTTAATCTTTTTATTGGAATACAAATCATTTTCTTAAAACTAATGCATTTGCTTATGTATGAATAATTTTTATTTTTTGTTAATTTACGCTTCTTTGTTACATTTTGTCTTGCTGTTTTTGTATTTTATTTTTAATAACATATAATTGTAATATAATTGAAATGTAAATGCTTATTATTAAGAGAAAATCGCGATTTTTCCAGTGATTTTTCGGGATTTTTACATTTCGAATTATCCCGGGATTACAATCCCGTTTGGCATCCCTAAGTGCTCGTTTGTAACATCTACGGCCGTTTTGCGAGGCTCAACTTTTACTATTTTAACCATTCGATGGTCTTGGCGGGCAGTAGATTTACGAGGTGGACCACTTTCAAGCTATTTTCCAGTTTTCTTTCGGGGTGAAATCCGACAAACTGTTTGTTTGTTGATATTAAATTGATGAGCAAATTCCAAATTTTTCATGAAACTTTTATTTTAATTACTAAGTATTGCTTTTTTTTATAAATTTTAAAAAGTTAAGTAGAAAGAGAAGCAAATAACGCTTACTAATGCTTTTTATTAAAATTTAAAATTGAAGAATAAGAAAATCAAAAGTGGAGTGGACTTGGATACCGTTATAAGTTAAGTAAGTAAGTAAGTAATGAAACAATAATGACATATAAGTTCATACTAAAGGTGTGTACAAGACATTCTGCTAGCTTACACTTCACCGAATGCAATACTGTAGTGTACTCTTTTCTGTTGCTCTTGATTTTATGAGTGCACTGAAATGTGTATTTCTCATTTATTCAATGTATACAACAGCACTCGTTTGCCTGTGAAGTAACGGAACTATGCTTTGTGTTGTAAGAGCACATTTTACTACTGAAGCGACATTTTCAGTATTGCCATATGCATATCAGTAGTGTAAAAAAGGTTTTTCCCCAAAAATAAAAGGTATAAAAAAGTTACTGCCAATGCTGGCGTCGACGAATATGTTCGGTTGCCGAGAGCATAAAAAGAAATGCATGTTGTGACTCTATGAAGAGTACAATATTTTACTTGCACTATTCACAAAACTCTCTTTTATACTGTTGTACAATGGTTAACGAGTGCAACTGTTTTTTTGTACGCTATCTTTGCTTCACACTTATTTATATTTGCTGCTACAGCCAATATTCGGTCTTTAGAAAAATGCAATAGTGCGCAATTTTATATATCTTGTGCACACCTCTAGTTCATACCATTCATTACATTACTATCGATGTACAATCTTTAAACTCTGAACAATCGAAAACAATCAAAATGAATGACAAAAAGATTGATGGGCTCCGATTGCATATCGCATTCAGGAAGAAATAATAGGCTTTTGCATTGTACTGTTGGCTGTCGTATATATACATACACACATACATATATGCATACAACCATACTTATTATAATTAATTTTATTTTTGCTTTCTTTACTATCACAGTATAGCCGAAAAGATGTGAATCATAACGTAAAATAGCATAATGTGCTCTACAAACAAAGCATCTCAATACAAAAAGTCTTTAAGAGAGAGTGAGCGAGAGAGAGAGAGAGAGAGAGATTATTAATATAAATTTATTAAACAGCCTTTTCTACCTTTGCGCCTCACAAGTCAAGGTGATAAGTTAAATTTATGCGAACGTCATTTGTGTAATAACTCAATAAAATATTGTATTAGGCCAATACTGACCTCATAATCACTTTTCAAAAAGTGTGAATTAAAGTCTTATTTTTATCATAATTATTGCTTGTCGTCCTATAGCGCCATAGTCTTCTTATTTCTTTTTAAATCAAGTGTTCCAACTAAGAAGGTTGGTCCATTGTGGTAATTCCTTCTGATAAGTGTGATCAAATTGTCGTTGCCTATGGACATTGAATGCATTGAATGACCACTTTACGACGCTTGTTGTTGATGCCGTGTATCATCCACCAAACCTTATTTTTTATTTGAATACCCCGATAGTGTAGTTGGTACTCTTCGGTTTCCAACAGGGACTTAGATGTGTTATGCTTCCTAGATGACACTGGTTATCAAAATCATTATAATAATATTACACAACTTTTCGTACACTTTCACATTCTCCTGTACCTTACTTTCTTGTATTCTGATAGAAAGCACTGCATAATAAATGCTGGTGCCAGTTAGGCCTCTTAAAATTATAGACAAATTTTTCTTTTTTAATATTTACGATAATCTGTTCTTTTTCCCAACACATCCTTCTAACAGTACAATGCAAATCGATAACTTTCATTTTAACTTTGATGACTGACGACTGTAACAAATTTGTTTTGATGTGGAGTTTAAATGTCATGTCATAAGCAGTCCAATTTTTTTAAAGGAATAGATTAGCGATTCCACTTGATGGTGACTGGAAATTTACTTTCTCTTTCATTTTATTTTTCAAAAAAATTATATTTGATTTCAAACGAAATTTTCACTCGATTGCTCACTTCTTGAGAAGGAAAATAAAACAAAAAAAAAAAACTCACCGCACATATTGCATTAATCGCAATTGCAATAAATTTATAAATTTTTGTTGTAAAATACATTTTGTTTGTTCGAGATTTATTTTGTTCACGTATCTTGTATATTCGTTGGAATTAAAAATATTTTTGAATTGAAGAAATTTTTTGAAATTATTTCACACGAAAATACAAATTGAAACATCCGTTTCTGAATCACATACTTTGGGAACTGAAAACGATGACAAAAAGATAAAAATCATTTCATCCAATAAATAAATGAATGAAGAAAAACAAAACAGATTTTCAAAAAAAAAAAATTTTCATTCGCATCAATACAATTATGAAGTAGACCCAGATGAGTTTATGTGTGTGTTTTGTTTTCTTTTTTTCTATTTTTTTTTTTTTTTTGGTTTTGGTTTTAAAAATACTGACACTTACACAAAATGTCTCATAATGAAAATGAGAGTGATTTGAATGCCACAAAATAATGTCGCCAGTTTTCTCAATTTCTCTCGTTCATAAATGCAAAAATCAAAATGCAATCAAAGAGTCTGACATCTAGACAAACAAAACTTCAGATTTTCACATCAAAATTGAGACAAAACAATGCTTTAGGAAGACAAATTTCACGCATTACAAGAGGAAAAAGAAAAAAAAAGTAAGAAAAACTATAAATTTTAATATTGAAACCACATGAAAAAAACTCAAACCCAAATCGTTAATATATTTCTTCGAAGCTAACGATTATTGATGTGTATAAAACAGACGATAGAGTGTCTATAAAACATTTCTTGGAATTCTTTATAAGAATAGCAAAAGATATAGAGTCTTAAATGGTGCAATAAACAAATCTCACAGAACAATTCAAATCAAAAAACAAAAATAAAACGGAAACTGTGGGTATCCCAAAAAATTGATGAACAGTTCTCGATTTCTTTCTGCTCTTTTACTATCAATATAAATATTTGTAGCAATTATTTATAATTACTACTAAATTTTTAAATATTTATGGGGATATGTTTATAGCCAATCGTTCAAAGACAACCCAGAAAAACTAGAGAAAAAAAATAATATTTTCAAACTTTTTTGTAAGTTGAATATGGTGCGACTTAAATACTCCCAATACAGTCTTTTATACCCGGTTTTGTAATAACACGGTCTAGAAAAAAAATTATCCTGTTTTTGCACGGCGATATTTGATATAGCACGGTTGAGAAAATCTTATAAAAATTTCAACGGGATCTGAAATCTTGTATGGCTCGTTACTATAGTAGACGAAATTTTAATAGTCGCAATAACAGATTTAATAATACTTTTATGTACTTGATTCACGTTGTTTCTAATTTATGGTGTTTTCTTTTCTACAAAGAAAATGTCACCCTCTTACAAGGTGCATTAAAAAATTTTTGACCTACGCTGTTGCAATGCCATTTTTTATTTGAGAAAAACATAACACAAATATTAAAAAAGGGTATGCGTTTTCTTAAAAAGAAAATGTTAACTACGTTGAAATAAATTCAGTAATTCTTCTTCATCAGATGACGAAGATGAATCTAATAACTGATTTATTTCAATTTTCGGAAATAAAATAGATGCAGCAATAATCCGTATTTATGTTTTTTTCAAAAAAAAAAAGGTTTCAGATCTAAAAATATGTTCTATTTTTTGATTTGTTTTCAATAAAAAATGTATATATTAAAAAGGTGTTAACACTCTTCTAACATTGAATGCAATTTTTTTAATTACTGACCATGTAGCTTTAATAATGTAATGTTTCTTTAAAGTTACTCAACAAAACAATGAAAAAATTAACTTCAAATTGGATAACAATACCAGGCGACGTTTTTTAAATTTCATCTGGTAGCCCTATAAATAAACAAAAGTCATCTGCTTAACAGGGCATTATCAGAACTCTCGATTTATACAAGGCATAAAATGCAATGCCCTCCACCATTGGCAAGTGCGTATTATTTAGAATAAAACATACCACCCTTTTAGAGGGTGAAACATTTTTAAGTAACAAACGCACAATTGCATTTTGCGTTAATAAAATGCACATTTTTTGGTAAAAAAGAAAGCACCCTTAGTTGGTGGCTAAGAAATATTTTTGTATTATTGTTGTTGGAATTTCCTCTCGATATAATAATAATGTGACTTTCAAAGAGATTGGAATTTGCCAAATATACCATGGCATGGACTGAGGATGAAGAAACATTATTTTTTCCAATGAAAAAAATTCAATATGGATAGCCAGGATGGACACAGTTATTATTGGCATGATTTACAAAAACCGAACGCACCCAGAATGAGCTGAAACTTTGGCGGTGGTACAGTAATTGTTTAGGACTGTTTCTGTTACTATGGGAGGTTTCAGTCGTGTTTCATTTCTACTAAAATTGTTGCCAAAATCCACGTGGAAATGTTGGATGATGTTTTAGTAAATTATCTAGAAGATAATTTGGATAAAGACATGACTTTTCAGCAGGATAAGGCTAGCATCCACGTTTCGAAAGTGTCAAAAGCATTGTTTTCATCGGCTTTAATCCCAATTCTAGACTGGGCTGTTGGAAGTTTAGTTTTGAATCCGATAGAAAATATTCGGGGAATCATGTCAAGAGATGTTTCTAGCAACGGAAAGCAATGCAACACAGTTAGTGAACTGAAAATAGCAATTCTCCAGTCCTGGCTAAAGATTGAGCTTAGAATATTAAAAAATCTAATAGAATCAATGCCTAGTCGTATATTTGAAGTTATACAAAATAAAGGAGGGATTAGTAACTATTATTCAGTTATTCATTTATTTTTTACTCTAAATGTTATTAATATTTTTATTTCTTTTTTTACACTAATACCCCGGTTTGCGTCGCCTCGTTCTGTGTCTGCTTCGAAGTTGCGTCTTTTTAAAATTTCTGTGATTTTGAAGTTTCGTCGTTTTTGTTTCAGTATGAGTCGCATGTTTCGAAGTTGCAGCGATAGTGCTTCGATTTGCGTCATTAATACGAAAATGTTTGCACAAACCTGAAACAGAAAAAGGGGATTTCCCGTTTAAATCCAGTGCAAATTCGAAGTTGTGTCTTTTTAAAATTTCTTTGTTGTTTTTTTTTTTTTGCATTACTCTAATGAACTCTATTAAACTATTATTAAAATTAAATATTTTTTATTGAAAAATCTATTTTCTCAGCTAAAATTATGAATCTCGGAAGCAATTAAATGGAAATCAATACAAATGTATGGGAAATCATGCTTCGTTTTGCGTCGTTTCGGTTTGCGTCGCGTTTCTTTAGGCCTTATTAACGACCCAAACCGGGGTGTTAGTGCATTTTCTTTTAATTGCGTCTAATTTAAATTTCGCATACATTTTACTTTGTTTTCCTATTATATTATAATTTATCGTTGTTTTTATAATTTAAACATATAAATTAAATCTGAAAAATGTTATTAATTTGGCAAAAACAAAAAATAAAGTTCTTTTGATTTGAATAATACACCGAAATATTCAATGCGACAATTTTAATTTCGCACGCTGTATGTGTTATACAAAGCGCTGTCCAGAACTAAATTACAACGGCTAATAACAGATTATATTATTAAACGCAATGCTGTCCAATCGGAAACTGAACATGCTAATCCTGTTGGAGTTGGTAGCTATCCTGAACCAGCCTTACGTAAGCGATTACGTATGACATCCGATGATGATAGCGCATTGACTACTTTTAATTTTATACTTACTAATTACTAATACTAATACTTACTAATACTAATTATCTTAAAGAATTGGCGAATGCGCCTTTTGTTAAACAACTTATATTATTTTTTTGACTTCCTGAATTACAAAAATTTTAAATTTATGTTATCAAGGCAAATTCATGGAAGGTAGCTGCATGTCTACAAAAATACAAAAACAACAGACTTTTTGTTTTTGTTAAAGTGCTCGCGGAATGTCAAAAAAATTAACGGCCAAACCTCCACAGGAAATAAATAAAAGCAATTAAAAAAATAAATAAATTTTATATACTGAAATTTCAATCGATTTTTATGCCTTGTTTAATTATGCAATAGTAGGGCACGTATAAATAAAAAAGAATTATTCTATGCAGTCATTAACTTTTCCACTTTATGTAAAGGACATGCTTTTCTGTGGCCATCGATAAAAATGGCAGCTGCAAACGTTATTTGTTATTTGTCATAGTTTAGGCACCTAGTTGGAGAGATCAAAATCTTTTTTTGGGTAGTTCATCACTCTTGTCTAAATAAATATAAATATTGTAAATTTAGGTTGTAGTTAAAAAGACATGCATGTATTTAGTGTTAAAAGCTTAAATATTATTAATCATCTTGCAAAAATTTTAATAAAATTGGCTTTGAAATAGTCATCTAGTAATCCTGAAGAATTTCTAGAGCACGTATCTTCAATTGCTTTTCATTTTATGAAATAAAATATGCATTAATGCTTATTAAAATTTAATTTAGTTTAAGACTCTCGTAACAGTTTTTTTCTACGAATTACTTTGTTTTTACTTTTTTTTAACAAAGTTGAAGGATATGGATCCAATTCCCTTCTTTTCTACGTAGCTTATGTCTTTTTTTTACATGGTTTCTCCTGGAACGTATCTCCTAAGGATACCAAACGGTATTAATTTTAAAAAATCCCTATCCCGGGATAATTCGGGATCCAAAAATCATTGGAAAAATCGCGATTTTCTCATAATAATAATAATGAAAAAAATATATTTTGTTAAAAAAAAATCATTTCTATGTATTCCAATTATATTAGAATTATAATTGTATTATTAAATATTATTAAAAATAAAAAAACAACACAAAAAATAACAAAAAAGCGTAGATTAACAAAAATAAAAATTATTCATACATATTGTCGTCGAAAATCCAAAAGTACGTATCATCAAAAACACCAAAATCGATTTTTTGATTGCTTATGATACGTAAGGTTTTTGGCGACCAAAAATAACGTTTTTATATCAATAATTCAAAATGTTTCTACATATGAAGTACTTGTTAATTTATAACTTTGTATGCTTCTCCTTTGTGATGTTACGTACTTTAGATTTTCATCGACGATATGCAAGTGCATAAGTTTTAAGAAAATTATTTGGATTCCAAAAAAAAGATTAAAGCATGTAATCTGAAAGGCTTGAACGAATTTTGTTGTCAACATACGCTCCCGTTGAAAAATACTCGCAATCAACATTTCTATGCAGTTTGCAAATATTCACCTCCACCACCTCCTGATGTAAATAATCTATTTCTTTGGACTGTTGAGTATCTAGTTCAGTAATCCTATTATCTGATTATATATGCAGAGCTTTTGCATTCAAATAATTTTTTGCGAGGTTTTCCTCATCTGAGATGCTGTTATCGAAGTGGAGTAGTATAGAAATTTTTTTTCACAACCTTTTGCAGAGTAAAAATACCGAAAATCCCAGGTATCCCGATTGGCATCCCTAGTATCTACCGTGCAAAAACAGAATATACGTAATATATGTGTAAAATTAATAAAAAAAAAAAAAATACTTGATATAAAAGAGTGGATCGATTTTTCACCACATTTTTTTTCACGAGTATGAAATAATGGCAGAAGAAGAGTAAACTAAGATTTCTTACTCTATTAAATTTGTGATACATAAGCTAGCCTTGGTTATATTGCGTTCTCTCATATTCCAAAAGCCGCCAAATGAAGAAACAATATCCAGATTTTCCTAATGCGGATCGTACACACTCAACAATCTTCCCAGGTGTTCCTTTGTTTATCAGAAGTTCTTTTAGAATCCACGTAAAGACAATATTGATGGGCACTATACACACATAATTGGTTATTACAGCCCTATATTCAGGATTATGACTTTGTTTCTCACATCACTTATGTTGTCTGTTACTTTTATGCAAGAGTGGAGGTGGCCAGTGATATAGAGGATCTTTTTAAACAAGCTTATCCGGAATCAGTTATTAACACCATGAAACAACTGGATTTTAATCATTTACTTTGGATAAGGAGGTGTACTTTCGCCTTAGCGCTACATAAATAACGGGGAGTATGAATTTAGTAAACATTTATTATTACAATTATAAGGGGAAAAAACTATTTCAAAGCTATATAAACAGACTTTTTGGGTTCACTGCTTTGAATTTATTTAATGCATTATCGTTTCAGAAAATAAAACTTTGTTGCATTAGGCAAGGATTAAAATTAAAGAAAAAGTTGATAAAAAAAATTACAAATTTATATTTCGAGTAGAACTGGAGCAGATATCAAGTCAAAACTAAAGCACCCCTCAGTACATTTTTTTTAAATGATAATTCTTTTAAGAAAACAAAGCTATTAATTTTTTTTTATGTCCTTATTATCAAAAAACACAAGCTTAAGGAATTCAGAATTTAATAAAAAAAGTTAAAATTCAAAAAACAATTGATGTCGCAAATATAAGCGGGCAAAACTAAGACACCCAAAAAACTATTGAAATCAATATTTCTTTGCGAATCCTTTATTCTGGATGACACAGTCACATCTTTTAGGCAAAGGGGATATTAAATTATTAATTATTTTAGGAGATATTGCTTCCCAGGCCATTTTTGCGGCTTTAAATAAGTCTTCTTTGGTTTTGCAATTTTCTGGGTTGAATTTAAAATTAATGATTGGATTGGAGAGCTGCCTTATCAAGGCATCAATAGAATGCAAAATATTCGATCAACAGATGAATTATTTCTAGGTTAATTTAAAAGTTTTTAAAGACAGGTTGCACATCTTCTACTCATACTTTGCGACGTGAAGACTTCTTAATTAAAAGGACAATTCAAAATGATCCTACAGCATCTTCTAGTCACATACGAAACCTCTTAGATTTAAAAATTAGCGAAAGAACGATTCCCAGAAGGAGATAAACGCCAGATTATTCAGTGGACGACCAGTAAAAAAACGTTTGATATCGTCAAAAAATAAAAAAGCCCATCTCAACTAGAGTGTCCATAAATGTATGAATGTGCTGTTTTTTGACGAATCTAAGTTTAATTTAAAGATTTAAATGGCATAAGGCATCCGGACGCAGGTCAAACAGACAACGGTTGAATCCTAAATATTGCTGGAAAAAGGTTACCGCGCTACATGCGCTCTTTTCGGTATGTCATGCTTTCAACAGACCCAGTATTATAGAATTTTTCCCCCGTTTTCAGATGTTGTCGCTTTTAAAATTTCTATCCAGTATTGCTTCAGGTATAAAATGTTTAAAATGATTGAACAGCATTCATGACGGGTTTTCTACTTCTTGTTGAAACTACATTTGCCAAATGAGTTATGATTTTCTCAGTCCATTTTACAAATCACCATCGACGTCCATATACAACGAGGTATGTATGTGTTCTTCAGGCTCTGAAACAGTTGGCAACTGAACCTTATTTTTTTCGAAAAATAATCTTTTTAGCGAGTTCTTTTTTAGACGATATCAAAGCACTTGAAATCCAAGATCGTCCAATACATCCTGATTTTGGGCTGGTGACGTCATAGGTACATACAACGTTGACCAGTCTATTGCTGTCATAACTGTGGGCACTATAGATCAATAATTACTAACTATTTTTGGTCTGAATTGGATGATCTGAGCATCAGCGACAAGTAATTCCAACAGCTCATCGTTACGTGCCACACAGCTCATACCACATAAGATATTTGAGGTCATGGTTACTTTACATGGATGGATGGTGGTCGCTTTAACGTGAAGTTGACACATTTTGAGATAAACAATTAAAATTCATAAAAAAATATAACGCGACTATTAGACTCTTACAATAATATCTGCAGTAATTTTTGTCCGCTGTGATCAAAGGAAGTGTCAAGCTTATGTGAAGTGTAAAGTGATTCAAATAAGTTCCAGAGATTTCAAAGAAAAGATTTGATAAAAATAAATATTTTTCAATAAAAATTAATTCTTTCCTTTTAAAATCGGTTCCGATGTTTTATTAAAAAATATTTATTTTTTTCAAATCTTTTCTTTGAAATCTCTGGAATTTATTTGAATCACTTTACACTTCACATAAGCTGGACAAACATGTGATATAACATACATACATACATAATTGGCCATTACAACCCTTCAGTCAGGATTACGACTTAGTTTGTCACACCACCTATGTTGTGTCCGTTAATTTTTTTATACATGAGTAGCGGAACCTACAGTTAAAAGTCGACTCCGAACGACAGATTTTTGAGAAGCTTTTCATGGCAATTTTTACTCTCAGAGTCTTTGCCAGAAATATGTTGAGAGGAAGTCGCCGAAGAAATATTTTTCGTTTTGATGTCTGACCATGTGATATAACATTTCAATTAAATCAGAGATCATACGGTATATATAATTACCGTTGATAAACCGCGGGATGCACTCTTGATGCCATGTAAGCATTTTAAAATTTGCTCTAGCTTCTTTAAGGCTTTGGAAGAAAAATGAAATACCAATAAATCGCCATTACTTTGTCCTTACTGCAGACAGATTGTTAAAGATAAAATAAATATTTTTCAATAAAAAATTAAGTACTAATGAGTTTATATATTCGCATGGACGTTATGTCATGCCACCGTAATTAAGCTTTCGAAACACAAAAACTTCAACAAATTTTAATTCATTTTTGCACATTTAAAATAAATTATTACGAATAACCAATAGAGAAATGAATTCGTTTCAGTTGGTTTAGTTAGATTAGATCCTTTCGAAAAACCGTTTCTATCCAATCATTAACATTTTCCTTCATTGATTATTACAATAGCTGATCAAAGCTTAAGCTTGTTAATGGAAGAAATAAATAAATTTCAAGGCCACGGTTCAAACCCCAGATCAGATATCAGAACGAAAATATAAAAAAAAAAATATTTCTTCGGTGATTCCTCTTAGCAGATTTCTAGCAAAAACTCTGAGAGTAAATAAAATTGCAATGAAAAGTTTCTGAAAAAATCTATCGTTCGGGGACGACTTTAATCAGTAGACGCCGCCATGCATGTAAAAAAATTTAATAAACACAACATAAGTGGTTTGAGAAGTTAATCCTAATTGATGGGTTATAATCCTAATATCCTAATCCTAATCCTAGTATATATTATAAATCTTTCTGTAAGTCTGTTTTTTTGGTTGTTTGTTTGTAACCAATCACGCCTTAACGCTTGGACCGATTTTCTTGAAATTTGGGGTATAGATCGGGCTTTTGTCCGTAGAGGTTATAGGCTATAAATCTTTCAAAAATTTTGCCCAAAAGGGGCGAAAAATGGGACATATCAGGAAAAAATGGTAATAGGTAATTTTTTACGATTTAGCTTAGTTAAGCTTCCCAAATGTTTGTTGGTTTGTTTGTTAACCGATCATGCCTAAACGCATGATATAGATCGGACTTTTGTCGGTGCAGGTTATGGGCTATAAATCTTTTTAAAAATTTTACCAAAATGAGGAAAAATTGGTGAAAAAATGGTAATAGGTAATTTTATACGATTTAGCTTGGTTAAGTTTCCCAAATGTTTGTTGGTTTGTTCGTTAGCCAATCACGCCTAGACTAATTTTCTTGAAATTTGGGATATAGATCGGACTTTTGTCGGTGCAAGTTACAGGCTATAAATCTTTTTAAAATTTGGACAAAAAAAGGGGAGAAAAAATGAGACAAATGGAGAAAAAATGGTAGTAGGTAATTTTTTACGATTTAGCTAGGTTAAGTTTCCCTCATAGCTATTGGAGGTGTTCCGTTTCTAAAGTTGACTCAAAAAACGTCCAAAAAGGCGGAAAGGGGCAAAAAATGGGCAAATTAAGTGCATACCTAATCACGCCTAAATGCTTGAACCGATTATCTTGAAATTTAGGATATTGATCGAGCGTTTGCCTTTTAAAAATTTTGAAGTAAAGGGAAAAAATGGTACAAAGGGAGAAAAAAATGATGTATTTTATGGGTTTTAAAGGTATTTTTTTACGATTTAGCTTGGTTAAGTTTCCCAAATAGCTATTCGAGGTGTTCCGTTTATAAAGTTAGACCAAAAGGGTGCAAAAAGGGGGAAAGCGGCGAAAAACGGGCAAATTGTATGCATTTAAATTTAGGACTTAGAGTATTCAAAAAACTGGGTTGTTTAATAAACCGGTTTCCAAATAATTTGAAGAATTGCATTTGTTAAGAATCTGGTTGCTAAACCGGATTTTTATTTATTGTTATTTTTATAACCCGCGCAACGCCGGGTCCAATCTGCTAGTATATATTATAAATCTTTCTGTAGGACTGTTTTTTTATTTGTTTGTTAGGGGAGAAAAAATGGGCAAAAATTAATACTTAATGCATAAATGGAGTATTTTATCTATTTTAAAGGCATTTTTCTAGGATTTAGCTTGGTTAAGTTTCCCAAATAGCTATTAGAGGTTTTCATTCTATAAAGTTGGTCCAAAAGAGGACTTAGATTATTCAAAAAACTGGGTTATTTGTTAAACCAGTTTCCGAAAAATTTGAAAAATTGCATTTTTTAAGAAGCCGGTTTCGAAACCTATAAACAGTAAATAAAAATATTTATTGATATTTTTATAACCCGCGCAACGCCGGGTACAATCTGCTACTTATCAATAATTTATGTTCGTCAAATTTTGTTTATTTAGGTTCATTTTTTAAATATTTTAATTCGACTGTCTATGTTGTAAAATAATTTGAGACTTTTGTATGGATTCTAAATAATTCATGGGCTCAATTTCACCAAAAGAATTTATAAAAGGATGGCAATTTCTATTATAATGGCGAGAAAATCTCCTATCGATCAGTTCGATAAATTAAACAGAAATCAACAAACAAATTTTAAATAAAAATAATGACGCTTTTTTCTAAATTATTTTAACAAAATATTTCAAATTTCAGTTCGTAAAATAAATGATTTCGAAAATAAAAATTAGGTAACATCAGGAATATGATACAGTTCGTTATAATTTTTTTTTTCGTTTCGTTTATTGTTCTTTGATTTACATTTCATTCTTATTTTATAATTTTTTTTTTTCAGTAAATGTTCAGTAAATGCAAAAATATTATATAAAGAAAAAAACATAAAATTTTTAATTATTAAATTAGATTAATAAATATAATAATTAGCAGTATTTATTGTACATTATACTTCATGAAACATTTTAATTTTTGGAAAATACATACAAAAGTTTGTGAGATTTTTTTTTAAATTTTTCGTTTTATTATTAAATAATATTGTTTTTGTTAATTTGAACACTTTATTAGTCTTTTCTTTTTTTTTTTATATTTATTTTATCATTTTGGCACAACTTGGAAATATTCGGTTTATTTTTTCAATATTTGCTAATAATTTGCTTCAGGAGGTTTTTTTTATTAAATAGAGAAAATTATGGCGTTAAATATGATATTGATGATGATTATTATGAGGTAGAATATTCAAAATTTATTTTTTTTTATTGTAAATACAAAAGTTATTTGAAAAGGAAATTCTTTTTCGCTACAGCAAGGCAAATAAAAAAGGGAATTACAATAAAAGCGATTGATATAAACGGAAATTAAATGTTTATTGAATATTGAAATCGTACATCTTTGGTTTACTGTCGATAGTTTGGGACAATTTCAAATTGTCAGCCTAAGAATGTTTTTAAACTAAAGAATAGCGCAGGTCCACTCACATCGACTCTCTTCATTATCAAATGACTGACATAAGAATGATGATGATGATGATGTTTGCGTTGTTTTGCGATAGCTGGCGATGATCATGCCTATCAGCACGATAATACAAATTTAAATCTATTTCGTATAGTATTTTGAACGGCGCCAACGATTAACAATACTATTGGCCAAAACATATGCAAATATCGCAGAAATTAACTGAAAAATATAAGCAAAAATCCGAGTATTATTATTATTGTTTTTCTTTATTTCTTGTTTTTTTTTTATTTTCATTTCGAAATGTCGTCATGCTTTTAAAATATTATAGTTCTAGAGTGTATGTATTTATGATTCATTTTATTTTCAAAAATGTACGCCTCAAACTTACCTCTACTACAATCAAAGCAAGCGCAAAAATATTCAAAATAGTCCAACGTTCCTGAATATAGTCGTAGAATTTTTGCCGACAACCCTCCAAATTAAGCTTATCGGTTTCGCTGTTGTAACAACTGTTGGGCGGCAATACATAATCACTTGGACCAGCACTACCGCAGCACTCGAGCTAAAAGTAATTATCCATGAGGTTAATATTTAATAGTTTCTGAAACATAAATGTACGTCATACCCAACGTTCTAAACTATCTATGTGAGCTGTATTATTTCCAGGTCTTATTGGCACAACTTGATTGTTCCAAAGCTTATCGAACGTTTTATCAACATTGATTAGTAATGACGTTTGGAATGCCCAAAAGAAACCAATTATCAAGACGTGCGCTATCGCCAATACGATCACAAATACGGCAAACTAAATAGAAATTGAAAGTTCAGATAAATAAGAAAATAAAAAAGAAATAAAATTAATCAGAAAATTGGTTTTAAAATCTGTTGATTTTAACCTGACGATAAGAACAATATACGTACACTTTTTAGCAAGCAGCTACTTTCACGTCCGGCACCCAAAATTCCATAAATGGCACAGAGTAAAATAATAATTCCCAAACCGAGTATTACATAGGCAGCTGTATCGAAATCAAATTTCCAAAGAATATAAGTTCCAATTCCAACTACAGCCAATGAGAGAATCTGGAAATAAAAAAATGAAAACACATTTTAGCAAGTAACACATGAAACGCAAAATTAACCCTGGGCACTGGTCGCAGCTTGAATGGAAAAATTGTTTTTTCTTTGTTAATTCTTAATGTGTGCACAATCTAAATGATGAGGTATGTATCATAAACGCTGCCTTTAGATTTTAGCCTGATTCGAGCCTGAGTCTGATTTTTTAGCCTATCAAACCTGCACCAATTCCATCTTTCGGTTAGACATGTTATATATGAAGCTAATGCAACTGCTGCCGCCGACTTGAAATTAAGTCAAACAGTTTTCCACTACTTCTGCATCAAGAAATTTTGGAAGATCTGACTTTAAATTGAACCACGTTTATTCAATACGATGAATTTAAAATTCGTTTGATGCATTTACAAGTGTTTGTTTGTGAATACAACATTGCTGACACCTCATTAAAGGCTATTGCTACAATGGAGACTCCTGATATAAAAAAATGTTTTTTGTAAATTTTCATTGCATGTATGTACGAAATTACATATCGATGGCTTAGTATAGAAAGGTCGTATCTTAATTTTTAGTACATAACAAAAAATAAAAATGTTATAAAAAAAAAAACTTAAATGCAGTTTTTATTAAAAATAAATGAGGAATTCAAACATGAAACAATTTTTTGAATTTCGGTTAATTGTAAGGAGTATTTAACTTAGGGCTTCTCGGTATTCAAATCGTTGAAATCATAGCTGCCAGATTTGACAATTTATCGTCAATTTGACGATTTTGGGGTTCAAAAATATCATTTTGACGATGTGACAATTATTTTGACGATTTTTGGAAATTATAAATTTATTTCACTTTCTTTACTTTAGTACACTAAAGGCCACTTTAAGCTTTGTATTTGGTTTGTGTAATAGCGAAGAGAAGTATTATATTTTCAAGTCATTTGCGATGTTAATTTGGTGATTTTCCTATATTTTATGCCCTTTTCATCCCTTAAAAGCGGAAAATTGCAATTGTTGTACGAAGAGAGTTGAACATACGAATAGTCCCACCATAAAACGAATTTTATCTGTAAAGACCACATACGGACGTGATCGCTAAGAAAAGCGAGTATTATGTAAGAATACATGATTCTCGGGATTAGGTCCCCTTATTTCGCTCGATAAAAATCCATTGTTATAGCGATAGAACAGTGAAACGCAAGCCATAGAGTTCGATACTCTACCGTCACTAATCAGTTACATCGACCTCTCCTGTACGCGATCGAGATGTCTCAAAATAGCCGTTGAGGCTCCAGCCTATGCGTAATATAAGTAAGAAGATCGAAAAAAGTAAATTATTTCTTGCTCCGGCATAACATGGAAGCCATGGCAATTTTCAGGAAACTGGCCCTTCTAGGGAATTACAATTTTATCATTTCATTTCAATTTTCATTTCGTCATTATTTTTACTTAAATATTTAAATAAAAAAAACTTGAATTTACTTTATGTTAATTTTTTTTATGATTTGTTTTATTTACAATCTATACAAATCTCATATTAATTAAAGTATATATATACTGTATATATATATATATATATATGTATATATATATATACATATATATAAACAAAAATTAAAAATAATGAAATCAGGCAGAAAATTGTATCTTAATAATACATAACATTAATATGTTGATTGCTAAATTAATTTCTTTTGTTTTGATATATATTTTCAGATTTTCCTTCAAAATTTGAGGCTTTATTTTTCTGCCAGCTATGGTTGAAAGTCGTCGTGGTCTAGTAGGTAGTGTGTTAGCTTATTAGACATAAAGCCAGGGTTCGAGCCCCAGGGTAGACATCAAAAACAAAATACAAAACGTATATCTTCGTCGATTTCCTCTCAGCAGTATTTGGCAAAAACTCTGAGAACTCTGTCGTTCGGAGTCGACTTTAAACTGTCCCGCCACTTATGTATGTATTAAATTAACACACACAACATAAGTGGTGTGAGAAACTAGGGCTTTTTCTTTTAATCAATGTAAACCAAATATTCGTCAACATGGTAAACTGAATTTTTCAGAGGATGTCTATGTGAGCTTTGTCTTCCATAATATATAAAAACCAAGATTTTGAAAAAAACCAGATGCGATCTTTTTTTCTTTTGTAAAAAGCAAATTATTATTATTTTACATTATATTACTACAGCATGCGATTTAGAGACATTTTTAATAGTTGAAATTTTATTATTTGAAAAAAAAAGCAATTAAAAAAGCTTTTCCGAAAATAGAGACTTGATGGATTTATAGAAATTGTATCTTTTCAACTAAATCTGGAATTAACAATTTTGCTGCACATTTACATGGAGAAAAGTTGAAACGAAAATTACTTTTTGTTCCATGTCGTTATCCGTATTAGCGAACTGTGAATATAATAAAGTGTGGACCAAAATTTTATATTTTCAACTGATCTGTTAAATATTAGAAGTACATTACAGCTACCAGTAGAAGTTTATCGAAATTTAAGGACATTTCAAATCATTTCCCATTACTTGCGAGCGGACTATAAAGAGCTCCTTCGGCTAACACTTAATAGAGAGCATGGTTCAGATTTTGTTAATTTTCGTTTACCTGGAACAACATCTCGTGTAACATTTATATCAGAATGTATATATTGTTTCAAATATTTTTCATTCCGCCAACAGTTATCTATAATACGTATTTAATCTATCATTTGGTAAAAAAATAACATTTTTGCAAAAACCAACGAAGCACTTGTGGTTATAAATTTTTTAGGAGTAGTAATAGTAGTTTTCGACTACAAAGCCACATAATTCAGATCGATATCTCGTAGAGGTTTAAAAATGTTCATTTTCGAATTTTTTAAATTAAGGATAGATGTATGTATGTATGCTGCCAACGAACGAAACGTTTGTTTAACGAAACTAAAATATGGTAGAGAAATATTGATGATGGAAGATAAGCTTTTGTGACAACAAGTCTCCTCAAATTGAATTGAACGTTTCACTTTTAATGATGAACTACCATTCACGCAATTATTGGACGATGTTTAATAGTTGATAATTCCTATATGATATTTCTTTAAGGAGTTTTAATTGTGAATTATCATAAAATTAAATGTTTTTTTGGTTTTTCCATATTTACTAAAATTATATTTCATTCATTCATTAATTTTATTGAAGTAATAAATTTATTTAGTTATTTAATGCACAATCCCATTTAAATCAGCTGAAGTTTACAAAAAAAGGAAATAAATAGTAAAAGAGGTGAATTTTAATGAAATCCACAATGAAAAGCTATTCAATAGAAGTGTGCACAAGACATTCTGCTGGCTTACCCTTCACCGAATGCAATACTGAATTGTTCTCTTTTTTGTTCTTGATTTTACGAGTGCACTGAAATGTGTATTTCTCATTTATTCAATGTATACAACAGCATTCGTTTGCCTGTAACGGAACTATGTTTTTTGTAAGAGCATATTTTACTACTGAAGCTACATTTTCAGTATTGCCATATGAATATCAGTAGTGAAAAAAAGGTTTTTCCCCAGGAATAATAAATTTAAAAAAGTTATTGGCAATGCTAGCGTCGACGAAGATGTTCGGTTGCTGAAAGCAAAAAAAGAAATACAACAAGGTAAATTTATATAACAGTTAGCCGTAACTCTAAACAACAGGGATTTTGTTTTTGTTAAAGAATACGCGGAATGTCAAAAACAGCTGACCAAGTGTATTCATGACTGACTGACGAATAACAATAGAAAGAAAAATAATCATACTTTTGACATATAAAGCACAGAATAAGAAAATAAGAAATTTATTACCAAAACAAAACACTAAAAAAACAACATTTTGACATTTTAAACCTCATCAGCTGTAGAGTTACGGCTACCTGTTATATACATTTACCTTGAAACGCACGTTGTGACTCTATGAAGAGCACAATATTTTTGTTGTGCTCTTCACACAACTCTTTTTTTATACTTGTTGTACGATGATTTACGAGTGCACTTGTTTTTTTTTTTGTCCTCTGGCTTTGCTTCACACTTATTTATGTTTGCAGCTACAATCAATATTCGGTCTTGAGAAAAATGCAATAGTGTTCAATTTTATATGTCTCGTGCACACCTCTAGTATTCAAGTAAATCTTAAAATTTTGAATGCAATCGGCTAAATAGGTCTAAACTCTTATTTAAGGCGGATTTAAATGATCACAGAAGCGTTTAGACAAGTCTTACGTAGAAGAGAGCGGATAGTAGGGGAGTGTAAACTCAATATGTAATGAGAACGCACGACATTGAGAGAGAAAATATTTGACTACCGCAGCGTCCCATTGTCCTTCATTATTATTACATAGGGGATGCACTCATTTTACTTTGTTTAGGTATTTTAATAATCGTGTAAATGCAGACAAAATTGTAACAATATTTTTAAAATACGTGTGGAATTCTGTAATATTTTCTCTTCGGCAATACATTCGTAAATCCTTGTAATGTAAATTGGTCTTTAGGCCGCGAAATTTTTTTAAGCTTAACACGATTTAAAGCAAAAAAAAGAACTGATTGAATAAGATCAAAAGCTTTAGTGACTCATTATTTAGTAAACTGTTCTACCACAAGCATAAGAGATAATATTTTTTCCAAAAACAATAACAGAATAAACCAAATACATCGATGTTATTCCCTTGATATAGTTTTTAATATGGAGGTACCTGCATATTTGGAAAACAAAATAATCGTGTGCTAAAGCATTTGAACAACTATTTGAAAGCTGTGGGGGAGAACAACGAAATTATGGCAGTGATATTTATTTTTGGTATTTGAAATCAAGAGCATTTGAACTTTAAATCAAAAAAAAACCAAATACTTTTCACAATATTTGATAAAATTATTACCTTTGCAGTCCATGTCATAAGTAGAAGGTATGTTAGAATGTCTAAATTAGTAAAATTTCTAAGATTTCACTTTTATTTAAAATTGTATCGGATTTATTTAGACTCTAATAAGCAAATTCAAAAATACTAATAAAAATAATAATTGTTTAAATAAATTTATAATTTTTCAATAAGGAAATAACTATAAAATAATTTAGGGGCTATTAATATGGTAAACCACGCAGTTTTTTAAGTGGAATTATTAAAACTAATTTTTGAAGCTAAATACATACATACGTACATACAAATGTATGTACTCGTATATGCAATTTTAATTAATTTAAAAATTTCAAATGATGACGTAAAAACAATTGTTTATTAATTCAATGAATGCTTTAAGTTATTAATTTGTCTAATCGCTTAAAAATATTGAAATATCTTGACTATTTAGGAAAACTTCCTTAAATTGAATTCGTACTTAAAATAGGCGCACACTTAATGCGACATCACTTTACCCAGGAAAACCAATTGTTGCTGCCTTAATTGCTTGAAAACCTCAATAATCACACTTTGAATATTAATCGCACTTTAACACACAACATTAACAACAGTTTCATTACAGATAGCAATCGGAATGATAGTTTGTTATCGAATATTTTCATTGAATCATTCACTTGTTGAATTCAATCAATGGGGGGCTTGTTTGTTGACTTTGCTGTTTGACAGTTGAGTTGTGTTGAAAACATTTAAACAAACAAATTCACCTCAATTCAGCAAATGATTCAATAATATTTTGACAAATTGAATGAGTGGTTGTCATAAAATAAAGGTACGTCAGTCAGTTATAAACGTACATACATACGTAAGTACTTGTTAATGGTAAAACTCGATTCATTCATCATATTTATTAATTTGTTTTAATGGCAATGGACATCTTAATTAATAATAAAAACAATGTGATTTATAAATTTAACTATACATTGTAGGTCTACACACACGTCGAAATACTGAGTGTAATGTAGTTACACTCATAAAAGGAGTTTTTAAAAAGTGCTATTAAAACGATTTAAGCACATCAACTGCATGTTGATTTGTACAGGCCAAATCAAAATGCTTTTTTTTTTTTTGTTTTTACAATTAAATTTCAATTTCAATTCGAATTTTACAATTCACTTTTCATTTCATTAACATACCTGGCGGTATGGAAACCATTTAAGGCGACAGACGTACGAATTTACATGCAAACACGATATAATTTTACAGTGGCTTTTATTATGGCAACAGTCGATAAATACGTTGTAATAGTTTTAGTGTAGAAAATTGTTTTGGCACCTGAATATTATTTGTTTTACAATATATTCTCCTCAATTTCATTTGACAAAAGGGACTGATGAAAAAGACAAATTCTATGCAAATGCACGTTTGTTTAATATTTTTTTTCTCAAAACTGTTATTTGGTATAGAATGGAATAGAAAGCATGAACTTTCTATGTTGATTTTTATTGCAGAAACAAACGAACGGAAAGTGTACTGTTCCGAAAAAATTATATAGGATCTTTCATGTTCCAGTTCGTTTCTACACAAATTAAACACACATCAAGTTTATTAATATACCTGAAAACCAAATTGAAATTATTCCAAGTTATGTTTGTCAAACGAAAATCCATTAAAACAAAATAAAAAACTGGAAATTAAAAATTACTGTAAAGGGAATTCTTAATTCAACGCTTTATTAACGAACAAAATCGTATTGGCTCGTATTCCATTAAACCTGTACTGCTGAAGGCTTAAGTTAAATTTCTTTCTGTTAAATCAGCTTGTATTTTTATTATTGTAACCGGAAAGAGGTGTCTTAGTACAGCGCACATGACATCTATCTGTACCATCCTCCAAAATTTTATGATAGCCCTATAATGTCTACTTCAACCCTATTACATGGAAAAATTTCAGAATACTGCTCAGCGTCAACAATGACACTAGCACTTAATAAGCACCCGGATGTTTTCACCTACAACGCATTAATGTCTTATCGGTTTCAAAAACCCATCCGATAATTCATTTTCATCGTCACACAGTCTGCATGCTAGGCTCCAGACAATCCCTACTCTGAATAAGTGTACCTAGAGTATACGGTGTTTAAGCAGAAAACCATTTGTCAACCTCGAATTAATCTGAGTCTATATCTTTTGGTATGTCGTGTCTTCCGTATATCCCACCTAATTTATCGAAACAACGATGGAAGAGAAGGAAAATTATTTATCTTAACCAATTTATCACATCATCAATTGGTAAGTTAATAACCCTGATGGCACAACTGAAATAGTGAAACAATGGCTTCTATATAATGCCACTAAACAGTTACAGATGCCTCATAAACAACAGAGTAGGATTGATTAGAAAATGAAATTAGGTACCATCAAGTCACTTCAAAATCTGTGCTAAAAGCGGGGATGGAGCAGTAATGGAATAATAAAATCCAAGTGTACTTTAAAAAATTAGTTCACAGTATGCCAAAAAGATGAGCAGATAATTCGAAAAGGAAAAGCTACGCGAAATATCTCAATTATTTGAAATTTTAAATTTACTTTACTTTTTATGCCTGGACGATTCTAATTCCACATAATACAGAGCCTCAAAATAAGTTGCGATTAAATTATCAATTTGCAGAAATAATTCCTATTAGTTTATGAAAAAAAAAAATTATTAACATTTGTTGGAGCATTACTTGGTAATACAATCTTGAGGAAATACGTACTATTTACATATAAGCCTTAGAGTTAATATTACTTTATAGAATAACAATTTTTGAACAGTCAGTCTAAACTATGGCACCACCATGTACCAAATGCCTAGTGAATTTATTCAATAATCACTTTAAGGGCCATTATTACAACTTGCCGTTAACTAAAGGGAGGATTTAACGGGCAGATAAGTTGTTCTTCATTATTATAAATGCACAATATGGTAGAAATGAGGGTTAAGCTAATCATCGTACCGATAACTTTTAAAGTTAAGTTTAAGTTTGGATTTGCTATATTATATATTATTCTCAATATGGCAACTTTAAATATAAACAAAATGAAAATAAGCAACAATACAATGAAACCCATCGTTACCACTGCGTTTAAATTGAGCGGTGCTATCAACATTGCTCCGGCACTGACATATATTTGAATAAAGTTAATTTTATTTTAATTGAAGTCGCTGTGGTCTAGTAGATAGTGTGCTGGCTTATTAGACGTAAAGCCAGTTCTCGTGTCCCAGGCCAGACATCAAAATAAAATACAAAAAGTATTTTTTGCTGAGAAGACTTAGCAGATTTCTAGCAAAAACTCTGAGAGTAAATAATAAACTACTATGTAAAGTTTCTCAAAAAATCTGTCGTTCGGAACTGACTTTAAACTGTAGGTCCCGCCACTTATGTTAAAAATTAACACACACAACATAGTGTCAGAAACTAGATCAATAATCCTGACTGAAGGGTTGTAATGACCAATTATGTATGTATGTAACTTTATTTTATCCGTAAGTTGTAATAACGAAAAAAAATTTAAAGGTAACTTTACAGTTCCCTTTATCTAAAGGTACCTTTTACTAATCCCTAGTTTAACGGCAAGTTGCAATAATGCCCCTAAAACATTTCATTTTATATAAATTTCCTGCTGAGATTGGACATTTTTTTTCGTAACAATATAAAATTTATAATAAAACTAGCTAACCCGGCGAACTCCGTCCCTCCCAAAATTGATTTTTTTATTGCCTAAAACAGGTCATATTATATATTTATTGTAATACGCTGCATAAAGCCCTGATGAAGTTGTAGTTGTTGTAATCGCTTCAAAAAAAAAAAAAAACTAACAGACATATGTAGTTATAACCATCGAATTTGCCGACTTATAGGTATCTCTTAAAGGAGAAGGATTACCACGCCGATTTTTGGTGAGTTTATCGATATAGACTCTACGAATATTCAATATTCAAAGGTTTGCGACGACTACTTTTTGTTATATCGAATTTTTATAAAATTATCTAAATCTAATAAGCTTTCTAAAAAAATAATGATCAAAATCGGTTCAGTAGTTTAAGAGTTATAAGTATAACTTGAGGGGGATGGTTTTAATGTTCATTTTTGGTAGGATTGTCGATATCGAATATACGAAATTTGCCACCAAAGGTTATTCCTCTACTATCAATATGTACCTTAATATTAAATTTTAACGATTTGTCAGGCCCTCTTGACATTTGGGAATATGAAAAATAGGTGTTGTCGTTTTCGAAGGAGTTTAACCACTAACACCGTGACACGAGAATTTTATATATTAGATAAGAAATAATGAAAATTTCAATTTGAATAAGCAAACACCGACAGAGCCATTAATATGAATAGAAATTTGAAATTGTAATTAAACGACATTGGTAAAAAGCAGTTTTAAGATTTAAAGTTAATTTTTTTGGTTTTTTTTTTTAATAATTTTTTAAAATTTGTTTTCATCACACTTTCGTATATCCACGTATGGCTAAAGTTTTTTCCAAACAATATTTTTGATAAAGAAAAAAAAAACAATTATTTTAAAAAGATTGTAAATTTATTTTTGGAAATTATAGTTTTTCAACACACTGATGTCATATTTTTGCGTTGTTTACTCTTTTGGAAAATTGCGTCGGATTTTCATTGACAGCGAAACTAAAAATTTTAATAGAAAGAAAAGTTTATGCTCTCACACGCACACATTTACATACAGATTTTTATTAATTTATGTGTTAGTATCTAAAGCACAACCACTTACACTCGAATGATTATGGGACATGAAAGAGACTTTATCCCTCTTCATTAAATATCAATATCACAACGACTATTGAATGTTGAGTGAGTTAGAGTTTGATTAATCAGAACTGGCGTATAATTTATTACTGATTAAATTAAGAAAAATAATAAAAAATAATTAATGTTTAAAGAAATGTTTTAATAGCTATCATGCAATACATGGAATTTGATAGATCGGTTTATTTAAAAAAAAATTCTCATAACAAACGACAATCTACTCCATTAAAAATTTTTTCATGATTTAGTGACAAAAAATTGGTTGTAATTTGAAACGTATTTAAAAGTTCTTCAGGTTGCAGTTGTTGTTGTTAGCTTGTTATTTACTTTTCTACGAATTTTTCTATAATTTTCTATTTCGATAAATTCGAACATATTGTTATTAGTGCATTGAACACTCCTACAAAAATTAAAATTCAATTTTTCATCCCTTTAACGTAATTCTTATCGGTGGAGTCCGATATTTTCCTCACATCATATAATATTCGGAAATTATTCGAGCATTTTTTGCTGCAAGAACGCAGCATGCCTAAGCTACGTTATCAAATCTAAAAACGCGTACTGCGTTGTACGATTTCGAACTGAAACCAATTCTGTAGTTATTAAACCTGGTTATCATATCAGCATATCATATCAGCCATATGGTTGTTAAACAGATACCACAGACATATTAGTAAAACAAGTGGCTGCTGATGTATTAATCACTGACTGAGGATGGAAGAATTGAAACTATGGTCATACCAAAATCGTAAGTATAGCTGATTTTGTTCTCAGTATTGACTACATACATACATTACACCTGAAGCCATTTTCGAAAATGCATTACGGATCCAATTATGAAAATAATTTATGCGACATAATCAATTATTGAATGACTTTCCTTTGTGAAGGGGAAAACAACAGATCTTACATAGAGTTTACTCATTTGCAAAGCAAATATCGAAAAATTAAACTACTTTTATAGGGACCATAAAGCTATAAATATATGCTAAACAATATTTGGAGTCAGGACACTGACTCCTGGAACGTAGAATAACTCACAATGATTTCTACTGAAACGATGAAGCAGAAGAAGAATCTTCCCTGTCATTATTTGACACTTAAAAACCTAAGTTGAAAAATTGTTCGATAGAATGGGTCTATTTGATTACTAATTGTAGATAAATGATCGAATAGGTATAGTCTGTATTACAACGAAACCTAATAGTAATTAACGTGACCTATTCAACTTTAAAGTCGTCATAGTCTAGTAGGTAGTGTGTTGGCTTATTAGAGGTAAAGCCAGGGCCAGACATCAAAACAAAATACAAAAAGTATTTCTTCGGCGATTTCCTCTCAGCAGATTTCTGGCAAAAACTCTGAGAGTAAATAGTAAATCACTATGTAAAGTTTCTCAAAAAATCTGTCGTTCGGAGTTGACTTTAAACTGTAGGTCCCGCCACTTATGTATAAAATTAACACACACAACATAAGTGGTGTGAGAAACTAGGTCCATAACTAGAACAGAAGGGTTGTAATGACCAATTATGTATGTATGTATTCAACATAAACAAATTCGTTGTTCTTATTTATTTCATTGAAATCATTTGAAGCTGAAGTAGAAATAGCGTCTTCCGTATTTCCCATAATTTTCTTATGTTTATGGACAATGATTTATATTCTGAATGCCTTTAACCTTAACATTATTGCTGGCACTGAATGAAATTTTATTTTCGTTCAATTTAAGTCTTTATACGAAAGAAGAGCAATTAAACAAAAGTCTATTTACAATACAATACAATAAAATACAATTCAATATACGAGTATGTATTCTATTATGGCATTGGTATCGTATACAAATTAATTTAATTCGATTAAGTAATTTGAAATTAGAAGTTTTTTATATGTGAACAAACCCCAAAATAGATCGAGTTTGTAAATACTGAAGATATTAATTTTTATTGCCAAAGAAACGAGCCCATTGCTCCGTCTAAACATGGGCCTCATGCTTATCATTTTGCTTATGCAAGCATTAGAGTACAACATACAGATGAGATCTGAAGGTAGTCATAGCAGACAACCTTTAAAATTATTTTGCAGCCTACCATTTACCACGTGAACGAGAACATTTAAATTCCAATTCAAATTCTGTATGTTTGGATCCCACATCTCTCACAAACGAATCTGGAAACGACATTTCAATGGTTTATCTATCACTACATACATACATACACACATACAGAAGCATATGGGAAGGTCTTAATGACAGTCGTCTGTTATAAAAATTGTAAAATTAAATAAATTTGTTTAATTTGTTTTTTTGTTTTTTTTCATCATTTGACACTTTAATTCGGTACTGTTTTGTTTAAATTTTATGTTGCGTTGCGATCTTGTGACGGTGAGGTGATATTTCATAATGCATGGTTTTATATTAACGCTGATAAAGCTCAAGACAAATACTAAATATGGTCGTAAGTATCGTAATCATATGTATCTTGGTTGTATTAGTAGTTGGCAACAAGCAAAATGTGCGTTCAACATACTTTTTTTACGCTTTATTCGTTTGTTGTTGTTCACGCAAATATTTATCTTATCAGTTGTAGGTTTGAGAGAATGTTTTATTTTTTTTTTTCTATTTTGTTTTTTAATTATGGTTTTTATGTTTTCGAAATGTTTCAACATTATTTCGTATATATTTTCATTATTTTTAATAAATATTAAATATTATACGTGTATGAATGTATGTATGTATGAAGTACGTATTTATAGTTAAGAATGCCTTTATTATTGTTGTTGCTTGTGCAAAACACATAATAATTTACTTTTTTTTTTTTGTATTACTTATTATTAGCAATCAGTCTTGACACAGAATTTAAAACTGGGTTAAAATATAAAACAATCATTCCGTTCGACATTTAAATGTTCGAGTTAAATTATACGTCAAACTACATTCATGTGGAAGAGAGATTAAATCCAATACTAATTTACATGGTGTATTTTTTTTCTTAATGCATACATATGTAGATATGCTGTGTATGTATGTACAGTCCAGAATTGAAAACCTTACGATAATAATTTACATTGAGGAACTAACTTTCGAATCTAAAACAGGGGTTACCAAAATTTTTTTGGTTGTGTATTAGTGAGTGAGAGA
Organism: Sarcophaga peregrina; assembly: GCA_014635995.1. Lineage (NCBI taxonomy): Eukaryota > Metazoa > Arthropoda > Insecta > Diptera > Sarcophagidae > Sarcophaga > Sarcophaga peregrina. The sequence goes on from CM025793.1 coordinate 58,821,567, forward strand.
GAGAAAATAAGTTATGGGCTTACAGTCATAGAAAAATGTTAGTAATACACACTATTCTGATTTTTATTTCATCAACGTACATAAAGTACTACATGTTTGATTTAATAATTAGGAAATCTTTTTTAGATATTTGCTGGGTACCAATTTTGATTCATAAATTTCCTTTCCTTCTAATAACCAAACTTTTAATTTGTCCATAATATAGCTTTATTGTTCCCTTGTTCTTGTTCTCTTTCCAGATCATCTTAATTATTTACTTGACTATTAAAACAATCAAAATATGTTTTAAGAACATATAAGACTTTAAGATTTTAAAAAAAGATTTTAACACATAAAATTTTTTGAGTGTATACCTAAAAAAAACATGACATGTGTGCTTGTTGAAGTCTGATCGACAACTAAAGAAAAGAGCATAAGCAATGTGTATGAATTCTCTCTGCACAATTGTGCTATAAAATGGTAATCCCTGATCTCAAGAGAACACATATCCCAGACTATGTATGGAGAAGAACTTTATTGGCTTTGCTTACACACGAACTAAGCAATACTTTTCTACTAGAAAAAAAAGATGACAACATCTCCTATATATTTCGGGGCACTCAGAAATTGACGGTATTTAGATTGTACTGCAGCAGATTTTATAACAGTTTGATTATATTAACTGCACAGCATCTCCGTAGTCTGGTATGTAGAATGTTCGTGTTTTTGCTTTGTCGAGAATTCTATCGCGACTTCATTGTTGTTTACGTATTTTATTGTTGCGTTCACTTGTCTATCTTCTTTTCTCACACTGACGTTGTATTTGTTAATGTAGATGTTGTTTATTGTTTTAATGTTTAACGATATCACACTCTTTACATATTCGTAGCAATTGGGTAATTCACACGACTTTGTATCGTGTATGTTGAATTTAATACATTTGGTTGTTTGTAAACGCTGAATGCTATTCTATATTGTGTACTATATTTACATTCAAATAATTTGATACCCCGAAACCAACATAACTTTTGAAAAACAGATGAAAACATATAAACATTTTTTTTCATTCGCAAATTTGATAGCATAAAAACATATGAAAAATTGTGTATAAGTGTATCGGATTTTTATATGAAAATTATCAAGAACAAGCTATACTGTTGTATATTCGTCCATCAATGCACGTAATAAAACGATACAACGGCTTGTGTGAATTGACTAAATATTATTGTGCAGCTATATACTTCTAAAACACTATTTTTGCTTAAGACTTATTACATAAGAAGATCATTACAATGGATTTGAGACAAAACAGATTCAAAATCCATTGTTGTAAATAAAGCTTGGAAGCAATTTTCAATTAAAGACTGAATCGATATCATATCTTCATCGCTGAAAGAACTGAAAATCTATCAATATAACGTCGAGTTTAAACAGCATTCATGCTTTCTTTGGTAAACCTAAAAAATACACAAACATTATATCCATCTATTTATGAGAAACAAAAACATGTCGATGTAGATCTAATAAATTTTGATTTAGAATAGAAATTATTGATTCGGTATTGATTACATATTACAGGGTAATGTAATGAGCACAAAAAGTATTTCTACTATAATCAAATTCATTTAATAATGAATTCGTAAAATAATGTCTGCATCCAAATACCGATACGAAAGTCTGAATGAATACACTCTTAATTACATCTCAATTTTTAAATTTCATCTAAAATCTTTAGAGAATATTTTTATTTCGGTATGCCCTACTGAGCGGTACTTCAATAATAACAACAAAATGTGAACAACGTTCGTGAAGACAATTGTTATCAGAAATTAATTGGTCATCAGTGATAGTGACAATCAGTAATTGTTTGCTTCAATAGAACAATACAATTGCAGTAGTTTTTTTTTATTTACTTGACAATGGGAGTAAATTTTAAGCCATAATTCTTTAAATTCTACTTGGAATTAAAACATTTCCAAAGAAATTTGACCTCCAAAATTAATTCGAAATCATAAAGCATGTAGAATATTTGATAACATTTTCTATTATAATAATCCCATAACACACTACATACAAACATATTTTTGGTTTATCTCATAACCAAGTACCAGCATAAGAATGGATACACGCATCCACATACTTACATACGTACTTAAATTACTTCTTCTCGGCCATTTGGCAAAAACAAATCTAAGAGGGAAACATGGAAATATTTTTTTACTGTAAATTTATGCCTTCTATTTAACCCTGTAATACATAAATTCACTACTTTGTTTTATTTAAGATTATTAACAATTTAATGGACTTTATGAAATTATTTTCTCATTTTTGTTGGAAATTTTTCTTTTTTTTATTATTAGTTTAATAGACACTAAAGTACAATACAAATTTCTTAAAGGCAATGATAGACGTACGGACGGATGGTCGTACGAGCATACAAACAATGCTTGCGTATTGAAAATTGTAATATTTTTGATTTTATAAAATTACAATCCAAATAAACAATCTTAATAATGAAGTGGAATCAAAATTACGATTTTGTTTTATAATTTGTTGACCCATCTTACCCAACATACGTACTTACAGAAGTGAAAGGAAATTCTACTTTAATGGCAGGGCAAAGCAACACATAAAAATTGTTGAATTTAAACAAATTCAACAACTCTATTGTATTAGTTAGTTAGTCATTTTGTCTTTCGTCGTTCTATAGTTTGTCTATTTGATTTTAAATTTACTTTCTGTTGTTTCAACGTGTTGAAGTTTTTCCCCAATTTAAATTTAAACGGCTCTGCAGTAATATAATATTTTTAAGAATGTTGTGCAACTTTTCGTTTCTACAAAGGCCGGTCATGTCAAGGTGGTGACTAATTTTAATAAAAAAAAAAAAAACAAGCACAATACGCACATTCATTCCCTACTCTATTCAGGTATCTATTCCAAATGCCATCACAATACAATTTTACTACTTACAAGTCGTTGCACACAAGTTAATTCTTCTCTTTTCTAAAAATTTTCTGATATTAATCACTTCGTAATTGTAATCAATTTTGAAGATAAATTCTCATCAGTCCACTAGCAGTCAGTCACAGAAGCGGAGGAATAGGCTACCTTTGTTTTTATTAACAGCGACGCTTAAATTTCCCCACTACATATGGTAATAGGAATATTAGTGTACGAGGTCAGTGTCGCTTTGATTTCATTGTAAATAATAATCGTAGTGTGCAAATGGTGGTCATGTAACGAACTCCTCTATTCACATAATGAATAAAGACTTTGACATCATCTTAGTTAATGGGCATTTTCCTATACACTTAACCCTCCCACAACGCGGGTTGCTATAATGAATTTTCGCTACAACGCGGTTACCAAAATGTCGTTGTCATTTTCTTACAACGCGATTTTTATGATAATTTTTATGTACGAAACTTTTTTCAAATATTTACTATTTTAATTTGGAAAAGGACTTCTTGCCAAAATAAAATTCTTTGCATTTTGTTCATATTTTGAAACTTATCTTTTTTATAACATTGCGACCATACACTCGAACATGCGTTTATAAAGTGACAATCAAATACGTAATTGTGTAGTCTCTTGTCCAACATCTTAAGACCTGTCAAAATGTTCTACAACGACAAAATTAAAAAAAGTGTTTCTCCGCAATTCTAACAGAGAAAGTTATCGTTCTATTTTGGCTTTAATTTATTAAATCTTTCAACTTGAATATTTTACGTAATATTGAAATTTTATTTTATTTTATTTAATAAATGAAATGTTATTAAATTAAATATTATATCAACAAATAAATTCACAAAAATATATTACGCACATATTTTTACTACACAAATTCCAATATTTTATTTAAAAATTTTTTACTTTGGAACCAAACTCAGATTTTTGTATGGTGTTCATATCTCCTACAACCTATTCCCCGCTTTCTAAGAGGATTAGGTGTACATCTATATATTATATATTATCTAAATATTCCTTCTCAAATAATAGATATACTATCCCTCGTATTAATCTCTATTCAAGGATGAATTACTTTTTAGCACGATTTTAGCAGCGATTAGTTATCAGCCTTTGTTAGCCTTTTTTTCTAACTGTTTTTCGATTTCATAATAAGGCGAGTTATACAAGTCGAAACTTCGCGTTGTAATGAAACTGTTTTTTTTTTAATCGCGTTATATCGAAAACGCGTTGTGGAAGTACCGCGTTATAGAAGGGATACCTGTACTTTCGTGATCAATTTTCAATTCGGAATTTCTGACATGTATTACGTTTCCTTTAATCTGCTATCACAGCCGTTTAATGGCAATCTCATAAGAGCATCCAGTCACAGAGACATTTCCTTGAAGTATATAATGAAACTGTTCAATAGGAAAAAATATTTTTTGGATGCTGATGCTCCTTGGCTGATCAGAAATGTTGCCTCACAAGTTGACTCACCTAGCTTTAGTATTGGGTTCGTGGCAATTAACTGCCCAAATTCGACTGTTGGGACTGTATGCAACCTCATGGGTTAGTTTGTAATATGTAGGCATACGGTAGGCTTTGTCACAGATTCTAGATCATTTCTATGATCCTTTCTCAATAGCCCAACGCAGCTATCGTTATTTGACAAAAAGGCACAATCATTAAGTTCTCATGCTGGTTTTCAGCTTAACTTTAAGTAAGAAGAATGAAAGTACGTTTTTGAGAAGCTATACTAAGCGAAAAGAGAGATACAGAGAAGCGGACTCCAAGTTAAACGTGCTTGGGACAATCTGAACTTTTAATGGGTAATTACAAATGCGAAGTGATTTGACTTATGTGTCAGACTATCCAGAAGTAGCCTAAGAATTGTAACCGGGATATGTCCATGATGAAGAGAATCACCAGAACACATGTACGTGTTGGGAACGATCTAGCGTTTCACAAGGAATCGTGAGCGTTTTTGTCACTTTCTTACTGACACCGAACACCATTTTGAAGAGGTTAACAGTCATCAAAAACATCGATGTATGCTGTGATAAATCGACATGACATCGAATGTCCTTTGCAATACATTGACTGGAAAAATAATATCGACACTTTTAATGTCCACCACCAGTTGATTATGCATATTTAAACAAATATGAATGAATACATAATACGTACTGCACTCTAAACTTCTGTTAAAATAACATTTTTTTTTTCAAACATTTTTAAGGTTTTTCTTTACTAATAACGTCTAATAAAGTCGTAGATTTATGACACGTCGTGTATGTGTGTGTATGTTATGAATGTTAAATTATAAGCAAATCTAAGATGTAAATAGTAGTACATAGGAATGCATTTGTACAAAACATTCTACATTTGAGTATCATATTTCGAATACTAAAATGAATGACTAAATTAGCGAAATATTTACTATGAAATAACGTCAAGACCATACAAATTGACAATTTAAAAACGAGGGTAAGCCCAGTCGTGGAATAGATGGATTTTATTTTATATCGGCATCACTTTTTCTGGCGGTATTGTTGCATTTTCGTAGAGATTTATGTATTTTGTAAACAATAGTCAACTTTTTTTATTAGCAATCACTTGTGCATCAATGTGAACAATTACAATTCAGTATTCAAAGGCACGACTAAGAATTTACTTGAAGTCAGTTTACACGATAAGTTCGTCTATGGAATTCGCTCCCTCACAGTATACAACTAACTGGTAAAGTAACGCATTTTAGAAAGCAATTGCTCTTATTTTTCTGTAATTAATTTACATATATTACTTTTGCTACTCAAATAACATATAATTTTTTTTTTTATTTTTATTATCAAATTAATTAATTAATTATTTTTATACTCTTACTGTTTTTTGTTTTATTATTTTTTATCTTTTTACTCTTTCTTTTTATGTGTGTGTACAAATTGTTCTCATTTTCTTTTCTTCTACTTGTGTCCCTCTTTTAGTTTTAAGTAAATTTTAAGTAATTCTATTTCTTTTTATGTTTGCAACTTTTTTCCTTAATTAATTCTGTACTGTAAATATAAGATTCATTCTTGTTGTGCAGAAATTCAAATAAATAAATAAATAATAAATAAATAAGAGTTAACGTACGTAAAGTCAGAGTCCATCCGTATTTTTAAAATAAGAAATTTTTTGCCTTTACACAATTAGTAAAATACCAAAACAAAATAAAATGAATCCATTCCCGGTCTAATGATTTTGGAATAATTTTCTCTCTTCGTACGATTTGTATGACTATATAAATCTCCCTTTAGGGTTGTACTCTGTTCTTCGTATAAGTTTTGCAGTATTAAATCTAATATGTACAAGTGTGATTTTGTTTAGAAATTACATCAAATTTCATGAAAATATGTTCGAAATGTAAGTATAAGCAACGAAGAGTGACCATGAAATTACAGCATTAACATTACATTTATGGTTGACGATTTAGTTATTAGCCACATTCTATTTTTGTCATCGTTTTCTTTCCGAGTTACTGTCATTTTATACTAAGAAACATTAAGCCGACTTCAGATTGTGACGATTTTTGTCTATAAATTAGTAAATTTACAGATCCATATCAAATAAGAAATTAAGATATTTTCTATTTCATTACCTTTCCTTTCTCTCAATTAAATCCTCACAAAATACTAAGTATATCACCAAGTTTGCATTAATTTTTTTTTTAACCAGCACTCAGGGGATGGCCCCTACTCATGCAGTGCTTTGTGCAGGTTTAGGAAAGGTGGAAAGAGGGAAGATGCGAACGGCAAGGAAACGAGTTGCTGCTAGGTGACTATAAAATGGCCTTCACCATTAGACAGTCTACAACAATCGTCCCCAAGAAGCCCGCAGTTTCTCACACTATTAATGTTGTGTGTGTTCATTTTATACATAAGTGGCGGGACCAACAGTTTAAAGTTTGTTACTCGCTTGCGCACCTATTCTTCAACGATATGAAGTTGCGGCTGCAATTTAATCATGAGGGTATATTTACAATTACAGTGAACTCGCGAAAACATGAACACTTGAAAGTGTGAATGTCTCAGAAACGTGAATAAATTTATTTTTCCACAGAATATTCTAAAACATGAACTAAATCTAAAAACTCTAAAACGTAAACACTTTTTTTATATTTTGTTTTTTTTTTTAATCTGTTTTTAAATTTCTTTAGAAATTCACAATCAAATTAAAGAAAATTAATGTGGCGAATGGCTTCATAAATATAAGTAAAGGTTTGGTGTTAGCCTTCTTAAAATTTCCGGAGAAAAGCTTTCTGCGCAGTCTTAACATGTTAGTCTACTTAAAGAAAAGTTAAAACAAAAATGGAAGAAACCTCTAATTGTAATTGATAGATTACTAAGTTCTTGACCAAAAAGTAGCTACCGGTAAACACCCTTCTGTTAATAGATAATGCCCCTTCACATCCCGCTGAATCCCAATTGATTTCTGATGACGGCTTCATTTGTGCAATGTTTTTGCCACCAGAATTTTGGACCAGAATCTTTTTAAAATATCAAAATTGTATTATAGAAACTGTCTGTTGGCATTAGTGACTGGAAAACAAACAGAATTACTAAATTCCATTAAGATGTTAACTAAAAAGATGCAATTAATCTTTTAGACTCAATATGAGGAGAATTTCTCAACAAATTTTAAACAATTGCTGGAAAAGTATTTACAAATTATTTTCGTACAAAGATGACACCGATGATTTTTTACTAATTATTTTAAATACAGTAATCTCAAAAATGTGAACTGCCTTGGTAAAAATTAGTTCACGTTATCGCGAGTTCACTGTATTACGAGATGAGTGACATACACCTTATGCTCGATATAATGTAACAGATCAGAGTCTCTAGTGGGAATCAATACCACGTTCCTATAGCTAATAGTTTACCACACTAGCTACAAGAATCCCAGGGCAGAAAAGACAAGTGAAAGTAAATCGTCTTGCTCTTTGGAACGTTCTGCCTCTTTCGCTTTCTCTCGCTGATTGGATTCACTTATTTATCTACTCGTCAGTATATGTTATTAGCAAGAAGGTTAATAAAATAATTTTTTATATGTTTTTATTATTTATTGTTGTTGTTGGCATGTAAACAAACAATTTATAAATATTACTGCAAATATTTTACAAAACTATTAAGGAGGAGATGTAATACTATTTACAATATTTCATAATTATTGTCGTAAATCTTGAATTTAACAACAACAACAACAACTGTAAAAACAATGAGTAATACTAACTTTTGATGAACAAAAAAAAAATATTATGTGCTACAGACATGAACATGAATGTATGTATGTATGTATGTATAGTTTTAACAATATTAAATAATATTTAATTCTAATAACTTCTAGTTGGCAGCAGGTACTACATTTACTACATTGAAATTAAATTCCACGTATGTACACCCAACTCTTTTTTACACGGTAGATACGTTCATCAGAAGTCCGTGTAAAAAAAGAGGTGTTTCCTATAGTAAATTGGATTATACGTTCTATGTCATCTGAAAACCGTGTAAGATGAAATAAAGGACTATATTTACTTCGAAAAATCGTGTAAAAAATGTTGAAAACTATAACATTTCAGAAATGCATACAAATTGTATGTTCATATGGCATTTTACTGAGCATTAAAACTTAAAATACATAATTCATACAAGTAAAAAATTGGCAGAGCGAGCAAAAAACAAAAGAAATCTGTTAATCCAGAATTAAGAACTGAAAAATTTGAATAGAAATAAAGGAAAAATATTTACATAGCTACACAATTATTTGCCGCTACTTGATAACAAGCGCAAAGTCGGTATCATCACTGGAGATATCCATCAAATTATCCAATGGTGACTTTCGTCCGGTAATGGAGTTTTGAACTATCGGACTACTTTCGGAAAGGTATTGCGCCGTCGACTTTTTTTTTAAATAATCTTTAATAGAAAGTTGAACTGGGATTCCCCAGTTACTACTACTATGTATGTTCATTTCAGCAATGGTGCCAAGTGTGGTAAAGCCAAACATAATTATAAGACAGTAATTTTGAAACCGTACAAGATTAAAATTTCTTTACAAAAACATTTTTTTTTGCAACTATGTGACTTCAAATCCGTGTAAAAAGAAACCGTGTAAAAATAGAGTTGGGTGTATATATTTTGCAAGTAGCGCCAATATTTTGCTAAATACTGTGTCCCATATTTATAAGACCACTTCTGTTTTATAAATACAAATCTCATAAAATATTAATTTAATCGATGAGGGTCTCTTTGATGATGATTATTATTGTTGTAGTGCAATTTTTGATCCATTTGAATCATTAATCAATTCTTCCTAATAAAAAAAATTCCATTTATTTATTTTTGCTAAAAAAAAAAAAATTATAAGTATTCTATTCCATTTTCCTTACCTGTATTTGAAATTTATGGATTCTATTTTTTATATTACTGATTAAGTTTTTAGTAGTATTTCCAACAATTTCCTCTTTTCTTTCAAAATTTTAGTTATTAGTAAATGCAAGTTAGTCAATTGGTGGTTTTCGACGAAAACAAATTTTAGATAACATTCCTTATATATTTGTTATTCGATTAAAATCTGGGGACAATGCTGGCCTATACATTATTTCAATAAGGAAATGGATTGAGATTAGATGACTTTATACCCATTATTGTTAACCCACTTTCGAGTTATTTTGGCGGAGTGTTTGAGATCATTGTCATACGGGGACACAATATCCGTATTTGTTGGCAAGATTCGTTGAAAAATCGTCGACTTAATTGTTAGAAGTCAACTTGGCTACTCCACCCGCCATCATACATCAACATGCGATAACACTGTTATATAAAGATAACGGCGTCATAGATGACACTCATTTAAAAGAATACGCTCATTTAAAAGAAAACAAAACAACAACAAAAATGAGTGGTCCACAAGCAATATAATTCATACAAGTTGTCAATTGTGTGAGGATCTGTATATGGGGAATTTTATCTAGGCATATTTTCGCTGCAAACTACCGATTTGAACACCTAATTTCTCTAAAAGCTGAAATTTTAGGAGGAAAATATGAAAAATATATTCTTTGATTTTCATTATAAAAAAATACGATTAATAGAATATTAATTTGTGTGACTTTGAAACAACAATAAATAAATACAGTAGAAGCTCCAGTTATTAGAAATTCCCGAAATTAGAATCAGTGCTTACAATACATTATGGGCTCTAAAATTTGAATTTAAAATTCTAATTTCTGAGCGTTTTTTTTTTTGGTTTTTTAAAATAAGAAATTCTCAAATTCAATTTATTTTGTAAAACTAAAATGGTGAATTTTGTGGTTAGTTTATGAATTGTTACGTTTTATTTTCTTCTTTTTATCAAATTTGAATCAAAAAAATTTAAACGTGTTTTATTTTAGTTTTTAAAAGGAAATCTCTTTAGTTCTTTATTTTTTTATTAGGAAAAAAAACGTCCAGAAATTAGAATTGCCTTGAAAACAAAACGGTTGAATTTGTGAGCGACTACTGTACATTAATTGGCCTTATAATTATGAAACGAAATTATAAAATGACAGACTATGTAACAAAAAAAACTCTCAACAGTAATAAATTATGCAAACATAGTATGAATTTCATAAAAGTGAATTTCATTGAAAGACAAATACATCTTCAAAAGTAACCTAATCGACTAAAGTACTGAGATATAAAAAAAAAAAAAAAATAGAAGAGACTTTATAACTGTGGGACACCCAGGATCCCACATCCCACATAATCCTTTTCTAGTAAATCCCAAGTTTTTCAATTGCAGAATTTTTATCATAAATGTTAAGCAATGATGTCTTGTATGCTATTTAAAAAGTATCCAATAATGTAAACGGATTAATAACTGAAATACTTCAACTCAATAAAGATTTAAAGATTTCACATTTCAATTCAACGGGCAAATTTAGATAAATTTATGTAAACCTGTCACAATTACGGCAAGCCTAATAAAAGGGAATTACGAAGTAGCTGATCTAGGTGTAATAATATAAAGATTTCTTTACAAACTAGAAATCAATACGAACAAGAGAATAAAATAATTTGTACAAAAAAGTACTACATAAGTATTGAAATTTTTTTAAATCATTCGGTATTTTGAAATTTTATGTGCAATGTTATACGATTACTATATGAGACGGATATAGTACATAGCAAGAATGATAAACTAAAGATTACGCCTAGCGCATGATTTCCCGTTAGATGACGTAGTTGGGCTATTTTAAAGCTTTCCAAGGTTTTTTCATATGTGAAAATTAACATTTCTTCTGAAAAATGTGTGCACTACGCGAAAGTAGTTGGCAGCCATGCAATATAACTCACATTATCATTAGCCAATAGGAACACAATTTGCGTGACGTCATTGATTCAACATGCGCAGTAGATTTTAATTTTGCGTAATCTTTAGTTTATCATTCTTCGTTTATCATTTATCGTCATATTTTGATCATCTATGATGCATTCACATTGGATTCTATGCGTCAATTTAGGAAATACGATTAATTATGTATTTATTAACAAAACTAAATGTTTTCAACTATAAATTTGTTTAAAGAACCGGTCGTAGACGTAAAAAAACAAGCTATTCCTGCAATCATTGAATTGATTGTTTTCGTGTATTCTTAATGTGTGATAGGTGTATTGGTATTTTATTCATTAAAGTAAAACAATATTCTATTAAGATTATTAAATTGATTTGAACATAATTCCAAGAGTCATAAATATATACATAATTATTCTTAATATTGACTTTTTATTGTTGCTATTAACACAATATATATATATATGTATGTATGTATGTAGGTACATATGTATAAATATATATATATATATATATATATATATATATATAGTTGTATGAATATTATTATATTTATCACACTAAAAATCACTGGCAAAAATATTCCACCCACTCATACAACAAGTGTGTGAAACAAACACTGTTGCGGTAACAAGCTTAAATTCAAGATAAAAAAAAAATTATTATTTTTCCTCTCTAATTTTGCTAAATTTGGTTAAAAATATTTTTTTTTTTTTTGATTAGCATAGCCTTTGATCTGCATTCGGACTGTTAGAACCTTTGCCAAGCACACATTCTGTAGGGTATACTCAAGTAGAGAGATTGTTTGTATTTACAAAACACTCTACGGTAATTTTGTTTCATAAAAAATTTTTGCAACAAAATAAATAAAACAAAAAAGAAAAAAAAAATTAAAAATTAAATAAATTTATGAAACTTTAAATATAAACGATGAACACATCGATGGAGATTATTTACCCGTTGGCTCGTAAAAACAAAATTGCATTTCAAATTGCGCATAAATAGTTTTTATTTTTTTTGCTTTTCTTTTTCTTTTATTACGGATGCAATTATACTTACAGCATATATAAAATCCCATAAAAGTGAAAATACTTTTAATGTTTTCGTCGAACAGGCCATTTTGAAGGTTCTACACTTCCTGTTAAAATTTAATTCTTTGTTTTTTTCTTTTTAATTTATTTTCAAAATATTCGCTTTTAAAAATTATAATTTTTATTTGCAGATGTGTTCACATATATAGAAAATGTATCCTACTGCATGCACTATTTATTTTTTTATTATTTTTTTTTTCAATATGAAAAAGAATAAAATTTGTTTTCGTTTTGCGCGCCACTCACTTTTTACACTTTGAAAATGTCGAAATTTGTTGTTGAACTGTGCGTGTTTCCCTATTTTTTTTTTTTTCGCTACTTTTTCAACAAAACTCTTGTCAATATTCGTTTTTTGTTTTTCTAATATATTCTAGTTTTTCCGAAATGCTGTTTTAATAGACGATATTCTACAGTTTCTTTTCAATTTTTATTTTTTTTAACCGTAACGTTCGCCGCATGCAAATAAACTAAAATTAAAAGTAAAACAAAAAACGCTCTTCTTAGTAGATTGTATTTGATTTGATTTGTTTTCGTCTTGTTTTTTCTTTGTTTCGTTTAAATTTGTTTTGAAATTGATTGTGGCGATTTTGCTTTGCGTTAAAAAATCCACCGTTTGCAGGGAACACCTTGGAATGGAACAGACTGTTTATTGAAAGTTAGTCGGTATAAAGCTTTTAAAAAACTTATTAACTTTAGAAAGCACTTATCGTAGCGGCTTTAATAACGGAAATTAAATGCAAAAACAATTTTTTAAAGGGCCAGTATTGCCATTTCAAAAAATTTCAGTTGAATTGTTGGTTTCTGCTAAAAGAGTAGTCGTAGCAGCGTTGTCAATTCAGTGCTTTTAGCACTGTATTTAGTTCTTTTTAAAACTTTCGACGCGGAAAATTTTCGAGTTAGTGCCTAGTGCTTTTCTTTTCATGTCAGTGACACCAACTCAAAAATTAAAAAAAACTATAGACTAGACTAAAAACTGCTCCAAAAAAAAGTCTATAGATTAGACTAATTTTTAGTCTAGCCTATAGTTAAATGTATATATATTAATTCGATATATTAAGTCTGTAATTTTACATGTTAATGAAAATTTTCATGTGTAAAAGTTAACGTATATTAAAAATAATTTTTTTTAGACGTATAAAATGTAAAGGATTTTACCTTTGAAAATGTATCAACTCTTTTCCTTATTATTGCTGTTATCTTATTAGACGAAAGGCCCGAATTCGAGTCCCAGGTCAGACATCAAAACGAAAATATGAGCGGCGACTTCTTCTCAGCAGATTTCTGGTAAAAACTCTGAGAGTAAAAACTGCCATGAAAAGCTTCTCAAAAAATCTGTCGTTCGGTCTCGACTTTAAACTGTAGGTCCCGCCACTCATGTATAAAAACTAACGCACACAACATGAGCTGTGTGAGAAGCTAGGACGTTATACAATGGTTCAATTCGACTTCCGGGTACTGTACCTGTCACAGTTGACAAGTACACGTCCTCTAACCTAACCTACATAAATAATATTAATTTTAATTTGTAAATTTTTTTACTGATTATATAAAATTGTGGTAAAATTAAAAAAAATATTATAATGTTTTAATGCTTTTTTGTCAAAATTACGCGTTTTTTGAACGACTTTGGTACTTTTTGAAAATTTATAGTTGACAACGCTGGTTCGTAGGGTTTGACAAAAAAAAAAAAAAACATTCTAAACGTTTTCTGAACACAGAAGACCCCTTGAAAATTCATACATACATTGGTCATTACAATCCTTCAGTCAGTTGTGTGTGTTAATTTTATACATAAAGTCGACTCCGAACGACAGATTTTTGAGAAACTTTTCATGGCAATTATATTTACTCTTAGAGTTTTTGCCAGAAATCTGCCAAAAAAAATTCCTTTTGTATTATATTTTGATGTCTTATATGTATTATATACTTACAGTGGCTCCATCGCATAATCGGACTAGCATTTCTCTGATATGTATGGGCTTAAAACTTAAAAACAATATATTAAATATATGTGTTTTATTTTGCTTTTATTTACACTCTATATTCCAGAGTTTCAGATTAATAAAAAATTACAACATTTTTCATGATAACGGAACCTCTGCTAAAAATGACAAAGGTCAACAATTAATACCACATGTTCTATGGAGCTTCACGCTTCCAGTAAAACCGCCTTAAGCTGATTCAAAGTTTTAAATTGTTGTCGGTATATTCTCCTAGCTAATTCTTCCCAAAGATGTTCAATTACGTTGAGATCTGGGCTCTGTGCAGGGGTTGCTATAAGTTTGGGTCAATTATGGACCAACCAAAGCTTGCCACACCCCAAGTATGCTTGGGATGATTGTCCTGTTAAAAAGCAAAATCGTGCGCTATGCCTAAAAACTGAAAATATTTTTAAAAAACAGCAGTGGAAAAGATGTTTGCTTAAATGCTATTCGTAAAACATTGCACAAATATACATAACTACCAAGATAGAGTTGCCAGAAAAAAGCCATTTATTAGCCCTAAAAATAAAAACAATAGAAAAAAATTTACTAAAAAGTATTTGCTTAAAATTGAACATTTTTGGAATACGGTAATTTGGTGTAAAGATACCTTAAAATACATTTTTGCTGATAGTTTTTATTCGTTATAAGGTCCTGCTAGTCCGATAATGCGATCGAGCCACTGTATATTGTAATTCTTAATTTGTTACAAAATATTTGTACTAGTGAATGTACTCCGGAGCTCAGGACAACACACAACACTATTGAACTAACATAGATCAACGCAAATGCAGTTGTTCTTCCCTTTTTGTTTTCGTTTTCTATGTTCGTGTTTTGTTTGGCACGACAAGGTTTCGCAAAAAAAAAATTTACTCAAACAACTGCAGCCAGTGTACTGCTACAAGGTATCATTTTAAGATCATCATAATTGTAGAGGGCGCTAAAATATCGTATCGTAGAATTTGAGAAAGGAATAAGAGAATCGTAACTTGAATCTAATCTCAGGATACAAGTCTCATCACTGTAAGATTTAAAAAATCTGGAGTATTGCGTCTATCAAAGGATTAATAATCTGGTTATCCACTAAAAACAACGTCCACACTCATACTCGATACACGAAATCTGAATGTAATACATTAGGAATATCGGAAAGTATGCCTGGTGCGTTGTAGTCGCACGTTACCAGAAAACTTTCTCAGTAAATCTTGGATGTGAGTAAATAATTGATATTACAAACAGTAACAGATTTCTGACGATGTTTATTATGAATTGATACTATAAAGCTTCGGGACAATCAATTTACATAAAATCCTTTTTTTATTTCATTTGCAAAATCAGACTCAAATTGAATTTGTTTGTCAGCAATACAGTACGAGTATTTTAACGTCGGCGTATTCCGTTTTCGCTTTAGAAGTTTTAAGCCGACTAAATATGCAACTGTCGAATTCATTTAATAACATCTGATACGTATACCTTGCGGTGTGATTACTACCACATTTACTGTATTTCTTTTGAAATGTGTTGCTTTTTCTGTTCCGTTGAGAATACCATGGCACTACTTCTGGCTAGCATTGAGGGGGTACTAACGTCTATG
This sequence comes from Sarcophaga peregrina, assembly GCA_014635995.1. Taxonomy (NCBI): domain Eukaryota; kingdom Metazoa; phylum Arthropoda; class Insecta; order Diptera; family Sarcophagidae; genus Sarcophaga; species Sarcophaga peregrina. Next base: position 58,837,535 of record CM025793.1, read on the forward strand.
AAAATTTTCAATGGCGTTTTGTCGTTGCCATAGGAATCTCACTCTTCTCATATTAAAACCAGCCTACTCCTCTTTACACCTATACCTTTAAGACGCAAATATCGGCACTCAGATAAATCGACACCAGTGTGAAGCAGCATTCAATAACTCATTCCTTCGTTTAACATAACACACGGAGAAATTAATTTTTGTAGTTTAGGAATCAATAGATTTACAACATATTGTAGTTCTTGTCAAGGTAAGAGAGATAGATCTTGTTTACTGGGGTAAAACCCTATTAAATATCTTTATTGTTTTCAAATTTTGTGTCAAAGATAACATCAGCAGATCCGATCGCTGTTCTTTAATTCGAAAGCTAAAGAATGTAATCAAATGGGTTGATATGGATTACTATTTTTTCAATTTTCTAGACAGTGATCCAATAAATGGCTGAGAAAGTTATCATATCATATATAACATACAAATTCATAAGTTCATTACCAAAAAAATATATTTTTCCTTCTTTACTAACGCTTCTTAATTTTTTGACACGTTGTGGCGCTAAGATCAAATATATAAATTAAAGATTTCTTAATTGTATTGTGTAATTATTAAAAATTGTTAAAACGACAGTTTCTTTTCAATGAAATTTGACATCTTGATGAGTGCTCTTCAGTCAATCCAAACCGGTTCCCTCACAGTAATATTTTGGGAACCGTCCTTCATACATAACATAATTGGCCATTACCACCCTTCAGTCAGGCTTCTCACACCACTCGTGTGCGTTAATTTTATACGTGAGTGGCACGTTGACTCCCAACGGCAGATTTTCATGGCAGGTTTATTTACTTTCAGAGTTTTAGCCAAAAATCTGTTGAAATGAAAAATCGCCAAAGAAATATTTTTTTTTCATATTTCATTTTGATACCTGACCTGGGATACGCATTCGGGCTTTACGTCTAATAAGCCAACACACTACCTACTAGACTACGGCGACTTTTATTTATAATTCGGACGTATAGCCACACCCTTGCTTTTATCTTTGCTGATGACACTGCTATTCTCAGTACATATGTATGATTATCCTTGCGTAGCGTCTAGTAGAGTGTTTGCAGGATAACAATCTTCGGCTGGAAAAATTGTCCACCCTATAGGAAAAGTAAACCAACAGATATGTATGCACACCAATACAACCAAACAACTAAGCGTTGTTCAACAAGCGCTCATTAAATATCTTGATATACTCCCTGAAACATTGACCACACGCAGAACATATCATCATGTGGGTAGAAACTTATGCCAGCGAACGGTTTTTTTTCCCCCGCCGCGCGTGTAAATAATATTGTTACGTTTTTAAAAACGTTTATGTATGAGTTCGTTGATTGCAAACCAATAAAAAACAAATATATGTTTATCTTAATGAAACTTTTTATTATTCACACTACTTTTATATGCCACTGTCCAAACTTATACAAAGTACACAACAATAACTATAACAGTATGTGCTCATTCGATACTCTTCTCTGCTTATAACGTTTTTATAAGCAACAGCACTTGTTCGTTATTCTCTTCTGCTCGCGTAACACTAACAACTCTTCGTTAAACTTTACTACGGATGCAACTTATCTTCACACCGCGACTTTTACTTCATACGCAACTGCACACAAGGCTGACTGAATTCACCCTGACTGGTTGTCTGCTTTCTCTTGGCCAAGATGGTCCAAAAGAATTATCCACAATCTGTTACTGGGCTTTGTTTTTATGGATTTATTTGAGTAAGCCCAGAAATTCGATTCCTGGCTAGAGTTTGCTTCTTCACTATAATTTGGAATAATTTTCGAGTGTTTGTTAAGGAGATTTAGCATGTTTTGGTTTCCAAAACTTAAATTGTTACTCTTTGGGATTCTCATATGCTTAAATGGAGCCCAGTCTTTCATTTCTTCTTTTGGGAATGTGAAATTTAGATGATCACATACAGTGGTGGTTATATAATTAAAACATTCGTAATCATAATAAATATGTTGTAATAAATCTGAATACAAAAGCAAAAGAAAAAAAAATTTAATTATATTTTTGCAAAAAACTTGCTTTGTTTGGAAACTTATTTAATGGAAACTTTTTCGCATCTCAAAAAACTTGGCAAATGGCAACGCTGTTTAGCCTTGTTAAAGCTAGTAAAAGGAATCACTGCAAAGTGCCATACCTACCTTACCTCATTGAGAGGTTTAGAACCCAAAACATCGCATTCGATTACTGCAGCTAAATCTTGCAATTTGCCTTATTTCACAGATGATCTACTAAACATTGTTTACACTGTTCTTAACAAAGTCTCTTGAGTTTTCATTAAAGTTATTACACCCGAAATATCGTCAGTCTTCTACTCTTTGTGGCACACAATACTGAGCTGATAAATATGGAATGTCATGCTGTAGTACCTTTGCTACTCCATTAAAACCACCCAGCATAACCATCCGATGTCATCATTACCACTTTATTCATATTCAGAATGTTTTTGATAGCTGTCATTGATAAAGCGTCGCAAGCGCTTAACTAATTTATATTTGCAAAATAGGTTTTGTAATCAAAACTTATTCTGAATTTTATGTAAATTATAAGCACTTTATGGACAGAAGCATTTGTTCTGTCATCAATTATTAAGCAATGATATTGTGATTTTTTATTAGCATCAAAATCTTCATTCTGAACCACTTGGTTTATGCATTTCACTTTTGATAGGTCAACTTTCTGGAATTTGAACATATTTTGACACGGGGCTATTTATTTCTTGCACAGAATTCATTCAATTCATTCAATTTATTGCCAAAATTACGTTGTCAATTAAAGCTCTAACCATTTTTGGATTTGGCTTTTATCTTGAAACATTTTCTATTCGTACGTCATGGTCTTTAAGAGACTCAGTAATTAGTCGAACTAATTGCTTCATTGGGTGATTTGTGATTTTGCTGATGTTTCACATAATCCAATTTCCAATCATCCCATTTTATCCCATTGGAAAAATCTCCATCTACTTTCGCTTCGTTACAAGATTTGAACAATTTTTTTCTCCTCTGGATATATAATTCGATTTCACATAGTCGAGATCATGTGAAGTTGGTATTTTTTTAGACTTAACGAGTTGCACAAGCAAAGGATTTTTGAAATTCGAACATACATTCTTTGATGTAGACGCTGGTCGACTTATAAAAATTCCTTTGCACAGCACAGTATAAAATTCGTTGAAACGTGTAATTTTATTCTGTTGTTCGGTGTGAAATATACTAAATATATTACAATATAATAGCAATTATCAATGTAAAAATAAGCCTACTTGAATAATTATTAAATACTATTAAAAAAAAAGAACGGTAATTTTGCGAGAATTTTCAAACTCATGAATCCCAAATCCCTGAATTTTTAAAAACTTGTTCCGGAATTTTTCGGGATTGTGAATTCATATATATTTTGACCCTGCAAAAGGTCCTGAAAAAAAAATCAATATCACTCGACTTCGATAATAGCATCTCAGATGAGGAAAACCTACTTGCATTGCTAAAAAACTTATTTGATGCTATCGAAGAATTTAAAAGCGAAGATAAAACGAATTCATAGGGTAACTGATTTAGATACACAACTGACCGAAGAAATAGATTTATTGCATCAGGAGTTGGTAGAGGTGAATATTTACAAGCTGCATACAGCTATCTTCCTCTTAGCAGATTTCTGGCAAAAAATCTGAGAGTAAATAAATTTTCCATGAAAAGCTTCTCAAAAATCTGTCTTTCGGAGTCGACTTTAATTTGAAGGTCCGGCCACTCGCGAATAAAACTAATTCATACAATATAAGTGGTCTGAGAAGCTAGGTCGAAACCCTGACTGAAGGATTATAATGACCAATTATGTACATACATATGAATATATATACAGCTATCTTGGAACTATTTTACCAACAAATGTTGATTGCGAGAAGTGTTTTTCAACGGCAGTGAATGTTGACAACAAAATTCATTCAAGGCTATCAGATCACATGGTAGATGCTTTAATCTTTTTGCTGGAATCCAAATAATTTTCTTAAAATTCATGCATTTCCATGCGCATAAATAATTTTTATTTTTTGTTAATTTACGCTTTTTTGTAACTTTTTGACTTGCTTTTTTATATTTAATTTTTAATGGTATGTAATTCTGATATACATAATTGGAATGTAAATGATTTTGCTAACAAAATATATTTTTTTCATTTTTATTATTAAATTAATTTTATCCCGAAATTTCAGAATCGGGATTAAAGGATTCCGATTCCCAGGATTTTTAAAAATCAGATCCGCTTAGTATTACTAATTTCGTATTTTATTTAAATACTAGAGTCCGACCGAACACCGAATTCCGTTCGGTACCGAACACCGTACCCGAACTTCTGCCAATTTTAAATTTTGGCCGAACCCGTACTTAGTTCGGGTTTCGGCGAACCCGAACTTTTTGTTATTAAATCAGAAATATAATTTTGGAAGGGTTCAGTTATGAAGATTTTGAATTTTTTCGTCTTGAGGTTGATGTGTAGTAGAATCATGCTTTACCAATAGAGATGAACCTCTTTTCTGCTATTTTTTTTTTTTTTTTTTGATTCCGCCTCTGATACTTTTTCCATCACGGTAAATGTTTCAAAATTCATTGAATTATCATTTAAAAAATTAATTATATCCTGTGTGGATTTTTCCAGCTGTTGTGTAGAAAGGTATCTAGACTTTAAACGTGGATTGAGTGGTGATTTAATATAAATTAAATAAAAAGTTCGGTGTTCGGCAAAATTTTGTTTATATAAAGCCTAAAATTCAATAGGTTTGGGGAAAAAGAGTAAGGAAAAGTTAAGAGGTTAAAGCCATCTGTTGTTATACTTAAAAATAAAAAATTTTATAGACAATATTCTTATACTCATCCCTCATCACTATTAGGTCTTACACTCATTTTTGTTTGATATGCCAATATTCAAAGTTTTATACTTTATAAGACCTAGGTTTTCTGAAAGGCAATATTATAATATTCAGGACCATTATTACAACTTGCCTAAAGGAGGTTCATCCTACCGGTAAATTTTAAAGTTAAGTTTATGCTTGAACTTGCCTTATAATATATTATTTTTGATATGAGAACTTCAAATATAAACAAAATGAGCATTATACAACAAAAAACGAAGCCTCTCGCTGCCACAGCATTAAAAAAAAAAACTTGTTTAATTGAGCAGTGTTATCGACATTGCTCCGGCACTGCCATAATTTTTAAAAATTTAACTTTATTTTATGTGTAAGTTGTAATATTGAAAATTAGTTAAAGGTAACTTTAAAGTTCATTTCAGCTAAAGAATGAATAAAAAGTAGTGGGTAATATTGAAAGCAAAAATAATTTATTTTCAGGGTAAGTTACATGATACGGTTAAGGTATAACGAATGAATAGCGCTTCAATCTCAATACGTTGAATGTCAACAGCATTAATTTCTGATAACTAATAATATAAAAAATAATTAAATAATAATAATACACCTATTCCTCTTTTAATTAGAAAACCGTATAAACAGGAATCGTAGATTTCGCTTTGTAAAACCGGATAAATCGAAACTATTTATTTCGATGAGTAAACAAAAATAATAGCAACAACATCAGTACAAAAAAAAACAAGGGATAGAGATGTAAACAGCCAACAACAAAAGTGCAGCGGACTAAGAAGTAAACAAGCAAAAACAAAGTGCAGTATAAAATAGGGGGAAACAACAATAATGAAAACAAGTTGTTCACATTTTTCGAAATTTGCCGAAGGCCATCATCCTCCTTCGAGAGCATTCATCACACTATTGATCCAGAGATATAAAATGCAAGACAGAGAGAGAAATGCCGGAGTTAGAATTCTTTGGTTCAAACTTTTTAAAAGATATATAGCCTATAACCTGCACCGACAAAAGCTCGTTCAGGCGTGATTGGTTATGGTCTTAATTTGCCCGTTTTTCGCCCCTTTTGCCCATTTTGGAGCCCTTTTTCAACTTTAGAAACGGAACACCTCTAATAGCTATTTGGGAAACAACCAAACTAAAGCGTAAAAAAATACCTATTACCATTTCTTCTCCCCTTTTGGTCAAAATTTTGAAAAGATTTATAGCCTATAATTTGCTCCGACAAAAGCTCGATTTATATGCTATGCACTCAATTTTTCCGTTTTTGGCCCCTTTCCCCCTTTTTGGTCCAACTTTAGAAACACAATACCTAAAATAGCTGTTTGGGAAACTTAACCAAGCTAAATCGTAAAAAATTACCTATTATCATTTTTTTTCCATTTCTCATTTTTTCTCCCCTTTTGATCAAAATTTTGAAAAGATTTATAGCCTATAACCTTCACCGACAAAAGCCCAATCTATGTCCCAAATTTCATGAAAATCGGTACAAACGTTTAGGCGTGATTGGCTAACAAACAAACAGACTTACAGAAAGATTTATAATATATATAAGGATATATAGTGTCAGCTGATATTTAACAGATAAAAAGGTTTTAAGAAAAATAAAAATAACGAGCAACGTAAGAATATAAGTAACGTGTTTTTGAAAAGACAAATGCAATTATAATGTTAATCAGAAATATTAATGCTAAACAGGGGTTAATAAATGCTAATCGTACCAGGCTAATCCTAACAAACTTGGAAGAGCACATCATATCAGCAAAACTTCTTCGGACCGATAAGACTGTACTCACACCCCGAATCAACCTTACACCTTCTGATCCAACTGTGCGTTTCCGAATGACACGAAAACAATTCCTTGTGAAAGTTGATTTTGCTATGACGATAAACAAAGCACAAGATCAAATCCATCAAAAGGTAGGATTGTATTTACCAGAACCCGTCTTTTCACATGGGCAGTTATATGTGGCTTTTTCTCAAGAGTGCGTACGTTTAAAGATATTTTTGTTTGTATTAAGGATTCGTACGGACAAAAAGTTAACGATGATTATGTCATTACCGCTAACATTGTATTCAAAGAAGTATTATAAAAGCATTTAAACATATGTATGTATGGATGTAAATATGTATGATGATATTATGATTTCTAATATTTTTATACTTTTAATAAAATTTGTATTAATTATTTTCAGTTTATGTTACAAAAATAGCGTAAATATTTAATTGGAAACCGAAAGCATGTCAGATAAAATTTAAAAGTAGCCGAAGGAATCTACTTTCACTCTTACAACTCGTTCGCACCATTTTATATTACAATTTTTTTTTTTTCTAACATCTTGAGATGAAGTTCCATTCTTTAATTCCATTTTTCGAAATTAATTGATTTCATTAATTTCATAACAGTTTTATTAATATCTTTTGTCACAAAAAATATACAAATATTCTTAATTTTTAATAGAAAATATTTATATTTTAAAAAACGGATAAGGCAAAAACTCTTAATAAACAATTATTTGCATTGGCTTCTGTTTTAAATTTGTTTTACTTTTTATTTTATTTTTTTTTTTATATTTTTTTCTTGTTTCTTAATATAAAAATATGTGACTATACAAAAATATATAAATACATGACAGTAGTTTTCACTCAAATGCGATATGGCTACAAAAAAAAAAAAATGAAAAATGAAAAATAAATAAAAATCAAACACATTTGCATATTAGCTATAATAATTTAAAATAATAAATAAATAATACAAAAAATTATTCTTCCAATACTTATTGCTATTCGCGTATTTATACGATATTTCGGTCTGTAATAGTTTGCATGAAACATTCAAAGCGGTCCTACTGTCTTACTTATTTGTTCAATGTGTCAGTGTAAATATTGTAAAAATTCATTACAATTCGTTTTATAATTAAAAAGCAACAATTTCAACAGATTTTTAAAACTAAAATAAATAATTCTTCTTCCTTTTGGTTTCTTTTTTCAATAATAAGTCCGCCTCTGATCATTGCGAATACTGTTGCATAGGCAGCATGAGATGAATGTCAGCAGTAACTGAAAAAAAATTAAAAAATATTTTTTTTATTAAAGTTATGACAGCTTTGTGATAAATATTCAATATGATATGATTGGGGGCCGTCTAATATAATTTAGCCCATCAGAGCCAAATAAGTTAAACTTTGATTCGTCGCTCCACAAAACATTGGTCCACCGCTCTTTTGACCAATGCAAATACCGTATAGCGTAGTCAAGCCATTTCTTCGTATTAACCTTACTTATAAGTTATTTCTTGGCTGGTCTTCTAGCTAATAAATTTGCGGCTCTTAAACGGTTTCTAGCTGTATGGGCCACCAAAGAAATTCCTAATTGCTCGTTGGCATAATTAGTCACATCTACTGCCGGCTTTCTAGAGTCAACTTTTACTATTTTTACCATTTGACGATCTTGGCGGGCAGTAGATTTACGAGATCGATCACTTCCTGGCTTTCTTTTCACGTTATTTGTTTGACGATATCACGATGAAATCCGATAAATCCTTGATTTTTTGATATTAAATTGATGAGCAACTTCATTCATTGATTTGCCTTCTTCCAAAGCCTTTACAATGGCAAATTTTCCATCAGCTGATAACTGTTTCTATTTTAAAATTAAAAATTTCCAAATTCTTCGTTAAACTTTTATTTTAATTACTATAGTTGATCTACTTTCATCACATAACACATTCCGTGGCATTTTTCCCCCTAAATTTGTTCACTTTTTTAATAAATCTAAAAAAATTAAGTATAAAGAGAAGCAAACAACGCTTAATGATGCTTTTTAATAAAATTTTAAATTCAACGAATAAAAAAAACAAAAATTGAGTGGATTTAGATACCGAGGAATTCGAGCCTCGATGGAATATCATATGACATAGCGTTGCATTTTTTTTCTCGCTATATAAAATTTTTTTAATTAATTCATTTCCTTTATTTGTGTAGATAGAGTTTTTAGTAATCACTGCATAGTTTTTCTCTAAAAATAGTACACTTGAATGGAATTGCATACGAGGATAAAGTGGTAATTTATATACACCGAGAGTATCGTATTATAACATAAAATCTCAACGATAATTGCCATACGCCTTCCTGAAGGCAATGTCGCAATCAGAGATCAGCAATGAATCGTTTTTCCGCTACTAATATGCACTCATGCAATTTTGAGTAAGAGTGAGTCAACAGAATTGAAATTCAACTACTCTGATTCATTCGTACTCGGTACAACATTGATTTATAAGTATTGGTTACAATGAGTATGACTACAACGATGACATCAAACTCACAACATTCGAAATATGTTTAATTCATACGCCTACTCATTCTGATTTATAAATTTAGAAACAAAATTTGATTATTCATCAAAATTTACAGACAACAAGCAAAGCATACTCACAATCTTCTTGTGAGTATTGCAGTGCTTGTACGCGAATCACACTTATTTTGTGCTTCGTCTAAATGTTAAGTAGAGACGAGGCGAAGTCAATAACATCATGCGTTTTGATAAGTATGAGTACAACGAGTACTTCCAACTTTGAGTATGAGTAGTATGAGTGTGATATTAAAATAAGTGTGAATGCGTATAAGTATCTGAAATTATAAGTATAACTCGAATCTACTCATCGTTTCGAATACTCGTTGCTGATCTCTGGTCGCCATCTAATCAACCACACTTCTTATAGACTGGAACAACAGTTGAATTCTTGATTGATAGGTCTTCTTACATGGTGGAGAAGGAGGATTCAATCAAGATTTTAATCCGAAATATACTTTAAAGACGGCCAAACATGGTATGGGGGATATTCTTTTATTATGGCATCGGTCCTCTATATCGTATCCAGAATACAATGAAATCGGCTGATTATACTGAAATTTTACAAAATAGAATGATGCCGTGTGCCGATGATAATATGCCACACTAATGGGTCTCCCAGCAGAATAATAACCCAAAGCATACGGCAAAGTACACAAAGAAGTTGTCCCTGCACCGTCCTAATAGAAAATTTGCGGAACGAAGTTAAAAGGGTAATCAGGGGAAAGTGTCCATTAAAAATTCGACAAGGTTTGGAATCTTATACAGGCGGTGTGGAACGCAATACCGCTACATGCTTGTCAAATTTTGGTCGAATTAATGCTTGGAAGATATGCTGCTGTTCTGGGTAACAAAGGATCCGCAATAAAGTACTAAGGTGGCACTAAGGCAGTAAAAATATCTTTTAGTTTGACTTAAGTTTATTATAGCTTTAAAATTTTATCAATTTTAAAATTCATACAAAGTCACAAAAAAAATCAAAATATATTATAGGAACAGCAAAAATTATGTTTTTTTTCTTCCGTTTAAGAAAAAAAATTGTTTAAAAAAATTTCGATTTTTATTCGGTTGTAAAAGTAATGTAAGTTTCAGTGGGCACTGTCTCTATCAAAATTTCTCCTTTTATACGTGTTTATTATGTCTTAAAATATTTTTACCTAAACTCAATTAATCGTAACCAAACCTCTTATTCTAATGTTATACTACCGTTTCTAAAACACATTTTACCTATTATTATTTATCATTTGGCATTTTAAAAAGTGTAGGAATTTCAATCTTATATTCAGCCATAAATGGAATAACTCACCTCCAAACCAATTAAAACCCAAGCAACAATATTGAATGCATTTAGTAAGTTCCACAAATATTTCTCGAATTGTGTGCGACAACCAACTTGGATCAGATTTTTGGGTATCGAGGAATCATGATTTTCGAAACAGTTATCAGGCGGTAACCGTTCGTTTACTATATAATCCTGAGGACTGGCTCGACCGCAACATTTTAGCTAAAATTTTAAGAAGAAAACAACTCTTTGAACATCTCTTCTAATAAATTAATGGAAAGGTTTGAATTGAAATGTCAAAAATTTACCCAATTTTCATATTGCGACATTGCACCAGGATTTTTGAGTTCATCTTCCCAAGAGGCATCTAAAGTATTCGATAAGCTTGATGCAACGTCATTTGCTCCTTTGGTTAATAAGAATGCTGCAGCCACTTGACATAGAATCACCACAATCATTAATATAATAAACTGTAAAGATAACATAATTTGATTTCAATCATAATTAGAACTAAAATTATATTTTTTTAAACCCATTATGGTCTCTAGAATATGGAGTGAAATATTTTTGTAAATTCCTATTGATTCATATTGATTTTTTTTTTTTAATAATAACTCACCGTAATCGTACAGCAAACATTTTCTCTTACAGCTCCAATGGTCAAAAATAAAAGGACAACGTATATCGAAACGCCAATGCCAATGTAGGCGTAAACAGCTGGTGCTGCCAGTTCATTGTTTTCGTAGGTTAAGAGAACGTATATTCCAAAACTAATTAATACAGCTGCCAGTAGCTGAAATTATAAAAACAAAAAGAAATTTAAATTTCAACTTAAGTTGTTACTAAACAATAAACTGTTAATTCATAAAAATTTAGGACGCGATTGTTGGAAATTTTCTGAAAACCTTTATAGAGGTTTCGTATTTGTAAGTATTTACAGTCTTGAAACAAAAAATAATCTGAACGCATCTAAAATTATTCTTATATTTTTAATTACAATTACATAAGCGAAACAAATCGTGTTTTTAAAAGCAAAAACGTTGAAATCGTTTTCACACGAGATTATAATATCAATAAAATAACAACTTCTAGACCTAACAATAGGAACCAATTATAATTTTTAGGTGGGGAAAATGAAATTTGCAAAGCAGTCTTAATTTTTGAAACCCATCAACATTAGATTAAGACTGAGAAAAAGCTATGTGTGATCTAATATCAAGAATTCCGATGATCACTCCATTATGAGCACTCAATTTGACTAAAATTAGGATTTTACAGTGAGAGCAGAATCCCAAATCGCCGATGAAGCATTGAATTTATTGCGTATAATTGCAGCATTCGAATAATTCGAAAGGCCCCGTATTGGACCGTGTCTATTCAGACCAGAGAATAGCAATTAATTCTTTTTTTGCTACTCATAAGTAATCATGAAATTTTAGGTATGAGTGAGTCAACAGTATATATTAAAATTCAACTACTCTGATGCATTCGATTTATAAGTACAGGTTGCAAAGAGTATGAGTACTACGTTGACATCAAACTCTTAACATTCGAAATAATTTAGAAAAATACTTATAATATTCATAAATGACTCGAGTGATTCGAATCATTCATCAAAATTTACAGCCTTAGTTGTTGTTGCATTTACAAGAAAAGAAGAAAGAAAGGACAGAGACAGCAAACACACAAACTTCAAGTGAGTATTGTGAAAGGAGAGTTGAAATCAACAACATTATGCGTATTGTTAAGTAGGAGTATGATGAGTACTTCAAACTTTGAGTATGAGTATGATATTAAACTAAATATCTGAAATTATAAGTATGACTCGAATCTGCTCATAGTTTTTAATAATCATTGCTGATCTCTGATTCATACCATCAGTAACCATTGTAGTTTAGAAATGACATAATTTTCGAACACATTTTCAATAGAATATATTGTTACGTATTTTTGTTTTGACTACAGGTACCATTCAAAATATATCAGCCATCAGCGAAATGAGTAATAATCGGTAGTAAGAGATAATAATAAATTATCATTTCACTTTCAACCACTTGGAAAATTTATTATCACCGAAAAAATAAAAAAATTATGATTATTTTTAAATTTTTGCGGAATAAATTTAAATGTTTTGTTTGCTTTGTAAAGGCAATAATAAAAACCACTTAAACAAATAATTTACTTCAATTCAATTAAACCATTGCTTTAAATTCTAATTATCGCGGTTTTTTTTATTTCACATTCAGTGTAATGTTATTGCAGATAAAAAGGCATTGTTATACAATATATATTGCATTTTATATTATCAAGAACGTTTAATTGTTTGGAAATTTTCATGGAATTTTTGGTCTCGACCTCATGGTATATTGGAGGAGAATTACCGAGAAAATCACTGCTGAATGGGGATTTATGGCTGCCTGCATCATCGGCCCGTATTCCTATGAAAACGACATATGGAGACCAACGATATGCGGTTTCAACCGGACAGCAATACTTGCCTCATAGGCAGTCTGCACAAGGGATTCAAAGGCGTGGTTATCACGCGTAGTGGTGATATGAATAGCCAACCGGAATCGTATGATTTGATCCCTTTAGACTTTTTCTTGTGGAGTTTTTTTTTATCAAAATGCAAAATTACGATGATTTCTCAACAACATTTTGTTTTATTTAAATTTAAAAATAGAAAGCACTAAATGAAAGACCATATACAGAGGCTAACACAACGGAAACGTATCTAAAATTTGAAAATGCATTGATGTCCTCATTCTCAAGCTGGGTTAACGTTTAAAACGTCTCTTAATTTTATTTCATAATTTTTATAGTTAAACATAAAAGCAAAACTGCCATCTGTATAGGGTTTCCTAACTGATTGGAATATTTAAAATGTAGATGATAATCAAAAATTCTTGTATTAAAAAAGATAAATTTTTTTCTTTCGATATTCAAACAATGTTCTCAACAAGCAAAGTAAATGGAGCGAACAATCTCGATTACAGAAAATAGTTTTTAAAAAAATTTTTTTTTTGAAGTGTTCATCATCAAATATTAATCATTTTATGAATAAACAAACTTGACCCTCAATTGACAGTCGAGCAATATTTTATCACAATTTATTGGAAAAATTAAAAGCTCTTTTCTTTTCATATTTTTCGATTTTTTTTTTCGAGGTTTGTTTGTTTGCACATTAAAACTGATTGAAAAGTAGACAACAAATATTTGTGTTTGTCCAATAGAGATTGCCAGGCATGTCTATTGGCTATAATAACATCAAAATTCGAAAATTATTGAAGGAAAAAAATTGTATACGAACAGCCAACAGTATGGGTATTAATTGATATTGAAAACACCTGTTAAACTGTTTATTTATTCAGAATATACGATATTTTCCACCACTTTCCACTTCATTTGTTTACTTTTAGTATCCCCTACCCGAGCAATTTTGTACGTGCAAATGTGATATCAAGCAAACCAAATTAAATTTGTTTAGTATTTCGATAACCTTTGAGTCGAAGCTTCAGAATTATATTAAAAGATGTAAAAGAGCTTTGTCACCATCAGAACACAGTTGCAGAGATTTAATAGAATTCAAACTGCCTAAACAGGGCTAATCTTGTTCATGATTATAACGTTTTAAGTGCCACATAATAGCATATAGTTTTCCGAATCTACTGATAATTTGATGCTGGCAATAATGTAATAGTATGTACTAGAGGTGTGCACAAGACATTCTGCTAGCTTACCCTTCACCGAATGCAATACTGTAGTGTACTCTTTTCTGTTGCTCTTGATTGTACGAATGCACTGAAATGTGTAATTTCTCATTTATTCAATGTATACAGCAGCACTCGTTTGCTTTGTGTCATAAGAGTATATTTTACTACTGAAGCTACATTTTCAGTATTGCCATATGAATATTAGTAGTGTAAAAAAGTAGTGGTGTAAAAATAGGTTTTTCCCCAGAAGTAAAAAATTTAAATAGTTACTGGCAATGCTGACATCGACGAAGATGTTCGGTTGCCGAGAGCATAAAATGAAATGCATGTTGGGACTCTATGAAGAGTAGAATATTTGTGTTGCACTCTTCACACAACTCTCTTTTATACTGTTGTACAATGGTTTAAAAGTGCAGATGTGTTTTTGTACTCTATCTTTGCTTCACACTTATTTATATTTGCTGCTACAATCAATATTTTATATGTCTTGTGCACACCTCTAGAATGTACACATTAGGGATGCCAAACACGATTGATTTTTAAAAATCCCGGGATAATTCAGGATCCAAAAATACCGAAAAATCATGGGAAACATCGCGATTTTCTCTTAATAATAACAATGAAAAAATATATTTTGTTAACAAAATCATTTATATTCCAATTATATCGGAATTATATGTCATTAAAAATAAAACATAAAAAAACAAGACAAAAACTAACGAAAAAGCGTAAATTAACAAAAATACAATTTATTCATACATAAGCAAATGATATTTCTTTGGACAGTTGTATATCTAAATCTGTTACCCTATTAATTCGTTTCATAGGACTTTTACATTCTTCGATGCCATCAAATAACTTTTTATCAATGGAAGTAGAATTTTCCTCATTTGAGATGCTATTACCGAAGTCAAGTGATATAGAATTTTTTTCAGGACTTTTTGAAGGGTCAAAATACATATAAATTCGCAATCCCGAAAAATCTCGGGACAAGTTATTAAAAATCCCGGGATTTCGGGATTCCCCGATTGCCATCCCTAGTACATATGTATGTAAAGAATGAAATAAAACTTTAAAACCGACATTCAGGATATAATATTTCAAATAATGCTTAAGATCTTTATTATTGGACAAAACATTTTTTTTAATTGTAACTTTTCATATTTATTCTTAATTTATTTACTTACATACTTACTTTGCTATTTTATTTTCCAATATTACATATAATTTTCTCTTAATGCTGAGTGTCCTTAAAAATAAAATAAAATGACATCATCGATGAAAACTTTAGTCAACACATTTGAAAACTTCACAGTTGCATACATACATATATAAAATAGCTTTTTAAGCTCAAAAACGAATTGAAAAAGGAAAAAGATATAAAAAAACAAAATAAAATCCAAGCAAAAACAACATGTGGTTTTCTCAAACGAAAATAAAAAATATATCTAACGGGTGGATAATCAAAACAGTCTGGTAAAAGGAAAAGTGAGTAGTCGCCAGATAACGACGCCATAAAGTTTATTAATCAAATGGCGTCACAAACTGTACATAATTATTGCCGATTTTCAGCCAACATAAGCGATTTAAACAAAAATCTGGATCACAGATTCCGAAAAATCAAATGGGATAGTATGTCTAAACAATTTAGGTCAATATTAAGAACTTAATTGTGCAACTCATTTTACAACGTTTCTTTATAAAATAGCATATTGTAAGCAATTCAAGGTCAAGTAAAGCAATAATCCTTCTAATTTTTTTTTTTTTTTTTTGGAATTATAACTTATGGATTTGAAAACTATCGAATTAAATAATTTATGAGTAGAAAATTGATAGGAATAATGGCGGAAATAATTATACGCTTTAATATAATTCATAAGAAAAAGAACACATGTTAAATGCAATTGTTAAGGACATTGTTCATTGTCATTTAGTTCTCTTTGTTTTGCTAAAAATTTATTTCCTTATCAATTAAAGTCACCGAACTAAAACACCCACTTGTATTGTACTCCCTAATATACATATATTTATGTATGTATGTAGGTGTGTTGTTCCGCTGTAAATTCTTTAAAACAAAGAGAATAATTTCATACAAAAACAAAAAGAAATCAATATTACAACGAATAAAATAATAACACGTCACTACAAAACTGTACAATTCTCTAGACTTGAATAAACATCCTTCATGCGATACCCTTATCGTAATTTATTCATTCATTTTCTTAGTTTGCTTACCCACTTAAAGTAAGCCAGCTGAAGTCAGATATGAAGAGCTCTACAACAAACGCTGTCGCACTAAATTACGTCTAATTCCACTTATTTTTCATTTACTTTTTAATTTAATTCACACAAAAGAACTTAACTATGATTCAAGTTTAAAATTAAATCATTTATAAATTTTATGAAATTTAGAATGCTTAAACGAATGCTTGTACTCCTACAGGAGTACATCGCCAGATAGAAAACTGGTTAAAACATAAAAATTTATGGCATTCACCTTGATGGACGACGGACTTGTAAATTGAACAAAAACTCAGAAAATATTAAATTCTTTCAAATGTTTTGATTCATTGGTAGAAATTCACACCTATTGCTTTATAATCCTACTTTATAGCCAACATGGTATTGTCTGGTACATAATATGTACCTTCCTTTATCCCAACATAGTCATATCTCAAAAAATTAAAAATTTGTAGTTATTTAAGCAAAACTGCTCTTTTAGACTTTCTGTACAAGTTGAAAAAAAATCAGTTTTATATACCAAACTGAACCGAAGTTATAGCAAAAAGTGTTTTCGGCAATTAGATCGTAGGACTTATGTCTTGAAAATTTAAATCGCCAAGTTCAAGTTTTTTTGGGATATGACTATGTTGCAATAAAGGAACGATATCTACATATGTTAGAAAATATACAAGAACGACAAAACAAAATGTTTCGAAAAATCGCATCGGTATCTTGATACATTGATACACCAAAAATTTGTATATTGCATTAGGGTTTTTGACGCATAATATGGGAATTATTCTAATTTTTTTTTATTTTTTATATCGCCGTGGTCTAGTAGGTAGTGTGTTGGCTTATTAGACAAAAGACCCAAGTTCGAATCCCAGGTCAGTCATCAAAACGAAAATTTGAAAATAATTTTTCGGTGACTTCCTCTCAGCAGATTTCTGGCAAAAACTCTGAGAGTAAAAAATTGCCATGGAATGCTTCTCAAAAAAAAAAAAATGTGTCGTTCGGAGCCGACTTTAAACTGTAGGTCCCGCCACTCATGTATAAAATTAACGCACACAATATAAGTGGTGTGAGAAGCTAGGACGTAGTACAATGGGTCAATTCGACCACCGAGTAGTGTACTTGTCAGAATTGACAAGTGCACGTCCTCTAACCTAACCTAACCTGTGGGAATTAAATCGTGAGAGCTTTCCTGATTGCTTATTTTAATTTTTTTTTTTTTTGGTTTATTTCGCTTAAAGAAGATAAATCCATAATAAAATAAATAAAAATCGGAGCCTGAAATCCATAAGGGCCTAACAAACAAAAAATTTAAAATTGAGTTTTTGATTGATTCTGATGTACTGCTTCAAAATATATCTTCTGACAAAATCTTGTAATTATCTACCAACCAGATAAAATTAGAATTGAACATAGTAATGTTTATACAAGTTAGTATAAATCATTTTGAGTATGTAACAAGTTTTCATTTTGTTTGGTTTTATCCTCTCCTGTAAAATTTTGATAAGTGTTGTTATGCCCTTCTGCATTTTATGTGACGATATGTTATTAAATTTAAAATAACATATAGTAAGTTATATAATAATATATAGTAAGTTATCATCATTACTAGATGTATCAATGCTACTTTATTTGCTAAAATAAAACAAAAATAATTATTAAAACAGGAATGTTTATGTATTATCTATTATGTTATCACATTGATTAATTCTTTCATTGTTATAACGATCACTATCAACATCGCTGACATCGATTTCATCATCATCTGGATTTGCCTCTATATGAAAATTTTGAGGGATTTTTAAAAATATTTTGATTTGATTTTTTTGAGAACGTAGAATTTAAAAATGCAAGAACATTAAAAACATTTTAAGTACATTTAGAACGTTATAGAATAGAGGCGTCGATATAATTTCGAAACGAAAGAATATAAATAATAAAAAGTGAATTGAATAAGAGTTTATAGAACATGTTCAAAAATTGAGAAATAAATTTTATTCAGTCTCAAATTGAAGTTCTAAAAACACTTACAAACTAAAAACCAAACACATATAGGAAGACAATAGTTCACAACTTATTTCAACCACTTACTATAAAAGAGCAAGTGAGAGCAAGCTTTTCAGCCTTTTCTACTAACTTTCTACTGGTTTGGGCGGTTATTATTGCTCATTTCTATTTTAGACGGAATTTAACTTTGTTTTTTAATTTCTGAAAATGTTCTATAAACTCGCTTTCAATATTTTGAATATCTTGCATCGTTTTAAAAGTATATACACTAGAGCCTCGAATTGCATCTTGTGGGGACCGGAGAAACGCGATGCAAATCGAATCTCTTTATTCTATATAAATACACTAAAATTTAATTTATTGGGGATAATATTCGAAACACAGCAAAAAATTTTGTATTTTTGATAAAAACACGTATGAATACATTTTTATTTATTTTATTTACTTCAACAAATGTTTATATATAATTAGTATAAAGAGATAACAAAACAATAAATTAAGAAAAAACGTAAAAATTTTATTCATTAAAATATGTAAGTATGTGTATTCAAAAAAGTAGGTTCATTAAAACTTCTAATTTATTTAGCTTACATTGAACTCTCTTCAGATGATAAATCTAAATCAGAAATACTTATACACTTATATCCATTTGATTGGATGGTTTTACTGTTTTAAGCCCGTGCTACGATTTTTGTCCGGATCGTTATCAGCAAATATATCCATTACATGGGAAATTAAATGCAAAACTTTGAAAATATTGGCGACTGTTAATTTTTTTCTTCTAATGTATCATCTCCTGTTATGACAGGAAACATGCTGAATATCAATGGCTAATAAATTTTCATTATCAAGCTCCTTATCGTCAGACAGCAAAAATTCATTAATATCATCACTACACACTACAAATGCCTAAAATGCACAATGCTGCAATAAAAATTTAACCGTTTTTAGCGACTCAAATCGAAATCACAACGATGCAAATAGAATCGACGCAAATCGGGGTCAAAACGGCGCAACTTGAAATTTCAACGACGCAAATCTAATGTTTCCAGTTTTAAAAACCGACGCAAATCGAGACGTCGCAAGTCGGGGCTCTAGCGTACATATATAGGCTTAATTTTATTTTTAAAGGTAATGATTAAGAAATACAAGTCATTGAACATCAATAAAACAGGTTTTGTTTTACCCGTAATTACAAAAGAAAAGCAAAACAAGAATCGCAAATTATTGTATTTTTTTTTATAATTCATACGATCATATTTAAATTAGGAGTTTATACATTTCTACTTAAATAATTATTAAATTACTGTGTTTAATTTTATTACAAATGCATTATGAATACATTTTAAATTGTGTTACGAGAATAAAGAGAATCAAAATCACATGAGAATTATTTACAAATTATAAACGATAATTTTATTATTGTATTGTAAACTTCTCACACTCATACATAATTGAATAATGTGCCTGTTGTTGTTGTATTTATATACTATGTACTATACAACTCAAGTGTGATATTTAATTACTATTATTTTAATGTATTGTTCTGTTTGTCCTTCTTCTTATTATATACAATTATATACAATTGATCATAACAATCCTTCAGTATATGTACGTAATAATAGTGTTCTTATAGATCTAAACAGAATTTGTTTGGACTGAATCAAACAAGTGAACATAGCGCAGCGAAACGTATTGTTTTAAATGCTTACTATTTCTGGGGGTTGGCACTATTCGAGTTTATTCCTTTGGATGAGTTTAAGATAACTTCAAGGTCTAGTTATCTAGTTATCTACAAAACTATTGCCTTCTCTCTTGCAAACGACAAGAATCTTTATTTCTACTCCTTTTACCGCAGGCCTTAAGACAATTTACTTACTTACAGCTGACCAGAAATTATTTTTCGTTCGCTTGGCTTTATTTTAAGGAACACTCAAAATGAACACAAATTATTTAATTACTAGATTGTACCCGGCGTTGCGCGGGTTATTTTTTCGCCCCTTTCCCCCTTTTTAGACCCCTTTTGGATCAACTTTAGAAACGGAATACCTCCAATAGCTATTTGGGAAACTTAACCAAGCTAAATCGTAAAAAATTACTTATTACCATTTTTTCTCCCTTTGTCCCATTTTTTCTCCCCTTTTAGTAAAAATTTTGAAAAGATTTATGGCCTATAACGTGCACCGACAAAAGCCCGATCTATATCACAAATTTCAAGAAAATCGGTCAAGGCGTTCAAACGTGATTGGCTAACAAACAAAAAAACAGACTTAAAGAAAGATTTATTTTTTGTTCTAATTAGTAGTTTTATGACACAACATACTCTTTTGGTATTGAAGTTAATTATTATGTCCATGTTACGTTCCTGTACTTTAAATATAAGATTGTCATCTTGTTGTACAGGATTTAGGGAAAAATTTCATTAATAAGTAAATCAACAGATCGAAAACTAATGAAAAGTTCTGAATTTAGAGCCTTGATTGAAGAAATTGAATGAAAAATCGTTACGAAGTAAGCATTCGATATCAGGGCGTGGACATAATAAAATTGTCAATTGTAAAACCTTTTAGTCTCAGTCGCCGTAGTCTAGTAGGTAGTGTGTTGGCTTATTAGACGAAAAGCCCACGGGTTCGTATCCCAGGTCAGACCTCAAAGCGAAATATAAAAAAAATATTTCTTCGTCGACTGCCTGCTTCTCAGCAGACTTCTGGCAAAAATTCCGTTCCGAGTCGACTTTAAACTGTAGTTCCCACCACTTATGTATAAAATTAATACACACAACATAAGTGGTGTGAGAAACTAGGTCAATAATCCTCACTAAATGATTGTAATGACTAATTATGTATAACGATGGCTTAATATAGAAAGGTCGTATATCATTTCTTCCCTAAATTGGGGTTTTCAAATATTCTGGTAGACAAAAAAAAATTCAGTTTTCTATGTTGACGAATAGTTGACTTACAGTAATTAAAAGAAAAATCCCTAACTCATATAAAATTGAATAAATATTATTGACTCTTTGTCTGCATTTAAACTTTTTTCTTATAACAATTTTGTTTTAGATTTTATTAAGGTTTTTCCTTCTCCTGTAAAATACTGAAAAATTATGATGCGACCTTTCTATATTAGCCATCGATATGTAAAGTCCTTAAACGAAAAGGCATTTTCAAGTATGTACTCAAAGTCACACAGTTTTCTAAGATATTTTTATGATCTACATTGTCTGTATCGTTATAATAAAACATTGTCCGATTTTTCAAATAAAATTTAATATGATATGACTTAAGACTTTCGCCTTGTATTTGAAATTTACAACTCGAGTACATTTTAGTTGTATTGCGTCTATTTATAGTTGAGAAGCAAAAATTAAATGCAACACGTACGAGTGTTGCATAAATAATAATTAGAACAGTAAGACCCCGCTTAACGCGGGGGATACGTTGTAATAACTTCCGGCGCTAAACAAAACAGCGTTAAGCAACTTAACACGTACATATGCGTACACCTAATAACGGTGAAAACAACTCATAAATTAACTGTTAAGCAGGAAAGATGCGTTCGTACTATGATTGTGACTTCGGAAAATATAGTTAGAATCTTTTTTTTTAACAAACTAACAAAAGAGCGTTGATACATAATATACACCGCCACAATACAGTGCACCGCGTAATACTGAAACAGCGTTAAGCGGGGTCTTACTGTAGTTTAAAAATTGCGACTCATACATACACTCAATTATTTACAACTAAAAAGGTGTCACCCTTCAAAATACGTCTGTTCAATGAATACTTTCAACGATGATTCAAGCATGCTTTTGGCGCTTTTTTTTAGTCGTTCGTATAATAATTTTTATACGAATGTCAATTTTTGCTTTTATTAGACAACGAAATGCATTATTTGGTTGCCAATCACAATGTCGGTCGATTGTATTTTGTTTTTTTGTTGTTGTTGTAATTGTTTTTAATTTTAATTTTATTTTTATTTTTTTTATATGTATTTTCAAATGTTTGATCATATTTTACTTTTTTTGTATTGTAAGAAACTAAAAATTTCTATGAAAAATCAGCTTTTTAGTGAGAAATGTGCAACAACAACAAAATGACGCATTCAGCATTTTTTAAGAGGAAGGCGGACTAAAGGTTGTTTCTAGTCGTAGAAAACGAAATTAAAAGTTTTTCTTTTTGGTCGTTTTGTATTTTTAAACATTAAATACAACGATAATTTAGATAAGATGTGAAAATAAAAGAAAATAAAAACATACACACTACGAGTATTTAAGCAGATGGATCTATCAACGGATCTTTACATATTCATTTATACGTATGTACATATATATATAAATGACTATAAACATGCATATGTATGTGTATTTATGCATATAAAATATATTTCGTATATGCCTACAGTCTTAGACAAAACTTAAGTATAGACTCCCGTAAAAATAAAATCTACCAGGGCATAGGTAGGTCTAATTTAGACTCACATCATCTAACTGTGACACAAAAGAAAAAGCGGCTATTATGAAAAGATAGAGAAAGCGGCAAGCCTGGACTCGCAGGCAATGGCAATCCATAATATTTAGCGAGGAGTCTAAATTTGAGATGCCAGTAGAAGATACCCGCAGTAAAGTAATAAGAAAAAAAAAATGAAGCCTATCATAAAGATAAGTCAAGTGTGCTGGCAGCATTATGATATGGTGTTGCATGTCTGCAAAGGGCTTAGGGCTACTATGTTTTATAGAATCAACGGTAAATGCTTCGCGGCGCATAAATATTTAAGAAAAAACGAACAACAAATTACTCCAAATAAAAAAAACTCTAAAACATTGTCATTCACTATAGTATTCTTTCGCATGTGATAAGCTGTTTTACTACCCTTGTCTGCTGGTCAGCTACGTACTGTATAGGACGGCTTAAAATCATATAGAAAGGCTAACAATTCTTGTATTAAAAAACGAGCCTGGCTTGAAATCTCATATGAAAAATTATGGAAAATGAAAAATTGCGTTTATGTTTGATTGGTTGCAATACAATTTAAAATTTTTAAGAAATCAAACTTGTACGAAAACGCGTTAATCGAGGATACGGTAAAAGTGAAGAAAAACTGTAGAGCAATGTTAGAGCTCTAATTTAAGTTTTTAAAAAACATAAATTTTAAATAAATACACTTTCCTTCAGAAGTATTTCGTGTTTCAGATTTGCCTGATACTGTATAGGATATGCAAATGGAGGTGTCTACCTACATAAGGAGTGCGCACAAAAAAACCTGGACTTACACTTTTCGTTATAGAAATAAAACTAAGTAGCGAATTTTTTTCGTTTTATATTTCAATTAAAGTAAATAATATTTGAATTCTTTTGTGTATAAAACTTTTTTCTGACAAAGGTCTCAGAGCATCCACCTTTTAGAGTCACTTTTCTTCCAGACATTTTAGAAAAATTCGTATTATTTTATTTGCTTTGTTTTGGTCGGCAAATCTTTTTTTCTTCCACTTCCACGCTTTCTCTCAATACTCAAAGACTCCTTATATTGTTTTATTCTTACCTTAGACTCTGTTTTTTTGTTTACACCTTCGCGGTTTTTCATTGAAAATTTCAATTATTTTTTACGATATTCTTGTTGGATGCCCATTTTCAAAAAACTAATTTTGTTATTGCAATGAAATTTAGGACGTGGATTTTGAAACAGATGTCTAACAAAAACTATGTAACGGTATTCATTTTTTTTCAATTATGATAAAAGTTATATACTTAAAAGTAGGCCTGTTTTTTTTTTTTTTTTTTTTTGTGCGCACTCCTTATATGCATATTTAAACACACATTTGTATCATATTCTATGACAAGCCCACGGTATGTTTATAGACGGTAACCGTAACTAAACAGCTGATGCTGTTTAAAATGTCAAAATGTTGTTGTTTTTTTAGTGTTTGTTGTAGCCATTTTTATAAATTTTTTAACATTTTTCTTTCTATTGTTATTCGTCAGTCAGTGATGAATACACTTGGTCAGCTGTTTTTGACATTAGGCATACTCTTTACAAAAACAAAATCCCTGTTGTTTTTGCATTGTTGTATTTGTTGTAGAGACGTTCCTACCTGTTATATAAATCTGCCTTGGACAAGCCAATGAAAAATATAAATAAATTATATTTTAAATTTAAATTTTCAATGTCTTTTTCTTTTGCTTTTATTTATTTTCTTTTTTTTTTTTTGCCGGAAAAATTTATAAAAAATATTTCATTTGCACTTCTGTCAAAAGAAATTCATCATTGAAAGTAATCCGTCTTCAGTTCAGAACAAAGCACTTTGTCTTATAGGAAGGAATCTACAATTTATTATTTCGATTGTATTTTTATTATAAAATTCCCATTTATTTTAAAAATTTTATTTCACAAAATTTGGAAAAAAAAATTTTTATTTTTTCCAATTCATATATTTTGTAGGCGTAAACATATACAATAATTCATTGGAGAATTAATCTTCAGTTTATTACAAATCGTAAATAGTTCAATGGAAAACAATTATGATTGCATTATATTTACAAATACAATGTTTGCAAAAAATTTCTAGCTATTACGCCATGTGGTTTTACACCATGTGGTTTTTGTGTAAAATATTAAATATACAGTAAAAGTCGTTTATAATGAACTCCGTTATAACGAATTCTTGGTTATTACGTGCATATTTTCAAGTCCCAACGTTTTAATATCAATTTTCATACGAAAAACTTCATTTATTACGAACTCGTTTATAACGAATTCTCGGTTAAAAGGAACTACTTTAAATGGTTCCATTTTATACATTTTACCTTTTTTATAACAAACACTCAGAAAAAACTTTGAAGTGTGGCAGCACTAAATTTTAACTTAGCATCTTTAAGCAGCTGCTAGATAAAAAGAATTAACACATATTTTTGGATTTTAATTAAAAAAAAACTACATTTTGTGTTTAATAAATGAAAAAAATTCTTTGTATTTTATATTTTCTTCTATGACTTCACGAACTTTGCCTATAATGAACTATTTTTTCTGGTCTCATGGAATTCGTTATAACCGGGTTTGATTGTATATAACAAATAACGTGAGACTGTGACTTTGGAAGTCGCCGTAGTCTAGTAGATAGTGTGTTGGCTTTTTTAGACGTAAAGCCAGGGTTCGAGTCCCAGGCCAGACATCAAAAAACAAAATTCAAAAATTATTTCTTCGCCAGATTTCTGGCAAAAACTCTGAGATTAAAAAGAAGTCCATGAAAAGTTTATAAAAAAAAATCTGTCTTTCGGAGTCGACTTTAAACTGTATAAAATTAACACACATAACATAAGTGGTATGATAAACTAGGTCAATAATCCTAACTGAAGGGTTGTAATGACCAATTACATATGTACGTATGGTTCTGGATTCATCATGATATTTCTCACTTTTATTGTTATTAAAATACAAAGAATCTTGCTGTCCCATGAAATAAATAAACTCTTTGAGAATGTTGCCTAGAATTAATAAAAATAATGACATTATATAATACATATATTGTTATTAAGTTCTCTTATTATCAAAGTATACTTAATATTCTACCCCCTTGGCATCTCATGGCTTCATTAAACATACGCACAAATCTCCAGAAAAAAAAAAAACATGCCTGTTGATAAATGTGTAAAGTATAAAGTCTGACCCAGAAGTGATGTATTAAATTACATTCCGAAAGTTTTGATGTAAAATAGTACAACTGGTGGCGCAAATCCGTAAAGCAAGCCGTCATGCACACAGAATTTTAAGATATCGTATATATCGATATATTTTTTGCCAAGAGTTTAAAACAAAATTATTCAACGAAACAATGATATCAGAGATCGATACAAGCATTTTTTAGCAAATATATTTTGAATAGAATGCGTAAGAATCTTCAATATACGATCTTAAGAAACGTTTAAGAATAGTTTAAGAATAAAACTATAATCTCGATTAAGTACTAGGGTGATTAACTCGGTTTTAAAACCGGTGGAAAAACGGGTTGTTTTGACTACAGTTGTCGGTTTTTTTCAAATGTTGATTTTTCGAATATCGAACAGACCGGTTTTTTGCTTATAAAAAAATTTAAGTACCTTTTCTGAATGAATTTTAATAAAAATATTTTTATTTATTATTTATTGTTTTTAATAACATAAATTGAAAATACATTTTTGAAAATTTTTCATATTTATATAAACCCGGTTAACCGTTTTTTTGGAATAGTCAGGGCACCCAAGTGATCTCAGTTAATTATTCTGAAAGTATTTCAAAAATACATCAGCTTGCCCCATATTGTGGTCGATTTGCTATTTAACAATTATTTTTTTTTATATTTTTCTATTTATCAATTAATGTCCCTCAGAACTTTATATTATTACAATAATACTAGATGACCCGTACGAATATTTCACACCGTTAGTTGTCATTTTTAAAACATATAATCACAATGACAACAGTATTATCATGCAATTCTATATAAAATATAATTTTTATCAATGAAAATATTAATTTTTCAATTTCTAATTATTTTTCGTCATTAGTGTTAGATATAAGCTTTTAAATGAGATATCATTCATTAAATTTGGTGCGGTGGTATGGGAGATATTTGCAACCGACAAAAAAATGTGCTTTAGAAATAATATATATGATATTGGTTACTATATTATAATAAATCAAAGTTTTATTTTTTAAAGAATGTAGTTATTCTTTCTTTGTGATGAAAAAATACTTTTGTAACACTTTTCTTTGTATTTTCCAAATTTCATGAAAAATTTTGTATCAAACCCACAAATTAAATATTCCTCAAATAAACAAAAATTTATTTTAAAAACAATTAAGAAATTCTATGAAATGAGCGCCATTTGGGAGCAAGAAACATGAACGTATAGTGAATCTTTCATCCTACGTATTAAATTTAAACGTATTATATTTAAACGTATATTATATATTATATCATTATATGGCTGTATTTATATTTATAAAAAAAGTTTTAAAAATAATTAAATAAATAAACAAAAGCGTTAACAAATACAATAATTTAAGGCATAATCCAAATACATTTGACAATCGCGGATAATGATTGTGGTCACAACCCACTCTATATTGGGAGAAGATTTTGTTTCAATTTCCGGTCTCATGCGATTAGCACTTATTAGTACTTAATAAAGTATCTAATCCAACAGGAGTCTTACTCATACTCTGGCCATTCAGAGAGAAATAAGTTGCAGTTTTCCTTTCCCTTTCACTCGTGATTGCAAATTGTCGGACACAAAGTAAATATAAGTACCCAAGCAAGATTAATTTTTCCTGTTTATTTCTGGCCAATATTGTACCTAGTAACAACAGTTTTAGGCATTTCTCCAATTAACTGATTTCTTGCTATCGATTATAACACCTTTATCGAAAGGTATTAGGGCATTAATCACGCACGTTCGCCTTCTATAATCAGGCAGAAAACCGTGAGTCTGGGTGATGGTACCATCTTAAACAGGAAACGGTCGGGGAATATAGGGTTAGAAATCCATACCAACTTTCTGACTACCATATGAACTTGCGCTCCCATTATACGCTTGCTCGAGAAAAGGATACCATAACAAATTATAAGACCCATCAGTGATAACCTGAACTCTTATTTGTCAATCAATTAATCTTCCGTCTCTCATAAATAGGGGAAGAGGGAATAGTAACATCTGTTATGGGTACGGAGAAAGATGAACTGAACTACCTAAAACATATGGGTATAGGTCCAAAAGACGCACATCATCCGCTAAACTGTCCGTGCATGTTATCTCAATGGGGCATTGGGGCCTAAGTATAATAACCCTTACATGTGTGGCTATCATCAGAAATCAGAAAAAAATTCTACTGAAAGTGGGAGCTAGCTACGGCAAAGCTGCACGAGTTTATGAGGAAGAACCATGAAACAATGCACGCTCAATAGTGCATGTACGTTAAATTGAATACAAGTTTGTGTGCAGTTGACAGTGCTGTGAATGGCGTGCGAAAGAAGGAAAGGCGATTCTTTGTTAATATCGAAAAAATTGATATCAAAAAGAGAACATAATATCAATGTAATCAAATTTATTAATGCAGCACTTCGTAGACCTAAGTCAAGCCGTAAAGTCTTGCAAATTCCTCAAACAGAATACGCGACCACAATTTTTCCCAATGAAACCAACACTTGCAATTACTGTGGTTCTGTCTCATATATGAAGAGCATTATAGTAACGAATACTCTACGATACCGAGTTGTTGCCGCAAGTATGTATATAAAGAAGGCAAATAGACAGAAGTAAATGATCGATCAACTCACTAATTATCTAAACAAGAAATCTGTTCTGCTAGCGCAGATCCAGGGAACGTGTTCAAAGAAACCATGTGAAGCAAACTGTTAAAAACAGCGATGAAAATATTTTGGTTAGAGGATGCTTAATATGGTGGCATGTTGGCCCTCTACATTTAGTAGATGGTATCATGTGAAAAAAGACTATCTAAAGATTCTGCAAGCCCATCTTCCGAATTTTATGGACAAATGTGCTTATCCCGAATAAGAATTTATTTTCCAACAGGATGGTGATTCGAAGCACACAGCAAAAATTGTAAAGATATGGGATGGAAAACAAAATTTTCAATTGCTGGAATGGCCGGCACAAAATCCCGACCTCAATCCGATTGAAAATCTTTGGCCATTCGTGAAAATCCGGCTCGGACAGAACGAAGCAGCCCCAACATACATGGTCAAACTTTGGGATCCTATAAATGCGAAATGGAATCGAATTCCGAAAGATGTTATTGCTCATTTGGTAGAAAACATCTCAAACCGCGTAAATCAAGCTATTTCTAATAAGGGTCTATGGACCAAATATTGAAATTGCGCTAGTTTCTTGAATTTTCTTAAAACGTGCAAAATTGAGTTTATGTGGGTTGTTTTCGGTTTTTCATACAAACTCATTGAATTCATTTCATTAATAATTTTTTTTGCTGCTATTTGTTAAGAATAAAATGATGAATTAAAATTAATTTTTTTTTTTGTATTTGCTTGCATGGTTTTGTTTTTGTGAATGACGAAAATCAGTATTGTGAACATGTACTCACCTCTGCTCGTCACTGTACATGACATCACATTAAATGTACTTTTAGTTCAAGAACGTTCCGAATTTTTTATGGATCTTGATTGTTTAGCACAAAATGTATCAATTTCACGTTTGAGGGACCACGAAAAGTAGGCCAATGTTTGCGCAAAGAGAAATAATAAATATTTGTAAAAAACACAAATATTAGTCGACGCATTGACACATTTTCCCATAAATAATCTAGATCCATCAAAAATTCTGAAAATTTTTGAACTAAAAGATCATTTAATAAGATGACATATATAAAGAATATCACTCGACTGTTAGTTCTTAAAATAATAACTATGATAATTTCCATACGATTTGATCAAACAAGTGTCAATCTCTTTACAAGATAATGTACTTTCAGAATCATACCACTTGTTTCATATTTTTTAAGTAAAGTTTGCTACTATGAACGGACAAACTTGATAAAATAAGAAAAAAATCGCATTTTCTAAGTTTACCTCATCAAATCTCATAAGCCAAATAATTACTACCGTTTTGTTAGTCACTGTATTTATAAAATAAATACCGAAGAGAAAACTTAAGAGACTCGTTCGGAATGTGGATTGGCGTATTTACATCCACAGCCAGGAGCAAATGCATAATTGTGTGTTTACACTTACGTATATAAGGAATTAAACGGGATAAAATCTTAGTCTGCTAAGATAAAAAACTCTTATATGTATATGTATGCAGATACATTTGTAAGATATGTAGACCGAACTTTTATTCAATCCAAATTCCATTTTGTATATTCGATTCGAACCCAAGCAATCTGGTGAATAATGGAATACACTAAGCATATTATCTTAGTTACTCGAATCGTAATAATTATAAAATTATTTATAAATAAAAAAATGGAGTAACACTGCTTTACGACTTACGTCAACTTTGTTTAGAAATTAACATAAACGTGAACACGTTAAATTATTATTTACTTATTCGAAATAAAAAAAAACGTGAATAAACTCAATCCATTAAAAACTAACATGTTGCTGAGTCAACGTTTGATCTCATTACTATGAATTTATTCCGTTAAAGATGAATATCGACAGCAATATTCCTTCACAATTTTTTCTTTGGTTTGACAAAACATAACGTTCACACACGTAGATTTTCAAATCTACCCTCCTAGACGTAAGCCAAGTCAGTTAACAGAACTCTGTTATGTTACTAACAGAACTCTGTTATGTTACTAACAGAACTCTGTTAAACATTTAATTTATGGCTGGGAAAGAAAAGCATGAAAAATTAATTCATTTCTGTTATGGTTTTGGTAATAAAACAAATGTTTTTAAAATGTTTATAAATGTATTTTATAGTTTACAAATTCAAAACCAAAAGAGTAACTAAAATTATTTTTACAATTTGACATAAAATGTCTCTGAATCATTGTTATTTTATGTTTTCAATATTGCAAGTAAAAACGTAGCAAGTGTTTAATTACAATAATTTCCTGAGTAAAATGAGATAAAAAAGCAAAAGTTGATAAAAATAAGTCGTATAGTTAAACATAGTAGATTTTGAAATTTTCCGAGATTTTAGATTTTAAAATCCATTGTAAGTCCTTTTGTGGAATAACAGAGCAACATGAGCCGTTAATGTAAATTGTTTTTAAAGCATTTTACTCGATCTGTTAAGAGTTCTGGGGAATGAGTTAGTTAAAAGGACGTGCTGTCATGTTTTCTCCCCTTATTGGTTAATTTTTCGGAGTACATTAGCTTTCGGAAATGTGTGACTATCTGTTTATTATAGTTGTTATTATGTAATATTTTTAACAGTGATTAACTATAGGACTTATTTTTTTTATAAATTTTTGCTTTTTTTTTTGATATTAACCAGAAATTTAATTCATTTTTCCTGTTTTTCTTTCCCCGCCTTAAATTAAATGTTTAACAGAGTTCTGTTAGTAACATAACAGAGCTCCGTTAACTGACTTGGTTTGCGCCTGGGAGATCGATTTTAAAATCTATCACGCTTCAACAATTATTATTTAACCAAATGCAGTAAACTCACGATAAAGTGAATATGAGAAGCGTTTTTTACGTTGACATTCCCAAACGGGAACATTAAAAATTGTAAAACGAGAATTTTTGTTCCTTTAAAAAATAAAAAATTCCAATGAAATTGATTGTGTAGGTCTGTAAATAAGGATTGATTTTAATAGTGCACTTGAACAACTCTTCCAAAAAGAAAAACTTTCTGTGATCCGGCAATAATAGAATCTTTGTAAATTAAAATTGTGGGAAAAATGAAAAAGCTGGGCATCCAAAACGCCGACAAGTCTGGTCTTAAAGACAGAAAATCCTAATCCATATGCAAAGACAAAAAAATTACGACATCCGTTTATGCCAATACACGAGGTAAACCCAAAGTTAAAATTCTTGTAATTGATAAGACTTTGATATTTTATAATTTTTGTTCCATTACCCATTTATGCCTGTAGTAGTAATAAAAACTTGATAGAGCAATTTAAAATGTAAATACATAAATAATAATAATAAAAGACCCAATTGGAAATGTGAATAAAATCGAAAACATTAATATTCTCCTTTGCAAAGATTAGCTCAAGTTTTTGCGAGTTGCTGAATTTGAAAATTTCCTTTCGCAAACAAACTTGATGCGCGAGTAAGATTCAATTAAAATTAAAACAAAATTAAAATATTGCTTACCATACAGAGAACATCAAAAATGTAAATGAAACGTTTTAGCGTTGAAGTTGATGTCATATTTGGTTTGTTGTTGCTTTTATTAAATTGTCCTCTATTCTGTTGTAGTTATATTAAACGAATGGATGAACAAAGCAAATGAAAAAATAAAAAAAAAACAAAATTAATAAAAACGTATTGTGGTTGTTATTATTATTGTTGTTGTTGTTGTTGTTATTATTATAATTTTCTAAGAATTGTTTTGTTATTCCATAATTTGCACAATTTTATTGTTGTTGCTTTGCTTTCGTTTCTAGATTTCTTTTTAAATTTCTTAAATCTGTTGAGTGTTCATTTCGAAAGAATTTCGTTTGAAATTTCAAAAATTAATTAAAATTCAATTACAGAGTCACCAATAAAAATGAGCGTATAAGTGAGTTTTATTTGGATTAAAAAAAATTGGTTAAATCAAATGTTCTAATCAGTTATTTGTTTAATTTACATTTTTTTATTTATTTATTTTTAATAATTTAAATATTTTTTTCTTTTTTTAATCACTTTTTTTGAGCATTTTTAATTCCAACAAAAATTTTTATTTGATAGGTACGTATAAAGACCCACAAATTATTTTTATATTGTGATGGTTTATTTTAATTTTTTCAAAATTGTTTATTTTCTTAAAATTTCGTTATGAATGATTTCATCATCGTACATCCAAATGTTTAGCCATGAAATAAATTAAAATACAAAAAAAAAAAAAATAAAAAAAAAACAACAAAAAAAAAATTGCGAACATTATGTTGTAGATAAAATACAAATGTGAATAGGGAGTAGAGTCTTAACGAATTCTCAATACTCTTCGTCAGCATAAAATGCTTGGCAAAAGAGAATTCAAAATTTCTGCTTTAAAGAAATTTATTTAAATCATAATATTTCATTATGAAAAATGATTAGCCGACTTAAGTAATCGCATAAGAATATTATTTAAAAAAAAATCTGGCAAAGGAATTGCATCGCTTTATAAGTTCTTCCGAAGTTCAAACCTAAACGTTCGATTGAAACCAATCTTCTAGCAAAAGAATACATTGTAATGTGGCTTGCCAACAACTGAACTAATCGGAAGAACCAATGTCCGGAGAAAAGGACTGATGTGCCAAACTGTACAATACAACCGAAATCTATTCAACCATATGCTACTATCATGCTTGTAGACTATTTTCATTATAAGCTGCTATGCAACAGTTGATTTAGAACAACAAATGTGACAATATACTCGAATAACAATGTGGAGTAAGTTGTAAGTTAAAAAATCAAAAATCTGTCGTCCAGAGTCGCCGATAAACTGTAGGTCCCGCCACTCACTTATAAATGTAACGAACTCAATATGAGTGGTGTTTGAAGCTAGGCTGTAATCCAGGCCTAAAGATTTTTAAAGGCCAATTATGTATGTACGTATGTATTCAGTGGGATGATGGGAATAATATAAATATGCAGGATATTCAATTATTGAAGAGGCTAAAGCAAAAAGCACAAATCAACTGCCTTAACAAAGTTAGTCAGTACAAAATAACTCTGTTTTTTAATAAATCATAGTATGTACATACATACATATGTATGTATAATTACTACTATTACTCAATAATGAGAACCTGCCTATAACTATATGTGTTCGGATTGTCAAAGTTCCACTGTAAGTAGTATTTAAAATAGCATGTTATCGTATTTTGATAAATAAGCTTTACATTCCTGTTTTTTAAAGTTTAAGTGCAAATAACTTTTAGAGAACACTCGGATTTACAAAGGCGTGTTTTTATTAAAAGACGTGCATTTATTATGAGGTAAAGACAAGGGCAATTTTGTTGAACAGTATAGTAGAGGTAGTATACTTCTTATTCAATTAAAGTTTCAAGACAGAGGTTCATTCATAGCTTCTTTATGAGTGTGGATGCAAATTTGTATTCAAATGGGTATAGAGTGTCTTCTAAATATATTTGATTGTATAACCGAATAGAAAGTTTCTTTTTTTTTAAATTTTGATAAATTATAAATTTTTTCAATCCTTTTTTTTTGTGAGTTTCTTCTAGACTAATTAATCGAAATCAATTAAAACCCCCTTTCCTCGTTCAATAATTTAATATTTGCGATATAAACGACTGACAGAGCAATGTACAGCAACTTAAAATGTGGTTTTTGTTCGTTGTTATCAAATTAAAAATTTATTTATTTTTATTGTTGCTGCTTTATTTAAGAACAATTTTTTTTTTTGTATTCAAAACTTGTTGCATTTCTTATTTTTATCCATGCATGTACGTATATTTTTGAATTCTTTCTTTTTGAATGGCTTTGTACTTTTCACCCGATCTCTTTTATTCGTTTTTTCTCTGTTGAAATATATATTTCTTTATAATTTTTTTTATTATTATTTTTTTTTTTTGTTTTTCGCTTCACTTTTATTCTCTTTTTTGTTTTAAATACATGCTCCATGTTCCATGCCCCATGTAGTAGTCTGTACTATATTATTGTAAAATAAGGTAAATAAAATGTTTCTATATTTTCATTGTTTCGTCTTTTTTTTGTTTCAATTTTTTGTTTTATTTATTTTATACACACAATCGTTTTTACTCTATTAAAAATTGAGCAGAGTCTCACCAAGTTATCGAAAAATAAATTATAAAAATAAATTTATATTTTGTGTTATATTGTGTATAGAGTTGGTTGGAGGGGTTTGTTGATTTCTCCGACAACGTACAACATTAAAAGCTTTCAACCGCTAACCGAAAGCAATTCTCCGAAACTGACTATGGCACCAAAAGAAACCGGCAATTTATACTGAAACTTTCGTGAAAAGGCGAAAAGCGAAAAATCATAGAGAACTCACAAATGAATACAATACGAATAGTAAACACTATACATGTTACATGTTAAACATAAAATGTGAATACTTTATGCACAATACTTTTAAGGCTCAACACAAAACTAAAAATTGAAAAAAAATTTGGAAAATTTTACAATGGAAAGTGAGATCGAAAAAGCAATAATTTTTACCATTTTCACCTGAAGTAATTTTTGAAATACCTACTATGCGAAATGAAGGAAAACTTATCTAAGTAAACAATAAGTTTTAATCTATTTCACTGTTTTCTATTTTTTTTTTTTTTCTTTCTTCCTCTAGGCTATTAGACAGTTTTATTCAACTACACTAAAGCCTCGACTTGCGTCGATCCAATTTGCGTCGCTATTTAAAAATTGGCAAAATTAATCTTACATTATTGGAATTTCAACTTGTGTCGTTTGGATCCTAACATGCGTCGCACAAACTGGCATTTACCCTGAAAAAAGCAAAAATGAATTTAAAGAAATTTATAAAAGAAAATTCTGCACTATATAAAGAATTTTCATGACTTTAAGATGAGATTTGTACATTCGAGACGATGGAAAGTGAAGAAAATTAAATTGCGTTTTTGATGGTTTTTTGAAATTTGAATAGGTTTATATCATATTTTTTTGCCGTTAAACGAATAGAGGTTTTATATTGATTTTTTTATTTGAAAGGAATGATGACGAGCTGTCCGTGATCAGGTGAGAGTGGGTTAGTGTGAGGCCAAGGACGTCCGTTCGAAAAACTGCTTTTCAGTTTAATGTCAAAACTATTCCTCCAAAATTTAAAAATAATAAAAAATTCACATTTTTTTACTCTTCCAAAAAAAAAAAAGATAAGAATTTTAAAGGTGAAAGTACATTTTAGTAGTTTAATGTTGTATACCACAAGAAAATATGAACTCTCTACAGGGACTATCAAAAAAAGTTTGCGCAAATTTGCGCAATTATTTTTGGCGATTTTTTGCAAATATATGGGCCACTCAAGTGCCCCGTTATTGATACATGTACTATATATTCTGGGTGATTACAACATTTTTTATCTTAAGTGTTTCGTAACTTCGAGATATAAGATGGAAAATATTTATAATAGATTACAGTTATTCCAAATTGTGAAGAAAAATGCCAGAACCATTGACGTGAAGTAGTAGCTTTTAGTCAGGAAATTGTGATATTTCAAAATGGCAAGGAGATGGCGATATTAGATTAGAAGTAAAAGATAATAAAGTTTAGCACAACGAAAAGAGGACCGATTTTTAACAACATAAGTTAAATGGCTAGAAGGGACTGTGGCAATACCACTATTTGGCAGTTCGTCTTCAGGACGGCTACAATATGAAATGTATGTTTAATTTTCTTCATTAACCGTATATGCTACCTAGGGGCACTTATGATCCGATCATAATAAAATCAGGTAAATGATTCACATTCATTTAAACATGTTCATGACGAATTTCATCGAGGTAATAAAATTTTTAAGCCAATTGTAATTGCAAAACATATTTTCTTAAGGGGCCCTATTTTGGACCATGGGCAATTATAGACCGACCATAACCAAATTTGGTAATATGATTTAGATTTACAAAATACACGTTCACTAAAAATGTGATCCGATTTTCACCAAACTTTACACCATTTCTTAGTACACAGCACTGATCCACGCTAAATTTTATCATGAGTGTTGCAATTTCGAGTAATATTAAGGTTATTGCTTTATTTTGAATTCTTGGTTCCAATAAATAAAATTTCAAAAAGTTGATTCGGTTCCCAATAAAGACGCAAGTTGGGCTCTAGTCCATTTTAATTTTTCTCAATTATAACACAAAAATTTGGTTCGATAGGCAACATTATAGGACAATATGTCTATACATGTGTACAGTATCGGACAACACTAAAGTGCGGAATAATGCTTGCTGCAATTTAATTCACTAAAATTTTAAAGCTTTGATGGATTTAAGTATTTGTTAATGCTTTATTAAAACTATGCGCTATGCTTACTAAACTGAAAAATAATTTAACAATATTCTTCACTTAAAACAAAAATATTTAATGCATCATCATTTTAATAATTACTCAGATTTTATCCAAAATCATTATTATAATTATAATCTTTCAAAGTCCGTATTTTTTACAGAGCTCAATGCGTTATTGTTACCTGTTCTATTTTTGCATGGTCCCATTTCAATATTATACAGATGAAGAGAACATATATCACAGATGTTGTCACGTGATAGATTATATGGAAAAAATATAACTTCACGTTATTTATTTAAGACGCAAGCTACACAATAGAACAAGATCGTTTTTAACTTAAAAGATGTTCAACTTAACTTAAGAAGTTTTCTTATTATAAAAAGAAAAGAAAATTATGAATTTATTGCATTGAAATATAGTTTTTAATAAATACACAAAAAAATCATAGTGAACCTGAATTCAAGAAAAAGTGGAATCATTAAAAAGTAATGTTTTTCAACATCATATTAATAAACTATTGAAAGTTCCTATAGTTAATATCATATTCCATCACTCCCTGGAATGAATCGCCAATTTGCCATTTGGATTAGACACTATGTCAATTCAGTCGAAGGAAATCTGGAATTTTTGCGAAATACATACATACATAATTGGCCATTACAACTCTTCAGTCAGGATTACGACCTAGCTTCTCACACCAATTATGTTGTGTGTGTTAATTTTATACATGAGTGGCGGGACCTACAGTTTAAAGTCGATTCCGAACGACAGATTTTTGAGAAGCTTTTCATAGAAATTTTTACTCTCAGAGTCTTTTGCCAGAAATCTTCGTTTTGAAATCCCACAAATTAAATATACTAGAGCCCCGACTTGCGTCTTGTGGGGACCAGAGAAACGCGATCTAAATCGAATCACTTTTTTCTATATAAATACACTAAAATTTAATTTATTGGGGAAAATATTCAAAACAAAGCAAAAAATTTTGTATTTTTAATAAAAACATGTATGAATACATTTTTATTTACTTCATTTACTTCAACAAATGTTTATATTTAATTATTATAAAGAGATAACAAAACAATAAATTAAGAAAAAACGTAAAAATTTTATTCATTAAAATATGTATGTATGTGTATTCAAAAAAGTAGGTGCATTAAAACTTCTAATTTATTTAGCTTACATTGAACTCTCTTCAGAGGATAAATCTAAATCAGAAACACTTATGCACTTACATCCATTTGATTGGATGGTTTTACTGTTTTACGCCCGTGCTACGATTTTCGTCAGGATCGTTATCAGCAAATATATCCATTGCATGGGAAATTTGTTTTCTTCTAATGTATCAGCTCCTGTTATAACATGAAACATGCTGAATATCAATGGCTAATAAATTTTCATTATCAAGCTCCTCATCGTGAGACAGCAAAAATTCATTAATATCATCACTACACACTACAAATGCCTAAAATGCACAATGCTGCAGTAAAAATTTAACCGTTTTTAGCGACGCAAATCAAAATCAAAACGATGCAAATAGAATCGACGCAAATCGGGGTCAAAACGGCGCAACTCCAACCAACGCAACTTGAAATTGCAACGACGCAAATCGAATTTTTCCAGTTTTAAGAAAGCGACGCAAATCGAAACGACGCAAATCGGGACGACGCAAGCCGGGGCTCTAGTGTACTGTAAAAATCTTACTGCGCACATTTTAAATGCAATAAATTTATCTATATATGTAACCCCAACTCTTTTTTTACACGGCTTCCTTTTACACGATTACACTATTGAAATAAAAATTTTGTGAAAAATGTTTAATATAGTACGGTTTCAAAATCACTGTCTTGTAATTATGTTTGTTTTTACCACACACAGATTTCTTAAAATATGATCCTAATAGGTAACGTGCACTGAAATTCGAACGAGATATTAGTAATTGCATTGCTGGGTATAAAGAGTTGAATAAAGGACTTAAAAAACCAAAAGTTCAACTTTCTATAAAAGATTTTGTAGTAAAAAAGGTGACGGCGCAAAATCTTTAGGAAAGTAGTCCAACTGTGCAAAACTATATTACCGGATGAAAGTCACCATTGGATAATTTGATGGATATCTCCAGTGATGATACCGACTTTAGGCCATTTAGTTGCAAATAATTACGCTTGTTATCAAGTAGCGACGAATAATTGTGTAGCTATGTAAATATTTTTTCTTTATTTCTATTCTATTTTTTCTGTTCTTAATTCTGGATTAATAGATTTCTTTTGTTTTTTGCTTGCTCTACTAATATTTCACATGTATGAATTATGTATTTTAAATTTTAATGCTTAATAAAATGCCATATAAACACAAAATTTGTATGCATTTCTGAAATTTAATAGTTTTCAACATTTTTTACACGGTTTTTCGAAGTAGATATTGACCTTTATTTCATCTTACACGGTTTTCACATGGGATTTATCCCCCATTTTACTATAGGAAACACCTCTTTTTTTACACGGTTTTTTTTTACACGGATACACGGAACATGTCTACTGTGTAGAAAAAGAGTTGGGTGTATGTATATATATTTATTTATCTATGTATATCCTAATATCCTAATATATATTATAAATCTTTCT
This sequence comes from Sarcophaga peregrina, assembly GCA_014635995.1. Lineage (NCBI taxonomy): Eukaryota > Metazoa > Arthropoda > Insecta > Diptera > Sarcophagidae > Sarcophaga > Sarcophaga peregrina. The sequence continues at coordinate 58,877,274 of CM025793.1, forward strand.
ATAAGACTGTTTTTTTGTTTGTTTGTTTGTTAGCCAATCACGCCTGAACGTCTAGACCTATTTTCTTGAAATTTGGGATATAAATCGAGCTTTTGCAGGTTATAGGCTATAAATCTTTTCAAAATTTTCACCAAAACGTAAGAAAAATGGGACAAACGGAGAAGAAATGGAGAAGAATTATGAAAAAATTAATACTTTTATGCATAAATGCTGTATTTTATTTGTTTTAAAGGTATTTTTTACGATTTAGCTTGGTTAAGTTTCCCAAATAGCTATTGGAGGTGTTCCGTTTATAAAGTAGAACCAAAAGGGGTACAAAAAGGGGAAAAGGGCCCAAAAATGGGAAAATAAAGTGCATACACAATCACGCCGTTTGAACCGATTTTCTTGAAATTTGGGATGTTGATCGAGCTTTTGTCGGTCCAGGTTATAGACTATAAATCTTTTAAAAATTTTAATCCAAACGGAAAAAAATGGGACAAAGGGAGAAAAATAAGGACAAACATTAATACTTTATGCATAAATGCTGTATCTTAATCGTTTTAAAGGTATTTTTTTACGATTTAGCTTGGTTATGTTTCACAAATAGCTACTGGAGCTGTGCCGTTTATAAAGTCGGACCAAAAGGGGTCCAAAAAGGGGGAAAGTGGCGGAAAACGGGCAAATTGCATGCACTTATATTTAGGACTGGGTTGTTTGATAAACCGGTTTCCGAATAATTTTAAAAAGTGCATTTTTTAAGAAGGCGGTTTCGAAACCGGATATTTATTTATTGATATTTTTATTTATTTTATAATCTGATAGTATTATATAAACATTTATCTAAACATTTATTTCTTATAAAATGAATTACTTATATATTTACCCGAGCGCCCTAGTAGTCATGGATTCGATTCCCACCAGAGTTTCTGGTCTGTGACACTACACCCAGCATATGGGCGAAGTTACATAGCTCATATATAATTAGATTATAATTTGTAATTGTATTGTAATTAATAAATATTAAATCATACAAATTCATATTTGATGTAAAACAACTCCATTAAAGCTGGAGGCTGTTCCGTCTTTGATGCATATCACACAATTCAAGATAATCCTCTCATTGAATGCTTGAATTTTATATTAAAGTATTGCTTTTTATCTGATCAATGTACTTTAAAGTGCCTACATGGATATTTTTTATTTATTCATTGTATTTGCCTATGAAAATATTCCTTACAGGCAATTAAGTAATATTGCAAGATATTAATTCTAAAAAACTATTAATGTAAGTACTTAATTACATTATTTTTTATAACGTTATTCGATAAAGAAAAATCAATTTATTAAAATCGTTACACATTCTCTTTGTTGGATCAGCACCAGCGTAGTTGGATTTAAATAATTTTATTTTTAATGGGGAAAAATGACGTAACGGACGTGGAGAAACATTAAACGTGATATTATGTATTAAAAAACTGAAACCAATAGCACCAGTAAATATATTGAATATGAAGAAGATATTTAACATAGTTCTGCGGCTTTTAAGTCTCGGAAGCTTGATTAATGCTAGTCTGGCAGAATAAGAAGGTAAACTTGTGGGATTAAAATTCAGTCCTCGGAGACAAAACATGAGAAACTGCTTTTGTGCCGATTCGTTAACGCCGTAATATTTCTTATATAGAAGATTGCATATTATGGATGCATACTCGAGTATAGGCCTTACAAGAAATGTGTAGAGCTATTTAGTAACATAAATATCGTTAAATTCTTTTGCCCACCGTTTTATAAAACCAAGTATGTTTTTAGCTTTATTTACTGTCATAGTTATAGGCGGAATAAAATTTAGTTTTGAATCAAGTAAAACTTCTAGATCCAGGAAACCATAGTTTGCAGGAATCGGATTTTTTCTTACAAATCGCATGCACCTACATTTTTTGAGATTATGCTGCATTAGATTTAAATTACACCATAAATGAAACGAATTTATGTAATTTTGAAGTAAATTAAAGTAAAATATATAAATTGTGTGATAACTTAGGAATATTTTTGCGTCATCAATGTACATTAGAATGATGGAATAGTGGATCATATTCGATAAGTCGTTAACAAAAACAGAAGCGGTCCTAGATGGCTACCCTGAGGTACATCTGAAAGTAAATCCCATTAAAGAAAGTTTCTTCTTCAAAAGTACATGATTGACTTTATCAAAAGCCTTGCTGAAATCCGTGTAGATAACGCCTGTCTGTTGCTGATGATAAAATACTCGATAAACAACAGTTGAAAGATGAACCAGGTTTATTGTAGTAGAACATTTCTTCCTGAAGCTGTGCTGCTAAGGAGATATCAAGTTAGAAACTTGATAACATAAATCATCAGTAATCATTTTTTCAAATAGTTTTGGAATTATGCTTAATTTTGCATAATACCACGATAATTTGTAACATCGTATTTATTTCCTCATTTTAACAAAGGAATAATGATGTGTAAACTGTAGGTCCCTCCACTTATGTATAAAATTAACACACACAACATAAGTAGTGTAAGAAACTAGGTTAATAATCCTGACTGAAGGGTAGTAATGACCAATTATGTATGTAAAATGAATGAATCCTTTCGAACGTTAGGAAAATAACCGAATTTAATCGTTTTATTAAATAAGAACGATCCGACGCACATTGCTAATAATTGTTCAAACCTATTACAAACTCCGGTACAGGCTCCTGATCTCAATATTATGTAAGCTTAATAAATCCAGTATCAGCACGCTGGACTTAGACGGAAATGGAACAACATAACCCCGAAATTTTATGCTAATATCATGCATTCGATGTCTCACACCCGGAAAGGAGTAATAAAAGAAGAAGTAGTTTTGGTTCCAAATGTAAAAACATTGCGTTTTATTTGACTGTCAAGTAAGGCGTTTGACATGAAATTCGTTAATATTGTTTTCCCTTTTTGTTTTAAAAGAATTTTGAAATAAAAAATGCTAAGTATAAAACATTGTTTAAAAGAATCAACATTTTTTCGAAATATTTCCATTGGAATGAAAAAATCTGCATTTGAATAAACTCATACTAGTGTTTAATTATACGTTTGACCAGCTATACTTGCTTTTGTATTTCTTTATCTTAAATTTCTCTTTTGTAATAAAGAATTCAGTGCTGATTGGTCATTTGTTATGATAATACTTATGCAATAATAATCTCAAGCTAATAATTTGTTTTAAATACTTACTATCTTACTTTATCCATAATTTAAGAAAATGATTTTTTTTTTTGATTATAAGAATTATTTTGTTTATTAGTATTTCAACGTAACCATATGTTGAATTTTTTGTTTGTTATGTAGTTTAGTCCTTCTAGGAGTTTTCGTAACAAATTTCCCCTAATTCGAAAACCATGGTTGGGTGATTGCAGAGCCGTAGCACGACTTTAGGAAAAAATGGAAAGACGAGTCATTTGTGTATCGTTTTCTTTTATTATTAAAAAAATGTGGCATTTAAATGCACGTCAATATTCTTGTGGTTTTATTGTGCGAAATTGAACGCGCAGAACAACATCCTCTCCCATATCTTACGATCTAGCTATCTATTAAGTACATACGTGTCGTGCCACAGTTAGTCCATGAAAAATAAAAATCTCCTGTTTAAGAGTAAAAATTTTATGATATTTAATTGTTTTTTTATTATTATTTTTGTGGCCATCAGAGAACAACAAAAATTATATTTCCTTAATTAATTAATCGAAATTTTAAAATATTTAATATTAGTTGTGTATCCCCCATTTTTCAAAACCGTAACACGTCTGCTTGCCGTTGACAAAATCTCCTTAGAAATGTCCTTGTTATTGCAGGTAATATCTGGTAATATTTGGCGATATACAATATCTCATACATTTACTGTGGGATTGAGATCAAGAGATTGTGCTGATCACTTTATCACATTGATTTACTATTCACAAACTACAAACTTACGGATCATTTCCCTGAGAATTATCCTAAAGCATATCAAATGAGTTTTGAATATTAAAAACCAAATAAAAGTTTGCTTATGATATACGAATATCAAAAAAGAAGTCATATGTTTAATGTCAAAAATGTTAAATAGTGTGCTTTAACTTAAGGAATATCTCACTAAATATTTAGTGCAACATTTTCATACATTGGGCCTTTGAGTGGTAAATTTACACACTCCCTTTTTTCGTGAGCTGTCTATACTTATCCAGCGCAAAAATATTGATTCACCAGAAAGTTTTCCTTATTTTTCTTTTGTTTTGTTGAATAATACAATAACACTGTGCGACAAAAAAAAAAACCAAATTATTTTTTTTTATATTTCTCGAACCCTCAAAAAGTGGTTAATTTGAGTAAAAAATAAAGCTATTTTTTTTATTTATTCAAATTTGTTTGGTAAGTGGAGAGATAAATAAGGTTCACTTACAAATATTCTTCAAACTTATATGTTCGTTTTCCTTCATTTTGTATAGTTTGAGCATTTGTGTGCGACATTTCCAAAGTAATTTTTTTGTGCAGAGATTAATAAAATCGGTCAAAAGTTACCGTAGTTAGCATTTCAAGAGTATACCATTCATGTTATAACTTTCAAAACTTTTCATGGTTGTTTATCATAAATTTTTGCCAATTTCACGTTTGAGTGGCTAGCAGATGTCGTCTCATATTTGCCATTTTCTCAGATATTCGTAAAGAATCGGTTACTAACGAAAGAAAGAAACATATACACTGTATATGTTAACTAGAGGTTTTCGGATGCATTTAAATTATGTTGATCTGGTTGAACTGTTTTCCTTCTCATTCATTTTCTATATACAAACCGCATAAACATAATTTGAATGCTATTGTCTTTTTATCATATCTGACAATTGATTTTATTACGTGGTTGTTCACTTAGTTTTTTACACGCAGTAAGATTGCTAGACCAGATAACCTTTTAACTGTGTAAAGTATATCCTTCTTTCAGTGGAAACAAATAATTTTAAATTGCCCTTCGAATTATGAATTTTTGCAGGGTTTGGTTTTATTGATTTTTATGCATTTTTCGCTTTCCCATATCCACTTATGCTACTCATTCGTCGCGATACACAGATTTTCTATATTTTATGAAAACGGAAATCCAGCTAAAATTAAATTAAACTTTAAGTCGATTTCTTTTTTTTTTTTGTAATATAAAATTTTAGTTTTTTTTCAGATATTTATCGCTTCAACGTTTTATATTATTTATGTGCAACTGGATGGCATGACAGTCTAGAGGGTTGTAGGTCCAATTCCCTCCAGGGACTCTGGTCTACTAGTACATTAAATTGAGTATAACGTCTAAGCTCGTAAAAATTGTAATTTCATTTGTATTTAAATTTTCAACAATTAATAAATAAATATTCGAAGCAAAATAGTTTCTATTCTATAAAACTTGGAAGTTATTATGACATGAACTGAAAACACAAAGTGTATAAAATTCTTTGCAGAGCACTGTAAATCACTTGTTTTTCCTAACCGGTCATAATGTGGTGTTCAGAGATCAGCAACGAGTATTCAAAACGATGAGTAGATTCGAGTCATACTTATAATTCCATACTTACATACCGAAGAAAACATTGTTATTTCAGAAGTTTCCAGCAGCTTTTTCCAGAACAATTTTTTCCTAATAATAGATTTGACAAACTAAATTGAAAAGCATTAAATAAAACCTAAAGCTAGGAAGAGTTACGAATTGTAATCCTTATTTTTTTTTATTACATAAAATGTGAAATATAATAAGGACATAATGTAGTATTTAGAGATTTTCAGTTAACATATTACAAAAACAAATTTCATTGCGGTTTTATAAAATTTTAATTTTCTTATTATGTACTTCAAAAATTAAAATATAAATTCACACTGTGAACAAAAAATATAAGAAAACCCCTTAGTCTATTCGAAAAAAAGGAAAAATATTTAAATACAAAAATAATAACACAATAATAAATTTGCTTGAATTTAAGTTCTAATGTTGTGGTTAAAATTATATAGCGATCGATGTAGCTTTTAATTTTTACAAATCGTCGACTCCAGTACTTCATGCTATGCAATCCGAATTAATTTGCAAAGCTTCTTAAAATTGATTCCTCTGATAGTTGTTGTTACTATATTACAGAAGATGTCAATTGGATTTGAATCTGAAATTCTGAAGTGCAGTATAATACTTTGTGATTATTGTCTTCAATTTATTTCTTAGTTCACATTGCATTCTGTTTAACGTCATTATCCTGCTGGCGTCCTCAAGGTTAAATGAAGGTAAAAGCTTAAATTATTAAAGATTTGTATATTATTTCTCATATCAAATATTCTTTTTATTATTTCTTATATTCAATTCAGTGACGATTATATACCACTAATGATACTCTTCGTCCCTAGTGTCGAAATTGTCTTTTCGATTTAAACTTGCAGATGCTAAGTTGATTGCTTGAATCAGAGTATTATGGTCCTTGTGCACTGTGGTTTTTTAATATATGCTGAGTGAACAAATTCCGGCAAAAGCACAATAAAATTGTATTTAACATGGAACATCACGTTTAGCTGATACTTTGATTCTTGTTTAGAAAATTGCTTTCGATTAACAACAAGACAATATTAAACCAAGCTACCAAACTAGAAGTAAAATTTTATTATTTATGGAAGCGGATTTTATACGAACAAAACCGGTGGTATTCATATATCTATATATATTAGGGATGCCAATCGAAATACCGAATCTCGAAATACCGGAAATTTCGGGATTCACAAAATTCCGAATCCCGGGATTTTTAAAAGCTGGTCCCGGGATTTTTCGGGATTGTGAATTCATATGTATTTTGACCCTGCATAAGGTCCTGAAAAAAATTCTATATCACTTGACTTCGATATTAGCTTCTCAGATGAGGAAAACCACACTTCCATTGATAAAAAGTTATTTGATGCCATCGAAGAAGGCAAAAGGTCTATAAAAGATGTTTTAATCCTTTTGTTGGAATCCAAATAATTTTCTTAAAACTAATGCACTTGTTTATGTATGAATAATTTTAATTTTTGTTAATTTACGCTTTTTTGTTACTTTTTGTCTTTCTGTTTTAATATTTTATTTTCAATAATATATAATTCGGATATACATAATTGGAATACAAATGATTTTGTTAATAAAATATTTTTATTATTAAGACAAAATCGCGATTTTTCCCATTATTTTTCGGGATTTTTGTATCTTGAATTATCCCGAAATATCTCGGGATTTACAAAATTCCGAATCCCGGGATTTTCAAAAATCGATCCCGTTTGGCATCCCTAATATGTATATACTCTTAATTCTGTTTTTACACGGTAGATACGTTCCAGAAAAAACCGTGTAAAAAGACTTGCACTCTGAATTTGCATCTCTTTTTGCTAGATTTCGTCGGTTTGAGGAATTATTTTCAAAGTATGGCCTTTTAAATGAGCTGCTAGAATAGGAGAAATTTCTTGGTCCTCCTTCTTCTGGGGCTCCTGGGCATGTGGTGCAAGTTTCTGTGTCAGGGGAGTCTGCGACATTCAGTACCTTGTCCACTGTTCTTCTATTGTGGACACTTGTCCATCTACTGCTGATAACCCAGCTAGCAGTTCTATACAGAAGTCTGCAAATTTAGTTGAACTGAGTCCAAAGTCTACTCTATTTTTTTCCTTCACCTTTACCTTTGGCTGATGTCACTTCTCAGGCATCTTCTAAACCGTTTTCTGTTTCATATTCGTCTGTAGTGTCCGCTAGTTTAGATACTTCTGCTCCTAGGGAACTGGTTGTAGTTAAACCTAAGAGGACTATTTTTGTGTCTCGTCTTTCATGCGATACTTCGGTCGAGATATAAAATGTTTTGTTACATCGAAGATTAGGGAACCTTTTGAGTTTGGTTGCTATAAGATGAGGCCATCTCTGGATAGTAGTATTTCTTCGTTTAAATTATATGTTGCCGATGAAAAGTTTGTTGAAATTGTTGATCCTGTATTTTGTCCACAGGGTGTATTGATACGTGAATTCGTATTCAGGCTGGGTCATCGTAGGAATGGTGTTAATTTGCCTGGTTCTATTTCTCTAAAAAACTAACTTCGAAATCGTATTTTAATTTTGGAATTGCTTATCAAAATGTTCGTGGACTCAGTTCTAAACTTTCTTCGCTTTATAATAATAGTTTTGAATTTGGTGTAATTGCTTTTACGGAGGCTTGGCTGAATTGTGATATTTTTGATTCTGAGATTATGTCGAGTAACTTTAATATTTATAGACGAGATAGGAAGTTAAGGAATGGTGGAAGTTATTTTCATTTGTTCTAAATACTCATCTGAATTAATTGACTTGCGTTCTTTGGAGGATATTGAGTTTATTTGCATTAGGGTCTATAATCGTGGAAAGTATTTTTACATTACTTGCTCATATATTCCCCCATGTTCTGACATTCATATATATAGGGCTCACTTCAATTTGATTTCTAAAGTAATGGATTCAATGGGGCATGAGGGGATTATTCCAGTTCTTGGTGATTTTAATCTTCCGCATATATCTTGGAATTTTTCACCTGAGTCTACCTTGACAAGAGCGTACGATATGCAGCTCTACTTACGATACAAGTTTGATAATCTCAAATAGAAGAAAAGTAAAATTTTATTCGAAAAAATGTCATTAAAATTTCGTATGTATATGTACGTGCATACTCAAAAATATGCAGCACTTATATAGGCAAAATAGAGTGGAACCTTCAGTTTTCTGTAAGAAATGTATCACTTTTCCTTTTAACCCCCTGTAAAAAGAGGATATTCCACAAGAAGATTCCTATAATTCTAAATATACAATATATTATCGTGCGTGTTTCTATTAATAGTATTCTAGTATTCTTTTGATTCCATACTATACACATTCGTATTGACAATCTAGTTTTTATATTTTTTTTTTTATGACAAATTAACCGCCTATAATCCGGCTATGTAAGGAGGAAGGTTGCAGAAGAGGAGATCAAACAAGGGTATCGGCAAACACCTACAGTATCAAGGGGGTTTGTTGCCCGCTCACCATATTGTCTATAGAAAGTCTTCATCATGTACAGACTTTTCATTCTTTAGTATGTCTGAAAAATAAAATATTGGAATAGCAATGGCAGGCACGTACATGAAAATCAAAGGGCCTGTAAGAAGGCTCATCAATAGACATATGCCATCTTAATCAGTCATAATACACTCATAGCTTTGCTTTTATCAGGATCACTCGAGAATATCTTAGCAATTTCTCGTACCGTGTTAGTGTTCCCAATAGTCGATGGGACGTTTCCGCCTTCTTTCACAATGCTACTGAAGTAGCATTATAATCTGGCTTATAGTATTCAGAAATGTTTCACAATTAAATTCAACTTGAGTATTTTCTAGGCATAATTTGTAATGCAACTTAATTTACAACTATAGACCTCATAAACTGCTGATTCCCATAAAATTAACTACGAGTAATAAGTTTTTCTGTCCACAATTCACTTTTAACTAGAATTTGGTCGTTTCCGGCAGAACAGTTATTTAGGTCTACCTTAGAAGATTTCATGACGAAAACAGTGACGGGAACATGCCTTTTCTACAGTCGTATTTTGAATTAAAAAGGAAGCAGTACATCCTTACTGGCACACCCACTCTATAATGATAAGAAATTTGTATGGATTGCGTTTCTGAATAATTTTTTTCAGTAGTGACGACAAAACTGAACTCAAAAAGTTTCGCCATTATTTTCATCTCATAGTTAGTTGCCAGTTTCGTGATTGTCTTCCACAATCAATTCTTCGCGACAAATCGACGTATGAGAATTTCCATCGTAATTAGTCGTTTCTAATTTATTTTATTGTAAAAAAATTGTGTCCCAAACATTGTTTTAGAATAAACTGGAAATCTATGGCAGACAAAAACATCAACACTAAAGAATAATAAGAAATATAAATGCGTGCTTCGCTTTTGTTTGACGAAATCTTTTGTCCGAGAACTGGAAGTGTGAAACTAGTGCCGCTCTACAATATTTATTCCAAAATTTAAAAGTACTTATATCCGGCGAAAATTGTATTTAAGTTTTTAATATCCAAACTTTGTCCTAACATTCTCCATTTAACACTAAACCTACCGACATATTATATATACCAATTTCTAACGATGGCGGTCATATGACCGCTTTTGAAATAAACATGTTTTCCAGTTGATTGTAATTAATACAGAATTTAGCATAAACAATAAGCACAAAATAATTATCGTATAATAATCAAATGACATAAATAGACTGGAAGATATGTTACTTCAGTAATTTATTCAAACTAATTATCGGTGGTTATATTTTGTCCGCACTAGAGATGAGCGATCAAGTGATTTTTGAAGAACATTGTTCTCTGTTCTTTAAAACAGTGATTGTGATCACAGTATTCCAACAATAAAAGATAACTATAAGGGCAGAAACTAATAACAAAACAAAAATTCAGTAAATTGATGTAAACAAAATCAAAGTGTTGTCATCAATATTATTATTTTTAATGTATTTTTTTATATATGAAGTTTGACAATTAAGTTTCACAGAATGTTCATATATAAAAGACAAAAGTAAATTATCAGCATCATCTAATAGTACTCCTGCCGCGCTCAAAATAAAATGAAATAAATGTGAGTATGTAACAATTTTGAAAGAACGACTTTATTAGTAACTGTTATTTGGCAATTTCCATCACTGAGTTACCAGTGAATTATCAATCACCGTGATAAACTCTCACTATAAATGTTTCAGTAAGTTTGAGAACAACAAATTCACTAAGCGCTATTGCTGATGGCTTCGTCTCATCTTTTCCTAAATACGGAAATCCATTCACAATAACTATATATTTGCAACTGGTTTCTAACAGTTTTGACTATTATTCTATAAATGCATTCTATTAGACTTGGGTTCCTTAGCTCTTTTGAGTGTTCGCTCTTTCTAGTTCAGTTCTCTGCAATAAACTAGGTCGTTCTTTTAGTTCAATAGTTCAAGAGTTTTAAGCAACTCTGCTCTATTTCTCATGTATTCCGTGTAAATTTATATCAACTTATTGAACTATTTTTTGAAATTTTCGCACTTTTGTGGAAAAAATGTTTCCATAAGTTTTTTATCAGTATGTGGTCACACATGAGAACGATAAACAACAGAAAAGAACGATTAAGAATGAAATGAACGAATAAGAAACGAGAGAGTCATGAACTACGGAGCCAAAAGAACTCATTATTTAGCTGGCTCTTTTAGTTCAGTTGTATGAACAGTTCAAATAAACTAATTCATTCGTGAACTACACAACGCTAGTTCAACTGAACTAAATCGTTCGTCTACTACATAACTCTAGTTCAACTGAACTAATTCGTTCGTGAACTACACAACTCTAGTTCAACTGAACTAATTCGTTCGTGAACTACACAACTCTAGTTCAACTGAACTAATTCGTTCGTGAACTACACAACTCTAGTTCAACTGAACTAATTCGTTCGTGAACTACACAACTCTAGTTCAACTGAACTAATTCGTTCGTGAACTACACAACTCTAGTTCGATTAAGCTAGTTCGTTCGTGAACTACATACACGAGAACGAAAAACAAAATAAAAGAATGAATACGAATGAAATGAACGAACAAGAAACGAGAGCAAGAGAGTCATGAATTACAGAGCTAAAAGAGCTCTCTTAGTTCAGTTGTATGAATAGTTCAATTGAACTAATTCGTTCGCGAACTACACAACTCTACATTCTATACCTCGGAGATGAGAGCAAATTTGTCAGTCTGCCGGCACCGCTCGATTCTTCTATCAAAACGAGTGAATTGCATAATTTCTATGAAACGATTTCTGTTCATTGTTCAGGAATCCATTTCTTATTCCGTAAATATGAAACATTCAAGTTTAGGATATGGATCCTAAAACTCGATGTGCTTTTGACTCTGTGCATAATTTTATATTATTCAGAAATTCATGGTCAAGTAACAACAATGCACTCTTTAATTTACCCTTCATAATTTACGTTTCGCAGATTCCGTTGGTCGTGATATTCCTTTGAAAATTGTATGAAGTAACGATCTTCCAGGTCCAGAACCTTGGTGAATTTTTTCCAAACAGCTCCATCAACTGAAGTTACAATATTCTGATCGTTTTCTTCAAATTTATCTTCGAAATTGGAGAATAATCTCTTCTATGCGTGTTCACAATGTTCTCTTCTTCATTATCGCTATTTTGCCTCACCCCCTGAGTTACCAGCAGTCGCTATATACCCACAAACGGATGACATTTTCTTGGAAAACTACTGTTTTTGTGAGAAAGAATGACATTTTGAGACTTCATAAAAATGTATATATATTCTAGCGGTCAAAAGACCGCTCAGGGTAGACCACCTTAGAGTTACATATTATTATCAGGAAAAACAAAAGAAAAAGAGAAACTATATTAAAATATTGCACAGCTATATATTATAGAAAGTCGTGCTGTAAGTTCAAGAAAAATAAAAACCTAGAATTTAACAATTTTGATTAAAGTCTCAAAAACGGTCATTTGCCCGCTCTGGCAGGTTTAGTGTTGATTAATACTCAATTTTTATTCGACGGTGTGTTTAGCATTAGCGAATTACATCAGAATCAGGAAGAGAAAAAATATTTCCAGGAAATTGATATTCAGAAGCAAAAATATTCATGGCCTTAAAATTACCATGCGGTTTAATGAAAGAATGGACATGAATTAAAATAATGCCTTCAATTTTATTTTGATTAAAAATTAGATCGGCATAAAGAAAATCAATGTTAAATAATAATAAACAGATGCTAACAATAAAATAAAAAAAATGCTAGTTTAATTTTAATGTTTTTTAATTGGATAATTCAATAAAGCAGTTGTAATACGAAGAAGTGTAAATTATGATTGTTTGAAATCGAAAATAAAGAAAAGAATATAATTATATTAATACTTAAGTATACATACGTACGTACGTAATACATATAGTACATACATAGATTTTATGAACAAATAAATTTTTTCATTTATCGGAGATTTATTTAATTACAGATCAATATAGAGTCTATACATGTTCATAAGTTTAAATTAAAAAAAAAGGGTATTCATAAAAAATAATTGCAAATAAATTCTGTTAAAGCCTAATAGCTAGTATGAAAAACACAAATTATTTTTGGATTATAATACGTTTTATATAATGTATGGTAATGTAATATAAATAAGTAGAAAAAAAAGTTACAAAATGTTGTAAAAAAAGTTGTATCGTAGGACACATGTAATGATTTTTAAATTTATTACAACAACTCTTATTACAAATAACTCTTACAAATACAAATATAAAATGTAATTAATAGGTGTTTATTATTATTTGGGTAGGATACTTTATATTCGATTCTTGTTGAAACATTTTTCTTTTACCTCCATTCATAACAGTTCTTAAACTAATTTGTGACAATTTTTACATTTTCAAATTGTTATCTTATAAAAATAAACATATTGGAGATGAAAGGTATAAAGAATGCTGTATTTACATACTCGAAAATATCTTTGTTTTATTTTTTTGATTTGAATGTGTCACACTTTTATTAATTGTAAGGGTTTCTTCGCTTTTCGTTACGAATATTGTTAGCCAAACAACAACCAAATATGAATCCAACAAGCTATAAAAAATTAAAAATAATTTATTATTAAAAGTATTCCAATCTAATAAAATTATGTAATATTGTAATAACATGCAATAATTTATAATTTACTAGGTGACCCGTCGAACTTCATCCCGCTCAAAATTAATTTTTTTATTGCCGAAAACAGATCACATTATGTATTTATTGTAATACGGTGTACCATACCCTTTGAGAACTTCATATCATAACCATATGTGTTGTATAGTACGCAAATCTATCTAGTTCAAAATTTAATCGAAGTCGGTACGTTATTTAGGTGAAGCATACAAAGAATACCAATAAGAGGCCCGAATCGTGAGTAGCGCAGACGAATCTATAGTTGTTGTACTCGCTCCAAAACAAAAACTAACAGACATACATTTTATGTATTTACATACATATTTAGTTACAAACCATGGAATTCTATCTTATAGGGGAAGGGTTGCCACGCCCTTAATTGGTGCGATATCGATTTTACGAACTTATCCACCAAATTGCATTCATCTACGATTACTACATTCCTAAATATTCAATTTTAAAGGCCTACTTTTAGCTATATCGAATTATTTTTAAAACCATCTAAACATGATAAGCTTTCGAACAAAAAAATAATGGATAAAATCGGTTCAGTAGTTTAAGCGGTTTAGGTATCACACGAAGGGGAAGGGTTGCCCCCTCCATTTTTGATGGGATTATCGATATCGGTTCTACGAACTTTACCCACAATCTTTACCATTTTATTTGCCTATGTTCAATATGTACCTAAATATTCAATTTTAACGATTTGGCACGCCCTCTGAACATCTAGGGATATGAAAAATAGATTTTGTCCGATTCTCAGACCAAACCGATATGTACACAAAATTTCATGAAAATTGGACGATCCATTTCGGAGGAGTTTAACCACAAATTCCATAAAACGAGAATTTTATATATTAGAAGATTTATAATAGCATTTTCATAATTTACTTTAAAAAATTAAATAAATAGACCAAATGCTATTGATCCAAAACGCATACTACATGATCGAACTAAGCGTCTAAACACTACCTGATGAGTGAATATGTTTTCCTATTACACGATCTCTGCAAGAACCAACAATTTTTAATATTTTGCCCGAGATGGAAGTATAATATTGTGGCATCCGATTTCATGTAGTCACGCTACTAATTACGTGCTATAAGTAGATAAGTCCAAGTTTGTTGTGTTAAATTTCTGAAAAATGTTTTTATAGATACAATATATATTCTTAGTTATAGAAATTACGCGTTTAATTACTGGTAGTACTACTATTTCATAGAAGGCATAAACAATTTGATTTCACTATTAACATTATTTTATCATTTACTTTCGAAATTGAATGCAGTTTTATTAAGCGAAGGGGAATACTCCAAACCATAGGTCATTTAAGTGATACTCCGTAACTGTTTACAATTTAATCAGGGCGCAATTACGTTCTGACATGTTTCGTATGTTATTGAAAGAGTCTTATGTAAATAATATTAAATCTTTTATAGGGCTTTTAAGAATGCCTTTCAAATAATGTAATTTTTGTTCTGTATTTATGTGTATATTTTCATTACAAATATCGCAATTAATTTAGGTAAATTAGTTTGAAAAATTTACGATTACTTTCATGCGCGAACACTTACCTCAACAGCTATTAAACCGAGACCAAAGTATTTGGCATTATCAGTGTTACCAGACATAGCGTCAGTAAACTTTTTCTTACAACCTCCGTGGGCATTAAAGGGAGTGCAGACAATTCCAGAATCACAACAATAAGCAGAAGGAGCTCTTAGCTCTGTAACATAATCGCTATATCCATTTGAGCCACAACATTTAAACTAAAATTCACCATTCAGAAATAAAAGTATATGTAAATATATTAATAAGATAAAAATAATGAAATATGTATTATTTAAATATACATACGGATTTTTCAATAGATTCAAATATAGCAGGTTGATTTCTGCTACTTTCCCAAGCCTCATCGATTATGTTACCCATGGCATTGATTATCTGGTCCTTATTAATCCATACGCCAAAAATCAAAATTACTTTTACAATAAGCAACATCAGCATAATCACAGAATAGCACATTGTCATGCCGGCATTTTCGCGTATGGCACCACAACAACCCAAGAATGCAATGAACAATACAATACTGCCAATTGCAATCAGAGACGTTGGCACAGCTACCTCACTTGCCATTACCTGTCGTCCTTCAATAGAGATGCTCTCCAAAATAAGCACGCCATAAATAATAGCCAGAATGGCGAGGACCTTAAAGTAAACATTTAATTTAATTTAATTCATCTTCTAAGTCCATAAATTTTTTGTAAAGAATCTGTAAACTTGCAAATTTTGTAGCATGTATGGAAAAATAGTTGTGAGTTAAGCAAAGTTAATCAAAAAAAATTTTTTTTCTTAAACCTTAAGACACCTTGTGAAACAATAGTAAAAAATATTTTTGCAATTTTTTTGCACCTGATTTCACAATTAAAATATATTTGTGCACTTATATAATTATTTTTAATGAAAAGCTACATAATGCAGAGGATGTTTGCATTTATTTTGTGGATAAAAAAAATAAATTACGGATTCCCTCTTTAATACCAATAGGGCAGTTAACTGAGAAAGCGAAAGAAACCCGAAACAAACTTTTCAAAAATTTTTGGGAGAATTATTATCGGAGAAGCTCACGAGGAAAAACTAATGAAGATACTTTTAAAAGAAAAACTCCTAATATTTATTTTTGTTTTATTTTAGCAAATAAAGTAGTATTTATAAAGTGATTTATTCTGGTTGGTAGATAATCTGATTAGTAGATAAATATATATAAAACTATGTCAGAACATATATTTTGAAGCAATACATCAGAATCAATCAAAAACTCAATTATGAATTTTTTGGTTGTTAGGCCCTTATGAATTTCAGGTCACGCCTTTTATTTTTTTTATTGTGGATTTATCCTCTTTAAGCGAAATAAACCAAAAAATTTTAAAATAAGCAACCAGGAAAGCTCTCACGATTTAATTCCCATTTTAGGCATCAAAAGTGCCAATGTGCATCGCAAGATTTTTGTTTGCAACATTTATTATTTATACGCTTATGTGTATAAATGCAGTATTTTTTTTTAAACCTATACAAACTGGAAATGGAAAATGTAAAACAGTTTTTTCCTTATTTCGTTGAAGAATGTCCAATTCAGAAATGATTAGATCCGTCTGATAGTAAGAACAGAACAACGCATGGAGGCAGAAATGGAATCGAGTGAAATTCCTTGGAGCATTCCTACGAATTTTTTACGTTAACATTTTACTCAATCGCAAATTCTAAATAGTCTACAAAAACATAATAAGAAAATAAAGGATACCTTGTACACTTCGCAATTAGATACCTACGGTGTTAACTTTGGTGTTTATAACACAATAAAGTGTTTTTTTTTTCCTTTTTTAGAGATTTAAACAGAAAAAAATCTGACGACTTAAAAATGATTAACAAAACTATATGAAAAACGTTAAATTCTATGAGAAAAAAATAGAACCTCCACGTATCCTCTTAATACTCAAATACCATCTAAGACATCGAAGACAATTTATTAGATACGAACATATGGTC
Source organism: Sarcophaga peregrina (assembly GCA_014635995.1). Taxonomy (NCBI): domain Eukaryota; kingdom Metazoa; phylum Arthropoda; class Insecta; order Diptera; family Sarcophagidae; genus Sarcophaga; species Sarcophaga peregrina. The sequence continues at coordinate 58,894,561 of CM025793.1, forward strand.
CAGCTTTATTCTAAGGAAACACGATTATTATTCTCCCATTGTACGAAGCTGACCATTTACAGTCAGTTGTTAGCAGCATTAAGCATTGGATATTTTCAAAATTGCTTACATCGTTTATTTTTGTTGTCATCATGGCAAAAATAACGAACGTTTTGATATCTAATATAAAAAATATTACAGCAGTCCGCTTTTCAAAACTAATCATTTCCAACTTTGAAATTGTGAACAATTTTTATGCATCATGACAATCAAAACACGCCATACAAACATGTTGATCTCAAAGATTTTCCGTCAAGCGTATAGTGTGATAGTAGAACCACAATACAATTCTTATTTCCAGCTGTCTAGTTCGAATTTTCATTCTTACCAGATACCGGTTCCGTTTGCTTGTTCTTTACTTTGTTGAGTCAACTAATCACATAATGTCAGACATTTTTTAATGTGCAATCTTATCCATGTCTGTCGAAATCTTATGCATGATACGAACTACTAAAGCAATGTACTGGAATAGTAATGGATTTTATTAGTGGGTAATTCGTAATAAATAAATATTCAGGAGTCAAAATAAAATGTTATTAAAAGTAAACGGCCTACACCGTCCATCTGAAAAAGCTTTTTTTTTTGTTTAGTTTTCTTAGTCAATGCAACGGGTCGTGCGTCCGGGGGGTTTTATAACTTCAAGAAACAATATTGAAGTACATATACATATAAGCATGGGAGTAACAAGATAAATACGAATTGAACATAAAAAGGGGAACTCTTCATTTGAACATTGTCTAATCAAAATTTTAATGGAAAAGTTATGTGGCGTCGTTAAGAAATTAAAGACAAGTAAATATGTACATAAATATGTATGTAGTATCGTATGTTGTGTAAATAGAATAGAGGAAAATGAGTGGACGATGTAGAAAAAAATAATGAATATAAATTCAAACACATTTCACAAATTGAATACCGAATACAGACATGAAAAGTATGTTCATTGAATTCGAATTTCTTAAACTTTTCTACATAATGTGGGGAAATCATTAACAATATTCAGTACGATATTTGAAAATCTTAATCAGGGACAAAATTTTAATAAATACAAAAAAGAAGCCTTTTCAATACTATGGCCAATGAGGCCAAGGAAGAGCAAAAAAAAAAATATTTTCAATGCCTCCTTTTAGCTCTGGTGATGACGTCATTATATAATATGTCTGGCATTGTCATTGTTGTTGGTTGCTGTTGTACACTCTGAAAGATGAGACAATAATAAAGGAAATCTAACAAAAATAGTATGCTCTAATGCTTATGTACATTAGGGTGGTTTTATCTTATAGGGTAAAAAAAAATAACAGATTTTTTTTGGGGGCAGCCCCCCAAAATGTTTCTTTCTGTCAGATTTTAGAATTACCAAAATTTGAACACAATTGAAAGATGTTAACCAATGCCACTGGCGTCTCAAAGTTTTGAAAATTTTGATTTTTTGCGACTTTGCTGAAACCAAAAAAAAAATTCAAATAAATAACAATTTATTTACTCTTCATTTCATCACATTTTCATACTAAATTTCTGCTCACCACTATTCTTATCGAAAGCTTCAAATAGTGAGCATAAAAGGAAAAGCAAGGATAATGTTTTACTAACGACTTGTTTGAGAGCAAAATTATATACTCTTTTATGTATATACGTACGCATTTATGTCTGTAAATATGTGTGCGTATGTACTTAAGTATAAACGGAAATTCCTAAATGACGAAATGTGAGTTATGACATCATTGGCTCCAAAGTTTAAAGAATATCTGAGTAAAATAATTCTTTGTATATACATTTGTATGTTTGTAGTATCCAGATTCAAGTATTTAAAACGAGAATGTGAATGAATTGCGGTTGAAATTTCCAAAATATTTTCATTTCCATTTTTTTGTAACAATTTATAGTACATACGTACGTACATATGTATGTATATAGAATGCAGACAAGATAACTAAAAATGCGCTTATTATTGTATAATGTTGAGGATAGTACAACTAATTCAAGAAAATAGGGTAATTCTCATATCAAATACATTTGTATGTACACTTCTATGTACTTTTATGTATGTTTCACACATATTCCGATTTACCGACTTACCACTACTCCCGTTTACCTTATTCGGGTCGGCTTTTTGTTTTAATTTAATTAAGCAAACATTTGGCAAATGACCACTCCCAAAGGAAGTTAGTTAGTGTTACTATAAACATCATGATAACAATAATATTCGCGCATACAACAAGTGTCTACTATGAATTGATAAGGAAGGAATGCGTGCGTGCGTGTCGCTGATAATATTTAAACTCCAATGACAGCAGTATCTGAGGTTTATTCCTCTTTAATTTTTCTTTTAAACGTTATAATGAATAAAAATAAATTGTAGGCGAATGGGGAAGAGGTCAGATAATTGGTGTTCAGCAACAATTGCAATTTACATCACTCTAAATAAATGCTACTTTTAAAAATTTAAAAAATAAAGTACTGAAATTATCTTAAACAAAATTTTTATTTCGAAATTTATTCAATTACCCACCCAATTGGTCATTTAAATACGTAAATAAGGATACAGAACAAAGTATCTATAACTCGTTTTACATGGAAAAACAACTTCAATAGTGGAGAATAATAAATTATGTATGTCCCATGCGACCATTGTAATAGTGAAATTAAAAAATAGAATAAATATCTTCCTATCATTTATTCAAGTAACTTCATATGTAGTATCTGGAATTATTTAAATCTAGATAATTCAAAACTGCGGTGAGAAAAGACAGGTCGTTGAAAGAAGATAAAATAAAATAACAGAGCTTTAAGGTAGTTTGTTATAACTGCTGAATAATAAATCCAAAACTTTCTGAGTTTAATACCTTTGAATTCTCTTATCTGATACCTGTTAAAATTTGTACAACCTGCATGAATCTCTTGAAGAAAAATATACAATTTCCAAAGAAATTGCAAAAATTCATTGATAAGACTACGAATTGCTGCTTTGTTTCCAAACTTGAAATAATAAAATTATTAAAAAATAATTAAAATAGCTAGCATCTACAAATATCTTGTTATAATAATTACATACAACTTGTCTATTAAGAAACATTTGAAAAGTTAACAATCAGTCACGAAATTGTCAAAAAACTCAAGGTGTGGTCAAAATAGCGAACAAATCTAAACATTTTGGAAAATAACGAAATGAAAATATTTCATATGGTCCGATCCAGATCTTTATGTTGCACAGCTATTGAAATATAAAGAATATGACAAAGAACTTAAATTGTTTCTATTCTTTGTCAAGAAATTGAATCTTTATCATTCCTGTAAATATTATAAAACAAAACATTCACCGTACTAAAGAGTGCACAAACACATTCTAGCAGTGAAATATCGTTGTGTTCTTCTTTACGGTAAATTTAACAAACTCAAGGGTTCATGATCTCTATTCACAAATTGTTTTTAATGGCATAGAATCTCTAACCACAAATTTATCATTACCCTCCACAAATATGGTAAACCACAAGCGAGTGTCAGAAGCGAGTTACTTAATATAATGAATGAATTAGTGAACTTAATTTTGCAAAAGTATATAATTATTACATATTAAAGTTTATTTATATTTTATGAATGTTCTCTGAAATAAATTCGATTAATGTGTAATATTATATTAATATGTGGTAGACAAACATTACAAAATAAATTATGTGTATTTGAAAATGTAAACAAACATTTTATATATGTATGTATACTTATCAATTAAAAAAATAAAAAATTAAGAAAAAAAAGTAGTTTGTACATCTCAAAAGAGAAATATAAACAGTTTTCAACTAACAACCAGTCACGAATTTACTGTCCCACGGTATAGATCCAAATTCGATAACTTTGTTTGTTTAGGTACCTATTTAACCGAAAAAGGACTTTATCACTGAATATAATTTTTCGATTTTTGGGTCAGTACCAACTGCTCTAGAGCCCATTCAAAGGAGAACATACGTAGTTGTCTATGTTTAACTTCTAAATGTTGAAATTTGTAGGAGTGAAGGCCAAAGAACGACACAAAATTTGCCAAGTTGTAGCCTGTACGAGAAAACTCTCACGGACAGCGGAAATGTTTCCAATAGATCTTGCATTTCTTGAACGAACAGGTGTTGTTCTTACTGAACCAGTGCCCTCGAAATTATCCATCACGTTTCGAATAGTGCTCCCTCTTTAATTATGATTAAAAATATTATTTTATTGCACGTATCGCTATGTCGCCGTAGTCTAATAGGTAGTATGACGACTTATTAGACGTAAAGCTGGGGTTCGGATCCCAAATCAGGCATCAAAACGAAATATAAAAAAGAATATTTCTTGGGCAATTTCCTCTTAGCAGATTTCTGGCTAAAACTCTAAGGGCGGGTTTTTGAATACAAGTTTAAACTCGAGATTAAGTTAATCTCCAGTTAAAGTTAATCTTTCGTTAACTTAATTTTTAGTTTATGAATGGAAATTTAATTTTTGAACAAGAAGAAAAACAAACAAACAAAAGCTGATTACTATTGATCTTGAAGTAAAAAAATAAGTTTTGGAAAATAATAAATAAAATAAGATTGTCTATTTCTATTCATAATCACTTAAAAATGTGTTTTAATAGAAATTATTTTTTTTTAAATAAAATTTGTCAACTACTTTTCATAATTAATCTTAAGTTTAAACCACCAACGCTACTGGCTTAAACTTACGATTAAATGTTTAACCGTAACGTTAAACTTAAGATTAAGTAAATTCAAGAACTGAAAACGAAGGTTAACTGGAGATTAACTTAATCTCGAGTTTTGAACTTGCATTCAAAAACTTATCCTTAGAGTAAATAAACCTGCAATAAAAAAGTTTCTCAAAACTGTGGGCCCCGCCACTCACGTATAAAATTAACGCACACAACATGTGTGGTGTGAGAAGCTAGGCCGCAATCCTGACTAAGAGGTTGTAATGGCCAATTATGTATGTATTATGAAAAATATTAATTTCATAATTAATACAATGAAATGTAATTACAATTGTTAATCGTCAGCTGTGTGTACTTATGATTGTATATGGCTTCTAAAAAGAATTTAATTTCAGACTAATGCATTATTTTAGACGTTAATACATTAATTCATATGAACACAAATAACAAAATTTATATCGAATTATGTATTCGTTTTATATTTCAATGAAAATTTTCATTATATTTTAACAAAAATAAACACACTTCAGCCTACATACAGCTGCTGTCTAAATAATAGCACCACTCACTTACCTTTTCATTAATAAATCATAAAACTTATTTTAATCAAAAATATTGTTTATATATTGGGTTATATAACTTAAAAATAAGTTAAAAATATGTTAAAGAAAAAAACAAAAGTATTTAAATTCATTTTCATAAAAAAAAATAACTTTTTCCAAAAAAAGTCAAAAAATGGCGTGTCAAAATAATAGCACCGCTCAATTATTGTCTGTAAGAAAAATTGAAATAAATAATTAATACTTTTAATTTTAGTACTTTTATGTTGAGTTAGGCTTACACATTATTTTTAGTATTTTGTAGCGTTACCCTTGTTGGTAATAACAGCTGAGCATCGTCTTCCCATTGAATTTACTAAGTTCTGGTACCTTTCTACGGTAATGGAGTCCCATGCCTGCTGTACAGTGATCCAAAGGTCATTATTATTGGTCGGTTTGATTTCTGAAACCTTCTTTTTTACGTCTGCCCACAAATTCTCAATGGGATTCAGATCTGGAGACTCTCCTGGCCATTCCATTAAAGTAACTCTATTATCCTGAAACCACTTTTTGGCTATTTTGCTAGTGTGTTTTGGGTCATTGTCTTGTTGCGTGACCCAAATCAGTGGCATTTCTTCAGATGCATACGGCAGCATCATTTCATTCAGTATTTTTACATATTCCGTGGCATCCATTATAGTTTTAATATGGTAAATGGGTCCTACACCATAGTATGAAAAGCAAGCCCATACCATAATACTAGAACCACCGTGTTTTACGGTTTTTGTTGTAAATTTTGTATTGAATTCCGTATTGGGAGGTCTTCTTACATAGGATCGAGATCCCCTTCCACCAAATAAAACAATTTTGGACTCATCAGTCCAAAGAATATTACGCCACTTTTCAACAGGCCAATCTATGTGAGTTTTAGCAAACCTTAATCTATTTGCCACATGCCTTGGTGTCAAAAGAGGTACTTTTCTTGGGCTGTGTGCTTTCAAATTGTGCTCCCTAAGTCTTCTAGATATGGTTTCAGTACTTACTGGCAGATTTAATTCTTTTTTTATCTCTGCAGCCGACATAAATGGAGTCTTTTTTATTTGGCGAACTATTCGTTTTACCATTAGTGGAGGCGTCACGGTTTTACGTCCACGAGTTTCAACTTTATATGTGTATGTAATGGCATTTCTGATCATTTTATTGGAGCATCCAAATACATTTCTTATTTGAGAATATGTTTTCCCCTCGGAAAACAACTTTTTTATGAGCTTGCGTTTTTCAGTCGTACAATGTTTCGCACGGCCCATTATTTAAATCCTAATGGCACAAATCTTAAAAACTTTGTTTAATTATTAATAATAAAAACAAATACTTACCGTTTTAAATTAATTTTATTAAAATTTGATGCACCGTTTATTTTTTTTAACGAATTAGAATATTGGTGCTATTATTTTGACAGATCCAAAATCGACTTGTTACGCTTTTAATCGCATTTTCTTAAATACACTTGTTTATTTACAAAAAAAGTAATAAATTTCTAAGAGAGTACACTTTTAGTAACGGGACTGTAAAATTATGGAGAAATATATGCACACATAAAAACAGAATAAATAAATGAAAATTAAACATATAAGTGGTGCTATTATTTTGACGGTAACTGTACGTACATACATATGCCAACACAAGTGAATATTATTGAAAATAACAAGGATATAACGTCGTACGTGGTATTTCATAACATTGAAAAATACTTATTTTAAACTAATAATAATTATGCTAATAAACTATTCAAATTAAATTTGCATGAAATAGTTCAATTGGTCAGTACTTTACGAAAGGAAATTTAATATTTTTAAAATACAGCCAATTTAAGAATTTCTTAAAATACCCGTATTGTTGATATTGTATTGCGTTCTATTTACTTAAAAAATGAAGAGCAAACCTTTTTTTCATTTGTAAATCTGTGTTTTGAATACTTTAAATAAATAAAAAAAATCGAATGTTTGATACAAAACTGGGAAGAACAATACATACACGCATTTGTGCTTTATAGACTTATGATGACTAACAAGAATTTCGAGAAATTGAGAAAAAAAATACACAAAAATTTATTCTTCGTATTAATTTCAAAAATAAAGTTGAAACACAAACAACATTTATTATACACAAACAAACATATGGAATATCTCCAAACATCTTGCAAATTAAGCATTTTCAGATAAGGGCATGCGAATACTTTAGGCTATACGAATACTCTTTTTACATACGAAATTCATAAACATCAATTTGATGAATAGGATTTTTTGACGTTATACTTACTCTACATTCCAAATTATTTTTTATGACTAAATTGAAAACGTTATAGACATTTGTAAGTGTGTACGGTGATAATTTCAGATCAGTTTTTAAAATGAACAAACGCTGTTTAAGTACACAACAAAACGTTCAATGCAAATTAACAAAACAAAACAAAACAAAAAAGGCATTTGTTTACCTTTTTTTTTTTTGTCAAATAAGCAAAACAATTCTTTTTAACGAATACTTGAAATAAAAGATTCTTCCCGGCTATGACTCATTTTACACATCACATACATTCGTACATATGTACATTATAAAAATTAACAGAAACTGAAAACTTCTGTTGACTATGCAACTTGAACAAAATTAACATTTTTTTTTTTTATTTCGATAAATATTTAAATATAACTTATCGATAAATAATAAAAATATTGCAATTCTATGGTTACATTGTATATACTAGTGGCATAAACTAAATATATTGACATTTCCATATGAATCGCGTAAACAACAATTCTGAGACTTTTTAAAGATAGCTTTTCCATATCTTTGAGGGTTTTTAACCCTCAAAATATTAAAACAGTTGCTTTAGTTTATGCCACTAGCGTATGTGCATGTAGGTACGTAAAAAGTTTTTTTTTTTTTTTTTTTTAATATTATGTATACATTTTTGCTCGCCAGTGTACATAAAAATAAACAATAAAAACACAATTTAAGCAAAGCACAAGCGAAATTATTTTGGATTTGTATTTAAACGTTGGTCGTTGATTGCATACAAAACGCTTGAGCAAAATATTTAATTCGAGTACATATTTACATATATATATTCATATGTATATATATGAACATACAAAAATGTATGCCACCACAATATATCCCTAAATTGAAATACTCCAACACTCAGGTACATACACATTTCGTTTTTTCTAATTTGCTAAACGTTAAGCAAACGATAAAATGATGATAAAAGGCAATAACTAGCATAAGCTAACATATTTCATTGCCGTATAGATATGTTTGTATTTTTCAAATTATAAAACAAAAAAAAAACCCGAAAACGAGCTTAAAAACAGCTGTGGAAAGAAAGCAATACAATAAAAATAACCCACATCACCTAATAATGCGAATAACTTCAATAGCATAGGGTTGCGTATAAACTTTTCGAAATGAAAACATATTTTTTTATTTCATTACTAACGTATTGAATGACTTATTAGGTGCTAAAAATCATTACTCGTAAGTGCTGTTTTTGGTGAAAGCGTTTATAAGCAACAGGTAAAGGTAGGCCTGGTGACATGTTCCTCTCTGTTTAACTATCGCTTTATTTATTATTTTTTTTTTTTAATGTTTGTTTTATGTAATGTGTATGACTAAGAAGTGTGAAATTTATGCTGAAAAAAGTTAATTTTTGGAAACGGAGTAATAGTAACAGGATTAATAAATAATTATAATTCTAGATCTTAACCCCTTTAGATAATTGAACAGTAAAAAAAAATTAAAAACTATTTTTATCAATTTTATTACCAATAAAAGTATAAACAACCAATCAGACACACACACACTTGCTAAGTTACAAATGCAATTGAATTAACAATCCAGAATTTCGATCTACAAGTATCATCCAGAAAAGCCGTGATTCAATTAAAAAAGAAAATCTCAAAAATGCATTTTCTTACTCAGTATCTAGATTTTAGCAAATATACGGAATATACAACGAAAATGAAAAGAAATTATAAAGACGAAAGATGTTCGAGCTCCATATGAGGCTTAGAAAAACTTTCAGTACCATAATATCAAATTTAAAAAGTTCAGTATTGTAATATCCCAATACTACAGTGAATATACATACATACATACATAGATTTCATCAAATTAAAATTTAAATGGCAATCTTAAGATTTTTATTCTTATTTAAATTATTTTTTGTGTATTTTGAAAAAATAAACATTTAATGGCAAATTTATTCAAACTTACCGACATAAGGGCATTGAAGACAAAAAGTATATATTTAACTAAGGATGTTGCGCAATCCATCTTGAAGGTTTCTATAAAAAGAAGAAAAAGTAAAATTTATTAAGTAAAATTGGAAAATTAAGAAATTTAATCTTATATATATATATACATATATATATAATGATAATGACTGACATTCTGATCTATTTATGTATATCGCAAACAACCGCATGCATGCACATATAAACATCGATAATGATGCTCTATTTTTATATTTGTTGTCTTTCGCATTTTTTATAGTACAACAGAGTTCAACTAGTCAACTCTTTAATAATTTATGCATTTATCACTTTAATTTAATTTAATTTTAATTTAAATTTGATAAATATACAGACATACACACATACATACATATGTACATATCGCTCCTTTATTGCAACATAGTCATATCTCAAAAAAACTAGAACTTGACAAAATGCGATTTAAGTTTTCAAAAGTTTCAAAAAGTCCTATGATCTAATACGCCGCATACACTTTTTGCTATAACTTCGGTTCAGCTTGGGATATAAAACTGATTTGTTTTCAACATGTACAGAAGGTCTAAAAGAGCAGTTTTGCTTAAATAACTACAAATTTTTAATTTTTTGAGATATGACTATGTTGGGATAAAGGAAGGTACATGTAATTCAATAAAATATATTTCTCAGTGTTTTCAACAGGCTCCTTGCCAGTCTGTTAGCTTTTAGATCCAACTTATATTTTTTGTTTTCTAGAACCTCTTTATAAGGAATTAAAATTATCTCCCGAAGAAATCTATAATTTAAACATGCATTGTTATTGACTTCCATATCTTGAGAAATGCCAAAACAGATTGGCCAATCTGTTGTCCTTTAAAATTTAATTATTACCAACTCTAACTTTAATTTATATAAAGATAGGGATATTAAAATTATTTAAACTAGAGTTATTTTATTCAAAATTGTTGTTTAAACGTATCTTACAGTTAGATAAGTAAACACATTAACGAAAAATAATTCACACTTCTACATTAGAGTGTTTACCATACTCAACTAAATTTCTCTTAAGTTCTAGCGCTACTGTGTAGAAAACTTTAGAATTAAATAAAATAACACAACAATTCAAAGTTTATACACCTATAAACATACGTACTTACATACATACATTCTTTTGTATTTGTATGTAAATTTATTGTTTATTTCATGAATTATATTAGCAAGTACATACATAGGTGTATGTATTGTAAGTACATATGTATATACAATTGTTGTACGAGCTTCTGTCTGCGAGTAAACAACTTTATTATACATACTGATTAAATAATAAAACAAGTTTTGTTGCGGTCTGTGCTCTAGTCATGTATTCGCATATTCTTTTACACAAATATATGTACATACAAACGAATACAATACAATAATAATAATAAAGAAAAGTGACAAATAAATAGTCCATCATAAGCGAATAAAACAGAAGAGTGATAAAGAAAAAAATTAAATTCGTTTGAAAAATTTATTGCAAAAGTGCAAGTATACATAGCTCAAGATTGAAAGATTTTACATTAAATATACTCGTCGCTTTTTTTTATTTTCATTTAATTCCATAATGAATTTATAAGTCTATTTTAATTCGCATATGTTTTCTTAAAATTTGCTACTACTTATATATATCAACTACCGGCATGTTTCAGAAACTTCCCTCCGGCGATCTTTCTCAATCAACTTGAAGACTGCAAAAATAAACGTAATACGAATGCAAACAAAACAAATTAGAAAGATTGTCTTTGAAGAAATTATTTTGAAATTGTATAATGATAGTTCGCGAGGCTTGAAGTAGCTATTAAAGCGCTTAACTAACTACAAATCCTACGTCTGAAATTTGAAGTTAATCAACCAAATGTTTTTACAGGTCAAAATTCACGTATGTACATAGTATTCTTCTGATGTTATTTTTTTGAGATCTTCACAAATCCGTAGACCGTAAACCTGTAACTATTCTGTTAAATTGTATATCATTTTGAGCAGTGTTGATGGATCTTCGTATTAAAATAGATTTTATAAAATGCAATGAGGAAAATAAAGCTTCATTAACTTGCAGATTTTAATATTTGTTAATTTTAAAAATATTTAAAAAGTGAATATTAATAAATAAGTTTATTAGCTAAACTATTAACTTAATAAAGAAATAACAACAAAATTAAAAAACAAAAAAATTAAAAACTTTAAAATATCGTAAGAAAAAAAGAAACACATTTGATGCAAATAAAAATTGGTGGCACCATCTGAAAGACCAATTACTCCCTGAAGACGTCGAGATATATTGCCATTATGAAATTCAATTCAGTATAGCGTAGTATTTTATGCGATCAAATGTGCTCGATTAGAGATTACTATCTCCTGACTAGGCAGGTTTATTAAGTTGGCTGAGCACATAATAGAAGAGATTTCTTTTCAAAATACCCTTCTATTGGTAGGTGAAGCCAGAACTTCCAAAACCATAACAGCCACCATCGTGTTACGTTGCTAGAATTACACTTTTTTGTGTTGATTAACAAAGTTACAAGGTTTTAAAATTTAACTAATCGTACTATAAAGCAAATTAAATATGAAAACTAACTGTACTTTATCTCTTTGTATCCTTAACATGGTCGCAGACTTGGATGCTATAACATTCGTTTTCATAGTGATGCAAATGATGGCGTGTATGCAATGGCATTCGTATTCAATTCAATTTTAATTCATTAAATTGTACATAAAATTAATTTTTTTAATTAATATACATTTTAGAGTAATGACCATTTAAATCATTAAGTGTATTTTTTAAGTAACGGTAATGTTATAACATATATATGTATTTAAAATCAGACTTCTGATATTACAACTAGTTTCATTTATTTTTCCAGTTCTGTGAAATTTTTAGTGTTCGTAGACGTAGACTGCTATGACGTTAATCAATACTGAATACTGTACCAACAACAAAAAATAGAATGAAGAAATCAACGAAAAAATACGAAGAACTCGAGAGAAGAAAATTATTTATAATAAGAGGAAATTATTCATGACTAGCAGATTGTAGCCGGCGTTTCGCGGGTTATAAAAATATCAATAAATATTTTTATTTACTGTTTGTAGGTTTTGAAATCGGTTTCTAAAAAAATGCAATTTTTCAAATTATTCGAAAACCGGTTTAACAAATAACCCAGTTTTTTGAATACTCGAAGTACTAAATATAAATGCACTCAATTTGCCCGTTTTTTGCCCCTCTATTTTTTGAATACTCTAAGTCTTAAATATAACCGTTTTTCGCCCCTTTCCCCCTTTTTGGACCCCTTGGTCCAACTTTTTAAACAGAAATAGCACCTCCAATAGCTATTTGGAAAACTTAACCAAGCTAAATCGTAAAAAATTACCTGTTACCATTTTTCCCCCCTTTTGGTCAAAATTTTGAAAAGATTTATAGCCTGTAACCTCCACGGACAAAAGCCCGATCTATATCCCAAATTTCAAGAAAATCGGTCCAAGCGTTCAGGCGTGATTGGCTAACAAACAAACAAACAAAAAAACAGACCTAGAGACAGATTTATAATATATATTAGGATTACAACTTTAGAGAAAAGGGAAAATATTTTGAGGCAAAGAGTATTCTAATTAGTATATAAATAAAAGGTACCATCCCCCTTTCATTACTTATTGAGTCTCTCGAAAATTTGACTTGTGTGATAGGCTACATCCGTCTTTAAAATGGTCATAATGATAACACTGACAAAATTAAATATTTTAAATATCGATAATCGCACTCCGGAGAACCGCAACCTTCCACATAAAAAAGATTGAAGACTTCAGAACGTAACGGACAACAATTAATGCAAACCTAATTAAAATTTATTCGCTAGATTGCTAATGTCAGAAATAAAAGTAATTATGCTGTAACCTTATGTTTAATAAACCATCTTCGTATAGGTGAATACGATTACGGGATAAAAATCAAATCGCTCCTGATCACAAAAAGGATTATGTTGTCATTATGTGTCGCCTACTCGTTGTTGTACAACTTGAGTAAAGGGCTGGTTGGCCAACATGAATGAAAATGAATTCGAACGACAATCAAATTGGTACGTGTGAGGACAATTTTCATATTTGGTTCGCCATTTTCATTTTGACACCGCAAATGACTAATATCAGGTAGTCAGTATTTCAAACAAAAAAAAATGGGTAAAAGTGGGAAAATTAATGTGTAATTTCATTAACACTAAACCAACCATTGCAGCCCCTGCGCTGACCAACTTCTTCCTTTTTCCTGATTTGGCGGAACTTGGTTAGTACAAGAACTGCGTTTGCCCGTGGCATCACAACGGGCCGCCATGCGTGCTCAAGTGAGCTTTGTGATATCAGAGCTACCATTCCGACCTAACCTAAACCTACCATGGACCGGTAAATGACCCGTCAGAATTTCTTGAAACTAACATTACCACGTTGCCATTTGCCTTTACGACTTTTATTACAAAATACATCGAATGTGATTTCCAAGATTTACTCCCCTCTTGTTAATTTTTTTTACCGAAAAACATATGTAATCTACCTTAAATACCGCAGAGGTCCATTTGACCCCCTTTGGTAGGAATCGGAATACATGAAGTATCGGCAGGTTTAGTGTTAAGACATACAAAAATATTTCGGAGTAATGGAATGCTGAAAGCTATCTACATAAAAATAAAAAAATAAGATCATTAATGTAAACACTTCCGAACTCATTTTGAATGCTGATGCCACAAAAAAAAAAAAAATTGAAAACTGTGAAGAAAACGGTCGATTTATTTAATCCAATGGTTGCACAACAAATCGCAACGTGTATGAGCCGCATTGTACGTAGTATATGTAGTTGCTATAGCAGCTTAAAGTTGATATCGTGTTGATACAATAAATAAACGTAAATACGATTTTCGTATCGTTGCCATTTGCAAAATATTTCCTTTTTTCAATAAATTCATTAATAATTGCATGAAATGCATATTCCTGGTTAAGTCAGAAAAGAAACACCAACAGAGGAAGTAACAGAGTAAGGGACTCGTTATTGTTTCGTAAACGTTTGCTGGAAAACGATTTTATTTTGTAGAAATCAAGGATTTACTGCAGAAATGAAAAGTTTAAAAAAAATTACAGAAAACGCTGTATACGAAATTAATCAATTTAAATAATTAACTTGTAACTTTTTCATTAGGATAAGAAATAATCAAATAATATATTTATTTAATATAATATAAATACATAATTATAATGCATGAAAATTCCAAATTTATTGAACATACATATAGTCGTTAACATGCTGACTGCTACGACAGTCTTCAGAAAACTGGCCAAAAATTGCCATTTTATTTGTAGTTGGCACCCTCGAAGGGAACGCAATGGACGAGTTATCTCGAATTTGGCAGTCAACGTGTTAAAAACTGAAGTAATCTTTTTAAAAAATATCGTCAAAAAAACAGACAATCTTGGAAAATAATCACTTTTAAAGCGATTGCGAACATAGATTTTTTAATTCAGTGGTCAAGGCCTAACTATAATCCCCTAATCCAGTCCTTCAACTCTGGGAGTACATACAATTCCACTTAAAGAAATAAACTATATAAGTCTGTATTATAATAAGTAGCAACAAGTTGTAATGGCTACTGTTTATTTGTATTCATAAGTCCATAATAGATAAAAATTAAATTCATAGACTGGAGTTATGCCTTAAATATATGTATGTATGGTCCATTCAACATTTGCTAACCAAATAGAATTACTAAGGGAGTTTTATAAAATATGTACATACTCTTGTTTATCGTAAATTTTCTTTACTAAATAATCTTCTCGCAAATGATTTATAAAATCTTACTTTTAATATAAAACATTAAATTTAAAAAAAATCTTAATTTTTTTTTTTACCGATAATCATTTAACAGCCATTTAAGTATTTTGAGAAGTAACATTCATCAAAATACTGAGAAATCGTCCGTTTTTATCGCTTAATTATACGGGATGTCGTTTATTTCTTTCTAGCATATTCTCTTGCTAGCAATGATTTCGCATTCAACTGGTGGTTGTTGATTTTCTTGTTGTTCTTGATTTTTTTGCTGTTCTTTCTGCTTTGCATTAACAATTAAACTCATGTACACACTATGTATGTACGTATGTATATTAATAATTTAACAACTAATCTTTTGGAAGTAGGAATTGTTAACCGGACTAAAGTTCTTTTTCTTTCCTCCTTCAGTCATGATTAAAAACAAAAAAAAAAAAACCAAGGCAAAGGCAGCAAAACAGAAATACAATCAATGATGCTGCCACTTCCATAGCAGCTGCTGCAGCTGCAGGGAAATTTTTAAAACACTGTGTGTAGTCGTAAACAGATGAGAAAATGTTTTTCACACATTTTATTTTAAAATTAAAAACAGATACACTTAAAATAAGAATGGAACAATGGAAGCGGCAAAAACAAAAAAAAAAATCAGTCGTCCATTGACTTGAATTCTTTTTATTTTAAATTTACAGACAAAAACGTAGAAATAAAATCTCACACTTCATACGAGATTCATCTAAAGAGATCGTATTTAATACAAAACAACGACAGAAATACGATTTACACAATTTACACACAACGATGCAAAAGTAATGTTGCTTAAAATAACGAAAAGACAGACGACAAAGGAAGTTGAATGGAACTTTAACTCCATTAAATTGACCTTCAAACAAAATATATAAATTCCAGTTTTGTAAAACTCACAATTAGTTTTGTTTTATTCAATTGCCTTTAAACACTCACTACCATTTATGTATACCAATGAACAGTTAAAAAGTAAATCACCTTATAAATTCACTGCTAACGAAATATTTAAACCGTTTCCTTTGAGGTTGATTTTCGAACTGATGTGCTGATGGCATCAATCTAGTGGTGAAACATACGCAACCCAAACAATGGTATTGCCATACAAAAGTGTTATCATACAGCAGTATTGTAGAAAGATTAAAAGTTCTAATTTTTATTTATTTTATTATTATTTTAAATTATTTTTAGCATTAAGAAGATGACTTTTTCCTTTTTTTTTGTAATAAACAAATGGTACAATTAAATTTTTTGTTTTTCTTGCATCAAAAAAAATTAAATTTCAACTCTGGTAGCATCTGCTATGAAAATAAGAGATGGTGATGAGAATAAAATAATTTCGTAACAATGTCTCCTAAAAGTTGTATCTTAAAGTATCTAAAAAATTTTACTCAAAAAAATTATGCACAGAAATTAAGGATATGACTTAAGATATTCTTAATGAGATCTATTTCGTAATAAAGGAATTTTTATAAAATATTTGGCTTTAAAACATTCGTCAAATTGCTGTACTACTTTTTATATAAATAATAATGGCAACCATAAAAAAGCTCAAAAAAGAGCTTTTTTAAACTCTTTAAAACCAATTAAAAATAAATCGTTAAATTTAAAAAAAAAATTCATACTTATTGGCAACTTTCCATTATATTGTAATGTAATGTTAATTTAGTTGTTGTCCACACGTTTTTTTATATGTAGAATATATTCGTTCTACGTTCACAGATGTTAAAGGTGCATATTTGAAATTGCCCATTTGCACCGAAGTATAGTGAACAAACAGAGTTCTTAATTTTGAACTCTAACTTTTATGTTATTATCCTAAATCTTACATCCCTGTTTCTTACAGTGTCCAATTCTAAGTTCTGGATTATACTAATTTCTGGACGTTTTTTTTTTCACAAATAAAAAATAAAGAATTAAACAAAAACTAAAATAAAAAACATTTAAATTTTTTTGGATCAATTTTATTTCATAAAAACAAGAAAACAAAACGTAACAATTCATAATCTAGCCACAAAACACATAACTGCGCAAAAAAAAAAACATCAAACACAGAATAACGTATATAATTTGGTGATTCCCCTTTTTAGTTTTACAAAATATGTAAATGGAATCTGAGGATTTCTTGTATAAAAAAGCAACAAAAAAAAAAAAAACACTTAGAAATGAGAATTTTAGAGCCTACAATGTGTTGCAAGCACTGATTCTAATTTCTAGAATTTCTAATTACTGAAGGTTCTAATTTGTGAGTTTCTACTGTATTTGGTTTTACTACCATTAAGCAGTAAGGCAACAAAGTTAAAAAATAAAGACCTTTGGAACTTTAGTGAAAACTGTTCAGTTTAGTGAAACTGTACGGAAAGGTATTAAGATTTCTAATGGTCAATACTGACCAAATACAAGAAATGTTTTTATGACTTAAAAGTGAAATTTTGGACATGTCAAAAAGAAAACAGGATTGCTTTAAAACTTTTATGAATTATTTTGAAAAATAGTGGATGGCAAAGGTGTGAAAATATTATCCGAATAACATGTGTGATAAATGTTCGTCCAGCTTATGTGAAATGTAAAGTGATTCAAATAATCTCATAATGTCTACAAACAAAGTGCCATTATGTCACTTCGCATCGTGTCATGATGTCCATGTCACTTTTTAGGGTGACATTATGTCATGCCACCTTTTTATTCCGTAATGCTTAAAAGAATAATTTTAATTTTATTTAAAGGAAATTAATATTTATGGGGGTAGAAGTTGTCTACAAAAGTTGTTAGAAATATGTTAATCAAATTAAATTATTGACCTATGATTAGAACACACTTTAGTTTCCAGTTGCGTTTATCAAAATTATCAAAATGTTTGTGGCAATGTCGGCCTGATAATTAGTGGACATTCAACATCGTCTATCGTAACATTTTATGTAAAGAATTATGATTTCCTAAACCAAGTCGCGCATTGCATAGTTAAATTGTGCCCCAACGACTACAGCTTTATTAAAGAACAACATTACATACATTCGATCGATCGATTTTATCTGGCATGTCACAAATTCCGATCGGAATCGTTTTGATTTCGTATTTGCAATTCCGATCGATTTTGTTTTCGGTTTTTCAAATTCCGAACGATTTTGTTCATTCCTAAAAATTATAAAATTTCTGCGTTTCAAAAAACATAATTGGTGAATAAAAAGCCAAACCAAAACAATAGAAGCAAAAGGCGGTGATACAAAAATTTCAATTGAAATCCAAAAAAATAAAAAATTGTGTATGAAAAATGCCGGGGATTTTAATTATTACTGTTGTTGAAGCCAGGAGACGATAAATCGTTATTGAAAAGGTACGCCGAAATGCATTTTTGTAAAACTGAATTAAATGCAACGTATGTATAAATATTTTTGTATTTTCTTTTGTCCATCGTTTGTGTTCCCATCGCTTAAATTTGTTCTACTTAATAAATTTTTGTTCTCAAAAATAAGTGATTTGCCCAAAAAATAACTCAAATAATAAAAAAATAAAAAAATCAAATACTTCAATGAAAAAATATATCACTTTGTTTTGTTTTTTCAGCAAGTTTACAAAATTTAATTTCTTAAGCATAAATATTATGTAAACACATAGAAAACTTATGCAATAATAAAATATACCATTTTGTCTTTCTGTTTAACTAAGTTTTATTAATATTTGTCTTTAATAAATCATCAAAAATGTCAAAACCACTTTGAAAATTTCAAGTGGTTTCATTCCGAAAAAATTTTTCGTTTTTCGTTTTCTAACGACTCTACTTTCAGAATTGAAACCACTTTCGATCGGAATTGCGTTCTGTGATATGGCTATGTAGAACTGCATCATATTGAGCCATAACCGCAAAAATATCTCAAGCGACATATTTTTCATATATCGTTTTTTGTAATAAATAAATTCATTACCCTCATTTAAATCATCTTTAAAAATTACAGGGTTACACTGTTTACCACTGTGAATTTAGAATAACAAAATTTTAACTTCACTGCACTTTGAAAATTTTCTGTTTTTTTTGTTACAGCGACTTGTTGGTTAAGATAAAATTTGCTGAAAAATATATTCTTTTTAAAAATTATAATACTAAAGTATTTATATATACAAATATTATACGTTGTACAACCAAAAATTTTATAAAATATAATACTGGCGAATAAGGAAGTGTTAAAGTTTTGTTAAACAAAAAATTTTTTGTAGAATTTTTATAAGCGCACCCATGTTCCATACAGCGATTCAGACGCATCTACTGATGAAGAAGAAACCTGTGTGGGACGGAGAGGACTTAAAAGGCAAAGGAAATTACCTTTAAGGCTGAAAAATATTAAGGTTCGCAACTCAAGTGTTCTGCCTAATCCGTGTTAGAAGAAAAATGTTGTAATATGTGCGCCGAAAAGCTTTCCGAATCTGACAGGATCGAAATAAATCAACATTTTCGGGGAATCAGCAAACAGCGACAAAAAGACTTTTTGAAAACGTGTATTACAAAAACCAATGTTAAAACCCATTTTTCTCAAATGCTTTTAAAGTCTGTAAGGAATTAAAATAGCTGCTCTCTTAATATACACGCTAAAAATGCCAAGAAATTTACTCCCCTCAATAAATTTGACGAAGCTAGTGTTTCATTGGTAAAATCCTTCATTAAAAAATTGCCAGCAGTCTCATCTCATTATTGATGAAATAAAAACAATCAACTGTATCTACCTCAGGAGTTTAGAAATGTTAAAAGGTGTATATAAGCTTTACGTGGAACATATGAGAACAATAGAAAAAAAATCGTCCCAATTGTCAATAAGAGCGTTTCGAAGCATTTTTAAAAATAACTTCCATCTAGGCTTTCATATGCCAAATGCACTACTTGTGAAAGAATCAAGAGCTCGAGTAGTGAATCGAAAATTAAATTACAGAAAAAAAATTTGATAATTTTATTATACGTTCTGTTATATTTGAGAAAAATAACCCGAATAGGTCTCAAATATGGCTATTTTGAAAACTCTGAAGTAAAATATTTTGATATAAAAAATGAATACTTGCTTTTTTTATTGAGAATGTTATGTTTTATAACGAGTCGTTTATTATTTTCTTGTAACCGCGTACAACGTTCATAATGATATTTAAAATTTTTTTATTTTTCGTTGTTAATAAAAACGAAGTTTGAATTAAACTATCTGCTTGGCTTTATTTCTTATATTGTAACCTTTAAAGGAAATTCCTAACTTTTTTTTTTTTTTGTAAGCCCAGATTTTTGTTTGTTTCGTATTTTATGTTAGGAAATCATTGCAAAGTCAACATAAGTAGCATATGAATACTTCCCACTGGAACATATTAATGTCAATTTTACTGTACGTGTGTAAGCCGTTTTATTGGTATTACTGAAATAAAACGTGAAATGACTAAATAATATTGATCATTACATACGTATGGTTTTATCTCCTTGAGGACTATGCGCAGTCAAACATTTTAATACCAATGCATACAATACTAAAAAACGTGTTAATCCCATTATGATGTCTGAACATCAATTTTTTATTCATGCAATAAATCTCTGAAACGATATTACTTGCAGCTGTCAATAGTTATGCACGTTAGGTTAGGTCGAACACATAGTGGCTCGTTGCAATGCCACAGGTAAACGCAGTCCCTGTACTAATTTGCGATAAATATCTCTATCTATTTAAAAGTTCATTTTACACAATTATGTTAATAACACTATGCGACAAAATAAAAAAAATTTGGAGGATTCGAGAAATATAAAAAAATGTTTTTGAGATCTACTCAACAAAACTGATAACCTACACTATGTCAATAGCCGGGTGTATTAATTTTTTTTTATTTTGTCGCGTAGTGTAATTTTACTGATGAGCATGTTTCTAAATCTTCATTAGTTCTTCACACCTAATAAGTCAACACCCTACCTACTATATTACGGCGTATTGAAAATTATTAACCTACATAAATAACTCCATTAAAATGCATTTTTTTTATAGATATGTTCTGATTTCCGTACTGTCAATATACCGCCTTAAAACCCTGAGTAGCCTGGAAAAAATTTGTACTTATTACACTAATGTTAAAAAAGGTAAACTTTTCTTATGCTAGACCAGAAATCCATATATTAAATGTTATAAAGTATTTCAGAACGATTTCACTTGAGAATACAATGATAGTTCTAGATTGGAAATAATGGAAATGAAAAGAAAATAAGCAAATTACTGCCTCAATTGAAGTTGATGCAGCATAGACTTAATGAAACTAATTATTAAAACAGAAATTTTTTGTCGGGATATAAGCTTCCAAGAGTTAACCGCCTTCTCCGCAGAGCGGTTTTTACGTAGCAATCTTTTCTGGTACTTAAAATGTGCACATATTCGAACCTAGTATCAATAAAGACAACTTCCTGAGACTAGATTTTAATCGGAAAATAAATCGAATGTTATAGATACTAAATGATTTGTTAACTACAAAACTTAAACCGTTTGCTATGTACCAGAGATCAGCAATGAATCGTTTTCCCCTACTCATAAGTACTCATGCAATTTTGAGTATAAGTGAATCAACAGAATTGAAATTTAACTACTCCGATTCCTTCGTACTCGCTACAACATTGATTTATAAGTATAGGTTACAATGAGTATGAGTGCAACGTTGACATCAAATTCACAACATTCGAAATAACATTGATTTATAAGTATAGGTTACAATGAGTATGAGTGCAACGTTGACATCAAATTCACAACATTCGAAATATGTCTAATTCATACGCCTACTCATTCTGATTCATAAATTTAGAAAAATACTTACAATACTTATAAGTGATTCGAGTGGCTCGAATTATTCATCAAAATTTACAGCCTTAGTTGTTATTGCATATTCAAACAAAGAAAAAAGGAAAGAAACAGGCAACAAGCAAAGGATACACACAATCTTCTTGTGAGTACGCGAATCATACTTATTTTGTGCTTCGTGCAAATGTTAAGTCGAGACGAGTCGATGTCAATAACATCATGCGTATTGAATAAGTATGAATACGACGAGTACTTCCAACTTTGAGTATGAGTATGATATTAAAATAAGTATGAATGCGTATAAGTATCAAAAATTATAAGTATGATTTGAATCTACTCATCGTTTTGAATACTCGTTGCTGATCTCTGATGTGTATCCAAAAGTCTATAATTTTACGCATTCTCTCTATCACAATGTATCTTCATCATCAAAATGAAGTAAAAAATGCGCAAAAATAATAAACAAATTTTAACTGTCAGTGATAATAAATCGACCTGTTAATGAAGACCGACTGACAGTTGACATTTGTGATGCCTTTGTACTGGAAAAACTTTACAATTAAAATATTTTAAGTATTTTTGAAATGTTTTTTTATTTATTTTTTTTTATCGTAATTCTGACGAATTTATTATTATTTACAAAATTTATTTATTCTTATAAAAATATTCATTTTTTAGTTTGGTTGGGTTGGATAATTATGCCATTTCGCTATTCCCTCATGACGTAAGAGATACTTTGCAATTCGTTTAATATTTTATTTTTAATAAATTTTGATTCGTCGCACAAAGAATAAAGTTAAAATTTGAGGTTATAGAGAAAACACTTCCATACTCTACTACGAGGTGATAACAACGCCAATTCCGCCATGAGAGAAGAATATGTACCGAGACCAATCAATAATGACGGCGTAAAGTTTCTGCCGCCCAGTTATAACGTGAGATGTCGGTTCAAATTCCAGGTCAGAATTCAAAATTAAAATAATTCTTCGGCGGCTAAATCAAGTTGCCATGAAAAATTTCTCAAAATTCTGTCGTTCGGAGTCGACTTTAAACTGTCCGTCACTCATAGATAAAATTAACATACAACGTAATTGATATAAGAAGCCAGGCCGTAATTCTGACTGAAGAGTTGTAATGACCAATAATGCATGTATTTATGTATGTATGTGCAAAGGCGCTATTCATGACTTAAGTATAAGAAGGCTGCTGGCCCTAACGATATGTCTGCTGAATTTAGAAAACACGACTAGAGTAAGCGTTTTCTCTATTATATAATTTAGGAGCGCTTTGTTTGAACAACTTAAGCTACTCTCCCAAACCACCGATTGGATTATCACTACAGCTTCATACCGTTTAAAGTTGTATAGAAATACGTTGAGAAATTCCTGTAACTTCGTCGCGATAAGTAAAAACCCCTGAGAATCTTTTGATATCATGCAAGATTTTAGACAAGACGATCCCATATAATGCAACCTCTTCAATTTCGTTACGGAGACTGTTTTACGTAAGGCGAGAATTCATCATGATGGCACTATTTTTTCACAAAAGCATCCAGTTGATTTTGTACTGTGACGATATTGTCATTATTGAACGTGCCTTAACGTTATTTAATGGGATTACGTATAGAGGGATCTTTTTAGTAAAATAGTGTAAAACTAACTAAAAGTTGTCTTCAAGTAGTGCCGATAACTATACTTTCTGCGCTGTTATTTTTTATTTTGGCTCCATCATTACTAGTAAACATTTTTTGTATTTCAAAAATAAATCAATTAAATTGTCAATAATCAAATTAAAAATAAATAATATTTTTTTTAGAATATAAAGTATATGAGAAAGTGTTATTTTACTTTATTTGTAATCATGCAAATATGAAAGTTTGCTAATTTTGTGAATTCTGAATATTAATTGAAATTCCACATTAAAAAATTCTATTCTGAATTTCAATATAAAATTATTGTTTTAGCTGAGAATATATTTGAATATTAAAAAACGTAAACATAGTTACAAATAAATAAAATATATCTATACACTATGTACGTAAGTACAGTAAACTCCTGAAAACGTGTACACTCGAAAGTGTGAACGTCTCAGAAACGGGAACAAATTTATTTTTCCACAGAGTATTCTAAAACGTGAATAAAATCTGAAAGCTCTATATACATATTAGGGATGCCAATCAGGAAATCCCGAATGCCGGGATTTTCGGCATACACATAGTCCCGAATCCCGGGATTTTTAAAAACTTGCCCCGGGATTTTTCGGTATTGTGAAAATATGTATTTTGACCCTACAAAAGGTCCTGAAAAAAAAATTATATATCGCTTGACTTCGATAATAGCATCTCAGATGAGGAAAACCCTACATCCAGTGATAAAAAATTATTTGATGGCACGAAGAATGCAAAAGCCCTGCAAAACGTTGTAATTCGGGTGACCGATTTAGATATCGAAATAGATTTATTTACATCAGGAGGTGGTAGAGATGAATATTTACAAGCTACATACAGATATCTTTGAACTATTTTACCAACAAATGTTAATTGTGAGAAGTGTTTTTCAATGGCAGGGAATGTTGACAACAAAATTAGTCCAAGCTTATCAGATCACGTGTTAGATGCTTTAATCTTTTTGCTGGAATCCAAATAATTTTCTTAAAATTCATGCATTTCCATGCGTATGAATAATTTTTATTTTTGTTAATTTACGCTTTTTTGTTACATTTTGTCTTGCTGTTTTTATATTTTATTTTTAATGACATATAATTCTGATACACATAATTGGAATACAAATGATTTTGTTAACGAAATATTTTTATTATTAAGAGAAATATTTTTATTAAAAGAGGAAATTTTTCCCGTGATTTTTCGGGATTTTTGGATCCCGAAATATCTCGGGATTTCGGGATCGGGATTTACAAAATCCCGAATCCTGGGATTTTTAAAAATCGACCCCGTTTGGCATACCTAATACATATATATATATTGTTTTTGTGATCTGTTTTTAAATTGTGAAATCTTTAGAAGTTCACGATCAAATTAAAGAAAATTATCGTGGTTGTAACACCAGTGACGGATATCTTCAAAAATTTAAATAAAGGTTTGGTGGTTGCCTTCTAAAAATTTCCGGAGAAAAGCTTTCTGCGCCGCCGCAATATGTTGACCCACTTAAGGAAAAGTTAAAAGCAAAAATGGAAGAAATCTCTCTTTGTGAAGATCGGCCTTTTAATGCTAATGAATCCGGTTTATATTTGAAGCAGTTGCTATATAAAACATATTTGCCATCACTGGCGAAATGCCCCTGCCACAAAGATAAGGAAATAATGATTAACTTTTATGGGTTATTCAAATGCGTCGTGAACTCACAAACTTAACTTAATTTACTGGTAATTGGGAAATCTAAAAATCTACCAAGTATCAAAAACTTTACTTGTCGCCAAGTCAGCATGGATGATATGTATAATATTGTATGACTAATTTCATCAATGTTCTGTTAAAGAGAGAGATTTTAACTGACAAATTTAAAACTAAAAACTTTGTTATAATTTTTGGCCTTAGCTTACTGAGTTCTTGACTAAAAAGGGGCTACAGGTAAACGCCATTCTGTTAATAGACAATTCTCCTTCACATAGAATTGTGCAATATTTTTACCATCCTACGCCACATCGTTAATTTAGGCCATGGACCAGGATGTTTTTAAAATAACAAAACTTTTTTTAATTTTAGAATTAGTGGCTCGAAAACAATCAGCATTCCAAAATTATATTAAGGTGTTAACTATAAAACGTGCAATTAATCTTTTAAACTCAATATGGTGTAAAATTTGGCAACAATTTTGAAACAATTGCTGGAAATGTATTTATTAAATAGGGCAAATTTTTGTTTTAAATTTGGGTACTCGATAATGTGAACAAACTCGAAAATGTGAACTGCCTTGGTAAAAATTGGCTAACGTTATCGCGAGTTCACCGTACATATGATTGTATACACTAAGTATACAGACTGTAAGTGCTTTTCTTATTGAAGCAATAATTGAGTGTCGTATCTAAAGATTAATAGGCAGATTACAGATATTCGATTATAAATTTTTATTTACTCTCAGAGTTTTTGCCATAAGTCTGCTGAGAGGAAATCGCCGCGTAGATACATGGTTATTTCCATTTTTCGTTTTGTTGGAGATGTCTGATAAGAATTCTTTGGTCATATCTGTCCCAATATTTTTTAGTCTAAAATTGTAAAAAATTTAAACATACAGTGGCTTTAAATGTTATTTTAAACTAGCAGATTGTACCCGGCGTTGCGCGGGTTATAAAAATAACAGTAAATAAAAATCCGGTTTCAATTGCACTTCTTAAAAAGTGCAATTTTTCAAATTATTCGGAAACCGGTTTATCAAACAACTCAGTTTTTTAAATACTCTAAGTCCTAAAAATAAACTCATGTAATTTGCCCTTTTTGGACCCCTTTTGATCCAACTTTTTAAACAGAACACCTCCAATAGCTATTTGGAAAACTTAACCAAGTTAAATCGTAAAAAAAATCCTTTAAAACATATAAAATACAGCATTTATGCACAAAGTATTAACTTTTGGCCTTTTCTTCTCCTAACTAACAAAAAAACAGACTTACAGAAAGATTTATAATATATACTAGGATTAATTTTAAAAAAGTCTTCTTCCGTTTTTCCGTTGTTTATACAAATCATACAAATGATTTCCTTTATATTGCGATTATTATTCTTTTTTATTAACTCCATTATTTTTAATATTTATTAAATTAAATTAAAATAAACAAATACAAATGCAGTGTTAGACAGGCACAAAATTTATTCATTCATATTCATCGTTTTCTTAATGTTCGATTAAGGAATTACATTTTTTTTAGAAATTCTTGTCTCAAAGACTTGAGAAATAACCATGAACAGAGGACAAAAATATTTTAAAGGCTTTTTCTTATTACAGTGCTATGTGTTCTTTTTAACCACAATTGGAGTTAGATTTGCTAATTGGCAATAGTAATAAAAAAACATTCCATTATCAAACATTTTGGCACTTTCTATTGGATAAATTTAAATAAAATTATATTTTTTCATAATTCGATTGCAAATGTTTTTGCCAATCAAAATTCATTTATGACATCCTTTTCATTTTTTTTATATAATACCAGCACTCAGGGAATGACTCCTACTCATGCAGTGCTTTGTGCATGTTTTTAGGAAATGTGGAAAGAGGGAAGAAAATGAGTTGCTGCTGGTGACCTTCACCATTAGACAGTCTACAGCAATCGTCCCCAAGGAGCCCGCAGTATCTCGCACCCTTATGTTACGTATGTTAATTTTATACAGAAGTGGCGGAACCTACAGTTTAAAGTCGATTCCGAACGACAGATTTTTGAGAAACAAGAAGAAATCGCCAAAAAAAATGCTTTTTGTATTTTTTTTTATTGTTTTGATGTTTGGCCTGGAACTCGAACCCTGACTTTAAGTCCAATAAGCCACCACACTACCTACTAGTTCACAGTGGCCCCTTTTATATTCATATGCACGTTCATATTATATACTTAAATACTTGCATAAAACTTTTGTATACGGCACTATTAGAACAGTATTACAGAACAAAAATAAAACACAAACAAAAATATGAGTGATAACAATAACAAGAGTATATGTACATATATTTAATACAGTATATTTACAAATATGGAATATCAAGAATAAAAAAATTAATTGCAATTAGCCGTTTATATTTATTGTTCAATTGTGAAATTTTTAGCTTTGCATAGATCCACCAAAATTTTAGCACCAACTGCATTGGCCTCTTGATAATATGGAAGAGCTTCTAAGCGCTTAATCCAAGCAGTTAATTTTGGATATTTAGCGCTGTCGATTTCAACAAATGCCACTAATGAAGTCACTGTGCTTACGTTGCTAAAGTCTGCAACTGTCAAATGATCACCGGCCAAGTAGGGGCTGTCCTTAAGGAAAACCTCCAAAAATTCATACGTTTCAACGATCGCATCAATTTTATGTTTTGGAATTCGTGTTTCGTTCCTCATAAGAAGAGGGCAGGTGATGTTACGTAAACTGCCTTGGAACACTACGCCAGTTTCAAAGTGTAAACGTTGATCGACAAGAGCACGTTTCAATAAGTCCTTGGGATAGAGCGAATCATCCTTGCCATATTTACTTACCAAATAGGTCATGATAGCATGTGAGTCCCAAATGTAATGGCCGTCATCATCCAACAATGGTAAAGTGTGTTGCGGATTCTTTTTGATAAAATCCTCGGACAAGTGCTCTTTTCCCAACAAGTCAACAAATATTGTTTCGTATGGCAAGTTCAATGCCTTTAAAGTCATAACGCAAGCACGATAGGGTGGACTGAGATCCAAGCCATACAAAACCAATTTCGGCATTTTAAGTTTGTGTGTTAAGTGAGTGTTTTTTTTTTTTTTTGTAATTTAATTGTTACTCTGCCTAACCCGTCTGTTTGCAGATGTTACCGATTCAGTAGGCACTTGTATTCTATTTTTCAAGTCGATTGTTTATTCCGATTAAACCTATTCGTTTGTTATCTTGTAGTTCTGATTTCTCTTTCACTCTGATAATCAAACAGCGACACACTCTCGTTTATAATAAAGCTTTTCAGTTCTAAAATTCATGATTTATTCCGTATCCCAAGCATACAAATAACGCTTAAATACCTCTGCGTGTTTATAAATACATACAGTGGCTCCAAGCTTATTTCACCCAGATCTTTTAAAGAAAAAAAATTATCTCGTATAATTTCGAAACGAAACAAGATATTAAAAAAATTTGAATAAGAGTTTATAGAATACTTTGAAAAATTAAAACAAAAAGTTTTTTCAGTCTCAACTTACTATAAACATACAATTAAATGATTAATTAACAAATCGTTTTAATTTCAAAATTTAGTATAATCTCCTATTTGCTTAAATACAGCCTTTTTCAGCCTGTTTTGATTTCACTTCCTAGTTGTTTGAAGAGTTTTTTTTGCCCATTTCCGATCTGCTATAATGTTATTCTTGTTCAAAATCTGTTGTTGGCGAACGTTTTGATCACACATTGCCCCTAAATTTGAGGTTGAATAGAACTTTTTTGTTTAATTTTTAAACATATTCTATAAATTCATATTAAATTTTTTTTAAGGTGCTAGTTGATATGAGTTTGGAGCCACTGTAAATATGTATGTGATAATCGTAAATGTTTTTTATTTGTTTTAAGCTGACATACAACTATAATTGTGTATTTCTTAACTAATTCCAATATTATTAAAACAAAAACACAAAATTACAAAAACATACAATATATTTAAAATTATCTTAAGGATGACAAGCACTATCAATCAGAAAACATTCGTAAAATATTTCATTTATTAACACAACAATTTAGTATGGAAATTTCTCTGGTCAGCTTTTAATAGCTTATTATTATGGACAAGGGAAAAAATGTAGATATTATTAGTATTCTAGTAAGTCATCGTGATGTACATATGTATGTCGATCGATTGTGACATAACAAAGTAATAGGTCTGTTATACATACGATGGATGCAATTTTTTTAGATGTTATAATTTTACCAAACTAACTAACTTCAACAACGCACATAGACGTGGAATTTTCATTTGTAGTTGTTGTTTTAGTTGCTCACAATCACAATGTGATTAGAAATCATTTGGAAATATTTGAGGTCTTATTTCAGACTCAATGTAAGATCGGCTACTTGGACGTGTTATTAATGACTGACATTTTTTTTTGGCGTGTGAGGTAGGGTTGAAAATGCATTCGCACTTGCAGTGACCGTCTCCAGTTGCGTCGAGTGGTGCTTCCACTAAAACAATCCCTCCTCCTATTCTGGTGATACTCCCTTCCCGGGACGGCTATCTGCATTACTTCGGGAAGGGCCCAGAATGACGTCCAGTTAAGGACGGTTGTCTACTCTCCCACGTCTGGGTACGCCTTATTTGAAGCCAGCTTCATGCTATTGGCTCGTCTTCGTATCGTACATATTCAACGTATCTTCTCACAGCGTTCCATTTCATCACGCTTTCGAGCATTGCTACCACAACGGTGTCGGGTGTAAATTCACCTATTTCCTCTATTAACATGTTCTTCTCGTCTTCCCATTTAATGCAATGAAAGAATGTGTGTTCAACGTCGTCACTCATTTCCTCGCAATAAATGCAGTCAGGATCAGTCACCTTGCCCATAGGGTATAGGTATTTTCGGAAATAACCATGACACGAAAGAAACTGGGTCAGAAAATAGTTAGTTTCCCCAAAGTTTCTCCGCATCCATGCCTCTATAAGTTTATAAGTCCATCTGCCGCATGTTTCCTCACTCCATTTACTTTTGCCATCACCGTAGTGTTTGAGATCTGCGATACTAATGGAAAGATTTTCCCTCTTCGTTCTCCAAGATTTTCTTCGCTCAAATGCCAGCTGGTCAATAGGTATCTCACCGGCGATCACTAGGACTGCGGCGCCCTATACTGTGCGGTAGGCTGAGGCAACTCTTAATGCCGCCGTTCTCTGCACCGTTGCCAATACTTTCCGCTTAGATTTAATCTCCAGCTCATCTCCCCATATCTCGCGTCCGTACAGCAATATCGAGCTCGTCGCCGCCATAATCAATTTTCCGCCAATATTTGCCATCATTCTGCTTAGCATGCACGTTAGTTTCGCTGCCTTGGTAGCTGCATGCTGTATTTGGGCCCAATAATTAAGTCTACAGTCGAGTCTTATGTCCAAATATCTAAATGCCGTTTTTCTGACCAGTGGCACATCACCTATCTGCATACTTATCTAAAATGGGATGTAAGCCATTGTCATCAGTATGACCTCAGTCTTGTTCTTTGCGAGCTCTAGACCACGATCCTCAAGCCATATCTGAGTCCTTATCATAACTTGACCTGGTATCCGCGTATCCCACGAGGTATGTGTCCTCTGGCATTTCTATACCTAAAATATCGTCATAGCTCAAGTTCCAGAGATCAAGACCAAGAATAGATCTCTGAGCTGCATCAGTCGTGATCCCTACGGCCCTTCGGCCATCGGGTGTTTCATATAGAAGCTTGCGATCCTTCAGAAAGCTGCATAATATACTCAGAAGATATATAGGAATACGAACTTTTCTCGTAGTGCCTTAATAATATCCTCCCAGCGTAATGACTGACATCGTGGACAGTTATTACTGGATAATAAGGTTATAATATCTGTAGACAAGTTTAAGTTCAAAACATCAATATTAGAAACTTCGACTAGGATCAGCGGATTTCGACCACAGTTTTTAAAAATATTATCAATTACCGCTTGTGCATATGCACATAAGTTTTATATTCTCTCATATTTTTTACTAGAAATCTGCTAAGGGGAATTTCTCCGAAGAAATATTTTTATATTTTGTTTTGAATGAAATGTTTGGCCAGGGATTGGAATACCATGACCCCATGTCTAATAAGGCAATACACTACCTACTTAAATTACCTACCTATTTAAATTTAATTAAAGTCTTGTATTTTTATATGAAATGAAAAAAAGATTGGAAAGTAGTATCGACTTCACCTTACGATCAAGTTTATTTTCTTTGTCTCTATTATTAATTTTGTTCTAGACGAAAGCAAAAACTATGTGCGAACCTAAACTAAACAAAACAAGTTGCAATGAATACCTTACTTTACTAATTTTTCAATAAAGTTTTAACTATGTCCTCCTTCCCTCATGAATGGAAAGAATCAAAAATTATTCCCATACCAAAATCGGACAACAAATTCAGACTAATTGCCATTCTCCACTCCTATTTAAAGTAACAGAAAACCTCTCGTACGTAATAATTGCTTTATCTGATAAGCAATCGTAATTTATTAAAGGTAGGAGCTGCACTACTGCTTTACTTTAAAGTAATTAATGGCCTTTGGTAGAAACTAGCGTTTTTAATTCTTTTGGATCACCTAAAGGCTTTTAATACACTTGATCACAAAGTATTATTGAGAAGTTAATTCAGTCTTGGACGTTCTTTTCTTGTAAACAGGTCACAACGACTTTACCTAAATGGAAACATCTCAAATTTGCTAGCTGTTAGAAGGGATATTCCTCAGGGATCAATATTAGGGCCTCTTTTATTCTGTATATACATTAAAGATCTGCATATCCAGTTTTAATGAATATAAGGGAGCAATAAAGCGCTCAAAGAGAACCACCTGGATGAGTTTCTGCACTAGTATCGAGGATGTTGCTGATGTGGCTCGTTTCCGTAAGATGTTGTCGAAGGACAAAAGAACGATAGCATGTGGACATCCTCGAGAAAAGAAACCCTAGAGGTTTTATTGAGTACTCATTTTCCCGATTGCGAGGATCCAGGAAGCTATCCGTTGGGAGTAGCTGATCCCTTCTGTGATGCTAGAATTACGCCGGTTTTGGAAGACATCATTACCAGGGATAAGGTCAAATGGGCTATTAGTAGATTTGAGCCATTCAAGTCGCCTGTTCCGGATGGTGTATTTCCGACTCTGCTTTAGCATGCTGGTGATATATTACACGAATATAGAGACTGTCTCCGATAGTGTGATATACCTGATGGTTGGAAAGATGTGCTCGTGGTGTTTATACCGAAAGCTGGTAAACCCAGTCACATCGGCCCTAAGGATTATAGACCGATATCACTCTCATCCGTTCTCTTGAAAGCTTTGGAGAGACTTATCGATCTTTTAAGGACAAACATTGACTGGTCTCTGTTGAGTGGGTCGCAACATGCTTACATTAAGGGTAAGTCTGTTGAGAGCGCTCTTCATGACGTGACTGGTTTTGTTGAGACGAATCTGGCTAGGGGTAAGTACACATGTCGGCTTTCCTTGATATAGAGGGGGCCTTCAATAACGTTACCACTTCTTCTATTGAGAATTCACTAAGGGATATATATGCCCCAGATTGTCTGGTGCGGTTTATGACCCACATGTTGGGTAACAGACTAATCCGATTAAATCTGGGTGGATGTTCTGTCGTCAAGCGTGCGACCAGGGGTGCACCACAGGAGGGTGTTCTATCCCCTCTTTTGTGGCTCTTGGTTCCAAATGTTGGTCTGAGGCTCCTCGAAAGTAGGGGCTTTATTCCGACGATGTGGTTATTCTTGTGGGGGGTAAATTTTTGCCAACGCTGTGGGAACTGATGGAGTCCGCTCTTAAAATTTTATCCTCTTGGCCGACAAAGTGTGGTCTGGGAATAAATCCAAATAAGACGGACCTCGTTTTGTTCTCGCGTAGGTACAAGTTTGAAACCTTCAGGTTGCCAAGATTAGTTGGTAGGGAGCTTCCGTTGTCTTCTGAGGTCAAGTACTTGGGTGTTATCCTGGACAGCAAGTTGAACTGGAAACGAAACACCGAGGAAAGAATGAAGAAGGGACTAAATGCTTTTTACCAGTGTAGGAACTCCATAGGTAAGAACTGGGGTCTTCCGCCGAGAGCCATTCGCTGGATATATCTGGCGATTGTTAGACCGGTTATTACTTATGGCTGTGTTGTCTGGTGGTGTGCCTTGGATAAGAGTTTTCAACGGAAAATCTTGGATAAGGTTCAGCGGATTGCCTCTATGAGTATCACTGAGGTGAGGAAAAGTTGCCCTCAGGCTGCTCTTGATACTATACTCTGTCTGACTCCGCTTCACATATAATGCAGCGCGTAGTGCCATATGCCTGAGGGAATCGGGTTGTTGGAAACAGCGCTCGATAGGTCACTCCAGAGTTCTGAATACCTCTTTCATGACGGAAGGTACAGACTTTCGGAAAACGCCAGTGATTATATTGTGCCTGATGCTATGTTCCTACCAGGTTTGAGTATACTCATACCGGATAGGGCACAATGGAGTGGTGGGGTACTCCAGGGGCAGAGTAGTATACCCCTCTTCACAGATGGGTCTAAGTTAGGTGGATGTACAGGTGCTGGGGTTTTCTGTAAGGAACTCGGTCTTGAACTCCACTTCAGGTTGAATGATGACTGCAGCGTTTTTCAGGAGGAGATTTTCGCAATACTGAATGCTATTGAGGCCATAACTGGTGGCCCATCATCGGATTCGGAATCTTACACAATCTTCGTTGACAGTCAGGCTGCCTTTAGGGCCATTGCGTCGGTCTGGTGCAAATCACGGCTCATTCGCGAGTGCAAAGAGTCGTTGAGCAGTTTTGGACCCGACCGTATCCGTCTATGCTGGGTTCCGGGTCACAGCGGACAATGAGATGGCAGATGCCTTCGCTAGGTTAAGTTCGCTTTCAGGTGGCGATTTGACGGTTGGTCCTGACCCCCTCAGTCTGTCACCTCTATGACCTCATCGATGGATGGGTCAGGAAGGAAGAGCACAGGCGTTGGGGGAACGGATCGGATTTTTCTGTTTCTAGGCGTCTATGGCCTGCTGTGGACAGCAAGAGGACAGAGTGGCTGCTGGGCTTGGTTAAGGCCAGCTTAAGGTTGGTTGTCGGTTTTATCATGGGGCACTGCGAGATTAGGTCGCTGTTCCAGATCCCAGCCGGACTATTGCAGGGTATGTTGTGATAAGGAGGAGTTAGAGACTGTCGAACATCTCCTCTGCAACTGCCCAGCCCTTGGTAGGTTGAGGTTGAGGACCCTTGGCAGGGCCTTCTTTGAGAACTTGAGTTCTGTGTCGAGAACCGACATCAAGGCTCTCCACAGATTCATTAGCAGCTTGGGCTGTTTGAAAGGTACTAGGGCTTCATAAGTGTAGTCGCACTCTCAACCTCTATTGTTTTGTATCTGTTTCTTTTCATTCCTCCATTTCCCATTCTCCCTCCTCTTCCCTACTTTCCTATATCCTCCTTTTCCTTCCTCTCCTAAGGACAATGTACAATGGGTTAATTTCGACCTCCGGGTACTGTGCTTTTCTTGACCGACAGGTGCACGTCCTCTAACCTAACCTAAACTAACAGATCTACCTGATGTCTTGGTAAATTATAAAAACGTTCAGTTTTATAGGAGTACTCGTGTTGAGAACATTTATCTTTGTATAGGCCTGATTAGTTATGATTTACGAAAAATTGACAAGACTAATGAACTTTGTATAAATTCCTCCAAATCAAAATGTTTTTTGCTTTCTAGAGCGTTCGTTGTGCCGGACATAATTATCAGGGAAAATAAAACTCAATTTGTTCTAACAGCATCCAATTTAGGTCTTACCTTAAATGGTCGTCTAACATGAACTAACCACATTAATGTCATCGACTAAATCACAATGGCTAATAACAGATTTTATTATTAAACGCAGTGCTTTCTAATCGGAAACTGAAAATGCTAATCCTGTTGGAGTTGATAGCTATTCTGAACCAGCCTTACGTAAGCGATCACGTATGATCATCTGATGATGATAGCGAATCGAATTCTGTTATTTTCATTATCATATTGACTGCTTTTAATTTTATACTTAAGAACTTTTTTGTTTGTTTGTTTGATTTTTAGTTTGTTTAAATTACCTTTAAGAATTGGTGAATGTGCCCTTTGTTTATCAACTTCTATTATTTTTTTGACTTCCTGAACTACAATAATTTCAAATTTATGTTACTTTTGTTTAGATTGCTTTTCATTTTATGAAATAAAATATGCATTAATGTTTATAAAAATTTTATTTAGTTCTTTATAAATACTCTCGTATCAGTTTTTTTCCACGAATTATTTTGTTTTTACTTTTTTTTACAAAGTTGAAATCCCCAGTACCAATCAACTTCTTTTCTATGTACTTTATGTCTTTTTTACACGTTTTTTACACGGTTTTTTCTGAAACGTACAGTGGCGAGCAGAAGTGAGTGCATGTTCACAATACTGAGTTTCGTCATCCACAAAAACAAAACCATACAAGTAAAAATAAAAAGAAAAATTAATTTTAATTTTTTATTTTATTCTTAACAAATAGCAGTAAATAATAGTAATTAATGTAATGAATTCAAAGAGTCTGAATGAAAAAACCAAAATAACCCACATAAACTCAATTTTGGACGTTTCAAGTAAATTCAAGAAACTAACCCAATTTCAATATTTGATCCATAGAACCTTATTAGAAATAGCTTGATTTACGAGGTTTAACATGCTTTCTACCAAATTATCAATAAAATCTTTTGAAATTCGATTCCTTTTCGCATTTATACGATACCAAAGTTCGTCCATGTTTGCTGGGGCTGTTTCGTACTGCCCGAGCCGGATTTACACGAATGGCCAAAGATTTTCAATCGGATTGAAGTCGGGCCATTCCATCAATTGAATATTTTGTTTTCCATTCCATATCTTTCCAATTTTTGGTGTGTGCTTCGGATCGCCATCATGTTGGAAAACAATTTCTTATTCGGGATAGGCACATTTGTCCATAAAATTCGAATGATGGGATGATGACATGATACCATCTACTAAATATAGAGGACCAACATCCCACCATATTAAGCATCCCAAAACCATTATATTTTCGCCGCCATGTTCAACAGTTTGCTTTACATAGTACCTTTGAACGCGTTCCCCGGGTCTGCGCTAGCAGTACTGCTTTACATCTTACTGAAAGTAGTCTCATTTCGACTCATCAGACCAGATAACACGTTTCCAATCAGATGGAAAGCAGTACTGCTAGCGCAGACCCTGGGAACGTGTTCAAAGGTACCATGTGAAGCAATCATGTATGGGGATATATGTAAATATAAATTTAAGTTTCTGCATGTTATTTGTACTTATTTATGTCTGCATACTAAAGTCATTATAGGTATAAAATACTAATGGTGTGTAATAAATGAATTTCTTTTGGAAATAATGGTTATCGTACATTTTACGAGTACTTAATTTATCAACGACTTTTTGAAAATTTTTTTCTATGCTGAACTCCCATAGCACTGTCATTATAAGATTAATATATTGTTGTGCTATGTTCAATATCAAATAAATAAATAAAAAAGAAATTATTATTGATACTAATCAAATGGTGATCAATAACATTACTTTTTAAAGAGAACCGTAATGTTTATTCAGTTCAATAAATAAATCTTTCAAATTACTAATTTAATACGATTACAAGTAATCTAATAATAACTAGGATTAATGGCGGTTACTACAAAATGATGAAAACGAAACACAACAACTAACTACTTTTACCAACAAATGTTGATTGCGAGAAGTGTTTTTCAACGGCAGCGTATGGCCTTTCTGATCACATGTTAATCTTTTTCCTGGAACCCAAATAATTTTCTTAAAATTAATGCATTTGCATATGCATGAATAATTTTTATTTTTGTTAATTTACGTTTTTTTGGTACTTTTTGTCTGATATAATTGGAATATAAATGATTTTGCTAACAAAATATATTTTTCATTTTCATTATTAAGAGAGAATCGCGATTTTTCCCGTCATTTTTCGAGATTTTTGGATACCGAATTATCCCGGGATTTCAGGATCGAGATTACGAAATCCCGAATCCCGGGACTTTAAAAAATCACTTTATTACAATTTGCCGTTAACTCAAGGGAAGATTTTAACGGGCAGATAAATTACTTTTCATTATTATGACTACTTAATAAGATAGAAGTGAGCGTTAAAATAAAGGGAGGATCATCCTGCCGGTAACTTTTAAAGGTAAGTTATTATTTGAACTGGCCGTATTATATATCATTTTCAATATGGCAACTTCAAATTTAATGAACATAATCATACACAAAAAAAAAAAAAAAAAAGATGAAGCTCCTCGTCAAAATAAGGGCATAAAAAGTCATGTCGTCCATAAGATATTTTTGGAGCACAAAATCGTCAAAATTACGATAAATTGTCAAATCTGACAGCTATGCGCACGTATTTAAATATAAGTGTGGAGAGACAAATGTGGCCCATCATAACCTCTTTTATACAATAATTTTTTTTTTAATTTTTAGAACTTAACATCTTAGGGTACCATCAGCTCTTGAGATTACGGAAAAGATTAAGTTAAAAGTTTCCTTATATAAACGATATTTTTAACTTTTATAAAGCCAGGTACTTCCAATATCAAGTCGTATGTCAATTAAAGCTACATTTTTGTACAATTATTAGAACTTACCTACCGAACGCAAATTTTACTTATGCACGCCCATTTCTCAACTGAATAAGCTATGAAGTCTTCGCAAAACAAATTTTTTTTATTTTTTAAGTAAATGTTCATTTAAGCCCAGTCATAGCTTTAAACATAAATAAACAAAACACAAAAATATTCACAAATTATTACGATAATTATTGGTATTTATTCGATTTAATTTAATTTAGCACATAACAACAATAACGGCAACAAATTCTTTAAGGTGCAACAGTAATATTTTTAGACTTAATCATATCCACCAATATTTTGGCACCGACACCATTTGCCTCTTGATAGAAAGGTAAGGCTTCTAAACGTTTGATCCAAGCAGTCAATTTGGGATATTTCGATTTATCAATATCGACAAATGCCTCCAAAGATGTTACCGAAGTTATGATACTGAAATCGGCAATAGTCAAATGATCACCAGCAATATAGGGGGTATCTTTAAGGAACACCTCCAAGAAATCGTATATTTCAACGATTGCATTAATTTGGTGTTGTGGTACTCTGTTCTCGTTTCTAAAGAATAGGGGAACAGTAATATTACGTATACCACCCTGGAACATTACACCACTCTCAAAGTGCATACGTTGATCGACAAGAGCACGTTTAAGTAAATCCTTGGGATAGAGGGTGTCATCCTTGCCATACTTGCTTACCAAATAGGCAATAATGGCATGGGAATCCCAAATGTAATGACCATCATCATCCAATAAGGGTACAGTGTGCTGTGGATTTTTCTTGAGGTATTCTTGTGACAAATGTTCCTTTTCCACCAAATTCACGCGTTTGTATTCAAAAGGCAAATTTAACGCTTTTAAGGTTAACAGACAAGCACGTACAGGTGGACTGGCATCCAAACCGTATAAAGTCAACATTTTATCGATTTGTTTGGAATTAAAATATTTAAACACGGCAAAAGAAACGTTTGCTCTGAACGGCACCACAAACCTAACTGACAATAATTCATAAAAATACAGAAGCTTGTCTTCTCATTCTTATCATTAAGTTTACTATTCAATTGAAATGGAATAATTTCTACTTTATTTATAGATTGATAAAAACAACTAAATTGTATGGAATTATTAAATTTCATTTCAGTTGAACATAAGTCACCATGACTTTATTGTTTTGAAATCATTAGCCATTATCTCTGTTTTCATGAGATATTTTACTAAGAGACCACATAGAATAATACAAACGTAATTTTAGTTAAACCATTAGATTATTTTTGCCAATTTTTAATTAAAATACAAAAACATTGGCTGCACTGGTAGTGTAGTGGGTAGTATGCTAGACTAGTAGTGTAGGTTTGACATTCTAGTCTGTTACTCTTCACCGAGTATGGGGCCTATAATACTCGGATCGGATCGTAATAATTATAATGTAATTTATAACTGTATTCTAAATAATTTATAACATGTATGTAAATAAATTTACAACTCGTGTAAGAATGTAATATTTATTAATAATTTATCACTAATTAATAACTACTTTGATAAGAGTAGATCTTGTCCAATTCGTCTACCGTTTATTTCGATAAACGGAACGTTGTGATTGAAATACGCTTCACTTCAAAACAACTTCAACCTAAGACTGGTCTGCCTTAAAACTCTTCAGCTTCTCGGCTTCAGTTTTGAATTGCTTTAAAAGCCCAACTAAAGCAACTGACTAACTTCATATTTTAACATTTCTTTCGAAATCTGGTTAAAAGCATGAGCATGGTTGAGATGTTTCAAGATATCAATTTCAAATCTTTAGATTTCTATTAATTTTAGTTTGAATAAAAAAAAAAAAGAAATTTTTAATGTTTCAAATTTGAATGACGATAACTAAAGCAAGCCATTTAAAATTGTTTATTCCCTTACATATCTTAACAATTAAAGAAATATCGTATATTTTGCAGAACAATAGCGCATCTACGCGGCATTGAAGCTTTTAGCTTTAGCTTATACCACTAATGTACTTACTATATACACTACTGGTAACAAATTGTATTGTTCACAAATCATTGTTTCTAACCAACTTCGATTCTTTCTAATCTGATTTGAAATGTTCGGTAGCATTGTATTTATTTATTTATATCGTATAAGAAAGTAGCCGTATTCTGAGCACCGATAGTGTTTGTCAAATGTTTGTTTTGTTCAATTTTCGTTTAAAATTAAGTAAGTCATCTTAAGTTCTCTAATTATGAATCGAAAATATAAAGGATTAAATGGATCAAAGTAAAATGTTTTAGAAACGTTGGTCCAAAGAAAATAGTATAATGTGACCTGAATTTTTTTTTATTTGAAAATTCTGTGTTTATTAGTTGCGGGAATCCCCATTTCAGGCGAACATATATATATGTATGTGTTAGTATATCCGCTTGGATATTTATTCTTTATTTGGGATTTCGATACTGTGATGAAAGTTTGTGAAGATTAAATTATAAAAAAATTCATAAATAATTTTTGTTTAAAAGATGGTACAATTCTGTTTTAAAATTCTCGGTACTCGAAAATGTGAACAATTCGCAAAAGTAAACAACGCCAGTTTTAATTAGTTCACATTAGCGCGCGTGCACTTTATTGTATTTTAAAGAAGACAAATAGTATAAACAGAAGACAAATAGTATTAAGAAGAAATAATAATAATAGCCGCCATAGTCTAGTAAGCAGTGTGTTGACTTATTAGAAGTAAAGCCCGGGTTCCTATCCCAGATCAGGCATCAAAACGGAATACAGTAAAACCCGGTTATAACGAATTCCGTGGGACCAGAAAAAATAGTTATAGGCAAAGTTCGTAATAAACGGGGAGAAGTCATAGAAGAAAATATAAAATACAAAGAATTTTTTCATTTATTAAAAACAAAAAGTATTTTTTTTATTATAAACCAAAAATATGGTTTTGATTCTTTTTATCTAGCAGCTGATTAAAGATGGTAAGTTATAATTTAGTGCTGCCATATTAAATAAAAGTAAAGATTATTGCCACACTTTAAAGTTTTTTCTGAGGGTTCGTTATAAAAAAGTCAAAATGGAATTTAATTACTGGGACTATTTAAATAGTCCCTTTTAACCGAGAATTAGTTATAAACGAGTTCGTAATAAAAGAAGTTTTTTGTATGAAAATTGTTATTAAAACGTTGGGACTTGAAAATATGTACGTAATAACCAAGAATTCATTATAAACGAGTTTGACTGTATAAAAAAAAAATATTTCTTTGGCGACTACCTCTCAGCACACTTATAGCAAAAATTCTGAGTGTAAATAAAATTGCCATAAAGAGCTTTTTAAAAATTGGAGTCGATTTTAAACTGTAAGTCCCGCCACTCATGTATAAAATTAAAGCACATAATATAAGAGGTGCGAGAATCTAAGTCGAAATCCAAACTGAAAGGTTGTAATCGCCAATTTCAAACAAGAATATTTTTATAGTACAGTGAAGCACGTTAGTGATGTTATAATGTTTGAAGTCGTATGGCCGCAAATTGAATGGATCAGTTTTAATTTACTAAAACTGCAGCGAATAAGTGGAGATATTTCGACATTTTCAAGATAAATTTAAACCAATGTTCTATAAAATTGGGTCTTTACGAAAAA
The DNA here is from genome assembly GCA_014635995.1 of Sarcophaga peregrina. Lineage (NCBI taxonomy): Eukaryota > Metazoa > Arthropoda > Insecta > Diptera > Sarcophagidae > Sarcophaga > Sarcophaga peregrina. Next base: position 58,936,414 of record CM025793.1, read on the forward strand.
TATCATTATAATATACCGCTGGCATTGTGAAACAGGGGGTTAGTATAACGTTCCCAAACCATTACGGACTCCTTCTCAATTTCTCGACCTCGATCCTAGTATTTATTGAAAAAAAAAAATACCGAAACTACCAAGAATATCAAAATATAAGCTAAAACAGGTCATGCAACGGGAATGTGACAGCGTAACGAAGAGATTAAATGACGTAAAGGCTACCCTACTAGATATTAAAAAACAATGTGTGGCAGTTATTATAAATTTTAAATAAACTTTTAAAGTCATACGCAAACTTTGGCGCCTCATTTTGAACTGAATTCTTTTCATTTTATTTGTTTATTATTACACGGAATTTATTTTAATGGACAATAAAAAGAATATTTTAAATAAAAGCAATGTTTTTTGATTTTTTTTTACTTATATTAGTCTATTAAGCTATATTGATGTACGCCGACTTTTAATGCCTAGTGTATGTGAAGTTTGCTTATTAGTCTAGTATACAGTAGTGAGCGGAATAACGCAAAGAGGTAATTATAATAAATTTTAACGAAATAACGAATAGATAGATCGATATGCAGTTGTTTTAAATCAACTGGAACATGTAATATTCGATTTGCCAAATAAATATTTCGAAAATTTTCTAGACTTTTGATGCTTTGACGGGACAAATAAAAATTGAATGAATTTATTTAACTCTAGAAAAAATAAAATTAAATACATGAATATTACACAGATTATCATAGTGATAGTGTATTTGTTGTTAAAAGTTAACAGTTTTTTTTTTTTTAATTAAATTAAATGTTTAAATGGAAGCATGTACCTTGTGTCAACGTATTTGCCGTTCGATTGGCCGGAATTACCAGCAACGCAGGAGTTACAAGTCCTGGTCAGAAAAACCAAACAAACAGGCAAGAAATTACTAACGGGATGCGATGTAACGCACACCATCTTTCTTAAAGTAGTACTAATCGTAATAGTAGAAGTATAGTCCGGATAAAATACCTTCATAGGTCGCAAAGCAATTTTTATTAATAAAAATAGGAAGGAAGTGTTAGACATAACAATCTGCTCTGAGAAACTTATAGACATGATAAGGAATGAGGGATTTACGATGTACATTCCTTCTTAGAACACCAGTTCGTAGTATTCCAAATTGCTCGTCCACTACCCGATCCCATAAGGTTACGAAATAAAATGGAGGACAACGAAACAAAATTCGGAACGGAACGGAACTACTGGCGGTTATTTAGCGAACAGAGCAAATAAGACAGTATCAAGGATTAAGAGATTCTTACCCAAACCCTACATCCAGCCTGGCACTAAAAAACAACAGTAGTATTGATGAATACCCAGTTTCCCACCGCGCTGGTGAACTCGTCAATTATACGGGCAGCAATAACACAAGGGATACCACAAAATTTACCATAAAAATGGTTAAAAGAGCAAGTAAAAGTTTCTTGTCCTTTAAGACGACTATTCTACCAATAATGTAAACTGCGTATCAGCTCCTTCTGTTGGAATTTACATTGCTTGCCTAACATACACATATTCACCTAAAAAGTGACCTGAGACAAATGATAGTATTCATTCATTCTAGCTCAAAACCGAGGAACGCATTGTCGATATCAAGTTTAAAACTGAAATATCTGATAAAAGGATAAGATTTAAACAACACGCCAACATCAAAGAAAAACCAGAGGAGACTGTCCTACAACTAATATTCCAAACGTTACAATATCAATATGGATCAGGCGCTGATCAACTGGATTGATCATATGCTGAGGGATAGGTGGATAAATTCTAGTGCATGGTAGAGTAACAAACTAAGTTCTTCAGAGAGAATCGAATCTATAACACTATCAACACGGTTACCAACTCACCCGAAGCTAATTATTAATTCAGGTATAACTCTCAATAGAAATTAAGTGTTAAAAAATATTTAAAAACAATTATTGAAGTCCAATATCCACTTTAAACTGCAATCCATAATTGAATACTTAAAACAAATATCGTTTTTACAATTTATGTGTGAAAATACTACTTACGTATAGTTGTGTCCGCAATATAATAACCATATCAAAACTTAAATACAATTAAATCATTATTATAATTGATCGATTTCGATAATTGCGATAGAAAGAAAGTTCACAATTTCTATTTTAGAAAAAAATATTTAATTTTAAATACATATTTCATCGATCTGAGTTCGTTTATTATTCCTATTGTGTTTATACTTTTTAAATATTGTACATTACACAACCGAAAACCTTTTTGTATTTCGATTTTAAAATACGTATACCATAATGGACTCATCTATAGACATTTAATAATTACGAATTTATAACAAATTATAACAATTTTTACGTTCATATCATAGTATGTATATTCTCCTAATAATTGGCTCTGCGACGACCATTGCGAACTTGATTAGCTAGACAGCAGCCGAAAATGAAGGCCAGCAACTAAAAGAAAGAAAACAAAAACAGTGTAAATTGATATTGTAAAAAAAAATTAATTTCAAATATTTATGAAAGCATTTAAATTCATTACCTCGACACCAGCTACACCCAATCCGGCGTAACGGATAATATCAATATTATTTTCCCAGAATTTGGCGAAAGCTCGAGAGCAACCAGGTCGTGTCATAGCATTTACGACATTGCAACTGGTTGCCTTAATGCCACAGCACGATAATGGAATCTCATCGCCAGCAAGAGCATAGTCTGTGAAAGCGGTTTTACCACAGCAATTGAACTGAAATCAATTACAAATAGATTATTAGCAAGATTAACACAAATAACCAATTCTTATTTACAAATTATACATATTTTAGATATTATTATATAGACAAAAGATATTCTTGTAATTAATTTAGATTAATCAATTTGATTAATACGACATCCTTGTAAGAAGTGGCCAACACAATCGGCCAAACACAAGTACTAAAACTAAAAAAAGTTATTCCTATGAAGCTTAAACAAAAATTTACACTGTGTTTACCAACATATTTATCAATCATTTGAAAATACTATGTATTTACTTACAAACATTCTACGTAATATTGTTAGCTTCACACAAATTAAAACTTTAAGTTATTGAAAGATGTGTAAAGTCAGCAGTTGGATAAATGGTTACTATATCTATCTGTATACTATAGTTTAAATATTTTCTAGTAAAGTTGCAATACACTAGACGATCAACACATCACATAAAAATACAAAATTATCGGTAAGATCGCTCCTTATATTACTAGGGAACACTTAGCTATGGCATCGACAAAATGATAATAAGTCAATAGAATAAGATACCTATTATTTTATGTTTCCTTTCAGTTTAAAATAGTCATCGAGCAACGAACTAAAAACGAAAGTTCGTTTTGTTGTCTATTGAAAATAAGCAATATGAATAGTACGGGCGCCATATAGAATTACACAAAGTTTTCAAAACCCTAGGGATTTGAAAGTATTTTTCAGCACCGTTATCAACATAATCATCCATAATGTAAACGCAGAATTACAAAATAATCCATCGGCTGTAACATTTTCAAAGCAATTAATTGCAATTGGTGTGGACAAAATGTTAATTGATAATGATGCTTTCCTTACAGTTGCACTAGATTTTGGCATATTCAATCAGAAGAACTGTTTTTCAGTGACAGAGCCTAATTAAGGACGTCAATGATTTGTTTTTCATCGTTTGTAAAGCTGTTGATACTTTGCAAAACCACAAAGATGTTGTTTGCAATCGAACTAAATGCTTCGTAGTGCGCAGAAATTCAACAAAATTATGCAATGACTCAAGTCTTGGTTTCGAAAATTTTAATGAATAACGTAACAGAAGCAATAATTCTAAACGGGAACTTTAAAGGCGTTCTACTGATATGTTACTTAAATTTCATCGGTTTTTAAAATGCAATTAACAAAGCTCAGTTTCGCATGGTCAACTGTATGTTACAACTTCGTGTGAACACGGCAATACTAAATATTTTTCACTTTAAAATATTATGGACCATTATTACAATTTGCCGTTGTAAAAATGTTACTTTAGTAAAAGGTAACTTTAACCAAAGTGTACTTTAAAGTCACTTCTAACAATTTTTCGTTATAAACTAAGGTTCATTTTTTTAAAAATATGGCAGTCCGGAGCAAATGCAACAAACAAACAAATTATCTGGATGTTAAAAACCTGGCTTTTGTTAATGGCAAATTGTAATAATGGCCCCAAGTGTTTTATAATTTTAATAATCTAATACAAATACATAAATTTGTTTTGGATAATTCAGTAAAAAAAATTAAAAAGATTTTTTTTCAACAAAAATGCATTTGTCAATCGTAGTATGTTTCGTAATAGAAAATACAAATGAATCAAAAACTTTTTTGCAGTTTTAACCCAGTATTTATAGCGCTATATACAGAAAGTTACTGACTTTTTAAAAAAATATTGATTTTCATAACATTAACAGAGAATGTAATGAATTAATGAATAGTAAAAGAAAGTAAAAAAATATAACGTTAAGTTATCAGTCTCTTTAATCTGTAAGTGTTTTTTTTATATTTTGTAATTTTTTTCACTTCCCATCACACGTTGACGTACAGTGACGAGCAGAGGTGAGTGCATGTTCACAATACTGAGTTTCGTCATCCACAAAAACAAAACCATGCAAGCAAATACAAAAAAAAAATTAATTTTAATTCTTCATTTTATTCTTAACAAATAGCAATAAAAAAACAATAATTAATGAAATGAATTCAATGAGTTTGAATGAAAAAACGAAAATAACCCATATAAACTCAATTTTGCACGTTTCAAGAAAATTCAAGAAACTAGCCCAATTTCAATATTTGGTCCATAGAAAGTTATTAGAAATAGCTTGATTTACGTGGTTTGAGATGCTTTCTACCAAATGATCAATAAGATCTTTCGGAATTCGATGCCATTTCGCATTTATATGATCCCAAAGTTTGACAATGCCTGTTGAGGCTGTTTCGTGCTGTCCGAGCCGGATTTTCACGAATGGCCAAAAATTTTTAATCGGATTGAGGTCTGAACTTTGTGCGGATATTCCAGCAATTGAAAATTTTGTTTCCCATCCCATATCTTTACAATTTTTGCTGCGTGCTTCGGATCACCATCCTGTTGGAAAATAAATTCTTATTCGGGATAAGCACATTTGTCCATAAAATTCGGAAGATGGGCTTGCAGAATCTTTAGATAGTCTTTTTTCACATGATACCATCTACTAAATGTAGAGGGCCAACATGCCACCATATTAAGCATCCCCAAACCAAAATATTTTCATCGCTGTTTTTAACAGTTTGCTTCACATGGTTTCTTTGAACACGTTCCCTGGATCTGCGCTAGCAGTACTGCTTTCCATGTGATTGGAAACGTGTTATCTAGTCTGATGAGTCCAAATGTAACCACTTTCAGTAAGATGGAAAACAGTTCTGCTAGCGCAGATCCAGGGAACGTGTTCAAAAAAACCATGTGAAGCAAACTGTTAAAAACAGCGATGAAAATATTTTGGTTTGGGGATGCTTAATATGGTGGCATGTTGGCCCTCTACATTTAGTAGATGGTATCATGTGAAAAAAGACTATCTAAAGATTCTGCAAGCCCATCTTCCGAATTTTATGGACAAATGTGCTTATCCCGAATAAGAATTTATTTTCCAACAGGATGGTGATCCGAAGCACACAGCAAAAATTGTAAAGATATGGGATGGGAAACAAAATTTTCAATTGCTGGAATATCCGCACAAAGTTCAGACATCAATCCGATTAAAAATTTTTGGCCATTCGTGAAAATCCGGCTCGGACAGCACGAAACAGCCTCAACAGGCATTGTCAAACTTTGGGATCATATAAATGCGAAATGGCATCGAATTCCGAAAGATCTTATTGATCATTTGGTAGAAAGCATCTCAAACCACGTAAATCAAGCTATTTCTAATAACTTTCTATGGACCAAATATTGAAATTGGGCTAGTTTCTTGAATTTTCTTGAAACGTGCAAAATTGAGTTTATATGGGTTATTTTCGTTTTTTCATTCAAACTCATTGAATTCATTTCATTAATTATTGTTTTTTTATTGCTATTTGTTAAGAATAAAATGAAGAATTAAAATTAATTTTTTTTTTTGTATTTGCTTGCATGGTTTTGTTTTTGTGGATGACGAAACTCAGTATTGTGAACATGCACTCACCTCTGCTCGTCACTGTATGTATATTTTTTGTATTTTAAACTAAATGCAGTCGAATTTTAGTGAAAAGTAAAGTAAATAGATTAATTACTAACTATAATTTAAAAAAAAAATATTTAAACATGTTAGAAAAGTGTTGTTTGGTTAGCATTTTCCAAAAAAAATTTTTGTTTTTTATTTTATTTTAAGGTAGATCGTAATAAAATATATTTTAACACAATAAAGTATTTTTTTGTTTTGTTTTAAAGATGGTTGCGATCTAATGGGTCAAGAAAGACTAGAAAACTATTGTGATACCAAAGGTATTAAAATAATTGTTTTTTAAATAGTAGAATTTGAAGTTTACGTTTTATTCACTTTCTAACCTTTCTTATAGATTTTTGAGAAATATTTCTTGGTTCCTTTACATTTTATATAACGAAATGTGCTATTTTCTAGCAGATGATATGAGAAAGATTAACGGAGTGTTAGGTATAAAAAATTTTAAAAGAATTTAATTATGTTAATTCAATATCAGCTTACATGTGTACCATCTTTAGTGTATAACTAAGCCTTTTATACATACTTTATTCGAAATAGAACGAAGAAAGTTGGTGTATAACTGCACTTACCGTCAACTGCACTGTGTCCATTACTTTTTGATCAACGTGATGCTGGTTCCATATCGTTGTTATAACGTTGTCCATAGATTTTAAAAATGCATCTCGCTGCACCCATACGTATACGATCAAAGCTAATTGACACATGAATAAGACCAACATTACAAACGAATACTATAGTAAAACGGAAAAAAATTTCTTTAATTGAATTCATACGACATCATCATCAGAAGCAAATACTTACGGTCATGGTTAAGCAGGAATTTTCCCTTATGGCGCCACAGCAGCCCATGAATGCAATTATGAAGATAATACATCCTAAAACCAAAATGATAATTGGTACACTATTCGCCTCGATACTTTGTGGTAAATTTGATATATGGCCAATATTGGCTACCATTATAGATCCAAAAACTATCAGCAATATTCCACATACCTTTAAAAAACAGAATTTTTTTAACAAAATCATTAAATCTTCATACTTCATACTATTAAATCTTCATTCTACTTGTTTACTTAAAATAATAATTTAAAAATGCATATTTATAACACTACGTTATACGTCGTAATCAGCTATCATATGTAATTCTAATACAGCCCGAACCACTATTAATGCGTAAGTACATCATATTGTTTCATATTTTAGAAAATAATAATTACAACGTCTTTAGTGTGCCATTTTCTAAAAGATTATTTTATAAATTTTAAATTAATAAAATTATGCTTGTACTTGTTGGGCCAAAGATTTTGAAAACACAACCTCACATAACAATATTACGAACGATTTTAATTGAAAAAGAATCACACGTGTCTCTAGTCATTACTCTTATTTCTGAATGAATCATATCATGAAAATATTGAGTGAATGAATAATACATAGTAATCACAGCAATTAATAGGAAAAATTATAAAACGATTGATATGTATGCATATAATATATAGTATATGGTTGAATCAGTGTTTAGGAATGTAAGCAACTTTGAAATTGTTTACAAGTAGAATCCCGTTATAATTTTGGACCACTACGAAAACCTAAGGGACAACGTCTTATACTCTTAACCTTTACACTAATAGAGAAAAAAATGGTGATAGTAAATGTTTGGGTTTTGGTTTATCTGTAGATGGAATCGTTTATAAAATAAGCGGTAGCATTGCGCATATGTGGATATCATGAAACTGGAAAATGATGTTGCTATAAGCAGAGCAGACCCAAATGTACGAAATATTATCATCGAGCGTGTTATTGGCAGAGACATTACATTAATTCCGTTTTATAAATACAATTTTATTTTCTTTTTATCACATTAAAAATGGAAATTAGAATCAGTTAAGCGTGACTTGACTGAGACTCTCTGTATTAAAATCCAATCGCAGCATCTCATTGAGGGAAAATCTAAGTTGAAACTAAATTAAAACTAAGTCAATATTAATTAGTACAAAATTACATGCCTTGATATAGTTGTTATACTACTAGTTGGTTCCCATAAAATTAGTTTCTTCTAAAACTACAGCCAACACAAATTCTAAAACCAACACATTAGTAGTGCTGATGAGCATTGATTGCACGCGTTACAATTCAGCGAAATGCATAATGAATGTTTTACTTAAAATGCTATCGCATAAATACTTGATTATTTATTTAAATCAGAAAATCTTTTGAATTTTATGAACACCGCTTAATGTGAACATTTATTTTGCGCCATCGACTACTCTAAAAGATTATAAAAAGTAGGAAGCCCTTTAATTTGAACTGAATTTATTTTAATTTAATACGTTAAAATTATGTGTTTATTAGTTGCGAAAATCCCCGGTTAAGGTGTACATATACATACATATCGTCGTCGAAAATCCAAAAGTACGTAACAAACATTTTTCTAATTTTACGGGAGATGCAAAAAAAAGTTATAAAATAAAAAGTACTTCATATGTAGAAACATTTTGAATTATTGATATAAAAACGTTATTTTTGGTCGCAAAAATCTAAAAATTGGTAGAGATATGTTCGATAACCTTACGTATCATAATCAATAAAAAACTCGATTTTGATTTTTTTAATGATGCGTATTTTTGGATTTTTAACGACAATATTCTTCATTTGCTATTAAGATACTGTGAAGAAAGTATGTGAAGATTAAATCAAAAGTGAACAACGCCTGTTTTAATTAGCTTACTTTAGCGCGTGTGCACTGTAATTAATAAAATCGCAAAATGTTTGTTCCGATAGTTGGCATATGTACTGCACGTAAGTATATTTTATTATTATAACGAAGAGTAGTTCAATTTCGTCCATAATAGTTTATCGTACCGCCTGCACGTTTTATCACACTACCGCTTAATGAATTAATTCGATACGTATAGAAACACATTTTTATACTACAATTAGGGCTTCAAATTTTAAAATGAAATAGCTTTGTGGTGACATTATGTATGTATGTATATGAACTTTTATTTCCGTTCTCGTGCTATCCCTATACATACATACATAATCAATAACCTTCACGTACAAATGCTAAAGAAAATAAAATTCGACTTTTTTATCCCAAAAAACATATAAAAATTACTGTCCTTGCAGAAACCTGGTGAATGCTAGTGTTATGACCTTGAATATTTTATATAAACAAAACTCTTAATGTTACGTGTAAGTCAGATACGAAGTATAAGCGCATGTTACGTCTTTAAAGGTAAAGCTTCTTCTCTGATGTTGGCTCCATTCTTTAAAGGATAAACTCAATTCGTGTGAAATATCCTTAAGTGACTAAAATTGCAGTTGTAGGTCCCGCTACTCATGTATAAAATTAACACACACAACATAAGTTGTGTCAGAAACAAGGTCAATAATCCTGACTGATGGGTTCTAATGACCAATGTATGTATGTATGACTAAAGTTGCATATTTGCAAGTCATCAGGACATTAGTTCAAAGATTGTATAAATGCTCTTAAAAATTACAAAAAATTATTTTTGTAAAACTTTTTAATTGTAATTTTAGTCTTATTTAGGGATGCCAAACAGGAAATTCCGAAATCTCGGGATTTTGCACAAATTGTCCAAGTATTTCTCGGGATTCCAAATTCATATACATATGTATGTACTTAATGAAGTAAAAAGAAAAAATTAGTTTTCGGCTTTGTTCTTTTATGTCGTATAATGTTAAATAACACTCATGTTGTTTTTGATGTGTTATGCAATAATTAAATGAATATTCTATAACACCCAACATCGAATTTATCGAGAACCCATCTTCCTTAGGAAAAAAGTTAAACACTATCATTGAAGAATATTAAAAAAAATATAATAAAAAGCGTTAATAGAGCTGATGATTTAGATACTCAGTTTCTAAAGTAATAGATTAGTTTGTATAAGGGGGTGGTAGAGATGAATATTTACATGTCCACGACTGTAGATTCCAAATAGATTTTTAAAGCGCACAAATTTGTTCATTCACTAATACACACATACATAATTGCTCATTACAACACTTTAGTCAGAATTACGACCTAGTTTGTCACACCACTTATGTGCGTTAATTTTTTTTATACATGAGTGGCGGGACCTACAGTTTAAAGTCGACTACGAACGACAGATTTCATAGCAATTTTTTATTTACTATCAGAGTTTTTGCCGGAATCTGTTAAGAGGAAGTCATCGAAGAAATATTATTCGTATTCACAACACACTACCGGCGATTACAATAATACATTTATGTATATATGCACTTACATACATTAGAGCTTCTCACCAAAAAAAGTGTGCGATGTACCCCTTTAAAAATGAACCTTGGACTTTAAGACAACATTTAAATATTTCGGCTCCAGTTTCGATCTCTCGTGAGCTGGACCATTTTGAAAAAAGGTTTATTTTTGAATGTTTCGAGCATCTGTTTCCTTACCAACATATACAATATGTATATCATAAGTAAGGTGTTTTTAAGGCGCATCCAACTGTATATAAAATTTTTTCAAGGACGATCGTCCATCTCATTTTTTTAAGGATATTCTCTGAAAAAAACCGGTTTTTGATTTATTTGTTCGGGGTTGTTTGTAATAAAAACGCCAAATTAACATATTTTAATCTTTAGACGATTTAATTAAATACGGGTCCCAGCTTTTTTTGAATATTCTTAAAAAAAGGACATAGATGATCGTCCTTAGACAAATTGAACGCGCCTTAAAAAACCTCTCTTATGACATACATATTGTATATGTTGGTAAGGAAACTGATCCTCAAATTAACAAAACATTCAAAAATAGACCCTTTTTCAAAATGGACCAGCTCACGAGAGATCGAAGCTGGAGCCGAAATATTTTAAATGTTGTCTTAAAAAAGTCCAAGGTTCATTTTTAAAGGGGTACATCGAGCACGAATTTCGCTTCTATACAACTTGAGTCGCTCTAACATACATATGTAGAAAACAGATAAAATATTTTTACATACATACATAATTGGCCATTACAACCCTTCAGTCAGGTTTACGACCTAGCTTCTCACACCACTTATGTTGTGTGCGTTAATTTTATACATGAGGGGCGGGACCTACAGTTAAAGGTCGACTCCGAACGACAGATTTTTGAGAAGCTTTTCATGGCAATTTTTACTCTCAGAGTCTTTGCCAGAAATCTGCTGAGAGAGGAAGTCGCCGAAGAAATATTTTTCGTTTTGATGTCTGACCTGGGATTCGAACCCGGGCCCTTCGTCTAATAAGCCAACACACTACCCACTAGACCACGGCGACTAAAATATTTTTATTTTAGTTAATTAACGTTTTGTTGTTAATCTTTGCTTGTTTTTTTTTTTGTTTTTTTTATTTTACATACATATAATTCTGATAAAGATTAAAAATAAATAAAAATTTTAATAAAACAATTATTTAAATTTTTGTCTTTAAGTGAAAATCCCGAAACCTAATTTTTGAATCCCGAATCACGAGCCTTTTAAAAATCAATTTCATTTGGCATCCCTAGTCTTCATGTATTGAAATCGTTACGAACAATAAAAAATCTACTTGAGTTATGATTTTGTTAAATTGAATAGACGATTGTTACATGTAGTAAGTAAGTAGTAAGTTAGCCTCTTCCTTGCAACAAATTTATATGTATCAGAGATCAGCAACAGAGATCAGCAACGAGTATTCAAAATTGCATGAATACTATGTATATATTTTAGATTCAGTTGAAACTACAAATTCAAAAAGGTTTTTGATATAATTTTATAACTATTCATTAGCAAATATACGAGTAATTCACTTGAAGTTGTATACGTCTTACGTGTAAATGAAAATGAATATTTACTAATTATGGTTTTTATTGGGATTATAGGCTTTTATACTATGGTTTCGAAATACCAAAATATTTTCATATCAATTATACAATAGATCTCGTAAGCTTGTGCCATGTTTTAAAAATAATATTGTAGGTATGTATGATGTCATTCATGTGACAACAAGAAAAATTATAAAAAAATAGATAAATTAACACATTAAATTAAATTTTAGAAGGAAACTAAATTATCGTTTTATTTTAACAGCCGTGAATTGGCAGAATTACATTATTTAGTATTGACCAAAAATTAATTTTAAAAATTGGGGAATATTTTTATATTAAAATTAGTGAATACCAATGGAATAATTATTTTGACCTTAGCCACTTAGATTAGAAAACGATTTCGATTTAGCTTTTTGCAACTTTTTTTCTATTATTCGATAATTAGAAGCCAAAAATTATATTTAAATATAGAATTTTGAACTTTTTTCATACTTGTAAATATTTCGTGCTTGTAAATAAAGGATCTACAATATATAAAGGCGATATCTGACAGAAACCGCTCGAGAGTACATTTTATTATCAAGGTACATATTTCAATTAAACGTTTTAGTTATATTTGGTTTCATCAATGAACTCTAGCTAGTATTTCCAAAAATGTAGGCAAGTTTTTTAACACTTAAGAATGGGCGTTTTTGGTGGGAATTTTCCACTTTGAGAACAAGATAATTTTGTTCGTTTACATACACATTCCAATTGAAATGCATTTCTTGAATACAATTGATCCTTAAATGTAATTTGGCTTTAATTATCTTTAAAAATTAGCTTTAAAATGTTGATCTTCTCCAGTGATTTTTCTTATTTTCCTAGCACACATAATTTTGATCATTACAATTCTTCAGTTAGGATTGCGACCTAGCTTCTCACACCAATTATGTTGTGTGTATTAATTTAGCGGTGACTCTACAGTTTAATGATGACTCCGAACGACAAGAGGTTTTCCCAGAAGTCTGTTGAGAGAGAGAGAGAAATAGCCGAAGAAATTTTTTCCATATTTCGTTTTGATGGAGATGTCTAACCTGGCGTTTGAACAGCGTTTTCTACTTACTAGACTACAGCGACTTCGTATATAACTTCCACCGTGTGAATTCTAAATCAAGTTAAATTTCACTCTTGTTAAATCTACTATCAAACTGTACACTTCTTCTAAATCCCATACACACATGTTGGACACACCATAAACCAATTCGAAATATATGTACATACATATCTTTTAAAGTCCTTTTCTATTAATTTTTTATTCTAGTCTTATATTTATTTTTCGTTAAAACTTGCAGTTGTTAAGTTTCGTACACCATTAATCTCCTTAATTTAATACCGAGAGTAATTTAAATTGATTAAATTATCGGAATGCGTGGATTTTTTATAATAATAGGGTGTACTTATTTTAATAGCGAAGAAAGTATGTATTTCTATACGTTCATACATTGCATAGTACTTTTGTACATGTCAGAATGTAATCCTCTTTAGCAAATTACAATTCTTTTGAAAATTCCGTGAAAGGATATTTTCCTTACTGTACTAAGCAAACTTCCCAAATATGTTATTAAATTCTGTCAAATTGAAATTAAAAAAAAAACGGATTTGTTTTGAAATTCACTGTTGCTCTATGAACTTTAAAAACTTTATAAACATTTTTGGGGTAACATGTATTTATTTATGTACACATGTTTTAATTAAAAGGATGTGGTTAAAGAAAAAATAGGCTTCGAAGATAGAACAAAAAAAAAAAACATGAAAAGTATTCAGTGTTTTGATTACAAATACAATAATTCAAATGTTATGCGGAAAAGAACTTTTTGTCGATTAGTCATTAAAAAAGTTGCTAAATGCTATTAATTAATTATGAATAACATTAAAGTTTTTAGAACCCTTTGCCTTATAACTCAAAAAATTAGTACTTTTTGTTTATTTAATTCTATTCTTTTTTTTTTTTTCTTATTTTTTTGATTTTTCAAAAAAAATGACACATTTTGTGCGATTTTTTTTACATTGAAAATGTTTTAATTTTAATTTTCTTAGTCAATGTTTGCGTTAGAAACCGGAAAGATAAGATAAAAAATATGAGATATTGTATAAGTTATTAGTAAACATTATTAAAATGAAAAGATTTGCTTTTTTTTATTTTTTTAATTGATAAGATAAATTCACAAGTACGAACGTATGTTTATTAAAATCAGTTTTCTCTGTTATACTTCATCTAATTATTTAAATTTTTTTTTAATTAATTTACATTTGATTATTGTATTCATTTAAATGGCGGTTTAATTTATATTAACATTCTCACCACAAAAAGTATGTTGAATAAAAAGAGCATATATTTCACAAATACACCACCGCAATCCATTTTTTCCGAATTGTATTCAAACTTTTTAACAGTTTATTGAGCACCTTTACGCGTAAGAATCTAAATCACAAATGACGTTATTTGACTTTACAAAACGTTTGTTTTATTTTTCCTTTATTATTCTGATAACAAGTCATACTTTTACAATGTGGCCACATTTTTAAAAAAATACAGAATAAAGAATAACGAAAATATTGTTTTTATACGAGAATAAATTTCTTGTCAACAAAAATTAACCCTTTGCGACCGTATGTCTGTTCTCAGCCACCAAAGCTTTATTATTAATATTTATTTCAAGGAATTTTCTGAAAGAAGTGTTCCGTGAACTTGAAAGTAGCGGTGACGAATTTTATTTGGACTCTTTCAACACTGTCTTTTTCCTTCAAAATCTTGTATACTGTGTATTACTGTTTTCTCAAAGAAACTTAATTCCGACCCGCATGACGTCCATAATATATAAAATTAATACGCCTAAACATTACTCAATATATGCTTTGATATGACAATCACCATCCGATCGCCATTGTCTAAAACAGCGGTCGGAGAACATTTTTCATCATTATTCCAAAATATATTTGTGAAAGTTAATATTACCCCATGGCGAAGAGCAAAAAAAATCGCCTCATTAGCATCTTTCATATTGTTATGAAAATGGAAACAACCCAATATCGTTTAACACTAACGATAAACAAAAGTTACGCACAAATACATCGTACTTGATCCAAGTGAACCAACAACAACAAGTATGAGAGGAAAAGGGATAGACAAATAAGCAAACGCAACAACAAGCAATGTGCCGCAATAGAGTTCTCGAGAAGACGAGAACACGACCTTCTACTTCAAGAACGTTCCTTTGACTGCTTGCGTTGGACTCAGCGTTGCATTTTTTTATTTTAAAAAGGTTTATTTCTGGGAAAAAAAACTTTTTTACAAAAAAAACTTGTTTTCTACAAATGTCCCAACATTTTCAAAGGAAACTCCGGGGCCCGATACCCTCTGTCTATGTTTTCTCGCATTTTTTGCCCGATACTAAAAAAATACACAATATTTGATTCCAAAATGTAAATATTCCGTGTTATTATTATTGAATTTATTGAAAAAAAAATTTATTGAAAAAACTTTCGCATCTCAAAAAACTTGGAAAAAAGGGAAACTTGGCAAATGGCAACGCTGGTTGGACTATAAGAGGGCAAGGCAAAGCAGACGACAAGTTAGTAATAATTCAGTCAGTCTTGTATGAAGTTTCGTGTGAAGAAAACAGCTGTTAGCGTTTACGCAAGCAGAAGTGTTGTGCTTACAAAAAGGTTATTAGTAGAGAAGAATAATGAACAAGAGTTGTTGCTTACAAAAAGGTTGTGAGCATAGAAGAATAACGAACAAGAGTTGTTGCTTACAAAAAGGTTGTAAGCAGACTTCTCTGCTCGAACAAGCACATATTGTTAGAGTCATTTTTGTATACGTGGTATAACTTGGAAACAGTGGCACATAATATAGTGCGGAGAATAAATACTTTAATTGAAAATAAACGCATATTTGTTTTTACTTTGTTTGAAATAAATGAACTCATATTCTAAACGTTATTAAAAACGTAATATTTTTTACCTACAAAATTTTCATTTTTACCTCATTTGGGGTAATTCACCCCGGTTCCCCGACCGCTGGTCTAGTAGATATTGTGTTGGCTTATTAGACGCAAGCCAGGGTTCGAGCCCCAGGCCGGACATCAAAACAAAATACAAAAAGTATTTGTTCGGTGAGCGCCCTGGTAGTTTAGTGGGTAGTGTGCTAGACTTTTAGCGTGAGGGTCGTAGTTACTCAGCTCGTATAGAATTAGAATATAATTTGTAATTGTATTGTAATTAATAAATAAATAATAAATATTTGTGCGGCGATTTCCCATCAGCAGATTTCTGGCAAAAACTTTGAAAGTAAATAAAAATTGTCATGAAAAGTTTCTCAAACAAATCTGTCGTTCAAAGTCGGCGTTTAACTGTAGTTACCGCCACTTATGTATAAAATTAACACACACAACATAAGCGGTGTGAGAAACTAGGTCAATAATCCTGACTGAAGGGTTGTAGTGACCAATTTATGTATACATCTGATTCAGAAAAATATTTAAAACTTATGCGGGCATTTGGCGTATGATATTTAATTTCTCTCTTTTAGAGGCGTCTTCTGGAATATATACCAAAGCTTTTGCACCGAATCTCTTTTAATATTTTCATATTTTCCAAATTTTTAGTTTGTCCAAATATTAATCTTGTCGTTGATTAAAACTATTAATTTCGAACGTTGCGATTAGTTGTACAAAATCTTGAAATAACGTTTGGTCGTCTTCTTCATGAGTTTACTTATAAATTGTTGTTGTAACAATAAAATTCTTTGATATTCAACTTACCGACGACCAAGCAGCCATTCAACATGACAATTGCTTGTACAATATAATAAAGTTGTGCAGCCGATGGCAACGTGTTGGAGCCGTATAAGAGTGATGAATAAAATTATGCAAAATAAAAACAACTCCCAGCATCACTTAATGATTAATTGTGCTACTAAGACTACTTTGTTAAATAAATACATTCTTTTGATAGAAATCGCAGATCAGCAACGAGTATTCAAAACGGTGAGTAGATTCGAGTCATAATTATAATTTCTCCTACTTATGCGCATTTATACTTATTTTAATATGATACTCATACTACTCATACTCAAAGTTGGATGTACTCGTCGTATTCATACTTAACATACTTATTGACTTTGACTCGTCTCTACTTAACATTTACACGAAGCACAAAATAAGTATGATTCGCGTACGAACACTATTATACTCACAAGAAGATTGTGTGTATCCTTAGCTTGTTGTCTTTTTCTTTCCTTTCTTCTTTGTTTGTATATGTAACAAGAACAAAGGCTGTAAATTTTGATGAAATTTGAGCCACTCAAATTACTTATAAGTATTATAAGTATTTTTCTAATTTTTCTAATTTATGAATCAGAATGAGTAGGCGTATGAATCAAACATATTTCGAATGTTGTGAGTTTGATGTCAACGTTGTACTCATACTCATTGCTACTTATACTTATAAATTAATGTTGTAGCGAGAACGAATTAATCAGAGTATTTGAATTTCGATCCTGTTGATTCACTCATACTCAAAATTGCATGAGTGCTTATGAGTAGCAGAAAAATGATTCATTGCTGATCTCTGATAGAAATTACTTTTCGATATTTGCCACAATTAGCGATGTTTTCAAAAAAACAAGTATAGCAACTCGAAAAAGTTGGCAACGACTTTAAATAACGATAACTTAAAACTAAATTATTAGTATTCCTAAAGCAATTTAATGAATTTTTAACAGGCAATTTTATATGACAATCTCTTCAACATGGTAGAATTATAAAAAGCATTCTAAAAATACGAACAAAAACAAACTCAATAATGTTCTACGGTGCTAAAATTTTGGGTTTTTAAAAATATTGAAAAGTTTTTCAGATTCAGATTACCTCAAAACTGAATTAAATTCACTCTTTTCCGATACCTTAAAGTTACACTTTTCGTATATTTATAAAGTCCTATGCTGGCCCTTTCGCAGATTACCACGCATTCTGGCTGAAAAGATAATATGAAAAATGCATATTGGGCGGATGGCTGGTATGTATATATCTACTATCTATGTATATCCTAATCCTAATATATCTTATAAATCTTTCTGTAAGTCTGTTTTTTTGTTTGTTTGTTAGCCAATCACGCCTGGACCGATATTCTTGAAATTTGGGTTATAGATCGATCTTTTGTCGGCTATAAATCTTATCAAAATTTTGACCAAAAGGGGAGAAAAAATGGGACGGAGGGAGAACTTTATGCATAAATGCTTTATTTTATGTGTTTTATAGATATATTTTTACGATTTAGCTTGGTTAAGCTTCCCAAATAGCTATTGGAGGTGCTCAGTTCATAAAATTGGACCAAACGGGGTCCGAAAAGGGGAAAACGGGCAAATTTAGTGCATTAATATTTAGGAGTTAGAGTATTCAAAAAACTAGATTGTTTGTTAAACCGGTTTCCGAATAATTTGAAAAATTGCATTTTTAAAAATCGGTTTCGAAACCGATAAACCAGATTTTATTTATAGTTATTTTTTTAACCCGTACAACGCCAGGTACAATCTGCTAGTATATATATAAATTAAATGCATGTATTAAAAAAATAATAAAACAAGCAATATCATATAGCTCGGCTATATTATCTTTATTTTGTTTGTTAATCACAGTTTTCAGATTGTTATCCTCAGTCTCTAATGAATTTTGGTTCACTTATAGTGTTTGAATTTCAGAGATATAAGTTTATTTTTCTATTAAAAGAATTGCTAAGAATAATTGAGTTTCTCAGGAATATATTCAGCGATTAAGAATTTTAATAAATATTTATTCGAATTTAAAGTCGAAAATAACTAACGTACACTTTATACTTATAATAAGATTTGTTACACGACTTACAACAGTTTGATATTCTCTATTTAAAAAGTATTCTCTGTTAAGAGATAAAATGTATTTTTGTAAATATTGCTTCATTATATTCTTGTAATTAGGAAGATAAACTCTTAACAAAAAAATATTTTAAACCCTTTACTCCCTCCCTCTGCTCTCTCTACTATCGTCATTGGCATTTTTTAAAATATCAACTTTTTCCGCGTCTAACCTTTAAAAATCATATTCTAGTTATTATATTATGAACTCAAGGGTGATGGGAACAACAATTAATAAACCAGCTTAGCAGGTAATTGCTATACTTTCGCATATCCTCAGAAACTCTGTGCTTTGTGAAATGTAAAGCTGCTTAAAAGGTGGCCCTGGCTTATCTTCCTATGATTTATGCTCTTGATGATATTTTCTCTTGAGAAGTGAAGTAGGTTCCGCCACATATGGATAAAATTAACAGGCGCAATAGAAATTGTGGGGAAAGCTATGTCCTAGTCCTAACTGCAGGATTGCAATGACAAATTATATACATATGTATGTATTACTTATGTATAAAAAAATAAAAATAAATTTATTTAAAATTACATGACTAACTACAGGCTTTGCAGATGAAAGTACACAAAACATAAACCTTTTATTATTATTTTTTAAAAACTTTTCCTACAAATCGATCAAAATAATTTAGGATTGTGGTTACCTGCAAAAAATATTCGTTCTTATGCGTCATTACCAACATAAAATTAAAAAATTTTTTAAAATAATTATTAGTACCATAGTACTATTTTTAAAAAAGTATGTCAATTACCAAAATTATACTTTTTTGTTTTCAATAAATACGGCTTTAAATAGTTATGTGTATATAACAACTACAATTTTCCTTTCGATCTAAAGTCATAGACAAAACTCTTTGCATTCATTTTTATGGACAAAAAACTTTTAAAAAAATCACGAGAGAAAAGTAAAAACTAATTGGTGTCTTCATAGAATGTCCGAAAATCATTAGACCTAAAAATAGCATGAAAAATACACTCTGGTGAATAATACCTTAATAATTCAATAAATAAACAACACTTTTTTATTTGTAAAATAGCCGGCACAAGGTAGATATTTGGTATTTAAATTTGCCAGAATAATATCGGCAGGTCGAAATCCGTTAATCGGGTTGTTATGGCCAATTAAGTAAGTAAGTAAGAATAATAAAAATAGTAGACAAAGTTGTATCATTATTTTAAAGGCCATTATTACAAATTTCCAATCAAGTTGGGTTTAATTGAAAGTAACTTTAGCTAAAGTGAACTTTAAAGTGACCATTCACTTATTTTTGTTATAATAGCTTCAAGATGAAATAAGATTAACTTTGTCAAAAATATGGCAGTGCCGGAGCAATGTCGATAATACTGCTTAATTACACAAATTTTTTACTTCAGCTTATTGTCCACTTATAACACGGAGTAAAACTAATGGTGTTTTCTTTTCTACAAAGAATATGTCACCCTCTTACAAGGTGCAATAAAAAAAATTTTGACCAACCCTGTCGTAATGTCATTTTTTATTTGAGAAGAACATAACACAAATATTTAAAAAAGGGTATGCCCTGTGTTTGCCACGGCGGCTGTTGACTCCATTTTCACAAAGAAGGATTTAGATCTAAAAATATGTTTTATTTTTGATTTGTTTTCAATAATAAATGGAAATATGAAAAATGTGTTGTCAGATCCCTAATTTTTCAACTTTATTTTTTTAGAGCTTTTTTATAACGAAAAAAAAAACATTTTAACACTGTTCTAACATTGAATGCAATTTTTTATATTTAGTGTAGCATTAATAATGTAATGCTTTCTTAAAAAAAATTAACTTCAAACTGGATAACAATACCAGGCGACTTTTTTTAAACATCATCTGTTAGCACTATAAATAAACAAAAGTCATCTGCTTTACAGGGCATTATCGGCACTCTCAATTTATACAGGGCATAAAATGGAATGCCCTCCACCATTGGCAAGTGCGAATTATTTAGAATAAAACATACTACCCTTTTAGAGGGCGAAACATTTTTAAGAAACAAACGCAAAATTGTATTTTGCCTTAATAAAATACACATTTTTTGATAGAAAAGAAAATACCATAATAATAATTAAAAATAATTTATCTGCCCCTTAAAACCCTGCATTTAGTTAACAGTTTATTGTAATAATGGGCCAACAATAAATAAAACAATATTTTGAAACCATTTTATAAAAACAATTATAAAAAAAGAAAAAAATTAGTGACAAAACCATACAAACAAATTAAGAAACCGACAAGCGGTTTTGTTTCGTCTTCTGCTGCGAAAACCGTTTTCATTTAATAATATTTAAACTGTTTGCGGATGTCTGATATTCCTAATCTTTTGGCAACGGCTTTAACTAACTTTGAGGTTTCTTGGGTTTTTCGTACTCCCTGAGGAATAAATCTGACGTATGCACCAACAAGCTGTTTTTAGCCTGTACTATTAGGTTTGTTTTCGACTGCATCATTGCTATTGTAATTTCTTATATTAGTTCACACTGCCGATCGAATTAATTTTTGTTATTTTGATTAATTTCATAATTTACCAACCAAATTTTTTACGTCGCACCATATATCTCTTCTTGAAAGTATTATCAATATTATTTTCCAATTTGTATTTAAAATTTTGATTCTTTATGTTTAATAATTAATGTTATTGAACAATACTTTATATAATATCCACCAATAATTCTTGTATATACATTTTTTTCACGGAATTTCTTTATTTTTATTTTGCCTTCTTGTTTATTTCTCTTTTAATTTTTACTTTTTATAATTATTTTATTGTTGTTTATGGACGTATTTAGACTTTTGTCCATGACTGTAATTATATCAAAGACTTTATGCAACCTCTAAAAGATGTGATTTTATTGTGTGACGGATATATCTTGCGTTAGTTGACTAGGTTTTGTAGTCAAGGGTTGTAAATGACCAATTATGTTAGGTTAGGACTAGGTTTTTTTTAATAATATATTATACTAACTGACCCGGCGAACTTCATCCCGCCCAAAAAGATTTTTTATTGCCAAAACAGGCCACGTTATATATTTATTGCAGTTGTTGTAATCGCTTCAAAACAAAAACTAACAGACAGTCATGTTATATATGTATATATGTAGTTATAAACCAATTGAATTAGCCGACTTATAGGTATCTCTTAAAGGGGCGATTGCCACGCCTATTTTTGGTGAGTTTGTCAATATCGATTCTATGAACTTACCCACCAAATTGCATTAGTCTACGATCACTATATTCCTAAATATTAAATTATAAAGGTTTGGCACACCTACTTTTTGCTTTTTGTTGTCCGATTCTCAGACCTAACCGAATTTCATGAAAATCGGTCGATCCATTTCGGAGGAGTTTAACCACTAACATTAATATTAACAATAATATGAATTTCTTTTTATTTCTTTTAAATGTTAATTTATTCATTCATTCTGGAAAAAATAAAATCAATTTCCGAATAAACGTTTTCAATTTAAGCACAGTGACAAAGATGTCTTGGGAACATGCAGAATTTGACACATCCACTATCGAAATATCTTGAGGTATAGAAAAAAGTAAAATTTTAATCGCTTGGCTTTAAAAATTATATTTTTTAATGAAATGTGTAATAAATTGAACTATATGTAGGTACATATGCACATATTTCTACTACTGTAGAACAGTTACTACTAAATCAGTGGCTCTAACTTCACTACATAGTCATACAAGGACCACTCAACCAATAGTTCCAAGATCACTAGTATAGGCAAATTGAACTAGTGAATCAGTCTATCAGTAATAGCATTAGCGATTTCCAACTTCAGTAATTTGAACTTCTATTACATGAATTTTACATGATGACTGTGTACAGCTAAAACCATTGACTATCGAATAATTCATTAGAAGTGGATCAGAATGCTTTCATGAACAACATTTCCTATTGGGTTATTTAGTACGCAGGCGATTTCTTTACGTAAATTGTGATCAATTTCGATATTTACTTAAAGAGACTTTCTTGTCTTTCACAATTGCCTCATTTTTACTCTTTCATGTCATTAAGGATAACTATCAGTATGAAAGGAGGATAACTTGTAGATAAAATGCTTAGGATCTCTAGTGGAAAAGAACAATCCATTATTAATGGTTAAAGACCTTATAAAAATTAATTATGATCACATAAAGAACTTAAGAAGGAAATAACCACATTTTGAACGTTTTTGCAGAAAATTTATTTTTCATCGCCATTGCAGGAGTCAAGGTCTCGAATTAGTTTCAGTTAGTTTAAGATATTTGTCAGAATTATTGACACACTGGCAGGATTGGCTGTATTTGGCTAAAACCGAGCAAGTTTCATGATATTTAGTTACCACTTTTTTCGCGGAGTTTCTTCAAAAGAAAGTTCCAATCAGATAGTTAGTACAATTTATATATTTATATACTCACATACATATGTACATTTTAATTTATACTAAATATGTGTCTGTATGTATTTATTTTTGGTTTTCAATATGTAATGCTTGAACTATTTAACGTCCTTATGAAGAAAAATGTAAACAATAGAGCAAGTAATTGTGCCGCGGCTATTACAATGCCAACAAATCGAATTATATCGTTATTGGACACCCAAAAATCGTGGAACTCTTGTATACACCCAGGTTTCGTCAGGTAAATTTTATTAGGGCATTCGTATAAGATCCATTCACCACAACAGGAATTGGGCACCTTTTCACCTTTACTGGTATAATCTGATGAATCGTAACGGCCACAGCAATCAAACTAAAAGTGTACATATACGTGTATTAATTTCCTGTTTTAAGCAGAAAAAAAATTTATTAATTTTTAATTTATTCCACCTGTATTTGAAGTATGTCCATGGGAAAACCATATTCCGGATAATTTTGCGACCACGCCATTGTAACTAGATCAGCCATTTTCCGGGGATTAGAGCTGATGTGTACAAAAATCCAGCTGATCATAGCCAATTGGCAGATGAACAGCAAAACAACTGCGATAGTATACTAAAATGTGGAAGATACATATATGCATATAGGACAGAATCACACAATCATTACAATATTTAGAGTTCAACTGTACTTACAATATAAATGAAGGGCCTACTTTCAGCATAAACACCAAAAGTTCCGAATATTGCAACGACAACTACAAAAAAACCCAAAACAATGACCAGTGTGGGTAAAGTTTTGATGTAGAAGGCATGTGGGAATTGAGTAAAATCACCAATTTTTCTAATCATCACAATACCCACTATGGCCAATACAAATCCGAATATCTTGAAAGAAAAAAAAACAAATTAAAAGAAAGTTTAGAGTAATGTAGTATAAATTTCAATTTAAAAGAAAGTTCAATCATTCTACAGATGCAACAATAAATACTAATAATACAACAAGCCGAAAGGTCCTAATAGTTCTTCTCCTGAAATGGAAAAAACCCTAAAATTGTAGTTAAAAAATTTCGCTATTATTCGTTGTAATTATTTGTCATTAATCCAAGATAAAGTTCTGATCCTACCACCCAACGTAATGCATCACGTCTAATATATAAAAGCAAGGTAAGCCTTATGTTCAAGATATAAACTAAGAAATAAAATACTGACATTTTAGAAAACTCGCCTTATGTCATAGCAATCGACGAAGCCAATATTCAAGTATACAACGAAAAACAATTCCAGAATACAGTCACTGAGAAAGAATGTGATAAGCTCTATACACCTCCATTAAAACATTTTTAAATAACTGAAATCGAAGGAAGATCCACAACCTATGTTTTGAATTAGACAGTTTTATGACTAATGGGACTGGTTTGATGAAAGAAATATTGAAAACCGATGGACGATGAAATTCAATTTTCACGTTTAATGCGTAAACGTCAACCGCCAACATTAAATTGAGCTAGAACACATAAAATATTTGAAATATCCAAAACAAATTCTACGTTCAAATGCAGTAGCGTCGTTTAACATTTTATCGAAAACAGAGACCACGAAATTTGTCCAAATTCTTAATCTGTAGTAGCCACATTTGTTTTTGATGATAAGTCTGGATTTTTGAAGTCGCCATAGTTTAAAAGGAAGTGTATTCGCTTATTAGACAAGAGCCCGTGGTTTAAACCCTATCTAAGACATTAGCAACATAACAAAACATGACATAACGGAGACTACCTCTAATCAATCTTCTGACAAAAGCTTTGAAAATTGCCGTGAATAGTTTTTCAAAAATTTCTCGACACAACATGAATGGTGTGAAAAGGTAGATTGTAATCATGACTAAAGGATTGTAAATTTTGAATAATGCCATTATTTTAGGTACCTTTCCAAAGTAGCCTTTATATTAACATTTTTCACTAAATGCACAAGAATTAAGGAAAAGTCCACTTGAAATTTAATGACGCAAGAGCAAAAAAAAACTTATGACTCAGTGAATTTCAATTCATACAATGTAATCAATTTGTGCACAACACTACACCGGTGAACTACGTATTGACACTCCCACATAAGAACTGAAGTTTTTTAAAACCTTGGGAAAAATATTTGATCATCACAAAACACAAAATTGAACTCAATGGATCTTACCGCAAACACAGCATTACAAACATACAGAATATAGTTGACAAGTGGAGATTTTGTAAAACGCTCCATTTTTATATTGACTTCAATTCGATTAAGCTCTCAAAAATAAATGTTTACGATGAATATCATTTTTATTTATTGTTGATAAATGCGTGGATTTGTTTCGCTTCTTTCACCATATTTGAACAACTAATTTAGAAGTTAACGCTCACTAAGAATATTTTCAAATTTAATCATATCTTATCGGAGTTAAGTTTGCTATTTTATATGTTAACTCGTGTTAGATCTAATCATTCCATTGTCATATTCCAGTATAATAAACTTCATATACGAATGGAATAAAAAATTATTGATTAAACCAAAAATATTTATCATTCGCAACAGATTGGAGAGTGAAATCAATTCGACGACCACAGGGTTATTCGGTGACGACGACGCTTTCGACTGTAAATAAATTCAGTCCACATTTCTGCCGACATTATGAAGTGATCCTTTTTCACAGAAATAATTACTAGACTATCTGCAGTACTTGTAGTGTTTCTGTGTCTAATAATAACTCCAACAGTTTTATGACAGCTTTATACGACAATATTTGTGCTTTTATTTATTTTTATGCATATTTATTACAATTTAGCGAAACCTAAGTGTAAAGAAAGATCTTTTTGGCAGTTGAACAAAACATATGTTTGGTTTCTAATAAAAAACGTTAATTTCCATTACATACATACATACATACATAATTGGTCATTAGAACCCATTAGTCAGGATTATTGACCTAGTTTCTCACACTACTTATGTTGTATGTGTTAATTTTATAAATAAGTGGCGAGACCTACAGTTTAAAGTCGACTCCGAATGACGGATTTATGAGAAACTTTTCATGGCAATTTTATTTACTCTTAGAGTTTTTGCCAGAAATCTGCTGAGAAGAAATCGCCAAAAAAATACTTTTGGTATTTTATTTTGATGTCTGGCCTGGGACTCGAACCCTGGCTTTACGTCTAATAAGCCAGCACACTACCTACTAGACCACGGTGACTTCCAATTTCCATTACATACGAAATCGAATGTGACTAATAACAAAATACATGGTGTGCTAATTACATGTCACGAAATTTTGTTAGTCTTTTGCAAAACAAAAGAAAGTTAATTTTAAAAATTATTGTTGGTGTTACTATTAAGTTATTAGGTTTTATTACTTACTTACACTTAATACAACTGCCTACACTTAAGAGTCGTCGAACAATGTCAAATGTATCCTTTGTGATTAACCTGATCAATGGTAATATTTGTTGTGAATTTCTGTTAAGATCTGATAAATTCAATATTCCTTGTCGTAACTTCCGCTGTTATAATCTTATTTATATTCAATTCTGGAGAACTAATTATGCTATTGCAGATCCGTTCACAAGAATTTGCCGTCAATTTAATTATTTGTTAGACTTTGTTGATTTTTCTGTAAATTCTTGTATAATAAAACGGAATATAATTGTTTTTCTTAATTCGCAAGTTTTTATATTTTTATTGTAACAATTAATTGTATTTTTGAAGAAACTGTTTGTAATTGTATTTAATTTTTTTTTTCCTGTACCTATTTTTGTTATTAGTCAATAAGGAATTTGTCCATTGGCTTAAATTAATTAAATAAATAAATAAAAAAGTTATTTTGACTAACATGCGTCAAAAAAATGAAAACCTTTTAGGAATAAAATATTGAACTCATACTCTTTGTTTGATGAGTGTGCTTATTTTAAGACCACCACTGTTAACAAAAACGGGCTCGCTCATTTTAAAATAGACCATATTAACTGTGGTACAAAAAAGGATTGTGATGCAGTGCTTTAACATCATTCTCCAAGTAACCACATATTTGTTACTTATTTTAAGATTTGAATAATGAAACTAAGAAATTATAAGATTAACTTATGAATTCAAAAGAAAGAAAACAAAATTATAATTTTATTTTTCACGATATTTGCTTAATTTATAAATTTGATAAAAAAAAAATTATACATTAAATTTAATTATAATTAAATAATGAAAATTATTAACAATATATTTTACATTTTGTTACTCGATTTACGTATATTACCAGCTAGGCAACAGGCAAATGAGAACGCCACAAGTTCTACTAAAGCCACTACTATACCAGCATAACGTATGATATCCAAATTTGATGCCCAGAAATCAGTGAACTCCTTACGGCAGCCGGGTTTCGACTCGTATTCACTTGCTGGACAAGTGCCTGTCATCGTACCACAGCAAGAAGATGGAACAGGAACGTTATTGCCTCTATAATCCATATAGCTATTAAGGCCACAGCATTTGAACTAAATAAATGTAAAAGTTGTGGTATTTAACACTGAACGCAAAAGAAAAACTCCATATAAATGCTTACTCCAATTTGCAAACTATTCATGGGATAACCATTGGCGTCATCGTTCTTTTCCCAGGCCAAATTTACAGCATCGTTCATAGCATTAAGAAAGTCGTTATACTTCACAAAAGCCCATATCACTAAAGCTAATTGCAGTACGAATAGTATAAACATAAAGACCGCATACTAAGTTGTTTGAAAGTTTAAAAAAAAAAAGTAACAAAATTATTTTATTTCAATTAAAAGATATAAAGGGAAGTAAAACAAACTTACCGTTGCTGTACAACAAATACTCTCTCGAATAGCGCCACAGCAACCAAAGAAAGATATTATAAAGACAATGCAGCCTAAAATAATGACGAGAATAGGTACAGTATTGGCATTGATAGCAGCATTGAAGGATGAAAAATCGCCAAGATTACTGACCATAAGTGAACCCAAGACAATAAGCAAAATACCGCATATCTGAAAAAATGTAAGAAACAATTTTTGAAAACATACTCGACTAGGCTCCCTTTTTATTGTAAATAAAATTTATTATCAAAGTATTTTGCACGAATTTGTTTGTATTGGCAAATATTGTACAATAGTACACGCCATGAAATTGACAACCTTGACGAATGTCTGAAAATTCAAATTTATGGTATTACTTCATATATACATTCTTAACGGTTTTGGTATTCAAATTCAATTTTTTAAAAGTTAAACACAATTGTTTGCAACAGAAATTCAAATTTTTTCATTTCATATTAAATCATTTTCATTTCATATTAAATTTATTTAACTACGAATTAAAAGTTTTGTTTATTTCGCTAAAAATTTAAAAATTAGTTTTATAACAATACGATCAAATATAAACGAAACTTTAGGTTTGGGGAAAAGTTTAAGTTTTATAAAAACAGGGTACTTTAAATTTTTATTTTTATTTTAAAAGTTGCTTTTAGCCAACGAATAAAAAAATATGTTAGGGTTACAAAAATCCCGAAATATATTGACTGATCCGGACATTAATTAGGACCTGGTAACAATACTTAAGCAATCATTCGAACCGGTAACACATTAAGATTGTAACAATTATTATCTCGATATATCCATGAATTTGTCATTAGCTGTATCTGGAAAAATCTTGCAATAAACCCGTCCAAATATTAAAAAAAAAATTAACTGAACAAGAAGTTTATTTTTATTTTATGTAGTAAATTTATAGTCAAAAACATTTACATTTTTTTATGGAGTTAATAAATTTAAGTAAAAAAAAAAATAATTTTATTGGTAATATAAAAACTTTAATTTGAAATAAAAAAATTTAATTTGAAATGAAAAAAATTGAATTTGTGAATTTTAAAAAATTTAATTTGTATACAAAAATCTTTAATTTGGGAGTAAAAATCTATATAATGTCGGCTAAAATCGATTTAAAATATATATTGTCTAAAATGAATTTGTAGACATCACAATGAAGGCTAAGTCTACTTAATTACGTGTCTAAATAATCTACTTTGTTAGTCAACAAAGATATTCTCAAATGAAAAAAATTATAAACTTAAGTTAAAGAGGATTTCAATTTGCACAATGAACAAAATAAATCGTAGTTTTTCCTAGTACTACACGTACATACATATGTATTCTATATACTTTTCGTAACACAGCAAAAGATTTCATTATTGATTGCCAATATTTATTGGCTTATATAGTAAACAAATAATTGAAAAAGTTTTATTTTAATGATATGAAAAATTGTATGTACGTCCAGTAGTACGGACGCTTTTTATTAGGAATTTTCAATAATACGAATGGCAAAATTTTTGCATAGACTACTCTATAGTATGATTAGATGGTGATTTTTTCTATTCGATGGTAATGGTTATTATATTTTATACTTCATTCTTTCATGGTCATCCACGTTTAGCGAAGTTATTTTGAAGTTTTTTTTTTTTTTTAAAGTGTTTTGTGTTTTTAACTGTCAAAGTGTTGCAAGTAAATCGATGTAAAAATAAGACAATTTCTTTGCAAAATAAATTAATAATTATAGCAGACCATGGAAATGAAACATAGTTGCTTGAAATTTCAAATAAATATGATTATATTAATAAATACTAAATATTTTATGGAATTATTTGAATTGGAACCTAAAAATGCGTTGTTCAATAATACAAAGTTTTCGATACTACGAAAGGCCTGACAATATATTTTTTTTTTCTTGTCAAAGACGATATTACACAAATTTCTATGCACAGATCATTCATTTACATTTTTGATATTAGTCGTAATAGATAATAATATTATTGTACTAGGGACTACAGTTAAAAGTCGACTCCAATTTTTTATTTATTCTCAGAGTTTTTGCCAAAAATATGCTGATAGGAAGTCGTCGGAAAAATATTTTTTTACATTTCGTTTAGTTGAAGATGTCTGACCTGGTGTTTGAATCATGGCCTCACGTCCAATAAGTCAACACACTATCTACTAGACTACATTGACTACAATACTAGGGTTTTAATCTCACTATTTTTTCTTAACCGTTTACCATGATGACTATCGGCATTAATAAGTAATCATAATCGGCCACATGACATGTGAAGCAGAATTTCTTTATTTCTCGAAAACTTTGAATAATTCTATGAGGAAAATTCAAGAATTTCAATATTTTCCCGCAAGATTTTTCATTACTTTCCGCATAACTTATATCACGTAATTATAATTATAAAATTTTTCATTCGTAAACTTTTGCTCGATAGTGTACATCGATTTTCAGTCTGAAATTATCTATTGGGCAATAACTCCATAATGATTCATTTTATTGTTTCCTGACATATTTCAACATTTTAAAATATTTTTATTATTGTTCTTATTTTTCACTGAACAATTGAGGTTAACACTAGGTCACCTTCACTGAGATCGTTGAAATGATGAAAATGTTGCATTTAATCGATTGCTTGAGAACTCACTTACCACAAAGATTAAATTGAAAATATATAAAATATATTTAACTATATTTGCCATGCAATTCATTTTGCTTTTATTTTATTTTTTTTTACTATATAGGACAGTTAAATAATTTTAATTTACAAAAACAAAAACACTTAGACTAGGTTTTCTTTACTTTTTATTAATTTTTATGTTATTATTCTATTTATTTTTATTTTATTATTTTCGATAATTCACGTGGAATGTTTCGATCGTTTCATGCGCGTCGCTTACAATTGTTCGAATAATTGAAATTATTTTGCCAGCAAAGGCTTTTTAATGAGAATGTACTTAAAGTTAGTTTCATAGATAAATATTCCGGGCAACTACTATCTATATCTTATCGGTATATTTTTATGATAAAACGTGAAAATAAGTATACAAAAGTGTACCGTCGAGAGTTAGAATGAATAGGAAGATGTTTTGTTTATAAATAAACTAAAATCAAAATATACTTTGTATTGTAATTGTAAAACATACCTACACAAATATTACTAAAATACTATTTAATTCTGAAAATACTTTTGCAACTCTATGTACATACAATTACATACATACGTAAATTTATTGCTTTATACATCCAGTCGACATAAAATTCAAACTAAGGTTCGTGCCTATAAGAGATGAGTCACAATAGGGAAAAGTTTTAAATTCTGAATCATCATGAAATCAAATAGATTTAAAATGTCAAATTTGTTGATATATTTTTATTAATTTTATATATTATCAGATTATCATCATATATTATTATAATTATTATATTAACAATAACATTACAAGTTGATAAGTGTGTTTTGAGTTATGAGTTCTGAAAGTTTTCACGCGTCATACGACTATATGTGTATTGTAAGTAGATTTTTCCCTATAACTTCGAAACGGATCGGTGCATCTTAGCCAAATTTTGACAATATTTAAGTTAAAGAACATAGAATTTAAAAATGCTAAGTACACTAGCAACGTTATAAAATATTACATATTTTAGTTATTAAAAATCCCCTCGGTATACACGATATAATGTAAAGGAGCATAGTTTTTGGCAGAAGTCGAAGCCACAATCTCCAGACAGACACACTCACTAATGAGTTGCCTCGTAGGTAGGGTGTTGGCATATTATTGACGATTCAAATGTCAGGTTATACATTTCATTTCAAAAAAAAAAACAAAATATGAAAAAATTTTTCTTCTGCAACTTTCTCCCAGCAGATTATTGGCAAAAACTCTGGGAATAAATAAACATGCCATGATACGCTTCTGAAAAATTAACACATACAACATAAGTGATTTGAGAAGCGAGGTCGTAATTCTAACTGAAGGGTTGTAATACATCAATTGTGTATGCACGTATATAATGGGCTCTCTTCTGTACGTTAATTTACTACTACAAATCGTATTATATTTGTTCCTTTTTGTTCCTTTAACATGGAACCGTCCCTTTTTTATGATTTCTTTGCTTTATTTCAGTTTCATTAATCAAGTATTTGTCAGATAAGCAGGGGATTGTTCTACTATATTATTCATTGTTGCATTACTCATAAATTGGCGAACTCTCACTGTACGCTTAATCAGTATCTATCTGTTAAAAATTCGTTCTCAACCATAATTCCAATAATAGCAGCCACCCATACAGTGAGCGTTAAAAGAAACTGTATGTTGAAAAAAAAATATTCAGTAATAAATTACCGTTATTTTTATATTAAAATTGTTTCATTGTCAGTTTTTAAAATTGAAACAAAAAAAATTTACAATAAATTTCCAAATATTATCAATTTTTTTCGTAATAAAAGTTGAGTTCGGTTTCAGTTTTTTGATCCTCACTGTATACCTCCTATATGTATGTATTTGGCTCACACAGTGATTTACGATTTTTCATGTAACACAATAAGATTCCGAGAAGTAGAAAATTTTTCAAAAAATATTTTTGGTATTATCACCGAAAACTATGTAAAAAAGAAATATAATTCATTTATAAAATAAATTTATTCTTACAGCGCCATTTGTCTTTTTGACAAATGAGTTTTTGAGTTTGGTAGAAAGGAAACAGATTTCTATAAATCGTTGCACTGGCCCAGGGCACCATCTATTCATCAAAGCGTTTCATCTATAAAGCCTATCATTATTTATTGTTATTATTATTTTTTTTTTTTTTTTAATTGACTAACTTCTATTTTCATTTTAATTAATTTAAAATTTTTACGTCATTATGTAATGTCATTATGGCACATTTAATTAATATTATAAACTGCAAATCTTTGTTTCAAAATTATTGTTATTGTGCAGGTCGAGTACAAATGAATAAAATAATTAAATAAATATTAAAATCAATTCAATCATAATCGTTAAATAAAATACACAAAAAGGAAATAAACAAAACATACGATAGTTAAAAAATTTATTTTCAATAAAATAGTAAGATTTTTTGTAGAATACACAACTTTTTTAATAATTCTGTTATCACTATTAGTATTATTATTAATATAGGTAGTATTATTATTAATACTTACGACTGTTCGAACTTATGACCATTTTTTTCCAATTTTTTTCATCGAAAATACTTAAAGAAGACAAATTTTTAGTTGCGGGGAATTCCTAAAACATATGAAAAAATTAAAAAAAAAATACAAAGTAAAAAAAGTAATACATTACATTAGTTAAGTCGGAATTTTTTTACGTGAATATTTTTATATCATCTCAAAAATTAAATAAAAAAAATTTTTTATATGAATTTCGACTTAACCGACTTATGACCGATGACCAGGAACCTGTAATCAGCGTTGCCATGACCAAAAAAATTTTATAACCAAAACTAAAATAAAAAATAACCAAATAAGCCAAAAAATAACCAATTTTTTTTATATATGTAAATGCATTTGTTTTTAACAAATTTAAGGTTTAATACAAAAATTTTATTTTTTTCTGTGTAGTTAAACTATAAATCGATGGTTTATACTAGTTTTTTCAAAATACCATTTTTAGTTTATTGTGGGGGAAAAATGTTAGATGAACCTTGCCTCAAAATTTCAAGTGTATAAAATTGCAAATATCAGATTTATAATGAATTTAAAAATGCCTAATTCATTACAATGGATTTTTGAAAGAAAAAATCCTAACTCATTTTTCGTTCTAAAATTATAATCGCAACTGGAGTTGTTCGTTTATATTTCCCAAATAACAAATTCTCTTTATCGGAAAAAGTTGCTTAACAAATTTCGGCGGTGGGTAGAGTTCTTAAAAATGACGGCTATAAATCGATCGGCATGTTTCTCCGTTTTCGACAAGCAGGAAAAATGTTATACTAACAAAACGGTACTTCCCAATTAATTCCGATCTGTTCACTTTGCCCGTAGGTCAGGACGGAGTCATATATACCAATCTCCCGATTTACACGGTACTTTTTTACACGATTTCACTTTTACACGGGCTGAGACACATACATATACTTAGCCTAATATGAAGAGGTCTACTAGTATAAGGATTTAAACAAAAACCAAAGGCAAATGTTAATTACGGATTTCATTACGAAGTCTCACCAATATAAAATCGTTCCTAATCCATCTTACACCGAAACGGAATCACATAAAGTATTATCGAGTGATTAAAGTGACATCATACCAATCAGGAAGAAAAGATTATACATATCCTAGGATAGTGAAGTCGCCGTAGTCTAGTAGATAGTGTGTTGGCTTATTAGACGTAAAAGCCAGGATTCGAATCCCAGGCCAGATATCAAAACAAAATACAAAAAGTATTTTTTCGGCGATTTCCTCTCAGCAGACTTCTGGCAAAAACTCTGAGAGTAAATAAAATTGCCATGAAAATTTTCTCATAAAATCCATCGTTCGGAGTCGACTTTAAACTGTAGGTCTCGCTACTCATATATAAAATTAACACACGCAACATAAGTGGTGTGGGAAACTAGTTCAATAATCCAGACTGTAGGATTGTAATGACCAAGTATGTATGTATGTAATAAATTTGACAAATATTTTTCCAATTTCTTCAAAAGATTTTAAAATTTTTAAGTTCCAATAGTCTTGTCAAGCACCATGTAGGGGAAGAAACCTGAGTTAATCCAAGGAAAGAAATGTTTCGAAAAAAACACAAAAAAAATCGAAATCTAGAAAGACAACTAAACTTTTTGCGGGCTTAAGGAACTGAACTGATTTGCTTAAGGATCTCTCTTTTATTTGTGAAAAAATTTATATCAGCGATATTTGTTTATTTTATTTTTTAATTCCTTAAGTTTAGTTGTTATAGTTTTAAATAAATGAATTAATTGTGGGTAAAAAACAACAATTCCCAGGTGCAAATCATATTTATTGCATACATATTTTAAATTGTTTGGTTACATAAAATATCAAATGCCAAGCTGTAAATATCATATTTTCGATAAATTTTATGCAACTAAGAAACGTTCCATACGTAATACCATTATATTTGCCATCGTGGACATTTCATCCATTCATTAATTTCTTTTTAGAAATTGTTATAAATTCATCAGTAACCTAAAGGTCGGACAAGATAAACTACTTTTTTTTTAATTTTATACCTAAAAAAGAAATTGAAAGCATAATAAATTGAATTGTTTTGGTGAAACTGCTATCGAAACAACAAACAATTTGTGATAAGAAACTCTTGCAGATATTTTTAGCCAATATTGGGAAATACAGCGTTGCAAAAATCCCCGTTTTCAATATAGTGATAATACAGGTATCCCTTGTATAAAGCGGTACTTCTACAACGCGTTTTCGATATAATGCGATTTAAAAAATAAAAAACAGTTTCATTACAACGCGAAATTTTGACTTGTATAACGCGCCTTATTGCTAGTGCCCTATTACGAAATCGAAAAACAGTTAAAAAAAAGCAAACTGATTGCACAATTCCACAATCACTGAAAGAACATTCAACAAAATGTTTTTTTTTTATCAAATGACGAAAAATTTTCCGATTAAATTTCTTCTGATGAAGTTATACGCCCACTATTTCGACTTAACACTATGTTCGTGACACAGTCTAATGAATATTTATGTTTTCCGATTGTTTTTTTTTTCATTATGTTTCTTAATTCTTTTTAAATAAAGTATGAATATTGATTTTGAGTTGTAAACGTACATACATCTTTAATTTAGTATCTATTTTATTTTGGAAAAAATTTATTGGAACATAACCCTTAAATTTATATGAAAGCTAAGATTTCTATAACGCGAATTAAATAACGCGGGATTTTCCTGGAACGTAACTACCGAGAGACACCCGTATTTGTTAATATTGGAATCTTTAAAACAAAAATAACAAAAAAAAAAAAAACATAATAAAATATCATGTATAGTTACTTTTTTTAATTACATACATATACGTATTAATTTTATGATCTTTTTACTAAAGTCATATTAAAAATTTTCTAAATGAATTTACTATTTCAGATATACTCATATATATAAGATATAATCTAGCGATTATATAATAAAGACTGAGGCTTTATCGTCTCTTTAAATGAAATTCAAATTATATTATGATCACTTTTTTATTAGCAAAATTAAAAATTTATTGTTCTTAACATATTAACAAGGCTAAAGAGAATAGAAAATCATTTTTTATGCTTAAATTATATATAAAAATTAGGCAAGAAATATAATTAATTAAAAAGGAATTTGAGTCATATTGGTGTGAACTTTGATCGGGGCAGCCTCTCGGTATTTGATAACTTTGTTATTTGATTTAGGAAGTCTTAATTATTTCTCCATAAAATATTTAATATAACTTAATCTATGTAGAAGCGTTCTGATGTAGTGCTCAGTCGTCAATTAAACCTCAAACGTGTCCATAATGTTTTCAGGATTTGAAAAATAAGTGACTAAATTACTATCTATATTATCCAGCAAGCAAGCCAACGTCAGTTTACGTGTCCACGGGAAACATTACTTCTAACTGAATGGCACATGAACACATCTTTATTCTGACGTTGAACAACATCCAGAGTTTGGGAATTCCCGGACTGTTTCATTTTCCGGGAAACGGGAATGAAATCTGTCAAAAGTCACAATACTAGTAAAAAAAACAATAGATTTAAATTTGTACTGTATAAATAAAAGCAAACAGATTAATGATAACATTTTGAGATCATTTATTATTAAGAATTAATTAAAAAAAATTGCGAAGAACTAAGTTTTAACAATGTTTGTACTAGCTTCAAATGTTGCTAGTTCTCTTTTAAGTAAGCTGTCTGCTTTTAATTTCAAATTTCTTGTTTCTTCCTTAGCCCCCTTAATGGCGTTTTCCAACTTCTCTTTAAAACATTGATTTACTTGTGGAACGAAAATATTTTCATCACTTTCAGTCGATGTTATTTCAGTGCCCTGGAATAGGCATTCGTACATTTGCTCTGCATAGGATTTTAACATCGTCTTTGTTATGTTAATATTATTGTGAAGTGTTTAGATAAAATACTAATGACATCAATTTGTCATTATAACTTTAATTTACAATACTCTTAATTGTTTGAACCATTTTTCCCGAAAGTATAGAATCAACAGATAATAACTGTTCATAAAGTGTATTCATAATAGGTGAAATTGGTCAAATTGGTTTCACACCTGCCTAATACTACCACTGCATCTTTTATGGGGTTTAAAACGTTTACCAATGTGTCCAAGTTTGGGAGATAATCTTCACAAACAATAATGATAAACGTAAATCTTTTTATTCCATTTTTAATTTTCAGAAATGATTGTATCATTCCAACCATGCTGTTCCACTTAGTTTGTACATCTTTATTGAATTCTTCCTTTACATATTTTTGAAGAAAAGCATTTTATAAAGGACAGAGTAGTCAGTGGACAAGTCTACGGACCAATTTATTTACTGACCAGTCTATTGGCTAGTCTACTGAGTAATCTACGGACTAGTCTATTAACTTTTTTATGCACTAAGTAGTTTATTTACTAAATATTTACTTGTCTAGGTAATTACTTTTAGCCTTGTTTATGAAATTAAATGTGTCAAAATTGCTTTTAAAAATTTTTGATGACTTTGTAATTTGAAAAAGGTTCAAATAATAAACATATTGTTGGTACATTTCCATTTTTTATCCCATCATCACTATAATCAGATTCGCTTTCAGAATAAGTACAACTTGATTTTTTAATGTACATAACTTCTCATATGGGCAAATGAATGGCATGATTCCAACCAAAAATACCTTCTTCCGTTTGATCATATCAGGTCTGTCTGACAAATCGCTAACAAGTTATGAAATCCCAACACTTTTAATTTATTTGTTACTAAAATCGTTGAAAATTTAAAAATCGCTAGTTCATCCAAAAAACTACAAGAATATGTTAATTTAAAATTTCCCAGGAATATTGAAAAATTTCCCGGGAATTCCCGCCCCAAACTCTTACCACATCGCTCCTACCTATAGTTAGTTAGTAGAACAATACTGCTATCTTTTTGATAATCAAGTTACAATTTTATATACCACCGCTTTAGTATAACTTGCACTCTGGGTGGAGAAATCAGATCGTAAAATGGAAATGAAAATGTAAAATCTAATTTAATTTTTTTATATCTCTTGATTGGTTTGAATTCGTAATTAAAGTTCGTAGATATTCTCTTTGCAATGAGGGCTTGTTAAATTTAAATTTCTATCGACGTTTAGATTTGAGAAATCTAGGCCTTTGGTCTCCTCATTCGTATTTCTTAAGTAATTGCATTCAAAATTTGAACTAATTTAATGGCACTGTTCTGGTTTAGTTTGCTCTAGTGATAATCTTGTAATCTAATGGTCAATAACAGTAAAATTACAACTAATTCTAATCAACATCAACAGATTTGAAAACCACTAAATTGATACCAAATTATTTTCCGGCGTTAATAACTAATTTTGTTTTCACATATTGAATATTTCTTGTGATGAATAGATTTTTCTTTATGGCAATTTGTAGCAGATTCGGTAGATCTCCCTCTCAGGTTGGCATTCTAGACAGTGAAAGAGTACTTGAAATAAGGACTTGAGAAAAACTACGTGCCATGATGCAATATAGGCACTTACGATGGACCTATAATTTTTAGCCTTCGAGTCAGACGCTTTACTACACTTAAATTTTATAAGATCTGAACTTTCGAAATGATAGGTTTGCGCTGCTTATTTTATGCGATATTTTGAGAACGGATGTACATATACCTCCGCAACACGGGTAAGTGCAGTTTTCACAGCAAGGGAAGTGAGCTTCCAAGAGTTCTTATTGCTAGTATTCAATTAACTATTAGATTTCTATGATTACTTGTGAAAAGATAAATTACTTGTAAGCAAATTGTATTCGAAAACATTTTTGATCTACTGCAAGAATTCCTCCAGAATTGCGGGGAATCGCTGCAATATAAATTTTATACATATAAATAAATATAAATTTTAGGTAGTTTAATTTCTCCTTTCTTTCTTTCATTTCTAGTACAGTATGTAATTTTTTTCTTTAATTTTTTTCTTGTATGAACCCCAGGAACTTATATCGGTCAGAAGTCGGGGAATACCTGTACCTAATTTGTCTTCATTAACAGTTTCCTTCGTGCCTTTCCTAATTGGTCACCCACACAATTGTCCTATTGTTTCAGCTTGAGAAGTTTCATTGTGGATTCTAACTTGGATATATCGTCATCTAAGTTCAAACATAGGGATAGTTTGCTGTACAGTATCTCATAAGTATATGGATTGATATTTTTTCACACTATATTTACATGTAGTATATGCCAATATAACCTTAAATAGGACTTTGAATCGAAAATAAAATATGTCGATGATATTTCACATACATAGAATGCCGTGATCGATCAAATTTCCGTAAGGTCTTCCCCGTGTATAAATTAGGACGAATTGGATCATTTTATGAGTCTTAGATGCCTATGTAAGTATTAAATCATATTTGACACGACATACAAAGTTTTGCAAGTATGTTTTACTGTCATAGTCACAGTTGTTTTAATCTACCACTTGCAAATAGATATGTATTTGGTATTGCTACAACATTCTACAAACTTAGATTTTCATCTCCTATTTAGTAAACCAATGGTTTTACAGACAAGCAATATTTTTAAAATTAATTAAGAATTTTAATATGAAATATTTTTGTTCGACTCTAGACAATCATTAAATCGTATTTAATCTTATCGTTTATAATTAAGTTACTTAGAACTTTAAGTATATTCTAGGAAAAGTTTAATTTTTCAATGAATATTCGATAACAAAATATTTTTTTCAATATCTATAGACAATATAAAAATTAATATTTGTTTGTATGTACCTTATAGAGTCGTAAACTATGCATTTGATTATGTTATGATCTATAGCAAAGTTGTTACGTATGATCCG
Organism: Sarcophaga peregrina; assembly: GCA_014635995.1. Taxonomy (NCBI): domain Eukaryota; kingdom Metazoa; phylum Arthropoda; class Insecta; order Diptera; family Sarcophagidae; genus Sarcophaga; species Sarcophaga peregrina. The sequence goes on from CM025793.1 coordinate 58,976,690, forward strand.
AGGAAGGTTTCCAAGTTGGTATTACCAATTTCTGACAGGTGGCGCCACTAAAAATTAATTAAATCATTTACTGTACATTTGATTATGTTTTGATCTTTAGCAAAGCTGTTACGCATGATCCGAGGAAGGTTTATAAGTTGGTATTACCAATTTCTGACAGGTCGCGCGACTTTAAATTACTAAAAATGAATTAAATCATTTACTGTGCATTTGGTTACGTTATGATTTTTAACAAAGTTGTTACGCATAATCCGACGAAGGTTTCTAAGTTGGTATTACCAATTTCTGACAGGCGGCGCGACTAAAAATTACTAAACATTGACGAAGGTTTATAAGTTGGTTTGACCAGTTTCTGACAGGTGGAGTCACTGAAAATTACTAAACAAAATTGAATCGTAAACTACGCATTTGATTATGTGTTGATCGGACAAATACCAGACGTTTTAGGATTCACCATTTTAGATTTTAATAACATAATCCCGTAAAATGTCATTCACAAATTTGAAACATTTTAATTTTAGAAAAATTTTAAAAATGGTTTGTTTGTATCTCAGACATTTAGTTGGTAGCGTAGCAACGCGGTCAGGGTACAGCTAGTTATACAATAAAAATATTCACTTGTTTTATTTGTTTTTATTTTTAAATATCATTCATAATATGATTATTGAAATCATTTCTTATTAATTTGTACACGATTATTAGATAAACTTAAAGGTTTAAAAGAAGATGTCATGTTAAGATTTTAGCTTTATAAACAAGTATTGATAGATTTAAAAGTAATTAAAATACAAATTAAAAGTATGTATGCATATGATTATAATACGAAAAGAAAAATATTCGAAAAATATTCGAAAAATAATTGTATTCTGATTCATCGTTACATTAGTTTTTACGATTACTGTACACAACTACTAAGACAATTGAGCTTAATAGGCCGAGCGACGTTTATAGTTGCGGATATTATTTGCTAAGCAGCAAGCGAAAACAAAACCGACAAACTGAAATGGAAGAAATTTCAAATGACTGAATCTGATACTGCAGCAATACTACTAACCTCAATGGCAGCAACTCCCAAACCAGCATATTTAATTATATCAGCATTTACATCCCAATAATGAACAAAAGCTTCTTTGCAGCCAGTTTTAAAAACAGTTTCGTAACGACAGTCCTGTGGATTTTTGCAGCACGAGGTTGGATAATAGCCTTTGAAACTGTAATCCAAGTAGCTTTGACGACCACAGCACTCCATCTGTGAGTACAGTCCAATTAATGGAAATATCGCTCATATCAAATTTATTTTAAGACACCCCCACATGGATTTACTTACGCTTATTTGGATTGCATCCATGTAATCAGCAGAAGTTGTTCTCTGTTGCCAGGCCTTTTCTACGATGTCTCCCATAATGATTAAATAATTAGACTTTTGCAGCCACATATAAGTAACCAATACCAACTGGCCAATCATCAGAACAAACAGCAAAATCGAGTACTGAAATCAAGATTAAGTCACTTACTAATCGAGTTGAGATAAAATTATGATTCCTTGCGATGTACTTACAGTCATGGACATGCAATAGCTCTCCCTGATAGCTCCACAACAACCAAAGAATGAAATCATTAATATAACGATACCAAGAACGATCATTGTTATTGGCACTTGTTGGGACTTAAGGGCCTCCGCAAAGTCTTCAACTGTATGAACATTGCTGAACAGTAGAGCGCCAAATATTATCAGTAGTATGCCGCATATCTGTAACGATGAAATGAGAAACCATGTATTTACAATAAATTTTTATTTTATCATAATTTTTATATAAGAGGGAATTGAATAAAATCAAACTAAAATAATTTAATTTGATCCACTTTCATGAGTAAATTTATTAATATTCTTTTTATAATTACAAATTATACTCGAACTCACTAGACTATCAGGTCGCGTTAAATGTCAGTTGAGTATAACGGAGTACTATAATATATTGTGCAGTATTAAAACGTTGCAAAAATTATGTAATTCACTTTCCATTTACATATACCCCATACACGCATATCGCACACCCAGTACGAAAGTGACTCAACGTAAAATTTTCAATTTTCAGAAATCGATTAAAAATTATTTTTGACTTAATTGAAAATAGTTAAAAACAAAATCTTTGGAATATTTTTAGTAACAGTTAACAACAAAATACACTGATACCTTTATTTATAAATAAACAAGTGTATTCTACATATGTACATAGTTTAAGCAAACTGTTTTTAATTGTTATTACTTATTTTATTATTACCAGATGGTTGTGTCAAAATGGGCATCCAGGCTCGATTCCTGAATAGGAGAGCGCATTTACACGTCTTCAAAAATTATGTCGGTGCTAGTAACTATCATCTACTAGGAAAATACGAACATTCGATGCGAATGTGATATCTGAACATTTTTATGGAAATAATTTCCACTGGAAGTAACGAACAAACTGCAGGCTTTTATTAACCGTTGCCTTAGGAATACTCTTTGCATAATTCAGAGCTTTACAGCAAATGCACATCCATAAATAGCTAATGCAGCAGAGATGGGATTGAGGTTTGGCTGTGGACTGGGCACATATTGCGGAAGCTGACATACAATATGGCTAAAACGACCCTCAACTGGAATAGTTCGAATGGAACGCAAAGCCGTGGTCAGCCAATGAGGATGTTGCAAAAAAACCTAAACGAGATAAAGTCTATTCCAGAGAACGGTTTGATTGGTTAATTTTGAATTTTGAATACAATCACAAAAAACGAATCTCATGTTGACAGTACAAATCAATTCCGTAAAGCAATACATGTCATGATTCACAAAACGGAGTGTAACGAAAACTGGTGTTTGCATTGCATGCCTTCTACAAATGTAAACGAATACTCCCAAAAGCAACGAATACTTAACGATTGGTACGAATGGTTATCGATTGGTATGAATGGTTTCAATGCAAGCGTGCATACATACATTGCTAAATAAAATATTAAACAAACTGAAAGATGTCTTGTTTTCACAAAATAGTCTGTGGAAAAGAATATTACCGTTTGTTTTATTGAAGGATAAGAACATGTGTTTTATTATTGTAGAAATGAAACTATGTACATCGATTCATTCACTCAAAGCAACGAATACTGGACGAATGGTGTGAATGTTTTTAGTTATTTCATGTGGCATTGAATTATTTTGTTGCTTGATGAATAACGTGTTAACAAAAAGGGAATGTAAAATAGCAAACAGTTATCAGGAGTGATTAAACAAACGACAATGCACATTTTTATTATTGTCGAGTAAAAGCAATGCAAACGCAATGAATTTGTGAATGGTCAGCAAATGTGAATGGTCTATGTCTGTGCTCTGATCTATTCATAAAGATCCAAGCTGGAATGAGATCAAAAATCCGACAAAAAATTGTAGTAAAGTAACGGAATTTTTTACGACAGTATGCGTTACACAAATAACGCAAAAGCAGTTAATAAGAATAATGTCGTATGTACATAGCTTTTTCTTTTTGTTTCTAATAAGAGAACATTTATTTGTATAATAAACAAAGATGACGTGTTATTTATTCATCAATCAATAATATTTCATTTATTATAAGTTATTCGATTTCATAGTACTCGTATAATGTGACTTGATTACATAATAAATTTTGTTACTCATACTAACATTGATTGACTGCTATTAATTGCAAAATTTTGATGTGTATAATGTATACTATGTATGTGAACTACCGGAATCATTGATGCCAGATGTTTCGAAGTTATCATATCGGTGAAATTAATCCATTAATTAGTATCATGACCTGTTCTGAAAAAAATCTGAGTCAATTACCAAACTGACAAACTAATAGTCACAATCACAATAAAACAAACAGTGTAGGAGAAAACACGTAAACAAAATATTGTCTATATTCTACAATAAATTTTTGAGAATTGTATACCTATTTGTCGCCGTGGTCTAGTGGGTAGTGTGTTGGTTTATTAGACAAAAAGCTCGGGTTCGTATCCCAGGTCAGACATCAAAACGAAAAAATATTTCTTCGGCGACTTCCTCTCAGCAGATTTCTGGCATAGATTCTGAGAGTAAAAATTGCAATGAAAAGCTTCTGAAAAATCTGTCGTTCGGAGTCGACTTTAAACTGTAGGTCCCGCCACTCATGTATAAAATTAACGCACACAACATAAGTGGCGTGAGAAGCTAGGTCGTAATCCTGACTGAAGGGTTGTAATGGTCAATTATGTATGTATGTATACCTATTTGTATTAAATTTTGACTTTGAATAACGATGACGGAAATTTTTAAAATCATGTGTAGATGTGCTTTCAGTTCTACAGCAAACCCAATCTACGTGGCAATGTTTACTACATATTTACATCTATAGTATAATAAGAAGATAATTCAAGATGTTTAAACAACTCGTCCAGCCAGTTGTCAAAAAAGTACAGTTGAGAGATTACACTGACATCTAACAACTAAGTTCCCAAATTGTAAACATTTGGGTAACCAAATAATTGGAAGAAGAAGCCAACTTTTAAAACAGACCACCGTGAATTCCCTTACATGAACGATCCGTAAGTAATATAAATTAAAATTATAAATTAGCGTACATTGTATGGTAAATATTTTAAAGTTTTTTTTTTCTTATCTTAAATAAATAATTTGTTAATAAATTTGTAAATTTTGTGAAAATTGAGTAGGCAAAGAAATTCAAATATTTTCATCTCACACTGTATACACTGGTAGATAGTCTATCATAAAATATAAAAATAAGACTTTTTGAATTTCTGTTGTCTTTGTCACTCACATTTATTTTGTTTATCATAACAAAATAATAAAATATGAGATTTAGTTCTTGATGTAAAGATAAAAACTTAATTAATGATTTAAATCATTTGCGATATCGTTTTTGTTTGTTTTATTTTTTTTTTTTTTCTTATTAAATTTCCCGATAATAATTTGATACGTTCTAAACCATTATATGGTAATTATTAAAACAGTGCATAATACGAGTATTTGATTATCAAGGTGACAAAAAACATGAAAAGTAATTTTCATATTTGAAATATTAGGATGAGTAATCAAATGGTATTGCGTAAAACTTAAACTGGTAGTTCACATCCAACTCGTTTTTACACGGTAGATACGTTCCTCAGAAATCCGTGTAAAAAAAACAGTTTAAAAAAAGAGGCATTTCCTATAGTAAAATGGGGGATAGGTTCTGTGTAAGTTAAAATAAAGAACTATATTTATTCGTAAAACCGTAAAAAAAATGTTGAAAACTATAAAATTTCTGAAATGCATACAAATTGTATGTTCATATGACATTTTATTAAGCATTAAAACTTAAAATATATAATTCATACAGGTAAAAAAATGCTAGAACAAACAAAAAATCTGTTAATCCAGAATTAACAACAAAAAAACCAGAATAGAAATAAAGAAAAAATATTTACATAGCTACGTAATTATTCGTCACCACTTGATAACAAGCGGAATTGTTTGCAACGAACTTGACTAAAGTCGATATTACTGGATTCGTTTGGAAATAGAGTTTTAAACTGTCGGACTACTTTCTTGCTCCGTCGACTTTTTTATTAAAAAGTCTTTCATAGAAAGTTGAACTTTTGGTTTTTTAAGTTCTTTATAAAACTCTTTATGCCCAGCAATGAAATTACTAATATCTCGTTCGAATTTCAGGGCACGTTCCATATTAGAATCATTTTTTAAGTAATGATTCAACATGCTTATACTAAATGTTAGACCGTCATCAATAAAACTAGCAGTTAGTCGATATATTTCGGTCTCCTCGTCTTTATAGAGATCGTACTAAATTATAAATTTTTTTTTTCAAGCGTGTAACTTTAAATTCGTGAAAAAAGGGGTGGGAGTATTTTTCATAATAGAGTTTTCTCAACAGATGTAGAGAGGTTGGTACAGAAATAAAAAGTCGTAGAAAGTGATAGGACCACAGATCCCCTCGGCAAAAAACTTAATGACTGCTCAAAAATGATCAGAGGACTACTGAAATCTCGATAAACGTAAATGATGCAGTATACGCCTATATTAAATTTTTGTAACTATTAACTATTCGGATAAATTGACTACCTGAAAGCTGTATTTACCCCAACACGAACGAATTACCACATACTGTCCTGTTCCTCCTACACTCCTATCTATATTTTTATTTTCACAAGATCCAGAGCACTATATTGACATACACAAAATAGATCAAAAAAAATTCTAACGGAGTTGTCTTGTACAGCCATGAAAATTCCATTCTCCGTTTCAAAGACACTTAATTCTGCTTTTACACGGTAAATACCTTCCAGGATAAACCGTGTAAAAAAAGACATGAAGTACTTTGAAAAGAAGGGGATTTGTTCCTTCAACTTCAACTTTCAAAAAAAAAAAAAATGAAAAAAATTATAAAGTTTGTAAAGAAGTTAAAAAAAATAATTCATAGAAAAAACTGATAAAAAGAGGCTTTATAAAAAACTAAACAAAATTTTTATAAGCATTAAAGCATATTTCATTTCATAAAATGGAAAGCAAAAACCTAAAATAAAGTAACATAAATTTCAAATTATTGTAGTTCAGGAAGCCAAAAAAATAATACATGTTAATAAACAAAAGGTACATTCACCAATCCTTAAAGGTAATTTAAACAAACTAAAAATCATCAAAAGTTCATAAGTAAAAAATTAAAAGCAGTCAATGCGATGATGTAAATAATAGATATCATACGTGATCGGTTAAATAAGGCTGCTTCAGAATAGCTATCGATTACAACAGGATTAACGTTTTCAGTTTTCGATTGGACAGCACTGCGGTTAATAACAAACTCTGTTATTAACTGTTGCGATTTAGTTCTGGATTGCTCTTTGTAGAACTCATAGCAAGGAGCCATACAAAATTTCAGATCTCCTCGAAATTTTCATAAATTTTTCTCAACCGTGCTATATCAAATATCACCGTGTAAAAACAGAATCAAATTTTTTCTAGACCGTGTTGTTACAAAACCGTTTAAAAAAGACCGTGTAAAAACAGAATTGGGTGTATTACCCTGCGGCTAATTAATATTCATAGTCATTTTCACACTTTCCCCTTTATTGATGGTTTTACTTTGACAAGCACACATAAGGACCCTCTCGAAACAACTCAACGCTTACGTGTTTTCCAGCTACAGAAATGGTTAAATGCTTATAAAGGAAGGTAATGAACATAAATGGGTTTACGTAACCTTCACATTACGAAGAGACGAAACCTGCTCACCGCTCGAATAAATATCCATATTATTTCGGCGTTTACCTTAATAAACCCCAACTCGGAAATTTCATATAGAACTGAAATAGGATCGAATTAAATAGAAACTATTACAGATTGTATATCTTTTAATTGGTCCAAACTCAACTTTGATTTCTAGATTACTCAAACATTTCTGATCCGATATCCAAATTTTAAATCTTGTTGGAAAGGGGAGAGATGGATCTTTAAAACGCTATACATATATATATTCTTTGACTTATATTCTTTGAATTTTTTACTAAAATTGCAAAAATACTGGTCATGGAAATGTTGATTATGTTGCATAATTAAACCTTTAAAACGCAGGGTCAGTGACAACACCAAATTGACAAGATCGTACAATTTTGTATTTATTGCTTCAAAAGATGTGGAATATGAATCGTTAAGCAGTGGGCATGGAAAAATACATTTACACTGAGAAGAAGTTTAGTAGAGAAGGATCTATTTGGGAGGACATATTAATATGACACTAATGAACTGCAAAAACGTATTTGAGGACGAAAGAAGAGTACAAGACGAATCAAAGACTAATTTGATTGAGTGTTTATTATTATTTCTGTTCTCGTTATACAAAAAATACTTCAAAGCATATTGGAAGCAATATTATGGGTTGCGAATGTTTGTCATGACTTGGTGTGGAATCAATATAACGGATAACAACAACAAAAATATTTACTGCGAAATGTTAAATAAAGTGATTCAACTTATTTGAGACTGGGAAATGTGTTTAAAATGGAAATTTCAGCACCACAACGATCCGAATAGCATTTCGGCTATTGCGCAAAGATGGTTTCACGATAATGATGTAAACATATTGCAAGAAATTTAATACAATTGGATCACAAAAAACAAAATATAAGGAAGGCGCATTGATTCAAATAGGACTTATTGAAATTTGACGAATTCCATGCCAATGGAAAAACAGAGCTGTACTTAAAAATAAAGGCAATAGTGTAAATTATATATTTTTTTCAGTTTTCCAAGCAAATTTAAATTTTTTAAATCATTTTAGCTAATGACCCCACAAAGATGCATTGGTCAATTTCCTCTCCAAATAATAAATATAAATTAATATAAACTGACGTTATTTCTATTTATCGGTAACTGTAAATTGATTATGATATATGTACTTGATATGATATGATGATATATTCACTTAAATTGCTTGACTTGCAACATAACACTGTAACAGGCACTGCAACTTTCAACATACGTAAATATCAACAAAATCTGATTTTTTGTTTACTAGTCAACGACCTGGAATAAATACATACATACATAATTGGCCATTACAACCCTTCAGTCAGGATTACGACCTAGCTTCTCACACCACTTATGTTGTGTGCGTTAATTCTATACATGAGTGGCGGGACCTGTAGTTTAAAGTCGATTCCGAACGACAGATTTTCGAGATTTCATGGCAATTTTTTTTTTACTCTCAGAGTTTTTACCAGAAATCTACTGAGAGGAAGTCGCCGAAGAAATATCTTCATATTTTCGTTTTGATGTCTGACCTGGGAAAAAAATATAAAAACAGTTTCCGAAGGTATTTAGGCGTATACAATGTAGATATAAAAAAGTTTCGATTTTGAGAATAGCAAATAGCAATGAAACTGTCAGAAATTATTTTGAAACTGTAGTCTGTGTCATTCTGAGTTGCCATATAAATATGCATTCATATTAGTTTCGGTTATGGTCCATTGTGTACACACATGGTTGTATAAATATTTGTTCGCTGATATCAAATCATTTTTGCTTATACCGCTGGCCGGTATAAAATCCCCAATCTCATGAAAATATGTGCTTACATATATAAATTGCAAATGAAAAATTTGTTGGAAAATTCATTTTTCGAGAAGAAATAATTGGATTTTTAAGAGAGTAAATTAGCAAAACAAATATTTACTTGAGTCTTTTGAATAAGGTGATATTTAAAGTACAGTCAAAACTGATTGGATGAGCTGAAGCGATATAAAATTTTAAAGTATTTCTTAAGAATTTTTTTTTTTCAATTCGTTTTTTTTTTATTCCATTCCCTTAAAAAAGAGAACCTAGGTTACTACATTTAAACATTGTATCTATTATTGACATTTCGACATGAGATATGTTGTCAGATTTTACGTTATACTCACCGAAACTAAAGAGATCATGGGAACTAATCTGCCAGATAAATCTGTCTCGCTAAACCAATGTTGGGTTAAACCTAACCAAAGTCTATCTTACCGACCTCATCTCAGTTATAACAGGACTTTGGCTACAAATGTCTAGAAGGTAGGAATAACCGGCATAATTTACCACCACTGCTTCATTAGAAGTTGTAATGATGATAGAAAAGAGACCATTGTCAAACACTTGGGAGCCTAAGAAGATAAGGTATTATTGTTGAATGACGGAATAGGTACTGTCGGTATTAAAACAAGACGGAGTAGGAAGACTATACAAGAGAAAGAATAGGAGGAATGGAATATCTGAGTTTCGAAGTGCTAAATACTTCGATGTTTTTTTGAACAACAAGCTGAGCTTCAAAGAGAACGCTGTCCAAAAGGTGAAAATTACGATGGTTGAATGTGTTGTTGCCACTCCAACTATTTATATGCACATCTCTGTAGTTCCACCGACTATAAAATATGGAGTGATAGTATAGTTTACTTTCTCGGAAAAGAGATGTTGCCGTATATCTATCAATGGTAACCTAAAATTGTTTCGAAGAGGGATATGCACAGCGCTTAAACGATTACTTATTATTACGATTACTATCGAGATGAGGAGACAGGTTTAAAGAAATTGTAGAAACGTTGAACAACGTGCATTAAAAATAAAACCATTTTCTATGATTTATTGATCCACATTCGTATTAGCACTTTATGTTATGAAACATAAGAGGTGAAACCTCGAAAACTCGGAATTAATCTCACTGAATGCAATTCATTTTATTAAACGCAGTTGGTACTAGTGATTTGGGAATTTCAAACAACAAAAATTATACCGTTATAAATACATACATTATTGACCAATTTTAATTACGTCCTAACTTCTCAATCATATTCCATGCGTGATTCGATTCACTCCCAATGTCCGTTTGAGAGATGTTTTTATGGAAAATTTTTTAATCACAGAGCATTTGCCAGAAGACTGCTGAGAGGAAGTAGTAAAAAAAATACCCAGTAATAGAAAAATGCTTGTATTTCCATGATTAAACTTCAAAACAGTTGAAGTCAACTAAATAATTACTCACTACATAACAGATACATATGTACATATTTCATTGTACTACAAAGCCGTAGATGAACAAATGCACTTACATATATATGCATAAAGTATACGAGTACATATTAGAACTGATGCGTAATTTGTGTCCGGAACAGTTTTTTTTTTTTTTTTTAATTAAAACATTTGATCTCTCGTTTTGACCTCAACTGTATTGGAGACAAATAATTAACGACAACAAATATTCATTTTATTTCAGTCTGTATATGCATATATTGTATACGAACATATGTAAGTATGTATGTATATATCCGTATAATAAGTGATATATGTATCCCTTTGTATATGCATCTATTACATACATATGTACGTGTTTTTTTACATTACGAATATTTTAAGGCATATGCGTACGGAATTAAATACAATTTTTAATCGTAGAAAACGGATTAGAAAACTTCAAAATTTTGTGGTTAGAGTTTATTTTCAAAATCAAAGCATTGAAAAAGCAACAAAACTTGTTAACCCCGAGCTTTTATTGTACGTATATACGTAGATAATAATAATTTCAACGAAATTCAATGCTCAAACCTGCTTTTGAATTGTTTCTTTTTTCAGTTTCTCTTTAACTCAATTTAATTAATTAACAAATTAAGAATCGTTTTATTCACTGAGTTTGAAAAAGCTTTTAGCATTGTGAGAATTTGCTAATAAACGATTTACAATTGTATGAGCTAAATATCTAAGTATGTGCTTACATTTGTATTCGTAAGAGCGAATTAGCGTTTATTGGCTGGTTTGAAATTTTTAATTGCTTACACCAGTTGGAAACTTTGAAATTTCTTTTCCTATCGTGATACAGACAGGCAACTAATAAACATGGAATAAACCTTAAAGGTTTTTAAAATGGTGGCGTGCAGTCTCCAAATCAAAATTAATATTAATTATCTGAAAATTGATGTAGCACATCCAAACAGAGCGTATATGAATTATTCTCTATCCAGAAAACTGTAAGAACTAGAATTTTCAAATTTTGATTTAGTATCTTTAATACTTTTAAAATATAGATGAACGAGCGCCCTGGTAGTCTAGTGGGTTGTGTGCTAGACTATTAGCGTGGGGGGGTCGTAGGTTCGATTAACACCAGAAGCTCTGGTCTGTAACACTACACCGGGCATATGGTCGAAGTTACTCAGCTCGTAAATGATTAGAATATAATTTGTAATTGTATTGTAATTAATAAACAAATAAATAAAATATAGATGAACCAACAAAAAACGGAAATCGTTAAAACAGTAATTTGGATACCTCCCACATAAAGTACTTAATGTTTCGCTACTACAGAAAACTTAATTGGCATTAATTATTATTAATTGTATTCAATTAAGTTATCTTACTGCCTTTATTATTTTATTAGTATTGTGTTCACAAAGACATTCTGAAAATAGGATTTTTTCCCGGGAATTCCCATAAATTTGTATGCAGGAAATTCGAGATTTTTTTCATATAAGAAAAAAGATATACCGGGTAAAAGTGTAGCAGCTAAATTAAGTTTTTTAATGAAAACTCGATTAAAAGAGTATAATTTGGTATTTGAGATGAACATACATACATATCATATAAAAATTAACGCACAACGTAAGTGATGTGAGAAGCTAGGTCGAAATCCTGGCTGAAGGGTTGTAATGATGTAATATTGGCCAAAACTAGAGTACCCCCTCAGTATATTTTTTTAAATGATAAAAAGCTCTCGCGCTAATGTGAACTAATTAAATCTGACGTTGTTCACTTTTGCGAATTGTTCACATTTCCGAATACCGAAAATTTTATAACAGAATTATACCGTCTTTTAAACACAAATCATTTTTTTTTTTTAATTATACTTCAGAAACTTACTTCACAATATCTGAATAGCAAAGAAGGATAAATATGGAAGCAGATGTACTAACGCAAACATACATAAAACTCAGTTCAAATTATAGGACTTTTTGCTATTTTTCATCTTTTAGAGTAGTCAATAAAGTTAATTAAGGATTTTTTTTTCACTCGACCTTCCTCCAGACTGAGTAGGAAATGTGCGACCAGTCTGTAAAAACTTTTAAATTAGTCTAGAAATAATTGATCTGTCGATCGAATATTTTGCACTCAACTGATGCCTTGATAAGCCAGCTCTCCAATCCAATCATAAAATTAAAAATCAACCATCAAAATTGCAAAATCAATGAAGATTTATTCGGAGCCGCAAAAATAGCCTGGGAAGCATTGTCTCCTGAAATAATTAATAATTTAATATCCCCTATGTCTAAAAGATGTGCGTGTGTCATTCAGAAGAAAGGATTTGCAACGAAATATTGATTTCAATAGTTTTTTGTAGACCTTAATTTGTGGTGCTTTAGCTTTTGAATTTTATCTTTTTTTCTTATTCAATTCTGAATTCCTTAAGTTTGTGTTTTTCAATAATATGGATATTAATAAATAAAAAATATAAAAAAAAATTAATAGCTTTGTTTTCCTAAAAAAATTATGATTTAAAAAATGTACTGAAGGGGTGCTTTAGTTTTGGCCAATTCTGTATGTATGAATGTGTATATATGTATGTACATAACTTTACTAAACAAGTATTAAATTTTATCAAAAACGCCATCTGCAGAGCAGAGTTGTATATTATGTCGATGCATTAAATCTCGGCTATTGTCGGGGAAAGGATTTATTTTTCTCATTCTCCCGGGAATGAACTAAGTTCAGGAAATCAAAAGTCCTGATTACAAATAAAGATATGTACATATATATGAGGTATTTATTTATTTTATAAGTATTAAATCAAATGATAATTTAGATAATATGAAACAATAATTTTGAACTGAACATGAACTTACCGAGCATAAAAGATTAAATAAAAATAGTATATATTTCACCATTCCCATTCCACAGCTCATTTTGGATTTTTTTTTTCTTTTACCGCTTAGTTAACTATTAGAAAATAAGTAATAAAACAATTCATTTAGGTTTTTGTAAAAGTTTTATTAAATTCATACAAAACTTATGTAAACCATAAAGATCTTGCTCTCGTTTACAAAATCAGGCAGAAGTGGTGTTTCTCAAACAAAATTTGTTTTATTAAATAAAAACCTTTAAACTAAAAAAATGTAATAATAATATATGTATTGTCTCATTCGAATGCATAATTAAGTATAAAAACTGCTCAAATTGCTGATTTTATTAATAATTAAATTTGTGAATTTATTTTCTTTACAAATCGTACCCACACCCGGACTAAAGTTCATGTTGTATGACGTGTTTTTACTTTAAGAATTTAACATTTTAATCAATTTCTTAAAACTTTATAAAACAAAATTTCAAAGACAGCAAATATCTATGTATGTATGAACTTCGATCTCTCTTTTTTTTCGCTTTTGGCTGAAATTGTAGATTTAAGAGAATAAGATTAAGAAAAGCAAAATTCTTTAAATTCGGTCATTTGTCGAATACTATATAATAAGAAAACGCTTTTTTTAATAAGCATAAATCGGTGATATGTGTAAATAAACAAAAAAAACCGGTTATTCTTTTACTTTTGGCGTTGAAAATAAACTTTTAATTTGGTGGGGCCCCAAAATGTTCAGCTTACTATTAGTAATTCAAATTTGAATTTCATGTATACATACATACGCTATTTTCATTTTTAAGTAAAACTTTGTTGGAGAACTTTTAAAATTCGTTAGAAAAGCAAATAAAAAATATTGTATATATAATGTACACAAAAATATTATAAATACATAGTAAGAAATATTTTATCATATATTTTCTTAATTGGGGCGGTTTGCTTTTAAAATTATGATAGATGTTGTGTATGTTAGATTTTGTGTGTGACAATTTTGATATACAAAAAATGTCTAAATTCTAATTGCGTAATTGTTCTCAATAGTAATTATCAAGTCAAATTAATTAATTTAACGAACTAATTCTGGCAGCAGTTTTTGTTTAGGTAAAATAGAGGCTTTAAGATCATGTAACGCCTTCCATATCCACGGATAATGAGCAGCCTTGAATAGAAAAGCTTCTCGTTTTTGTGTAGATGTCTCTGTGTTTTCCAAATGTTTATAGTATTTGGCATTTCTTTTTACACTGCCATTGACATCTTCGACGTAGCGGGCAAAACGCAATTTTAACAGAGTTTCAGAAATATCCACTAACCGATTGCCTTTAGGTGGATGTACTAAACAAAGTTGTGAAACCACAAATTGGTCCGATACACGATTATTTAGCGGTATGAATGTGGCCTCCCGACCAACCAAGCAATTTTGTAACCATGAAATGCCATTTCCGTTCACCTTTACGCCTGGTAATTTAATTGGCAACAAACGTTTGCTACTCATAAATAATGGAAACAATGGACGGTGACTGACGAGTAGTAAAGTATCGGAACCTTTTTGTTGTATGTCCTTAACGACACCAGTGTGCATGACTCGTTCATTTATCAAGCGATCCGGTATGTGAGAAGGCTTCTTAAATGGCCGCACTAAATAAGCAGGCTTGCGCTTGGCATATGCTACCAACAACATTAGACCAGAAGTACCGTATATAAGAACCTCTGTGCCTAGTGTTTCACGTTCCATCAAGTTGCATAAGGTTTGATAATTTTCAGCGATAAACGATTTTGTTGCATCCATGATCACATATATTTTTAAAATTCAGTCTTATGATTATTGTTTCACGAATTAAAAATTTTTATGTTTACAGTTCAGAGCCGTTGTTTGTGTGTTTATTTTCGTGATCTTTCTTTTCTATATTACTTCGTTGCTTCGTTACTTTGTTTTTCTGTTTGTGTGTGATATATGTATGCATGTATTTAAGTACTTTTCATAATGTCTTTTTTAACCTATAAAAATTTAAGATGACGATTAGTTTTGACTTTTTATTGAGGAATGCATTAAATAATCATTATATGTATGTATTTATATCCATTCGATGACATCATTTACATTTCTGTTTTGGCATTCAGCAATATAGTCACCCACTGTATGTATTAACCGGTCAACAAATATTAACTCTTAACAGAATATATTATTTTCAGTCGATTCAATTATAAAACTTTTATTTTCCGTAGCCTTTTGTTTCTTTCTGATTTTGTTTCACTTCTAATTTCGTTGAAGATGAAAAAACTTCTACGCCATGAATCTGTCAATTCGTTTTGTTTTGTTCAGTTCAGTTCAGTTTTATTTTGTTTGGATTTATTTTTATACGATACTTTGCCGCACTGTTGTTGCTGTATTGTTTTCACAATTTGACTCTGACATTTTCTTTCGTGTTTTTGTTTTCTTTTTTTTAGTGTTTTATTTTTATTTCAATATTCGTATTTTTAAAATTGAGGGTCGTCGTATATTTGTTGTTAGCCTCCGACTAACACCAATGCATTCTTTAAATACGTATAAGGTGCACAAAAATATTGAAATGCCTACAATAAAAAGCTTTATAAAATGCGCCTAAAGTACACTCTCTGCTTATTTACCTAAACGAGAACATACAAAAAAGCTTAAAAGCCCTTTTTTCAAGTTTTGTATGAATTTAAATTTTAAAACTTAAAACGATCTTCACTTTGATTTCTACGTATTGTCTCACACTCAAGTTACCACAAACTCTTACTCATTTATAATGAGTTTGTATTTATTTTTTTTTTGTTGCTTCAAGCTAATTTCGTTAAAACATCAGTTATGTTTTAAATATTAAAACTCTCAAAAAATAAAAATCACCTTTATGAATGTATTAATTGCGAAAACGTATGTTGATCTTTCACTCTTTAGTTTTTTATCGTATTTTATTGATTTTACGTCTGAATCAACGTCGTGTTCGTTACAAACTGATTGTCTCATTTGATAGCTGTGATGCAGAAACCACCAGTTGAACATTTAGTTGGTTTAGTTTATTAAAAAATGTGCTAACAATTCACTCTCCTACATCGATATTCATTCAGCTCTTTAAGCCATCTCTAATAGGAATTCATTCAAATGAGAGTCGAACAAATCTAATTTAACGTATTTACTACGTTTTGGTTTTTAATAGGCGTTAGATTTCGTTGAACTGACTGGCTGGCTCTTTTACGTATCCATACATCTACACGTAACATAAGTGCTTCATGTGTTTGTTTGTCATTTGCTTATTCTTGTGATTCTGAGAGCTAATGTTTTTCTCAAATACATGTCTAATGACTGAAGCAATTAAATATAAGCAGAATGAAATAATTTCAAAATACAAACATTTTCATTATGAACGCATAATATCTGTGGTCCCAAGCAATAACACCCTAAGTCAACTTAAGTCTCAATTTGAACTACATATGCTATGATATTCCTTTAAAAAAAAAAAAAACTTTTTATACATAGTTACGTGAAATCCCTTTTGTCTAACAATGTGTTTTTTAAAAGTTATTAATAAAAAACATGTTGACCTAAGTCGCAAAGACTTTTTAAATCTAAAAAATGTGATTTTCAGTACCTTTTTACCATAGGTTTGCACGTATAACTACCATTAATTGCGCAATAAGGTTTTTTTCATGCACTTTCTCAATTTTTTTAGAAACACTTGTGTACCTGTATAAAAAGTATTTGTCTCGAAAATATCACTTTCAACTTGGGACCACAGATATAAATTAGTACATACATAGGTATATACATAAATGAGTCAATTATGCATTAAAAAGATTAAATTTGCCAAATTTAATATTCACATAATGGTCGTCAATGTATCCGACGGATATTACAATAAAATTTAATGGAAAAATTAAATGAAATTTGAAGAAAGCCATTTAACCCCGTTCCCTTGAATATGCCAAATAATTCAAAACAATGAAATCGCTATAACTTAACGTACATAAATCTAGCTTATAGCTAATTATATACCCGCAACTGTGTTTAATATTAGATTTCGGTAAATTTAAGATACTTTAAAATATTTGAAGTTATCGTACAGGGTTCATAATTTTTAATAGAATGCGAAAGTGTAAGAAATATTGCACACGCATTTTTTCACAAACTCCTTAACATTCCAAACTTTCTGCTCAAGGTTCAAAAGCGTACAAAGTACAAAAGCGCCATAAAGGCGACATGATACATTAACTTACTCAATCGCATGTATGACACCAAAATATAACTGCATATCCTTTTCTGTTTTTTTTTTATATTTTTTTACATAAATTTTTGTGTTATTCGAATACAAATCCTGTCTTGTGTTGATTTGATTGATGATTTTTATCTATACCCGATTCACAGCTTCACTTCAAATAAAAAATAGCTGGATCTAGTGGGAAGTAAGCGTAAAATAATTATTAATGTTTTCCCTTTTATTTGTTATCTGTCTATGTTCTTTATAATTTTTTATATTCCCGAATAAACAATGAATAAATTTTTAGATAGAAACTATCATTCACATTATATATTTATTGTAATACGTTGCATAAAGGGCTAATGAAGTTTTAGTTGTTGTAATCATTCCAAAACAAATACTAACAGACATACATCGAATTAGCTAATTTATAGATATCTCTTAAAGGGGAGGATTGCCACGCCCATTTTTGGTGGGATTGTCGATATCGAACATGCTTAGATTAAGGGTAAGTCTGTTGAGAGCGGTCTTAATGAAGTGACTGCTTTTATTGAGGCGAATTTGGCTAGGGATGAGTACACACTGTCGGCTTTCCTTGATATGGAGAGGGCCTTCAATAACGTTACCACTTCTTCTATTGAGAATTGACTAACACATGCCCCAGATTTTCTGGTGCGGTTTATCATACATGTTGGGTAACAGACTAATCCGATCGAATCTGGGTGGATGTCCTGTCGTCAAGCGTACTTCGTCATAGGAGATACTGTTAACCAATGGTATTTTCAGTGATCAGCGAAATATCCACATATCCAAAGAATACATTTTGATTTTATTCCAATTTATTGACTAAACTGGATACGCAAAATATATATAGACCTTTATACTGTGGGATAAAATTAGTCTCAAAATCATTATTTTAATTATTACTTATAATTCGTATAACAATTTTTTATTTGAATTATATCATGAATATAAAATGATAAAATTATGTTTTTCTACAGTGCATTGTAAATTTAAGCTTAAGCTAATCATCTAGGATGTACAAAGTATGGGGACAATTTTGTTATTATTACAATTAAAACATACGACGATTATAATGCAGTGGTTGCTGAGGCTGCTGACCAGGTTGCCCTGGCAAAACAGTTATTTGTTGTCGTGATAGTTGTTGTTGATCGTGACCAGAAGTACGGCTTTGGGCATAACCCTGGCTAATACTGGTGCCAGGTTTTGGGTTCTGAAATGAGACTAATCGTAAGTAAAGAGAAAATCTTAACAAAAATAGTACAACCTGTTGTGGACCTCCGCTTATTTGCATAACATTCGGATGAAGAGGCATATTGGGTATGAGAGGAGTGTATACAACACTTTCGGGTAATTGGTGTGGTGGTGGTCCGCCATGTGTGGGGGGTCCGTCATGTTTCACCTCGACATGATAACGTTCCGATATTTTTTCCATAGTTATTTGAGGCTTTTGCGATTGAACATTGGACACACTGCTACCCCCAGCTTGAGAAATCGGTGGTTGGTCCAAATTTATATGATAAACTTGTGTAGGCTTTTGTCCTGTTACATCTGGTTTGGAGACAGGTACCGATGACGAAGGAGGCAATTCTAAATGGTAGCCTTGTCGAAGTGGCAAATTATAATGAGCATATATAATAGCTGGGGCTCTTGCATCTGGAGGTGGTTGGGGTGGTGGAGCATTACTTGTTGTTTGATAAAATAATGTTCCTGGTGTTTGATATTGTGTATGAGGTTCTGCAATTTATAAGGCAAGAAATTATTTTTTTAAAAAACATTAAAAAGAATTTATAAACATACTGTTCCACAAAACTCTCGCAGAATCAGCTCCTCGTCTAATTTCTTCGTGTTCTACAATTAAAAAAAAAGTAATTAACAAATTAAATTAACTAGAGCATTTTTTGATTTACTTGGCTGGGAATAATTTGTTGTCTTGTAATAAGCTTGTTGGGTTGGCGAGGGGCTACGGCCTCTTTTAACCGGAGCATTATTAGGAGGCTTAAAATATAAAAAAAGCATGAGAAAATTAAAGTAAAACAATAGTTTTTGTACCTTAGTTAATATGTGCATAGGATGGTGTTGTACTCGTACTGGAGGCACAAAGACCGGAGGCTGAGGTGCAGTTGCCTGCTGCGCTTGCAATGCTTGCATCGCATACATTTCGTTATCTTTCTGTTGTTTCTTACGGTTTTCATCCTCATTTAACACCTTTTTTAATTGCAACACTAACTGCTGCTTTTGATTATGAAGATCTTCGAGTTTCTTTTCCATTTTTGTAATCTGGGTACGAGTTTCTTCCAATGTCATGTCATTCTGTCGTTCTCGAGCTTCACGCTCTTTTCGCAGCCTGTCTTCTTCTAATTTTGCTTCATATTCTGTAGATAGAAATTCACTTGTTTTTGATGGAATTTAAAAACTACACGTAATTCAAGTTGGTACCTTCTTTTTTCCTTTGACGTTCTTTAAGTATAAACGATTTCAGAGCTCCACGAAGTTTTTCTTCACGTTCTGCTTTTGCCGCTGCCTGTACCGCCGCATTCGAGGTATTGTTATTCGACCCCGATGCGGGAGGCATTTTAGAGTTGAACTTCTTTTCGGTAATTTTGACGATTTTTTTTAACAAACTCGAGCAAAATAAAAATAATCTAGAAGGTATGTTTTCTTTAAAAGTTTTACACAATGACAATTCGAGTGTATGTTTTTGTACCGTGGTGTATGTTTAGTGCTGGTGTCCGTTTAGTGATGGTTATTAGAGTTACCATATCAATCGTTTACAACAAGAATAATATATTCACAATGTGAATTTCACATACACTGATAAACTATTTTTTTACGATCATTGATATAACATTAAATATAAGGTAACTAAATTTTTAATTTTTTTTTATTCCCAATTTCATGTTTATTTGAGAGATTTATCTATAATATTACAACGAATGATAAAGTAATTATAAAAATTTCGAGCTTTTTTATTTTATTTTTATAAGAGTGTTTAAAGGAAAAATAGGAAAACCTTTATTTGATAATAAAAATTCAAATATAGTTAGAAAATATACAGATATACAAATAAGTTATGTAACCATAACATATTGTTACTCGTCATTTTCAATTTACTAATTTTAATTTTAGAGATCGTTTTCTCTCGACTATCGACATTCTATGGATTCGTGATATTTAATATTGATTCTTTTTACCACAATGTAACCTTTTTACGAAATCAATAATACTTTCGTAGCCAGTTTCGTTCTGAAAAAGTTGAGTAGAAAATCTGCAGTGCTTATTGTTCATGATCTTAAAGGTTCAATTAGTCGTGACTTTACCATAACGCTGTAGTCGTAACATATCCATAACCGTAAATTTATTATTAGCAGCAATCAGTGTTGCCAAAGCCATAAACATGTATTTACGTTAATTGCACATATGTATTTTTCAAAAGTACAAAAGTAAAGAAAAAAAATGTGTATACATGTAAGTAAATTCAGCAAACAGCTGTTTATGGTTCTGGCAAAAAACCAAAATTCAATTGGTATATACGGTTATCGTTATGACTATGGCATTATAGTAAGTCACCTATAATCGAAAACAGTGATGTCCATAAAGTTAGTTAAAACAACTGATTTATATGGTTAAGTCACGACTAATTGAACCTTAAGACATTTATTCTGAATTATTTGGAGATTTTCAGATGTGTCCTTGCAGATTTATATCAAGTAGGACTTGCATATGTCAAAATTGGTCTTATTATGCATTTAAATATTAAATTTTTATTTTTTGTATTGAGAGCTGAGCGTTTGCTGAGTATTGGCCAGAATGATTTCATTGTTTTAAGCGCTTTCTTGCTTCTCTATATGGTTTCCAAAATTAAGTTTATTATCTAAGCAATTACCGAAATATTTATTTTAAAAT
Organism: Sarcophaga peregrina; assembly: GCA_014635995.1. Classification (NCBI taxonomy): domain Eukaryota; kingdom Metazoa; phylum Arthropoda; class Insecta; order Diptera; family Sarcophagidae; genus Sarcophaga; species Sarcophaga peregrina. Next base: position 58,998,234 of record CM025793.1, read on the forward strand.
TTTTAAAACTACAATTTAAGCAAAAAATTGTTCAAAATGACATTTCTAGTATAATTTATTTAATAAGGAACTTATTTTTTTATTTGAAAAAATTATTCTCTAGCTTATGTTTGGTTAGTCAACGTATTAATATAAAGCTCCCTTATTTAAAATATCATTAGTCTTTGTTTATTTTGTGTTTTAAATCAAAACATTTGCAACAGAAAAATTTTAGCGCCAAACAATTAATTAAAAAAGGTGAAAAAATAAAAAATATCAAAAAGAATATAATTTAATTTTTTAATTTATACAAATCAAAAGAAATATAATTTAAATAAGGCGAATATATTAAAAAATAATAATACAAAAATATATAATAAATTATAATATAATAACAAATATAATATTCATGTCTTGTGTTTGAACCTAAATCACAATGCCAAGCAAAGTTACAACTGTCAAAAACAGCAGAACGACGCGATAAAAAAAAACAAAATTTCTGAAATTAATTTTTTACATGCAAAAGCGAAAGAAAGTTTAAAAGAAAATGCTAAAAAGTTTCTCACACTTGTTTCGAATCTAATTTCAACGTGAAAAAGGCGTCTTTCACGCAGAAAACTGTAATGCAAAAGTTTAAGAGGAAGTGAGTGCGTTGTGTAGTATTAACTGACTAATTAGGTACGACGTAATATTTCGTCATAGACAAAGAACTTCTGTAATGGGAATGACGACATTTTTTATCATAGAAATTTGTCGTAACCTTTTTATATTTTGTACTGTTCTGACAATTTTATCGATAAAATCATCAATCGAATGGCCGAAATAATTGCCAAAAATTTGATCCGTTGAGGAGGACTTCCGTGACACGCAAGTCAACTTACAAATAACTTGATGGTACAAAAACAATTATTTATTACACTATCAGAACTAGTTAAAAACCTGCAACTGCCAATAACTATCAGGAGTGTGTTCACGCTTGGTAGATGTCTCCTTACGAGATCACCGTTCGACAAAAAAAAAAAAAAATACATTTATTTCAAAACATAACCAATTAAATTTTGGCAGACACCACATAAACTGCTCATTTTCCAAAAGGCAACGAGTATTATGGAAATTGACACTCGCTTGGGTCTTCCAACATCACAATGACCCAAACAAAGCATATATAAAAAGTGGTCAATTTATGGTTCATAACTAATGGATTGGCCACCTTAAGTACCCAATTTAAAACCCATTAAGAACCTTTGAAAAATTCCAGCTCTATAGTTAACAATTAAAAATAATCTATGCCAACTGTACCGTCAAGAATTTATTGGTCTTGGTACTAAAGTCAAGATAACCGTAAGTGCATCTTACACATACGATTTTTATAAAGGACGTATTGCTAATTCTCTTCTTAATATAATTTATTACAGAGTGTAGCCTGGATTGACAGCGACTGAAATTGTTCCTGATGAATATCGTACTGGCAAGTATCCAATAATGCAGACTGAGGACGTTTCACAGTGCATTATGTTTACTTTATCGACTCCCCCACACGTTCAAGTTCATGAAATTTTAGTTGAGCCAAACGGTGCACCCTAAAGTAATTGGTATTTTTAATAAATATTTTTGATTTCATCACAATAAAATCCATTTTAATATATATTTTTTTTTAATTAATCACTTAGACGAACTATTTAAAAACATTTAATATGTGTATCAAACGTTACAATGAAGATTTTGTGTAATATAAAGTCACTTGAAAAATAATAAGGACACCAGTGTAGCACACAAGGAGAAAACACGCATCGAAGACGCATTTTTTCATTCGGAATAATATCGCAACACATTGAGAAGGTTTAAAACATAATCAGTTATTTTTTAAATGCCTTCTACACGATATAACACCATAATAGAAAAATAATATCAAACAACAATATTGCCATCGCCATGATTAATACGCTCTTAACAGAAACTCTAAATAAATATTACATTTTAACTGAAACAAATTTGTAATCTATAACATAAGTTATTTTTTATTAACAGCAAAGTGGTACATTTACAATCAGAATCGATAAAACAAATAATCAGGGTTGTTGCAGAATCCAAGTCAGAATTGTCATTTATCAGAATTGAAAATCGATTCTGATTTGAATTGGTGTCATGAAATCGACTTGTTTTTCCTTTATTTCGAAAATTAACAAAACCTATATTCGAATCAGATGTTTTGCTTTGTTTACATTTTAAAATAATTTTTTTGATAGATTTTTGCAAAAATATTATATATTATATAAAAAAATAAATAATTTGTATCTAAACTAAAATGGTTGAAGCGGTAGTTTTATTTTTAATGATGGAGGAAACAAAAAATGAAAAAGTGAAACGAAAAATATTAAGGGACTACACCAATCCACTAGAGCTGCCGGAAACAGCGTAAGTAGACATTACAATAAAAACCGCAATGATAAAGTTATTAACATTTACAAACTTTAAAGATTTATTGGACAATTTCGTCTGAATAAAGAAGCTTTTCGAATGTTGTTGAACATCATTGAAACTCACCTGCCTCCTTCAAATATTCCTTGCGTTAATTTAAGAAATAAGTTATTTTGCGCGCTATTTCTGTGCTTTCCCCTATTTGTATGATAGAAAAAATATAAACCTCTTTGTCTTTTATTTTTATAAAATTTAATTTAACTTATATTCTGCGTCAATTTCATTTACCCACACAAAACAAAACAAATAAAATACAAATCTGGCGCCTGTCAGCTAATCAGAATATTTCTGACAAAAAATCGATAAAAACAGTTTCTGTGACACGAAATTCTGGCAACAATTCTGATTCGAACATAAAACCGATAACATCTGTTACTGTGACACCAATATTAACTTTTTGTCGATTTCAATTCTGATTCTGACTGTAATCAGATTCCATGACAACCCTGAATATTTTCTGATTACATATTCAAGAGCTGAAGTCGATAACGATATGACACAACATGTACAGAGTCAACAGTGTTGCCAATTTAGTGCTTTTTGCACTATTTATGGTGCTTTATGAAACGTCGTACGCGTAATTTTTTTCTTCTAGTGCCTTTTTACGGAGAGGCACTATTATGGTGCTTTTCAAATTTCATTACAGTGCTTTCAGTGCTTATTGGTGAAAAATATCCAAATTTTTTTAAGCGTAAAATTTACAACACGATATCAATTGAAAAGGCGGGTTAATGTATTTTGAATATGTGGCTGGAACTTAAAACACATTTTAATATTCTTAAGGACAGTGGGTATGTTTCACTTAAGGATATGTACAATAATAATAACAATTTTGTATATCTCACGTATTTAAGTTCCATTTTGGGAGAGGTTCAATTTAGCATTTGAAGCAAAAAATGCAGACCACGTTAAGTTGTATAATGATTTGTATAGATTGCTAAAAAATCTGACTAACAAATTGATAATAAATTGTGAAAATTTGTATTATAGAGAAGGTGATATAGATAGTAAATATAATACATTGGTTATAGTTTTGAAAAGGCCTCCAATGAATACCAAAAACAGAAACCGAAAAAAATATTATTAAACAAAAATGTGTTCTTTTCACTAAAAACCTTAGTTATGAAATTAGAGCTAGACTTCCAAGCAATTTAAAAATTTTACAAAAAGCTTCCTTATTCAGTGTCGAAAATATATTAAGTAATATAAATAATGATCAGTTAATAGAATTTATAAGCAACTTTATAAATGATGTAAATACATTATCAACAATAGAAACTTGTTTAGAAAATTTAATTTAATTGGGAAAACAAAACTAGAAGAGATCTGTTTTGGAGGTTAGTTAATATAAAAACTCGTTAGGAGAAAAAATATTTTTTAGTATTAGCACAGTTTGTTCTTCGAATATTAAATTTTCCTTGCTGTAACGCAGAGGTTGAGAAATATAGTTCCATGAATTTATCAAAGAATAAAATTCGAAACCGACTATCATTAAACCTTGTTACTTCGATTTTACACATAAAGTATGGACTACGTAGACTCAATTTCTGCTCTAATAATTATGCAATACTTTCCGAGGTCAGCAAAAATATTTATTCAAACAAAACTATTGTGGCCAAACGTGGTTGAAGATTTAAGTAACTTTTTTAATAAGGAATTTTGTATAAGGGTACCCACACACTTAAAATTTTTTAAATTATAAATTTTAATTTTATAAACTATAAAATATGAATTGTTTTCTTTTATTATTTCATGAAGAAGAAAACATCATATGGTTTTCGGCGAAAGAAATTCTTTTATCGTTTTCTTTCTTTTTTTAGAAAATATTTTTTTAGGTTTTCTCAATCAACATATGGTGTTAGGTTGGGAGATTTCTTTATTTTTAATTTTTTAGTGTCGAGTATTTTTCTTTTAATATAGCAAATGATTATGGTTCTATGAGCACGGATTTTTTTGGCATCATCAATATTGTTTTTATACATATCACTAAGGTGATCAATAGCATTGTGCGACGTATGTTCACATACAATAATATGTTCACATAAATAAAGCGGCTTATTGCATTTTAACGTTGTCAACAATATTTGCATTTGGCGAAAATTCCAATTTTTTCTGGCAGGATCCCCTAAGCGATGACTTAATAGGTCGTAAAGTTTTTCAAACAAGGAGTATTTCCAATACTTAGTTACAAATTCGAATCCTTTAACTTTGAACTATAGCAACAGAAATGTTTTTAAATATAGTTTCACAATATGTAGTAGGTAAAACATCGAAGTACTAGTGGTTAAGGCTTTATAGTTCTTTTTATACCTAGATGGTTACTCTTCTATTTTGTACATTAAGGTTCCTTTTCGTTGAATCGACGAACACTTTCACCCTAATTGGTTACTGTTCGTCAAATCGACGAAGCTCTTTTACACTTTATCATATAATTCTTTTATGTATGACCAAATTTCGCTCTTTTGAATAATGCCGATTGATTACGAAAGCTTGTTGTGATTAAAAGTCCTTGGGTCACCCGTTTTTTTAATCCTGGATGGTAATTTTTGTACAGTAAGGTTACTCTTCGTCGAATCGACAAACAAAAAACAAATTTTTTTCGTCTATTGACTGTAAGGTTTTATTATCAAATAACGTCGTTGAAAGCAATAGCGAAATTTGGTCAAACATAGAAGTGTTAAATAATAAAGTTTAAATGAGCTTCGTCGATTCGACAAAGAGTAACCGTCCAGGGTTAATACGAAATTACAAACTATATTGAACATACTACATAGAAATGCTTTACCAACACTCTAAATACAATACAACCCTGCATATCACAGTAAAAAGAAAAAATATAACAACAAAACAGAAAAGACTGACATTACGTTTTTTGTTCTCAATCTTGTAAGAAGTCAGAAAAGCTAAGATCGGGTGAAATTTTATTCTTTTATAAAAAATCTTTTATGTATTTGTGTATAACTATTTTTAGGAAATGTTATTTTTAAGTTAATTACTACTCTCCTAAAGTATTTGCAAATAAAAGTTTTTATTAAAAGACGGAAGTGTGTATAACGATTACAATTTTATTCATAGTTTGAGTGTTGTATGTAGAAAAAGTTCATAGATTTAAAATGTTTGCACCCGAAAATAATGTAATACTTAAAAATTAAAGAAAAAGAAGCGACATACAGATTTGGTATAAACGTAAAAATAGGGCTTAAACAAACAAATATATACATACGCACTTACGTTCAACATCAGCGGGCAAGCAAGTAAGCACGAGTGCAACGAAGCGTTTCTCTTTAGTGCAGCGGCAGTAGGAACATAAACAACAAATACATACCAACTTTTCCTTCTTCAGTACAACAAAAAAAAGAAGAGAAAAATACCAGGCAGCAGCCAACAAACAAGCAGCCAAATTAACGAAAAAAATTTATACAGCAAGTGAACCAAAGAACCTGAACAATAATGGCGAGTAAGTACAATTCCAGACATACTTTAATAAAAATGTGTAGTTTTTTGTATTTATTTTATTCGTTTATTCTTGCTTTTGTTCAATTAACTCCTTTGATAAACTTATAAATATACAGAAATATACTCTTCTGACGTTTTTTTTTTCTATGCGTATATATCTTAATTGTTTTTGTTGTTTATTTAATGTAACGTAAACAATTGTTATAAGAAGAAAAATTTAACGAACAAATTTAAAATAGAAACAAAATATTTACATTTTCTGTTGTGGCAATGGAAATTGTTAGAAATAGTCTCGGTAACTTTCTAATTGGATGGATAGCTTTGAGCATGTTCCCATTTGTAGGAGACCATGCTGAGATTAAGTGAACAAGAGACAGAAGCGACTTATGTAGAAAAATCAATATTTATATCACTGTACTTGTCTTTACAGTCATCGTTGATTTCGATTCAGGCAGGCAGGCATGCTAGTCAGTTTTCATCATCTTGATATAAATGTACCCATTCCACTTTACTTAACATTTAAATAATTTTCTACATCTATTGTCTCCCTTTTAACCTTTTCTCCGTTTCTCCGTTTCTCCTTTTTAACACTTTTCTCCACCCATTACCGCTGCCCACCACTGTCTGTTTATTTTATAATGGTGTTGTGTGTTTATTTAACGATATACAGGATTTTTTCTTTACAACACTTATTTTACATGATTTACCTTCGTTCAGTATTTTATTTTTTGAATGCATTTGTTTCTGTGTTTATATAAAATTCATTCATTTTCATACACATTTACACGATTTCAGTAATTATACTCCGTTTGAGACTAGAAATTTATACAGTGCACGCGCGCTAATGTGAACACAGCTTAATGTGAACACTTTTTTTTTTTGCTTCATTGACAATTGATAATTTGAACTGAATTATTTTTTTAATTTAAAACGTTAAAATTCTGTGTTTATTAGTTGCGGGAATCCCCGTTTTAGGTGTACATATATATTAGTATACTGCTTAAATATTTATTCTTCTACTGTGAAGAAAGTTTGTTAAAGATTAAATTATAAAAAAATTTATAAATAATGGTTTTTGTTTAAAAGATTGTAGGTATAATTCTGTTTGAAAATTTTCGGTATTCGGAAGTGTGAACAATTTGCAAAAATGAACAACGACAGTTTCAATTAGTTCATATTAGCGCGAGTGCACTGTTTCTACATACCTATGTGTTCTTATTATTGTATACAAGTTTATACATACAGAAATATGTTTTATTTGTGTAAGCGAAAATCTACACTAATCATCATATTTCGTATGTTTACCATCCGCTTTAATTCTTAAAGAAATGTTATATAAATAACCAACGTCACCTTGGGATGGATCCTATTGATTTCTCTTTAAGTTGAAATTTTTTCGAGTACAGTACTGAAAAATTGAGGATTACAGCGTAAATGTACTCTTTAACAAAAACAGTGAACTTAGCCGGCGAATTTGTTTTATGATCAATCGAAAATATCCTAATTATGTATATATGTAACGTCACACAAACGTTATACTTCAAAAACCATATAACAATTGAAAAAAGATTTTAAATACAAAAAAAAAAAAATAAAAGATTATGAAAACAGATTTTTATATTACTTTTCGTTAATTTTTTTATTATTTCTTTGCTTTGTTTCAGTTTCATTAGTAAAATCTTTTCTAATCATATATATTATTTCTAAAGCACTTTTTTTTATCGGTTACAAATATCTCCCATACCACCGCATCAAATTTAATGAACGATATCTCACTTAAAAGCTTATATCTAACACTAATAGTAAAAAAATAATTAGAAATTGAAAAATCAATGTTTTCATGATAAAAATCATATTTTATATAGAACTGCATAATAATACTGTTGTCATTGTGATTATATGTTTTTGTTCAAGTGTGCTAATACAGGGTCGCTTAATAGTAATGCAGTTCTACAAAATATAGTATGTATTAAAATCTATTCTGGCAATACCGCTATTTACTATAATGCCGTTTATTATTAAGTCAGTTATATATAATATGCATATTAAGTTGTAAAAAGCTGTTTTGGCAAGGCTTTGCAGTAGTTGTTAGATCAAGTGCGATAAACAAGGTCGCTTAATTATAATGCTAGTCCACATAATAATATATAAAGTTGTAAAATCCATTTTGTTAATGTCGTTATTGTCATGGCATTGTTTGTTTTATGAAGTGTAGTTATACAGGTTAATAAATGGTACCAGGCCAATCGCAACAAACTTGAGAGAGCACATCATATGAGCAAAAATTATTCATACCGATAAAACTGTACTCATACTCCGAATCAACCTTACATCTTCTGATCCAACTGTCCCTTTCCGAATGACATGAAAACAATTCCCTGTGAAAGTTGCTTTTGCTATGACGATAAACAAAGCACAAGGTCAAACTCTTCAAAAGGTAGGATTGTATTTACCAGAACCGGTCTTTTCACATGGGCTGTTTTACGTGACTTTTTCTCGAGTGCATACGTTTAAAGATATTTTTATTTGTATTAAGGATTCGTACGGGCAAAATGTTAACGATGGTCAAGTTATTACCTCTAACATTGTATTCAAAGAAGTATTATAAAAGCATTTAAACATATGTATGATATATTATGATTTATATTATTTTTTACTTTTAATAAATTATAATTATTTTCATTTTATGTTACAAAACTGACAACTAACGATGCGAAATATTCGCACGGGTCATCTAGTTAATCATATTATTGATCTACTAAAGCAAACCCGTGGTTGACAACTAACGGTGCGAAATATTCGCACGGGTCATCTAATTAATCATATTATTGATCTACTAAAGCAAACCCGTGGTTGCTAGATCTGCTATTGCCAGTGCTTATAAATAACGCTCTCTGGGAACGTGTATTTTTTGTGTAAAAAGATTTTTGTGACAGCTCTGCTGTAATAGAAAATACTTCCCTCAGGAAAAAACCTCAACTTCACTTCAAACTTAGTTTATTTGATTCCTTTTCCGATATGGGTATTTCTTTCATGTCGAACGCGATAGTCGTATACATTCAAAGCAAAAAGTCAAGTCGTACACATTAAAGTCAAAATAAAAAGCATTTGTATTGTGACAATAGCCCAGGCTTGTAACTGTAATTAGAGCTAAAACCGATTTTGTTGCGTGTTTCATTTTCAAAATACATAATAAAATAATGACCAAGGCATTGAGACAAAAAACAAGTCCTGTATTTTCTCCAAAAATATTAAACTTACGTAATTATTAAACTCCGTAAATATCACCAGTATTCCAGAAGTTTTCTGATTTATTAACAAAGTTTATGGCATACTCTAAACGTAGTTTTACGTTCTTTTATGAAATTAAAGTTCTTGAGTTGAAAAATCTGAAGCCAACTTTAAAACATGGTGGTGGTAATATGATGGTTTAGAATGCCATGTCAGCAGGAGGGGTCGGAAATCTCGTTTTTGTTGAAACTAGAATGGACAAACACAATTATTTGAATATTTTAATAGAAAAATTTGGAAGCTAATGCAACGAAATTAGGAATTCTAGAGGATTTTCGACTCTTTCACGATAATGACCCAATATGTAAAGCCAAAATTGTAAGAGAACGGTTAAGAGAAAATGTAAAAGAAGTGCTTTCTCATCCTCCTCAGGGAAAAAAATCGGTTAGCATACAATCACTGACAAAGAAATGCTCAAAAACGTTACGGTAGAATATTAACCAGGATATTATTATTATCCATGAAGAACCGTTTAAATGAGGTAATTTAAGCCAAAGAATATCACACCCGTTATTAAAACCACATTCGTTAGTATTAAGGTATAAATATTATTCAGTACGGATTATTTTTTGAGTTTGGTTTCTGAAGTATTTTTTAAGTTTTGTTAGTTCTATAAAATTGGTTTCTGTTTTAACCTTTATGTGTTTGTATTTGTGTAAAATGCCTGTTGCTTTTTTAAAATTAACAATTTATTTTCATTGGAACTACATTAAATTATATTTTCTTATAGTTTAGTGTACGGAGAATTTTTTGTGGCAGTGTATATATGTCTTCTACTTTTTTTAATACTACCAGTAACTTTTAAAACTATTAAAAAAGTAAATTTGTGGTAAAAATTACTACAAAATTAAAGAAAAAGAGTTAACAAAATAATACATATATTAAAAAAGAAATAAGCAAAAAAATTATGTAATATAAAAGTCTTATGGACAACTTAAACTTTCCATCTCATTTAATTATATGGCCGACATGCACCAAAAACTCTACTGGCCAGAATTGAGCTTTTTCACTATTTGGCGTTACGTTTAATTATTTGAAACGACGTACATACAATGTAGCTTAAGGTTAGAGAATGTGTACATGCCATTGGGATAAGCAGAATACTCGAAAGTCGAATGGACCCATTGTAATACATCCTAAAAAAGAGAGAGAATAATAAAGGAGATAGAAAAGGGAGGATAAGGAGCAGAAGAAATAACACAGACATGCATATTATGTAGCTATAAATATCGATTTATTCTTGTTTCAATTTTTCAATAAAATTTTCTATTCGAATCCAAAGATTTGGACCCACTATTTTCTACTTTGTCATAGTCATTACATACCATTTCTGTCAAAAATTCTTTGTGTGAGTGTACACAAAATTCGTTATTTTAATTTTAATATAAATAATTGAAATACATATTGCCTGTATTTAATGTTTTAAATTTATCGTTTAAATTGAAAAGAATTAGTTTGCCTGCCACTTGTTTTTCCTAGATATTTGAGTGACAAATGCGGCCAGATTATCATAAGTAGACCCTATATTTATTAGACGTAAATTTAAGGAAAATGTGAGTATCTTGAGTGGAATGAATAAAAGTAAGATAAAATGTAACCCACCACATATTTTGTCTCGTAATTGTTACCTTCTATAAAAGAAAGCAGGATAGACATATTGAGGGTGTCTATTTTTGTTTTCAGTGTACAATGCTTATTAATGCATTAAGGAACATTTCCATTTCTTATCAATCTTTATTATAAACCATAAGCTTAAGAAATAATACATTTTCTTAAACGTGTTAGAAAACATTGTAAAGTCTATTGCTAATAGAAGTTTCATGTTAACATGTGGAAACTGTATTTCACTCGAATCTACTCTGGAGACATAAACAGAAAACGAATTGTACACAAAGGACCAGTTAAAGTAAAATATAAAAAATTTTATTTAAAAGGGGAGGGTTTTAGACGACAACAATTGTAACAGAAAGTATGAGTAGATAGTGGGTTGCTTCTTCTGGTAAAAATCTGAGAGTTGAAAATGCAATGAAAATTTTATTAAATCTGTCGTTCGGAATCGACTTTGAAATGTAAATTCTGCCACTTATGGATTTAACACACATAATATGGTAGGTGTGAGAAACTAGGTTTTATCCTGACTAAGGGTTGTAATGACCAAATTAGTAAGGTAGGATCTTTAGTTAGGTCTAAATTATAGTGAAATATTAAATAAGTTACATTTCAAAAAGTAAAAATATAAAAAATTAAATCTTATTATTTCTACAATATTTCTAAAATTATTAACAAACGAATTTAAAAGGAATATATACTAGTGGCAGAAACTAAACCAACTAATTGAATATTTTTACATTTCCATAGAAATTTGATAAAAAAAAAAACAAACCTAAGAGCTTTTGAAGATTGGTATTTTAATTCTTTGAGGACCTCTTAGTTTTTTTTATAAAGAATTGTTGGAAATATAAAACAAAGATTAAAGTATTTCAAATTTATGTTTTCCCATGCTATTTCCATTTGAAGGAAAAAATGTCGTTAATTCTGCTCCTGATCCTATTATAATTTTCTATCCACCCACAGCCTTACAGATTTTCTGCAGGATTTAGGACGGGCGACTGGGCAGGGCATTTGAATATATTAATCATTTATGATATCTATGTATATTCTACCTACTGATCTTTGCTACCCCGTTAATACTCTTATAATAGCCCTGTTGCCATAAAGCCCGCGCAATCCTTAAATTCGTTCTACCTTTCCATGCACATTTAACGAGAGATTCAAACTTCTCAAAGTTTTCAGAAAAAAAGGTAATTGGGGGTTTCAGGGCCTTTGCGTCCAAAGCTGAGCGTGATCATGACAATGGCATCTGTAACTTCATTGAAAAAACTCCGCAGCAACTAGGTACCGAGCATAGTTTAATATGGTAATCCGACATAAGACCGATTAGCTATCTTCCACTCTCTCAAATCAGATGTGATCTAAAAAATACATATCCCATCAAAGCGTTTAGTGTTGTCTAATTATCCACATAAATTGTAACTCTCTATATGTTCAGTTTCGCCCTCTGCATCGTTTTAATGCACTCACTATGCTTCAAATGATACGTGTCCCAGTGTTTCAGCGAGTGTTTACGTTTTGCCGCAGTTCTTTCGGTTCCATGGTTCCACCTCCGTCTATTTTGAACGCTATATTTCAGTGCCCCGAGTAAAGGAGTACATATTTATCAAGGATCCTCTATTTTTAGAGCACGTCGATAACTTTTTCACAGCAAATCGTTATGTCCAAGAAGTATTTCGATTCTGTCATAACTGTGTTAATAAAAGTGGCTGTGCTAATTACATTAAGAGTGATTAGATAATTAATATTGAAATATTCTGTTAGGTCTATCGCTTTGTTCCACCGCGATTGCATCCGATATTGACAACACTGGAGAGAAAAAACCTAAGTTACTGAAGCATAAAATACAAGTTCTCTGGCGTGTCCGTGTATTTGCATGAAAGTGTTTATAATACAATCTTGGAACCCTGTTTCGGTAAGTCAAGTTGTACCCCTGATGCGCTTTATAAGGAGAAAATACCAATCACGAAAAATAATGGGACCACCCACAGGACTTAAAGTTTTTACCTGCGGATTGTCATCTTTTTTAAGGTAATTTGTCTTATAAAAATTAATTTTTTACAATTAAATTTTGACTTAATCCTCTTAATTTCTTAAATTACTTCCGTTTATTATTTGAACGCGAATTCTGTAATATATATATATCAGCTCAGTTGACAAAAGGCCTAACTTAATTTTTCTTTCAAAAATATCAATGGAAAAGGGCATATCTTAGATAATTTTATTAACACAAAAATTAACAATTTTTTGATTGAGAAATAAAATGTATTGCTGTTTTTTATTAAAAACTGTATTAAAATTTTTGTTGTATCTAAAATTTTATGGATTTTATTAAGTTTTTGCTTCTCGAGTTAGGCCTTTTTTATATTAAGCCATCGATATATTATTTTTATTTATTTTATACAACAGTGCGTTAGTTATTGTTTCGCTTCGGTAGACATTGATCTGGACAACACCCAGTAGTCGGTTCTCTTGAGAGTTGTTGATGTTGGTATAGCCATCTCCTCCTCAGATGTTGACAGTTGAAGTTCCATTTTTGGATAAACTGGGATGTTTGGCTGCCTTTCTGATTGTAGTGTTGTCAATTTTGTAAAAGGTTACTTTGGGTATTAAGAAAGTCATAGAGTCCTGGTCTATGCCCACTACAAGTAGAATATCATCGGAATACTCTTCTCTGTGGACCACCTTCCATTTCTCTGCAAACAGTTCCGTGTTCTGGTAGCCAATGACGCTGAGTGTCCGATTCGATGTAAATTTGCTGTCCCATGCGAATTTTCGACCATTTTTTTTTATAAGTTTGTTAATGAAAAACAATAGGCTTTTAATTGTGCATTTTTATTATGTAGAATACATGTAGTAAAAATTTGTTGAATTCGTCTCAGCTGCACTTAATAAATAATTTTTTCATTTAATTTATTATTACAATTATTTGTTTTATCTGTATTTGTCAAAGAATTTCTATCGTGTTTTTAAATTATGAAATATTGAAGAAATCAAATTGCCATATTTTTATATTAATTTTTGTGATTGTTTCAAAATTACAAACAACTAACACTGTGTGACAAAATAGAACTTAAAAAATTTACTTTAGAATCATTTTGTGAATCAGTGTGGATTCCATATCAATATTAGAGAACAAGTTTAAACTAATTTTTTAAGGTTTATTGAATATTTGTAACATTTAACTACTTTCGGTTATCGAGTACTTTTGAAAGAAAATCTAAAAAAAATCTAAAAATCTAATGATCTGTGACGAAAATAAGATGATTTTAAAATCATTAATAAAATTTGTATCTCTTATTTATTATTCCTCTACCAATCGTTGCCGCGGATATTATAACATGGACAAGCTAAAATAGCTAAATTTACTTTTTAAAACATTTTTTACAAAACAAATGTGGCACAAAAATAAACCCTTGTGGAGGAAAATGGATTTAAAAAAAAAATAAAAGGTACTAATGAAATTCTTAAAAGTCGTTTACGATTCCTACAGACAGTATATTCTAAAATATAGGTAAAGCGACTCTGCCTGAAGTATATAAAATTAAAAATTGCAAATCCTAAACTCAAATGCAAAAATATAATAAGTCTTTGTACTTTTTCAATTACGAAATAAGAATTCATAAACATAGTATTTTACTAATGGGATTCATTACTTAATTGTCAATTGACACTTAGGAAAAATACATCTACATATTATTTTTAATGGAGTTCGAGAATGGTATGAATTTGTTTCTAAGAATTTGATTTTTAACATAAACCACATTCAACAGATGTTATTATCAATTTATTCGATCTTTCCACCCCATATAGATATCACAAAAAATTTCAACATATTCATTTACGTTCTCGATTCCTTTTCAATTATGATGACTTTGTTGCTTGCTGGGAAGGACAATATTCCGAGTCTTTTTTATCTAAATTGAACTATGCTCTAAATGGCCTCTTATTTAATTTATATTTTATTAAAAAAAAAAAATACTATTTGTCGTTCGGTGTATATTATTTTAATTTATTAATACATACATATATGCATATACATATAAAAATTCTTTTCATAAAATTCAAAAAATTATGTATACCAATAACATTATTTTCAATAAATAATGATTTGTCTTGGTTGTGCTTATCTCGTGTTGGATGATATATATTTCAATAATATTTGAATAGTAAAGATATTTAATATTGGTTAATAAGTTTTAAAAGCAAAAATCATCTACATTCATACATACAATATATATTTTTGAAAAATTGAAAGATAAAACAAAAATATTTGTGTTATTCTTCAATGCAACAAGCTGCTTATGATAACGGAATGAAAACTGGAGCAAATAATAATTCATCAACTTACATTAATTCGGAAACTAATCCAATTCTAAGTGATGATGATGAAGAAAAAGAAGTCCAACAAATTATAGATATAGCTTTAATAGAAATGAACAATGGCTGTTATGAAAAAGCTATAACGCTTTTAGAATCGGCTAAGCAATTGTATGCGAGTTCGAGAGCCGAAGAACTACAAGAATTAATTATAAAGTTGCAAGCAAATACATTTGAGTGTAATGAACCAAAAACAAATAAACCTAGTGTGCATAATGTACGTCAACGAAACAGTACGAAGACCGAGGTTAGAAATAATAAAAACGAAAATGAATCCAAATCAGACTTTACAATTGATCAGTTAAATATGGTGAAAAAAATAAGTAATTGTAAAAATTATTATGAAGTGTTATCCATATCTCGTGCTGCTACAGAGAGCGACATCAAAAAGGCTTATAAGAAATTAGCCTTACACTTGCATCCTGATAAAAATCATGCACCCGGAGCTGCCGAGGCATTTAAAACCTTGGGAAATGCGATGACCATTTTGACAGATGCTAAAAAACGTAAAGACTACGATTTATCAGGAGCTAACTATATTACAGCAAGTGGCAGGTCATCGAATTTTTGCAAAACCTCTTCACCTCATCAACAGTATAACAGTCACAGTTATGAACATCATCAATATAGCTCTTCAGAGGCTTCCTTTAGTGGTGGTGAAGACTTTACGGCTGAAGAGTTGTTTCATATGTTTTTTGGAAATTATCCCACTTCGCAAGGCTACTATCGCCGACGTCCTTATCAGTCGGCCAATCAGAGACAACCACAAGAGCAAGGGCAGCAGCCAAGTTTAGCATTTGGTCTGCTTCTTATCATGATATTAATGTCGATGTTTATGTCATTATTTTCCACGGATCCACTATATAGTTTAACACATTCAAGGTAATGTTGTTGCTACATTAATAAATTCATATGTATGTATTTCATATTTTCATTATAAATCTTTTGAAAACTTCTATAGTAAATATGTATGTGATAAAAGTAATAGTATTTTTTCGGTGTTCCTATTACGAAATTGGAGATATGAAATATACATATGGATATATTAACATATTTAAGATTTCCCATGATATAAATACATAAATAACTTTTATTGTTTTTAGCAAATATAACGTGCGGCGTCAAACGCAGCATTTATCAATTCCATATTACGTTAAAGATAATTTTGATAGTGATTATCAGGGTTCACTTGCACGTTTGGAAAATTCTGTCGAAGAAGATTATGTCTACACCATGAAGCAACATTGTTTTCGTGAACGCAGTTACCGTAATATATTTTAATAAAGCATATAGTAAGTGTTGAAAATATGATTTTTTTTCTTCCCCTTAAAGGTGAAGCTATGATGGCACGTGCTCGTAGTTTTGGAAGTCGGGCACAATTTGCACAGGCTCAAGGATTGAAAATGCCATCGTGTGATAATCTCTCTAAAATAGGCATTACTCGGTACTCATTGTATTAAAGGAGTGATGTTTTTAAAAATGTGAACATTTCGTTTAACTTCAGCATTCTTTAAATCGTTGACTTTAGAGTATTTATTCAGTTAAAACAGTATCTTACACAATTATATTACATTATCACAAATAATATACTTACATAAACTAATAAATTATCAATATTAAATTGAATGATTGTTTGTTAATTGTTATCATTGATTAATTGAGAAAAATGTAAAACGTTTGCGAGATGTTTATGTATATTAGCTAAGTAGGTAGTGGAATAAAACACATTGACTAGTTTCCAAGCTCGATTTAAATCTGTAAGTTTTAGTCAAAGCTAATCCGATATACAATAGGTGTATTCCATGGCCCTTATTCGTAATGAAAATACCCTCGGCTTCGGTGAGAGCATAACAGCGATTAAATTCCACTCATGGCCCATGTAAACGTTTACCATGGTAAGGAGGAATGGCCCGCCATATCGTTAAGAGATGGCGGCGTTAAGAGGACTTCGAACATGGAAAGAAATGTGTAATTTTCTTATTTTTTTTATTAATAAAAATTTCAATAGGTTTCGGCAAACGGAATTATTAGATAACATTAATGTTTGTAATACTAATTTTTCTTAATATAAAATATTTTTGTATTAGAACACTTAAATATTATAAACTGTAATAATTGCAAGAAAATATTATTGGCTACTTTTGCATTAGAAGCCTGAGCTGACATATTAATAGCAATAAAATTGTTTACTCAGTCGTTAAAAACTTGTAATTAATTTGTGTAAAATTGACGGCTTTTTAAAAAATCATAACCACTGCGATTGGGTTTTCTTATGTTTTGAGACACCTTACGCATGAGCTTCTGGATCTCCCTTGGGTCCATTTTCTTAAGCTCTGTTTTAATGTTAATTATAAGCGAGTTCGTCGTAGTCTAGTAGTAGACGGCTTATTAGACTTAAAGCTAGGGTTTGATAATGTTGATAATTTTAATACAATTTAATTTCAAGTTCTTTGTGTCTGAATAATTAATTTGTCAGTCCATATTTAATTAATGCATAAACTTCAATTAATACTATCATTAGAAATTACAGTGTGGACTGGCAAAAACGTGAAATAATTTTAGCATAGATTGTTCATGTTTTCGATTTTGTTCACGTTTCTGAATGGGTTTTGGTGTACTAATTCAAAAGGAAGAGATGATGAGTTTATACGGGGATTCCCTAAATTTAAAACTTAATCATTGATACTGTAAACAACATGAATATAAATAAATAAAAAATACTTTAAAAATTTGAACACATTAATTAAATAAATAATAATTCATTTTTTTTTTTCAATATTTACATTTGAACTGTCTACGATGCATTTTCACACAGTTAGTTGTTTATAACTTTAAGACGTATTGAATGGAGTCTAAAACAACTCATATTGCAAATGAAATTAAATTAGAAATATTTGATAATTTATATTTATTGTATATTTTAGAGATTTTTAATTCCGTCATATAACTTCGTATGTACATAAGAAAAGTGTAAACTAGAAATGTTTATCTAAACCACTAGGTATGACTTTGACTGAATGCATTTGTGCTAAAAACAGAATGGGCACTTAATCCTTTTTTCCTGTAGTGAAATATATTCAAAATTTCGGTCTTTAGCTTTTAATTTATTGTTAGTTTTAACGGCTAAAATAATACGCAACTTCATACTGCAAATTTGGCGTCTCACTCTCTCGCTCTTTCTCTTCTATCCGTACTGGAATGGAAAACGGACAACATGTACACAGTAACTGCCGCACGGAACAATATATGAGATATGACCGTTAAACGATTACAATCCGATTTCAAAGATCGGATGGGTATTTCCAGAGATTGTCTCTGACAAATATAAAAACATTACTTTTAAAAATAATATTATAGTATTAAATTAGAAGTATTACCATTTTAAAAAGTACGAGTATGTATTTTATTTATTTAATAAGTTCAAGAAGAAATTTGTGGTTTAAATTTAAATAATGACTTAATAACCTCAAATTTAAATATTCAACCCTAGATATAAAAGGAGTTGTGCAAATCCGCGTCGAATATACATACGTATGTTAAAACACATGTTTGACCATTGTAAGCATCTGAAAGGTTGATTTGATATTTATAATATAGTGCTTTTTATAATTATAGCATACCCTAATTTTTTGAATTTCTAAAAAAGTACAATTATAAAAATAACATCCCAATATTTCATATGTGTAGTGTTAATGTAAATTTTTGAAATTATTAGCGTAATTTTTACTTCAGTATAAAAGTTAAAAATTTTAACCTTTGCATAATTATGACACCAGTCTCATTTTTGTTAAATAAGAGGCAGTATTTACCAAAAATATTGATACTTAAAACTTAGTAAAACCCCCCTTAGAGCTTATTAAATTAAATACTCGATCTTTTATACTTTTATAAAGAGAATATGCGATATTTCTCCGTCTATTTTCCTCCACACTTCGATTATTTTCAATTTTAAATCTTCAACACTGGTAAATTGTCTGTTATTTGAATATACTCTTCGGATAAGAATGGGGAATTCGTTTGGGGAAACGTTTTCAATAATATTCATATCAGGAGTGCAAGCTGGCCATGATAAAACCTCAATAGATTGGTTCCGAAACCATTCCATCCTCTGTTTGCTGGCATGAATTCTGACATTGTCCTGTTGGAAAATATATATTTTTTTCATTATTTACTCTCAAGAAGGGGAGCTAATTACAGCTAAGAACAGTTGGAAACTGAAGTTCGAGGCAACCACTTAAAGAAATAGCCCCCAAGCCATAAGACTACCTCCCCCAAAATTTCTTTTAGTAAAATACTTTAGTCACACCAGTAGTATCAATAGCGCTCTGGTCCATATAAGCTCTACTTTTTTCATTGAAGAATATGACCTGAAGACAATTTTATATTTATTGTTAAGGCTGGTGGTACCATAATTATGAAAAGTACTTTATCTTGGCTATCATTTGAAATACTTATAGGGTATAGGGCTAAAACACAAGAGTTTCGTAATTAACAGGTTTCTTTTTTGTTAAAAATAATTTAATTATTTTACACGTAGGTATAAATGATCTTGGAACTTAATTAACAATTAAGGAGCATGCAAAAATAAACGAACATTATAAGTGTAGACTTTAAATAAAAAAAGATTGCGATTAGAGTCAATAATACCGAAATATTTAGCAATACCAAAATGTCTATAAGAGATATGGAAGAATAAGTATTATATCAAAACATGATAAATGAAGGATAAAATGCCGTGGACTTTAATGTAACAGCTAGACGAGTTTACGGAATTTGAAATAAAAATGTCAATGTTATAAAGCTAAACACTGTATTGGAAAGTAAGAAAGATTAGAGTTTGCCGAAGTATACATTTTGAGAGAAAGAATATCCTACCCATTCTCAGGCGTTTTTAAAGTTATTAAAAAAACCAAAGGAAAGAACAACGAATTAGTGATGCTACAAATGATAACCTGCATTGCTTTTGGCTTCAGAAATCATTCGTCAATTTGCTTTAAAAAACATAAGAAAATGGAATTTAACACAACGAGTTTTCAAAGAAAAATTTTGAAAACACTTAGAAAATCATTTCACATCAATTTTATTAAATTTAATTCCTTAAAAGGAATGCATTTAACGAGGTGTAGATTGATTCATTCTCTAATGGGGTAAGGTGATTGTTCTTATGAAATTGTGGGGCTTGAAAGTGAAGCCAAAAGAAGTCTAGTTTTGTTATTAAATTTTGTTTGCCACTGTGTTTTTTCTTTAATATTATTATTTTGTTTTATTTCTCAGTATTTATATAGTTGTTATTGTGGCTTGTGTTTTGTTTATTGATTTTTATTTTTGAGTTTGTTATTAAATTATTACTGTTATGAGTACTTGGTTTGTATTTCACTGTTCATACATATGTTTCTGTTTTTGTTTGCTTGTAGTATTTTTATTATCCCAGCATACCAAAAAGCTTGAGAAAAATATTTTAAAAAGTTTACTTACTGTAAGCCTTAAGCTTGAAACATATTGTAGATTATGTTGAAAAAGATTATCGTAACAATTGTAGAAAAATATTTCGTGAAAATATTGCATTTGTAATATTATTTTAAACTTTTCTTTGCAACTATAAAATAAACTTACTAAAAATATTTTATTAACTTCTATAAAGAAAAGCTTACTATCTATAAACAAAGTTATAGTTATACTAGCTTTTTTTATTTATTTACGACCAGCAATATTTAGGATTCAACCGTTGTTCGGTTTACCTGCGTCTGGATGCCTTATGCCATCTGAATCCTTTAAATTAAACTTAGATTCGTCAGAAAACATTCATCCAATTTTGGACACTCCAGTTGAGATGGACCTTGGGGAATTCAAGTTTGGCTTTTTTATTTTTGACAATATCAAAGGTTTTTTTGCTGGTCGCCGACTGAATAATCCGGCCTCTACCGATGTTTAGCTAATTTTTAAATCTAAGTGGTTTTGTATGTGACTAGTAATCGCTGTAGGATCATTTTGAATTGTCTTTTTAATTAAGGAGTCTTTATGTCGCGAAGTTTAATTTGACCTTCCTCCAGAATGAGTAGGAGATGATCGATCAAGTCTGAAAACATTTTTAAATTATCCTAGAAATAATTGATCTATTGAT
The DNA here is from genome assembly GCA_014635995.1 of Sarcophaga peregrina. Lineage (NCBI taxonomy): Eukaryota > Metazoa > Arthropoda > Insecta > Diptera > Sarcophagidae > Sarcophaga > Sarcophaga peregrina. The sequence goes on from CM025793.1 coordinate 59,019,550, forward strand.
CGATTTAAAAAAAATGTACTGAGGGGTGCTTTAGTTTTGGCCAATACTGTATTTTTTATACATAAATTAATTATATTTCAGTTACTAATAAAATAAGCAATTATTATGCAATATATAAAATGTAAAGTTTAAATTAAATGTTTTTTTTTTTTTGTTATTTTTGTAGTTTAAGCTTAGTTTTATACGATTTTTTGCGTCCTGAAATAAATTGGTCCTCTGTAACTGATATAGTTGCATCTATCAGATTTGGAGATTTGTTATTATTTTGTTTTAGTTACATATTTTATTTGACTTACTTCGAATTGCTTTTGTTGTGCTGGGATTTCGCACACTTTTTTTTGGTCTCAATGCCTTTGCATCATAGTTGTTCTCCTAATTCTAACACTTTTTTTAATTATTATATAACAAAATTACGGATTATTATTAATTTAATATTTAATTCTACGTCCACTCCCTTTAAAATTTAAAACTAAGTGTTTACGCAAAACATTTTCATCAAGACTTTTTCAATCATTTTATTGCATTATTCAATAGTCGTAAGCACACTTTAAAAAAAGTTCCGTGTAATAATTTTTTTCTCAAGCATTGTTAAAAACTATTGAGTGTCCCGGCAACGATCAAACTAATTGCATCAAACTGCCATTTTTGTGATTGTATTGGTAAAACTGTACTCACACGTACAGAAAACTCTCTTTACACGTACAGCCTAAGAACAGTTTGAAGAATATCAAAATATTTTGATTTTCGCTACCTTTCCGCAGAAAATTTAAGCAAATTTGATGTGTGTGCGGGCAATCAAATTTCATTTATTCTAGATGTCGTATGAGTAACATCACACTTTGTTTAGCAGGTTTTTGAAAGTGTGTAGAAAAACAATTGTAAAAAAAGGAGCTATTTTGATATTTTTTATTTAGTTTTGTTTTTATTTATGAATTTTATGTATGATACTGATTATTTATTTTATTTTTATGAACTTTGTTTTTTTTTAATAAAAATGATTTTAATTATAAGCCGAAAAAATTGAGTCCATTAATAATTGGTTTTAATTGCCTTTTTATTATATTTTAAAATCTTGTTTATTCCTTCACAAGTTTCCATAATAATTCGTTCATTGTGAAGATTTTTGTGCGTAAATTCATCACCTTTCTTCAACCACTCTTTCATCCAAAGATGCTTCGCAGTTTCCTTTTTTTTTTTTTGTTTTTCTTTTAATTGCCTGCGCCAGGGCAATAGCTATGAAATAATCATTTGCCATATTAAAAGAAAAAAAAACTCGACACTAAAAAAACAAAAACAAAGAAATCTCCCAACCAAAACCATATGTTGTTCTTTGAGAAAACCTAAAAAATATTTTCTAAAAAAAGAAAGAAAACCATAAAAGAATTTTTTCCGATGAAAACCAAATGATGTTTTCTTCTTCACGACATTCTTTAAATGAAATTTGAAGGCTTAAATTTGATGGTCTTGCTGTGCTAAGTCAAACAAAAGTTACCAACACATATGCCAAATTTAATCCAATTAGTTTGATCGTGGCCACGGCACTTTTGCGTATTAAAATTCTGTCAATATTAATGTATGTGACTTTGAAAAAACTTAACACTCACTGTTATGTTAACATAAGCTTATTTATAAGTTCTATTACAGTTTAGTCAAAATTTGGTATGCTGGGATGTTTCATTTCTTAGCCTATTACTTGGTATTATTGTTGTGTTTGGTTTTTATGTAATTTGATTTGTATGAGTTGTTCAGTATGTATGTATGTATGTATATTGAAATTTTATTAATTTTAAAATTTTCTGTTGTATTATATTCTATCGACCTTTATTATTATTGATTCGTTTGGAGTTCTTTTAATCGTCTAAGGATCAGTTTCTGAATTTACTTAATCTTAAGTTTAACCTTACGGTTAACCAGTTAATCTTAAGTTTAAACCACCAACGTTAATCTCGAGTTTAAACTTTCATTCAAAAGCTGGTCCTAAGAGGTATACTCAATGCGAGATGTTTTCGTATATCAGGTGGATTTGCTTTCCTTTCGACTAATATTTTGTCAGATCAGAGATGCTCAATGGGCATCCGCATCCGGATTGCGTATTGAAGGTTGAGGAGACTTCTGTTTCCACTATTCCTTTCGACCAGGTTCCCGGCTGGGATTTCGTTTGACACGTGAGCTAGTGTCATCTATGTGACACTAGACACTAGACGTTCAGAATATCGGAGTAAATGCTCTAGCTCACTCTACTGTCCAAAATAATAACCCACAAACGACGCCTACCTACTTTAAAGCATAATAAAGAGTAAATTCTAGAAAAAAGTTTCACATTTAATTAATAGAAGCAAAAGTTCAAAGAGAGCAGAATTGGTTACAGCTTGCATGTAAATAATATGTTATGCACCATTGCAAATGTTCTGCTTGCTACTGTAGGTATGCCAGCACGACGTAAACTGATTCTCTGAAATCTGTGTAATAGGCATGCCCTAAAAAATATAAAAAAAAATTTATTGCCACCATTCTGTACCAGCTGAAAGAAAAAGAAAGAAATGGAATTGCCAAATTTTACAGGAAAATTAATAAAGAATTGTATGTTTTTATTGTTTACAAAGTTATTGGTAGTTAAGTAACGATCTAGAATTTCTATATAAAAGTATAATTTAGTTTTTATTTTAGGAGTTTTATTTATTTTAAAATCTTTAATGCTTTTTTGGATATTTGATTTAAAACAATAACTTCTTATGAAAACGTATTTAATTTCAGATGAAATGGATGAACTTATTGAAAAACTTAGAGCAACAAATGTAAGTCCAACAAATTCTTCAGATAACACAACCACAATTTTATCTGAAATATCTGCCACAAAAGACCCAAAACTATTTGATAAATATGATTTAGCTGAATTCTTCTTAAATTTAACGCAATCAAATAATGTTAATGTTCGAAAAGAAGCTGCGAAATGTATAGCTGAGATAACCAAGTCCGAAGTTCAACGCAAAAAGTTTACAAAGCTTGAAATTATTAAAGTTTTTATTGACTGTTTACGCAACGTTAACAGTGATACCGAAAATATGGAACTGCCCATACAGATTTGCAGGGCGCTTGGTAACATATGTTATTTAAATGATGAGGCGCGAGATATAATTCTTGACCTCAAGGGCGACTATGTCCTTATTAAACTGTTGGACATCATAGAGATTAAAGATAAGGCAAATGCCATTCAGTTTGTAAAAGTGCGTGGAGGTCTTTTATCAAACTATTTGCTTGGAGGAGAAGGTTTGGCGAAACGAGCCATGGAATTAGGAATTATGCAGAAATTTCAAAATATTATAGCCGTTGGTGTTGAGAATGTTGAAGAAAATGAGGATTTGTTACTGAACACTTTGCCTTTAATGAGTATTCTCACGGAAAATGTGCCAGATTTAAATTTCGATGCTACACTTAATATACAACTGTCACGTATTTTGGCCGCATCAACAAATCCTGACTTAGCTGAAATGTGCCTTGAACTTTTACATTATCAGGCAGAGAATGATGATGTCAAATTATTGTTAGCTAAGGACGGTCTCTGTGAAACTATCTATCAGTTGTTAGAGAAATATAAAACACTGGCGAGTACAAGTGAGGCCAGGGCTCTAATGAAATTGGCATGTGAACTTATCGTATTAATACTTACTGGTGGTAAATTAAGCAAATACACAAACTTTCTTTTGAAACAATTTTAATATAAGAATTTTTTTTTTTCAATATAGATGAATCAATGCATTATTTATATTCTACGTCATTACTTAAAAACATGGAAGATTGGCTGGAGTCCGACGATGTTGACCTTTTAACTACCGGCGTATTAGCGTTGGGAAATTTTGCACGGACTGACAGCCATTGTATACATATGGTTGAAAATAAGGTTATGAATAAACTCCTGGAAGTTCTGGCAAAAAACAATGGGGTTAAGGATGACGTGCGTTTACAGCATGCACTACTAAGTACATTGCGTAATCTTGTGATACCAAAACCCAATAAAGGTGCAGTTATACAAGCTGGTCTTGTAGAAACTATACTACCTATGTTAGAAATACATCAGCCACCCGTTGTTTTCAAACTGTTAGGCACACTCCGAATGACCGTCGACAGTCAAGGTAAGAACATACATATCGATGGCTTAATATAGAAAGGTCGTATCTTAATTGTTCAGTACTTAACAGGAGAAGTAAAAAACTTAATAAAATCTAAAACAAAAATGTTATGAAAAGTTTAAATGCAGTTTTTATTAAAAATAATTCAGGAATTCAATTATAAAATAACGGTAGTACACAATATAGTTGAAGTCTTCACTCGGTACAAAGAGTCTCAACTATTTATTCAATTTTATATAAGTTAGGGATTTTTCTTTTAATTACTATAAGTCAACTATTCGTCAACATAGAAAGCTGAACTTTGAGTTTTGTCTACTAGAATATTTAAAAACCCCAATTTTGAGATACGACCTTTCTATATTAAGCCATCGCTTTATATATTTATTTTAAATAATCGCATAAAAAATTCTGAAATTTTCGAATACTTTAATAATTTTATAGAAAAATTAGCCCTTGAGCTTTTGAAAAATAAAACTTTAATTGAACAGTTGGTTCACTGGAGTAAATCTTCCGATTATGCTGGTGTAACTGGGGAATCATTGCGTCTAATGGCATGGCTTATCAAACATGCCTATCTAAGTAAAATTGCATATGCATTACCACGTAAAGGAGATGCGCCTGCAGAACAGTTGGCCGATAAAATACCACAATTGGAATACGACCGTTCCAGTCTAAATGACTTTATCAGTAACGATAGCACAATTGAAGCCATGGTTAATATGTTGACGTCACAGCATTTGGTAATGCAAAACGAAGCACTCATAGCATTATGTATACTCTGTGTTGTCTATCTAAGTCCATCGTCCACATCGCAATCAGATGAACATGCCCAACAGATTCAAGATGCCTTTATAAAATATGAAGTGGGCAAAAAACTAGCTGAACTCATAAATAAGTCTTCAGATTCAATGACAAAGGAAATTGTTGAAAATCTAGAAAACTTTACAAATCTCTTACGCACCTCTGACAAACTAGTTGCACACTTAGAGCAACACAATATCAGCGAATTGTTGAAATCAATACCCATACTAACAGAATATTGCACAATATAAAAATAAACCTAAAGCGTAAATTATAATCGTGTATTGCTGAAAATTGAGTGAAAAATTTTAAATTTCTACTTATATAAGTTAGTAAAGTTAATGCTAAAGTCTATTTTTTGTTTTGATTTCATAACCTTATTTAATTTTGACTTTACTTTCTGTGAGGGATATCTATGACTTTTGAAAGGTTTCGATTATTTAAATTTATAAACTTTGCATTTATATCAACTGTATTAAAGTGATCATATACGGAATATTAAATTATATGCACTTGCATTAGTTTTACCACTTCATTTTTGCACATAAAGATTTTTTCTATATTTTTTTGTCTTTTTGTCTTTTTTTTGCAACAATTTATGTACATATGTATACAAATTACTGTCATTACTTTTCTATTTCGCATCCAAAAACTACAATCCTAGAAAGTACGAGTGCTATTTATAATTAGAAATATAGAATATATCCTTCGTAACATATATATTCCAATATATTTACATTAATCGCATTTTAATTATTTAACACTTTTTCCAATTAGGAAAAAATAAATCGATTATTTTGAACTCAACCAGTGGTAGTAAGAATCTTATTACAACGATCAAAAGTTAAACTTGTAGTCATTAAGAGAGATAGAGATATAAAATGTATACAATTATAAGAGAAAAAAAAATAATTAAAGACTTCCTTTAATACACAGAAAAACATTTTTAGAAATGACATGCTTAATACAGAAAATTTTCAGCAACAAGAATAGAGAGTAGAGGTATATTTCAATAATATCAATAACCAAAATCAACGCTCCAAAAGTTACAATTCAATAAACATCCATAAGATTAATTTTATTCTAATATTGTAAGACACCTGTCATTTGAAAATATATGGTACATTGATGAATTGAAAACAATTGCCTTTAAAAAAAAATATATATATATATGTATATATATATATATACATTTACATAAATATATATGCATATACATAGATATATGATTAAATGAATCCTATCTAAACGAAACAATATAATTAAAACCAGTTTTATATTAGAAAGCAAGATTTATTGATTAAAGTATTTTAATTTTATTTTAAAAGTTGTAATATATATTTTTTCTACGATAAGCACAAAATCCAGCGCAAGAGAATATGAAATGATAAATTATTAAAAAAAAAGTCAATAATCAAATATTTTATGTATTTTTCTTTTTTTTTTTCTTTTTTGTTTGTTTGTACAAGAAAAGTTTTTAAATTATGATTATTATTTTTAATACACACACATTTGCATTTATACAATAATAATTACGAATAAAAATAAGATTTCTTTATATAAGAGTATACATAAATTCATTTAAGGAGAATATGAAGTAAAAGGAGCATAACATAAATATAAAAAAGAAAGAACATTAAAATTATATACACCAATCTATTATAATAAATAATTCAAATACAATTTGAACTTAGATTTTTTTCTCCATTAATATTTTATATATTTTCAAATAAATAGTTTGGGTTGTAACTTTTAATGACAAAAAAACATACACACAATCATTTAAACATTACTCTTACGTATTTTACAAGTTGTAGTTTTATAAATGAAACAAAGTGATTTTTATTTAAAAGAGAATAAAATATTGTACCCCATAAAAGTTTATTATAAATCTAGTTAAGAGGCACAAAATTAATTTAAGAGAAATGCTATTTATTAAACCAATAAAAGTTTAAAATTACACTAAGTTTGTATGTTTTTATTATTATTTAAATAAAATTTTATATCTTTTCTATTCTATGTAGCAAAATTCTGATCAAACCATTGTCAGATCTTAATATACATTCAGGGAAATGTGACAACAGCCTATTGCGACTGCTACTTATCCTTTTGTCCACTAATGTTTTGAAAAAAAATCTGTATGAACATCATCTAACAATCATCGAGTTTAGTGTGTCATGTCAGACATTGTAGGTGTTATTTTTATTGTCCCTTTTGAGAAGTTTATGACTTCGCTTCTCATATCATCTGCGTTATGTGTACTAATTTTTATTCACGGGTAATATATTTGGGAGGGTTTTTCGTAGTAAATATTTATTCTCTAAAAATTTTGCCACAAGCTTTTTTGGATTTGAATGCACTCCAAAAAACTCTGAAAGCAAGGAAATAATAATTTAAAGTCCACGAAATTATAACAAATAAAATTATGAGTAGGAAAACGTTGAATATAGCAACAATTATCTTTAACGTACTCCATAGTTTTATATATCAAAGTTTTTTAAATATTCTTTTCTCAGTGCCGCTTCTGGATACATATGGGATAATACTGGCGAGTGTACTAACAACACTGTGGGGTCAATGAGTTAACTACTTATTCTTGTTTTTTGTACACTCATACAGCTGCGAAAAAATGACACCAGCCTCATAAAAAATGTTTACAAAACCCTATTACTCACATTTGTAACTTTACGTAAATTTTGAATAAGTTTTTAAAAGTAACAGACTATAAAAAATATAGGAAAAAAAATCCTTAATTCTATTTGCTATTTTCAACGAACTTAAGAATTTTGTGAAAATTAAGAAAATGAACGAAAAAAATTATAGCACCACTTTTTAAATATGCTCTTGAATAATATCATTGTGCTCGACCCTCCATGTTAAATGGTTTTTAACGTCTATTTTGGATTGCATTCGGAGTTTTGAAGATGCTTGACGTACGATCGCGTACATTTTCCAACAAACATTACAACTTTGCTCTCATCTGTCCGTAAAATATTCCTCCATTTTTCGACTAACCAAATTAGATGTTGCTTTACAAACTCTATCCGGTTGGAGATATGTTTTGCGTTTAAAAGGGGGACCTTTATTTAAAATATTGTATTTTTATTAAACATGATAATCGAAATAATAAAAACAAAAGCTTACCATTAAATAAGTTATCAAAACATAACGGTTTTGAAACTGGTTCTAATTTTTATTTCGCCAAATATATGTCGATAACAAATCCAATAGACGTACTACTTTTTATATAGAGGGCATACTAAGCACTGTATTAAATATCAACATTTGAAAAAATATCAACACAAACTGTTTGTTTCTAGAATAATAAAAATAGTATCACAGTAGTGCTATTATATTTCCCTCAACTGTATATGAGAACGGAAAAAATCGCTCAGATCATTATCGTTTACATTTTCTGTTCCAAGTAATGGGCGGTTGATAATTTTGATCCCTTTAAATCAGCCGAGTTAAAAGTTGTTAATTTTGTTGAACTGCTGCAATATCTGGTTCTAATAATACAGCCTTATTTAAAGCCGGTACTTTATGCTTGTCTTTCTGAACATATTTTAATAGAATTTGGATTACATCCTGAATTTTAAGACTTTTAGTATACACTTCCTTGTAGAACTTTTAGCAAATAACTTCATTATTCATTTAATCAAGGAAACGTTATAGTCAAATTATTGTATTTATTAGAATATACAATTCATACAGTTGTAAATGTGGTAGCAGTTTTCAAAATATCTGGAGACACATTGTTAGGGTCTACATATTTATAGTAAAACAATAGAGATAGAGATTATAATAGAGTTTCTTTATATGCATGCATGTACATTATTATTATGTCTAGAACATTTAATGTGATAAAATTCAATGGAAATCAAAATCAAGTACAATGGGAAGAAATTAATTGATGAAAACTTGGCAATATTGTGTATATGCATGAAGTTGTCTGTACTACAAAATAATCAGAGTGGCATCATTAAGAAAATTTTTGAGTGTGTGCTGAGCTGTCAACTTAGAGCTGAGTTGTCTAATTTTTTTTTTGCCAAAAGAAAAAGTATAATTTTTCAGGAAAATTGCAAAAAGTGTTTGAAAAAGAATTTGAGAAAGCTTATAAATTGTTAAAGAGCAAATTATTAAATATTTTGTGGATAGTTGAGTGCTGTTCGTCAAGAAAATTTGTATTTTGCTACCAAGAGGGAGGAGACACGAAAAAAGCAAAAGTAAATTAGTATTCATTCTCGAACTTTGAAACCCCTTGTAAATTTGCAAGGATCTTTTAAATATTAAAAATTATTTAAATTCGAGGTAATCGTCACATACGTCGAAAGTGTTATAATAAACCCAAATAATAAATTGAAAAAAAAGAAAAAACAATAGTTTTGGAGTAAACAAATGAGTGAAAAAAAATGTGTGTTCATTAAAATTATTACGTTGGCTCTGCCTAAATATCATCGTACTGTTGATGCAAATTCATTCCAATTATCGCTTTTTCTCAATTTAAGTTCATTGTATTGTGTCGGTGTTTGTTTGTGACTGTATTTGTATGCTTTTTTTTATTCTTCCCACCCCGTGAATTTGCATTTTCTAGTGATTCCTTTTAGAAATTATAACCCAAAAAAATAAAAGAAGATAAAAAATAGAACATAAAAAGGAATTTAATTAAAATAACGACGTCATTTACCGTCATAGTACTATGTCATGAATACGTCTAGCCGGTTTGAACAATTCCCTTTCATGTTGTACTCTAATTTAAGAACGCATCTGTAAATCATACAATACATCCTAAGATTCATTTACAATGTGAAGCTGTCATGTCGCCTATTGCTTTGTTTTTTTTTTATTTAATCATTCATTAAAAGTATCAATGAATTGTATTTGTTTGTTCCTTATTTGAAATCGTTAAATTTTCTTTGTTAATCATGCCTATTTGCCTTGGTGTTATAGTTCTCGGTTATGTGGTATTATTGGTGGTGTTATCTGGGTCAATATCAACAATTCGTATCTCTCCGATACGAAAGTTGTTGTATTGTTTGATAAATTTGCATTTTATTTTATTGCGATATGTCTATGCGTTCTTTTTTTTTCGTAATTAATTTTACTTCCGATAATACCTTTTGATTTTTTTTTTTTGTCATACATTATAAGTTTATGAGTTGGGTCCAAATATTCTCAGTACATTTCATTTTATATATCAATGTTTAAATGAAGAAATTAGTACCTATTATTATGATGTACCTAATATAAAATTTTACTGTTTAGGTTAAATACTTAGCGGTGTTTCTGGTTTTAAAGATTTTTTTCGACTAATACCTGGTCACTAATACTGAATTACGGGTTACAATACATGATTGTTAAGAGAACCTTGAACGATCTAACGTTGTCTCTAAAACATAGATAAGACAAATAATTTACAATGCACTGTTTTTTTTTTTTTTGTTTAGGTTTCCCTAACAAGTTTACTTTGGCTTATAATCAAAACAAAGATTAGATTTTTACCAATCACCTATGTGTTCATGTTTCTTTTAGATTTGTTATTTCTATGGTTATTGAAATTAAAAGAATTATAATATAAATCTTAAGGTAAAATGTCTTCATATACCAATACAAATAATGGTCCACCTATGGTAAATGGTATGTCCCCAGTACAGCAAATGCAACGACAGCCGCCACAACAGCAACTGCAACAAAATCAACAAAACTCTGGATTGCCAATAATGTCACCGGTGATAAACGCTAATATGAGTAAATTTATGCCACCTTCATCTAATGTTCCTGCTTCATATCCAACAACATCAATGGCAAATTATGTTCCACAAAATTTAAACGGCCCCCAAAAAAATCAATCAGTTCAACAACAAATACAGGCATCTATATCTAACAACATGCCGCCTAATTTAAGGCCTCCCATTTTAAATGGACCAGGATCCGGAAATAATTTAATTATGAATGGCTCAAATACAAACGCTGCAGCTAGTGGAAACTCATCTCGGACCGCTTCACCTTCCATACAGTTTTCAAATCAGCAACAGCGGGAGATTAAGCCTTCTGGATTGGGCATTCAACCTCCAACATCAGCAGCTACACATTCTAAAGAGCCGAACATAAATAGTTTAACGGGAAATATTCAAAATTTAAATCTCAATCCTATAAATGGTCCTATGCCACCTACTTCACTTTCATCACAGACTCTACAAATGCCATTCAAAACTGATGTTCCAACAACGACACAGCAACAGCAAATGACAAATAATTTTCAGGTGGGTTTTTTATTCACTTGATAATGTATTTTAGATTTAAATTCCCAATAGAAGTACTTACATATGTATGTAAAACGAGCGAATACTATTAGTTATTTACTAAGCAATTGTTTTCCTTCTTGTGTTTAGAACAATTTTAAAACATCTGCTTTGAGTAATGCGGTACCGTCATCTATTGCTCCTACAAATCCTGCTCTTAATGTTGCAGCCCAACCCAGTTGTCGCCCACTCCAGTCTCCTCAATTTAATCCGCCTCGACCCTCCATTGCTGGTACATACAGTTCACCTCCTTTATCTTATCCTCAAACATCATTACAAAATGCAAATTATACATCAACTGTGACCGGAGTAGTTCCTCCTGTATCTGTCAATAATACAATTCAACAAAATATTATTAACAATAATCAGGCTCAAGTCAGTCAGCAGAGAAAACCAATGTATCCCATTAATCAACAACTGCCTCCTATGATGCAACAACAGACACCTCAACAACAGCAACAACAACCATATTCTGCGGCCTACAATTATTCCCAACAGCAAAATGTTGGTACATCTCAACCTCAGCCTGGAATGTTTAATGGCCAACCAACTGCCGGACCTTTGCAATACCAAAATCAACAACAACAACAATCACAACAACAGCAACTGTATCCACAACCTCAATCTGGTCAATATCTTCAAGGGGGAAGTGTTCTTCAGCATGGATTTAATCGCTTATGGGGACAAGATACTATAGATCTTATGCAAAATCGTCATATTTTGTCTCCAGCTACGCTAGCACCATCAAAAATAGTTTTACACAACCAATTCCATGAATCCATTAATTGCAATCCAAAGTAAGTATTTTCTATCTTGTTATTAAGCAACTATGTGCTAAAAAAAATCGAAATTTATTCTATATTTGATTAGCATAATGCGGTGTACATTAGCAAAAATACCGGAGAGTAATTCTTTATTGCAGAAGTCTAGACTACCATTAGGTATTCTCATACATCCATTCCGTGATATTAATGTAAGTTTTTAACTTTCTTTCGTTAGACTTTCTATCTTACGTTACCTTTTGCATTATTTATTAAATGTATGTGTTTTTAGAGCCTCCCAGTAATTCAATGTCCGAATATTGTTCGCTGTCGTTTATGTCGAACATACATTAATCCCTTTGTGTATTTTGTGGATAGTAAAATGTGGAAATGTAATTTATGCTACCGAGTCAATGAATGTAAGTACTTCTTATAAACTAATCTACATACAATAAATAAGTTAATAAGCAATATATATACATATGTATGTATATAGATATGATAACCCATATGAATTCAGAAATTTACTAACTGTGGCAATCATACAGCGTAGTAAATTAAGTAGCAACGTTGTACAATTCGGCGGACATTCGATAGAAAAATTTTCCAACACAATGGTTTAGAGTGTAGTGCTCGAATAAATTTTCTTCCTAACTCAAATACATAATAATCCTCCAAATTGATGATAAAATATGATAGGAACAATTCGAAAATCTTATAAAATCATGTTGGCGCCCAAAGGTCTCACACAGTCTGCTTATGCACATACCATAGCAGATATGTGCCAGTGACCAGTAATTATTTTGATTACTATGAGTAGGTCGCCGCATTTGTAAATAGTGGCCAAAACAAAGGATCTACTATGCTTGTAAAGCGGGTAAATTTAGTGCGTTATGACATAAGTAGCATCTTATAAATTAAAATACTATTTATAATTTGCTATTTCAGAGAAACGCTCTTAGCCCGTCATAGCCCGTGTCAGTAATTTGGAAAGTAAAAACTAATAAATTTTGTGAACTGATTGAGATTAGAACAGAATGGAATGATATTCATTAAGATAAATTCGTTTGTCTGTGCTTTGAATAAAATTTAATAAAAAAAAATTGTTTATAAGTTTAAATCAATTTTGTTTTCTTTAGTGCCTGAAGATTTTCAATTCGATCCGGCTACAAAAACGTATGGCGATGTAACTCGTCGTCCAGAAGTACGTTCAAGTACAATCGAATTTATCGCACCATCAGAATATATGGTAATTATTTGAAAAAACAAACAAAAACAGTCTTTGTATAAGTGTTGAATTTTTTTTCTTTAAAGCTGCGCCCTCCACAACCAGCCATATATTTATTCTTATTTGATGTATCAATAATTGCCCAACAGTGTGGTTACTTGGAAAACGTATGCTCAATGTTGTCAAAACATTTAGATGATATGCCCGGAGATGCACGAACTCAAGTTGGCTTTATTGCATTCAATAGCAATGTACATTTTTATAGCATGGCTGAAGGTTATAATCAGCCGCATGAGATGACTTTATTGGATATCGATGGTATATATTAAATTGAATTTTATATTATTTTTAATTATGTTGATTACATAATTTTCATATTCTTACAGATCCATTTTTACCTCGACCTGATAATTTGCTAGTAAATCTTAAGGAATGCAAAGAATTGGTAAAAGATCTTCTCAATCAATTACCCAAACGTTTTGCTGAATCTCACGATCCTGGTTCAGCTTTGGGAGCCGCTCTTCAAGTAGCTTTTAAATTAATGGTAAGAAAAAGTGAAGTTATTTAATGTTATTGTTTTTGAACATGATGAAAATGCGATGGCATTTGGCACTTTATGTATTTTAGCAAGCGTCCGGTGGTCGCATAACTGTGTTCCAAACGTGCCTTCCTAATAAGGGTCCTGGAGCTTTAGAGCCTCGAGAGGATCCCAATAATCGATCTGCCAAAGATGTCGCTCACCTAAATCCAGCGACAGACTTTTATAAACGTTATGCGCTTGAGTGTTCTGGTTATCAGATTGCTGTCGATCTTTTTCTACTCAATCAGCAATATAGCGATTTGGCTACTATATGTAAGATCTATCAAGTGAACAAATTGTAACAATCACATATATTTATATGTTTTTCTTTTCAGCTGGTATTAGTAAGCATAGTGGTGGTTGTGTTCACCATTTCCCATTATATCAAAAGACTAAACCACAAATAGTAGATTCTTTAAAGCATTGCTTTAAACGATATTTGGTGCGAAAAATTGGATTTGAGGCCGTAATGCGTATACGCTGTACACGCGGCCTTCAGGTGCATACATTCCATGGCAATTTCTTTGTTCGTTCTACGGATTTGTTGTCATTGCCTAATGTTAATCCGGATGCTGGTTATGGTATGCAGGTACGTATTGATTTCCAAAGCAACGTAATCAATTGTATATATTGAAGCATTTAACTATTTTTCTTTAAGATATCGTATGAGGAGTCACTCACGGATGTGAAAACTATATGCTTCCAAGCTGCTTTACTCTATACAAACAGTGAGGGTGAACGTCGTATTCGTGTGCATACGGTTTGTTTACCTGTGACAGCATCATTGCCCGAAGTAATGCATTCTGCAGATACGGAAGCAATAATTGGTCTACTTTCGAAAATGGCCGTTGATCGGTCTATAACATCAAATGTTGCTGATGCTCGAGAAGCATTCATTAATGCCACAGTTGATATATTGAATGCATTTAAAATTGCACAAAACTTACCTTCAGGCCAGTCAGGACAACTTATTGCTCCACGTAGTTTGGCTCTAATGCCACTATATATATTAGCTTTGTTAAAGCATGTAAGTAGTATTGCATTGAACGAACAATTATTGCAATTGTTTAATTACATTAATTTGTTTTCTAGCCTGCGTTCCGTGTAGGAACAAGTACTCGTTTAGACGATCGTGTATTCGCAATGGATTGTATGAAAACGATGCCTTTAGATCAATTAATGAAATTTATTTATCCCGAATTTTATAATATTGATATTTTATTTTATAATAATCAAACTTCTAATGCCAATCCATCGAACGACGATGCTGAAGATGACGATGATTTGCCAGATATCCAACGCTTACAATTATCAGCGGAGTAGTAAGTTTATTTAAAATGAATGTCTTATAATTTTAAAATTAACGATCTGTGATTATGCGAACAAGCTGCATATATTTAATTGAGAATCTTTTCATACCAAATAAAATATTTTCTGGTGAAATATTATTGCCTTAGAGATAATTAGTAGAATATTTTTTGAAACAATAAATAGAATAATTTTCTTTTTTTATATTGCCTATCGAAAAGAATCAATGAAATAACTAACAAATGAATTTTATTTTTTTTATTAGTTTGGATTCTCGATCAATATTCCTTATGGATTGTGGGACTTTAATAATACTATACGTTGGTTTGAATGTTCCAGTTAATATTTTGGAAAATGTGTTCGGTATGTACATATATTTGTAATTGTATAAATATCATTAACCAATAATAAATAATTGTTTTAAATTATTCGAAAAACAAAATCAGGTATTAAATCAACTGCAGAATTGCCAGACTATTATTATGGTTTACCGAACATTAATACTACAGAAAATGATACACTTAAACGATTTATAATGAAATTAAACGATGAAAAGCCGTATCCGCCTATTGTGCAAATAATAAGGTTAGATCATTTAATTTATTTATTTATTTATTTTATGAAATAATTAACATTTTATTTCATATACATTTATGTTTTTTAGGGATACAAGTACAGCTAAACCTCAGCTAATTGAGAAATTAGTTGATGATCGCAGTGAATCCAGTTTATCATATTATGAATTTTTGCAACACATACGGACTCAGGTTAAATAATAGTTTATTACGTGAAATATAAGTTGAAATTAATTAAACACTAATAATTTAGAATGTTTAGAACCATAAATTATTAAGGGAAATCTTATAAAAGATAAAATATAATATATACATATATAAATACGTATACTTTTAATATTATAATTTACATACTATATAAAAGTGGGCATAATTTAAAGTCCGTAAAAAAAATTTTAAAAAACAATTTTATTCAAGAAACACAACTTCGTGAAATCATTTTTCTTTAAATTAAGAAATTAACAAACAAAAATGGTTGTTAATGTGTTTTTACTTTGGATTTTATTTCATTCATACATTGTGTTTTGTGCGTATAGTAATATCTAATATGAATGAAATGAAAACGTCAAAAGTATAGAGTGTGTTTGTGCAATTATTTCTTGAATTAATGGAAATGCATATATTTAAAATACTTTCGTCTTGCATATTCAAGTATTACAATATTTGTTGTTAATGCAAATAAACGTGATAGAAATTAAAATATAAAAAAAAAACGATCAACAAATTTGGAGAAAAAACAATTCGCATTACAAATTTAATGCATATGCATATATTATTTAAAACTAAAATCTTAGATTTAAATATTTATAGTTATTAAGTCCGTATGTGCAGTGCTTTTGATTTTATAAGATTAATAAATATATGTGGGTGGAATGTCTGAATGCATTAAATAATTATGGTGTAGTTTTTTTTTTCTAATATCTAAAGATTTTATTCTATAATCCATTATTATCTAAAGGTTTTATTTTTTAATTTGAATCATTATTAATTTTTTTTTTTGACCTAGAGTTTCAATTGGGTTAGAAACGAATTGTAGATATCAATTTGTTAAGCTATTTGTGTCAATACGAATAAATATTGAATTCCTATAAACTGTCTTTAAATTGTTAACTTAGTTGTATTATTTCGTCTTTGTATTTTATTGTTTATTTGTTTAATTACTAATATTTAATAAACATGCTAGTATATTCGAGCCTTTATTGATAAATGAAACGAAGTAACTTCAGTAAAGATGTAGAAGTTTAAATTGTGCATAGAAACACAATTAAATTACAAAGGGAAAAACATTAAAATATTATAGTAACCTCTTTTAAATTGAATAGAACAAAAAATTGAGAGTATAAAAGCCTGTCATTTAATTCAATGTTTTATATGAACGTTTATTTCGATTTCAAATAAAATTTGCATTTTAGAAAAGTTTTACTATGTACTTTGTGTTGTGTACACACTTTTTGACTGACAAGAAAATCACGAGTGCAAATTGAACACTATTAAAAATGAAAAAGTTTCAATCATAAAATGTTGCCATCAAATTATTCCACTTTCACGAAATGGTATTACATATGACAAGTACCTTATAGGATTATAAAACTTCTCTAATAAACAAATTTAAAATATTCATATTTATATACTTACGTTGACATGTAATTGAAACTGGTTGATTTAGAAATTATTTATTTTCATTCAAATTACAATCGATAACCAAAAATATTGTAATTATTATAAAAATAATAAATCCCTTTTTTTATCGATACTAAAGATGATTAAATTCTTTTTATCGCTTTTCTAAGCCTTCTTGTTGTTCTGTTGTTTAAGTCTGCGAAAATACCATTTCTTAAATAAATTATAACTCAAATACGAATATTAAATACGCTAAAATAAATTTATTACAAAGTTTTAAAAACATATTTAAAAATTTTTCTAAAAATGTACAATTTCGTTTTTGAGTCGAAATACATTGCAATTTTGTATTAGAAAAAAATCAGTTCTGATATCCGCGAAAAAAAAACGAAAATCCATTTATTAATTTCGATTTTCAATCCCTTAAAGAAATGATTTCGTTTGATTGACAAATAATGTAATAAAATCTGTCAAGTGAGGTCCTTTGGCGATCAAGGCACGCACGATATTAGTTGAAATGCAGGAGCAGGTGGTTAAAAAATAAAGCATTGAACAAATTTATAATATCCTTCAATATTTCTATTATTAATCACATGAAAACGAACAGTTAATAAAACAGATTTTTCAATTGTTAAATGTTTAGGTAGGTAGTTTTAATTGAATGATGTCAAGCTTTTATAAATTTCCCTGCATTTTATACCTTTGCAATAAAATTTGTAATTAAACTCAAAGTTCTGTTCTCAAAGACTTTAACCAACCTCCTCGTTTCTCCACATCCAAATAATTATTATCATATAAAAGAAAGGAAAGAAAAAAGAAAAATATTAATCTAAAAGTATAATATTAAATAAGATTAAATTAATAATAAAGTTATTATATATATTGTATAGGTATGATTTACAATAAATTTAAACATAAATTAAATGTTAATTAAATTGATATACATACATAAATAATGAAATGAGTATAATACTTAGAATTATACTTGATGAAACAGAAAATAAATAAATAAAACGTTATACATATGCTTATAATAATTATATAAATATTAAAACATATAAAATGTTTTTATTTAAATTATAAAAAAAAATATTACGAATATTATCAATTTAATTTAAACTTTTAATAAATTGAACAATATCTATTCAAGATAAAACATTGTTAATTTCTATTTTTTTTACACGTTTTTTTTGTGTCATTGGAGGGAAAAGTAAAGAATGTTTGTTGACATTTCTGAGAATAAAAGTAATTCTTATTTGATACAGTAATCCCTTGATTTATGTTGCAGTTGGTTCTAAAAAAAAGTCGACGTAAATTGATTTTCATATTGCTCATACTACGAACTAGTATGCTTTTAACAAGGAACTTAAAAAGTTACAGTAATCCCTGGATTTACGTCGCAGTTGGTTCCAAAAAATTTGACGACGTAAATCGGAACAACGGGCCTGTTCGTAAATCCATTACTGCGCTGCATAATATTATTATTTTGCGCTTACACTGCTAATCACAAGTTGCTGATAATTCTTTTTGCTCATAAAACAAATGACAAAATGTTGTTAAATACACAAAAAAAATTTAAAAACTTAAAAAAGAAACTTTATATTAAAACTCTCATTCTCTCCCTCAATCATTTAATGCATCAGGCGTTTTTATGATTAGTGTTTTGCGCATAATATGATTTAATGTTGCATTTACGAACATTTGACAGCTGCAGTGCTGCCAAGATAATCAAATATCAGGAGGAGTAAATGTTCTTAATTGCCTGAAAGATAGTAAAGGATTTTGATCAGGGAACAGAACTGAGAAGTTTGCTTGTTATTTTTTACATTAATACTTAACAGTATCATCGTGACTGCGAGTCAATTGGAGGGGCGGTAAAAGCGACAATAAAAACAGGCATTTGGACATTATGACATTACAATTGGATTCTGTACTAAATAGACTGAGTTCTTGGTGTGAGTATAATAGACTGCGTGTAAATCTATTTATTTTTGAATTCCCAAGTAAGTTAGATTATATTAGAGGACGTGAAGGATAAAAGACGAGATAGGAAAAAGCAGAGGAAGTGGGAAAGGGAGAATGGGAAGCGGAAGAATCACACAGACCAAAAACAAAACAAAAAGGGAGAACGCGACGACACTGACCAAATTCTAGCACTTCTCATCCATCTCGAGTCAATCTGTGGAGAGCCCTCAGAATTCAAACCGTAAAGAAGCCTCTGCCAAGGATTCCCAACCTCCACTTGCTGAGGGCTGGACAGTTACAGAGGAGTTGCTCGACAGTCTCCAACTTCTCCTTATCGCAACATACACTGCAATAGTCCGTCTGGGATCTGTTCCAGATCGGCGTTATAATCGGCGACATAATCTTACAGTGCCCCGTGTTAAACTAATCTTAAACATAACCTCATTTCGCTCCGCAAACCGCTTGACATACAAATCAAGCGGAGTCAGGCAGAGCATAGCGTCAAGAGCAGTCTGAACGCAACTCTTCCTCACTCCAGTGATACTCAAGGAGGCACTCCTCTGAACCTTATCTAAGATTTTTCGTTGAAAACTCTTACTCAACGCACATCATAAACAACGTAACCATGGGTAATAACCTGTCTAACAATCGCCAGATATATGCGCTAGGCGGAAGACACTAGTTCTTACCTATTTAGTTCCTACACTGGTAGATAACATTCAGTCCCTTATTCATTCTTTCTCCGTGCCCAGGTCAACACCCAAGTACTTGATCTCGGAAGACAATTGAAGTTTCGTACCACCTAGCATTGGCAACCTGAAGGTTTCAATCTTGTGTCTACGCGAGAACAAAACAAGGTTTGTCTTATTGAGATTTAAACCCAGGCCACAGTTCGTAGCTCATGAGGATAAAATTCCAAGAGCAGACTCCATCAATTCCCCCGGCATCAACAAAATTTTTTCACCTACCAGAATAACCATATCATGGGCGTATGCCACAACCTTGAGCCTTTACTTTTCAGAAGCCTCAAATCAACATTAGCAACTAAGAGCCACAAAAGAGGGGTTAGCACCCGCCCCCCTATGGGTTACCCATGGTTGCACGTTTGACAATAGAGTATCCGTACAGATTCAATCGGATTAGTCTATTACCCAATATGTGGCTGATAAACCGCATCTGAAAATCTGGGGCCTATACATATAAGTGAATTTTCAATAGAAGAAGTTTTAAGAAGATTTAATTTGAAATACCAATAGTCTTAATTCTTGACATTTAGAATATGAAAATAATTTAGTGAGAAATTAAGATTTCACATTATATTTATAAAATACTTCATATTAGATATCCAGTATCCAGGCAGTATCCCTTTTTTAATCCGGTGTGTCCGGAAGTAGCGTAGTAGTTAGTGTGTTAGCTTAATGGACTCAAAGTCACATTTGAACCCCAGATCAGATATATCCAACAAATCGAAATAAAAAAATTTTCTTCATCGGCTTCCTCGCAGCAGATTTCTGGCGAAAACTCTGAGAGTAAATAACAATTGCCATAAAAAGTTTCTCAAAAAATCTGTCATTCGGAGTCCACTGTAGGTTCTGCCACTTATGTATGCAATTAATGCACAAAATAAGTAGGATTTCAATTTATCTTTCTGAGTGTTGGTAGCGCTAGATCTAGATTTTTATACACTAAGGCACTGCTGTAATCAACAGTAACTTCTTATTATATCTTCTTTGATTCTTTTTGAGCTGAGGCAGCTCCCCATAGCTTTATAGCATAATTCTAAATTAGCTTTAGAAGCGAAGTAACTGTTTTAGTTTCTTTGGTTAGAGTTTTTACTAATAAGTCAATTTATTTCAAATAGTTTCGAGTTGTTTTGAGCTAACTACATATATGCGAATATTGCGCAACTACTTAGCTATTTACACTCCCTCTGTAACGTAAAAACTACGTGAGCACATTTTTGTTCGTTTACCATCAACCTCCAATCTAATTTAACAATATTCGATGAAGGAATATTCAATTTTGTAGGAGCTTAGAAGAGTTCTTATATAGGCTGAGGAAAACAGTATCACCAGCAATAATAGAAGTGTTAATGTGTCTTCTTATTAGCAAGTCCGAAATATAAAGTAAACATAAAACGGCTCCCAAAGTACTAACAACAAACCTCTGGTCGAATATGTAATTTTCCATTAACACCGATTAGGTACGAGACTCTCGTGCCAAACCTTAACGAAAGTTTGAAAAACACTGATAAATAGGGCCACACAATAAATAATGGATCAAACTCACCTTTTTTTTGATATTCTGCACAGGTCGAGGTGAGTTCGAAGAATATTTTATTTTCATTACCTGAGGTCGCCCTGGTCTAGTAGATGGTGTGCTGGGTTATTAGACGTAAAGCCAGGGTTCGGCTCCCAGGCCAGACATCAAAATAAAATACAAAAAGGATTTTTCGGCGATTTCTTCTCAGCGGATTTCTGGAAAAAACTCTGAGAGTAAATAAAATTGCCATGAAAAGTTTCTTAAAAATCTGTCGTTCGGAGTCGACTTTAAACTGTAGGTCCCGCTACTTAACTAGGTCAATAATCCTGACTAAAGGGTTGTTTGTAATGACCAATTATGTATGAGGTGCAATGCAACTGTACAATGCAGTTTGAAGACACAATTTTGATGTGTTGCTGTGTCAAGCAAATTAAATATAACAACACAATTGCAAAACGTGATCATTTAAATTTGATGTGTCGCCATGCGCCATTATCTTAATATCACATTAAGAAAAATTGATATGCATAAATACACACAGAATTACATGACTTAGAAAGAGGCAACTATTTTTATTATAATAATTTAGGAATACACATGTACTTGTATTGGCATTACATGATGTAAAATAATATAAAAATATATTTGAAGAACAGTCCAAAAAGGCCTAAGTAACCTACACAAGTATTACATAAACTAAAAGGGGACATAATTCCATATTGGGGATTTAATTCCATATCGGTATTCTTTACTTATAGTATTTAAAACTGTCTAATTACATAAATTTGTATTGAAAGTACTTTGGAAAAATTTGTTTTAAAACTTCTTTGAAAATTCAAGAAGAATACTGATCAGAAGTGTTTATGCCAATTTACACGGCGAACATGCAACATCTCATAAACACCGAATATATAATATCTATTAGGGGAACAATGATTCAGAACCCGTCGCCAGCCTCTTTGCTAAGTTTACTATGAAAAATCACGTGAGTGTATTTGTCTGGTCGGCCACCGGACATAAACGCCATAGAGAATTTATTGCATGTTGCGATAATAAGAAGTTTGTTACATTGTCAATTCAATGATAATAAAATTGAAACTTAAAAAGTTATAAAATTTGCTTTACTGGGAGGTTATTATAGTTTTCTATTTAAAATAATATGAAATATATTGCTTAAAAGATTTCAAAAAATCTGTACAGTTTGGACTGGAGATACAATATGTATGTACGCTGATTTTTTTTTATTTTGTTTTATACATATATGTATATTTTTGTTAGCATATCATTATAAAATATAGTGTATTCTATATACATATGTATGTATATAATGTATGAGTAGAATATCTAAGATCTTATACTAAAGTTTCAACTCTTACTCTAACAGCCTAGTACTTTAAAATGTCCCCAATAAATTCGTATACAAGAAAAATCGTGTAAAAAGCAAACAAGGTAAAAGTAATATTAAACAGTTGTTTAGAGTTCACTTAAGAATTTAATTCATTAAATATATATAATGTCGCCGTAGTCTAGTAGATAGTCTGTTGGCTTATTAGACGTAAAGCCAAAGTTCGAGCCTCAGGCTAGGCATCAAAATACAAAAAGTATTTCTTCGGCGATTTCCTCTCAGCAGATTTCTGGTAAAAACTCTAAGAGTAATTAAAGTTGCCATGAAAAGTTTCTCAAAAATCTGTCCTTCGGAGTCGACTTTAAAACTGTAGGTGCCGCTACTTATGAATAAAATTAACGCACACAACATAAGTTGTCCCTCTATTGGCTATTTAAGATACAAAAAAAAAAATTCATAAAATATTGAAAGCTGTATTAAATCGTGTAAAATAGAATTTTTTTGCTGTTTATTTGGTGGCAAATCAAATTCTTGTGAAAAGAGAATTAGATGTAATTTAATAATCAATTCAATTTGAATTGATGATAATCGACAATCTATTTATACTTCAACTTTGAAATCAAATATAAACGAAAACTAACATTCAATCGTATTTATAATTGCAAATTTCAGTTCAAGTTCAATTCCACTCCATAGTATTTCCGTAAATAAATTTAATTTAGTTTTAAATGCAAATTGTGCATGTGTATATCAGTCTGTACTTAAGTAAGTACACGGAAATATGTACATTAGGGTGTCCCTTATCCTTCGACCTCATTTAAATAGTTTCAAACGACATAAATTGTTGCAGCTTTCTTTAACTTTTCTTTAACTTTTTTATAGTTTTGACAAACAGTTAATTCTTGCTTTTCTTGTAAAAATCACAATTGGAAATTCCTTGGATACTAACTTTTCAAGTCAAAACACATGCAGTCCTAAAATAAAAATGTTAACCGTAGCTCGAGCTTTATATCAAAAATAATACATTTTAATTTTTGAAGTTAGATAAATTTAATTCAGGAAACATTAGATGTTTGATATTTTTTGAATTGTTGTCGTCGTTCTTTAAAACCAAATAAAAAAACAAAAACTTCATAATTCTGGCTTATGTATCATTTTTGATACACACGACTTTCCTAGCGATTTTTAAGCGATGTTACGTATTTTTTTTAAGTTTTCACATTTTGTGAAGTTTTATCGTAAATAATACATTATTCATGGTATTTAAGAAGGAATTGAAAGTTAAGTGTTGAAGGAAAGTGATATCGATGGCTTAATATAGAAAGGTCGTAATTAATTAGTTTTTCAGTACTTTACAGAAGAAGGAAAAAACTTAATAAAATCTAAAACATAAATGTTAAAAAAAGTTTTAAATGCAGTTTTTATTAAAAATAAATCAGGAATTCAATCATAAAATAAAGGTAGTGTATGCTATTTATTCAATTTTATATGAGTTAGGACTGTAAGTCAACTATTCGTCAACATGGAAAGCTGAATTTTTTTGTCTACCAGAATATTTAAAACCCCGATTTTGAGAAAAAATGATATACGACCTTTCTATATTAAGCCATCGGTATGTAATTGATATTGAGCGTATTAGCTTATTAGGTGTCAGATCAAGGTTTAAACCTCAGGTCCGTTATTTCCAATTTACAAAAAAATGTTGTACTGATCGATTATATATGTATGTATGTATGTAATATTCCTGCTATAGAAGAAGAAAACAGAAGTTCTTCTTATGAGCTAACAGCAACAAACATGACAATTGGATGTTTATCACCAAAGATGGTACTACTTGGAACACAGAAACGCAATCCTTTAGTAGTAAGGGAAGATAAAATATTACCAATCTTCAAGCAGGTTGCTAGCAGCTATTTCTTGAAATGTTGTAGAGCCTTACTTACTGCTCATCTTATATTTATCTTATGTGACAGACAAACTTTTAAAAAAAGTGTTTCGTCCTATGTTGTATTTTATGAGTATTTTATTACAGATGATAATATTTCGGTAACTATGTACGTATGAGATAACTGAATAATTATAGGTGTAAATGGTTTTTCGAAGAGCGACCTGAAATTCTTTCAGCTTTTAATAATCCAAGGACATGCATCTACAAATATGGGCTGGATGTGGATGAAGCTTGTCCATCATGTCATAATATGAGACATGGAGAGCATGGTTATTGACATAATTGATGTTTTATTGTAACGGTAAACTTTTTTACTTCACATGACGTTGGCAACAAGATTTTCTATCGAAATATGACAATGGTTTGTACCATTAGGATGATGAGAGTGTTATTGATGTGAGTGACGATAAGCTGCCCCATCTAAACAATTGTAAATTTATAAATCGCTGCAAAACAGAAGTGTCTAATTTTTATATAAAAAACCGCACTGCATATGATGTACATGCAAAAATTTTGCCGTAAATTTAATAAAAGTGTTAATAAAATGTAAAATAGTTCTATTAAAATGAATTAAAATATATCAAAATATTTAAATTTTTTAACAAAATCTATCAATAATCGAGACAATACTATATACTATAAGTATGTATCAAAAGTGATACATAAGATAGGATTATGAAGTTGCATCTACTTCTGCTACAGACAACTTAGAATATATAGAAAAATCAGTCTGAATTCTGAACTTGGCTCGCCTGAAGTTTGCTGCTCTAAAACAAATTAAAAATGAGGTAGAATAAATTTCGTAACACCTGAATCTATCACAGCTTTCGATTGATGGCAATTAAGAGGGTTTACATTCTTCATGCGGTTGTAGAAATGCTTAATTTGAGCAGTGATGATTTTCCTATTAACAATTCCTCGATTCAATGAATTCGAAATCAGAAAAGACAAGACACGTCTTAGCAGAAGCAAAAATACTGACTTTCGGAACAATGTGCCTGACGTAATCACATTCTACTAGGACGAAAAACTATTACCGATAATGGATGTTTGAAGTTCAAAATAAGAACTTTTGTCAAATATTACTTCTTTTGATGATAAATTCTTGCAGTGTCAAAACTAAAAAGTTTTTCTGGAAAACATCAAGCTATGATCATTTGAACTGTTTTTTTTTTTTTGCCTTAAATCTTTATGACAAAATGCAAATAATGTGCAGTTTTGAAACAGAAAACAGTTAAAAAGAATTAGGGCTTTTCGCTCGCCCTTAATGTACCAGATTTTCAAAAATTAAGACACAATTGGGCACATATCGATTCCATTGCCTCAGAGTTGATGAAAGTCAAATTAAGTCATTCTACATTTTCTAAAGCACAATTGAAGAAGAATTTTATAAGGGACGATTACCGTGAATTGGTTGAACTAATTTAATTTACTCTGAGTTTTTGCAAAAACCTGTTAATGGGAAAACGTCCAAGAAATATTTTTTTATATTTTGTTATGATCGAGGTGTCTGACCTGAGTTTTGAACCGAGGCCTCACGTCTAATAAGCCAATATACTACTTATTCCACTACGGCGTCGACTTGATTATATTTTAGCATTTATAAATAAAAAGGGTAACCCTAATGTATACATATATACATACTTAGATATGTGTTTATGTTATATTTTTAATGTTATCATCCATTAGGTGTAGTAAATAGAAATACAAGAAATAAATTTGGTCATATTCACCAAGTTTTGAATAAGAGCGACTGGATAGTGGACTCAAATAGGGTGCAAAAAATAATATTTTTGATAGTTTTGTGATTGCTTGACTTAAAATTGTTTGCACGCTCGTCAGAAGTGAAAGCAAGCAAGACGGCTGAAAATATTAATAACGTCTATGATCTTATTATTTCCTATTGAAATCAATTCATTGTGATATGTACAAAGAAACTACGTTTAAAAGAGTAATAAGTTCTAAAGAATAATCTAAATAGGATCAACATTACTGTCCCACAGATAAGCTTCAATTAACCTTCAATGGTGCATATAGGCGACATGACACATAACTGTTGCCGAACAAAGGATAACATCGAAGCAGTCTATCAAGTACTTAGGAGTTATAATTGACAACAGACTCACATTCAAGGAACACCTGACTTATATTAGTAGGAAGGTGCACCTGTGCGGATAATGCCTAACGTGGGAGGTCCGAGACAGTTCTTGACGGGCCATGGATGCTATAGGACATACCTCTACAAATATGGGCACGATGTGAATGAAGCATGTCCATGATGTCATAATATGCGCTAAACAGTGGATCATGTATTCTTTACGTGCCCGCGCTACGAATACCAACGAAATTTCATGGGGAGGACGCTTGGATCCCAGGTGACTCCCAATAATGTGATTAATCTGATGCTTGAATCATGCGAGAATTGGAACGCGGTGAGTTTCTTCGCGAAAGATGCAACAGAGAATAATAGAGAGAACAAGAACAGCTAAAATGGATGGTAGCATGATTGTGGTCCCGGGGGGCGACTTAATGTAAGTATGACGAACTAGGTTGGGTTTAGTACGTATGCGCTTAGTAAATCTTGCGGCGAATCGTGCACATTTCTCGGGCAACCAATGTCTTTTGAAGATTCCCAGCCCTTAGCTAAGGGTCGAACGGCGTACATATAGCTCGAAAAACAATTCGATTGTTTTTATTACTATCAACGACGTCTTAAGTATGGTCTCCATACATGTTCTTTCTGTGAGTTTTTTTTTCTTCTTGGAAACTATGTTCCGTTATCATTTATCGCGTAGAAATTCAGTCTTGTAAGCTTGAAATGTTTCCGGACTATTAAAGGTTAATTGTAAAGATGATGGATATCTTCATGCTATATAGGAAAATCAATTGCTTTAATGTCATATATTTAGTGTTTTACTTTAGCTGTGATTTGCGACGAATTAAGAAACAACTAAATGAAATGAAATGATTTCTTAGCTTCTACTTAATAATATGTTAAGATGTTCATTCTACATACATATGAGTAAAAGGTTTTAGGTCAATAACAATTCAAAATATTACCAAATGGTGCTTTCTATTCGGCTTTATCGGGCAGAGCATGTAGATTAGTCAAGAAATCTATTTGCAAAAGGTTTGCTTTTAAAACATGAGTAAATTGATTAGAAACAAGCGGACATTTTAACAACACTCATCACATTCTGTGTACTTAACTCTATGAACCCTATGTGGCCGATGTACCCGGAGTTGCGCGGGTTATAAAAATAACAATAAATAAAAATTCGGTTTCGAAACCGACTTTTAAAAAAATGCAATTATTCAAAATATTCGGAAACCGGTTTATCAAACAACTCAGTTTTTTGAATACTCTAGGTCCTAAATATAAATGCATGCAATTTGCCCGTTTTTCGCCCCTTTCCCCCTTTTCGGACCCCTTTTGGTCCAACTTTTTAAACAGAACATCTCCAATAGCTATTTGGGAAACTTAACCAAGCTAAATCGTAAAAAATTACCTATTACCATTATTTCCCCATTTGTCCCATTATTTCTCCCCTTTTTGTCAAAATTTTAAAAAGATTTATAGCTTATAACCTAAAACCCATAAAATACAGCATTTATGCATAAAGTACTAATTTTTCCCCTTTTTTTCGCCCTTTGTCCCGTTTTTTTCCCTTTGGTTCAAAATTTTTAAAAGATTTATAGCCTATAACCCGCACCGACAAAAGCTCGATCAATATCACAAATTTGAAGAAAATCGGTCTAGATGTTCAGGCGTGATTGGCTAACAAACAAACAAAATAACAGACTTACAGAAAGATTTATAATATATATTAGGATTAGGATATTAGCATTAGGATAATCTAAACTCAATTTGCCCGTTTTCAGCCCCTTTCCCTCTTTTTGAACCCCTTTTGGTTCTACTTTAGAAACGGAATACCTCCAAAAGCTATTTGGGAAACATAACCTAGCTGAATCGTTAAAAATTACCTTTACCATTTTTTCCCCATTTGTCCCATTTTTCTCCCCTTTTGGCCAAAATTTTTAAAAGATTTATAGCCTATAACCTGCACAGACAAAACTCTGACCTATATCCCAAATTTCAAGAAAATTTTAAGGCGTGATTGGCTAACAAAAAAACAAACAAAAAACAGACTTACAGAAAGATTTATAATATATATTAGTATTAAATTCGTAAAATCTACCCCTGTATCTTTAATTTAGCGAACTATATACAAACACGTTTGTATTATTGGCTGGAAATTCTTGATTTTTTATATTGATTGACTCAACTTAAATATACACGCCTTAAACTTTCGATTTTCATTTTCATAATATGTTTGTACAGATATGAGATACAGCACTAAATAACTACCATCATCATCAATTGGTGTATTGCGTTATGATAGATTTCTTTGTAGCCAGTCTCAAAACCTTATCGAAAGCGTGAACAACGCAGAAAAAAAAAAAAACAAAAGAATTTTTCAATTCTTACTTAATTTTATTATTCTTATTGTTTATACACATACATACAAACATTTTTATATTTTATTATTCAAAAGACCAATAAAAACAATTACTCCGCATATCAAAACATTTATTTACGTTTTTTGCTATTCAAAAATAAATAAAAAAATATTGTGCAAGTTATACAAATTACGTGCTGTCCATACAATATCGTTCATAATTAAACGTTCGCTTAAACAGCAAATACACTGATTCACACTCACAATTTCGACAATGTGTAGCAAAATCATTGCGCTATTTTTAACAATTTTCTTAATAATGACACATTACTTCGGTCTAAGTCCAGCAGTTCCCATACTTGGTAAGTATACTTATGTCGGTCAGTATTCGAAGTCGTATAGTAGCGAACAAATATCACTTTTTTTTTATAAGCTTTAATGAACAAATAATAAATTACGTTATTCCTATACACTCAGGTCTCGTTTTATGCGATAGACGCATTCCAAAAAAAAAATCGCATAAATTGAATTTGCCTAAAACGATACTCTAGCTTCATATAAAAATTAATGATTAGTTCCAAAATCCTGAAAAACAGCATAAATTCAAATCTCAATTGAAAAATCAAACCAAAATCGCATAAAAAATCAACAAAATTATATTTATTTCATTTTCTTAAAGAATAAAACAGAAACCTCAAAAAATAAAAAAAAATAAAGAAAAATAAAATATTAATTCTTTATTTATAAAAAAAGGATAACATCGAAGCAGTCTATCAAGTACTTAGGAGTTATAATTGACAACAGACTCACATTCAAGGAACACCTGACTTATATTAGTAGGAAGGTGCACCTGCGCGGATAATGCCTAACGTGGGAGGTCCGAGACAGTTCTTGACGGGCCATGGATGCTATAGGACATACCTCTACAAATATGGGCACGATGTGGATGAAGCGTGTTTATGATGTCATAATATGCGGTAAACAGTGGAGCATGTAAAACAAAATGATCCAAAAAATAATCAATAATTAATTGAATTCTATTATTATGAATGTAGGATCAATCATTCTGTATTGTTCTGCAATTGGTTCCACGTTACTTTTATCATTACACACCTATCAGGTAGTGCATACATACATATGTAGGGAACTAAATCAACGAATTTTTAGAAAGTTTAATTGTTTGTTCTGAATAAAAGTATTATGCCAGTTGTTAAAAAGGAGCAGCTCCTTAAAAAAAAGGATTCTTTAAATCATACGTAAGGATTGACTGTGTGAGAAACTAGGTCAATAATCCAGACTGAAGGGTTGATTGATGGCGTAGTTAATAATAATTAATACTCTACAAGACGCTCATCTTACCCGTGCTTCTTTATGGCGCAGAGGCATGGACCCTATTAAGAACTGATGCAGCAGCCTTGAGGGTATTCGAGAGGAAAGTCCTTTGTGGTTAACTATAACTAAGAGAACATAAACAAGCAATAGCTAACAGCAAAATGAAAAAATAAAAAAAAGCTGTTTAGCTATAGTGGTACAGCGAAAAGTTTTCTGCTATCACTGTCAAGCACAGCAATTAATTTTGCAGTGATCCCTACTGATGACAGCATTTTAGCTTAGCATTCTTTTTTACACGATAGATACGTTCCTTAGAAATCCGTGTAAAATACAATTAGGTGTCAGGTTTAAACTACAATAGATTCTCATATAAAAAGCTTTTTAAAATGTAATTAACATTTTAAACGTTAAAAAAAAATTTTTCATTTAAAATCGCATAAATTCAAATTCGCATAAACAAATCCGCATAAAACGAGACCCGAGTGTACTCCCAACTCCCAACTCTTTTTTTTACACTTTAAATATGTTCCTCAGAAATTCGTGTGAATAAAAACCGCGTAAAAAAGAAGCGTTTCCTGTAGTAAAATGGGGGATACGTTCCATGTCATCTGAGAACCGTGTAAGAAGAAATAAAGGACTATATCTAAACATCGAAAAACTGTGTAAAAAACTATAAAAATTCAGAAATGCATTCAAATTTTATGTTCATATGATGACATTTTATTGAGCATTATAACTTAAAATATGTAATTCATACTGCTGAAAAATTGGTAGAGCAAGCAACAAACAAAAGAAATCTGTTATCCAGAATTAAGATCAGAAAAATTAGAATGGAAATAAAGAGAAAATATTTACATAGCTACATAATTATTCATCGCTACTTGATAACAGCGCAATTGTTTGCGACGAAGTGGACTAAACTCGGTATTATCACTGGAGATATCCATCAAATTATCCAATGGAGACTTTCGTTCGGTAATAGAGTTTTGAACTATCGGACTACTTTCCGAAATGTCTTCCGCCGTCGACTTTTTTATTAAAAAATCTTTTATAGAAATTTGAACTTTTGGTTTTTTAAGTTCTTTTTACAACTCTTTATACCCAACAATACAATTATTAATATCTTGTTCGAATTTAGGGCACGTTCCATATTAGGATCATTTTTGAGAAATGTGTGTGTGGTGAAAAGTGTGGTAAAAACAAATATAATTACAAGATAGGGATTTTGAAACCATACTAGATTAAACATTTTTTCACAAAAATTTTTTTCGACCGTGTAACTTCAAATCCGTGTAACTACGACCGAGATAGGTTCCTGATCATCGCTCGTAAGTTGAATTGTATAAAAAAATTTAATTCAATTCTTGGGATGATATAAAATTATTCCCTTAAACAAATTCCGACTTGTTTGCACTAAATACTGAAATTTTTTCCTTGGCTTTTTTTAAATTTTTCTCATATATTTTAGGGATTCCCCGCAACTACGTACATATATCTCTTCTCTAAGTATTTTCAAAGAGAAAAATTTGAAAAAAAAAATGGCCGTAAGTACCAATTGTCGTAACTCCAGCGGTCGTAAGTCGAGGACTATCTATACATATATACAAATTAAGACCTATAGTGGTGGCCTTATAATAAGAACTGTATGGAGAGGGAAGAAGAACACAATCAAAGAAGCCGTGGCTTATGGACACTACTTCCAACGAAAGGTTATAATGACCAATTAAATGTATATATGATACGAAATCAAACGTTATTACATAACACACATACTTGGTCATTACAACCCTTTAGTCTGGATTAAGACCTAGCTTCTCACACCTCTTTATTGTGTGTACATTAATTTTATACATGAGTGGCGGCACTTCCAGTTTAAAGTCGACTCCGAACGACAGATTTTTGAGAAGCTTTTCATGTCAATTTTATTTACTCTCAGAGTTTTTATCAGAAAACTGTCATAGGCCTAATAAGCCAACACACTACTTACTAGAATTAAGAGCCTCCATAAAATATGTCGTATAACTTAAAAATATTCTTAAGAAATTGTCACAATATTTGAGCAGTTTATTAATACGCAGTGTTATTAACATTTATGCATATTAGAAATTATAAAAAAACTTTATAATTCAGACATAAAAAATTATTAAAATTCATCGCAATTACCCTTATTTATTGTATTTTACTTTATTCTATAAAATGAAATGAAAGTGAAGACTCAAAATTAGAATAATAAACGATTTAAAACTGGATTTAAGCAAAAAACAATTTGTGATAAATATGCACTTAATAAATCAAAAGTTTCAAAAATTAATAAAAACTTGCAAAACTAGTCCAACGGTAGATAATGTAATTGATAAAATGTGTTTAAAACATATCTAGAATTATATATCGACAATTTATTAGTACTTTGGGATTGGAAATAAGTTCACGAACAGTTAATCGCAGAGCAAAAGAAACCGGTCTTGGTAGTTATCGCACTGTGAAAAACCGCTAATATCTTTAAAAACCGAATTGCTCGTAAAAAGTTGGTAAAAGAGAACATAACTTGATCTATACACCAATGGAATGCTGTTCTATTGACGGATAAGTCCAAATACAACTATGTATAGAAATAAGTTGAGTGGCGATATCATTATTGTGTTTTTAAGGCTAAGAAATGGAGCCAATTTATATTATAAAAGATACTCGGATACGGATACTGGCGTTGGATACAGATTAAGTTTGAATGACATAATACATATGACGTAGTTTTTCGAATTCTTCCTCACAAAAAATTTTTAATAACTTTTAAAACTGCTGATTTGTTAAGTCCATATTTATCAAAAATTTCTGTTGCTTTTGGGTTCGATACCCACCAGAGGCTCTCGTATATAATTAAATATAATTTTTAATTGTAGTGCAATTAATAAATAAAAATTAAAAATCATTATCATTTATGCGAATAAATAATATTTGTCAAAAAATTTTTCGTTCGGAGTCGACTTTAAACTGCAGGTCCATGTATAAAATTAACCCACCATATTAGCAGTTAATGAGGAGACAAGGGTCTGTGGTTAGTAACCGAGACTTGTATAAAATAGAGCGCATTTAACACGGTGACATTAAAAAAGTCTTGAATTAAGTTAAAGTGTGCAATTATTTAAATACAACATATTTTATATTATACTATTATATAACAAATTGGATAAAGATCAAAAGTAAATAATTTATTTTATTTTAATTACAATTACCGATTAAATAAACTTTTTGCATAATTTAAAAACGTAACAATTTTTTAGCTCAGCTCCTTGTAAAACTTCTACACAGGCACTATTCAATTGTCTCTTTCATTCTTTATTATAAACGTAATTATTGTAGAATCTTAACTGATACTAATGTATATAAAATAATGGATTCTAATATTTATTAAATTTATCACTTTACAGGTGAAGAAACTCAATTCGATGACAATTCCAAAATTCAGGGAAAATCGAAACCAATTTTTATTTACTGTGATGAAATCGGGAATCATTTAAATTGTATGCTTTTTTGTAAGAGTATGGGCCATACATCTGGTAATTGTGGCGGTGATTTCATTTGCAACTGTTTCTAAATAGTGATGGTGATAAGAAAGCTTTTAACTTATCTCGACCCGAAACATTTCCAACATCTCATCATTCTAATTGTCATCATCATTTCAATATTTAATTAGGCTAATATGGATAATATTTTTACAAAAAAACATTTTTTTTTTTTTAATTTCTATTATTTTTGATAAAATATATGTATGTTTATATGTACATTGTCATAATTCCGTAATATGTAATTGAGGTCATTCAGTTTACTAAACATGTTAATCAAATATCTCTTGAAAAAAGTTTAATTAGCTCTATATTTTACAAATACAATTTAGACAAGGATTTGCGGATATTTACAAACAACGACCATGACTCAAGTAACTAGGTGAATAATCCTGACTGAAGGGTTGTAATGACCAATGATGTATGTATGACCATGATTCACAGTGTATGATGATGAAAAAAACAATACTTCAAAGAGACTTGAAAATTAATTAGGCTGACGACATACCTTAAGCTTAATGTTGTAATTTAAAGAAATATTGTTAAATTTATATATTTATTATTTAAATATTGTGTTAAAGAAGAAATTTATTTATAAAAATATATTTTTAAAATTTTTTTTCCTATTGTATTTTGACTCACTTCATTGATAATCTTGAGAACTTGTTTAATTAACAGAAAAGTCTAGGAGTATATGCAGTATAAGCATTTACAGGTATCCCTCCTACAATACGGTCGATAAGTTCCTATAAAATGACGTGTTATGTGAAACCGTGCTATATGAGACTAGAAACTGGTACAAAAAAAGGGGTTAAGTTCAAAAAAAAAAAAAAATTAAAGACACAGGAGAAACTTTATTTCTATTAAAAATAACAAAAATAAATATAAATCCACGTAAATACATAAAAAACATACAAAAATGAATGAATGAATTTAATTCAGTAATTTTTTTTTTTCTCTTCATCGCTGCTCAAAATGGGAACGTTTCTTGGTAAGGTGATAGGCAATTTTGTAATCCCCTTTTGAATTTTCGGCTTCTTTCAGCGCAAGGGTCTGCATCCAAAAACAATAATTCCAATTTCTTGGTCAAGTCTTATCGTTCCTGTAATTTCTTTTAGTGTCAAATTATTAACTTCATTATCAACATCAGAGCATGAATCGATTTCATTCACTTGGGATTCGATTTCTACCAAGTCTGCTTCCCCTTGTAAGACTTGCACATCTTTAATAGCCATATCTATAAACAATCCTTCTCCTGTGATCGACCCAGTAAGTCCTACCTCAATTACTGCAGGCCATATCTTTTTACAGTACGAAAGTGATAAGGACATGATATCGATGCAGTCTTTAATTGAAAATTGCTTCCCAGCTTCCTTTACATCAATAGATTTTGAATCAGGATTTTAGACATATCCTTTGGAATGTATAACACTGAAATTTTTTTAATCGTGTGAATCGAGTGAAATCGTGTTGTGGGATACCGTGTTGTAGGAGGGATAACTGTACCATACAGAGCATGAGTAAAAAATCAACTCTTGGAAGACGTTTATGGAAATTCTTGCATCCTGTTTTGTGACAGCACTCCTAAATTTTATGTGTAGTTTAAATTATGAAAACGCCTTAGGAATGGGTTTTGATAATTCAAGGAAACATGTAAAGAGGAAACAGCTGATTTTTACAGCACTTGAGTTTCAAAAATTATTTTGGACGATAAATGAATGCCTGGCATTTACCTTCTGTAAATTATTTCATGCGAATATTGATCGCGGATGCAATGTATAGTAATGGTCAAAAGTAAAGCACCCCCTCTGTGCATTTTCATTAAATGAAATTTTTTTTAAGAAAACACAGCTATTAAATTTTTTTTTTATTTATTTGTATCCTTATTATTGAGAAATGACAACTTAAGGAATTCAGAATTTAATAAAAAAAAAGTTTAAATTTAATAAACATTTTAAGTCGCAAATATAAGCGGACAAAACTAAAGCACCCCCAAATTAAGGTGCCCAAAAACCTATTGAAAACAATATTTCGTTGCAAATTCTTTATTCTGGATTACACATGCACATTTTTTAGGTATAGAGGATATTAAATTATTAATATTATTTCTGGAGGTATTGCCTTCCAGGCTATTTTTGCGGTTTCCAATAAGTCTTCTTTGGTTTTGGAATTTTCTGGGTTGATTTTTAACTTAATGATTGGATTGGAGAGCTGGCTTATAAAGACATCAATTGAGTTCAAAATATTCGATCAACAGATCAATTATTCCTAGGCTAATTCTGGAGGAAGGTCACGTGAAACTTTGCGACCTGACGAATTCTTAATGATCCTACAGCATCTTCTAGTCACATACGAAACCCCTTAAGTTTAAACAAATAAAAAAAGGATATAAATAAATAAAAAAAGATATTAGAAAAAATATTTAATAGCTTTGTCTTCTTAAAAAATTTTCATTTAAACAAAAATATACTGAGGGGGTGGTTTAGTTTTGACTAATACTGCATGTAGGCGGGCTATGCTGGCTTGTCTCTGTACACTAGATAATTGAATCATCTCCACAAGAAATACTCTGAGGGTATCAAATTTTATTATTTTAGCGATCAATGGGCTGCTTTAAAATTTAATGGATTAAGCTAAAATCACATACCAACAAATCTCATATTTCCATTGTAATATAAAAAGAATGTAATCACAGTAGGGAATTTTACTCCATTAACTGTTACATTGAAAATATTTTAGTGCTTCAAGCAGTACGTTACAATTATACCACTAGCCAAAAATGCTCATCAAATTCGTTCTCTTTAAGGCTATATTTGCAGTTCTCAGACTACTACCAACTGTTCTTTCCTGTAATTCGGCAATTCTGTTTCTCGAGCTAAAAACAAATTTCTTCGCTGAATATAATATTCAGAATTTAGTATTTTAAGAATTTTGATAAAATTCAAACGTCTTTCCTTTGATAATCTACTCTTGATGAAATGTTTGAGTATTTTTAACATGTCGCGAATATCTTGTTAAATGAATTCACACAAAAATCCGAATATTCTTATTTTATAATGACTAAAGAAAAAGGCCTATTTCTCGTAAAAACAAGAGGTCCATAGTTTATGGTGCATTAGCTAATTAAACGGCCATCAAACGTTTGATGCAATAAATCGATTGTGGCATCAGGTGTGTGGGAAGTTGCACTTTACACCATTAGAATAAAAAGCGATACTAAAAAAATCGGTTATCATGGCATGATATCTGTCTCCATTGACTGTAATGGTTGTGTCGACTTCATTTTCAAAGAAATATGGGCCAATGATGCCTCTGCTCCACAAGCCGTATAAAACACTCACTCGTAATGGGTGTATTGGCCGTGTGGCATCCCTAGTATCCACCGCTAAGAAAGTTAGCCTAGCCAATGTTGTTCTCAGAAAAATTTGCACTAATTGCGCCGTCAGTCCAAAATCCACACTAAACAGTGAGGTTTCTTGGACCTGATGCGGATTACACCCAGCAATGGATTTTGTAATACTTCCAAATAATGGGTGAACCCTGATTTGCTATTTTATCAGAAAATGGTTTTATTCAATTAAATTATTATTTATTTTCTAACAGACATATATTTCACACATGGTATAAGAAATATAGAACGTAGTTTCATTCTCTCTTTATTTTTTAAAATAAGGTTTTTTGAAGTTTCATTTTCTCACAAACTATGTATGTAGCGTTGCCATATTTATAATTTTGTTGTATATTCCCAATAAATTATTTATGACAAATGTGTAATTTATAATTTAAATGTTCCAAATTTGTAAAAAATCGGCATTAGGCTTATGTAAACCTCCCTCGGACAATAAATTTGATTCCAATTTGAGCAGAAATACTTTAATATACAATTTTTTCAAAATATTTTTCAATTGAATTGAATTTATTATTTTCATAGAAAATGTGGGAAATTTGAAATTTACATGGTAGCATTATTTTAAGGAAAACGTCATAATCCTTAAGCATGTCAGATGGTGAATTTCAAAAAATAAAGAGAGAATGAAACTACCTTCTATATTTCTTATACCATGTATTTCACAGACTATATTTCACAAACTGTATTTTTGTTAGTTAAAGTACTACAGTCAGTAAATCAGTGTTGCCACAGATTTCATCGCTAAAAATGATTTTAAATGAAAATTGGAGTCTATTCAACGAACACACGTTGTTGTTGATGGTCGTTTACCTTCATTTTCTAGGTTAGATGAGTTATGTAAGGGTTCAGACGCAATTCATGATGCAAAGATGCGAGAGTCCGAGATCTTGTAAGCGACGAGAAATCGACTGCTTCGAATCCTCCTGCACAGTCTTACGGACAACGATTTACTTAAAAATTATTACAACAATTAACTGTTAAGGGCGATATCAGCTTTAGGATATGAAAAATAAAAGGCCAACAAATATAATTCAAAATCTTCTTTATTCAAAAAGCAAAAACGTGTGTATTCAATTCAAAAGATAATTTTAAAGTAAGGTTAATAAGGTTAAGTAAAAAAAGAAAAAAAAGGAAAAGTAGTCTAAAAAAACCTTGTACATACTTTAAATTTTATAAGAAATTCTTACAACAACACCATATTTGTCACTCTTTTGATACAAAAGAGGCTTAGTGATTGTTTAACAAATTTCTTATTATTTCAAAATTGACCGTTCCGCATTTTTCATTAAATGATAGAGTCAGCTCCTTTGCAAATACGTTAAACATTTTGTGGTCAAAGTTACTGTGCAAAAGGTCAGTTGCTTATCGAGGGCGTAAGTTATGAATTATTTTTAGATTTCCATTCTGAATTATCTGTAATTTCCTTGTATATGTTTTTGGAGCTTTATGAAACCAGACTTGGTAACCATAGGACATTATTGGCCTAATACACATTTTGTAAATAAGAATCGATTTGCCTTTTATGTAAAACATATTTCAGCTGAGCAGCTGCTGACTCCGTCTTTATGCCTTGGGCATTCCAGTGCATAACATGAACATTGTGGAAACAAGATGAATTATATGGCATGTTGATGCATCATATCCCAAAACCCGAAACTTGACATCTTTGCAAAGTATCGACCGCATCAAAAAATATTACCATAAGTCTTTCAATGGAAATGTCATCAATATTTTTATTGTAGATGTTGGTTTTAGCCACTTCAGAATACAAATTTCCATAATTACGGGGATTACTTGAGTTACTTTGGGGTTCTTACCTCGGCAATTGTGGAAAATCATGATGGTCTTCATTAAAAAAGGAAACATTTGGCCTTTTACTCGACACACTTGATCTAGAAGATACCCGATGCCGGATCTCTAAATATTCTTGACGACTTGGACACTTTGGCTCATCGGCTCTATGATTAACATGCTATAAGTTCTTTTTTATTTATAACATTTAAATATAACACTACCAACCCTTGATAAGTGGACAGGCTGTATACTCATGATTTCCAGGGCAGGCAGAACACACTACTCCTCGATTACAATTTTTTGCATCATGCCCATACATAGTACATTTAGCACATTGAGCGGGACCTTCGTTGCCCCTTAGGGATTTTCTCCAGTAAACAAAAATATTACAAAAACGTCTTATTTTCATAATTTCCCTCTTAGATACATGCTGACGGTCGAATTCGATCAGATAAAGTGCGTCATCTACACTACACTGGTGCATATTCCTATAACCGCACACTAATTTTTTTAAAAACAATTGTAAAAATTAAACAAGAAAGTATTTAGGGGTCAACAAATTTGTTTATTAAATTATTTAAGACTTCAATTAAAATATTATTTACAAAAACATTCATTTGTACTTTTTTTTTACTTAATTTTCGAGATTAACAGCCATTTTTAAGGGTATTTTCCTATAAACGCCCATCAATTTATGAACTATTGCAGCATTATTAAAAATGAGTGGATGATCCTTTGTTATGGATAGTTTCAAAAATACGGTCTGGCATTGATTCCACTAATTTTTTAAGCAGATCGGCATTATTTGCATAAACTTTACGGGCCATGTATCCCCACAAGTTCTCCATTGGGTTTAAATCCGGACTACAAGCCGGCCAGTCCAATAGAGGAATGCTATGTGCATTAAACCAAGATATTAATTGCTTAGAAGCATGGATTGCAGCATTATCTTGTTGGAATATGCAATCTCTATCCATTTTTTCATCCATAAATGAGAGAATAACATCTTCCAACAGTTCGTTATACATTGCACTATTCATTTTTGCCGGAACAAAACGTATTTTCGACTTGCCAACTGCAGAAAACGCTGCCCAAACCATAACACTGCCACCACCGAAATTACGTTTTGACATCGGAACATCTTTAGATCTCAAATCGTGCCAATATGAGTCTGAACCGTCTAAATTAAATTTTTTTCGTCAGAGAAAATTACTTTTTCCACTCATCTGTCCATTTCATATATTTTCTTGCGAATTTTAAACGATTTTCTTATGGTGCTTTTTTAGCATTGGTCTATCGTTTCGTAAAATGTGAGCAACGTGTTTGGAAGTCACAGGAAGGTTAAATTTATTCTTTATTTGTGTGGAATTCAATTTGTTACAGATTGCTTCTTGTTTTATTTGATTAAGTTGTCTTCTTGTCAGTTTTGCATTTCCCTTTGTAGGTTTGCGAATTCCATAATTTTGACCTTTCTTCAAGAAATTTCGCACCACACTTTCCGAACGATCGATTTTATATCCAATTTCTCTATTGGAGCATCCTTGGTCGAGAAAAAATTTTATTTGAATTTTTTCTTGATCGGACAAGAAAGTTCCCTTGGGCACCTTTAAAAGTGATGAAATTTATTGATTAAAATAGGAAAAGTTGCAGTAAATTGAGATATTACTATTAAAAACGTACCTTTGGTAGAAAAAAGGCTTAAATTGATAATATTTTATATTTGGTAACTTTTTAATAACTAATTTCGCATCTGCGTTTATACGAATATTCCACTTAAAATAGCACCAAGAACATTTGATCGCAAAATTAAGGTAAACAAGAATAAGAAGAAAAAAAAAACTTGCTTACTTTTAAAAAGCACCGTTAAGTTGTCTCTCATTAAAAAAGTTAAATTTTGCTTTTGGATGAGAACAACAAAGATATAACAAAAAAAACAGAAAAGCATTAAGTGTGTACCAGTGTAGACGTTTTTGTTTTTAGTTCCTTTCCGCTTACTGGTTTAATATTAAGCGATTTTAAAAACTCTTCATTGATTCATTTTTCATCCAGTTTGGGTAGGCCAAATAATACTAATTTAAAATGTTTAGCGTCTTCTACCTCATGCGTATAAAACTCAAACTTTTTGGTCCTCACGACATTGAGAGCATAGTTGTAAAGCGGAATCGAGTTGGATAATATTTTCGTTCCAATAGTCATTCTTTTATAATTATATAGGTGGAGTTTTTTCTTTGAATGGAATTGCTTCTTCTTCATCTTCTGATAGTAGTTGAAATCTATTAGAACTAATGCTGGGTCCGTCTGAAGTTTTTGGCACCTAAAATTTTTTTTCTTTTTAGAGCAGACATTGCCAAACGTAAGAAAATTAAACAAAAATTAAGTTTTTTTATACTTTTTATTTTAGAAATTTAATAAATTCTCTGTAGCAAAAATTAACACGATGGTTTTATATTGAGGCAGAGATGCCAGATGAGATCTTGCATTTCGTCAACGAGATTGTTGCATCGAAAACTGAACCATTGAACCCAGCTTAAGACGTCCGTGATGGTGATTTGTCAAAACCACAATATAATATTGTAATATAGATATGGAAAGATAAGATATGGATAAGAAAATAAGATAAGATATGGATGGAGAAGACTCTCCTCAAGCAGGACTAGCTGGGGAAAATCTACACTTTTGCTTGGTACTTATAGTGGGAAGATATTTAAGTCTTGCAATTAATATAATATAGTTGTAAATCAATAAGGTGTGCATGTAATACAATTTGTATTATTTTTAGGTAAAAATTAACATTTATGTATGTGGTTTCTTTAATATTTTTTTTTAATTGTATAATTGTTTAATGACAATAATTACACTTGATAAATAGATTTACTTTGATATGCTAAATTTAGTGCAGGAATAGGCCTGTGCCATATTTCACAATCAATCGTTTAGGAATCGGAGTCAGTGTAATAAATTGCGTTTCTCATTTTTTTGTACAGGTTTAACGGCTCAATTGGCTTTTGGATTTAGAATTAACGTTTGGCTTCTTATTTGGAAGATTTCATCGATGCGGCTCAGAATTACTAGGAGATGGTTAAGTTAAATTCATGTTCGTATTTTCATTTTGCTTTCCGTCGTACAAAAATAGTGGAATGAGCATATTTGATAGGTTGTTTGAATGTGTTGTTAAATTATTTTCTAAAGAATATAAAAAGAAAGTTTTAATTTATTTTACAGTGCGCACGATTTCTGCCGCATCGCCAAACCTGATAATAATGGATGCAGGTTTGTTGATATTTCATTTAAGTTTGGATCTTCTTCATCATCAGATATTTCAATCGTGCCACTATTTTCAACATATTTATCTGGCGTCTGATGTGTTCCAGTCAATTTTCCAACAAAATTTTCAGTCAGGATTATTGACCTAGTTTCTCACACCACTTATGTTGTGTGTGTTAATTTTATAAGTAAGTGGCGGGACCCTTCTCTGAGAGTTTTTGCCACAAATCTACTAGGAGGAAATAGCCGAAGAAATATTTTTTTCATATTTCTGTTCCGATGTCTGGCCTGTGGCTCGAATCCTGGCTTTAATAAGCCAACATACTACCGGAGTCTTTTTATACGTTTTACAAATAACTTTACAACTAAAGCCGAATAACAATAATCGATATATTTAAAAACGATTTTGTATTGAATAATAAAAATGTAAAGTTCTTTTTAATTGCTGAATAACAAGTCAAATTAAAGTCAAATAATTTGTATCAAATCTTTAAACTCCATTTTAATTGCAACAAGATGAATTATATTTTGTGATGATTTGATAAATGGGAATAAACAAGCTTATTTAAAGCCAAGCCACATATAAACACAACAAATGCATAAGTATGCTGCAATGAGTAATTTTTATGCATTAGCTGAAAAGGCAGAATTAAAATTTAAGGATAAAGATACTAGGGAATCTGGGGGTGACAATCAAGGCGAAAGACAGATCGGATATCCTATTAAATGTACTAAATACTTCAATAAGTCTATTGCATGGGCAGAAGCTAAGGCTATTGGCAGGTGTACTAGAGTTTGCACGTCAAAAAGTCAATTTCTATTTACAATTTTCATGTGTACATTTGTATTTTCTAAAGTATTAATTCCAATTATCTGCAAATAAACTGAGTTTTAAGACATAACGTCAACCTTAATATACTGAACAGTCTGGATAAATACTTTGAACAGGCATTATAAAATTTATTTCACTATATTCAAACAGGACTGTATTGCCGATATGCTTCTGGATAATCTTGAATAATTCAAATTCCTTTTACTTGTAATTACTCCATAAAAGTTT
Organism: Sarcophaga peregrina; assembly: GCA_014635995.1. Classification (NCBI taxonomy): domain Eukaryota; kingdom Metazoa; phylum Arthropoda; class Insecta; order Diptera; family Sarcophagidae; genus Sarcophaga; species Sarcophaga peregrina. The sequence continues at coordinate 59,063,251 of CM025793.1, forward strand.
ATCTCATGCTCTCTTATATTCTTCTTAAAAGTGTATATCGGCTCTAAAATTATCCCACCCACTCTAAATATGCATTGTTGCTGGAAAACATTACCTAAAATAATATAATTTAATAGAACTGTTTGGGAAACAGTAAATTGTCAAACATGGGCAAAACCTCCTGAGAAAATCGATGACTTGTCTCCCATTAGCCTAACCATAGTCTCCACTACGTCTATATCTAGTTCCCACTACCTTGTGCAACTGCCTTAAATCCAACAGAGTTAAGGTTAACATTGTTCTGTTAACTTTAAAAATACGGATTTTTTCTTACTTATTCAAATCAAAATTTATAATTATATGTGTTTAATTATACAGTGCGACAGCGAAAATACACCCGAGTAACTCCATAGTCCATGTTGTTCAGTTAGTTGAGTAGAACTCAAAAATACTTTTTTTTATTTTTCTCGAACCCTCCAAACTTGTGATATTTGACATTAACTGTTTTTTCTTTTACTTTACGCACAAATTTCTGTATTATTCAAACATTTCTGACCCGATTTTCAAAATTTAAATATTGTTGGAAAGGGGCGAGATGGACCCTGAAAACGGTGTACATTTATCCATTATTTGACTTAATATGCTGTGATATTTGATGAGGTAAACTTAAAAATGCGAATTTTTTTTTCAAATTTTTTTGAATTTTGTCCTATTGTATACATATACTCAACAAAACTCACAACCTACACTATGTTGGTAAGTATGTCAGGGTGTATTTAATTTTTTTTATTTTGCGCATAGTGTTATTAATTATAATTAATGTATAATTATTGATGATATTTAAATGATATTGTTATGGACTCTATGTATTTATATAATAAGAATTCCTTAGTTTACTTACATCGTAATTACTATTGCATTGGATGCATTTCGCTGGCTGTTGTTCCTCAATTGCATCGTTCACAGAATTATGCTGTTGCTTAATGTGCCAACAAAATGCTGATGCATCACTTGTATTGTAAACATTATCCATACTTTTGGCATTTTTTACGCAAATTAAACAAACAAACATGGATTGTCCGTTTGCATTTCCATATACTTCTCCAATTTTATACCAATTTGATGCCATGATATGCTTGTGCTATTTTTTTTTTTTTTTTCTATGAACATATATGTATGTATGTATTTTTTTATGTTAATAATTTTGTTTTCAGTATGGAATCTTTTTTGAATTATTATTATTATTGTTTTTTTTTAACTAAATTTATTTAATCTTTTTACACAAAATTATTGGCTAACACAACCGAGAGGTGCAACGCCTGTGCAGAAAATGAACTAATTTCTGATATGTGTGTAAGGCGTATTGTATAAGTTACTCCACTATCCTATATTATTCACAGATGGACACACACAAGCCTTTACTTAGACTAACGTGGGAGTTAGCAATAAAGAGCGATATATCTTCATAAATGTGTTAAAGTCAACCGCATTGATCGTATGAAACACCTAAACGTATTCACATATGCAAGAATATGCATAAAAAGACTTGTAATTTAAAACGAAAAAAATTGAATGGGTTGCATAAAATCATATATTTTTGTTTTTTTTTGTGTTTTGTTTTTTCATGAGTACACTAGAGCCCCGACTTGTATCGTCCCGATTTGCGTCGCTTTTTTAAAACTGGAAAAATTCGATTTGCTTCGTAGCAATTTCAAGTTGCTTCGGTTCGAGTAGTGCCGTCTTGACCCCGATTTGCGTCGATTCTATTTGCGTCGCTAAAAACGGTTAAATTTTTACTGCAGCATTGTACATTTTAGGCATGTGTAGTGTGTAGTGATGATATTAATAAATTTTTGCTGCCTCACGATGAGGAGCTTGATAATGAAAATTTATTAGCCATTGATATTCAGCATGTTTCCTGTCATAACAGGAGATGATACATTAGAAGAAAAAAAATTAACAGTCGCCAATATTTCCAAAGCTTTGCAATTAATTTCCCATGCAATGGATATATTTTCTGAAAACGATCCTGAAGAAAATCGTAGCACGGGGGTAGCAGCATCCGTTGATCAAGCCGTTGGTTGTTATAAAAAAATATATGAACAAAAAAAATCTTTAAAAAGTCAACAAACTTTGGACAGTTTTGTTAAAAAAAAACAGTAAAACCATCCAATCAATTGGATATAAGTGTTTCTGATATATAGTGTTTCTGAAGACAGTTCAATGCTAAATAAAGCTAAGCTAAATAAATTAGAAGTTTTAATGCATATGTAAATAAAATAAAATTTTTACGTTTTCTCTTAATTTATTGTTTTGTTATCTTTTTATAATAATTAAATATAAACATTTGTTGAAGTAAATGAAATAAATGAAAATGTACTCATACTTGTTTTTATCAAAAATACAAAATTTTTTGCTTTGTTTTCAATATTTTCCCCAATAAATTAAATTTCAGTGCATTTATATAGAAAAAAGTGATTCGATTTGCATCGTTTCGATTTGCGTCACGTTTCTCCGGTCTCCATTAACGACGCAAGTCGGGGCTCTAGTGTAATTACAACCGGCAACCGATCGTAGTTACATACATATCTTGACTCATAAGAATGTAAAAAATTATTAAAATTCTCAATTAAATCTACATTGCAACATGCCATTCGAGTAACCAAACACACCGATTGTAGCGTAGGCACGAGCTAAAGTAAGTAAAGTAAAGTTTTCTATAGACAAAATGATGCGACACACTGTTTAAAAAACATAATCGATGACACCAAATACGAAAATATTTGTTCAATTATCAATCAAATGTGAATAAGCTTTACTGAAACATTTATTCGCTTATTAATTCATTATTTTCATTTTTTTTTTGTCTATATTTTTCATGATTGATGTAATGTTAATTAATAATTTTAAAGAGTTTTCAGCCTTTAACAGTGCTATTTATATACATATTTCATTAGTTTAAAATTAGTTGTTAGTTTTCTAAAAATGTTCTTTCCATTTTCCTTATACGATTTTTCGTTATTTCGTTAACAATGAATTTTTGAAAACTTAGTTTAAAATCACGTGTATTTCTAATAGGTAGAAGTGGTCTAGTAGGTAGTGTGCTGGCTTATTAGAAGTAAAGCCAGGGTTTGAGTCCCAGGCCAGACATCAAAATAAAATACAAAAAGTATTTCTTCGGTGATTTCCTCTCAGCAGATTTCTGACAAAAACTCTGAAAGTAAATAAAATTCCCATGAAAAGATTTTCAAAAAAAATCTGTCGTTCGGAGTCGACTTTAAACTATAGGTCCCGCCACTTATGTATAAAATTAACACACACAACATAAGTAGTGTAAGAAACTAGGTCAATAATACTGAATGAAGGGTTGTTTGTAATGACCAATTATGTACGTAAGTGTTCTGTTTTACCAAAATCCTTGCTAACTACATTTATATTATTAAATTTTTAATTAATTTCGTCAAATTTTATGACTATATTTACTAATTTATTTACTATATTATTTATTTTTTATACATATTTATACAAGCTGTACCCTGCGCGCGTTGCTACGTCACCAATTAAAATAAATTTGAAACTTACAGTATTGGCCAAAACTGAAGCACCTCCTCAGTACAGTTTTTTTAAATGATAATTTTTTTAACAAAGATTTTTTTTTATTTTTTTATTTATATCCTTATTATTGCGAAACACAAACTTAAGGAATTCAGAATCTAATAAAAACAGTTTAAATTCAAAAAACATTTTAAGTCGCAAATATAAGCGGACAAAGCTAAAGCGCCCCCAAATTGAGGTCCATAAAAAACTATTGAAATCAATATTTCGTTGCAAATCCTTTATTCTGAATGACGCACGCACATCTTTTAGGCATAGAGGATTCTAAATTATTAATTATTTCAGGAGATATGGGAGGGATGGGATGCAAGCAAACAAGATAAAGTTTCTGACTGTGGCCAACGTGTCGACCTCCAGCATGATCCTTGTCTTGCTGTATACAAGTTGACACGCAACCTCCTCGTGGCGCCTCCTGGATAGTATTCTAACACCCACTAGATGTTAACTAATGCATGAAGCGAAGCCCAATACCCTGGACGTTAAATTCGGGTTGAGAGAAGGGCTTGGAACCCACCACATAAAAACAATAATCCAATGAAAACTAATACACATGCCTCCATAACGATCACATCAAAAGTTGACGACCACGGCAAACGTGTAAAATACTATGATATACGAATAGGCACTTGGAACGTCCGAACTCTTTACAACTGGCGGATGCCCTCATTAAATGTAAGTCGGACATCACTACCATACAGGAAATGCGATGGATAGGACAAGGATGCAAAAGGCTGGCATCTTGCGATGTGTATTGCAGCTGCCAGGTTAATAAGCACGAATTCGGATGCGGATTTGTGGTTAATAAGAGACTTCGCCACCTTGTCTCTGGGTTCACGCCTTTGAACGAAAGAATAGCCATAACCCGCGTCAGGACAAAATTTTACAACATCACTCTTATTTGTGCTCACGCCCTAACGGAAGATAAGGACGATGTGGTTCTACGCTAAACTCAAGGACTCTTTTCAACTGGCGGATGCCCTCATTAAATGTAAGTCGGACATCACTACCATACAAGAAATGCGATGGATAGGATAGGGATGCAAAAGGCTGGCATGCCCGGCCCATGGCGCAAAAATCGTCCTCGGTGATTTTAATGCGGAGGTCGGGAGGGAAGGTATCTTTGGCCCCACTGTCGGACAGTTCAGCCTACACGCGAACACTACCTCCAATAGTATGAGGCTGATCGATTTCCCCGCGGAGCGTAACATGGTAGTATGTAGCACCAAGTTTCACCATCTCGACATCCACAAGACCACTTGGAAGTCCCCCGATCGATCAACATCCAACTAGATCGATCATATTGTGATTGACGGTAGGCATGTATCCAGTGTACTAGATGTCAGTACATTTAGGGGTCCAAACATCGACTCTGACCACTACCTTGTCGCAGCCAAGTTTCGATTTCGCATTAGCGCGTCGAGGACTGCGCGCTCTAGCACATTGCGAAAGCCAGACTTTAAGAAGATGCGATTACAAAGGACAGCTGAGGCGTTCTTCGCTCAACTCTCGGATAAGCTCCGTTGATCCCCATCCATCTGAACGACATTGGTGGACTGTGGGTCAACATCTCCCACTCCTTGCGCATTACTGCGGAAACAGTCCTTGGTTTCGAGTGCTCACCCCAACGAATTCAATGGTACGATGAGAAATGTCGCGAGGCAGCTGCAGCGAGAAACGCCACATACAAGAAAACGTTGCAGTCAGCCGCTACGCGAGTCATTGTCGGGAATTATACAGAGAGGAGAAGGGATGAGAGACGCCTTTTCAGACGCAAAAAGAGGGAGCAGGAAAGGCGAGAGCGTGAGGAAGTCGAGATGAATAGATGATGGAATGACGCTAGGAAATTCTATCAAACGGTTAAGCGTCTAACCGAGGGTTATAAACCCGGAGCGTCTTCCTGCAAAGACGAGAACGGTAATTTGATAACAGATCCGCAAAGTGTGCTGGGGTTGTGGAGGAAACACTTCTCTACTTTGCTACAAGGCGATGACGACACCAATACCGCCTTTAGAGATGTTGTTCCGAACCGATCGGTGATGGAGGCGTGGAGATTCCGCCACCTAGCCATGAAGCGGTCAAAGTCGAGATTATGCGACTTAAAAACAATAAAGACCGGATGTATGTAAAATATGCCTACGATTGGAACCTCAGTGTCCTCTGTTCTGCCCTGAAAAAGGGGGAATCTACAACATGCGCCAACTACAGGGGGTACAATCCTTCTCCATATCCCATATAAAGACTGAAGCCACTCGTTAAAACACTGATTGGACCTTATCAGTGCGGCTTCAGACCAGGCAAGTTCACTACGCCAAATCCTGGAAAAGGCCAACAAAAAACAAGTCGACACACACCATCTTTTTGTCGACTATAACGCAGCCTTCGATAGCCCCATAAAGAATCGTGTTTTTGGCGCAATGTCTGAGCTCATCAAGGTACGAATGGACCTCTCCGAACCTTTATGATACCGTGCGAGGTTTCAGACAAGGCGACCATGTTATTGGACGGGAGTCTAAGAAGATGGGTTGTTAATGGCCAATTAAGAAGAAGAAGAAGGAAATATTGCTTCTTCTTTTGGATTGGTTTTTAAGTTAATGATTGGATGGGAGAGCTGACTTAGCAAGACATCAGTTGAGTGCAAAATATTCTATCAACAGATCAATTATTTCTTGGCTAATTTAAAAGTTTTTACAGACTGGTCGCACATTTCCTACTCATTCTGGAGGAAGGTCACGTGGAACTTAACGACATGAATACTACTTAATTAAAAGGACAATCCAAAATGATCCTACAACATCTCCTAGTCACATACGAAGCCGCTTAGATAAAAAAATTTGTGAAAGAACGATTTGGAGAAGGGCGGTAGAGGTCGTGTTATTTAGTCGACGACCAGTAAAAAACCTTTGATATTGTCAAAAAATAAAAAAGCCAAACTATTCGCCAAGACCCATTTCAACTTGAGTGTCCAAAAATGAATAAATGTACTATTTTCTGACCAATCTAAATTTAATGTAAAAGATTCAGATGGCATAAGGCATCCAGACGCAGGTCGGTTGAATCCTAAATATTGAAGTGTATAGGTCCTAATTAAAATATGACTTAAATTTGTTATTTCTGCATTCACTTTCATTTTGCTTCGAAATTGTTATTTCGAAAATATGTTTTGATTAGTATGATTTATTAAGGTTATCAAGTTCGTTTTAGATTGCTTTCAAATTAAGTATACCGTTTACGGTAAGATTATTCCAGAATAAAAGTACGGAAGGTATATCCCTGAATGAGATTGAAGATCCTAGTTAAATTAAAGAAATCCGACGAAGAAATTAAGAGTAATTTGTAAATATATGTGATGCAAACAAGTTTTTGAGGGGATAATAAAAATATTGTTGACTTCAAATAGGTAAAAACAGTAAGCTTGTTAACCCAGTTACAAAGTATAAAGTTCGTTTTGTGACTCCTGGTTTTACGCATGAGTACTTAGTTGATTATAACAAGATTACGCTCCCGTAGTACAAATTTCTATTTCAAACTAGTATTACTTGATAGTTCATCAAATGTATATGAAAACCGCTTTCTTAAATGAAAGCTTGAAGGAAAAATTTTATATGGTAGACGACCAAATTTGTAGACTAAATAAAACCATTTATGGATTCAAACAACCAGAAAGGTGTCAGTTTAAGATATTTGATGAAGTATTAAAAGCCAATAGTATTGTCAACTCAGATGTTAGATTAAGGTGATGTCTCTAAAACATGTTGATGATTTAGTAATAGCAACGAAGAATGAAGAAACATGTCAAAATGTACATGTTATTTAAAGAGCAAATTTATAATGACAGACTTGTATTAAAATAGATAGACATAGTGGTCAGTTGGATCTTAGTCAGTCTGTATATTTTGATAACGTTTTAGGAAACTTCTAACATAAATATGAGATCTCCTTTGCCAGAAATTTAAACTTGTCCAAACGTAAAGTAAGTCCACAACGGCCAAGTACATAACCTAATTGTTCATTACAACCCTTCAGTCAAGATTACGACCTAGCTTCTGACACCACTCATGTTGTGTGCGTTAATTTTTATACATGGCGGGACCTACAGTTTAAAGTCGACTCCGAACGACAGATTTTTGAGACATTTTTCATGGAAATTTTATTTACTCTCAATGTTATTGCCAGAAATCTGCTGATAGGAAGTCGTCGAAGAAATATTTTCATATTTTCATTTTGATGTCTGACCTGGGAATCGAACTCGGGCCTTACGTCTAATAAGCCAACACATTACCAACTAGACTACGGCGGTTGTAGTCCCAAAAATTTTTCAACACGATGTATGGCACCTTTTACAATTTTGATGGGGATGACAACGTTGTCGAAATACGTCAATACCTCACCCGGATTCATAAACTCCAAAAGACGGTTCAATACGGTCTGAAACAAGGAAAGTGCATTAACCAACCCAAAAGTCATCCTATAATATTCATGTTCAACAGTGGTGACTAAAGCAATGAACATTTAGGATGACTTTTCTGTTTGCATTTGGTGGTAACTCATTTTCCGTAAAGTTGTGCAAATTATATTGCCAGTTACTTTGTGAATATAATTGCCGGTTGTGACTCCAGATTGATCGAATATTAGGTTAACATATTTCGTAAAAATATTAGTTGATGGAATGTTGTGAACGTGAATATTGAATTGTTGCGGATGTAAAGTATTGTAGGTTGACGATACTGCTTTCGTTGACGACGGAATAAAAGGATGATTCGTTGGTCCTTTTTCTGATGACGAAGTATTTTAGGCATCGTTGGACGTTAAGGTTCGTTAGGTACGTTGTCTGGAGGCAAAGCAGACGTTGTTTGGGGTACTTTATTATATGATGTAACTATATTTGTTGGTCCAAATGGTCGGTTCTGTAATTATAATGTTGAAGACGTCGCTGCATTGTCATGTAAATATGAACGTTTGGATGACAATTCTGGTGGCATGAACGTTTGCAATGTAGATGATACATCTATTGGGTCAAATTCGCTCGATCTATATGGCTGCATCAACGACTGCCTGTTGGCTATTTGATTTCCAATGCCAGTATACGTTGCTGCATCACATCGACGCCTCTGTTCTACAACATTCTAAGGCGAAAAATTGTGTTTTGAGTTATGAGCTCTCAAAGTTTTCACGCGACATACGACTATATGTGTATTCTCCATAACTGCGGAACAAATCGACGTATCTTAACCAAATTTTGACAGCGTTTTAGTTAGAGAACGTAAAATTTAAAAATACAAGGACATTAAAAACGATCTTAGTGTTCTATAGAATGGAGGCATTGAAATGAGAAGATAATTTCGAGATTTTTTGAAATTTCATCTCGTAATTTTCAATTCGTTAGAAAAGTTGCTTATTATTGTGAGAATTGGCTTTTTCGCCGTGAGAGTTATTAGATTTAAATTTTGAACAAAATAAAAGAAAAACACGGAAGCATTATTTTTGACACATCTAAGATGTCACAAAAGGATATCCAAATTGTAAATAAATGTTGGTTTTGATTATTTCATAAAAACAATTACAAATTTTTCGACTCCCCGCCGATCTTTACGTTAACCACGGGCAGAGTTGTATTCCTTTAATATTGTTGCCATAATCTGACATTTGTTTGCTTTAGTTACTGATTGGGTCTTTTTCTGATTTTCGCTAATCTAAGCAACAAATATTAGGTAAATTTTGTTCAATAATGTTCGACTTGTAATAATTTATATTACAATATAAAACAGTAAATAATGTCGATTAATGTTTATTTGGAGGAGATGTACTGAGTGTACTTTTTAAATGATTGGCAAAAACAATATTAATTTACGTAGGTTTAATAAATTATGTGCTATGTTTTATTTGGTAATAAATTCCTGGTAAATATAACAAGTTGGGCAGAATGCAGAATATTAAAATAATATTTATTTATTCTATAAAAGAAAGGAAAACTGAATACATCATGTTTTAATCATTCCCCATAATGTTAAATTTAAATATTATTTCTTAAAACTAATTTCGCTCAAATTTAACCCTTGCGACAGCGGTACTCTTTTTATCATGTAATAAAAATTTTTATAACGTTTTACATTGCAGACAAATTAAGTGACTTTAGATTTTTTCGTTTCGGATTCGTTCTACTGCAGTAACAGCAATTCTGTTCAAATTGCCGCTTTTGTAAATCTCACACGCTTAATGCGCGTTTCATTTTGTGATATGCTGCACAGAGATTGAGAACCTAAGGACCACTTTCTCGATTTAGATGTCGTGTTCAGCCCTCGAAACCTTTGTGTTAGTAAGCCCGCACTAAGATAATCAAATTAAACTGAAACTTCAAAATCTTTAGGCCCACGCAATTGTATAAATAAGTATAAAGTTTTTCTGAGTCAACCATATGTAAAACGGGGTTTCTCTCATTTAAAGTTTTTGCGGCCTTTATTTATTGAGAATAGATATCTACTTACGAAACGTTAAAAACTAATTTTATGTAGCATTGAACATTTGCAATAATAAATCTTAATAAATCATAATATTCAAACAGTTTTAATTAAAATTTAATTCAAATGATAAATAATTATTTATATGTATAAAAAGAACACACAACATATGCGGTGTGAAAAACTAGGTCAATAATCCTGACTGAAGGGTTGTAATGACCAATTATGTATGTAAATAATTATTATTTCGATCTTTCTTTATAATCTTACCTAATACTGTACAATTAATGAGTTTCTTGTAGATTTCTAATTTATTTATATGGTATTAGTTATTGAATCTACTGTAGCATTTATGAAAATCTTTATTCTGATTTAAAATAAATTGAAAAAAAAAAAAATAAAAAAAAATCGAAATCAAAAATTTATTGAATATTCGATTTTTACGATTAAACATTTGGATGAAACTTTCTTATATGGATAGTGAGAGATTGTTTATGTTTATAAATTAAGCCACAATAATCACACTTATATTGGGCCGCTCTGTGTACTATCATATGCTGTTGAATTTTAGGTGTAAATATACGTTTATGACATATTTCACATTGTGTTGTAATTAAATGTGATGCGGGACTATGAAATCGTTGTTGATGAAGTTTCATAGCTTGTTGAGTACCAGTACGTTTATTACAAATTTTACATTGAAATGGCCGCGTCAGCAACTGTCCTTTGACACCTCTATCTGATGTGCGTTGACGTATATACTGATCTGGTTGTGGAACTTGATGGAAATACTCGAAAGTGTACTGATTCGATATAGAATCTTTTTCCAAAACAGAACTATGAAATCGACGTTGGTGAATTTGCATGGTGTGTTCAGTTGCAGTTCTTTTACCACATATTTTGCACTGAAATGATCTAAATGGCCTCGGTGGCTTGGATCTTTTAAGGGATGAAAATTTATATTGAGCTGAATTTGGTTGCGCATCTTCATCGTACTGGTCATTATAATGGTTATATTGATGACGATTTGAGTTACCATTACTACGTTGGTTCAATGTATATTCGCAAGGGGATGCCTCGGGTGTAGGAATTCCGTTAATTGAATCTGACTTCTTATTGTTCGGGGATAGTTCTAGAAATAAAAATAGAGAATAAATATTTAATATCGATTTCATACAGTATGTCTACACAAGTGACAGAAACTAAAGCAAATATTTTAATATTTTGATATTTCCATAGAGATCTGATAAAAAACATAACTGAGACTTTTTAAAAATAGCTGTTTTAGATCTTTAAGGCCCTAATTATTTGTTAAAAAGTATTATTGTAGTAATTTTGAAGAAAATAAAAGAAAAATTTAAATGTCCACCCGTTTTCAAACCTAAAAAAACCTGTATGGTATGGAGAATAGAAAATAAAAGTTCGAATAAACGAAAAAATTGATAAATTAGAAGCTCTGAAGCCTAGCAGAGGAGCTGCTTATTTACAAAAGATAAAATAGAAAATAAGAATCAATTTAAGTGTGTTGCTTTAATTTTTTCCACCTAAATTTGAAATATTTTACTTTTTCTTTTATTCTCTTCGAACTTAAAAAATGTTTTCAATAATTCTTTTTTAACAAACTAATAGGACCTTAAAGATTTATTTTTACAAAATACCTATGAAAATGTCTAAACATTAACTCAATTGCTTTATTTTCTATTACAAGTATATATTTGTACATTTATAGGCTTTATTAATAGAAACTTAATTTAAAAAGTATATGCATATTACTTATTAATACATATTTTGTCATTAGCCATATGTATACTTATTTAATATATGGTTTTAATAAAACATTTTTCATAAAGAGTTAAATATTCGAAAAATTTAAAAATTTTGAGAAATCGAGGTATAAATATGCATAAAAATCGTTGAAAAATATTTTTAATAAAGAGTACCGGAGTAGTGCTCAGCTAAAAAGTTACTTTTATAATTATTCGAAAAAAAAAATACATTATAATTGAATGTCAAATAAAAAAGAGAATATATTTTCTATATTCGACAAGTGCATAGTGAATCCGAATGTGAAAATTCAACGATAGACTGCCAGTAGGTAAATGCAACAGTAATACAAAAATAAATTTAAACTCTGAAGTTGCAAATATATATGTAACTCAAATACTGATTTGAAAAAATTAAAAAAACATAAAAAACATATTGTCATCTTTTTTTTTGTATTTAAGCGCAAATATAATTTGTTTTATTCAAAATATATAAACGCTAAAGTTAGTATTGCTATTTATCAAACTTTAAATACACCGATAATTACATGGAAAGAGTCAATTTAATTCGAATATTTCGCCATAGTGTGTCAAATATAATTAGAATCCTTCATCGAATGTCCATACGATATTGTTTATTACTTAACAGATCAAATAAAATTAATTAAATTATAAATACATAGCATATGTATGTAAATATACATACATGTATATATACACTGAACGCTAAAAGTAAGTAAACACTACTGAAATAATTCATTTTCTTAAGATAGCGAGAAAAACAAAATTATTGTTGTGTTACAAGTATATTTTTTATAATAAAATATTTAAAATTTTAGAGAATGTTGAACCACTTATTGCTCATAATATGGACACCAAGTAAAATGAGAAAATTGATGTCGTTGTACATTTATTCTCAGTTTATATGTACACATATAGTCATTAAAATAGGGACGACCTTTAACTGACGCGAATTTCATATATACATACATCGTTTTTTGCCAATCGCAAAATTTTGTACAAAATTTGTTTTTTTTTTGTTTCTCAATACTGTTTTCTTTTGACATAACAAATTCTGTTAACTTTCAATGTGTTTGCTATTTTTTATGAAAGTTTTTTTAAAATACAAAATTTCAGGCCATTGAATTTCGCAAATTTTGACCAGAGATCAGCAATGAGTATGCAAAACGATTAGTAAATTCGAGTCATACTTATAATTTCTGATACTTATACGCATTCATACTTATTTTAATATGTTTCTCATACTGCTCATACTTAAAGTTGGATGTACTCGTCGAGATCCCTTTAAGTCTTCGAAAGCGATCGCCGCTGAAGTAGATAATCAAATATCGACAAGAACTGGGTGGCGTCGTCTATGTGACATTAAATTTCCAGGAAGAATAGCTCGCAAAGTTCCATTACTTAAAAAAAAATTACAGAAGAGAAAAGAGTTTGCACAAAATCACAAGGCATAATGTGGACCAGAAGGTATCAAAAATTGGCATATTTTCTGGAGCAATGAAACAAAGATAAATTTGATCTTCTGACATTCCGCCCCGCATTAATTACAAATAAAATTAAAGGTCAGTTAAAGGTCGTCCCTATTTTAATGATCATATGTGTATACCATCTTTTAGCTATAAATGTCATCAGATCATTGAAGAACAAAAGTAAGTACACATGTTCGACGAAATAATTAAATAGTGATCTGAAAATCGCATATAAAATATTTTTGCATTCAAATCCCTTCGCTCGTATATATTTGACTAAAATCAACTACAACTAAAACAACACAGTACAACTAAATAACTACGATGGTTATCACGTTGATCGACTATAAATATTTATGTATCTACTATTTTTGTTATTATTAAAAATTTACTGTCAACTCAATATAACGCAGATCTAAAAATCGAATTCTTTAAGTAAAAAGTTTATAAATAATCGCACATTGAAGAGTATCACGCTCAAAATGGTAATTTGAATAGAAAAAGTATTATCTAACTGATTTGAATCTAACCAAGCATGTGAGCAAAACCATAATATTATAGTTATTCCACGAAATATTAAGTATTTACCTATGTAAGTATGTATACAATTACTTATTTTATTATTTGAATATGTGTTATAGCTTTGTTGTATGTGAATCTTTGTTTTTTTAATTAAGAACTGTTTTATTCGTTTTTAGATTATTTTAATTTTTATCGATCTTATTAGTCTATGTTAAAATATAGAACATGAGTTATGAAAATTTATTAGATATATTAGTCAAAGTTGTCTTTACTTTAACTTTATTTAATATTCTATAATGTAATGTAATAAAAGAAAATTGATAATTTAAGCTAATTTCAGGTATGATATATATATTTAAATATTTGTTACCTTCTTTTTTATGAGATCTCATATGTTTAAGTAGATCAATGCGCTGTCCGAATGCTAAACTACATACTGTACATTTATAAAAATATAAATCTGCTTCGTCCTTTTCTTCCTTTGTGTGAGTATAAGATTTAAGTTTTTTAGATTTGTTGGAGAAGGTGCTTTTTGGACTTGTGTCTTCGTCAGATATTTCAATAGAATCACTTTGTTTTAAGAAATCTCGATCTTCTCTGCTTTCATCGATCCCATAATCTTCATTTTCATATCCATCAAGATTGTCGTTTTCCTCATCTTCATCTTCTTCAGCACCGGATATGTCATAATTTTGATCGTCATAGTAATAGTTAGAATTCGAAAACGTAAATCTTGACATCTCCTCCTCTTTAATATTTGACTTGTCGTCTTCAATATCCTCTTTATCAAAGTTATCTGATAGCGGTTGTTCCCAATAGTCATCCTGAATTTCTTCTTTAATGTCAAGCTGATAAAGCTCATTGGTTTGACTGCTAACGGAATTGTCGACCAATTTTTCATCATAGGTGTCTACTATCGCTATTAAATTTTTTTCCTGTAATTGTTTAAAATTAAATTAAAAACGTCCATTACAAAATTAATTTTATAATTTAGAAGTTAATTACTCTTTTAGGTAAAACCATAACTATTGTTTTTTTTAATTTTATGTAATAGAATATCTTAGTTTTAAAATCTATTTTTTTCAATCTGAGCGTTTTAAAAGTAAATAAATTTAAATAGAAAAAAATAACATTTTTTTTTTATTACTTTTAGCAACTTTTTTAAATTATACTCGCAAGACTTATAGCACTCGAGACTGAAATGACTGACAAGCTTATAATAAATGGTGATGATCATAGTTTCTGTTAACTTACAGATTTTGTATGACATCGCCATATTATTTCCAGTATATTAAAAAAAAATAATGAAGTCACCTAGCATAATAGGTAGTATGTGGGCTTATTAGATATGAGTGGTGTGAGAAGGCAATTACTCTCTTTTCAATGCGAATATGACTGTCGCCTTTTTGTGCGGATTCGATAGCTGGAATACATATACTCGTGATATGCGAAAGATCCGGACAACAACTATATCTAACCATACACTTTGTTATAGAACGGAACATCAAATCCTAGCGACATAAATAATAATTGAAGTGAAGACGTTAGCTCAAAAAGAAGCATTGAAAAATATTTCAATAAGCAAAATTGATGAACTAAGAGGTCTTAAGTCTCGCAGATAAGTTGTTAATTTACAAAACATCGGATATTTTATTAATTGTTAAACTATGTAAAAAAATAAAATAAAAAAATGTTTAAAGGAGTTGCTTTAGTTTTTGCCACCTAAATTTTAGACATTTTAATTATTATTTTATTTACTTCAAACTAAAAAAAATTATTTCATTAATTCATTAGTACGCTAAAAACCCTCCAAGATTCGAAAAAGCTATTTTTAAAAATTCTCAGGATTATTTTTTACACGATTCATATGGAACTGTCAAAATATTATGTCATTTGCTTTAGTTATTGCCATTAGTGTATGTTTCAAATTAATCAACCTCTTCTTTCAAAGAAGTGATTCACACAACTGCCTTTAAAAGTTGTTTCAAACTTTTTCAAAACATTAATCCCGAGGTTATAAACATGTTATAGGCTTAATTGTAATCGTTATTGAAATAAAAATTTATGTTTTATGTAAATAAGGAAAGATATTTGGAATACCCAAAATCATATCGAACGGGGTATTCGTATACTTTCAAAGGTCAAAATAAATGGATCTGACCAAAAGTTACAATTAATATTGGATAATTGAATTCTAACGCCGATATCAGCGAAACCTGACTCTTTTATTTTTTTTTTATTAATTAAACAATGTTCTGAATTGATCTGTCGATTGAGAAGATGGCAGCTAGAAGCCTCTTTAGACTGAATTAGTTAGATCTAGTGAGTTTCTGTAGGCACTACAGAAGGAACTAAATTGACGATGTCAAATCATTTTGACTGTCGAAATGACGGATCAGAGTTGGGAGTAGTGCACTAATTTTGCAGTTTCCACTAAATGTTAGTGATATTGAAAAATCTTGCTATTTAGTGGTGAGTTGAAAAATAACAGCCTCACTAAGCAATAGTGGTAGTGGTACAAGAAAGTTTTTCACTGAAATTAATTTAATGATAGTGAAAAACTTTTTTTTACAGCTTAGTGCAAATTATTTTTCTCCACTAACAGGATAATGGAAAAATATAATCATTCACTAATATTAATCGGACTCAATTACATATCATTATATTGAATTATGTTACTCTTTTTTATTTTTATTATATTAAAGTCTTAACAAAATTAAAAAACAAAAGGAAATAGTAATGAGAAAAAATAAGGAAGTTTCATCAAAATAATAAATCAAATTAAATACATATTGGTACATAAAAACCTTAGCAATTATTTGCCTTCAACAAAACTAATTTTTCAAAATTAGAGTTACTTAATTTATTCCTGCGAGGAGCGTCTACCATTCCACTAAATGAAAAGAGCCCCTCAACTTTTTTTATAATTCGTGACGTATTTTTTAATAATAATTATATTTTTAACAAAAAAGAAATAACGTTTTTCATTTATACAAGCAAACATGTTTGAACAAAAGCATCCTTTTTAATTTCAGAGATTGAAAACATATTATGATGCATACAGGGACCGTAACTGTTATAACTTTTATCGTAAAAGTCACAAAATAAGAATTATTTTTTGATTTTTATTTTTTCGAGCAGAAATAAAAGTTATTTTATGACTTTTATTTTTTCGAGCAGAAATAAATATTATTTTTATTTTACTTTATGATGAATTCATAATATTTATCAACATTTATTGCAAAACTTAATTCTAAAAATTTTTTAATATAATTTAGTTTAATTGTTTTAAAGAATTTTTTAATGAATATTATGAATTCATCATGAATTAAAATAGAAATGACTTTTATTTCAGCTCGCAAAAATAAAAGTCAAAAAATAATATTTTTGCTCGAAAAAATAAAAGTCAAAACTAAACTTTTATTTCCGCTCGAAAAAATAAAAGTCAAAAAATAACTTTTATTTCCGCTCGAAAAAATAAGTCAAAAAATAACTTTTATTTTTTTTTTCTAAAAAAAAAAAAAATCAGGTTTTTAAAAAGTATTCCATTTTATAAAAATTTTATCTAAGACAACCAAAATGGTATATTTGGTTCTGTTCTCCGACATTTCCTTGTGGTTGCTTTTTTTAATAAAAAAAAAAAAAAAAGCAGTTATTTTCGGTCCCTGTCTGCATATTTCCGATATTTTATCATTTCTTATAGATTATTGCCAGTTAATGGTTGAGTTATTTATAGAAGTACATTTGGAAATTTTAAACGAGAAAATTTGACGAATTTCATTAATGTCCATACAAAGGTGTGTAGAGTTTCATTATTACATTTATTTTTTATCGATCCGCTCTAAAGTGAAAATCTTTAAGTTGCCATTCACAGCTCAAGAAATACTAGAAATGCATAAATAGTCCTTAATCTGTATCTATTGTACTTTAGAATAGGAGGAAATCAATCGACAAATAGATTGAATAGAATTTTACTTATTGGCTTAAATTGCATTCTATGCAATTGAAATACATATTTATGTATGTATGTAGTTATGTACGTATGGATACAATAATTAAATTTAACCATGAATGAATGTACATACTATGTTTGAGGTAAAGGTTAAAAAGATATTTTGAAATAAATTTAATCTTACGATCTTAATGGGGTGTATATCTGTGGACTTAGCACTGGCACTGTTCTTTGTATCCTTGTGGCAGTTTCGATTTCTTTTAGTCGAAATGCCATCAACACTTTTACTGTAGATTGTGATGAAGTGATGTTGCAGGTGGAAAAGGAATTCGGATACATCGTACGTGGAAAAGAACGTAGTGGTTCCAATACTTTCGGCATCTTCTAGACAAATGGAGCATACAAATACTGGCTGATCCAGTTCATTGTAGTAGACTTCCCCGAATTTCTTCCAATTCGACGGTATTGTTGCAGAACAATCATCATCTTCTTTACGTTCTGTTTTTATTTTTTGTATGCCACTGTTTACACATTGCACTTCGTTTGTATTATTTCCAGTCATTTTTCTTCTCGTTTTATATTTTGATTTGTAAATATTTCCATTCAATTTTATTGTTTAGTTTTTTTTTTTAAATCATAATCTATTTATTGTGTCTTGTTGTTTTTAATATGAAAAATATCTAAGGTTTTCTTTCTCCTTTAGTTTAAAGAGTTAGCTTGGGCAACATTCCTCTTCTTATATATTCTTTACTTTTTTTCCCTCTCTCTCTCTCTCTTTATCTCATTTATTAGCGATTTCACTCAATGTTAATGAAGCTGATTTGTGTTATTTTCAATATTTATTGCGAGTATATGAATCTGTCATCCTATTGGACACTGCATTATCACAGTGTTGAATTTTGACATTCTATAGTAAACTTAGTACTATATCATGTACAATGTTACCTTGGGAACGAAAACAAAAAACAAAACATTGTAACCAACCTCTTAAAAAGACATTACCAAATAGGGAAAATAATAGCCAAATTTATTTAAATCGATTAATTTTCCTAATGTTAAATTTTTATTCCGTGATATAAATATATTGACAAAGAATTTTCAATGTGTAGCTTTTTTGGTTTCACATTTAGGAATGGAATGCGCTAGGATTAAAAAGAGGGATTAGATTTTGCAAATATTAAATTTGAATATAGTTATATAATAAGTGATCGTCGTAGTCTAATAGGTAGTGTATTGGTTTATTAGACGTAGGCCACGGTTCAAACTCCAGATCCTACATATTCAACTAAACGAAATATAGAAAAAATATTTCTTCGACGACTTTCCTCTCAACAGATTTCTGACAAATACTGCAGGTCACGCCACTTAGGTATAAAATTAACACACATAGCATAAGTGGTGTGAGAATCTAGGTCGTAGTCCTGACTATAAGGTTGTAATGATTAAACATGTACAATGTATGTATATAATAGGTGATAGAAAAGATTTGAGTATGAAGAGACTTCCCCGTACGGATAGTGCTTCTAAAGAACGAATTCTGTCTGTAATGCATTGTGCGATATATGGCATACTATCACATGCGACCATAATCTACGTAACCTACTCGTACTACGTAAATAAGTAATTTTCGAAAACAAGTCTCTTTATTTCCCTCAACCAATCACAGCGAATCAATAAAGTTGTATACCCTCTTGTGTACGTGGTCAAAAATAGACTTCGAGCACCATATATGAGAGTTGTATTCCTTTTTTGGTCGAATATGAGTGATTTAGTAGTAAACAGATCAGAAGATGGAGTGAAGTATTTTTGCACCGTCGTTAGAAAGCGAAGCGCTTTAATTCTTCTTTCGACAATTGAAAAATATACTGGTTCACAGAGTTATCAAGCAGAGCATAATGAGTCTCTAATATTAAACAAACCCATAGCTATAGATTATGTAACGTTATAGTTGCGCTTGTGTGTCAATAAACATCATTGGGCCTTCTGCGTATTAAAGTTGACTCCGTTCCTACGATCTCAATCGCAGATTGTATGCCTTTCAGTCATATTAAGCCTTTTTGCCTCAAACTCCAAAGGCTCGACCTACCAATAAGAGTACGAATGACAATGCCATCTGCATAAGAGTAGGTAGGATTGAAACTTAGAGAGAGATCGTTCAAGAAAACAATGAGAACTCCAACTCTTACGTTACCTCTGAATTTAATTCATCTGATGGGATTTCTTCTACGACAACTCGTATAGTGCTCTTTCTCAGAAAGTTTAATATAAATTGAGCGAAGTGACTATCAACACCAAAAGCGATAAATTTCTATAGAAGTGCAGCGTCCCATACCCTGTAAAACGCTTTGAAAATATATTTAGCTAATAGCTTGCCCACACTAAATTGTCGAATACACAGGCTTGAATTTTCTGAAAGTAAGTTCAATATGTCACCAGTAGAATGTACCTTACGAAAAGCGTACTACAGGTTGCTGTTCAAGTTGTTGGACTCTAGATATGGTTTATCATACTTTAAATAACTTTGGAAATCGGGGAACATGTTGCTATTGTTAGGTTCACCCTTTTTGGGTCATGGTGTTACATTAGCAATCTTCCTGCAAAATGTATGCAATACTATACTAGGCGTGCTTACTTATATCCTTTCGATTTCGGGTTGATCGCAATCCGATCGGTTAGAGTTATTCGCAAATATTTCAGCTAAAATTTAGCTTTATCAACCGGTCTAGTGAATGCACGGTCATTGACAGAGGCGTAACCGCTTTGATGACATTGTCGTGCCTCCACTGAATTTGTACAACACAAAACATCGGATAGTGCATGAATTTCAAAACTTATCTTTTATCACTTACTTTTGACCGCTCTTTAAATGCAATTTTTCGAAAACTTTTTTTAAAGATAATTTTAATTTATTATTCATTAAACAAAAAGCAAAACTCTTATATAACTAAATGCTATCATAAAATAGCGATTACTTATTATTTAAAAATATAAACAGTTTGTAATTTCATGGATTTTTTAATTTAATTCTATACAACTTTTTACAATTTCGAATATAATCTACAGTCTTTTTTATTTTCTCATTCTTTTCCAAACTAAATTCATTAAAAATTAATAAATAAAACAATGTACACGTCGCCATATAATAAATTAGAACCAAAAAAAAAAAAAAAGAAAAGGGAAAATGATATAATGTATTTTATAAAATAAAAATAATTAATAAGGCAGTTATATCTTAGTGAGCAGAAGAGTATATTCAATTCATTACGATTTAAATTTTAAAGCAATAACAAGTTAAGAAATGATTATTATCCTATAACCCTAAAATATAATGTGAGCGATATAACATATGCACTATTCTTCAAATCAACAATCTCAGCTGCAGTTTTATCTATGAATATAGATTATAGGCCAACCCGCTTTCACATAACCAACAAATGTAAATTTTAAAACAGTTTTTCGTCCCATACAAATAGAATGAAATAATGGACATTAATTACGTGTATTTTTCTAATTATTAAAAAAAATTTAATAACAAAGAATACAATGATATGAAAGGACGATTTAAATGTCAGCTTTCGATAACGTATTTGGTAATTAATTTTGTTCTGGTATGTAAGCCTGAGCAAGACATAATACGATTGAGACCTTACTCAAAATATTTCACAAGCATTTGTTGGAATAGATATAAAGATAGCATCAAACTATCGTAAAATTTATGTAGATCGACATATATAAATAGCTTTTCTATGAATAGGATAGATTTCATGTCAGTCGAATACGTACATGCTTATAAAGAATCGACTACGAGACTAAATATGAAAGCAATTGCACTGAAAAGGTGTTTATGTTTTGCCGCATATCACAAACTATTAAACATATTTATTACGATTTTCTTTTTTCTTTTTTGTATAACAAATCTCCTTTTTGTTTGTTTAAATTATGATATTAGAACATGACTATCCAAACAACAAGTATGTAGCATATGTTACATCGCATTCTATATTTAGAAAATGGATTATTAACGATAATTTACTGAATGTATTTGATATAATATTTCAACGAATTCTGTAAATATTTAACTTTTTATGGTTTTTAATTCATGATCTATAATTTAAATTAAGAAAATTAAAAAAATAAAAGAAAAAAAAAATAAATAAAACATATGTTGGCAGCAAAAATAATATTGAAAAATATAATAAAGCAGATTATCAAACTGTTTATTGCAATATTTTAATAATAATACTATAAAATTTAGAATTTTTCTACCGTTACTATGACTATAACACTTAATAAAACGGAAAAATCAAAACCATTTTTAAATAATAATAAAAAAAAAAAAAAATAATCAAAATACTAGATTAAAATTATTATTTAGAAATATTAAATTAAAATGAGATATATAATAGAAAGAGATAATTGTTGATGTGATATTTATGGTCTTTTTCGCAATATAGTGTTATTGTTGCATTTTAGGAACATGTACCTGAGGCACTCCTGAATATTTGTTAACCTAGTCGATCAACGAAATATTGCTATGCTTTATTCCTTTTGCCGGATCACGTGTTTGTTAATAATTCATAATATTGTTAAACTTCAGGCTTCGAAAATTAAGTATTCATTTTGATGCACCGTAAACAAAATTAGATGATAAATATGTATGTATGTTCAAACAATGACATGACAACTTAATCTATAATAAATGACTTAAACGTATTTGTAAATATAAAATTATCATCAGTCGATATCAGTAATCTAGCGTACATTTGCCATTCAAATGCACACTTAGAAACGATAAATATTCTCAGCATTTAGTTATTAACGCGCTTATCTAAAAATATTTTTTAGTTAAATAGAAATTTATGAAATTTCATTGATGTCTGTTGGTGTTATTGGTACAGCATGGTGCCCTTCTGTAAATAAAGAATAAAAAGAATTTGTTAATTAGAATGAAATTGGTATATTGGAAATAACATGAATTAGATAATAAGTTAATTAACTACAACAATAAATTCAGGCGATTAAATTTGAAAAGTACTACATACTATCATTATACAAATATTCTACTTTTCTCACTTTCACAGTTTAAAATTTAAATAATTTTTAAGAGAAAAAAATACAACAGTTGTTTTAAAAAGTGATACTGTTGCCATATTCACTTAATTTATTGCAACAATATATGAGAACGCTTTAATTTTTTTTTAAAACTCTAATTCTAATTTTTTCATTTGATAATAAAAATTTGCTCGCATTAAGTTTTATTATTTCAATTTCATTTCTATTTCATGCAACAAAAATATCTTTTATGAAAATAGGCATTTATTTTTAACAAAAGTATTGATAAATACGAAGTTGTATTAACGAAATTCTTAAAAAAAAAAAATTCGCTACAATTTAATTTTGTTTTGAACTACCTAAAGGAGCTAGACACACACACACACACAATTGGTCATTACAACCCTTGAGCGAGGATTACGACCTAGCTTCTCAAACTACTTACGTTGTGTGCGTTAATTTTTTACACTTGAGTGTCGGAACCTACAGTTTAAAGTCGACTCCGAACAACAGATTTTTTTTAGAAGCTTTTCATGGCAATTTTTACTCTCAGAGTTATTGCCAGAAATCTGCTGAGAGGAAGTCGCCGAAGAAATATTTTCATATTTTCGTATTGATGTTTAACCTGGGAAAGGAACAAGAGCATATACGAATAATCTCGGAAGCATGTGAATACTTCATACAGTAGACGTTGCTTTTCGACAATTAAATTGGGTTTATCTATTGAATATAAATATTAAATTTCATTTTGCTCTGTGCTATGTAACTATGAATGATAGATTAAAACGGTTGAGTGTATACATTTTTTGTATGCATACACTATCTGTTTAAATGTTTATAATTAAAATATATTCTACTTATTTAAAGAATCAAAATTTAAATAATTTAACAATAGTTGTGGCAATATTAGTATCTTCACGTTTTATGGGTTATATTCGTTAGTAGTTAGAAAAAAGCAATTGAACCTAACAAGCCAATGAAAAATAAACATAATAATTTTAACATAAATAAACACGAGCACAAAACCCACCTAAAGGCTTTAGAATTTTGGAAAACTATGAAATTTCAGTTTTTTCAGAACATGATGATGACTCTTCGGATTCAATTTTATTGGAATCAGATATTATATTTATATTTTTCAATTCAAAAACTAAATTATAGAAACCAAATATTAGCAGAAATTAAACCCATAAAATATAGAAAATGTTATTAATTATGTATTATTGTATGTAACTTACCACGAACAGCTTGGTTAGCCTTATTCTTATCCTTAACAATAAAGGCTGCAGTTATCAAAAAGAAAATACCACCAAGAACTTCAACAAAACTGGTTGAAAATAGAGAATATTGCAGGGCCTCAAATTTAATTAAATCAGTATCCTAAAAAGAAAAAAATTGAAATCAATCATTTGCATAAAAGCAACACAAATCAAAGCAAAGCACTTATATTTACCTGTATTATGGCTAGATTTTGAGCTTGGAGTGACATTGTCGTTGAGGGAACAATCAGCGACGCTTCAGTAGTAGCAGCTGTTGAATTATAAACTTCTCCTAACGTTAAGGATAGGCTTTCTAAAGTACCAGCATTTACCAATTCAGAAGCTCTATGTGCTGTTGAGCGTAGATGTTTCTTAATTGCTTCTGAAAGCTGAAAAAATATAACTTGTTAGTGTAAAGTCGCTGGACAAACTTTAAATAGTTATCAATTAAACTTACCACTCCAACTAAGTACGGACTGCCAGCATCGCCAAAAGCGTGCGATATCAATATTTGAAATGCTTCAGCGGTAGATCTTCTTGTCGGTACAACGACATACTATATGAAGAAAAATTTAAATTCAAAAAAAAAAAACAAAAAAAAAAAAGAAAAATATTAATTTTACGTCATTTCCGTACTTGTAATCTTAAAGTTGACAACATTTAGTCAGTGTGAACACAATACCAACACATTAAAAAGCTTTAGAATACTTTCTTAAACATGCACCCACAATACCAGAAGCAAAGCAAAGCCAACACATAAAATTAGAACAAAGAAATTAATAAAAGCACTTAACAGATGGAGCCACTTAAGCATAACAACACAAACACACACACACGCACACACATCTGATTATTTGACATGCCGTAGCAAATAAGAAAATTTTCATTAAATTAAAACAATGAGCACAATACAATAAAAGAAAGATATGCAACTGATCTCACATATTACCACCACTACATTTACATTTTTTTAATAGCATAAAAGAGCCTACTAAGTTCAGATGTAGTACTAAATTTGTTTCGGCTTGTTGGTTTTATGGCATACATTTAGGCATTTATACGAATTATGGCCAATTGTTGTGTTGTTTCTGCTCTTAAGTAGGATAACGAATTTTAAGTATTTTTATTTTAAATGCTGTTTAATTTAATTATTATATCAACAGAGTGATAATTTTTACTGTTATTTTAACAAACAACAACTACACACTTGTAATAAAACAAAAAGGAAGCAATAGTGTTGGTTATATGGATAAATGTATACTAAGTCAGAGTTGTAAAGCTAAACAAAGTTAACTAAATTGCAAATAAATTTGTAAGAAAAAAAAAGAAAAAATTGAATAACTAAAATTAAACAATAGCATTAACAATGTTGAAAGGCGTGAAATTTTATTCCCCCTCTTCTGTTCTAAGAGGTTTTCGTTTTTGGTCTCATGACATTTTGTTTTGAATGGAATGAGTGTTAAACATCTTAAGAGTTTATCTAATTGTATAATTCGTATTTTATTGTATTCCTTTTGTATAAAGTTATATTATACAGTTTAATTGAAAAATATTATAATGAAATTAACACTTTATTGTTATAAAAACCGATAAGTTAAGAATCAGCTGGTTTTATTATCAACTGCTAACATTATTTGACACCCAAACCAGTATTTCTATTATGTACTTTGTAGAATTCAATTCAAAATTTATTTGAAACAAATATACAAAAAGGGATTATTTCTCATTGCAAAAGAAATATACATACGTTTAATCATAGTACTCCATTTGCATATACATACATATAAATAATTTTAAATGTCTAATATTTTGAAGGAAATTAATTCCATTTCATTTGCGAGCATTAATATTAATGATTAGCTCTTTCCTTTTTGTAATACGGACGATATCGGACCAAACATTGCATGGAAATAGAACACAAAAGCACACTTAATTTGTTTTTTTTTCGCTTTAAAAACTCTTACCAGTGTTAAAGAGGGTGAACTATTATTCAAAAACTTCGCCAATAATAAAATACATGACGGAAACAGTCTTCTTCTAGAGGGTTTTAGACAAATAAATGAAAAATGTTTTAAAAATACAACCTCTAGTCATTATATTATATGGCGAGTAAATGTGCACATTAATGCCTTTAATTATGAAATATTATATTATATTCATATGTACATACATAAAAGAATCCCCCATCAAATATTAAGAGGGTGTGTACTTTATATTACATACACTTTATGTTGTGCTTTTTGTGTAATATTGTTTAAAATAAATTATTTACATGTGCGAGTGTTATTGTGTTGTATGTGGTTTTTCGTTTTGGTGTATAGGGTATCTTAGAAATATTTTTTAATCATATTGAAGAGTTCAGTTACATTTTTACCAACACCATTATTTAAAAAAAAGTTAAATTCAATAGAGAACAATTCGATGGAATACTAACAAAAACCTACGTATGAGGAAAACTTAATAACGAAAGTCTACAAACATCAGTATTATATTGTTGATTAGTTGAAATAAACATTTAAATTATATACACAATATAATATTGTATTACTACACTAAACAAACAAAAAAAAAATAAATTATAATTGTAACAGTAAAAATTATATTCAATGAAATAATATTACGCATTAAACAACATTTATGTGATTGATTTACAATAATTAGCAATAATAAAATTTAATATCTTACCAGCAAAATATCAGCAACAATTGCCCAATTCATATTTAACGATAATTGTCCCAAAAATATTAAAACGTAAGTGGCAATACTGTTTTCAGTAACTATAATCATAGCACCCGTTAAAAGGGGCACACTAAAAATTAATCCGAAGGCACATATTAAGGGATCGGCGGTAGGAAAACATTTAACCAATTTTTGGGACAAAATTGACCCTAAAGGAACTCCAATTATACCAGCAATCATTGTAATTGCACCGAATTTGAACGATACACTAATTTATCAATTTTAAAAAATTATGGAGAAAGAGAATAGAAGATAATAATTTTTTAATATCTTTGGAACAAACAAAATAAATTTTTTTAAATTTAACCCAGTAAGTAGATAAACATACTTTAGAATTAGCGTTCGTACAAGCACGAGATAAATCGCGTTGATATTTCTGAAAGAGCAGCAGTGATGGTAATATGTGTGACACAATGCCGTAATTCTTTTCGTAACAAAAAATAAATAATATCTTACCAATAAAATATCTGCTACAATAGACCAACACAAGTTCAAGGCGACTTGGGCAAAGAAAATAAACAAGAAACATAGCGTTGAATCAGTCTTAGGTAACACCAGTGCCATATAGACCATAGGGGCCGAAACCAATAATCCAGCTGCACATATATGTGGATCGCAGTTTTCCATCACTCTTCGCAATCGCTGAGCTAGCATGGAGCCCAATGGTACTCCAATAAGCCCAGCCAGCATAGTAATCATACCAAACTTGTACGAAACGCTAACATTTTTCAATTAAATATTGTATCATTTTGTTAAGATATTTAACAATAACTTCTTCATATTATGCCTATGAATATCTTCTGTATGTCATATATGGCATATGTATGTGGTTATACTTACTCATTTTGTATAAGATTTTCATTGCCCGGCTGCATTTTGAGGCCGAGGTAAATAAATTTGGGAGCCCACCAGGCTAAAGCTCCAGCTACGAACGCCACACAGGTAAAGCCGGCTGTGGATAACACAAATGATTTATTCTTCATTAAATACTTGACGTCTTCAGTGTATGTGGTATTGGATAAATTATGCGAGCCCTCGCTTTCGCCACGCTCGGGATCTTTAATCATATAAATTAGAGCAACAGCAGCTATACCCAATATTGGTGTAACGCGTAAGGCCCAACGCCAATTTCCAGCTAAATGAGCTGTTTCAGAACCAACAATATACCTACGATATATAATAATAATTTGTACAATTTTATAAGTAAACAATTTTTTTAAACAGTCAATAATAATGTAAAAAGAATATCAATAAAATATAAAAATTATCCTACTACATTCTTAATTTTCAAAAATATTTCGATTGAATTTTAATGTGCATATCGAACAGGTTCAAAAGATCAGAATATGTTTATTTGTTTAATTTAAGAAATCAACATCAATTTAAATTCGAATCATAATTACAGAACTTTCATACAATGATCAAATAAAGTATAAATTGAGAATAAAAAAAAACAAGAAAACAAGCAAATTTAATTAAAAGCAAACAAACTGACGAATTGATTTGGATTTAAATTTCATTGAGAACATCTTGGGTTAATTGATAGTCAATAACGAAAGGTTATTACTTTTAATTGGCATTATAATACCCAATGATCAATATTTTCTCAAATTAAATTAATGTTTATTAGGCACATATTTACTTACCCGAAACCTGAACCAACTGGAATTGCAAAATAGAACACAGCCAACATTTTCGAACGTAAATCGTGTACAAATAAGTCAGATATTATCGTTGGAGCGATTGTACTATAGGAGGCTTCACCAATCCCAACAAGAGCTCGAAACGTTATAAACCAACCGAAGTTATTCATAAATGAACCAAGCAATGTTGTGGTAGACCACAATAATACACCGATTGCCATTATCCATCGTCTTGAATAACGATCGCCGAAATAGCCAAATATTGGTGCACATACCATGTATGATAAAACAAATACCGTTTGAAGGAGACCAGCGTCATCATCACCAATACCAAAATCATGTTGTATATCATCCAAAACACCTACAAAAAATATTAAAAAAAATATAATTAATGATACTATCATACAGAAAAAGGCTATAAATTGTTTAAAATCCTTTTATATTTATAAACATACACACACCCACATACTGCGCATTGTAAAATAAACATACATATGTACGTATGTATACATAACAAATATACCCCACAAATATGCCTATCACCAATATGTTCCAATAAAAATAACTAAAGAATTCAAGAATCTATTATACATACATACATACGTATGTATGTAAGAAAAATATAAAAAAAAAATAGAATAAAATAAAATAAAAAATATAATAAATTGACATTGAAAGATATATTTAAAATAAGAATATTTATAGACATATACGTATATACATACATATGTATATGCATATCCATACATATGTAGTATTTACATTGTTTGGAAAAAATTATGCCATCACCTTAAATAAGGTTAAGGTACAAACATGAATTGAGTAAAAATGCCATTTTTATTATATACATACATATGTAGCTATCATATGTACTTAGAGAACTGTTGAGGAAATATTAACTGAAACATTTGTTTACTTTGATTTGTCGAATGAATATTTGTTTACTTATGGAATTTTTCTATTTTAAATTTTAATTACATATGTATTCATAAAATTTAACACAATTTTAATTCAAAACTAATACCTTATGCAGTAACATATTGATTTACTGTACACCTTGATTGAATTCTATGTGAAATTGTATCGTTTGACGACTTGGTTGGCTGAAAAAAGTTTTTCAACCGACGATTAGCATGATGCTACAGAAACAAATTAAACAAATTGGTTGAAATATCGAAACGTGTGAAGTACGTGAATGACAACAATGACAAAAATTGAAATGTTACTTAGACATGTTTCCAATTATACAGATCAGATCATTTAGAAAAACCGAACGTAGGGAGTATATTACATTTAATTTAATTTAAATTTAATTAATTTAATGTAAAGCCCCTTTCAAACCCTTAAATGGAATTCAAAGATAACTTGATAATTTTGACATCGAAAAATTAAAAGATCGAAAATCGAAGTATAAATATGTGTACACTTTTGCAGACCTGTATTCTACAAAATAAGACACTTGCATCAAGTAAAAAATTGAAGATACGTATTTAATTCGACCAAGTACATTTGGGGAAGCAATTATATCACCACTACGGTAACTCTGCAAAAAACACTCCATTATGCTAAAAGCTAGAAAATATGGATGTACAATAAAAAAAAACCAGACAAGTACGTGAAATATACGTGGTTGGATAATTTGCCTCGTGGAAGGGAACAAAGCAACTAACAGACGCAGTGATAAGTATTATTGGTAGAGGCGTAAAAGGCAATTCGCAATCGAGTGCAGTAAAAATAGTTGAAAATATCTGCAAAACTTTGGAAAATCAGTAAGTGCTAGCACGGTGGAAACATATATACACTACCACATATTACATTGCAGAGTATCACGCAAAAAAATGTATAAACTAGCCGCTATCGTAACCGATGAAAGTAAATGCGAAGTATGTATTTGGAGGCAAAAAGAAAAAAACCCAAAAAAATAAGCAAAGCAGAAAAGAAGCTTTCAATGAGAAACGTACGACAAAAACAGTAAACAGTGGTTGAGGCTAAGGAATAGTTTGGGTTGCATGTCTGAATGTAGTTCATATTGTTTATTCTACAAATGGTTATTGCAACAGGACAACGATCCTAAGCATACCTCCACAACTGTGAATCCCCTGAATTGACCTCAATTGAGCAGCTTTGGAAACGCCTTGATAAGAAGAATAAAAGAAAGAAAAATTTTGAGCAAAGATGACCTAAAGCTGACGTTATAGAATGAATAGATTAAAATAACCCTTGAACAAGTCAACTGATTTTTGGACGAATGTAATATTAAGTGATGAGAACATATATGTAATTTGTGCGGCTGTGACGGAAAACAAAAAATTTGGCGCAAAAATCATTTGACTTGTCTATATATTATTGGGGAAATTCCAACCACTTTTTTCTGTTGTTTTCCCTAATAAATGGATTTTTTTCTCGGCACACGGCTGTGGAAACCCTTCTTTCTCAAAACACTTTGAACTGTTTCGGAATGTACAATAACATTGTAATCACTTTCCGAGGTATTTCGTATTTCTACGGCTGTAGTCCTAGGATCTTTATCCACAATACATTTTATATACCGGGCTACTCTTTAATACAAAATGTATGTCGTACGTATAATTTTCTGAGGTGCCATAATGGTTTTAAGCCAGCTGCAGTCAAAAGTTCATAGATTTTGGGAATTTTTTTTTCTTTTTTTAATTAAATCTGTCGTTACAAACGCTAATGTAAAGAAATTTTAGATTAAAAGTTCATCGCATTTTAAAAATGGTTTTTAGGGGGGTACGTGTAATTATCTGTGTGACTGTATATATATTTTACTTCCCAATTCATTTAAAAAACTTTTACTTAACGTTTAAAGCTTAACTATCAGTTATAAAAACCAGCTGAATTTTGTGTTCATTTGCTTTCAGAACGTATTGTTGAAATTTTATTGTGGATTCTCTTTGCTTTCAATACCTTTTACCTTTTTTGTGTTGAATATTTCAACCGGCTTTTTGAAAACAGGTTTTTCGTCTCATTTTTCAACGTTTTATTTTATTTTCGTTTTATGACTTTTGTCTATCAACTCTGTCTGGTTGGGATGACTAGTAACGTCAACCATCTGATTATATTAAATATTTTGTTCTTGACTATAATATTGAACCAATAAACTCCCCACTTTTGCTTACGCCGGCAACAGAGAGCTACAGTGAGAATTTCCGCTGTTTCATATGACTTCGTAGCTGAAATATTCTCATGATTACTCTGTTCTCTTATTCACTGCCCGTTTTGCAACGTTGGCAATATCTTTTTTCTTTTTATATTTGTATTTGTATAAGTATAAACAAACATTACGTTGCTGTGACGAAGAGGGATATTAGCTGATATTGCGAACGTCGACAAGCCTTCACTTCACCCAATGTCAGATACAACATTAGATGGACTTTTTTCTTTCGTTTG
Organism: Sarcophaga peregrina; assembly: GCA_014635995.1. NCBI lineage: Eukaryota > Metazoa > Arthropoda > Insecta > Diptera > Sarcophagidae > Sarcophaga > Sarcophaga peregrina. The sequence continues at coordinate 59,095,131 of CM025793.1, forward strand.
CGTTAGTTCGTTTGTTTTCTTATATTCGGTTTTCGTCGTTTTAAACATTCCATTCATTGAGTTTTCGAACGGAAAAACAGCAACAAAATAAGTGAATAAGCAGCACAATGTTTATATCGCATTTTATACTTTGAACACATTTCATGGTATACGATAATTTATAATGAAAAAGATAAAAAAAATATAAAAATAAATAATAATTACAAACAGCCGATATTTTGTATAAAAGAGTTTTTATTTTTATTTTTGTTTTGGGTTTGTGTTTTTCTCTCTATTGTTTTGGCTTTCTACTGACATTTGGTTAAAATGTATGGACTACTACGTATGAAATATTGTACGTTGTGATAGCGTTACGTCATGTTATTTGCGAACGGCATCGTGCGCTGATTGGTTGAAAAAATCGTACGATAAATTTTTCATCAAAAACCAAAAGAAACTGAGTACAACAGACCCAGAAATGTTGAACTAAACAATGACTACACATGTATGAATAAGCAGCAGTAACTACGAAAACGGTTAAATGAATCAACAGTATTCAACCAAATACACATACATACATATATTCAACACAACCAGCTCCAATATTGTATGTATGTATGTATAAAGCTTCGAAATACTATGCTTGGAATTTTTTTTCCCCGCTTGCACTCACACGTTGGCCGACTTATTAGCTATTCGAAATGTCTGACTGCATTAGTTAAATTTAGTTGCTAGACGCACATACATACATATTTATACTACAACTCGTTCCATCGTCAAATCACATCGCATTATGAACAAGTGAAATTATTAAATGCTTCTTTATTTTTTATATTTTGTTTTAACTTGTTGCTATTGTTTTAACAAAGGCAACAACAAAGTGTGTCGATTTCTGACTAATAACGGACATAAACATATACATATACACATACCTACATACAGATTTTGTTTTATTCTATTTGTTTCGTTTTAATTTTGTTGTTGAATTTATTTAAATGATTTTATTTGCCAAGTCTTTGAGAAAAAATAGTGTTAAATTTTGATTTTGTTTATTGATGTTTTCAATTTTTGCTTTGTGTTCATATTTTTCCTTGCAGTATGTCAGCAATTTGTATTTTGAAGGTTGTTGGTAGTTCGATTCAAACAGAATACAAATAAGTATGTATGTATGTTTAGTTAAGCATATTAAGAGGAAAATTTTAATAATAATAAAAAACTCAGGATTTCCTAAAGCATTCATAGCAATGTTAAAAATAATGATTTTTATTTTTAATTTATTCTCTTAATTTTTAAACTATTTAGCGACTTTATGAAATATTTCTGTGTGTAATTGGTATATCAAGATAGTTAGGTACGCCTTAATAGTTTTTCTTTTTTTTCTCAAACAATAAGTCTATGAATTCATTCTATTTTTATATAAAAATTATAATTTGAACGAAATAAATTTGCAATTTTCTCTTCTAAACAATATACATATGTACATACATACAATACATGCATACAAATTAGTTGTATGCACTTACGTACTTATATACATACATATAATACTTCTACAACGAAATGCACTCAGCCACAACAGTATACATACGGTTAACAAATTTCAGAAATTTCTTAAACAATCTGTTTTCGTTGAAAATCTTTTTAGTTGTCCGACAACTTTCCTCGATTTTAAGACGGTGTTTTACATTGGTTTAGAAATTTGTGAAATTTGTTAATCGTATGTATATATACTTTTGTGGGCCTGTGTATGCTAATTTCAAATCTGTTTTTTTTCGATTGTAATTAATTTAAATCAATTTAAATACGGCCATTGGCATAGAAAAACAAAGTAGAGAACTTATTTTTATTTACTAAGGAAGCAAAATCAGTGGAATGAAAATGAAATGAAAAAAAGTATTATTAAAAATAGAATAATAATGAATTAATGTTACAAAAAATATACATGAATTATACAAAAGTAATTAGAATACAATTTAGTTGTCGTACTATGAATAGGGATAGGAAACGGAAAATTCAGAAAGCGTGCCCTAATTAAGAAATGCTTATAATTTATAATAAAACATATTTAGAAATACAAGGTAAAATCAAATATGTATCTTATAAATTTAATCAATCTGTATTACTGCATACTGTAAAATTTTATAATTAAAAAGAAATTTCAACATTTATTTGTTGAGTTATTTAGAATTTACTTGGTCTTCGACCTGCAAAAACAAAAACGAATTTTAGAAATTGTATGGATATGACATTTATTAAATGTTTGGGACCGAAATTTTTAAAAATAAAATGCATTCACATTTGTTTTTACATTCTTTGAAGTTTAAATACTTTGAGGGATTTATTGAATTTCTATAAACCTATCTACCTATTAAATTTTAAAGATAACATTTCATTATCAAAATTTATTTTCTTTTCCCCGCTAACTAATTTGTAAGAGTTGATACATGTTAACATTCTAATTTTTCAGTTTTTAAATCATCTTTATAGGGTTACATTTACTTTTAAAAATGTATTGCAATTAGCAACTGCATTATATGTTGTTAATAATCTCTACTTTGGTATCAATCACATGTTAATATGACTTTTTCAATTTCAACACATCAGACCTTGAAATTTTTTCAGTTCAATGTTCTTATCGCATAAATGTGTATGTATGTATGTATGTATTGCTTATATTGTATATTCTTCGTGTTTTGCTTTAGTTTAGCCCTCTTTTAAATATTTTTTTATCAATTTAAAAAATGTAACTTCAAAACTCATTAACATTCACTTTAATTAACAATTCGCCGTTTCAGCTAAAGCATGTGAAATTTTGTTGGCGATTATTTTGGACTAAAATTCCATTAAAAATTAATTAATTGCAATCAATCAATGCAATCATCATAGCATAAAGAATTTTTAAAGAAATCACAAAATCTGAATGAAATTGCCAATTTTTGCTTACTTGTTTTATACTTACATACATACATACATACATACATATGTATATATGTACATGTATGTATGTGTTATATTAAATGATAATTTACCATTTTTTTCTGTTTGTACTATTGTATATATGTATGTACATACACATGATGTATGTTTGCATATCAGACGTGAATGAGTTGTACTAGAATTGATATCAGTTGATTAAGCAATTTGTTTAACTTACTCTTGTACTTGCTGTAGACAGCAGTCGTATGTTAAAAAAAAAGAAAGAAAAAAATTATAATCAGCACCATCTACATACGTCACATTTAGACGCAGTTAACTGATAAATTACGTCATATTCTACCGTAAAACGAAAGTGTGAGGGCATGCGGTTTAGATAACAGCTTTAATAATTGATAAATCTTTCTTAAAATCATTTCACAATTTCGGCAAGAAAACATGTTATGCACACACATACTACATAGTATTCTTTATTGATTCTGGTAAAAGTTTTTTTCCCTGTAAGTTGAGTCATATAAGGATTTTAAGCAAATAATCTTGTTTACATTCGTACATACACACATATTATGTATGTACACACATACATATATAGTTATAGTGTTTGTAATTCAACTGATAAACATGGTCTGATGTTTTTGTTTATGAATCGCGTTATTTTGTTTATTATTTTCGAAACTAAAAATAAATCTCGTGAATATCAGACGAAAAATTTCAAACGTAAATAATTGCAAATAATATTTACATAGTCATTATTTGTTTAAATTATTATTTTTTGTTTTTTTCGAAACAACTTTATATGTTTGCAGAAGTACGCGTGTTTTAAATTGCAGGAAAATATAGTCTGGTTTAATTATACGAATAAAATCTTAAATATTAGAATGCTGATTGTAGTAAATCAACGTCAAAGTCATAAATTAGTAATTGATAATTGTTTATAAGTCAAAACTTCCAATATTAATCCAGGAAAAATTGGGTTTTCTATAGGATTGAAATTCTTCAGTCATTAGTTTATGGCTAATAAGGTCATAAAATAGTTAAAACCACACCAGTATCTATCTACTTGTAATACAGGGTGTACTAATGAGATTAACTATAAAGTTGATAAAATAACAATTTATTATACTTAATTTATTAACACTCGTTCTTTATTAACGAAAATTGTGGCCATTTGGGCAAGCGCGTGTCCCCAATTAAGTAAATTAAATACTTAGGCATGTAACAATCAAGACTCAAAAAGTCATAACCCGCATAAGTTCACTATACATATTCAATATCTCTTAAAAAATTTTAAACATATACTTGGATTTTATCTGCAGTTTTATTAAATAAGTCTACCAAAAAGGAAAAAAATAATTTATTTTATTTAAGATTTAAAGAATTTTTTAAAACAAAGCAAAACATTTAATTTCAATTCGTAATCACTGGTACTTATTCAAATTTTTCAAAAATTCTTTGAAGCTTAAGATCATTTGGGAGATAATAAAAAATATTTTTTATATTTATATTGTGTAGGCAGAGATTTCTTTATATGTACATACAATATACATAATTTTCAAACTGTTCGACTTATAAATAAATAAAAAATTTCTTTGTATAACGAAATCGAGATTTGTTGAAAATAAATAGTATAAAATTAAGAAAAAGATATATTTATAATAAAATCTCAAAAATATATATTAATTGATCGACCAGGGTCAAAAGATATAGAGTTTGAAGAAATAGTACAGAAAATTTATTGTTTTTCAATAATATCTTTTTAATTTTGTTTGCAGAATGAGAACGCAGATATTGTATTAACGTTTTCGCCACAAATAAGTAAATTCTCATTGATGAAATGGGAGGCGTAGATGTGTACTTCCATTAATAGTGTTTAAATTAAAAAAAAAAAAAAAATAATTTTCCGACCAATGCCTACGTTATAATAAGTGGAATAAGGTTCGATGGTCGGAGGAAATGAAAATTAAGAGAAAATCGTATGTGCACCAACCCCAAAGAGAATGTATGACAAAAATTATACAAAGAAGACAATTAATCACTGGTAAGATATTTTATTAATTTTGAAATGTTCGGTACATTACGCGTTGGACCAATTTTCTAGTTTAATGGAAAAATGATGGCTGCTAGTTATCGCTATAGAAGCAATAAAATAAAATTTGGTTTCCAGAAAATTAAATAGCCCTAATGAGTACTGTCGAGCATCTTTGGGAGCACTTAAAATAAAAATTGTTTTTTCTGCATAAAAGAAACAAAAAATAAAGTTACCGAAAGTATGTGTGTTGCAACTGTATCGATCGATGACAAGAAGTACGGTAAGTAAAAAGATTAAAAACCACTAAATATTTAAAAACAGTTTTTGATTTTAAAATTATTATGCATACATATTTATTATTTTTTCCGGGAACTATTTTTAGAGGTTTCATTTGGATATTGTTAAATTGAAATGTATATTTTATTTCACTATATTTAAATACAATCACGTTGAAATTATAATAGTCTTTACATAACATTTTTAAATATTTAATGTTAGGTATTTGAAATTTTTAATCGAATTGATGTCGGCCAAAACTAACATGAAATATTTTGAATTTTTTCTAAATGAATATTGTAACAGAACAAACAGTAATAATAATTCTAAAATTTTGCTCCTTTTGTATAGAAAAAGAAAATCTTCATTATTAAAATGAAATTTTAAGCGGAATTTATTGTTGAATTTATTTATACAGAATTGTTTATACCGAAATAAAAAAGTAATTGTATATACTTTGAATTTGAGTATAAAAATTGTTTAACGATAAAGTTTCATTTATTTACGTTATCATACGGAGAAATACCAAACACATATGTATGTATGTACATATGTATAAACAAAAATCGTATGATTTTAATTGCCATGTGATGAGTTCATATAATTGATTTTAAATAACTTAATACTAATTGCTCCTATACATATAGTGATTACAAATATGTATGTAATTAGATTACAAATATGTATGTATGTATATATAAAATTGCATGACACATAACTTGATCAAACCAAATTAATATTTTTAATGTTTAATTGAGTTCAGTTTCTTAAATGATTATGGTTATAATTTTTCACAGTTTTCAAAAAATTCAGAACTTTTCATAAAGTTATGGCAATATATTTTAAATAGCTATCCATATTTCATGTTTAAATATTAAAATTAAGACAACTTTAAAATTAAGTTGTTTATTTATGTTTCTAACAATATTTAGCAATACCTTCTCTATTTATTACTTGAGCATAAAAATCCAAGCCATACAAGTATGAAAGGCGAAAAGCATATAATAAAGAAGAAAAAAAAGACTTAACTGATGAAGCAAATCGATGAATATTTTATTGAACTCCTCTTTACCTAGCTGTCAAACGCAAAAGCTATAACAAATTTAAAAGAAAATGAATTTGAATCAGCGTTACCGTAGAAATATTTCAAAAAGTGTCCACAAAAGGGTCACATAAAGCGGTATTTAAAAGAAAGGGGGTCAATTTTGTATTAAAATAAAAACACACGTTTTATTTTAGTTCAAATATAAAAAAAAAAAAAAACTACCAATAACGTAATAATAAAAGAGATATTTCTAATTCACATTATAGGTACTTAAATAAAAATACTATGTATTTAAATCGTAACTAAACCACAAATTAAAATTGATCTTTCGATCGATTATGGTATGTTTTATCAAACTACATGCTTAAGTGAAATTTTAGACTCCTGCGACTTAATTAAAGAAATTCAAAATGAAGAAACTATGTACAAGTATTTCCCTTTTTAAAGTACCTATAAAGACATAACTACGAAGTAGCTTAAATTAGTTAAAAATACAATAAAGATGCGAATCCCAAAAAATAGCAGATCCTCCAAAAAAGGGTCACAACGATAACGCTCACATGGATATTGAGAGAGTTGAAAGAAATAAAGTTTACATTTTATTTCCAAATATGTATGCATCTATACCGAAGAGCGACCATTAAACAAACATTCATAAAAAGTTAAGGCAAGTTTTAATGCAAACAAAATAGGTAATTACCGGTCAAACAATTCTTGTTGGTTTGAACATTCAAGCAATAATTTAGGATGCAAGTTTTCATTTATAGGCCGCTTGTTGTGCTAACAATATTTGTTTATAAGTACGTATTTAATTATTTTATTGGAATTCACACTTCCTCACTTTTTTCGTTGTTTACAACTCAAAGTAAACAATACGATTCTTTTCAATTTCAATGAGAATTCAGAAAAAAAAAAAAAAAAATTAATCAATATTTAATTTTCCGCATTCGCCTTATAGTTAACTATAGTATTTGTTCTTTTTGCATAAATAATAATTTAATTGCATTGACTCTTTAACACATACCTACATACCTACCACTAGGAAATAAAAGCGGGAAATGTGTTTGCTTACTTACCCGCAATTGTAAAGCGGTCCATATAATTGATTAAATTAACGAAACATAAAACGGCAACTGTGAACCATTGGGAGCGTGTAATAGAACGTACAGTAGAGGGTGTACAAACTACTGGTGGAACAACGGCGCCATTAAATCTGTCGCCTTCTTCTACACTGTCAGTATCTGAGGGTGGCATTAGTTGCTGAGATGAATATGTGGATGGCAAAGTTCCAGCTCCGGTACGATCTAATAATGAATCATCGTTACTTACGCCACCGGTACTAGATGTACTACGGGTCATGGCTGGATTATCCATATTATTGGACACAGTTTGTGGTAACGGTTGATACGTTGGATACTGTGGTGAGGAAGTTTTTAGTCTCTGATTATTTGTGGAAGACATTCACGTGGTAAATTTTCCTAAGCACAGCACAAATATTTACTTTTGTTTTTATTTCTTTTTGATATACTATGTTTATATATAATTATTATCACTTATTATTTATATATTCAATATTTTCTATTTTCTTCCCTTTATTATTTATGGGAACGATTGACTAGTGTATAACGACGATAAAGTATAGTAAACAACAACTATAAAAATTTCAGCAAATAATCAAACGATTTTGCATCACAAAAAGCAATTCGCTACTAATGACGTACAACTATGTGAAAAAAAAAAATATTTCTTTCTCTTTTGTAAAACACACTTTAGGTAATTTTTTTTTGCTTTAATATCCACGCACAGCCGAAAGCAAACTTTTATTATTGGGAATTTCTCTATATTTTAATTCTATTTGACCGCATTCGACCGATTTTTAAATGAAATTTTTTACTTTCAAAATAAACTTTTTAATTGTTGTACAATTTCAAAAGCCACTTGTAACGTAATTCTACTAAAGTTGTATTATAAATGACGAAGATGATCTGTAGAGAATTGTTTTATATAATAAATTGGTAATATTTATGCGATTTTCTAAAAACCAACGATACATCCACAACTTTACTGAACGCGACAAGTGACAGAAATCAACTGACGTTATTACTTTTTCGAACACGTTGATTTCGTCTTGAATGACGTTTATAGTGTTGTATTTGAACGTAGAAATAACATAAGTAAAGAACTTGGCATACTTGGCATCAGTGCTGCCATTTATTTATTTCTAATCAAAACTGGTTTGTTAAATTTTTGTTCTTTCAATTGCCAAAAAACGCAATTTATTCATAATGTAAATTAAAAATATAATTTAATTGTGGTAAAAAGAAAATTTTAATTAATATAAGTTACTTTTTCTCAAATTTTTGTGATTATTTTTTCAGTATTTTATAATTTTTTCCTTCTTGGCAACACTGGTGGAAAATTTCGTTTTGTTCGTTCAAAAAAATAACGTTCTTTTATAATTCAAATTTTCCGTTTCCAGTTTCTATAAGTAAAAATTAAGACCCCTTTTGTTTTAATAGGAATTTTGCCGTGTGGTTGTTGTGGTGGTGGGTGTTTGGATGGATGAAGTTTGTGGCGGGTGTTGTGTGTGTGTGAGTGAGGGGGCAGAAAATAGAAACGTGCTAAGAGGGAAAAAGTGAGTCAGGGAGGAGAGGGTGAGGAAGGAGGAGAGTGAGTTTGTTGAAATTGTTGTGGTTGTGTTGCTTGCGGCTGCCCCGCTCTTCGTTGATGATGGAGTTTGGATCCAATACGACGAGTAGCTTTAATTTTTAATTATATTTTTGGAAGTGTGGTGGTGAGTTTCTAGTATTGTAAGTTTTTACAAAGTGTGGTGAATCTATCAGGTGTGGTGAATAAAATCGAATCTCACCAAAGTACCATTATTCTATTGTGAATTGGAAGGTGTGTGTAAAGAATAAGTAATTTTCACCTCTGTTAGTGGAGGCATTGACCGACATTCTGGTTACCATTATATACTGCACTACCAACTGTGGTTTGTGTTTGGATTTGGGTCGATTAATCTCGGTTGGAGGAACACTGAATATGAAAGGAGTGTTGCTAATGTGTTTGTAAATTCTATTTAAGATTCTAAAAAATTAAAGATAAGTATTGTGTAATGCACAGAATAATAAAATTTAAATTGTTTTGTAATTAAATATTTGAATAATTTTTCTTGCTCTATAACGTATTTCAAGACAGAGTATGAGGAAAAAAATGATCAAACTGTTCAAACTGAAAGATTTGTTCCACAATCTTAAATTAATTTTTATTTTATATATTTTTTATGCATAACAAACAGGACAGTTTCGTGCACTGATTTCCCCTGAATATGGTGAATTAAATTGTTTTTTATGTTGTTCAATATAAATCAGCGTAACCCAAATCATTTTAAATTTTCATATTTCTTAAAAGTAACTATTTCGTTGTGGACTAGATAAGAGGAATATGTACGTCTTTCATATACAGTGGGTGACAAAACAATGGAAACTATTACAAAATTGCACTAAAAATTAAAAATATTCTTAAGAAATTCGCAAAATATTTGTGCTGTTTATTAATAAAAAACGATTTCAATGCTGAATTTCAGTAAAATAGAACCAATATGTGATAAAAATGGACTTAACAAATCAGAACTTTCAAAAATGATTAGAACATTTTCTGAGTCAAGAACTGTAAACACTCATCATTTTGGAGATGGTTTCAAAACTTCAATAATATAGCTGTTTTATATTTTTATGCATACTAATGAACTGCAATTTCTAATTTTTTTTCTTAAAAATTTCCAAATTGGAAGTCGCCGTGGTCTAGTGGGTAGTGTGTTGGCTTATTAGACAAAAGGCTCGGGTTCGTATCCCAGGTCAGACATCAAAACGAAAAATATTTCTTCGGCGACTTCCTCTCAGCAGATTTCTGGCAAAGACTCTGAGAGTAAAAATTGCCATGAAAAGCTTCTCAAAAGTCTGTCGTTCGGAGTCGACTTTAAACTGTAGGTCCCGCCACTCATGTATAAAATTAACGCACACAGCATAAGTGGTGTGAGAAGCTAGATCGTAATCCTGACTAAAGGGTTGTAATGGCCAATTATGTATGTATGTAATGAACTGCAATTTCCAATTTTTTTTTCTTAAAAATTTCCAATTTTGTCTGATTAGAACACACACAGTTTGTCAAAAAAATTTTTGTACAGACCAAAAAACTTTCAAATTTGATCTTCATTCAAGACTTCCAACAACAAAATCCTAATCCTAATATATATTATAAATCTTTCTGTAAGTCTGTTTTTTTGTTAGCCAATCACGCCTGAACCCCTGAACAGATTTTCCTGAAATTTGGGATATAGATCGGTGCAGGTTATAGGCTATAAATCTTTTTAAAAGTTTTACCAAACGGGGAGAAAAAATGGGAAAAATGAGGAAAAAATGGTAATAGGTAATTTTTTACGATTTAGCTTGGTTAAGTTTCCCAAATGTTTGTTGGTTTCTTCGTTAGCCAATCACGCCTGGACCGATTTTCTTGAAATTTGGGGTATAGATCGGACTTTTGTCGGTGCAGGTTATAGGCTATAAAACTTTTTAAAATTTTGACCAAATGGGGGGAAAAAATGGGACAAATGGGGAAAAATGGTTATAGGTGCTTTTTTACGATTTAGGTATTCCGTTTCTAAAGTAGAACCAAAAGAGATTCAAAAAGGGGGAAAGGGGCTAAAAACGGGCAAATTGAGTGCAGGTTATCCTAATTCTAATATATATTATAAATCTTCCTGTAAGTCTGTTTTTATTGTTTGTTTGTTAGGCAATCACGTCTGAACATCTAGACCGATTTTCTTAAAATTTGGGATATAGATCGAGCTTTTGTCGGTGCAGATTATAGGCTACAAATCTTTTCATAATTATGACCAAAATGGGAGACAAAATGGGACAAAGGGAGAAAAAATGGGCAAAAATTAATACTTTAATGCATAAATGCTGTAATTTATGTGTTTTAAAGGTATTATTTTACAATTTAGTATGGTTAAGTTTCCCAAATAGCTATTGGAGCTGTTTCGTTTCTAAAGTTGAACCAAAGGGGTCCAAAAAGGGGGAAAGGGACAAAAAACGAGCAAATTGAGTGCATCCCGAATCACGCTTGAACGCTTGAACCGATTTTATTGATATTTGGGATATTAATCGAGCTTTTGTCGGTGCAGATTATAAGCTATAAATCTTTTAAAAATTTTGAACCAAAGGGAAAAAAGGGCAAAAATTAGTACTTTATGCACAATTGCGGTATTTTATGGGTTTTAAAGGTCTTTTTCTACGATTTAGCTTGGTTAAGTTTCCCAAATAGCTATTGGAGGTGTTCTGTTTAAAAAATTGGACCAAAAGGGGTCCGAAAAGGGGCGAAAAACGGGCAAATTGCATGCATTTATATTTAGGACCTAGAGTATTCAAAAAACTGAGTTGTTTGATAAACCGGTTTCCGAATATTGTTGGACCAAAAAGGGTCGACAAAGGGGAAAAGGGGCGAAAAACGGGCAAATTGCATACATTTATATTTAGGACTTAGAGTATTCAAAAAAATCTGGGTTGTTTGATAAACTGGTTTTCGAATAATTTGAAAATTGCATTTTGTAAGAAGCCGTTCGTTTTTTATGTAACAAGTGTCCTTATATTTGAATACAAACAATGCCAGGAAAACTAGTTTCAAAAAATGTTATACAATTGGGCTATTTCAACTACTCCAGATGCAAAACTGCCAAGAAAATAAATAAAAAAATAAATAAAATATAAATCTTTATTAGTATTTTCTCATAATTTAACAAATTTCATTTCACTAAATTACAAAATCACCTTTCAATAAATTACAAAATTAATTTTCAATAAATTACAAAATTACGTTATTCTTTTTACAAAATTTACACATTCCTTTCTGAAAACATTGTTATTCTGCTCATTCTTTATATAATTTTCCAGAGAGTTATATAATCTAAGATCCTTGTAGAATAATGACTGTTGCATTGATGTTGAGGTGACTCGTTGCAGTCTGAAGTTGTCAGCATTCCTCAATCCATAAGGTTGAACTTGGCCCACATACATAATTTGCTCGCAGAGGTATTCAAGGGCCTTTCCTTGCTTCATTTTTCTAATAAAAATTATGGTGTTTAGCTCCAGTCGTTGTTTTATATTCAACCATTTGAGTGTATTAAGCATGAATTGGATTGACGCGTATCTGTTGTATCGTAAAATTGCCCTCATTGCTTTATTTTGTAACTTTTGTAGTCGTTCGAGTTGTGTTGAATTACAGCATGTATAAATAATGGTAGATCCAAATTCAAAATGTGGTTTTATAGTTGTGTTGTAGATATTAATTGCAGTTAATAATGAAACTTTATTCCGGATCCTTTTTAAAAAACCTATCTTTTTACCAATTTTTTTGCAAATGTATTGTATATGCTCTTTAAATTTAAGCTCTTTATCAATAATGAAACCTAAGTACTTAATTTGGTCAACTTTCTCTATTATTTTATCATTAATTTTAATTTCGGAATTACTATTCATATTTATTTCTATTAGTTTAGTTTTATTCTCATTTAATTTCAAGTTATTCATTTTCAACCAAATATTAATATTCTTTATATCACTTATTAAATTGTCTCTACATTGTTGTTCTGTATCTCCAATTGTGTATATCAAGGTGTCATCAGCATACAGAATAAATTCACTTTTAGTGAAAACTTCAGGCATATCGTTTATATAAATACTGAATAATAACGCTCCCAAAATCGATCCCTGTGGGACTCCATAATCATTCTCCATTGGTTGTGACCTTACACCGTTTATAACCGTAATTTGCGTTCTGTTACTTAAATAAGATCTAAACCATTCAAGCTCCACATCTTGTACTCCATACATATATAATTTTTCAACCATTATGTTTCTGTCTATAGTCTCGAATGCTCTTTTAAAATCTAAAAAAACTGCCAAAATTTTTTGCTTCTTCTCAATTTTTTTCCATCGATTAATCACATAATTTACTGCTGTTTCACAGGAGAATTTCTTTCTATATCCTAACTGGTACTTTGAAATGATTGAATTTTCATCCAAATAATTTTCCAGTTGTTCTTTCACGACCTTCTCTAAAACTTTTTCAACAGTCTTTAAAGAGTTTATAGGACGGAATTCTTCACATTTTAATGTATTTGCCACTTTTTTAATTGGTGTAACCATTGTTTCCTTCCAACAATCCGGAAACTCACCGGTTTCCAATGATGAATTCACAATTTTTAATAAAATTTCTCCGACTATGCTCCAATTTTCGACCAACCTTTTTCGCGATATCTTACAGTAATCAGGTTTCTCTTTAAGTGTCATTACTATATTCTTAAGCTCTACATTTGTTATTGCACGGAATTTGAATTTTCTATTAACTGTCTGTATATTATTAACATATTGCACATTTTCAATTGAGTCTCTTATTAACTTAATGCTATTTATAAAATAATCGTTAAAAAGACCAGCGATGTTCCTATTGTCTTTATGTTCTGGCATTATTGATTTTATCATTAATGTATTTATTTTTTTCATTCTCAACCCTTGCTTTATATACATTTCGGATCGATCTATAATCCGACCACGCTTCATCAGTATTTTCCAATTTCGCTTTGTTATATTTTCTAATTTTTTCCTGTTTTAATGACCGCAGTTCACTGTTAAACCACTCATTGACGATATTTTTCACATTTACTTCTTTAATTTTTGTAATTTTTTTAATAGTTTGTTCCAAGCTCTTATCAATCATTAAAGCCCTTTCACTGACACTGTCTATTGAATTACGATTTATTGTACAATTTAATTGAGTATAAAAATTATTTTTATTATACTTAAATATTGTCTTTTCTCGTTTATCGGTTTCGTTAGAGGTGTTTTCTTCACTCTTCATGTTAATGACAATAACCAATGTTTCATGATCCGCTACTTTATTACTTAAACTGTTCCTGACCGATACATTATAGCTATTTGTTATTACGTAATCCATAAGTGTCTTTGATGTTTCCGTTACTCGCGTGTAATCGTTCACTATTTGCCTAAGACCATTGTCGTTCAAACTGTTTTCAATTCTCGTTCTATAAAAATTTTGTTGCGCCCAATCTATATTAAAATCTCCGCTTATAACTATATCACAGTTGTAATCACATATCACGTCTAAACATTCATCAAATGCCATACAAAATTCAGCTTCACTACAGCTTGGTGATCTATATACCGCTGTAACAATCAGACGAGTTTTTTTATATTCCACTACACTCGATAAGACCCAATATTTTGAATCTTCACGAATTTCAAAAATTTTATTCACCTTCCAGTTCTTTTTAAAGTATATAATTACACCACCTGTTCTCGTTGAGTTAGATAATGAGATAACGTGATCATATTCCTGTAAGATTATTTCGCTTTCCTCAATATTTTCGGTTAGATGAGTCTCGGTTATTATTATAAAGTCAAATTTCCTTGTGGCAGCAATTATCTCAATCATATTAAAGTTATTTAGCAATCCTTGAACATTTGTATATAGAGCATTAATATTAGTTGTTATTCAATCAATCCTAGTCTCTTTTTCTTCATGTTTAATTTGTTAAGATAAACCTGACATTCCTTATCATTCGTAAGATGGTTTTCATCCAGCGACATATTTAGTTTTAAATTTATTCTGCTACAGTTAATGCATTTGACAATTCTCTCTTTAATACACTCTTTTGTTTATGACTTCCATGACATTTTAAACATACTTCCTCGTTTCTGCAGTCTTTGGCCTTGTGATTATATCCTTTACATTTAAGGCACTGTAGCACAACCGTTCCGTCAAATACTCTGCATCTTTCCCATCCTAAGTTTACTTTTCGCGCTGTAATCATTTTTGTGTAAGTCTCGTTATCTACCGTCAGCATAACATTATATATAATTTTATTGTTCCTCTTATATTCATATTATCCCACAATTTTGATTTCACCTATATTAATCATTGGATTCTGACTTTTCAATTTCTCAATAATTTCATTGTCTTTATATTTAAATGTTATGTCTGTTATTTTTAGTTTAAGCATTATTTCATATCCATCCTCAAGTTCATATTGTATTGCTTTTCTTATAATCTCTCTCTCTCTCTCTCTCTCTTCAGCATTTTCACTCTGTATTACCACAGTTCCATTTTTTCTATTTTCGACATTCGTAATTTTTAGATTTACTGGATCTACTTTTTTGTTCAGCTCTTCTGTAGTTTTATCCGAACCCTGCTTTTCCTTTGGCTTCAATATTAAAGTTACCTGCTTTTTTATATCTGATATTACCGTTTTGCTTCTAACTGTATCTGCATATGACAACTTTGTTTGTTTTTCATTTCTTTCTTTGATCACTTTCTTTATCTCATTGCACATACTAATATTATTTTCTTCAATTGCTTTACATATTTTTTGTTGTTGTTTTCAAATTCTTCAATATTTACATATAATTTCTTAACATCCTCCACATTTTTTTTACAGGATTTTTGAACTTTATCCATTTTTTTCATTCTTTCATCATATCTTATTTCAATTGCCTTTAAGAGTTCCTTAATTTCTCTTTCATTCTCCTTCAATGTTGATCCAAATTCATGTTTATATTCACCTAAGTTTTGTTTGTTTTTTTGCACAGCTTCTTGAATATCTCTCACCACCATATCTATATTTGGTACGTATTACATGCAATCATCGCACATAAAGCGTATAAAATTATTTTGCTCCAAAATTTTTAGTGAATACTGATCTATTCCTGAACATTTACTAGAACAATGATACACTTTGTTACAAACTCCCGCGCATCGAACTCCCGATTCTCCACGAATTGATGTCCTGCACCTACTGCACTGATCAGCCATCGCTGGTTTAGCACAACTTTTCTTTTAATAAATTCAATGTCCCACTTATTTCATTCACTTTTTATATGGTTTTTGATAGTCCTGTCCATTTTATTTATTTTAAAATACTAATTTTTTTGTTTTTAATTAAATTTTCGCAGAGCTTTATTTATTTTTATTGTTTATTCAACAAAAGTAAGTAAGTTTTTTTTATAAACAAATAATGCTTATTCGTTTTTAACACAATTATAATGATTAATTCGATTTCGACAAAAGTATAGAAATAGCTCTACTTTTAAAAAAGAAAAAGTTTTAGATATGTATGCCAATTGAACTATTTTATTTCGATATATCCTTATCAATCTCTTAAATTTAAAAAAGGTCAGAAATAAAGTTCGGTTAAAATTTCATAATGGTTTCAAATTTGGTTTTTATTGAATCTGGATTTCTGTAACACAGAAAGGCTGACGTTAATTGGTTTATAGGACTCTCCATAGGGAACTGAATATGACAAAAATCGCCGATATGTTCTCCCTAAACATCAGGACTGAATATAATTTTATAACCCGTGCTAAAAAAGAGAAATCATTGGAAATGTTCTTCAAAAACACAAATATTCTTCAAGAATGACTAGGAAAAAACCCCTGCTGTCAGAACAAAATGTCGAAAAGAAATTAACATTTGCCACCGAATACATTTCACTTCCTCCTGAGTACTGGGACAAAGTTATTTTCTCAAATGACATAAAAATAACGCTTTATTATCATAACGGACCGCAAAGAGTTTGGCATAAGCCTCTGAAAGCACTAGAAAATAAAAATCTTATTCCTATAGTAAAGTTTGGAAAACTGTCTGTAATGATATTCGGCTGTATATTCAAACAATTTTTTTCATTTATTGAGAAGAAAAAGTATTTTTTTATTAAAAGCCAAAAATATGTGTTAATTCTTCTTATCTAGCGGCTGATTAAAGATGATGAGTTATAATTTAATCCTGCCATATTAAATAAAAGTAAAAACTATTGCCACACTTCAAAGTTTTTTCTGAGGGTTCGCTATAAAAAAGGTAAAATGTATGAAATTTAATTACTGGGACCATTTAAAATAGTTCCTTTTAACCGAGAATTTGTTATAACCGAGTTCGTTATAAACGGAAGAAAGGAAGGTGGAAAGAGGGAGTAGTGTTTGTGGACATTTGATACAATTCATGCAATACTGTTGGGTTTCTTTCTCAATGTACTTATGACCGATTCACCCCCATTTTTTCTTTTTGAGCTGCTTCTGTATGGGTTCCTCCTCTGTGAGAGCCCACAGATATGCGTTGCTTATGGTGTTGGGCCAGAATATTCTGCAAATGATTCTTAGGCATTTATTGACGAATACCTGAAGTTTTTGTGTAATGCTATTAGATATAAGCCAAGTTTCGCTACTATATAGTAACGTTGACTTTACACAAGCGTTGAATATTCTTAGCTTGGTCCGAATGCTGCTCTCGCTCTACTGTCTGTTATCTATGCCTATTTCTGTGCTGCTGTTTGTTGTCATAGTACTGCCTAGACAGCGGAAGCTATCAACGTACTCGACTATTTAGCCCTGTAGCATAATGTTTTCTATGCTAGTATGGTTAATTATCATGGATTTGGTTTTCTTGATATTTATTTCAAGTTCAATCTGCATAATCCAAATCCTCGAATTGCCGTGAGAGTCCATGTTATTTCTCTTCTCTTCATGATTTCATCCAGCACGATGGGTAAATAACAGGGGTGGTAGTGGGCATCCTTGCTTCACTCCAGCGTTTGAGGTCTGCGTTCTCGTACATAGCTCTATTTATTTTACTTTATATCTTTCTGTTGGTATAGCTGCCTAAAAGATTATGTGCTATTACTTATAAGCTGGAGTTTGAGCTCCCTTCTCTAAGAATTCAGGTGCCAAATGTCGAGTGATATCCATGTTTTCCGCTGTGGCCGCACTATATCCAATGATTCGTCAGCAGCTTTATTGTAACTGCAACGGTATCTTCCCATGAGTGTTATTCGTTGGATGCAAACGGTCATTTGGCCGGTCACGGTCAATAATGACCGATATTAAATTAAGTCAATGAATTTTCTTTTAAGGAAACCCAAAACTAAATAATATCGTTGAAAAATTTCTATTTACATGCATGAGTCCTTCGTCTCGCTGTGTCTCTGGCTGTGTCAAATAAAAAGGATAAATGAACTAAAACCTTTCCACTATGGAGGAAAACATACTCGCTTATTGGAACAAATAATTAAATTGTATCTATAAAATCGAATATGAAATCTACTCCTTTTTTGAACCTTATTGGTTTAAATTCCTGCCTGAAGCTAGAATGTAAACGATTACTTTATAATTACCGATTTAAATAAATATGGATTTTGACGAACAGGTATGGAGGACGGCCTCAGTTTTAAATGCGGGAAAAATTTAGGGATGTTATAAAACAAGTTCTCTGGCTCGTAATGTTTTGGGCTTCGGCGGGTATATTTGTATGGAAAAGTACACTGACTCTATTCTCAAATAAAATATATCTATGCTAAAGAGTACAATCAAAGACGAAAACTTAAATTATTTCAGGCGTTGTTTCGGGTCTAGATTTTATTGATTTTAAAATTTTCAATATTTAATATTCCAGACTTATTGTTATATTAATTTGAAATTGAAGTGAATAGAGGAATTGTAAATATTTCTTTCATTTTTAATAAAATCTGCCTAAATTTATTAAAGTTTAAAAACTTTAAATTTGCATCAACAGGACAGACGCTGAAAGCAAGTTTCACTTTGATGAATTAATTATGGTCGCTGGGATATGAGGGACATGGGATAAGTTATTTCGGATGAAAGTTATACTAAGGCTTGGTTAGTTTGGGAAGGGTGACGCTTCATTACGCAATGTACTCATCATTGTAGAGTGTGATAATCTGACATAAGGTAGTTTAGCAAGCTTTTAATATCCCAAAGCAAAGGTGTGATCAACAATTATGTCCACTCAAAGCCTTTAGCGGGGTCTAATTATTCACATAAATTATAACTCTTGAGCTCTTCAGGTATGTGTTTTCAGTTCAATGGCCTTAACGACGCCTTTCACTCCCGTCTAGAAACCACTGCATTCCACCGAGAGGCTGTATGAATCCCTGACGTTTGTCCCAATAGTGACTACTCCTGCACCCGTGCCTGCCTCCACTTTGAACCCATCAGTGAAAATAGTTCAGTCATTGAAGACTTTATGTAAACCTATCAGATATTGTCACCTTCTTTGTATTGCAGAAGCGAACTTTTCGAGCCAAGTTAGTTGGTCATACTGACAATTGAAATAACTCTACCCCGCCATATTAGTTTCTGCGGCAATATTGATGGATACACTATAAAGGAACTCTCTAGAACTAAACACATCAATACATAATTGACCATTACAATTTTTCAGTCAGGAGTACGGTCTACCTTCTTACACCACTCATGTTGTGTGGCGGGACCTATATTTTAACTTTGACTCCTAATAATGGATTTTTGAGAAACTTTTTCATGGCAATTGTATTTACTCTCAGAGGCAGTAGCCGAGGAAATATTTCTTCATATTTTCGTTTTGATGCCTACCCTGGGATACAAACCCAGGCTTTACGTCTAATAAGCCAACACACTAACTAATAGATTAGGGTGACTTCACTATGGCGTTTTTCATTTAATTTACGAAAATTAAATGCAATATTTTACATCGTATGAAGTGTTTCACGAGTATCTTTAGATTGAATGATATAGTTCTGGAGAAGTTGCCGTAATTCGTGAAATCATAATGGAGATAAACCGTATGAACTGGTTTCGAAATTGCACGAGTAATATTTCGATATAACACATTGTATTGATTTACATTACTTCATTTCATTCGTACATTTACATTATTACACGGTTTATACGAATACCGAATACGGTTTTGATATAAAACTCCTTTATTTGTCAATTAGGTTATTTGGGTATTAGGTTTTAATAATTTTCAAAATAGTACAATTATATTTACCAAAAATAATTTGTATTGTAGTTATATTTAAAACAAAAAAGAAATAACGTTTTTCAATTATACAAGCAAACATGCTTGATTAATAGTGTCCTTTATGTTTTCATGATCTAAGGCGACTTCCCCAGAACTATCTCATTCAATTTAAAGATACCTATAACAGCCACTTTACTCATATACTCCTAAATCGGGAGCGAATGAAGAATGAACACGTTCTCCGAGTCTTCGCTAGCTGTACTGCTTACCATCTGATTGGAAATGTGTTATCTGGTCTGATGAGTCCAAATTTAACCACTTTCAGTAAGATGGAAAGCAATACAGCTATCGAAGACTCGGAGAACGTGTTCAACGATACCCTGTGAAGCAAACTGTTAAACATGGCAGCGAAAATATAATGGTTTGGGGATGTTTAATATGGTGGCATGTTGCCCTCTATATTTAGTAGATGGTATCATGCGAAAAAAGAGTATCTACTGATTCTGCAAATCCATCTTCCAGTTTTTATAAAAAAAAATGTGCTTATCCCCAATAAGAAATTGTTTTCCAACAGGATGGGTGATCCGAAGCACGCAGTAAAAATTGTAAAGCTATGGAGTGGAAAGCAAAACTTACAATTGATAGAATGGCCACCACAAATTCCCGACCTTAATCCGATTGGAAATCTTTGGCCATTCGTGAATAATAGCCGGCTCAAGCAGTACGAAGCAGCTCCAACAAACTTTGGACAAACTTTGGGATCGTATAAATGCGGAATGGAATCTAATTCCGAAAGATGTTATTGGTAATTTGGTAGAAAGCTAGTCAACCCGCGTAAATCAAGCTATTTCTAAAAAGGGGCTATGGACCAAATATTGAAATTGGGTTAGTTTTTTGAATTTTCTTGAAACGTGCAAAATTGAGTTTATGTGGGTTATTTTCGTTTCTTCATTCAAACTCATTGAATTCATTTCATTAATTATTGTTGTTTTTACTGCTCTTTGTTAAGAATAAAATAAAAAATTAAAATTAATTTTCTTTTTTGTATTTGCTTGCATGGTTTTGTTTTTGTGAATGACGAAACGCAGTATTGTGAACAAGCGCTCACACCTGCTCGCCACTGTATATTTTTGAATTTCGCATTTTATGTTTTATGGCAAATAAAGTCAAAGGCGAGTACTTTATTAATCTATAATGTAATATTGGTGAACTCCTCTGTTAGACCAATGAAATTTGAAAAATTAAGGTGACCTTGAAAAAAAATACTATAAATATGAATTGAAATTTTACTTGGACATACAAAAAAATGATAACAAATGATAGTTAAACCACTATAAGAGATCTTTTAAGCAATCAGTTATCTACCGAATTTAGTATATTTCAGCTGCGGATATTTGCGAACTTTTTCAAAAAATTAATTTTTCCAGCGTGAAAAACTTTGACAAACATTTCGATTTTAATAAAAGACCAGCTGTATATGCCCACTTCTTGTCATATATTAACGAAAATTTTTGTTTAAAGAGTATAGAACTATATTTAAAGAAGCAATCTCGAATATTTTGCTCAAATATGATTAGGAAATGACGTAAAAGCGGTAGGAGTTTGAATGTTTTTAAAGTACAGCATTCTGGCCGGCTTAAAGGCAATTACTTTTTAAAATTGGCTAAACCAAAACATCCCCCCATTAATTCAAAACTTGGACGATCGCAATTAATATTTAGGCAAAAATCTGAGAGAGCAAAAATACGGGTTGCAGCATAAATCTCTAAATATATAAATAATGAAGTTTAACCCCTAGTACATGCTGCAACGACGGCTGCTCGTAAATACAACAAATTAGATTTAGTAATGGTTTTAAAATAAATTGTCAGTACTTCGACAAGACCAGGCAAAGTACGAAAATTTATTAAAGACCACCACCAACCAATCTATCTGCTGATGAAGCACTAGCCTTGTTCACAGACGTTTTCAATCGAACATTGGACATTTCTGGTCTTATTGAACAAATGGATCAAGCATCTACAAAAATTGCATCTTCCAACAGAACTAATCCAACTACTAGGATGTCATCAAAATTCAAAAGAAAATGGCCAAACAAATGCAGAAAATTCGAAGAGCTAAGACGAAGAAAGGGCGACGAGTGCTGTTCTGTACCCATATTTGTTAAATATATTTGACAAATTGGAACTGGAAAATCAAATTTTTGAATAAAATAATCTAAAATAATCTTATTTTGCATAATTTTTAAATTTGTAAAATTAATTTATTTTTTTAAAAGTTAGTGTACACTCAAAAATGAATTAAAAACGGTTAACAAAACCATATAAGATATACTAATCTAAATCGGTATTGGGTCCTGGAACCTATTACAACAGATTACTAGTTTAATTTATTTTTATGTTTACTAATTTTTTTTCTGAGCGTAAGAAAAAAGTTAACGATGTCTTCCTCCCAATTAAGAGACTGCTTAAAGTCAAATACCAAAAAATTATTGAAATCGGTCCAGCCGTTTGACTATAATTAATTTTGGCCAATAAAAGGGGTTAAATTTCCTATAGTGATATGTGGTGTTATATATACCTTTATAAAGGTCCATCTCTTCCCTTTTCAACAGGATAAATTTTGGAAATCGGGTCTGAAATGTATGAGTAATCCAAAAATTTGTACGTAAAGTTAAAAAAACAGTTTTTGTCAAATAAAACAAGTTTGGAGGGTTCGAGAAATATAAAAAAAATATTTTTGACTTTTACTCAACTAACTGAACAACGTAGACTATGTAGTTACTCGTTTATGTCTTGACTGTCGCTCCGTATTATTAAGAGAAACTTTCTCAAAACTGCAATTCGGAGCTGACATTAAACTGTAGATCCAGTCACTCATCGACTAAAGCAACACGTACAACAAGGGTGGCGCAAGATCCAACTTAATAAACGTTTCTGTTAGTTAATAATGTATCTATGTATGGATGCGGGATAATAAATAGTGATGGCAATTGGATATATCCATTGGTATATACAAATTATTGTACGTTATTTTAATTATTTTAGCTTGATTTAGAACTGGCACAATTTAATTTCTGGGGATAAATTCCATACTTTGAAAGATAATTTATATTCCCGCTATGTATGTGAAGTCGCCGTGGTCTAGTAGGTAGCGTGTTGGCTTATTAGACAAAAGGCCCAGGTTCGAATCCTAGGTCAGACATCAAAACGAAAAATATTTCTTCGGCGACTTCCTTTCAGCAGAAAATTCTGGCAAAAACTCTGAGATTAAAAATTGCCATGAAAAGCTTCTCAAAAATCTGTCGTTCGGAGTCGACTTTAAAACTGTAGGTTCCGCCACTCATGTATAAAATTAACGCACACAGCATAAGTGGTGTGAGAAGCTAGGTCGTAATCCTGATTGAAGGGTTATAATGGCCAATTATGTATGTTATTACGAGAACTTGAAAAATTTTTTCTTTTTTTTTTTTGAATTGGAGGATGAATTGGTAATGACTTTTTAACGGATAGATAAACTAGATATTTATGACATTAAATCTAATCATAAAATGAAATTAAATCTAATCATATCATGGCTTGTGACTAAGTCACGCTCCTGAATAGGTCAAAACATTTCTCACAGTGCATAATAATATTCACTTTACGTTAGTGTTAATTTGATTTGGTTTAGATCTTGCATTTGTTTCGAACAGGTTGGATACAACTTGAAGATATGATAACACCTGTACAAAAGTTAAAATACGATTTAACATTAGAAACGAATATATTCAAAAGCGAAGCTTTTAAGTTCGAATGTCTGGTTTTAAGCCCGTTTGAGGTTTTTTTATTTTCTTTAAGACAAGTCACTTGAACAAAATCAAATGTACCAACTAAAAGCTTGACTTATATTTCTATTCCGCTCTGTTGTATTGCTAACAAATTATACACTTTTAGTCAGGTTTGAAATGTTCAACGGTGAAGTAGTGCTTTAAAACATAAGAGAACAAAATAAGAAGAAAATAAGAAAAACGTTTTTAATTTGAAAGGCAAGAAAAACGAAAATAAAAATGGTGTAATTATACGTTAAAAGTCGAATTTATTTCTTCTTCTCTTCGAATAATATTTTAATAAATAATTATTTACGGAGTATAACAGTGATCTTCCATTGGAAAGGTTAAGACTTTCCACTACTGGATATTTGCCAACCCATATAATTCATAAATATATCAAATATTATTAATTTAAATAATAATAATAGCAATAATAAAAAAATAAATAAATGAAGAATATTTCGATTATAGATCATAAAAGGTTTGCATGTACAAAAAGTTGAAGTTTAAAAATTGAAAATTTATACCAAGTGGCATAATGTATTAAAAAAAAAACTAAATTAAAAAAAAAGTTATTTGAAAAGAAGAACGAAACCTTAAAAATTTATAAATATCAGAGCAAATAGCAATAGAACTATTGAATTAACATCAAATTGAATCGATCAAGCGTAAAAAAATTCACATCAAGCGTTTTCATCCTGCATTTGTTTGGTAACGAATTCATATGCAAAAGTGTAAACTTTTGTGGATTGAAAAGTGAATTGTACTTAAAACGTAAGTATTTTTCAAATTTTTTCGTTTTTCTAAATTCTTTTGTTTCTTATTGTTGATCGCCCACATAAAAGATGATAATAGAGAATGAATGTAGACTCAAATAAGCGAAAAGTATCTCTACATGTGGAATTAAAAAACAAAAACAGAGAAAAAAAAGAAACCAACAACACCTTGATATGCATCCGTTTTGCGTGTTTAAAATTTTAAACATGAAGAGATGTATTTAAAAAGTATTATTACTATTACGTTATTACATACATACATACATACAAATCAAATACATATTGATAGTTATGAATGTATGATGTACATATATACATAGTTAGTTAAAAATGCATATTTGGTCTTGGAATAACAACAAAAATTACCATGCACAACCTAAACCAACGTTAAGTAATTTTTTTTTCGTACATTTTTAAACCCATGCTTTTATTCAGTGTTGTATACATTCAAACAATTTATCCATCCATCCATACCGCGATATGTCTTTAGTTTGAAGTCGTTATATTGGAAAAGTTCTGAAATTCTTATTTTCATAACTCTCAACTTTATAACAAAGTGTGTATAAAGTTTTAAAAATTCATTTTAATTTTTTTAAAAGATGATCATTGTTAAATACGCACCTTAAACAGACAGACGTTTACAAAAATGTTTACTTATTACGAATATTCAAATATCCAAACCCATTTAATAAATCAAATTCATATTATCAAATGAATCATTTTTAGGCAGACTTTTAAAGATGCTCATTCATTCGTTTACAAAAAGGAGCCCCAGACACTTTTCATTAGAGTAATTTTTTTTCTTTCATCATCTCTCTCTTTTTTAATACGTAAATATTGAATTTTAATTTAATTCAGTTATAAAGAAAAACAAAACAAAAACCAAAAAATAGAAATTCAACTGTTGGTAATTATTGTAGCCCTATTCACGATAATTTCACAGACATAAGTATGTATTTAGGTACGGTTGTTTTCGGATTATCTACATACTTAATGTATGATTTTTTATGCTTTAATCACCATTAATTGTATTTACATTTAATAAACGATTTCCATTTTTGTAAAATTTTGCATCCAAAAAATATAGTTTTATTTCAGTTTAATTTGAGTGAGTTTTAAAACTCCAACAAAACTTCAATACTTATTGTGAGTGCCAAAATAAAGTAAATACCACATAATCTTGTAAAAAACGTTTTATTAAATATGCTTTAATGATAGAGCTTAAAAAATGTTTTACATAATTCCTTAATAACTAAAGTAAAATAGAATTCATAAACAAAAACCTGAAAAACTAGAGAAATGGACCATATTTCTCGCATCAATATAAACAGTGGCATTATCGAACGCCAAATGCAAAAACCGTTTCATTGCAAAAGTAAAAAATTAAAATTTTTTTGAAAGTATAACACGGTAAAGTACCCTTTAAAGTAGTTTCAAGTTTATTTTTGCAAGAGGTAAAATAGCGCAAAACTTACTATGGGACGACAAACTTCAGTTAAGACACGTGGAATCATATTAGATTTACATAGAAAAGGGAAATCCCTGCGTAAAATAGGAGAAATCGCTAGCGGGCACCACTCTCCAATAAAAAAACCATGGACAAGTATACCAAATACAATACTCTTGAAAATTTACCCAGTGCAAGACGCCAAAGCCAAAGGGCAGTAAAGGTAAATCCACCTTCTAGTGCTGTAAAAGTAGTTGAAAATATTGGAAAAACCTCTCAATAACGATTGAGCGCTAGTATTGCCAGAAGATCTTTACATCAAAATAGATTACATGACAGAGTAACATGTAACCAAGCCAAATTTAAATTTCTCTAAAAAAATTATAAACCAGCTACAAACGTTTTTGAATAATATTATTTTCACTGGCGAAAGCAAGTTTAAGATGTTTGGTGTGAAAAAACCATCTGAAATATGGTGAAATAAAAACAAAGTCTTCAGCGATAAACATGTAACAAAGACGGTAAGGCACGGCTAAGGATCAGTAATGGGCTGGGAATCTGTGACGACATCAGGTGTTGATAATATGGTATTTATACAATCTACAATCAGAAAGTAAGATTATCTAGATATTTTTAAGCAAAATGCAGCCTCTATCTACTACCACAAAACTGGATGTTTCAACACGGCAAGGATCCTAAGCAAACCTTCAAAATCGTGAAAGAATGGTTGCTTTACAGACTTTAATCCCTGTGGGAAAAATCTCGACAAAAACAATTAGAGATAGAAATATTTCTAGTAAGGATCACCTAAAATCAGTTTTACCGGACAAATAGAATAAATAATAATTCCACCTAATTTTACGAAAAAACTTGTTGATTCAATGCCTAGCAGATCATCAGCTGTGATAAAGTCAAAACGATTACAAACAAAATACTAAATACAATTTTTTTACTTTATTTCGATGCGAAAAATATGGTACAGTTCCGCTAAAAGTGAATTAATTTGTGAAGTTCGTTAATTTTTCAATTTCTTGTTAATAAATTTTATATTTCTTAAGTTATTGATTGTTTATACAAAATTTTTTCCAAAACATCGCCATCAAAGTAAAAGAATAAAAATGTTTTTTATAAGATTTTAAGGTGTCAACTTTATTTTGACGTTCACAGAATGTGCCATACGATATTCAATATTTTCAACAGTAATTTATTATTTTTTCTGAAAACTTCAATTATGTACTCCTGAGTTAGAGACTATTAGTGATCATTTTACTGATTGTTTAAATTTGAATTCCGTGCTCTGGCAGTTTTAATTTATATTTCCTGATTAGAGCCAGCGTATTACTTTACTGTACAAAATTTTTATTACTTTGTACCTTTAAAGTCATGCCCTTATTCTCCTTCTTCTACATCGATGTTTAAAATTCATAATAAACGCAACAAACCTACGCCTTTAAAACACTATTTATGCCTTAGTCATCTAAGTATGTATAAATAATTGTCGATTTTTTTTTTAAATTATTTTCAATTGCTTCTTTTGTATTGATTTCTATTGTACGTTCAACTCTTACAACATAAACTCGTGTCGAAAAATCAAAATACTGACTGACAAGAGACATTTATAACTTAACGATTTTTAATTTTTTGCTTCTTTTTCATTAAATAATACAAGTAGTATGCCTTTAGCGAACGTTGTTTTGTTTTAAGCGCAAAAGAATTCCGAATGTGTTTTGAATTTTTAATAAAACTATCTGATCGCTTATTTTTCCTATTTTTCAAATTTCTTGGCATCGAGTCAAGAATTTTATTTGTCGGTTTTCTTTTCAATTTTTTTTCATTTTCGATTTATCTACGTTCCAATTTATTTAACGTTTGAAAAGTGAAAATTTTTATGGAATCCTGATTTTGTATAAGCTACAGCATAGACATACAACTTAAATTACATCCGGAAAAGGTTGAAACATATTTTAATGTGATACATACATTATTCATATAAACAGATTTCTTAACAAATCAGGCTAATCCTGTCGTATTAATAAAGCAAATGGGAAAAATTTCTAACATGATTTGTAAGAGGATTTTTAACAATTTTTATATGTGGGACTTATAGGGATACATTATCGTTACAAAAACTAACAAGTTTCAGAGAATAGTCGCCTTAGGGCCATTATTACAACTTCCCGTTAACTAAAGGGAGGATTTTAACGGGCAGATAAATTGTTTTTCATTATTAAGACAGAAGTGATCGTTAAGCTAAATGGAAGATCATCCAACCTTTACCATTTAAAGATCACTTTATGTTTCAACTTGCCATATCATATATATATTTTCGATACGGCAACTTCAAATTTTTATCAAAATTAGCATATACAACAAAAAAACTCAAGTCCGCTGTTGCCACTGCGTTAAAAAGAAACTTGTTTAATTGTTTAATCGACTTTGCTCCGTACCTGCCATATTTTAATCTTATTTTTAACGAAAATCAGTTAAAGGTAACTTTCCCGTTCGCTTCAGCTAAAGGTACCTTTAACTAACCCCAACTTCAACGGGAAGTTGTAATAATGGCCCTTAGTCTGTTAGGTTGTGTGCTTATTAGACGTAAACGTAAACGAAATATGGAAAAAATATTTCTTCAGCGACTGCGTCTCAGCAGATTACTGGCAAAAACATTGAAAGTAAATAAAATTGCCATGAAGAGCTTCTCCAAAAATCTTTCATTCGAAGTCGAAGTTTAAACTATAGGTCTCGCCATTCCTGTATGAAATTAACGCACACAACATGAGTGACGTGAGAAGCTACGTCGAAATCCTGATTAAAGGACTGTAATGACCAATTATGTGTGTACATATGTGAATTGACCAAACTAAGTGTGAATAAAGTGCTTTTAATTGAATTCTTAACATCTTATATATGCAAAATACAATAAGTTTTTAAGAAATCTCATAAATAATGCATTTTCATTATACATCATGTGTTTTATAAGAAAGCCATGATTGAGCGATATCAAGTGTTTTATACTTGAGAATTTCTATGTGTTGAAACTTCGATGGTAACTTCATTTATTTGTCTTCTTGAAAGATAATAGGAATATACATTTTTATTAAAGCTATTAGTTAATATGTTTTCTAAGGCTGGCAAGGATCATGCAAAAGCGGAAAGGTTAAACTAATCATGGGGATCATCAATATGACTACAGAAGGGAATATAGCACTAACGAACAAACTCACAGATTGATGCAGGTGATAAGAGCTGCATTTGAGAAAAATAAGTACTGCCTAGCTTTTTTCTAAATGTTTCCCAAACATGCGACAGAGTTTAGGCATACTATTGGTTCGTCTGTGTAATTGAGCCCCAGCCCATAGTAGTAGCTATACACTTCCGACATACCATTTAGCATTCATACTCACATTCCTGTCTCTGCTGATGACACTGCTTGTCTTAGCAAGCATTAGGACGTTTATGAAGTGTCTTGGTTTTTACTGGAACTAATTTTTCAGTATAGGAAGTGATTACATATTTGCAGAATTAAGGTGAATGGGCATAAATGTGTTCACGTTACATTACGAAGGTAAATTTGTTTGTTTGTTCGAACAAATAGTACCCCAACAATCGCTTATTAAATAATTTGGCGTTCACTTTGATAGTCAAATCAAATAGAAACTTTTGGAAATACTTTGGCTAATTGGAAGCAACACCTGCTAGATATCGGACTGTTTAATCTAACTATATAATTCACTTCTGAAACTGTTATAGTGTTATGGCATTCAGTTACTGGGAACTGTCTCAGCTTCACACATTGTAAAACTTCAACCACGTCAAAACAAAAATTTACGTGTGATCACAGAAGCTCCGTTGTACATTAAATACTCCCTGAGTCGTAAGGATCTCAACGTGATGTCCAATCAGATGATGTCAGAGATTGGAAAGCATTCTAAGGAATACTTCAAGAAGCTCGCATTTAATGTAAATTATTAAACCATCATGAACACATTCGCCGAAAGAAGAGCGACACTTCAGATATACAAAATTGGACATAATTTTTTTTATTGTTGTTGGTTCAATATATGTAGTTGAAAATATAGAAAATTTATTATGAACG
Source organism: Sarcophaga peregrina (assembly GCA_014635995.1). NCBI lineage: Eukaryota > Metazoa > Arthropoda > Insecta > Diptera > Sarcophagidae > Sarcophaga > Sarcophaga peregrina. The sequence continues at coordinate 59,125,393 of CM025793.1, forward strand.
AAAATAAAGCTGTTTTTCTTATATATTTTTTTATTGGCTATTATATATAGTTGGAATCGCAAAATATTGCTTTCAGCAATGTTTGACGAAGTATATTTGAATTCTTTGAAATGAACAGAAAAGAATTAAAAATGAAATTGGAAAATTAAAAATAAATACTTGACTGATAAATAATAAAGTACATTTCATATTCATTCAAAAACAAATGTTAATCGTGATTAAAAATTTATAATCTACCAAACATCTGCACATCTTATTATGACTCAGATAAAAAATGTTTTTTTTTTGCAGAGAAAATAATGTTTTTGAAAGACTACGAACAATGAAGTTTAACTACCTGACTCTATAGCTTTGCTAGGTTGATTGATTTGGTGATATTGGGAATAAAAAGTAGAATTTCTTGGCAATAACCTGGTTTGTGTCTGTTGTCTGGAATATTATGACAAATAATAATCAAAACATTGATGTTTTGTTATACTCTTCTGGTAAATTATTTTTACAGAGTGACACATAAAACGAACACAAAGAAAATAATCTTTTTATATCTTTTTTTTTTAAACATTTAATTTCTTTATTGGTGGGTTTTTTGAATTTAAAAAAAGCAAATTATAATTTTTTTATGATTCGAATTTTTTGAATTGTTGTGTGATTTATTTACGATATCTCTGAGAGGGCAGTGTATAGAGTTTAATTTACATTCCAATATTGATTTGTTTTCATTGCAGGTTAGTTTTTTTTCGGTAGATAGGTGGTTGTGGCTGCTCACACAAAAAACTGTATGAACACACTTAGGTCACAAAGGTCTAATTGTAATATCACAGTGTTCCGTTTAGTCTCGAAATTACCCGTAACTTCTGTTGTTTGTGGCAGTTCATTAAGTTCATCTATAGATGCGGTGCGTTTTTCTGTGCAAAAATAGATGAAGAGCAGTTTTTCTTCCTCATCTCTACAGCTTCAGCAGAATCGTTTGTTGCATTTTACATACACACTCATAATGCAATGTTCCGTTATGAGCCCGATAAACATGCTGAGCGTATTCTTGCGTCCTTTGTGGAATTTTGGCTAGATATTAGCTTGATCTAATAAAGGTTAAGCGGGAAGAGACAGCAGTGAGAGACCAGTGTCAAAGTAAGACAGTGCGTAATGCAACACTCGCAATTATGCAGTCTCATCGTCGCAACCATTGTCCTGTCAAGGAATTCCTATCGTAGTAGGCAGCTTTTGGTTGTAGTATAATTCCAGTGCGTTAGTCTAAATCGCAAGCACCATTTTTTACAACATTTCGTTACAAGCGTAGAGGACAATCAAGGTCGGTTTTACTCTTAATTTTCCAAAAAAAATTTTTATTCTTATGCTATAGTTTCGTTCAGTTCAATTTCAGTGGACGAACATGCAGCGGCTTTTCTAGTGAGTGGTTTTAAGATCTTCCATTATTATATGCTTATTATCCTCTGGATATAACATTTCCATTTGCGATCTGTCGTATATTTATGTACATCGATGGGCCTCACCAAGATTTTCAGCTGGAACCAAGAGAGACATGTTGTCCTATAATCCTTAAGTGTAGTATGAGATTTTCTCGTTGGTTTCGGTGTGAAGACCACACTTACTCTGCAGCTTTCAGTTGGTAAATGGTTTAGTCGAATAGCAAGCAAAATCTGCCTGAGAAGCACTCAAGTCTTATATGCTGCAAGAGGCCGGGATACATTCCACCCGGGCCAGGGTATTTAAATTGTTTAAATTACGTGTATCCTCTCTTATTACATCTCCCATCGCAAAACATTGACTTTTTTCTTAGTGAAACAAGTTCAAGAGTTTCTCTATCGGAACTTGTCCTAGACTAGACTAGACATAATGAATGTAGTTCTTTGAAGTCCAATACCCTTTACCACTTCTATTCCATTTATTTATCATACCTTAACGATTAAAAAAAACAAAGGCTTTGAATATTTTAGCAATAAAATTTGCGGATTATTTTTGTTTTGTTAAACACTCCTTGTAAAATTATTACAAAGAGGAAATTATCAAATGATGTCATTTGTTTTTATAATCTCTTGTGGTCATATTTTATTAAAAACAAAACAAAAGTTGAAAAGTTGATATTAACGCAATTTCATAAAATTTTTGATCGTAAAGACAGTATTTTAGTGTTTTAAATTGCAATTGAAATGATTAACATCCTCATTGATTTCTTTATGCAATAAAGCTTTAACCATTGGCATGATGCCTTGAATAGTAATTTCTAAATTGACTTAGAAATTACTTGGTTTGCATTATTAACTTGGGAAACGTTTGCCATTGATTTGGCACTAATTTTTCAATGAATTTTTTTTGAGCAATAGATTCACTGTTCGATTTACATGTTTTCATTTGTAGGCAGGCAGATGTCGCTTCATAAATGTAATTATATTGTCGGTTAGGAGGTATTCAATTGAATTAATTTGTTAACAAAGACTAAAAAATGTTACTTGAGTTACGGAACTTTTAAAAATTATAAAAAAAGTTTTCAAAGTATTTGATTTTGTTTCCAAGGTTAATTTTAATTTAAATTGATCATGTTTTTATTACAAAACTGTGATTTTACAAAAAAAAAGGTCAATATTAACCAGTTTACTGTTATTATTTTGGAAGCCGATAAATCTATTGCTTATTATTCAATAACGGTATTATTGTTATCATTAAGTAACTATTTTGTATGAATTTAAAGCAGAGAGTAACGGCTAAGCAAAATTCCATCCTAATTTGTAGTTTTTATGAAATTAAGCGATACAAATTTAAATCGGTAAAAATTTACGCAGGCAAAGACTTTTTTAAACTAATTATGTTACAATAAAAATATTACCCCGAAAACGTATTAAATAATGTAATTATTTTATTATTAGTTTACAAATTTGTTCCAATTTAATTCACTAAAACTGGAATTTAGTTTTATAGGCGAATTCAATTTTAAAATTGTCCAATATCAGGGTAGCCATCTTGGATCGCTTCTATTTTCATTGTTTATTAACGACCTACCTGATATGATTCACTATTCCAACATCCTAATGTAAACGGATGACGTAAAAATTTTCCTAAGTTATCGCCAAAATTCCGATCAGAAACTTCTTCAAAATGACCTCAATTCGTTTCATTTATAGTGTAATATAAATTAAAATGCAAATACATGTGATTTGTAAAAAAGAATCCAATTCCTGCAAACTATTCTTTTGATAACTTCCTAGATCTGGGAGTTCTACTTGATACCAAACTAAATTTTATTCTGCAAATAACTATGACAGTGAATATAGCTATTTACTGTGTATGCTTATTGATTTTCCTTTATCGAATAGTGTTAAAAAAATGAATGTAATTAAGTATTTAAATTAATATTTTTTTAAAATTAATATACTGCAATAGTACTTAATTGCCTGCAAGGAATATTTGCACAGGCAAATAAAAATCCTACGTCCACGTCGATGTTTGAACATAACATTAAGAATACGTTTGCAAACTGAGTCCAGACCCACGAAGAGTTTGCATCCGTATGTTTTATCACAGATTACATGATATGATCAGTTCAAGTAAGTCCGATATTAAACATTAAACCAAGATTTTGGGCATGTTTAACTGTTTGTATAGAGGATTCACTAGGGATAACTAATGACATCAATCTGATATGCAATTTGTTTTAATTTTTCCAGGTTTTCTAAGCTGAAGTCCATTTGTATACATTATCAAGGTCATAGTTCAGTACAGTTAGAAATCATCAGTACAAAGGTCTTAGATAAATATAACATTGTCGATATAGATTTGTAACTTTTGTCTAGTTTATGTACTAGAATACCTTTCACGTGGTTCCACTCTAAGAGAAGTATTAATGTAGTAGTAATTGTAGTTAACAAATGAGATATGAACATATTTTATAATAGATTTAATACTACGAAAGGTTTCTTCAATTCGTCAAAAGTGATGTTCTTAACTTGAAAACAATTGTTTAAGTGTCTGTTCTGATCAAAGAGTCATAATAGTTGATATGAGATTGGGACATTGGTATGTTGGAAAATTTCAGGTTCAATTGTTTAACAGCTTTGTCATAATCAGCCCCAGTCACTTTGTCTAAAACCCCCATGTCCCGAATATTTTTCCATTTTCTCTTCGCAAAGTTTTAATTTATAAAACAATATCATCCATTTATGTTTAAGATTCGATTTACTTATCCATATCGATTATAATCTTAAGAATTTTTTTCAAATTAAATTCCTCTTCTAACATTAACACTATCTGTAGTACTGTAGTAAAAAAGTGTATGTGCCTTAAGTCTTTGGTTTTCTACTCATAATTTATAACGCAAGATTGAACGCTTTATTATCAATTATTAATTTAATAAGTTTGAAATCATACCTAAAATTAAATTCAACCAATAATTAATAACTATTTCTCAAATTTATTACAAAAAAAAAAAGAGAGAAATAAAAATCATTTATTAATGCTAAACACACTAATTTTTAAAATTCTTTGCTGCCATTCAAATAAACCGCATTTGTTTGTGTTTGACATTGTTCGTCTCTTTGTTTTTTTTTTTGTCTGACTGACTTTGAGTATACACTCATACTTCGCTTTGCGTCGTTTAGTTTTGCATTTTTTCGAAGTTACTGCGCAGCGGAAATAGCACTTATATTTAGTGTGAGTCGTTAAATTTTCAAAGTTGCACTTTTTTGAGTTTGAGTGATTAATTTTTTCTGGGAATATTGTTGAAATTTCATTTTTGTTCTAAAAGATCGCACGATTAATTGTGCCATGCTATTAAATCTCGGTGATTCCGTTTCGAAATGAAATTAATATAGGTTTATTTTCACGGTGTTTTTATAACTTTATTTTAATTGAATTGGTTTTTATTTTTGTAAGAATGTAATACAATTTTATATTATTTTGGTTTTTTTTAATGTTTATTTTATTTTTTTTATGTAGTACTTTTGTAACCCTGGGACCTATCTTTGATCTTTATATATTTTGCACTTTACGTCAATCGAATTTCCGTTGAGTTTCTTTATTTTTTTTTAAACGTTACCATGACGTTAAATGAGGTATGGGTGTATTGAAATTCAGTTTGCTATGGATTTTGAAAATATTTTGGAAGACATACAACAGTCACAAACAATAGTAACAATAACCAACTTCAACATTTTAATGTAATATTGTATTTATTATCAAACCACTCGCTCAAATGTCTATAATCTAGTATACAAAAAAAAGCTCGTGTTTATATGTAAAAATTAATAAATTCAATGAATTTAAATAAACTTGAACATTTTTTTTTATTATTTCATTGTGTATGGTATATCAACCTGTAATAAATGCTGTCGAGCATTAGAAAAAAAAAAAATCAGTTTTACCTTTAAAATGAAATGACCTTAAAATTTTATTCAAATACGTGTGTAAGAAATGTTTCTACCTGAACATGTGCTTCAACACTTGTAATTTCAAAAATTGTTTTTGAAAAAGTTTAGTTTTAACACCACAAATATTTAGGATTTCACTCGTAAATCTTTTATTGACGCTATTCTCTATTTTAAATTTCAATTATTCAGTATAACTGAATTGATTTTGCATACTTAAAGAAGAGTTTATTTTGACATTTATATTTAAAACTAGTTTAGGTTAGGCAAGGTAAAAATCACTGTCAATCCAATACCAAACACTTGGGGCCCAGGTCTACTGCGATACAACGTTAGACTAACTATTGTTTTGCATATATTTACGTTAGGTCAGATGTATCTTGCTTCCAAATGGGTTCATTATGCTATCTAGTTCTCAGAAAATAATATCGTCGTTTACTGTAAAGTTAGGACTATAACTACCATCCTATACTATAGCACCAAGCTGACCTTCAAGTTTACAGGAGATCGTAGAGGCTACCTGAGCTTTCAAAGTCAATGGAACTCGTTCAAGCTTTAATGATCTGTTCTGTACTGTATCCCCGATCTATACGATCGGAATGCAAATCTTAGGATTGATAATTCCAAAGGCGCACTCTGGATAAAATAACCACATTTTCTGGCCAAAACTATGAGGAATCACTGAAGCGGTATACGGGGTTTTGAGGTTGCTAAAATATTTCAAATCCAAAATGGCGGATGCAATATGAGGACCTTAATTTCGAAATTTCTTTAGAGTTACATGAAATCGTTCGGAAGTTGTTGATTTTGAACCTGGTGTGAAAATGTTTAAATTCATAATGGCTCTGTCTTTTACTAGGTCTTTTGGCAGAAGGTCACAATATCGTAAAGAAACAACTCCACTACTAATCAATTAAGTTTCAGAACAGAGTTGCTTATATAAAATGTTATATAGTGACCGAAAGCTGCTATAAGGCGCCTTTGCGTAAGTATATTTTTAATCCAACTACATATGTTGTTCGTAGATTAGAAAACGTCTCGATTATCGTACAGCAAAGTTGTTAGAAGCTACCTCGTTACGAAAGAGAGGAACTTTTCAATTAAATTTATCAATTCATGAAAGCCCATCTATTATTCTATTTTAGTTCTATTTTCCTCCAAATAATGTTAAACCTATCTTTGTAGAATGTAGTGTATCCGTACATAAAGCCGTATATTGATCTGAAAATAAGTTTTCACTTTCCTATTTGTAAAATTTTGTAGCGAAAAATATTGCGATATTTTCAACAGCAAACCTGGCAAAAATGTGTGTATGACTGTAACATTGGCTGCTATAGGCTAGAGAACAATCTTAAAATCACTTTCCTCAGTTACAAATTTTCGGCCAATAATATAGTTTTTAAATAGCTTTTCAATAAAACAGAAAAATTTTACTTTTTCGTTTGTAAAAAGGAACAGAGTAGTACTTCGGTTTTCCGATTGAACTTTTTGTGATCTTTACTAATCTCTGGTTTTGTATGGTAGATTATTTGAATAAATCCTCAGGTTACCACTTTTTTTAAACGTTTAACTATATAGCCGGCGATGACTTCGATATTCTCAAGTTTTCGCCAATATGTCAGCCATCATTCATTTGATTCAAAACTCCCAAATAAATTAAAATTTACATGTTTTATTGAAATTACCCTATACGTTATGAAATGAAATTAAAATTATTTTATTTTATTACTGGTATCAAATAACAATACCATATTTAGTTAGTTGTCACTGGCCATATGTATATATATCTTCAACAACAAGGTTTGTCGACTAATAATTAATTTCAGTGTATAAATTATTCAAATATGTACTTGAAATCTTCATGTGTATTGTCAATAACCTCAACGTATTTTTGACAGCATTTTTAATAAAATTAAAAAATTTTTATTATTTTTTTATTATTTACATCGTCATTTTCTCTGTACATTAATAATAAATTAATTATGATGAGCAACCACCAGTAGAATATGAGTGAAGAATTAACGATGTTTGTATTAATTTTAACACATTCATTTGCTAATAATATTCAATCTTTTTAATTCATTTATTAATTGATGTATGTATGGGTATGTATTTAAAGAGATTACATGCAGCTCTCGGTATTTGACCTTGGAAGTCACTCAATATACTGTAGTCGAATAGGTGGAGATGGAATTTTAAAATAAAAATCTTTCATTCGTTTTATTACTTGATTGTGGCAATTTTTATTAGTCATAAAACTATTTGAAGTATGCAGATGTATATCTGTCTTAAGCTAAAACGTTATTGGTACGTTTTATAGAGTCAATTCTTGGATTCATAAAGAAAATAAATGAGGGAATAAAGAAACAAATATCCAAAATATCAAAAAAGAAAAAATAAATAATAATAATAGTGCCAACACGTTGGTATTGATTGGCAATCATTTCTGTTTTGTTTTAGAGAAAAGCAAACAAAACAAAACAAGCAAAAAAAACTGTTATTCCTCAATAACATTCTGTTCAATTCGATTTTTTGTTGTCTGTTGTCTTTTATTTTAATTTTTATTTTTTGTAAATAAAAAACTTGTATTTAAAAAAACAAGTTGTTAGAAAACAACAGTACGTATCGTAAATGCAAAATATTTCATACATACATACATACATACACACATACATTCGACTTAAAATGTAAGTGTGTATGATTTTATACACTTGTACAGATTTTAATAAATTCATCTCAAATATATTCAGGAATTTCCAGTTTTATACATACATACATGCATACATATGTACACATATATACATATGTATGTATGTTCGTTTGATTTTACTTTATAAATATAATTTAAAATATCCATTCCTTCTAAACATTCTAATACTATTTTCCTCGCATCTTGTAATTTACTTTAAATGTATTAATCAACCAGTTCGTGTACTATATTCGTTTATACGTACTACTACTATAGGTTCCTTGTACGATCCGTTGAGAAACATGGAACTATTTTAAAACTTTTCTCTCTTTTTATTAGAGATTTTTTGGTTTTGTTTCAGTTCCATTGATCAAGTTTCTCCAGCTGATGAGACCAAGTCCGTCTGATGTCGAGAAAGAATGTTCTTTGTGCACATGTTAATCGGAATAGTTATTGATTGAATTCTATTACTTTATTTTAAGACGTGGCACTTCATGCCCTCTCTATGATATTCGTCATTGGTGACAGCTTCCTTGAGATCAGGTGGCGGAATTTTTCCTTAAATAAGATTTTTATCGCATTGCACTTTAACCAATACACCACTACTTAGTAGGTAACGTGTTGACTTATTAGACATAAAGCCCGGGTTCGTATACCAGTTCAGGGATCAAAACAAAGTTTAAAAAAATACATCCTTGGCAATTTCCTCTCAGGAGATTTCTGGAAAAAACTTTAAAAGTAAATAAAATTGTCATAAAAGTTTGTCGTTCGGAGTCGACTCTGTAAACTGTATGTCCTCGTGACTCATGAATAAAGTTAACCCACACAACATAAATGGTGTGAGAAACTAGGTCCATAGATCCTCACTAAAGGGTTGTAATAACCAATTATGTATGTAGATATGAGTAAAACGTTCGCTTCTATTCAGTCCAATCAAATGGCAAATTTTAATGGAATTTCTTTCTCTAAATCTTCTTATAAATAACTACGGTTACAACTGAAATTAAAAAACGTATGTATGTGAACCAATCTAAGAATGTTGTGCTTATAATCTATTCAGGATTAAGATTAAATAATTTTACGTTTTTGTAAACTCACCAAAGTGGAGTTTCGTTAAAATATATGCAATTGTAAAGAATTTATGTTTATAACACTGCCATTGCACATTCGAATATGTATTCTGTTGTCGGGTATATAAAATACATCTGAAACACAACACACTTGAATTTCAACACATGCAACGTGTACATGTTAACATAAAAAAAAACGAACACAAATGATGAAACCTTGAATAGAATAACGTTGGTTGCTGGTTATCTTTTTTTTTTGTGAATTATTGAGATGTATTTTTGAAAAAAAAAGATTGCAATTGTTAAGATGAATGATTTCATAAGATATTCTCAACCTATATAGTTCTAGTCTCTGCTTTCCTTCCAACAAAAAAATCTTTCTATTTATCGCATTCTAATGTGCGCAATTGAATTGCAATAGAATTATTTTTTTTAGTTATTTTTAATTTAGCAGAGTTTTTATTAAGTTCAAAATCTGTTTGCATTATATGCTTGTGTTCTAAGTCTCATGTGTTTGTAATACATATAATAATAATTGAATAATTATAATTGAAGTCGCCGTACTCTAGTAGGTAGTGTGTTGGCTTATTAGGCGTAAAGTCAGGGTTCAAGCCCCAGGCCAGACATCAAAACAAAATACAAAAACTATTTCTTCGGTGATTTCCTCTCAGCAAATTTCTGGCAAAAACTCTGAAATTAAAAAAACCTGCCATGAAATGTTTCTCAAAAATCTGTCATTCGGAGTCGACTTTAAACTATAGGTCCCGCCACTTATGTATAAAATTTAACACACACACCATAATTGGTGTGACAAACTAGGTCAATAATCTAGACTGAAGGGTTGTAATGACCAATTATGTATTTATGATAATAATATGTATAACAATTCTTTATCGAAATTAAAACGAAACTCTGTCTAGTCTTTAAGCCTTCGAATTAATTTATTTTACTACAAATAAAATTTCTAAAGGAATTAATTAAAGTACATTACTAAATAAAGTTAGTATTCGAATTTCAAAATGTCTAGCTTACATTGCACACTGTCTTTCAAATTGTAGATATTTTTGTATATTAAATATTTTGAATTTGGATGCAGTATTTGAAAATCTTTATAAAATTAAAATTTTTTTCGAGCCGTACACGACTCGCTAAATATTTATATAAATTAAAACACACCTATATTTAAACCAAAAAAAAAAAAAAATTATTTTTATAAAATATTTCACCCATTTACTCACTTATGTGTACCCATATATGATCCATAAAATAAACTCACGCACAATACGAATATTTCAACAAACGCAATATAATCATCAAACATTTTTGATTTGGATTTAAACTAATAGAAAAATAATATTGAATAATGATAAACCAAAAAATATAAAAAAAACAAAAATAATAGTAATAATAAAATAAATAAACAACTTTCACTTGATTGTAGTATTCCGATTAACACGGCATAAATATACTCGTATGTGTAATATGACTCAATATAATAAAACTATAATTTATGCTATTAATGAGTTTCAATAAATTTGTTATATCAAAAGGTAGTAGTATTTTTCAAGATATATTTGTAAAACATTTCTATACATCAATAAGTAGTTACCCATTTATCTTATAAACGTTATTTGTTTATTGTTTTTGTATTTTCCCCAAAAATATCCAATAATATATATGTACATAATAATATCCAATAAGTTGTTATATTTTGTCAACATTAGGTAGGGTATGGTTATGAAAAAATTAAGAAGTTTAAATAGCATACAGCATGTCAAGAATGGGATTTCTCATTAAAGAAATTTATAATTTTTGTGTTATTACATCAAAAAAAAAGTTATTTTATTTTAAAACAAAAACATTTTTTAATTTATTCATGTTATTAATACTATTTACAAAGATATACAACAAAAAAAAAAATTAATTTTGATCAAAAAATAAGAAATAATTTATTAACAGCCATTAATACTGAAATATTTCATTGTCAAAAATTATTTTCACAATATAGTTGTCTTTGTCTTGTTTGTGATTAGCGGTATAATACCGTTAATTTTGATGGACATCTATTTTCTTTATAGTTTCAAAAATCATGTATTCTAATGTACCAAAGCATGTATGCCAATTTTTTGTAGGGCAGGCCTATTATAAAAAGTTAAAAACAACGCCAGGAAAAATTTTATCGTACAATGTAATTCAACAAATTTATTGCAATTACTATTTGGGCACAAGTGCTCAGGAGCTGTGGGAGAGTTTTTCGATATCAAGAAGATCCATTTAGAATGTAATTAATTATGCTGAAAATGACGGCAGGTTAGAACAAAAAAGAGGAGGTGGTCCCACGAATAAATTTAACAATCGCACAGAGAGCTTACTTATAAGAAAAGTAGTCCAGGACCCAAAAATTTCAACAAGGACTTTTAAAAGGAGCTTAGAAAAGAATGTGATGTTGTTGTTTCCAACGCAACCTGTGACTTATTGGGACGACGTAATTTTCTGCAATGAGTCTAAAATAATGTTACACTATAACCATGGATTAAGAAAAATCTAGCAAAAACTATTAACAGTGTTAGAAAACCGAAATATAATACCAATTATAAAGTTTGGAAAAATGTCGACCATGGTTTGGGGTTGTATTTCGAGTAAAGGTATAGGAGATTTGGCCTTCATCGATACAAAAATGGACACGTAACAACGTTTAGACATTTTCAAAAAGAATTGAAACAAAATTCGCCTTCATGGAGGAAAATAAACCAAAATTATTACTACGTTTTGAAAAGTGTTTTTTGACAATGAAAAATATTTGAGTATTAATGGTTTTTACTAAATAATATCTTATTTTTTGATTAAAGTGAAATTTTTTTGTTAAAAACCTTTGTGCATAATATTAGTAATACGAATAAGTTAAAAAATGTTTTTGTTTCAAAATAAGAATACCTTTCTCTTAATAAAATAACACAAAAATTCTAAATTTCTTTAATGTGAAAACTCATTCTTAACATACTGTATATAATTGGTCCTTACAACTCTTTAGTCAGGAACTTATGTTGTATGCATTGCTGCCAGATTTTTATCCCCAAATCCATTATTTTATCCTAAAAAACCCGAATACAATTGAAAAAATTGTTTCTTATTTTATTGAAAAATTAATTTATTTTATGTGCACATCCATATGTATTTAGTCTAAGAAGAGCTTTTAATAATTCATGTTGCATTTTATTTCGTATTTTTGTTTTGGAATAAAGATTCATTATTGAAAAAACGCGTTCGACGTAAGCGTTACTTGTTGGTACACAAAGAATATTTAAAACTAGTTCAACAAATTCTTTGAATGGTTTAGAACCTACAGGATCTTTGTAGCAAGAGACATAACTCCAAAATGCATTTAAATTCCGTCCAGACTCTTCTCCAAAACAATCGTTCCATTTCACAAAGGACATTTTTCTCCTTTGCTCTTTATATATGTAAGTCTATAGGGATATTTGCCTTTAATACAGGATTTAATATTTTAGCAATATAAATGGTAAAATTTAACAAAAGAAAACTATAGATTTGCCAGAATAAAAATTCTATCCCTTAAATATTTTTTATTATTATTCATTATGTGACTAAATCGACTTTTATATGTAAAAAAATCTGTAAAATTTTTTAACTGATGGGGATGATCAGTTTGAGGATCTAAGGATTTTTTGGGGATGAACCAACGCTGCTGGAGTGTTTTTGAGGATAAAATATTATAGATTTTTTTTACATGTAAAAGTCGATTTAGGAACATAATGAATAATAATAAAAAATATTTAAGGGATAGAATTTTTACTCTGGTAAGTCTATAGTTTTCTTCTTTTAAATTTTACCATGTTCTATTGCTAAAATATTAAATCCTTTATTAAATGCAAATGTCCCAAGAGCAATGAAGAAAAATTCGATTTATAAAATTGAACGATTATTTGGGAGAAGAGTCTGGACAGAATTTAAATGTATTTTTGAGTTATGTTTCTTGCTACAAAGATTCTGCAGATTCTTTGTATACCAACAAGCAACGCTTGCATTGAACACGTTTCTTTAATAATGAATTTTACCAAAACAAAAAATACTAAATAAAATGCAATTTGAATTATTAGAAGCTCTTCTTAGACGTAATATATATGTATGTATGTGCACATATAATAAATTAATTTTTAAATAAAATAAGAAACAATTTTTTTAATTGCATTTGGGATTTTTTTGGGGATAAAATATTAGATTTGGGAAATTTTGGGGATAAAAAAATGAATTTGGGGATGAGGGCTGAAAAAAATCTGGCAGCAGTGTGTACAAGTGAAAAAGAAACGTCTGTTGATGTTAGTCTTCCTTTGTAATAGTTTTACAATAAACTATTATTTATTACAACAACAGAAATTCAAAAGAAGAAACACAATGGAATATAAAAAATGAAAACTGACCACGATGTCGAATACAGAAATGAAAACAAAAAATGAAGATGATTAAAAGTGTGAAATCAAATGTAAAAAAAAAAAAATAAAAAAAAACATAAAATAAAGTGAAAATAACACAGAAATAGAAAAAATTTGTAAACTTAACGGTTATGTATGATTTCTATGTTCGAATATGAAAACAAAACGTATCTGATAACTTTCGTACCAAATGTCCATTTATTTGTGGTGGTCGTCAGTTTAATGGAAAAATTACTTTTTTTTTCTTAGTAAAACTTTGCCAACTCAATTTATGTTCAAAATTAAATACGTTTTAGTGGTTTGTAATAATAAAAACAATCTGATTTATATCTACTATACATACTTACATACATACATGTATAAATACATGCACTTACAAAAATCTTATTTAATTGCATTATTATCAAGCTAACCAATGCATAAGAGGTATTTGAACAAACTAGACGTAGATAAACAATTTTTATTTTTTAAAGATGGACAATAAAATTTTAAAATTAAATAAAATTTAAATGGGACGCGTTTTTCCCAACTTTTTTCGATTTTGAAAGATTTATAATTTGCAAGGAAGTCTATTAACTCTCCGAGTTTTTGTCTCAAGATTCCTGAAACGAAGTCGTACAAAGAAATATTTTTTATATTTTGTGTTGATCGAACCCTGAGCCAGGGTGTGGAAAAATCAATGAAAAGTTGATTATAAGAAAAGTGCAATTCATTAAAACTTAAATTTGGGCATAGATATGTATGTCAAGGAATTACACAGCCTATACAAGATATGTATATATGAATATATATAAAGTAAGTTGTCAAAATAAGTATTGGGCGAACTTGCCATAATTTTCTGTGTCATCAACAGCAAATCTTATCTAGGTTTCCACAGGCACTTCTGAGTCTAGTGTGCTAACTCTACCCATTTGTCGTACTAATGAATTTCTTAAAATTTCCATCGCCTTACTTTTAAGGAATTATTTGTGAACTGTCCCTACAGATCACGATATTTGAAGTTCCTTTGTCGTTGCCATGTCGACTTATAAGATTAGTCAATTTAAAGACTTCTGAGTTTGTAAGGACATCATTCTCAAAACTATAGTAAACAGCAATATGGGAATATTCTGTGTCAAAATATCCTAGTGGTGGGCCAAGATTTATACATGAGTATAGAAGATGTATATTTGTATGTATTTTAGTTAGACATCAAAATGTCAGGCAGGTTGTCTTTCGAATTGGTTTTCATGTTTCGGCTGCAGTATTTTCACCGTGTTGAACCATCTTCATCATTTTGTTCATTTATTAATTATTTTTATATTTTATTTTTAAGTAACATTCATTGGCATTGACTCGCATGATGATGTACATATAATTTTCGTCCATTCTTATTAAACATTCAGTTAAACAGTTTTCTTTTGCTTTATGCTGAAACAAATTGAAAGTACCTGTTCAAAGGCACTATACTTTTACGACATGCTTCTTTTTTGAATACTTAGGATCAACGAACAAATGTTTTTAATTTTACCTAAACAAATTTATCTTAGTTTCATTCCATAAAAAGTATATTTTTCCAAAATTTTTCTTAGCAAATATTGATGTTAGAGGACTAATTTGGTTCAGCTCAGTCAGTGCAGAGACTGGTCTACCTGTGGTTTCACAATGGGCCGCTGTGCGTGCTCAAGTAAGCTTTTGGTATCAAACCTACCACTCCAACCTACCTACCTACCTATTTGGTTGCTTTGATTTCCCGAAAAATTTTTTCGAAAAGAACTAATCATAAACATTGATAGTCTCCAGCTTTATATCATTTTTAAACACCTCAGATAATAAAAGATGATTTATCTTACGTTTGCACAACAAAATGTGATCAAATCTCGTTGATGTTTTTCATTTTCTATCTTTTATTTAAGATTTTTTGTGGTCAGTGTGATCAACCACTGCATTCTTGTTCTCTAAATTTTTAAAAAACATCACTAAAATTTGAGTTAATGCACTTGTCGCAGCACATTTTAACTACCTTTAAGTTAATAAAAAAAAAACTCAATTATATTAAAAATTAATCTATTCCACTGGGCTGTATTTGCGTTTTGCGAAATTTTTGCAATAAATTTTAAATGTTTAAAAGCAATGACAAAAAATACATTTGCAATCATTTATCATTATAGGTATACATATTTAGTAATTTAATGGCGGTATTTGTCAATAATATGATTACCGCACCATAAAATAAAAAATCGATCATAGTAACGCAAACAATCGTTCTCATTTTTTTTTCCAATACTGTATTTTGACAAAAATCGACAAAGTTTACGTAAATAAATTGCACGTTAATAAAAATAAAACGGATTTATATTCCTATTATTTTTTGAAAGCGGATCGGTCCTAACAATTTGAATTAATTTCAAATAATAATAAGACAACAGAATTCTATAGAAAGAGAGAGAGAGAGAGAGAGAGAGAAAATGCCCCTCAAAGGATCAATAAACAGCGTTGTCAACTCAGTGCTTTTAGCACTGTTTTTAGTGCTTTTTAAAACTTTCGACGCGGAAAATTTTCAAGTCAGTGCCTAGTGCTTTTTTTAGTGCTTTTCTTTTCATGTCAGTGACACCAGATCAAAAATTTAAAAAAAAAAAAATAAAGAAATCAATTTGTCCTTTTGGAAATTAAAAACAATTTTGGGCGAAGATATTTAACAATAATACTTTTTTACGTTGATACATTTTCGAAGGTGAAATCATTTACATTTTATACGTCTAAAAAAATTATGTTTAATGTATGTTAACTTTCACGCATAAATACTACATACATACTTGGCCATTACAACCCTTTAGTCAGGATTACGACCTAGCTTCTCACACCACTTATGTTGTGTGCGTTAATTTTATACATGAGTGGCGGGACCTACAGTTTAAAGTCGACTCCGAACGACAGATTTTTGAGAAGCTTTTCATGGCAATTTTTACTCTCAGAGTCTTTGCCAGAAATCTGCTGAGAGGAAGTTGCCGAAGAAATATTTTTCGTTTTGATGTCTGACCTGGGATACGAACCCGGGCCTTTTGTCTAATAAGCCAACACACTACCCACTAGACCACGGCGACTTCAAATACTACAGTCTTAATAAATCGAATTAGTATATACATAGACTAAAAATTAGTCTATAAACTATTCTAAAAGTCTATAGATTAGACTATAGGCTAGACGATAAACTTTGGTATTAAATTGTAAATTCGTACATATTTTTTACTGATTATATAAATTGGTAATGAAGTCGCCATAGTCTAATGGGTAGTGTGTTGGCTTCTTAGATGTAAAGCCAGGGTTCGATCCCCATTTCTTTGGCAATTCAATCTGAGCAGATTTCGGGCTAAAAACTCTGAGAGTAAAGTAAATAAAAATTGCCATGAAAACTTTCTCAAAAATCAGTCGTTCGGAGTCGACTTTAAAGTATAGGAGGTCCCGTCACTCATGTATAAAATTAACGCACAAAAACATAAGTGGTGTGAGAAACTAGGTCAATAACACAGACTGAAGGGTTGTAATGACCAATTATATATGCTGATAAAATTAAAATAAATATTATAATGTTTTAGTGCTTTTTTGTCAAAATTGCGCGTTTTTTTAAAGAATTTGGTGCTTTTTGAATATTTATAGTTGACAACGCTGTCAATAAAGTAACTGAAACGTTTTTCAAAGTAAATTTTCGAAATTGGCTGAACCACCATTAGCGATTAATATTACTCTGTGGAACTAGTAGGCAAACGTGGTTGCAATTGATACTACGGAGCTATCATTTCGATTAATAGTTGAGACAAAAATAAGGGGAATTCCCTGATTAATAAAAAAAATTCAGTACATAGAATAAAAATTTAATTATTTTAGTTTTTTTTTTGTTTTTTTTTGTAAAAAGTACATAAACAAATGCATCTGATAGTATGAGTTTTTTGAAATTCGATTTACGTCGCCATTTTTCGGAACATTCTACGACGTAAATCGAGGGAATACTGTATTATTAAATCAAAATCTATCTTTATAAGAATGTTTTGAAGTGGATTAGGCTTAAAGAAGATTTTGGAATTCTATAGTAGCTGCCAAAATGATCACAAAATTCATCTACACGAGCTGTTTTGATTATTGTTTAGACACTGCCAAACTTCATGTACTTCTGTATTCCAGGAGTCTTTTGACACTTGCAGCGCACAATATTCTAAGACATTTATTCATAATTTATGATTTTACAGGCAGAATTTTATTTGAAAGCTTCCATGTTCAAAGTTTACACATTCAACTAGCAAAAAAGTTCTTACCTTTCAGAAAAGATGCCATTTTTTTATGATTCCTGATAAACATTATTATGAGAATGGCACTCATCGTTATCGTTATAGGTTACAAAAGTGAATAATTTTTAAAAAACTTGGTAGTGAAGAAACGGTTTTAGTTAGGTTAGGTCGGAGCGGTAGCTCTGATATTACAAAACTCACTTGAGCACGCATACCGGCCCGTTGTGATGCCACGGGTAAATGTAGTACTTGTACTAACCAAGTTCCACCAAAATCAGGGAAAAGGAAGAAGTTGGTCAGTGCATAGGCTACGCTAGCTAAATAAATGACTTTGAGCGGCTAGATTGGCAATAAATACCCCCATCTCTGATGACTAAACGTGAATTCTCCATAGTATATATTATGTACAGTGGCTCCCAGATTATTTCAACCAGACATTTAAAAAAATTAAGCTCGTATAATTCCGAAACGAAACAAGATATAAAAAAAATTTAATAGGGGTTTATAGATTATGTTTAAAAATTAAAAAAAAAATTTTTATTCAGTCTCAAATACAAATTTACAAACTAAAAATCAAAAATATAGGAACCCAATTCGACACAGCATTTCAACTACTTACTATATATAAACAAACAATTAATAGTTTTAGTTTCTAAATTTAGTATGACCTCCTATTTGCCTAATTACAGCTTTCAACCTTTTTTGCATTGATTCCACTTCCTAGTGGTTTGAAGAGTTATTTTTGCCCATTCTCTTTTCAGGGCTGCTATAATGTCATTCTTGTTCGAAATCTGTTGTTGGCGGACGATTTGATTACAAATTGTCCATAAATTTGAGACTCGATAAAACTTTTTTGTTTCTTAATTTTTAAACATATTCTGTAGCCTCTTATTAAATTTTTTTCTTAAAGTGCTGGTTGAAATATATTTTAGCAAGACGGCATTTTATTTGTTTTGTTTTTCATTTATTTTATTTAAAATGGTATCAATGAACGATTTTGATTTTGATTTGTGCAACGCTATGAAGTTGGTTGTGACAGAATCAGTCTGTAATTAGCTGGACACGAAATCGACTCAGGTATTATGTAAGATTTTATACTAAAAACGATATTGATTAAAACTATAAAATAATGCAATTTTAATTAAATTACTAAGTATGTATGTTTCTTGTATACTAAGAAATCATTAATTGGTGTACGGGTTTGTGAGGAGTTTATTGATTTTAAAAATTAATTTCTAGATTCATTCAATTGTAAACATATTGTTAAAATTGTTGTTTAAAATTGCTTATGAAAAGAAATTCATTTTTGGTATTCCTTTGAAAAATTAAAATTTGTAAAATAATTGTGTAAAAAGATTTTGTAAATTCACCTGTTTACCTGAAATGAGATTTTTTAAGTCCATTAATGCAAAATTACCAGTGTACTCATATTTACACTTCAGTAACTCCACCGCCTCCTAATGTGGTAGTAATTTTTCTACTATCCATTATATGTACATACGTATGTATGTTTATTTTATTTAATTATCGCAGATTACATTATATTATTATCGAATATTATTTATTGGATAGAATATGCTAAACTCTTTATCTACATCATGTTTCTTAAGACGATACAAACACTGAGCGCCAAAAGTGAGTAAACACCACTTAAATAATTCATTTTCTTAAGATAGGGAGAAAAGTAAATGAGAATAGTCGAATAAATAAAAATAAATAAAAATAAAAACGTTGATTTATTACTTATAAAATATTAAAACAATTTTCATCGTAAAAATTATTGTTGTGGTCAGTGTTGTCACGACCAAAAAGATTTTAAAACCAGAATTAAAATAAAAAATAACCAAATAACCAAATAAGCAAAACAAAATATAACCAATTTTTTTTTTTATATTGTAAATGTATTTGTTTTTAACAAATTTAAGGTTTAATACAAAAATTTTATTTTTTTTCTGTGTAGTTACTTTACAAATCGATCGCTTAATATAAAAAAGGGCTAACACAGTTTTTTTTCAAAATAGCATTTTTAGTTTATTGTGGGAGACAAATGTCAGATGCACCTTATCTCAAAATTTAGGTGGATAGAATTGTAAATATCGAATTTATAACGATTTTAAAAACAGGCCTAATTTTTGAAAGAAAAAATCCTAACTCATTTTTTATTTCGTTCTAAAATTATAATTATCGCAACTGAAGCTGTACATTTATATTTCCCGAATAACAAATTCGTTTTAGCGGAAAAAGTTCCTTAAAAAATTTCGGCGTCGGGTCGAGTTCTTAAAAACAACGGCTATAAATCGATCGACATGTTTCTCTGTTTTTGACAAGCAGAAAAAATGTTATACTAACAAAACTGGGAAGTACTATTTTTAATTCCGATCAGTTCACTTTGTTTTTTGTGAAAAATATTGTTTTAGAGGAAAAAGTTTTAACAAACAAACAAGGAAAAGTATTGCAAGAAAGTCCGAACGAACAATTAACGTAAATAGAAAAAAAAATGGAAGGCCTTTAATATTTTGGCATATAACTTTGGCGGTCACTTAAGCCTCTTAGAAAACTTTTAACTACTGTTAATATGTTATGAGCCCTGGCGTATAACCTATCAGGATCAATATATTTCAAAACAGACACAACTGATGATTACGAATTTCTCCTACATAGATCAAAGTCGGCGATTAATATACCCTCTGAATCACTTTATAAGGAGAAAATACCAATCACGAAAAAGAAATGGGACCCCCAACAAGACTTAAAAAGTTTTTACCTGTAGATTGTCATCTTTTTTAGATAATTTGTCTTATAAGAACTAATTTTTTGTAATTAACTTTTGACTTAATCCTCTTAATGAGTTACTACCATTTATTATTTAAACCTAGCAGCCAGTCTTTTTTAAAATTAATATTTTTTGTAAATTTACTTTGCAATAAATAAATAATAAATAAAAAAATTAATTATTTAAACCTGAATTATTATAATACATTTCACTTTCAACTCAGTTAAAAAAAGGCCTAACTTTATTTTTCTTTTCAAAAATATCAACGAAATAAAGACCTATCTTCGGAAACTTTATTCAAACAAAAATTAACAATTTTTTAAATGAGAAATAAAATGTGTTGCTGAAATTTTACAGATTTTATTAAGTTTTTCGCTTCTCCTGTAAAGTAAGAAAAAATCGAGTTAGGCCCTTTTTGTTTTAAGCCATCGAAATAATAAAATAAGGTTTTTATTTATTTGTATTAAAATTTTTCTTAAAATTTCAATTGAACGTAATAAAAACGCTTAAAGATATAAAACGCTTTGCTAACGAATATAAAGCTTGTAATGTAAATTTTCAAATAATATTATGTTGTATTATCGATAATAAAAAAAAAATAAACAAAATGAAGAAAAAATACACATTTACACATTAGAAAAAATAACCAAAACGGCAAGGCTGATTGTGCTACAAGTATATTTTTTATAATAGAAAATTTATAATTATAGGGTCTGTTGACTCACTTATGGCTCTCAGTGTACATATATGCGATCAAGCTCCTACAACACGGTATCCCACAACACGATTTAACGATTTTCACGATTAAAAAAATTTCCGAAAACCTTTTATAACATGGTTCTTATAAAATATTATTTTTTTTTTAAAGACTTATTACATACATATATAAACATAACTGATTCAAAATCTATTGATGTAAAGGAAGCTTGGAAGCAATTTCTTTTTCAAAACACTTCGAACTGTTTCAGAATGCACAATAACATTGTGATCACTTTCTACCTAGGACTACCCTTGGAGAAATTTGATACAAAATATATGTCGCACGTATAATTTTCTGTGGTGCCATATTGGCTTTAAGCAAACTGCAGTCATAAATTCATAGATTTTGGGAATTTTTTTTCTATATTTAAGTAAATGTGTCGTTACAGAAGCTAATGCAAAGAAAATTTTTTAAAAAAAGGATTTTTAGGCGGGGGTACATATAATTATCTGTGTGACTGCATATTTATGCCGATTTTTGTTTGTTTTTTATATATTTACGTGGATTTATATTTATATTTTTATTATTTAATTTAATTTTTATTAATTTTGTTATTTTTAATAGAAATAAAGTTTCTTCTGTGACTTTAAAATATTTTTTTGGAACTTAACTCCTGTTTTTGTACCAGCTTCTAGTTTCCTAAAGCACGGTTTCAAATAACACGTCATATTATAGGAACCTATCGACCGTATTATAGGAGGGTTACCTGTATAAGAAAATATTAAAATTTGAATTTTAATGGCATCTGTTAATATTATACATATTAATATAATAGGTACATATGTACACATACATATATTTATTTATATTTATGATCTTTAAATGTTTTTTTTATTAAGTTTTGCAATGCGACAGTAATTACTCTTGAAATTTCTTTTAGAGTAATATTAAAAATTAAAAATATTAAGTTTATTTAAAATATTTTGTGTATAAAAAATGTACACGAAATTACTCAGATATTAAATATATAAAAATAATAATACTAACCTAGTGTGCTGCTCTATTAATAAGACTTGCTTATGGTCTTAGTTACTTAGCTCGCATGATTATAATATACACAATTTGTAATTCTATTATTGATAAATAAATAAAAATAAAAAAAAAAAAATGTTACGTTCGGACAGTATACAGCAAATAATGTGTATTTAAAGCAGGGACCGTAACTGTTATAACTTTTATCGTAAAAGTCAGAAAATAAGAATTTTTTTTACTTCTATTTTTCCGAGCAGAAATAAAAGTTATTTTTTGACATTTATTTTTTCGAGCAGAAATAAAAGTTATTTTTGTTTAAATTCATGATGAATTCAAATATTTATTAAAAAATTCTTTGAAACAAATTAAGTAAATTATGTTAAAAAGTTTTTAGAAATAAGTTTTTATGTTAATATGTTAATAAATATTATGAATTCAAAAATAACTTTTATTTCTGCTCGAAAAAATAAAAGTTTTTTTCTGCTCGAAAAAATAAATATTAGGTTTTTAAAAAGCATTGCATTTTATTAAAATTTGGTTTAAGACAATCAAAATGGTATGCTTGGTTCTGTTCTCCGACATTTCCTTGCGGTTGCTTATTTAATCAAAAATTCAAAAATAACTGTTATTTTCGGTCTTTGATTTAAAGTCTAAGTTAAAAATTTATTCATTTGTTTAGATTTGTTCATCCTATTCGCATTGCACTAACACATGTATGAATACTAATTAAAAGGTCTTAAATATTCTAAAAGAAACTACTTAAGGTGTAGGCATTTATTTCTCTATCCCAAATAAAGTTAAAATAGTTTAGTAAGTGAAAGTTTTTGAATTTCGTTTCAGTAACTGATTAGTTTTAATTACATTTTTGCTAATACAAATCCCAGCACTTTATTGATTTTAGCGAGGAGCTAGTTTTTCCTTGACTTTTTCTTGCTCACAAATTCAGGCGCTCTTATTATAACATTTCTGTTATGCAATCTGTATTTATAATGTGTGGCATGTATGTATAACGTAAAATTAAGTTTAAAATCCGACAAACTAGTACAAGGTGTAATTGTAATTTTATATTTTTATTAAAGGCTGTGCATTGAGTGTTCATTGGAAATATGTATATATGCCTACATATGCATGTATGTAATGACCATGTGTATTTCAAATCGGCTAACTGTTATAGATGGTTAAACGGCAACTTTTGAGCAAAACTACAAAATCACTATAATTTTTTTTCTTATTTTTTTACTTTAGTGGGCAATATTAGTTTTTTTTTCTATTTTCTTGTAAATTAATTTTCTATCGTACTGTTAAAATGATTTCCAAAAATAAAAGAAAAAAAAATGCATATTTTCAATATTTTTATGTTGCAAGTACTTCGTTGTTGTTGTTGAAAGAGTACAATTGTGCACTTTTACGCGTCTAACGTATTGTAAAGTATTTTTTGTAATTGTTGTCTTTACATACCAGTATGTACTCGTATTTGCAATGTATGATTGAATTGTTGTTGTTTTTACTGTTGTCGTTTGAATAGTTTTAACAATTGTAATGAAAAAGGCAAAATTTCTTACTTATTTTGTAAGTTACAGTAACAATGGTTGATGTTGGTCGATTATAAATATTGAATAGAAAAGTTAAAATAATACGATATGGATGCATGAATTCTTATTGAGAAATATATTAAGAGTATATTGCATCGTTCAGTTATCAACTAGTAAATTTAAATTTTCATTATTGTACTCAAATATTTTGATTAACGGAGAAAATCTGTTTAAACATTGCCCCGTTTATACAGTTCAAAAAATCGAACATGTGAGTACGTATTTATCATACAATGGAATACATATTCCGTTAGAAAACGATTTACAATATTCAGATGAATCTATTTAGCAGGGGCGGGTAATTTGTATTTCATTGATGGTAAAATGGACAAATTTGTCTACCTCAACATTTTGAAGGCAAATGTAAAGCAAAATGTCGAGAAATTAGGCATAGCGAACGATTTTGCTTTTTAGCGGGACAATCATCCCAAGCATACTTCGGGTGTGGCAAAGCTTTAGTTGATTCATAAGTGCCCCAAACTTACAGCAACCCCTACAGAGAGCCCAGACCTCAACGTAATTGAACATTTTTGGGAAGAATTAGCAATAAGAGTATACCGACAACAATTTAAAACTTTGAATCAACTTAAGGCGGTTTTACTGGAAACGTGCTACAATTTGTCAAAATCAATTCAAAACGTTTACAGGTGGTTCTTGAGAACAAAGGATATGCCACAAAGTATTAATTGTTGTCTTTTGACATTTTTAGTAATGGTACTCTTATTTGACTGATTATGCGTTGAGCGCAAAAAAATTGAGTAATTGCCTTTTTCTTTATAAAATTACCGTTATCATGAAAAGTGTTGTTATTTTTTTTTTATTAATCTGAAACTCTGGAATATAGAGTGTAAATATAAGCAAAAAAAAAAACATATATTTAATATATTCTTTTTAAGTTTTAAGCCCATACATATCAGACAAATGCTTTTCCGATTATGCGATGGAGCCACTATACATAATTTAAATTATTTGTATTTATTTTCTAATAGCCAGTGGTCGAGAATTTGGAGCATAAACGTAACTTTCTAATCGGCCTTTTGTTATTAAAATAAAAATCTCCCATAAATATTTGAGATTTTCAAAAGATGTTAGACTGTGTTTAAAAATAAACTAAATTTTTCGAAAAGCATGACAAAATTATCACAACAAAAGGTACGTAAATTTTAAATGGGATACCAAACTAAGCTATCTCGGTGTTTACGAGAGTGGTATACATACATATATCTTGTAATTCATTAAAACAACTCAATTTCTAGTTATTAGGTGATATTTTAATATTTTAAAATTTTGTGTTCATAATTCCGCGTAGAATGTGTTGTGGTTGCTGAATTTTTAAATCCGATAAAGGAATTTGGTCATGATACATTAAAAATGGGATTCATTTAAGAATAGCAAGCAGGGGAATCAATTAAAAATAAATAAATTTCACAATATTTGTTTACATCTCAATTAACAAATTGCAACCGAAGTAGAACACTCATTTTGGTAACAATTTGTATTTTCTTGTATTGAAATAAATGAACAACGTGAAAATGTTAAGCATTTTATTTATTTGAATTTGTTTTGTTTTTGACTCATGTTTTTTTTTTAGTATTTTATCTATTAATTAACACGCAATTGGTAAACGAATTTCTACCATGTTAACTAAAGCAAGTTGTATTTACTCTTAACTTTGTCCATTTATAATTAATGTGTATGACCGAAGTACAAAAAAGACAGAATTATATAATATGCCCGCTAAGTGGGCACGTGCCCTTAATTTCTTCTGAATTTATTTATTCATTATTAATGTAAAGATTTTAGCGGCATTTTATTGAAATGGAAGCTTAGCTGCCAGATAAATAAAGTACCAAATCGTCAAATATTAGAAAATAAATCGTCAAAAACGTCAAAGACGTCATGGAAATCGTAAAAAAATCTTCAGAAAAAATAAATACATTAATTTGAAGTTAAAAAAAATTGTAATACAAGAAATACTTCGCTTCATTTGATCTTCTTACTTATATCCAAAACAGAGTGGAATACAATTCTCAACGTCTATTTTGAGACTTTTCGAACACGCGCAGCAGAGGACGAATCGTTAATGACGGTAGGGTATCCAACTCCATTAATTCATTAGAACATCATTGCAATGAGTCTTGTGTTTCACTGTTTTATTGCTACTACAATGGATTTTACTGGTGGGAAAAAAAGGGACTTGGTCCCGAGCATCATGCATTTCTACGTAACACTCGTTTTTCTCGGCTAGTACATCCGTATGTAGTCGATTGACCAATGCATCGTACACAAAATTCATTCTTTAATCGGACTATTCATATGTGAAACTCTCTTCGTGCAGATGTTGTAATTTTTGGCTTTTAAGGGATGAAAAAGACATAAAATACAGAAAAATCATCACAGGTGTTCGCAAATAACTTAAAGATAATACTTAGCTCCTCGTTATTACTAACCTAAATTTCCAAAAGTAACAAAGTGGTGTAAGTTTTTAATTTCCAAAAATCGTCAAAATAAGGGCATAAATCGTCATAACGTCAAAACTGGAAGCTATGCATAGAAGTGCAAATTTAAAGTATTCTTCTACAAAAGATAAAAAATCGAAAACTTTTTGCAACTATATTTTAGATATTTATTCAGAATAAAAGAATACTTAAGAATGTTAAATAATTTTGACAAAAGAAATGATAAGGGTATAAACGCCTTATAATATATCGTTGGCAATAAATGATAATTAGCTTAAGTCGACATTTTATTTTATTACATATTTTTATTCTCTCCTCCAAGATCTACCTATCAGATAAATTTCATGTATAAAATGCCATTATTAATAAAACTATACGCATTTATATTTTAACTTTACTTAACTCAAACACTATTTAGTTTAGATAAAAGCCTTAATACTTATCTCTAAACACGAAATTTCGACTTAAGCTGTTATTATTATTTAATGCCAAAGATATAATATATGAACGTAAAAATTAAAAGCAAAATCTTTAAGATATTGATGACGAAAAATAAATTTTCGAATAGTTTTTAACATTCGAATTTACAGTTTAAACTGTAAATCGAGTTTAAAAATAATAACTCTTCACACTCTAAATAATATATTAACTTATATTGGGGTTTACACTCCTTTAAAATCTGTGTTAAAAATAAATGTAAATAAAATGAAAAACAATTTTTTTTTTTTGCTTTTTTGTTGAAAATTTATACGCGCACATTTATTAAAAAGAATGTTGTCGAACTGGTTTTCTTATTTTATTTATTTCTTCTGATCATTTTTCGTTTGTCTAGAAAACAATAACAAAAAAAAAAAACAAAAAAAAAATATTTTTTCATTTTGATGTTGTGTCAGTCGAAAGCTCATTCATGGTTATACGGAATGAGTACATTATTCGAGTTCGAATACGAATATTTTTAATTTGTTGTTATTGTTATTTTTCTTTATTGTTTTGAAATGTTTGTTGCTGGTATTGTGTACAAATATTTTTTCTCCAGTTCGTAACCCATGGGGCATTATGGGTTTCGGCATGCTAAATTAAAAATGTTGTAAAACTGAGCGAAACAAAAAGAGTAAAATAGGAAAAGAGAGAAAGAATGTAAAGCTTTGAGAAAGAGAAATGAAATTTTTGTGTAGGTTGGCTACTGATTGCACTGGCCAACTGGCAAAGTTCCTAACTGGATATCCAGATGTTTTTTGTTATTGTAAAATCTTCGAAGTTATTTGGAATCCAATCTCACCCCCTCTATGTATTCAATATTTTCAGTTTGTTGCTGTTGCTTGCGTTTTTATTTTTTTTTGTGAATTTTTGTTTACTATTTGCAAACCAGTTTTGAGGCAAAGATTTAATCAAACAACATCTTAAAGCGAATTTTTTAAGCATTTTATCTCTCAGGAAGGTTGTTTAGTTAGGCAGTTCAGAGTTTTAGAGAGTCTTATAAAATGGGAGTTAATGTTTACAGTACATATTTTTCTTTGCCAGAAGGAAATTTGCTGCTTACAGTTGCGGCATATCTAAGTATGTCATCAAGACAAAATTCGATAACGAAATGCTTTTCAGTTCAGTGTTGACGAATCATTAACAATAACTGTTCCATTAGTCCGTCATTGTTAAATGCTACATTATTGTAAGAATATTTAAAAACTAATTTAATAGAATGTGATAATACCCCACATTATCACGACTGATAACAGAGAATCAATGTATGTAGATGTTTTAATAAATCTCACTTAATGATGAATGTAACATTAAATTTACTCGTCTTCCGACAGAAATTTCAAATGTGATTGTCTTGATGGTGAGTAAATATTTAAAAATACTTGTGTTCATTCTACAAAAAATATGCAGCTGAGATCATCAGAGTATATACATCTTTCCATTCTGACTTTGATAGAGAAGGCTGCTGATTTTACAACTTGCACCCACAACAACACAAATCTTCTCAATATAAAATCAGACTAAAGGAATGCAAAACGCTACTCAATGAACTCGAATGAATCACAAGAATCAGCATGTCTTAAAAATTTTTTGGAAGTTTACAATGGAAATTGATCACAAAATAAAATTATTTGTTGACCACTTAAGAAATATTTTCATGAAAAGTTTATGTAGTGATATGATCAATTTGCTGTCAGCTAGTGTAACACCTTCAAGGCCACTGAAAATTTGTTTTTTGTGACAATCAAAAAACCATTCCCCAACTCAACATAATTAAAGCTTCTGGAACTGTTTCATTTTCTTTTCGATGTTGTTTTATAGCTTGAATATTACCCTCAATAATTTGATTGAAACAAAATGTAAAAACAAAATGATAACCTCTGTTTAACCGGTTTTGACAATCAATGGCTTCGCTTTTAAAACCTGACACTATTAGAAGCAAGCTGAAAATCTGAAGCTTAAAGAATTTTTAAGTCGATTCGATATCTATCTAATGAAAGAAGACCAGGAACCGAAAATAACTGTTATTTTTAAATTTTTAGATAAAAAAAGCAACTGAAAGGAAATGTCGAAGAACAAAGCAAATATACCATTTTGAATGATTTACTTGGACCAAATTTTTATAAAATGCGGTCGTTTTTAAAAATCAGATTTTTATTAAAAAAAAAAAAACAAATAAGGATTATTTTTTGATTTTTTTTTCTAGCAAAAATTAAAGTATGAATAAAATTTAATTTTTGATTTTTATTTTTTCGGGCAGATATAAAAGCTATTTGTTTAAATTCATGATGAGTTCATAATATTTATTACAAAATTTTTTAAACAAATTTTCAATTTATGTTAAAAATTTTTAGAATTAAGTTTTGCAATTATAATTGCCTCCAAATTTGGGTTGAAAAAACGAAAATAACCTTTATTTCTGCTTGAAAATTAAAAGTCAAAAATAACTGTTATTTTTGTCGGGAAAAAAAATATTATTTCTACTCGAAAAAATAAAAATCTGACAATCAAAATGGTATATTTGGTTTTGTTCTCTAACAATTCCAACATTTTGAAGTCGCCGTGGTCTAGTAGATAGTGTGCTGTCTTATTGACGTAAAGCCAGGGTTCGTGCCCCGGCCAGACATCAAAATAAAAATATAAAAAGTATTTTTTCGGCGAATTCTTTTCAGTAAATTTCTGGCAAAAACTCTGTGAGTAAATGGAATTGCCATGAAAAGTTTCTCAAAAATCTGTCTTTCGAAGTTGACTTTAAAATTGTAGGTTCCGCCACTTATGTATTAAATTAACACACACAACATAAGTAGTGTGAGAAACTAGGTCAATAATCCTGACTGAAGGGTTGTAATGACCAATTATGTATGTATGTCTTCAACATTTCCTTGCAGTTGCTTTTTTTAATCAAAAACTCAAAAATAACAGTTATTTTCGGTCCCTGGATTTAAATATTCGTTACATATCAAAAATTCAAATACAGACCAGAACCTTAAACATCATCATTTTCAAATGTATTTTTCTTTTTTGGTCGTTTTTTGAAAGATCGTAACAGGTGGCCTAAAGTTTTGAAGGTGGTTTAATTTGAATTTTTATTTTAAAATGTTACGTAGACAGGATTCGATTTAATCAAATTCTTTTATCATTACGAAAGCATAGAGAATGTTAGGTTCGCAGATAAATCACATACAACATTAATACGCCTGAAAGGAAAATACAAAGATATTGATATTGTTTAAATCAGACTAAGTTGAATTGATATAAAAAAGCAAAATAATTAAAAATTTTCTAATATTGATAACTCGATGCGACAGTGAAAATATACCCATGTAACTGCATATTCCACGTTGTTCAGTTAGTTGAGTAGATCTCAAAAAAACCTTTTTTTTTATATTTCTCGAACCCTCTAAACAACCTCCAAAAAACAGTTTTTGTAAAATAAAACAAGTTTGGAGGGTTCGAGAAAAATGAAAAAAGTATTTTTGAGTTCTACTCAACTAACTGAACAATGTGGACTATGCGGATGTCTTTTCACTGTAGCACCATGTAATCGAAGTAACGAAAATATTTATTTGCTCCATATTTATGTATTTGTTACAGTGAGAACACTGTGATTGATTGTTTTTTTTAAAATTCTCTTAAGCATTTATAGTTTGACAAAGAGATTGATTTCGAATCTTATTTAACTTGAACATGCTTATGGGGCAATAACAAAAGCGTTTACAACAGTGCAAGGGAAATGGTGTTGTTGTTGGCAATCGTTGTTTTGGCTCTTGAGTGTTTTGTTTTATTAAGTGCCATTAAAAATATGTACAAACATCATATGTATGTAAACCAAAACACAAACAGAAAAGAAATATAAAATGAAAATGAAATCAAACAAAAACAAGCAATGAAATGAAAGTGAATTAAACAGTACCTCTATTAAAATATGGTGTTAATAAACCATCTGACACACATCCATACATACATACATACCTCTGAGTAACTTGTTGCTCAACATCATTAGTTTGTTAAATTGCAGTTTGTCGTTTTGGTGTTTCCTTATGAAGTGACAGAACAGACAACGATTGTTTTCTTTGATTTCTAATTGTATGTTCCTACGGCATCTGAAATCAAATTGCCTTGAATTTAATATTTAATGAAAGAATGAGTTTCACTTACTATCACTAAGTAGCGTGTACAATTATATTTAAAAAATTTATTTTCCTTTAAGTATGCTCGTACACGAATACAAATGTATGTATGAACCAATGTACATATAGTGAGTATTTGGCTCAATGTCATCGTAATCGAGCGTGATATTATGCAATATTTTTGATTTTAGGTAGAGGCAAATAAGTTTTTAAAATAATTTTGAAGAAATCGATATCAAATCTAAGATTACATCTTTCGTTACATCATCCTAATGGTATTAGAGCAAATTTGATAGTAACATTATAAATCATCGTGAATTTGATAAAGTTTTCTTTTAAGAGGCTGTATTAAACCTTAATTTTTGCATTTAATTCAAACGCTTAACCGAGAGGTTCATGCCTATAAAGTGTTCACATTTTAATTTAATTAAAGGTTCTTTGGTTTTTTAAAAACTTAAAGAATTTAAATATACAGATATGGTAAGAATGAGCTTGAATACCGTATACAGTGTACCCTCTCTTAGGCGGACACCTATGGGACTGAAAATTTTGTCCGCTTAGGAGGAGTGTCCGTTTATGAGAGAAAATCAAATGGATCGATCATCAAACTATAAGGACATATATATTCCTTAAAAACTTTTATTTCCAAAACAAAAACATTCATATAATCGCAGTAGAAAATAAACAGAAATTTGATTTATAATTTTGTGAATAAAAGAAAATACAGTTTGAAAAACATGATACGTATTAAACTGAATTTAAAATAGTCCGAAATTTTAGCTTAGCCAGTTTCACCTTTAATTTCAATAACTTGGACATGCATTTGAAGAATTTCAACACTTTCAAGTTCGCTGTATATAATGAAAAACCTTTTAATTTTCTTATGGCTAAGTAAGCCTCCTTATAAGTGAACTTGTCTTCAATTTAATTTTTCAGCTCATCTTCAGAAGAGGTTGCCAGCGTTTCGTTGGAAGTAATATTGCGATACGCCGTAGATTTTGAATCTCTCCCAATAAACAAAAGGCATTCTTTTTCTCCAACCATATTGACGTATCTATCTTTAGCCATTTTTTCAACTATGCATTTTTCACCTTTTAATGCAAATGTCTTATCGGGTAATGGACGAAAAAATAATCCAGTCTCATCAGCATTATAAATAGATCGCAGATCATATCCTTCAATCCAAGACGACACTTCTTCGATAAAACTTTTTACATTATCTTGATTAATACTCGCAGCCTCCCCAGATATACTTAGCTCGAAACGTTGTATTATGTAGTGTTTTTGAATCTTTCCAGTCAGCGATATGATGCATTAAAATCAACATAATTAAGTTTCCTTAGTCTTGCTCCTCCTAAGTGTGCCAGATAATGTAATGTTTCGAGCCTTAACAAAACGTTCGTAGTACAATTTATCTCCGGATTGATACCAGTGTCTCACAATCTTAAAATTTGTTCATTGTTTTTGATGACACAAACAGCTTGTGTTTTACTGATTTTACATTTCTTTGCTAACTTGCGTACACTAAGTTTTTCATTTTTATAAATTTCAATGACTTTTAATTTTTCTTTTATAGTATTAATGCTTTAATTAGGCATTATAATTTAAGAATTTTACAATTTGTGTATTTATATACAACACTGAAGACAACAGGCTTTTTATCTTTTTAGGATTCTCCCTTTTAAATTCATGTTTTATGGAATAAACCACTCAACGAATAAAAAATTTAATCAAAAAATGGTGTTAATGGGGAACTAAAATGTCAAAATGCCGTGGAAAAATTGTGTCCGTGTCCTGTTATGGGATAGTTGTCCGCATAAAAGTGAAATATTCCAAAAATCCGTTACAATTTTTTAGGTACTGAAAAAAGTGTCCGGTTATTGAAGGTGTCCGCTTAAGAGGAGTGTCCCTTAAGAGAGAGTACACTGTACATAAATACAAGCCTTTATAATAGATAAGCTTCTGTTGTAAAAAAATTTAAATATGATTTTTAATTTTTAATGGTAAAATAAATTGTGATAAATAAAGATTGTAAGATTTGTAGGCGCCGTAGTTTAGTAGGTAGTGTGATGGTTCGTAAGATGTAAGACCACGGTACAAACCGCATTCCAGACATCTTAAGATAATGAAGTAATTCTTCGGCGACTTCCTCTCAGCCGATTTTTCACAAACTCTGGGAGTAAATAAAAATTCTCGAAAATCTGTTGTTCGAAGTCGACTTTATACTATAAAACATGGATGGTGCTAGAATCAAGGTCTTAACCTAGATCCGTAATCTTAACTGAAGGGTTGTGATGACCAATTATGTACTCTTGCAAATACAAATGAAATTATAGATAAAATTTTCATATTCATAATGTCATTATTCGTTACTTCAATTTAAACACTATGTTTACAGTACACATTGTATGTACACAGTACGCATCTGAAAAAGTTGTATTAACAACTGGAAATTATCACCTGCCAGTCTATAGAGCTCACTTTGTGATAATCTTTATAGGCCAGCGGAATTATTTAACGTTAAGCCTTCTAAAACGTCGATTAATGGCCAAATTTCCTGGAATGAAATGAATTTATCTTACAAATATTAATTTTTGTTTTCCAAATTTTATTTTAAAATTAATTTTTGATAAAAAAAACGCTCTTTACATTCATATATACAATGATAAACATTATTTTAGATTTTTGAGAAAAAAAAAAATATTTTTAAGCCAAAAAATAAAGGAGACAAAATAACACCATCCGAAATGATTTTTTTTTATACAATTTCTCATAACGAGTAATTAATAATAAAGAAAACTTATACAAACAAAAATTATGTTAATAGATCTTCATCATAGTCGACAGTATTGCTGTCATCATGTAACCGATGTTACTTACGTAAACTTTTTACACACGATATAATTTATAGACATACATACATACGTATATATGTACAACCAAAATTAAGGCTATCTTCAGTTACAACAACATAAAATGTATGTATGTATGTACAATAACCATAGTGTACAATGTACATTCCGAACATTGTGAACGTGTCACATGTTTAACACACTTAGTTTTTTTTTTTCTCTCTGTAAAGTGTACAAGTTTTATCAACATTTTCTCTAATAAAACGTACAGGAGAGATTAAAATTAAAATTTTATAACAAATTCTAAATGAAATTATAGTTTTTATGATATAATATGTTTAAAGTACGTCTACTGCGAATATTAATGGAGTTTTTATAAAGATTTTTATTTATTTTTATTTTTTTTTTAAGATTATAGGCACTTTACAAAGTAGGAGAATATGGATGAAAATATATGTACATATGTACACCCAACTCTTTTTTTACACGGTAGAAATTTGTGTAAAAAAAACCGAGTAAAAAAGGGGCGTTTCCTATAGTAAAATTGGGGATACGTTTCATGTCATCTAAAAACCGTGTAAGATAGAGTAAAGGACTATATCTACTTCGAAAAACCGTATAAAAACTATAAAATATCAGAAATGCATACAAATTTTATGTTCATTAGAGCGACTCAAGTTGTATGGAAGCGAAATTCGTGGAAAGTGTACCCCCCTTAAAATGAACATTGGAATTTTTTTTGACGACATTTAAAATATTTCGGCTTCAGCTTCGATCTCTCGTGAGCTGGATCATTTTGAAAAAGGGGCTATTTTTCAATATTTTGATAATTTGTGGATCTGTTTCCTTACCAACATATACAATATCTATATCATAAGAAAGGTTTTTCAAGGCGCGTTTTTTAAGGGCTGCCACTCCAGTGCACTTTTTTCAAAATGCAAACTTGTTCGAATTTCAAAAAAAGCTGAGACCCGTATTTAATTAACCGTATTTAATTAAAATATGTTAATTCGGCATTTTTATTACAAACAACTCCGACCAAAAAATTCAAAAACCACTTTTTTACAGAATATGCTTAAAAAAAGGACATGGCTGATCATTCTTGGATAAATTGTATACACTGTTGGACAGCAAAATATTCAAAAGTAGACCCTTTTTCAAAATGGTCCAGCTTTTGAGAGGTCGAAGCTGGAGCCGAGATATTTTAAATATTGTCTTAAAAAAGCTGAAGGTTAATTTTTACGAGGGTACATCGAGCACTTTTTTGGTGAGTCGCTCTATTGTTTATATGACATTTTATTGTGCAAAGTTATTTTTGTTTTATTTCATGATGAATTCATAATATTTATTAACATTTATTGCAAAACTTAATTCTAAAAATTTTTTAACATAATTTATTTTAATTGTTTTAAAGAATTTTTTAATAAATATTATGAATTCATCATGAATTAATATAGAAATGACTTTTATTTCTGCTCGAAAAAATAAAAGTCAAAAAATAATTTTTATTTCTGCTTGAAAAAATAAAAGTCAAAACTTAACTTTTGTTTCCGCTCGAAAAAATAAAAGTTAAAAATAACTTTAAAAATAAAAGTTAAAAATAACTTTAATTTTTGCTCGAAAAATTTATGTAAAAATTTTATAAAAATTTGGTCCAAGACAATCAAAATGGTATACTAGGTTCTGTTCTCCGACATTTCTTTACGGTTGCTTTTTTTAATAAAAAATGCAAAAATAACAGTTATTTTCGGTCCCTGGTTGGATGTTTGTACTCTAGTCTAAGTATTTAGAGTGTCATATAATAACGCATAATTTTATGATTTTGCGTGTAAAACCAGAAATACTGTACATTGCCTTTAACCTATAAGATGTTTGTAATTTACTGTATTTCGGCTCTGAGGCCATGTATTTTAATTTGCTTCCGTATAATAATCAGTAATATCCTGTTTGATATATGCGATAATATTTACAACTCTATCTGGAAATATTATTTTTTATCTTATTATAAAGTTGCAATTAGATTTAGATTTTGGGCAAATTTGGGTCCATATTTTTACATATCACAATAAATATAAAATATAAAATTTATAAAAATATCAAGAGCTACTAATATATTTTTAAATATTAAAACTTAAAAGTAAAAAAAAAATTAAATTTTCTCTTTTTATATTTTCAGATTTCAAAACATCGGTGCTAATGGGATTTTAATCAAAAATATTTTTGTAATTTTAATTTGTAAATATTTAAAATAAACAGTTTAATACAATTTTAACTACAAATTTATTAAAAGTGATTTTGTATTAATATCTCAAGTGATCAACATTTTGTTTGCAATGCTGAATAATTGTGTAAAATTTAAAGAAAATATTTATTTATAAATAAATATGTACATATGTATGTATACGAAATATATGAAAAATTATTGAAATTTATTTATTTAAATAATGTGTACATACATACATACATACTAAATATTGATTAAAACGTGCAAATAAAAAATAAAAATTTACACACAAAACGGAATCGAATCAAACCAAAAGGTATTTTTGTATGTGATTTTGATTAACGAAAATTAAAAAGAAGTGAAAAAAAATTGCAGTTGAAAATAAAATAAAATAAAAAAAAAAAAAACAAATTAAATATGATTGTAAATAATAGAAAAAATATTGGCGAACAATTATGGCCACACCGTGAACACAAGCACCAACAACACTATAAATACCAAACAAATTGCCCAACGAGTTGGAATTGGTCAATAAATTTGAGGGTTTCCATTTTGTATCTATGTTGTCTTCTACAATTTACCTCAGCGCATGTGGCGCTTACATATCCACCTGCACGTAAATACGATTTAGATTTTTTGGACAACTCACGTACCAAAGGACCGTGTGGTATGCCTAAAGGTAAGATTGTTTTTATTTTATTTTTTTGTTTTTTTTCTTTCTTTCCAATCGCAACCGAAATTTACATGTTGTAAAAGTGAAATTAAATATTATTTGGTAAAAGAAAGTTTATTATCGTACGTTTAAAAAGTTCAGAAATGGAAACGAAATATTTATGCGGGATAGACGGAGCTGCCTACTAAACATATATTTCCTCGTCTAACATTTTCTTTGGTTCAGTACCGTAAGATTAAATGAGCTCCTTACTTATACATGTAGTCCAAATCAGATTGCAGAAGGTCAGGTCTTCAAAGTCTAAAAAACTTTTATTAAGTTTAACGCCATCTTTGATATATTTCGATCACGTACTATTGAAAATAATGAATTGCTTACGGCATATTAATGAACGATTTAATCAATTTAAGTAGTTTTCGAAGAATCCAATAGTATCAAATGCCTTACTGATACGTTCGCACAATTTACCAGAACATAACTGGAACATCATCTGGGTCAGGAGTATTGGAATTTTTAATGTACTTGATAATGACAATTATATTTACTCTCAGGATTTTTGCTAAAAATCTGCTGAGAGGAAGTCGGCGAAGAAATATTTTTTTATTTTCATTTTGATGTCTGATATATTGGTAATTATAACCCTTCAATCATAATTATGATCGAATTTCTCACACAGCTTTTGTTATGCGTGAGTGGCAGTATTTGCCGTTTACAGTGGACAAGTCATAGCAATTTTTTTTACTCTCAGAGTTTTTGGCAGAAGGAAGTTGCCTGAGAAATATTTTTTCATATCTCGTTTTGATGGAGATGTCTGACACGAGGTTGGAACCGTAGGGTTACATCTAGTAAGCCTGCACACTGCACACTGCCTACTAGACTATTAATTTATTTATGTTTAATACACATACGGCTCGGAACAGAAAAACTGGTAACTTGTTCCTCACATACTAAACAAAAATAGCTCATTCGGTACGTATCAAAACATAACAGCCCCGTTAAGTCAAACGTCGATGGCACGTAATATATGTAACATACGTTTTTATCATATAAATGCATTATCAATAAATTACATTACGGTTCGGCAAACATTTTCATTGCTTTTCGTGCTCTAAAAACGAATGTTCTCTGGACGTTTGACTAACCACGACTAAAGCCTCATTCTACCTTTAGCATTACGTTAGATATTAACGCTAATGCGTTAATAGTTTAAAAACCCAAGACATAAAAAAATGTAGTAATAAAAAAGTACTGAAAGCATACTGCGTACTGCGGTATTTTTGAAATGAAGAAGTACTGAAAAAAGTAGCAAAGTACTGAATTTTTCAACACTGTCTCAGGGTAACATCTACTAACTTTGATTGTCTTCCTCCTCTCTTTTCTAGAGAAAATATTTTTTTTACTCTAATTGAAGACTGTTACTTTAGCTAATTTCTGATTGTTATTCTTATATTTATCATTTATAAATAAAAACTTTTTAAAGTAATATAAAAGATGCTGTTAAACTTATAACAATAATCGTTTGGCATCAATATCCTACAAACCATATACATACATACAAATTTTTCAAATTTCTAGGACGAGTCGATTTAAATTCTGAATTGAATGAATTAAACGTCTGACAATTTCATTTCTCTTTAACTGGGTTAAAATAATGCATTGAATTCAAAAATATTTTTTCTATTTTTTTTCCTCGAAGTTAACTTCAACAAGAAAAATATGAAAACAAGTCCAAAATTACATAAATATGTATGTACATTAGGGTGGCCCCCTTTGTATGGAGAAAAAATAAGGTATAGATGTTCCCAACTAAAATGAAAGTTTGATTCATTCTAAGACTACGTTTCTCAAAATTTTTGTCCTGGGGTCAATATTTGGTGAGCTGGATCAAAGGATAAAAAGGTCCTTTTTCAAGGCTTTTTGAATTTTTTTCATATTTCTTCTAAAGGAACTATATATAAATTTGGTAACATATGAAAGGTCTTTAAGAGACACAATAAGTTATCAGAAATTTTAAAGGAAATTTAGAAAATTTCTAACTAAACTAAATTGTTAAAATTTCCTGATTATAAAGACCATGTAATTCAACCATGTAATTCGCCGTGGTCTAGTAGGTAGTGTGTTGGCTTATTAGACAAAAGGCCCGGGTTCGAATCCAAGGTCAGACATCAAAACGAAAAATATTTCTTCGGTGACTTCCTCTCAGCAGATTTCTGGCAAAGACTCTGAGAGTAAAAATTGCGATGAAAAGCTTCTCAAAAATCTGTCGTTCGGAGTCGACTTTAAACTGTAGGTCCCGCCACTCATGTATTAAATTAACGCACACAACATAAGTGGTCTGAGAAGCTAGGTCGTAATCCTGATTGAAGGGTTGTAATGGCCAATTATGTTATGTATGTAATTCAACCAAAATGTTTTTTCCGTTTTTCAAAATTCAATCTAGTTCAATTTTTATTAAAAATTTTTAAACCTACTTTCTTTTCTATCTGACAGCCTCTGTTAACTCATTTCATATATGTAATGGGAATCAGAATAACCGAATATTACGGAATAATAAGAAAATTACATTATAGCGGGATGTATCGCAAATGTTTTGGTTTAAATTTAAATATTCGTTGTATAACAAAATGAAGGTATTTGCGTTATTTTGATGCCCATTACATATATGAATTGAGTTAACAAAGGTTTTCATATTTTTGAATTTTCTAAATTTATTTTAAAACTTCTGATAACTTATTGAAAGCGTCTCTTAAAGACCTTTCATATGATACTAAATTATAAATTTAGTTCCTTTGGAAGAAATATCAAAAAACCTCAAAAAAGGACCTTTTTATCCTTTGATCCAGCTCACCAAATTTTGAGAAACGTAGTCTTAGAATAAATCAAACTTTCATTTTAATCGGAAACATTTGCAACTTTTATTTTGGGGGCACCCTAATGTACATATGTATATATATAAAGATACATGCAGTAGTTTCATTTTTATTATTATTATTTACTGTGGTATAATTTATTTTAGTTGCTATTTTTCGTTTCATTTTTACTACTTTACTTATTGCACAAAAATCGTGGGAAATTTAACGGGTTTGTTTCTTTCTATCGTGAATGGTGCTACCTTAGTTTTTGCTGCAGCATAAGCAGTAATAGATACAGAAACCGAAACAGAAACAGGAAAAATAAACTGTAACAGTCACAAGAATTAAGACAAATTTAGAAAAAACAAAAAAAAAAAACAAAATCTAAAAGCGGTTTAATTGATTTGAATGTGTTTCAGAGTTTATTAAATTGCATTCATGGCAAATTAAAATCGAGTTTTAGGCTTAGAATCAGTTTAGATTCAATAAAGTAAAATAAATTCTGTTGACCTTGTATTATACATAGGAACGTGAATTTAGATGATATAACCATATTTTTTTAAAATTAAATATTTAATCACCTGCAACATGTAAAATAAAATTGCTATTTAATAAATTCTTAGTTACAAATTTTTAAATGCTTTGAAATTACTACAAAATTGATGAATATTAATACTATGAATAGTAAACATGCTTATGATATATTTAAAATCATCATCTGAAGTAAAATATTTCGTTTGCGATTTATACGCTGTTATTTTGTATCTCATTCGTAAAGTAGAATTTAGTCAAGTATTGTGTTGCCATATTTACCGTATTCCATAGAAGTAATTAAACAGAACCAAGGAATCTAGGAATGGATACCAATAGTTGTAATATTAATGACATTAGAAAATAAAAGCAAAATATTATTAAAAAAATGTATATACTTTTGCAAACATTAACATTTCCACTCCAATTGTTTATAATAAATTCCAAGCATCTCGGAAATTATCTGATTTAGTGATGATATCATCATATCGTCCAATAATATCACTGCCAATACTTACTAAGATGTTCGAAAAAATGTTGCTTAATAGTTTAAAGGTCCATCTCCCCCCTTTTCCACAATAATTAAATTTTGGAATTCGGGTCAGAAATGAATGACTAGCCCAGAAATGTGTGCGTAAAGTAAATAGAGATTGTTTTTGTCAAATAAAACAAGTTCGAGAAACAAAAAATGTATTTTTGAGTTCTACTCAACTAACTGAAGAATGTGGATTATGTAGTTACTCGGGCGTATTTTCACTGTCGCATCGTGTAATTATTAGTTTTGATTTTTCGCCGTTAGTCTAAATTTAGAATTCTTTATGCAGATAAGAAGATAATTTTATAAAAAGTATAGGTGTATCAATATTTTAATGGTCATGACATGTGTGTTTCTAAAATATTATTATCAAAAATTTTTTAGAAGCAATTTGATCAGAAATATGTTATAACACTAACCCCAAAATCTCAATGTTTGATAGTTTGATGGATTTATTGTGTTTTTTTTTTTGCATGAAAACCGCATAATGAGTTAATGCGTCATTGAAAGTTAAATAACTTTATAATTGTTGAGTTTAAAACTGTTAATGGCATAGTTTTGGTCAAAAACAGTTACTAAATTAACGTAATTTTTTTCTAAAAAATTATCCACTAAAAATTGTTTTTCCTTCAACGAATTTTTATTTTGTTTTTATTTTATTTACTTTGAGTAAAAAATTTTGTTCAATTTAACAATAATTTATAATATTTTTTAATTTTATAAATTTTGCGTAACTTGATTGTTTTTACGAATATTTGCAACTTCATTATCATTCCATGCCATCATCATTGTTTGTTGCTATTGTTGTTTTTGTGTACCAAATATAATCTATAAATTATAAGTTTTTTTTTCTTTTTTTGATTTGATTGTGTAAAAAAATTCATAAATAAGAAGCAACAACAACAACAGCAAGTACAAAAACGTAATGTAAAAAATTATAAAATAATTATTTGCCACCGCAATTACACCGGCCATCGTAATACAAAAAACAAAAAAAAAATACGTTTTGCAATTAACTTTTGCTAACTAACCTTCTAAAATGACTAACAAATTTTTATTGTGTTCATAGTTTTTGTTTCTTTTTTTTTGCTTATACATGCGAGTACATATATTATTTAATATAATGCGATACCATATTATATGGTCCTTTTTCTTGAGTGCATCGAAAAGTGATAAGAATAGTCCACAGTATGAATACTTTCGTGCTATTTTTATTCCATGTTGCGTGTTTTATAAATGAACCTTCTGATAGGATAACAGTTCCAAGCATTAACGCACATGCGAGCAAATTCAATCGTTTGTTTCTATAGACTTGATCATTTACAAATTTATTATTTAATTTTACGCTACGTGACATTGCATATACAGTGGCTCCCAGCTTATTTGAACCAGCACCTTAAAAAATAATTAAGCTCGTATAATTACGAAACGAAACAAGATTTTAAAAAAATTGAGTAAGAGTTTATAGAATCTGTTTAAAACTTAAGAAAAAAAACGTTTTATTCAGTCTCAAATGTAAACTTAGAAACTAAAAATTAAAAATATAGGAACCCAATTCGTCACAGCTTATTTCAACCACTTACTATATATAAACAAACAATTAAATAATTAATTAACTCGCATTACTTCCACTTCCTAGGGGTTTGGACAGTTACTTTAGCCCATTCCTTTTTCAGAGCTGCTATAAGGTCATTTTTGTTCAAAATCTGGTGTTTTGAACCAAAATTACCAATAAATTTAAGACTCAATAAATCTTTTTTGTTGAATTTTAAAAACATTCTATAAACTCTTATTAAATTTTTTTTAAAGGCGCTGGTTGAAATAAGCTGGGAGCCATTGTATATGTATTAGGGATGCCAAACGGAACTGATTTTTACAAATCCCGGGACTCGGGATTTTGTAATCCCGATCCCGAAATCCCTGGATATTTCGGGATCCAAAAATTCCGAAAAATCACAGGAAAAATTATAATTTTCTCTTAATAATAACTTAATGTTAAACTTTCGCGTATTTGTATTACAATTGTTTTCACCCAATTTTGTCCTTTAAACAAAATCTCTAAATGTATAATGGAATTTAAATAAATTATTATTAACCTAACTTATAAGTGGATTCTTGGTTGGTCTCCTACCTACTAAGTTTGCTTCTCTTAATCAGTTCCTGGCTGTGCGGACGCCAATAGAAACCCCTAATTTTTCGTTTGGATAATTAGTAACATCTACTGCCATTTTCTGATGGTCAACTTTTACTATTTTTACCATTCGACGGTGTTGGCGTACTGTAGATTTACGATGTCGAACACTTCCTCTTTCTTTCCATGTTATTTGTTTGACGATATCGCGATAAAATCCGACAAACCGTTGATTTGTTGATATTAAATTGATGAGCACTTAATATCAATAAAAATCAATAAATAATCAATTAATCAATAAAATTATTTGCCTTCCTTCAAAGCCCTTATAATAGCAAATTTGCTATCTGCTGAAAGCTCCGTCTATTTTAAAATTCACAATTTGTAAAGTTTTCATTAAACTTTAATTTTAATTCCTCTATTTGATCTCCTTTTGCCTTTAACACGTTGCCTTGCATTTATTTTTCTC
The DNA here is from genome assembly GCA_014635995.1 of Sarcophaga peregrina. Classification (NCBI taxonomy): domain Eukaryota; kingdom Metazoa; phylum Arthropoda; class Insecta; order Diptera; family Sarcophagidae; genus Sarcophaga; species Sarcophaga peregrina. Next base: position 59,168,670 of record CM025793.1, read on the forward strand.
GCTAAATGTGTTCACTTTTTTAATAAATTTAAAAAAATTAAGTAGAATGAGATGCACACAACGCTTTTTATTAAAATTTAAAAATCAAAGAATAAGTTTCAAGCCTCGATTGAATATCTTACGACTAAGGATACCAATTAGGAAATCCCGGGATTTTCGGGATTCACAAAAATTATTTAATGGCATCGAAGAGATTTATTTACATCAGGAGGTGCTAGAGATGAATATTTACAAGCTGCCAACTGCTATCTTGGAACTATTTTACCAACAAATGTTGATTGCGAGAAGTGTTTTTCAACGGCTAGGTATGTTTACAACAAAGCCTATAAGATCACATATTGGATGCTTTAATTTTTTTGTTTGAATCCAAATAATTTTCTTAAAACCAATGCAATTGCATATGTATGAATAATTTTATTTTTGTTAATTTACGCTTTTTGTTACATTTTGTCTTGCTGTATTTATATTTTATTTTTAACGATATATAATTCTGATATACATAATTGGAACACAAATGATTTTGTTAACAAAATATTTTTATTATTAAGAGAAAATCGCGATTTTTTCCATGATTTCACGGGATTTTTGAATCTCGAATTATGCCGGGATTTCGGACCCGGAATTTACAAATTTCCGAATCGTTGCATTCTTTTATCGCTACTGTATTTATAGCACTCTTTTGACCACTCAAAATGGAGTTGTGGGTTACATTCCATTTAATGTAAATTAGTAGAACATAAAAAAATGTATCACTAACCATAAAAATATCGCTACTGAATATACTCATTAACATCCCTTTTTCTCTCTTCTTACAAATTTATTTACTAATTGCACTGGATGAGAAATCCCTTGAGTGTTAGGTTAGATCGAAAGTCTAGCTTACTGGGTCCTATAAGATCCGTTGTAATACCAATAATATTTATTTAGTCGTACAACTATTAACCCTGTCTGTTATTTCCCAGCCATTCCAATCGTGTTGTTAAAGCTGGACTCAAATAAATTGAGTTTAATTATACACGTTTAGGCTCCCAAATTCTTGACAATGGCTGATTTGTCTGTTTCAATTATTCCTTTTTTTCTCTGCAACCGAGTACATTGCCGAGGAATGACAATATCAGATTTAAATTTTCTGTTGTACTAATATTTGCACATGTGATATCTTTGTGATTATTTTAAATCCTAATATATGTATGTATATTACAAATCTTTCTGTAAGTCTGTTTTTTTGTTTGTTTGTTAGCCAATCACGCGTGAAGGTCTTGACCGATTTTCTTGAAATTTTGGATAAAGAACGAACTTTTGACGGTCCAATTATAGGCTATAAATCTTTTCAAAATTTTAACTAAAAGGGGAGAAAAAAGGGTAACAGGTAATTTTTTTACCGCTTAGCTTAGTTAAGTTTCCCAAATAGCTGTTGGAGGTATTCCGTTTTTAAAGTTCGACCAAAATGGGTCCAAAAAGGGAGAAAGGGGCGAAAAAATAACAAGCGCACCTCCGGGTAAAATCTGCTAGTAACAACATATATTTTCATAATTTACCCAAATTATATTCTACTGCTCGTATCGAATATCTTCAATTTAAAGAAGATATGTTTAAAACCATAACCACTAATTTTTGCCACAGATTCGATGGTCGAAACGGATCTTCACGTTACACTACCTCGAGAAATTTTGATAAATAATTTCTTTCATTATTTTAATATTGAAATTCTGTAGAAGTAATTAAATTATAAAACGTATCTAATTAATTAAAATTAATTGGCAATTTTGTTTTATCTTTTCCTCTAAACGCCGTTATAATTAATAAGACTCCTATTTTGTAAAAAGAAGTTCCTAATTGTACTGTAAATATTAAAAATTATTTTATTTTAAATTTGTAATAATGATTGGTTTTAGCAAAAAAAAAAAGAACGTTATAAAAATTTAAATACTAAACTGACGACAACAAGCATGAGCCTACCAACAAAGCTACTAGCAAAAAAAAAAAAAAATTAAAAAAATGCAAATAATGTGGTACATAGACTCTTTTTGATTGTTCAAAGTTTACTTTGGCAAACTTTGTTACGTTTTCTTTCAAACTTTCTCTAGTCTTTGCATACTTAAAGTTTGCTTTGACAAATTCGTAATATTTTACTGCTTTGTATACAGGTAAGACAAACATGTACTCAACGCGGTTCATGTTTTCCATTTCTCTTATAAACTCTAGATTTCGCCAAGAAAACTTTGAACATACAAAAGAAGTCTTAATTATTTTCAAAACTGCGGCAATAAATATGTAATTTCCACATTTGAAACTTAATGCAACGTGCACATAGTGTTTTTTTTTTTTTTGCATTTTATCTTATTTTGACAATTTGAAATAAATTTTTAATTTTGATTTTTCTGCTCCACCTGTGTAAATTTCCTAAAGTATTTATATACACATTTTATGGCACTTTTATTACTTTCTTTAACTGTTGACAACAACAAGTTCATATACCCACTTGATGGTCGTTTGACGTTGCAATTGCCCTTTGTATGAGTACTTTAAGTATTTTGGCATACTAGTATTACGTGTCTGAATGTTCAAAACACCTGTTTGTTCATACTTTTTTTTTTTTGTAAATGTGTATACCCATTGGTAAAATTTATTTCTTTTAATAGCAATAAAAAAATTTTTTTTTTCATTTAACCCATATTCAGTCAAATTGTTTTTTATGTAAAATAAAATATTTATTAAAAAAAAACGAAAATAACTGGCATAGCTGCACAAACAACAAACAGGTAATTTTATCGTAAGTATTAGCGAACAAAAATTATGTACATTCATACGGTATGCACATGAATTACGTATGTATGTACTTGCGTTCATCGTTACTGTGGTTGTTGTTGAAGGCGTGTCAGAAACAATCCATCTACACAACGACTATATCTGCAGATATCAACGCACTTTACGACGCTTACAGCAGTTGATGATGCAGTCAAACCGCTCGAAACAAATGCAACTCTTTTATGACCAAAATAAACGAATGAAAATAAAACTGAATGTTGTCTTTCGACTAAAACTTTGGCCAGTCTTTTGCAGCATGTCGCAGCATTGATGCGTTGTTGTTTTGTCCTGCGTTTCGCGCCTAGTTTAGGGGACCGCGTAAGAAAGATAAATTTTTTATGGCGCTTACGATGGTCATGATGAACGTGAAGATGCTGTTAAGGCAAGTGAAACGCGAAAACAGAAACTTTCACTTATTCAATTGAAAATAAGTGATATTACAACATTGCTAGCTGCATGGCATTTCTTTTTTTGATTTTTTTTTTGTTTTCAACAATTTCTTATGCAGTGGTTATTACAGTGGCGAAAGACAGTATGTAAACGTGCCAGTGCAATTGAATAACTAAACGTATGCTTGTTTCGTTTTATGTAACAAACGATAAATTTTAATCAAATTATTATTATTACTATTCACTTTTTTTCATTTTGGGTGTTAGCAGATTAAAGTAAAGTTTTGTATTATTTAATCAAAATCACTGTGCACTATGTATTCCACATAAAATTGGGTGAAGAAAGTTTCCGGGAAAATTCGTGCTTTCATATGAAATTGTCTGGCAGATAAGTAAAAGGCAAAACGTCTGTATTTGCTTAGAAATTACTCATTGCCTATCAATATCGATCTGAATGACATCATGCAGTGCGATGTACTTTGCCGTCACTTTGAATATATATTTTTTGAAAATTTCAAAAAAAGTTTTTAATTATTTATTTTATTAAAGGTTTATTCATTCATAATTTAAAATATTTGTCAGTTTATACGGTTTTCACGTTTATTTTCATTCACTACTGTTTTGTTATCGTTGAAAATTAAAAGGCATGTATGGATAACAAGAGTAAACACTTGACTATTAATGAAATAAAACAATTGATAAGTAAATATTGTCTTTAAAATTTACCTTTGAAGTTAATATTCTATTTAATTTGACAATTATACAAAAAGGTAGGAATGGACCTCTCCGAACCTTTTGATACCGTGCGAGGTTTCAGACAAGGCGACCCCTTATCATGCGACCTCTTCAACTTCGTCATGGAGAGTGTTCTGCGAAAGGCAGGAGTGCATCGCAATGGCACTATCTTTCAAAAAAGTGTCCAATTGCTTGCGTACGCTGACGACATCGACATCATAGGGCGTACCAAACGAGATGTTACTGCTGCCTTTAGTGCTATTGAACGAGAGTCTAAGAAGATGGGTCTGGCAGTAAATGAGGGCAAAACAAAGTATATGTTGTCGACAAGTAGAGACGTGCTGCGTATTGATTCTCAGATTACGGCCGATAACTATACTTTTGATACAGTCAAGGAATTTATTTATCTTGGCTCCGCCGTTACCACCAAAAATGATGTCAGTCTGGAGATCAAACGCAGGATTACTCTTGCCAACAGGTGCTACTATGGTCTCAATAGGCAATTGAGCAGCAGAGACCTCTCTCGTGCGACAAAATTAATACTCTACAAGACGCTCATCTTACCCGTGCTTCTTTATGGCGCAGAGGCATGGACCCTGTTAAGAACTGATGCAGCAGCCTTGAGGGTATTCGAGAGGAAAGTCCTACGTAAGATCTTCGGTCCTGTGCGAGTTGGCGATGATTTCCGCATCCGATCTAACAGTGAGCTGTATGAGCTCCTCAACGACATAGATGTTGTGCAGCGTATTAATATCCAGCGGCTGCGCTGGCTCGGCCATGTCGTTCGAATGGAGGAGGATGCTCCGGCGAAACGGGTATTTGATGCGGGGATCTGCGGAAGTCGGCGAAGAGGACGACCTTGTATCCGTTGGAAGGACCAAGTCGAGGAAGCCCTGTCATCGATTGGTGTGACCAACTGGCGTAGGCGCGCAAGAAGCAGAGGCGCCTGGAAGGATGTATTGCGGCAGGCCGAAATCCGTTAATCGGGTTGTAATGGCCAATTAAGTAAGTAAGTAATTATACAAAAAAAAAATTTACTCAAACTAAAAAAGGAAAATAAAATAAATTAATTCGTGGTTAAGGCAATGCGTCATACACCCGCCTGAGGAAATCTGCTGAGAGGAAGTCTCAGAAGAAATATTTTCGTTTTGAAGTTTGACCTGGGGTTTGAACTCGGGTCTTATGTCTAATAAGCCAACACACTATATACAAAACTACAGTGACTATTTTTTATCGCCTTCAAATTTATTTTCAGTAATCGAACATATACGTCATTTACTTCTCATTACACCATCCATTTGATTACGATTGAGATTTCATTCATTATTTTTCGGAACAAACGTATGTCGTTTTAATCAATATTAGTTGACAGAGTTCATATTTTAATCAACTGGATGATTTATATATAATTATTTGTAGCGCTTTTGATGTTTGAGGTCTTACATAATTGGTCTTAACCCTTCAGTCAGGATTATTAACCTAATTTTTCACACTACTTATGTTGTGTGTGTTAATAAGTAGCGGGACCTACAGTTTAAAGTGGACTCCGAACGACAGATTTTTGAGAAACTTTTCATGGAAATTTTATTTTTACTCTCAGAGTTTTTGCCAGAAATCTGTTGAGAAGAAATCGCCGAAGAAATACTTTTCGTATTTTTATTTTGATGTCTGGCCGAGGACTCGAACCCTGGCCCACTACCTACTAGACCACGGCGTCCTCATTTGTTTGAGGTCTTACTATTACAACATTAACCAGTTCCGTCTGGTAGCGTCTCAATTATATTTTTGAGGTATAGTAGAAATATAACGACATACATACCTGTTAAAAGTCTGGAGATATGTCAAACCAATCAGCCGTATCATTCTCCTCCCACACAGTTGATTTATTTTTATGAAATAAGCTTGTTTATAAAATAACATTTTTCTGTAATTAGGGTCAATAATTGTTTCTAAACCGACATTATTTGTTTAATTTTAAGACAATACAAAGGTTTAAACTGTTGTTGAAAATTCTTTTCTGAGACCCGCCTGGTACCCCATAACACAACCAGTATGGTCCAACCTAATGCCGAAAACCGCATAAAAAATTTTGCCTCCAAAATTATGGAAGAGGTTTGTGTAATCAGTGCTTGCATTAATTTTGAAGATTCAATTAATAAATCGAATGTCAGTTCTAATACAAGGTGAATCGCAACACGCTATTTTTGTAATTTTCTCTGAGTTTTGCAGAAGGATTTGTTGGACACTGATCGACTTTTATTGGAACTTTGAAAATATTTTATTGTTACATTTAAAATTTTGTTTTGTGTTGTTTAAAGAAAAATACAGGTATTCCCCGACTTTCGGCCGAGATAGGTTCCTGATCATCGGTCGTAGGTCGGTTAAGTCGCAAGTCGAATTTCAGAAAAAAAACATTTTTTATTCAATTTTTTGGATGATATAAAATTATTCACTTAAAAAAATTCCGACTTAGCTAATGTAATGTATTATTTGTACTGAAGCGTGTACAATGTAAATCGGATTTTTTTTTAGCTCGTATTTTTTTTAAATACTTTTCATATTTTTTAGGGATTCCCCGTAACTACATATTTCCCTTTTTTAAGAATTTTCTATACAAAAAAAACGGTCGCAAGTGCGAATAGTCGTAAGTCGGGGACTACCTGTAACCCATTTTGTACATAAAAAATAAAACAAATGCAACAACAACTGTATCGAAATCATTGTGCAGAGCGCAAGGAAATTTTAAAGTAGAAACAACAATAACATGCAACAACAACAGCATAACACACCAATGGAATGTTGCTGTAACTGCATTTTTGTTAACTTTTTTCCCCCTCTTCGTTTTTGCCTTTACATATTTCCATTTTCATTAATGTAATGTTAAAAAAGAAAAGCATTTATTTATTGTGTGTATATGGTGTTGTTACAATATAATTTAGGTAGATGTTGTTATTGTTGATATTTACAGCAGATAACCTCAGGTTGTATTGATGCAATAGGCAAAATATAATCGACTTGATCCAGCAGTCAGTGGCAGATGGAAGAGAAAAATCAAAAATTATATTTTAGATTTTTTTTCTTATTTTATTCAAAAACATGTATTTGTGTATTTTCTAAATACAGACAAGAAAGAAAATATGTATACGATACAAATTTATTTTACGAGTTTTGATTAAGTATGTAATAGCAAGAACTTTAATTTTTAATGTTTTTCTCTGATATCGATATTATTTATATTCTGTTTTGATAACGTTTTTTTCATATGCAATAATTAAAAGGTTCAAGTTAAATTCTTAACAGATTTATCTAATAAATTACAACGGAAACAAAATTTAAAGTGCAAAATATATTATTTGGCGTAAGTATAATAGAAGTCGCCGTGCTCTAGTAGGTAGTGTGTTGGCTTATTAGATGTAAAAGCCAGGGTTCGAGCCCCAGGCCAGATATCAAAACAAAATATAAAAAGTATTTTTTCGGCGATTTCCTCTCAGCAGATTTCTGGCAAAAACTCTGAGAGTAAGGAAAATTGCCATGAAAAGTTTCTCATAAAATCAGTCGTTTAGAGCCGACTTTAAACTGTAGGTTCCGCTACTCATGTATAAAATTAACACACAAATGGTGTGAGAAACTAGGTCAATAATCCTGACTGATGGATTTCAATGACCAATTATGTGTGTATGTATGTATAAATGAATATTACTATAAACATTTAAATAATTTTTCTCTGTGTGAAAATTATTGAATTTTTAGGTAGAAATACCCCGTGGAACCCAACTTTCGTTAGTAGAACGTATCCAGATTGAATTGTTGAGGAAAAATGGGCATTCAATAAGGTCTATAGCAAACAGAATTGGGAGATCTTAACGACCGTACAAAATTATTTGGGGGATCCAAAATCATACGGCACTAAAAAACGATCTGGTAGAAAGCCAGCACTGACTGACTGCGATAAACGATTAATAAAGCGCTTAGCTATTACAAATAATTTAAGTTGTACCTAAATAAAGTCGGAACTGGGACTAAACGTAACCAAGAGATGGATTCATCAAATTTTAAATGAAGATCTAGATGTGAAAAAACAAAAAATGATACCCGATCCACGATTGACCCCTATACACAAGGCAGTCAGATTGACTTTCGTTATAAAAAATACAAATTTTAGAAAGAGGAGTATCGCAGTATTATATTCAGTGATGAAAAAAATTCAACCTTGATGGACCAGATGGATACAAATATTATTGGAGAGAAAAAGGAGGTGATACGCAGACCAGAATAATATGTAATTTTCAGGGAGGATCTTTAATGACATGGGTTGCTTTTGGATATAAAGCACGTTCTCCAATCTGTTTTATTTCTCATAAAATGAATGCGGAGAACTATGTGGAATTACTGGATAATGTTTTCGTTGAATTTGCTGAAGAAAATTATGGAAATTATTTTACTTTTCAGCAAGACAACGCCCCTATCCATGTAACCAAAAGGACCAAAGCATCTTCTGAAGAAAAAGTTATAGCTGTTTTGGATTGGCCAGTACTTAGTCCCGATCTAAATCCTGTCGAAAAACTCTGCGGAATTTTAAGTGCCGATATATACAAAAGCGGAATGACTTATAACTCCTTAAAAGAGCTGAAAGAAGCTTTAATAAAAAAATGTGGCGAAATTCCCAAAAAAAAAAATAACAAAAATCAATAAACTATATGTGACTTCGGTAAAATGAAGTAATTAAAATTCGAGGGGGACACACCCATTATTAAAATGTATGTTTTATTTGAATATATTTAATTTACTTTAAGTTTTGAATTTTTCCTTATTTTGTACCATATAAATATATATTTCCTCTAAGAATTTGAATTAAATATAAAAAAAATATTAAATGAAAATAAACAAACTCTGAAACTTTTTTACTTTAATTTTTTGTTTCTCTTTACTAAATATAAAAAATATATTAACTTATAAATTAGCTTTAAAACCGAAGAGATTTTTAGAAAAAACACATCTACCATATAATTTTTTTCTTGCCTCTATGTAAATATCAACTGGAAAGTGTGATCGTTTCGCTTTGTCAGAAAAAATTAATAAATAATTTCGAAGGTTTTAAAAACAAAAATATATAAAATCAATGTTAAGCAGCGATAATATTGCATCATCTACACCTAAGTGTGGTGTAAATATTAGGGAGTCAGAAGATCTTGACTTTATGGTTATGAAAATTCAGTGTGATGCTCGCTAGAACAGACACATTTTTCAGTGCCTTGGTTTCTTAAAATGCTGCAATAAATACCTTACTTCATCTGATCTACTTATACTACCATTTATAAGTGACCGAAAATGGAATATAACTCACATGTATGGGTAGACCCTTAAAGTCTATTTTGAGGCTTCTCGACCGTGTACAGGTGAGACCGTAGAAGGTCGTTAATCACGATAGGGCTCCAACTCCATTGAACATCGTTGCAATGTGCCTTGTGTCACTATTCCATCGCTACTACAATAGATATTGCTCGAGCGAAATAAGGGGGGTTGTTTATGAAAATCATGTAACACTCATCTTTCTCGGCCAGCACATCCGTATGTTGTGATTGGCCAGTGTGTCGCACACTGCATTACAGACAAAGTTCGTTTGTTAGACGGATCTCCCTTCCTGAACAGATCTTTCCTGTTACTTATGGTATAAAAATATTCAAAACTAGTCTCTATAAACACTGCTTCCTCTTTCCTCAATAATATAATATATTTTCCTAGTTCTAAAAACAATACCAACCCCAGAGTGTTGGTAGAATGAAAAAAAAATAATGGTACTTGCGTTTATCCTTCCAATAGTAATACATATTAGAAGCTATAATCGAATTTCTAAAATTGTCTGCAACGCCAAATGATAAATTATTATCAACAACAGTAGCATAATTACTATTCTTAAAAATATTTGCGCATAAAGCACATAATCCTAATCCTAATATCCTAATCCTAATATATAATATAAATCTTTCTGTAAGTCTGTTTTTTTATTTGTTTGTTTGTTAGCCAATCACGTCTGAAAGCTTGGACCAATTTTCTTGAAATTTAGGATATAGATTGGGCTTTTGTCCGTGGGGTTTATAGGCTATAAATCTTTTCAAAATTTTGACCAAAAGGGGAGAAAAATGGGAAAAATGGGGAAGAAATGGTAATAGGTAATTTTTTACGATTTAGCTTGGTTAAGTTTCCCAAATAGCTATTTTAGGTATTCCGTTTCTAAAGTTGGACCAAAAGGGGTCCAAAAAGGGGAAAAGGGGCGAAAAACGGGAAAATTGAGTGCATAGCATATAAATCGAGCTTTTGTTGCAGCAGATTATAGGCTATAAATCTTTTCAAAATTTTGACCAAAAGAGGAGAGAAATTTGTAATAGGTATTTTTTTACGCTTTAGCTTGGTTAGGTTTCCCAAATACCAATAGGAGGTGTTCCGTTTCTAAAGTTGAAAAAGGGGGAAAGGGGCCAAAAACGGGAAAATTAAAAGCATAACCAATCACGCCTGAACGCTTGAACAGATTTTCTTGAAATTTGGGATATTGATCGAGCTTTTGTCGGTGCAGGTTATAGGCTATAAATCTTTTAAAAATTTTGAATCAAAGGGAAAAAATGGGACAAAGGGAGAAAAAAGGTCAAAAATTAGTACTTTATGCATAAATGAAGTATTTTATTTATTTTAAAGGTATTTATTTACGACTTAGCTTGGTTATGTTTCCCAAATAGCTATTGGAGGTGTTTCGTTTATAAAGTTGGACCAAAAGGGGCCCAAAAATATCGAAAGGGTCCAAAAACGGGCAAATTGCATGAATTTATATTTAGGACTTAGAATATTAAAAAAACTGGGTTGTTTGACAAACCGATTCCCGAATAATTTGAAAAATTGCATTTTTGAAGAAGCCGGTTTCGACACCGAATTTTTATTTATTGTTATATTTATAACCCGCGCAACGCCGGATACAATCTGCTAGTATTTAATAATTTTAAAATCGTTCTCCATTACACTAGAAAGACACAGGCACAGACCATAATGATCTTGCTACGATTTAAATTAGCCACAAGCTTTGTAAATTTATTTTGGTATTTGCCCCACATCTTGAACTTTTTTAAAGTGTACAAATAAGCAAATCACAGGTACAAATAAGCAAGTTCTCCATTGAATTAGAACGAATTCATTAAACACAAAAAGTGGAAAAAATTGTTTAACCATCACGTTTGATTTAAATACATGTCCGAATATGATTTAAAGGAGGTGTAAAAATTTTAAATAAAAAAATAATTCTTGCCTATCTATTTATCCGAAGATTTTATTTCAATTGTTGTCAAAGTCGTACTTAAGCAAGTAATTGTAGTCTCTTAATTTATATTTTTAGCGTCTGAAAGTCAATGTTATACATTTTTTGCCTTAAAAAAATAAAATCACAATTTATTTGCAGTTTAAAATTATTTATTTTTAAACTTAAAATATTTATATTTAACCGTATTTATTAATTTTACATTTCATTTAAATAATCACTTGATAATGAGTTAAAAAACAGAAAAAAAGTATTTTTCAACAAGAATTTAAAAAGTTAACTCCAATAACACGGTGCGACAGTGAAAATACACGCGAGTAACTACATAGTCCACGTTGTTCAGTTATTTGAGTAGAACTCAAAAATTCGTTTTTTATATTTCTTGAACCCTCTAAACTTGTTTTATTCGACAAAAACTGTTTTTTTTTATTTTACGCACAAATTTACGGATTACTCAAATATTTCTAACCCGCACAAATTTACGGATTACTCAAATATTTGTAACCCGGTTTCCTAAATTTTAATCTTGTTGGAAAGGGGACTTTTAAAACCGTATACGTATATCTATTATTCGACTTAATATGCTATGAGATTTGATGAGAAACTTGGAAAATTGGAATTTATTTTTCATATTTTTAGCAAACTTTAATAAAAAAAAAATATAGGATAAGTGATAGTATTCTTGAGTTATTATTTGATTAAATCGGTCCAAATTTAACATAATTACTCAGCTTTACAGCTTTTAGTTCAAAAATTTTCGGAATTTTTTAAGGATCTTGATTGTTTATCGCAAAAGGTGCCAATTTCACGTTTGAGTGGCCAATGTTTGCGTAAAGAGAAATAATAATATTTGCAAAAACAGAAATATTATCTTCTCACACCACCTATGCCCTGTGCTTTAATTTTATACATGAGTAGCGGGATCTACAGTTTAAAGTCGACTCCGAACGACAGATTTTTGAGAAGCTTTTCATGGCAATTTTTTTTACACTCTCAGAGTTTTTTTCAGAAACCTGCTGAGAGGATGTCGCCGCAGAAGAATTTTCATATTTTTGATTTCATGTCCGACCTGGAGTTTGAACTCGGGCCTTACCTACTAGACTATGACAACTTCAAGTTATTTCCAGTTATTTGCGGGATATTAATTGTGATGAGAAAGTTAAGTTTCGTGATTTTATAACTACAAGCAGTAGAATTTTATAATTTCAGAGAAATTTAATAAGATTTGTAACAAATCCTGGGAAATTCTGCTCTTAACATTTCATAAAGCCTCTTCTACATTAATTATATGAATACATTTGGTGAAGTTCGGCATATCAGTACATTATTTATCTAAATCAGAAAAATAAAAAAAAAAAAAAATAACGAATTAAAAAAGTTTCGCTCTTTGCGAAATTCAATTTTCAGTAATAATAAATGTCCTTATCTTATCTTATTTTTTATTTTAATGTAGTCGATTACATAATAAATTTTTTGTTTTCAATTTCAGGAACGATCCGTACATCTTTATTGTCTGGCTCGAAATTTAACGTAACATGGCACTTGGCGTATCCGCATAGGGTAAGTAAGATGGTTCTTTAAAGTTCTCTATAAAGAACTTGTGTGCAGTGAATTTTACAGTTTTTATTTCAATTCTAATGTATTTTCTTTCAATGAATTTCCATGTAGTGAAAAATACATTATAATTGAAATATTTTTCTAAATAGCAATGAACTCTCTCATGCATTCTGTCTTCACGTAATGAAATATTTCAAATATTCTTCTGTCTCAAATACTAACAACAAATAAAAACGCTATGTAGCAAATACAGTGGCTCATAATTTATTTCAATCATCATCTCTTAAAAAAAAATTTAATTTTTAGCACACGTTAAAAAATGAATAAAGAAAATATTTGTTCAGTCTTAAACTTGTACTCTAAAAATATAGGAACACAATTATCCACAGCTTGTGTCAGCCTTTGAAGATGCCACAGCAAACAGTGACTTAATGCTTTGGATGCTCTTTAATCACATGTGGATTGCAATCATCCTGAATATGAAAATTTCGTTTGTTTTGATAAAACTTTTCTTATTATTTACAAGTAATATTGACAGGTTTAGCTTCAAAAACATGTCAGTTATCAACTGTTAATGTTCGAAAGTCCTCGTTGAAGACCCTATATTATATTTACTGAATTAAGCATTTCGTTTGCTATCTCGATTTCATTTTTTGTCATACAAACATTGTAATAAATAAGTCGCATGATATAAATATTATGCAGTCAATTGTATTACAAGATCAATGGCAACCAAATAGAATTCTACAAAAGCAAAGGGAATCTTGAAGTTTGCCCCCATTCTCAATCAAATTAGTTTTATGCGGATGAAAAATTTTCTTAAAGAAAGTCTTTTCTGATGATCGTCGCAAAGGTGTTAGAAGCAAATTTTTTAATTGCTATTGTTTTTAATTCTGTAAAATATCGATCGCATTATTACAAAACAAATCCGACTTTCTTTGTTCACCCATAGTCATCGCTAGAGTAGAAGAGTTAAATAATAAAATAAAAATTTATAATTTTCGTTATTAAAAATTGTTTAATTATTCTATATAAGTACTCGTAATATTACATTAAATGTTAGGCCTTAAACAAAGTTATCGGTTTTTGTGTTTGTTAATTTAAATACAATATATTATATAATAATACATGATTTACAGTGTGTCCTAATAACGGTATAATTTATATTGTATAAAAAGGATTAAACCACTATCTATTTGACAGTAAATTCATTTTTCTGCTCAGTAAACGATGAGTGAGTTGAGGTGAATTACAGTTTACAGAATTTATATCTTCAATGCTAACACAGACACTAAGGCTAGTAAAAGTGTCAGTATCAGGCTATTGGTTGCCGCTGAAGCAGAACCTTTGAGTTCAACAGTGTTGCAACCATTGGTGTTGCATACATTGCAGTAGTTGCTGTCAGTGTTACTGCACCGTATTTGAGAACTACAGCCACGTTTTAGAAAACCATCATCATCGAGAGCTGTTACACAACTGTCTTGTTTATCATAAATGGGGCACACCTGCAGGTTGGCTGGATTATAGGCACAGTTTTTGTCTGCGACTGAGTTGCAGATATGACACTGCAGGCGATTACTTGGATAGATCTGTTAAAGAAAAGAGAAAGAAAAAGAGAAATATTTAATTTATCGTTTTACCTATAGACGTTTAGTGTTTACCTGATTGTTACACTGTTCTCCTTTGCACACATCACAGTTTCCGGATAGTTGACACTTTTCGCCTTCGGTATTGCTTACGCATCCTCTGATTGTATGACCTTGTTCGTCAATTGTAGTGAAACATTCATCGCTTGGAGCCAAACAAATTTCTGTGGTGCTAACTTGCAAGGGATTTTGGGCGCAGTTTGTGGTCTTACTGGAATTACAAGAGAGGCATACACCGTTCTTAGGCAACAGAGCTAACTGATTACAATCATTGCCATCGCATTTGTATAATTTCTTCTCGGCAGCCCATTTTTCGAGATCAGTAGCATTTTGGGAGGAAGCGCAACCCATTACATCAACCAAACTATTTTCATATTTCGCAAAGCAGTAATCACCGTTTGTGTATATTTCGCAGTTTTGAGTTATACTGTTTGTACATGAAGAACCGGTACAGACATGGCACTTGAGACGATCTTCAGGGAACGTAAGTTTATTGCAATTATTTCCAGTACAGGCTAAACATTCCTTGGAACCACTTTGGCATTGATGCTGTACCCACATTTCCTTATCATCCAAGCAGGAGCGAATAACCTGTTGTCCTTTCAAAGCTACCATGCATTGCTTGTAACATTTGCGCGACTTAAAGCCGCTGTAGTCGGGATTTTGCACACATAAAAGTTCGCTTGACGAATCGCAGAATGTACAGTCAACATAGTCTTCTGTACTCCAGGCAATATTACATTCATTTGATTTACATCTGAAGCATCGTTCCGGATGCTGTCTACAGTACAAGTCTTTGTAGTCTTCAACATCATCGGAACAACCACGGCGTTCCACTTGTCCGAATTCATTGAAAACGGTCATACAATCTTGATTGATATTTCGGTTGGAGCAAGTAACTGATGGGCCCAAAGAGTGCAAACAGTGTTCACCCTCGCAAGTGTGACATGCAAGTGGGAGATCTTGCCAGACTCCGTGGTAATTGTCATCTTGTTTATTCAGCAAATCAATTGAATTACATTCGGAACCAAAGCAAAACCGGCAGGTTTCACTGTCGTTGGCATCACAGTAAATTGATGATTTGCAACCTCGAACTGTCACATTGCCACTTAAAGCTGTCACACACGATTCATTTTCACTGACTATAGGGCAAGGCTCCTTTGATATGGGGAATGATTCACATTCAGATTCTTCTTCAGACGTACAGGTAAAGCACTGTTGTCGATCGGCTGGAAAGATCTAAATAAATCGATAAAAATATTAATAATCCAACTATTTTAAAATGCATTTCATAATAGTTTACCTCTCGATTACAACCATTTTCATCGCATATACCACAGTTTTTGTTATTGCCCAATACGCAGTCTGCAAATTCATCAGCAGGCAAATCAGTGACACAACCTCTTTCAGTGGCGCCATCTGTAAAAGATTTAAAGAAACTTAAGTACACAATACTGATAGTTGATTGTTTACTTACTGTCAGTCAATTTACTGTAACAATTTGTGTAGGGTAGCATAGTGCAAGTTTTAAAGTTGCCGATTTGTAAAGGATTGATAGCACAGGCTTTGTCATCCGCTGACGTACAGACTGCGCAAGTTTTTGAACCGGATATCTTATCAAATGTATTACAATTTTCTCCCGAACAAACGTGAACTCGTTTCGTCTTCACAATACTTTCGATATCTTGGCCGCGGAAAGAACTCACACAACCCATTTCGATAACACTATTTGAGTCATCGAATTGAATGAAGCACTGATCGGTATCTTTATAAAGAGGACACAATTTAGATTCAGGTTCAACACATGTTTCGCCATTGCAAGCGAAGCAAGATAGACGAGCGGTGGGAACGGCATCTGTATTGCATTTACTACCAGTACAAGCTTTGCAGTGTATATCTTTGCCTCCGGAGCAAGTGTTTTGGTCCGTTACTTCCTTATCGTCTAAACATGTACGAATCAAATCGTATACTGGTGTTTCTGAGTTATCGGATGGGAAAATGGCAGTCATACAACCACCTTGGCATTTCCTGGTCTTTAGAACAGAGCTTGTAGGATTCCACACACAATCTTTGTTTTTGTGAGAGTTGCAATAAATACACTCATTGTAGTCTGATTTAGACGTTGCGTTGTTGCAGTTGTTCGACTTGCAACCATAGCAGTTATCTTCGTTTTCGTTGCAATAATTGCCATATTCACTTTCGACAACATTGGCACAGCCGCGGCGAATAACTTTGCCGCTTACATCAAATACAGTCATACAGTCCTGTTCGTTGTTCAACTCACAAACCATAGATTCGACACTGGATTCTATATTACAATCACTACCTGTACAGCTGCGACAAGTTAACGGCAAGTCTTGCCATTTACCAAAGTTATCGTCCTGTTTCTTTGCCAAATTGACTGTGTTACAGCCTTCATTTGGACAATGAGCACAGGTTTTGGGATTGGTGACGTCGCAAAGTAGATTTGAACTACAGCCACGATATGTAATGTCATTACGGAAAGCAGTTACACATGTATCGTGTTCGTCGAATTTAGGGCAAATGCTTAAACTATTTGGATTGTCTTCACAAGTTGGGTCAACACTCGAATCGCATATATGACACTTAAGACGTGACTCAGGGAATACATCCATATTGCACTTATCTCCCTTGCAAGATTTACATGTTGCCGAAGTGCCATTTAAGCAGCCTAAAAATTCATTGTCATATAAGTTTGACAAGCATCCGCGTTCCGTAGCACCGTCCGATAAAACTCGAGAATAACATTCTGTTATAGGTAATATGCTGCAACTTGTTTGGCTAAGAACTTCGGAGGGATTAACAGCACATTTGCTATCGGTGCGAGAGTTACAAAGAGCACATGTCTGTGCACTGGGCAAGTTGTCAAAACTATTGCAATCTTCTCCCTCACAGAGATGTAGACGTTTGTGTTTCAATAAGATTTCTGTTTCGCTATGACTGAGTTCGCTGAGACAACCAAAACTTTCAATGGCATTTCTCTCATCGAAACGCACATAGCACTTGTCGTCCGGGCGGTAAGTAGGGCACTGTTGAGTTTTTGGAATTTGGCAGTCATCGCCTTTACAAATGTAGCAGCTATGACGTGTTTTCGGCATATGAAGAACATTACACTTGTCTCCGCTGCACACCTGACAATATTCTTTTTCACCAGCTTCACAAAGTTCGCGGTCATCAACCTCCATGTCATCATAACAAGATCTTGATAGACCATACGATGGATTTTCTTCCTTGAAACGGGGGTACAAAGCGGTCATACAATGTTTATAGCACTGTCGGGTTTTCGTAATGCCAGCTACATTAGAAACGCAGTCACCATTAGTGTCAGTATCACAAGTCAAGCATTCAACGTATTCTTCTAACTTTGTGGCTACATTGCAACCATTCGAATTGCAACGTAAGCAATTTTCAGGATTTGTTTCACAGTACGATTTATTATCGGTTTCCACAGAATCACTACAGCCTCTTTGGATTACCTTGCCTTCATCGTTGAATACAGTCATGCAGTTTTGTATGGGATTATTTTCACAAACACGTATATCACCCTTACTATCGCAATCTTCCGCATTTTTGCAAGTATAGCATGAGATGGGGATATCTTGCCATCTGCCAGGAATACCATCCTCTAAGACCTTTTCCAAGTTAATGGTATTACAACCATCGCCAGAGCAGAGACGACAAGTGAGTGGATCATGCTCATTGTCGCATTTCATGCTAGAAGCACATCCACGACTTGTGATACCATCTCGCAAATTTGTTACACAAGAATCGTTCTCCTGGTAAATTTCACATACTTTATTGCTGCTTGGTGCGGATGCACAGTTAGGATCGATGACAGAATTGCACTGATGACACTTTCTGCGATTTTGAGGGAATACATCGATTTCATTACATTTTTCTCCAACGCATGTCTCGCATAGGCCGTCAGTGTTCATTAAACAGCCGTAGAATTCCTCTTGCTCAAGGCTTCCCAAACAGCCACGTTCAGTGTTACCATCTATAAATAAAAAAAAAAAAAAAAATTAAAAAAATATTTTACATAACAAGTTGTCACTAGCAGGACATAGTTTTTCAACGTACGGCTGTTAACTCGAGTATAACAGTTGGTATATGGCAAAGCAGCACAACGTTCAATGTTGCCTACCAAATTTGGATTTGTGGCACATAGAGGATTTTCTGCAGAATTACAAACAGAACATAAGTTGGGCTTCGGAAGCAACTGAGGAGCATTGCAATTCTTTTCATTGCATAATAGCATCTGTTTTTGTTTGACCAATTCCGTGACAACATCAATTTCATATTCACTGCGGCATCCAACATTAGCGATCGAACTTTGATTGTCGAACAGTACATAACACTGATCATTAGTGTGGTATGAATTACATTTTTTGGGCTCCATATCTTCGCAGTCGCTATCAATGCACTTGAAACATTCAAATCGTTCATCGGGGACATTCATAACATTGCACAATGAGCCATCACATGCCTTACATAGCTCTCTCTCACCATTGGCACATGCCACACGGTCATCCAAGTCCAAATCGTCCAGACAAGAACGTGCAAGTTCGTATGAGGGATCATTTGCACTTGTACGTGGATATAAGGCAACCATGCAACTCTTATGACACTTACGAGTCTTCGCCTTAGAAGTATCAAAGTCAATAGCACAATTGTTGTTATTTGCGGCATCGCAGAAGTAGCAGTCAACATAATCATTCAAATTCTTGACATTATTACATCCATTCGATTTGCAGGAGAAGCATTTATCCGAGTTTTCATCACAGTAGTCGGAATGAGAACTGTCTACAATATCGCTGCAACCCCGCTTTTCTACAATGCCATCTCGGCTAAATACCGTCTTACATGTTTGCAAATTATTGCCTTCACACTTGTTCAAAATACCATTTCCAGAAGTGCATTCGTCGCCTTCACAGTGATAGCAGTTCAGAGGTAGTCCTTGCCATTTTCCCGGTTCTCCTACGTAACCTTGCAGTAAATTGACGGTATTGCAGTTATCAGTGCCATTACAGATTCTGCAAGTATCACGGTTGCTGACATCACATGTAATTTCTGATGCACATCCGCGAATAGTACGTTCTCCATCTAATTTGGTTACACACTTTTCGTTATCAACGTAAAGGGGACATATGCTAGCAAAATCTTCAGCGTTAGCATCACATCCCGGGAAGATAGCAGAATCACATTGAATGCAACTGCGACGTCCTTCCGGATAAATTTGATTGTTACAATTATTCGACTTGCATACTTCACAAGAACTACTATTTCCACTAGAGCAATCGTTGTAAACGTCATCGCTTACATCGGATAAGCAACCGCGATGGGTGACACCGTCTATAAAAAAGGCAATTTAATTGAAATACTTGATTAGGAAATTTTCTTATTTGCATTTTCTTACCCTTGTCTATGAGAGTAAAGCATTCAGTATTTGGCAAGAGGTCACAAACTGTTGCATCGCTTGTAGCTGGTTTGGTAGCACATGCGGGGTTGTCAACTGAGTTACAAAATCTGCAAGAAATAGGTTGAGGAAAACTTTCAAATCTGTTGCAGTTGTCGCCATCGCAAAGAAGAATGTGACGCTTTGCTTCCATCAATTCGAAATTGTCTAAATGGCTAGCACATCCCATGCGTTGCACATTGTTCTCGTTGTCAAACAATGTGAAGCATTGATCATTCTCACGGTATGCCGTACATTCGGCACTTTTTGGATCATCACAGTCGGCACCATTGCAAACATTACATTGTAGTCTCCTTTCTGGAATTTTAGCAGTATTGCAGGAATTACCAGTACAAACTTGACAGTAAGGTTTTGTGCCGTCTACACAAGCTACGCGATCGTCCAAATCCAAATCATCTAAACAACTTCTTGCCAATTCGTAGGCAGGGTTCTGTTCATCTTTACGTGGATACAAACCAGTCACACATCCCTTATGGCAAGAACGTTTACGCGTAATACTTTCCGGATTGGTAATACACGCAGCATTATCAGCCCCTTCACAGAATAAACACTCGCCAAAGTCGGCTAAACTTGTTGCCAAATTACAACCATTAGACTTGCAGAATTTACAGTTGCCTTGGTTTTGGTCACAATAGTCAGCATATTCGCCACCGTAAATTAAATCTGAGCAACCGCGTTGTACAACAGAACCATTTTGGGCAAACACGGTACCGCAGTTTTGTCTGATATTATTTTGACACATGTGCACCAGGCCCAACTTTCCATTTTGACACTCTTCATTTTTGCAAGTATAGCAATTAATGGGGGGATCTTGCCAATTTCCAGGATAACCGATATTGCTGCTCACCAAATCGACAACATTACAGTTGTCTGAATCGTAACAATGACGGCAATATTGCTTATCACTGTCATCACATTGGAATTCTGTGCTGCATCCACGGTAGGTATGGCCATTAACTAATTTTGTAGCACAAAACTGGTTACTGGAGTACACCGGACAAATGGAAGCATATTTTGTGGAACTTTCGCAATCAGGACTGTCTTTGCTGTTGCAACGCTGACAGCTACGACGCTCAGCTGGGAAAATCTAGAGAAATTCATTTATGTACTAACGCATACAAACATAAATCATAAATCGCTATTATTTACCTCGACATTGCATTTATCACCTTGACATGTGGTGCATTCGATGTCATTGCCAGACAGACAAGAAATTACTTGAGTTTGTGGTAAACTGTTAACACACCCGCGTTGAGTGGAACCATCTGTAGACGTTTGAAATTCGTTATCAATTTAGCAATTTGGTTACCTTTTATTGTGGAGTAAATCTTACCTTTATTTAACTTAGTAAAGCATTGAGTGTTAGGCAATGCTGAACATGTGGAAACAGAAAAAACATTTTGTGGCTTTGAAGCACATTCTTCATCTTCATTTGAGTTGCACATGGTACATATGGTTGGTTTTGGCAAATTGTCAAAGCTGTTACAATTATCACCTTCATCACAGGTGAATAATAGGTGTTTATTGCTTGAGACAAAGTCATCATCCAACTCACTAAGACAACCCATCTGACTAATGTCGCTCAGGTTGTTAAAAAGTATGTAACATTTGTCGTTGGAATTATATTTTAAGCATTCGTTAGTCTCGGGATCTTCGCAGCCTTCGCCATGACAATGGTAGCATGACAAACGAGATTCAGGTAATTTTTGAATGTTACAATTGGAAGTGGTACAAGCCTTGCATTCTGAAGAATTTCCAATTAAACACGCTGTCTGATCGCCCTCATCCTTATCGTCAAGGCATGTGCGTACAAGTTCGAATGACGAACTATTTCCAACGGTATAAAGTGCGGTCATGCAGCCACCATTACATTTACGGCTACCACCAACAGCAGATGGATTAAGTGCACAGTCAGGATTGACAGTTGAATCGCAGTATATGCAGTCAACATAAGAACTTAAACTGGTGGCTCTATTACACTGATTGGAATTACAATTGAAGCAATTTGATGAATTAGAATCACAATAATCGCCTTTATCTTCTTCAACGGCATTGCTGCAACCGCGTCTCACCACCTTTCCATTATTATCAAAAACAGTCACACAGTATTCAGATTCTGAACACACTTGTTGACTAGACCCAGCCGTACATTCTTCCAGGTTGTTGCAGGACATGCACGTCAAAGGAAGTGATTGCCATTGACCAGGTTTACCATCTGATTTACGTTTTAAATTGACAACATTGCAGGAATTTCCTTCACATTCTTGGCATGTTTTTGTATTTGTAGAACTGCAACTTATTTGAGAACTGCAGCCTCTCACCGTATTGCCATTTTCATCTAAAACGGAAACACATTTATCACTGTCAGAATATAAAAGACAGATTTGAGAGTCCTCTGGCTTCGATTCACAAGTTGATGAAGTTAACGACGAACATACATGACATGACAAACGATTGCTAGGGAAGGGCTAAAAAACCAACGTTATGTAGTACATGATACACTTATTTTGAATTCATTTTAACTACCTCTTGATTGCATTGATCTCCAACACAGGACATACACTTTGTGGAATTCTTATTAACAAGGCAGTCAATGAATTCATCACCTTCTAAATTTGATAAACATCCCCGTTCAGTGTGACCATCTGAAAAATTTTTAACGAACAAAAATTAACGGCTAAAATTGATGGATTGCCAACACAACCACTTACTTTCCAAAACACGGCTGTAACATTGCGTATAGGGGTCTTTGGCACAATTTGTCGAGGATTTGACTTCGCTTGGACTGGTAGAGCACATAGAATCTGTTCTAGAATTGCAAAGAAGGCACGTTTGGGCCTTTGGTAAATTATCAAAATGATTACAGTTCTCTTCATCACACAACCATAGTTGTTTGGCCTTCAACAATATATTTACTTCCTCCGGATCATATTTGCTCTTGCAGCCCATTTCTACAATAGAGCTTGTTTCGTCCCACTGCACGAAACACTGATCGTGGTCCATTACTGCACGACATGTTTGTGGCTTAGGATTTTGACATTCATCTCCCTTGCATTGATAACAGGATTTGCGAGAACCCAAATCATCTGTATTACACTTTTCACCCGAGCAAGATTTGCATTTTGGATCCTCTGATGTCTCACAAATGTTACGATCATCTAAGTCTTTGTCATCCAGGCAAGTACGAATCAATTCATAGACTGGATTTTCATCCTGGGTACGAGGATACAAAGCTGTCATACAGCTCTTGTAGCATTTTCGATAGCGTTTAACACCTTCGACATTGAAGGTACAGTTTTCATCGTTTGCGGCATCACAGAATACGCAGTCAATAAATTCGTTTTCATTACGAGCTAAATTACAAGCATTTGATTTACAATCAAAACATAATTTGCCATCTGATCCACAAGTGTTTTCTAAACTATCACTGCAACCACGTGCCACAACATTTCCATCTTCGTCAAAGGCAGTCGCACATGTCTGCTCAATATTTCCAGTGCAAACGGCTAGTTCTCCCAGAGATGACGAACAACTTTCAGTACCATTGCAGTGGTAACAAGTAAGAGGCAAATCAGTGAATATTCCAACTTTTCCGATATCTTGAGAAGCCAAGTTTATGTCATTGCAACCAATACCCGAACAGGTGCGGCAGTTCTTGCGACCCAAGTCTATGCAAGTCATTTCTGAAGAACAGCCACGACGTGTTATACCATCGACCCATTGTGTCACACAACCATCGGAAGTCTGATAAATAGGACAAGCTTGTAGAGTACTGGGTTCATCTTCACATTTCGGATCAGATGACGAATCGCAACGATAACATCTTTGACGATTTGAAGGGTAAATATTTTTATTGCAATTGTTATCGGTGCAAATTCTACATTTCGAATCTGGATGACCATCGTTGCAACTAATGAAAGCATCGGTTGGTAGATTCGATAAGCATCCGCGTTCAGTATGACCATCTAAAATAATGAACATGTTTCACTTGCTATTGCTTGGAATTAAAAAAGGAAATGTCCGTATTATTACTTACCCTCACGTATACGGGTAAAGCATTGGGTATAAGGATATGTTCCACATCTGGCCTGGGCAGTTACCAGTGATGGTGCCACAGCACAGTTTACATCCGTTTCAGAATTACACTGTGCACAGAATTTCGCTTCGGGTATGTTTTCATAACTGTTGCAATTGTCGCCATCACAAATATAATATTGTTTAATATCCGCCCTTAATTGGTCGTCGTCAATTGTACTGCGACAACCCATACGAATGGCACTGTGGGTAACATTGTCGAAATATATATAGCAGAGATCGTTTGGACTATAGCCAACACATTGTTTCGATACCGGTACATCACAATTGCTGCCTTCGCAATGCAAACAAGACAGACGTCCCTCAACGGGCAATATATCCGTGTTGCACTTGTCATTCAAGCACTTAACGCAATTGTTTCCGGCAGTACAAGTGTCTCGATCGTCTGGTTCAATATCTTCAAAACACGTGCGTACAAAGTCCATAACCTTGGGATTGGATTTACGAGGATACAAAGATGCCACACATCCTAGGGTGCACTTCCGGGTTGTAGTTATGCTGCTGGGATTGAATAAGCAATCAGAATTTGTAGCAGCATCACAGTATAAACATTCTTGAGAAATTGTAGGGTCAATCATATCATTACAGCCATTAGATTTGCACTTGAAACACAATTCAGGATTGGAATTACAATGACTTTGCTGTTCAGCTAAAACAGCAATTTCACAACCACGACGCAATACATTGCCGTCAGCATCAAATACACTCATACAGTCTTGATAGCTATCGCCCTCACATTTATTGGGATTCCAAGGTTTACCTGGCTCACATTCTTCTCCAGCACAGGTATAGCAGTTAAGGGGAAGATCTTGGAAAATGCCATAAATATCGTCAAAACGTCTTTTAATATTGGCAGTGTTGCAGCCACTACTTGAGCACATTTGACAGTTTTTCGATTTCACATCACATGTAAAATCGGTTTGACAACCCCGTTTAGTGATGCCTCCTTCATAAACAGCTACACAACCATCCGTTTCATTGTAGAATGAACACACTGACAAAGCTGCAGGAAAGGACTCACATAATGAGTCTGCATCAGAACTGCAACGTTGACATTTCTGTCGATCACTGGGTATAATCTTAAAATAAATTATTGAAAATATTCTGTAAAAATATTCAGGAATCGCTAGAATTTCTTCAAGTTCACTTACATCTTCATTACAACTATCGCCTTCGCATACTTTGCATTTTTCACCATCACCACCAATCAGGCAATTGTAAAATTCATCACCTTCGAGATCATGCAGACAACCACGTTCGGTAATCCCATCAATTACTCGTTGATAACACTGAGTGTAGGGATAAATTCTGCATTGCTTTTGCTTCGTTAAAGTCTTTGGCTTAGTAGCGCACGCTTCCGTTTCACTCGAGGAACATTCTGTACACTGACTGGGTTGAGGCAAATTTTCAAACCAATTACAATTCGAGCCGCTGCAAACAAGCAGTGCCTTCTGTTTAATCAACTGAATAATATCATCTTCCGAAGGAATGTCAGCCAAACAGCCCAATTGCAGCAAATCGTTTCTTTCGATATCGAAACGCATAAAACACTCGGTGCTATTAGTGTTTGCCGGGCATTCAACTATTTCAGGGTCTTCGCAGCTTTCGCCTTCACATTGGAAACAACTGTAAGCATTGACTGTAGAAAAATTATGAAAAAAAAAATTAATTTTTTTTTATTTGAATTTTTGTAAATCACGGGTAACGATAGACAAATATTAGAGAATACCGTTTGATTTTTTGAGAAAAAGCCGAATTCCGTGTGCTCGTTAAATATAATTATTTGAGGAAAATCCAATTTCAAGAATAAAAAAGTGATTTACAAAACATTGGTGTTTTTTTGATGAGATCATTACACACGAAACAATTAAAAAAATTTACAATATGGCGTTGGCCCCATAATGCCAAAACACCAGAAACCAAACATTCTAAACTGAGGGTATCTCAGAGTGAATTGGTACCAAAGCAAGAGTACTAAGGTGGACTTCTCAGCCAATAAAATCTTGTCGATGTTTTTTTTGCAATACAAGCGGTATATACCAATGGCGTATATTCCGCCAAACAAAGCACCAGTACCAGGGCAATGTAATGCAGCAGACATATCTGGTTTACGAATTATTACCGCGTATTTAGTTTCGAGAGATTAGAAACTAGATTATATTAGATTTGAATCTCAAAAACCCATTTCGACGAGAGAAAAGACGGAGAAAGCAAATAGAACTTAAAAAAACTATATCAGTCCTTTTTATCGAAATATCTTTATTTTATTTAAAACAAGTAGACCTTTAGACAAACCCTCCTAGTTAAAGTACAAATTTAATCTTTCATACTCTTTAGCATTAGTCACAGTAATTTATCGAAATAGGGAAAAAGATTTCATTGCGATTCGATTTCAGCAGAGTCCGGACAAAACCCATAAGAGAAATCTAATGGCCTTAAAAAATATTAATAACCAAATCCGGAAATTTTCGTTGAAAATAGCTAAAATAGGCAACACTAGTTGTGATTACTAAGTAGGAGAGAGAAAATAAGTGGAGAGAATTTAATCATTTACAGCCATAGAAATGTGTTAGTGATATAACCTATTTTGATTTTCTTTTCAACAACATACATTAAGCTATCTATATTTGGCTTAACAATTTTAGATCAATAAAATAAAACAATTTATTTTTTATTAAAATAACAGAAAGCCATTCATCTTTGACTTAGAAATTATACCATGTGTAATAGAACATTTTTAACATAACATATTTTTTGAGTGTCATTCTGAAATGAAATAATAAAACATCCGCCACGTCTTCTTGTCGCAGTCTGATCGACAACTAAATCAAAAAGCAAAAAAATGGGTGTGAGTTCTCTCTGCATAATTGTGAGAGCGGGTCGTAATGTTAAAAAGATTTTGGTAACGCTAAAAAGGTTTTGGTGATAGCGGTTCGTAATAAGAAATTTTACTTCTAGAACTCTAAAATATATTTTCTATATTTCTTGAACCCTCGAAACTTGTTTTATTTGACAAAAACAGTTTTTTTTACTTTACGCACAAATTTCTGGATTACTCAAAAATCGAATTTTTTAAATATTTTTTCAAGTTTGTCCATTCATAGGAGAAAAATTTAATAAAATAAATAGAGGATAAGTGACAATATTCTTAAAGTCTGTTCTCTTGTGAAGAGATTGAGTCATCATTTGATGAAATCGGACAAAAATTGCTGTAGTTATTATTTGAAGAGTCTAAAAGTCGAGTGATATTTTTTATATATGTACTTACGTCATCTCATCAAACTTTTATCTTGATAGGTTATCACAAAATGTGTCAATTTTATATTCGTACGACTTCCAGAAGTCGGCTAATATTTCTGTTTTTTGCAAATATTTTTATTTCTCCTTGCGCAAACATTGGTCAACTTCATGTGGTCGCTCAAACTTGGAATTGACACATTTTCCGATAAACAATCAAGATTCACCAAAACTTCTGAAAATTTTTGAACCGAAAGTTCATTTGATAAGATCACATATAAAACTCTTTAAATATAAATATAAATTTAAAACTCATAGCATATTAAGTCAAATAATAGATATATGTATACTGCTTTAAAGCTCCATCTCTCACCTTTCCTTGGAAATCAGGTTGGAAAGCTTTGAGTTATCCCGAAATTTGTGCGTGAAGTCCAAAAAAACAGTTTTTGTGAAATAAAAAAAGTTTGGAGGGTTCGAGAAATATAAAAAAAATATTTTTGATATCTACTCAACAAAACTCACAACCTACACTATGTATGTCATTAGCCGGGTGTATTTAATTTTTTTTATTTTGTCGCAGAGTGACATTGTTACATTGGTGAATAAGGTGCATACGCGATATTTTTCTAAACAGTTTACATTGCTGGGGAAAAGTGATGATTTTAACATTCTGCGTATTTTCGACGATAAGATTTTGTTACCAACGTACTTATATGGAATGTTTATATAGAACATAATTTAAGAGGGACATTATCCAACATAAAAATCCAGCTATTTAATTTATTGCACGCACAATAAACCAAACAGTTCTTGTTCGATTATCGAATAAAATCTTGAAGGACAACTAAAATTAAATTCGATAACCCGCTAATACAATTTATAATCATTTTAAAAACTTAACACGCTTACAATCATTGCTTCATTCTTTCATTCATTCATTCATTGATGGCAATAAATAATAAATAAATAGTTGTTATCGAAACTGTTATAAAATCATTTATGATTTTATTTGCAACCAAATGATTGGCAAAAACATAAAAGTATTTAGAATCAATTATTAATGTTTTTACCATTCCAGTATTATTATGATAAGAACTTAAAGCACTACAATCGTATTATCTACCATGCAGCAATAACAATAACAATTTATAAAACTGTCATTATTAGTGTAATCTCGGTATAAATTGGTGCAAAGAAATGAAAATGAATAAGTTAATAATCATAATCGTAATCATTAAGCTGATAATCATAAATGGGTTTTATTTTATTTTATTTTTTAATTCGTGCCAAAGTACATTCAAACTTATCTTGGAGTGAATCAAAGTTCCTATGGATCGTTTAAATTGACCTTAACTAATAATATTCTGATATACAATGCTTTCTCAGACTTTTAAACTTAACTGCGAGTAAATTTTATCGTAGATTAAAAGATTACTAAACCTCAAAACCCACAGACACACACAGATAATAAAAAAATAAATGTTTTCGGGAATTTCCAATAACGTTTTATCAATCGGTCATAAAGCAGTTAAGCTACTTAATATGTTACCTACATAAATTTACTGCCGAAAAACACGTGTCAGATTTAATACCAATCGATTTAAAGTGTGTTTATTTCAAAAGAACTAAGGCTGTAGACCAGAATTGTTAATAACTGCCTATAATTATGATGATAATAAAATTTTAAAGTTTTTTTCTTTGGTAAATTTCAATTGCCTTCTATGAAATTGTTATGAAATTCACATTTAGTAGGTAATCATACATTTAATGACACCCTAAACAAATAAAATTTTAATTAAAAAAACCAAAATCCAAATAAAAATTTACCAAATAAATGCGAATAAGTTTATGGTATTGTCTCATTAAATGATATGTACCCCGGTTCTTTACTATTTATTATTAAGTACAGTGAAGCACGTAATTGTAATGCAATAGATGATAATGAAATTTAGACTTATTTGGAGTCCTGTCCAATTTTAACTATTCAATAATATGCACTCTTCTTATAATTCCATACAATAAATATGTTTAAAGATAAAATTAAGATTTTAATTATAAGAAGTAAATGCACATTCAATTGTATTTGTTGTATTTGTTAATCAATTAGCAGAGTAAATCAATATTGAAATATTTATTAAAAATTTTTAAGGAAATACATACACACAGTGCACTCGCCATAATGTGAACGTAAACATAATTTTCGTAAATGTTGTATCACTTAATCACGAAAATTTGTCTTAAAATTAGATATAAATTATATAACGTTATAAGTGGTGTGCTATACGCACATATACATGTATATATATATATATATATATATATATATATATATATATATATATATATATATATATATATATGATATATATATATATATATATATATATATATATATATATATATCTGTAGTGTAACGGTTTGTATTTTGACCGCTATTTCATATCTTCACTATTTGTATATTATAGTGAAGAAAGATTTTGAAAGGTATTAATTTGAAAATTTTCAAATTATAAGTAAATAGCCAAAAATCCTAGCGGAACCCACAGTTATTGGGAAACTTGTTTATGGCAATTTTATTTACACTTAGAGTTTTTGCCAGAAATCTGCTGAGATGAACTTGTCGAAAAAATATTTTTTCATATTTCATTTAGTTGGAGATGTCTGACCTGGAGTTTAACCCGCGACTTTATGTCTAATAAGCCAATAATAAGCTACCTACCAGACTACAGTGACTACAAAACCTTAAAAAAATTGCAGCCTTTTATCAGCATATATATTAACTTGCATATAAATTCAAAATCCAAACTGAATTGTAGTTTTACGTTATTTAAAATACAAATAAATATTTTAAGAAAAAAAGTTTCATAAATAAAGACTTCAATGTGAAATATGGTTCTGTTAAAAATTTCCAATTATCTGTAAAGGCAAGTATAAAGACGGCCATATTTAATTTGGTTGTATTAGCGTTAGTGCAGTGTACTTGAAAATAGTTTTCTTTTTTTTATTAACTACATACAGTGGCTCACAGCTTATTTAAAGCATCGGCTTAAAAAATAAAAACTAAGATCATATGATTTCGAAACGAAGCAGTATTCACAGAACACTTTCATTTTCCTGCTGTGACAAAAATGCAAGCATTTTTTATTTTATTATCACTTTATAAATTTTTTTTCTTTTGACGTTTGTTGAAATAAATTTCTTTTTTTTAATGCCACATTAATTAGAATTATTGAGAGTACATTGAGTTACAGCCGAAAAGATTTCAAAACTCTAAAAGTCCCAATGAATGACACACAAATCACTTTGAATATACCATATTGAATAAATTTATGACTCATTGAATATCGGAATTGTAATATGTATATACGATATATTGTATAATTCTTGTTTTTTTTTTTTTATTACAGATAGAATTCTTTTTTTTTATACATTTACACCGAATTTTAATCAGTTAGCTTAATATCCGCAATTAATTATATTTCATGTTTAAAGAATTGTTTGCACAAGAATCACATCCTTTTTTGTAAAGCTTTTTGAGTTTTGTTAATTCACTTTTACTTTTGGGATGAAATTTCCTTTTTCTTTTATTTTTATGTAGATTAACAACACCTACCGATAGCACTATTTATTGATATCAGTAGAAGTCCTAACGTAACTCCGATTAGAAATTTTCGGGGCATCATTTTGCCCAAAAACGTTCGTTTAAACGCGTCCAAAAAATTTTGGCCAACTGAGTTCTATTGTGTTAAATAACAGCTTTTTATAGATTCTATGTGAGTGATAGATATAAACGAAAAGAGTTTATCGCTGACAAGTTATTAGTTTATAATCGATTAAATACAAATAACAGCTTTAAATGTATGTGTGTTCTCTATTTTTGGAAGCGATAACAAATCCAATTGCCCAACGCACTAACCAACTAACAAAATAACCATTTCATTCAATTGTTCAATCGTTCATCCATTCCATTCCATTTCATCCATCTATCGATCGATCGATCTATTTAAACCTCTGCCATTATTTATTTGGTGTAGTTTGTGTGTGAGTGTGTGTGTGTGTGTAATGGTTGAACACACACTTTTTTCCACTTTATTTTTGTATTTTTTGTTGATGATTATTGATGTTTTACAATACGAGTATACGAGTATTATTTATGACAAATATTTTCATATTATTTTGTTATTATTATTGTTGTTGTTGTCCATATAAAATATTTATATTTTATTTTCGCACTACTATTAAAGATTAGGACTTCAGAGTTTATCAGTTATCGTTTTTAGTTTATGGCATCTTTATGGCCAATTTTGTGTTGGCTCTTGCAGTTGTCGTGACATACGACACAAGTCTTTTACTTTTATTACTTTATAATTCGTTCGAATACGTTCATACGAATGTACGTATATAAATAAGTAGT
Organism: Sarcophaga peregrina; assembly: GCA_014635995.1. Classification (NCBI taxonomy): domain Eukaryota; kingdom Metazoa; phylum Arthropoda; class Insecta; order Diptera; family Sarcophagidae; genus Sarcophaga; species Sarcophaga peregrina. Next base: position 59,200,348 of record CM025793.1, read on the forward strand.
AAAATTAAAGAATTTTGAAAATTATGATCTTAACTCCTGTACGATTGCGATTGCACTAAAGGGCATTTTTCGGTGTTAATTACAAGGTACAATTAATTTGTAAAATTAATCGATAATAATTAAATCAACGTAAGGTTTTCCATATCGAAGCACTTCAATTTCAGAATTTTACCGTTTTTTATAAGTTTTTATTTATGCATTTAATATGCACGCAAGTACAGTGGTGGGCTTATAATTAGAAGTGCCCATTCATTTTCAATTGGGTTAAGATCAGAACTTTGGGGCGGCCAGTCCAGAACATTAATATTTTGAGCCGAAAGCCAACGCTTCGCTAACCTTGAAGTGTGCTTTGGGTGACTGTTCTGCGAAAAAATGTAATTGACGGACATACCCTAAAAGGAATACGGTTCCATTATATTTTCCAACATGCTTTTATATTAATATTGGTCCATTATTCCTTCAGTTCTTACCACGCCAAAGGAAAGCATCCCAGACTATAATAGAGCTGCCAACGTGTTTTTCGCTTTTTACTGCGTACATGGGGTTAACGGCTTTGTTTGGAGGACGTCTCACATAAGTTTTTCCATCAGATTTGAACAAATTACACTTCGATTCGTCACTCCAGTGAACTCTGTTCCAGAAACTCTAGTTTTTTTAAGCATTTCCGTTGGAAACTGCAACCGCTTTATAATATTTTTTTTTGAGACATGCGATTTTTTCTGCGCAATGCACCCACGTAGTCCCGAATCCTGTAAACGCCTTCTTGTTGTCCCTGTAGATATTTCTGACGTTATATTGTATAATTCTGTCTTGTGTTGAAGTGGTTTTTCTGATTCTAGCTTTCGGACAATAAATAAGATCTTAAGCACAAAAACTCTCAAAATAATGATGAATTGTTTCACCTGGTCCAACAAAGCCGATAAAACCTATCAGTACAAACATGCTAACGTTTGATAAAAAGTTTGCCGAAAAGACTTGCAGATGTTGTTCAAGACAAGGGCTATCCGACAAAATATTAAAGAATATGCCCATTAAATGTGAATATATTAAGATATGTTTAAGCTGTTTGTAAGAATATTTTTTGTTTCTAATTATATGACCAACCTGAAATTGGTATTTTATGTTTTTAGCTAATTTTTTTTTAAAATTATATTGTCGCAGTGAATCTTTTTTATTTTAAACTTAAAGCTAACATGTTGTATTGTCCTTGGTTTTAAAATGAGTAAAAAAGTTTTGAAAATATATTAACAAACATCCATGCATGAAAATATATTAACAAACATGCAAATATGCTAAGTTTTTCCTAATTATATGGCCACCACTGTACATATATGTATCACTTGTAAATTTGAGTATAATATTATGCGTTATGTATGTAACGTTATTAATTATTTGTTTTAAATTAAAATAAAAGATTCCAATATAAGTGGCCCATTGATTTTTATCAATTTTGTTACAAATCTTTAGAGTGGCTTGAAACAATTTTGAAACAAAAAAACAATAAAAATATTATTAAATGATTCGCTTAAATTCTAATCAAATTATGATATTGTCTTTATAAAACAATGATTATGATTTAATTTTGTTCAAAGCGCTTATTAAACAATTTGGATATTTTCAAAATTTCAAATTTGTTTTCTATAAAACATATTTTGTTCACAGAATTCATTTCCGACACTCTTGTTAGGAAAAAGACAATAAATCATGAGAAAGTTATCTACGAAAAATCTATTGACGTCAAATTGTTGACAAAGCTAAGCCACACTCAGCAATAAAAAGTGTTTGCAAACCATGCAACAGTCTGCAACATAAAAACAGAACCACTCTTTAATTAAATAAAAACAACTGTGTGTTCAAAAATTAAATTTTATTTTGTGAAATAGTTTAAGAGGATAAAAAATAGAAAGAAATAGACCGTCCCAAAACGTAGGGCCTATTTGCATGGAAAATCATGCGATTTGACAATTCCAGGCAAAATGTCTGAAAAGTACACTAAATTTAGACCTCAAGGATCAACTACCCACTGCAAAGCCGCCGGCACCATTAATATCCAATTATCTTCTTCAAAATGCTTTATAGTCTCAAATGTAGATTTCTGTGTTGTTCTTAATTTTCAAAACGAAATAGTTTGCAAAATCAACTGTTGTTTTGAATTATTTTATGTTATAATGAATGTGCATTATCCAAAATCTTTTCAACATTTCGATCCTCTCTCACCAAAATCTTTTTAACATTACGACCCGCTCTCATAATTGTGCAGAGAGAACTCACACGCATTCTTGTGCTTATTGGTTTAGTTGTCGATGAGACTGCGACAAGATGTTTTATTATTTGATTTCAGAATGACACTCAAAAAATATTTTATGTTAAAAATGTTCTATGTAATTAGCTGGGCGTATTTAATTTTTTTTATATTTTGTCACATAGTGTAATTTTTTTAAATGCTTTGGAATTCTCGCTTTTTTCTATTAATGCAAAACTGTTTTTTTATTTTTATTTGTCTATTACACATGGTCTAATTTAAGCCAAAGATGAATAGCTTTATCACTTTCCGTCCCAAGCAATTTCAGGATTGATCGCCTTTATTGCACTCTCAATCTCAAATACTAAAATAAGCTTCGAAAAAACTTATAACAGAACAAAATAGTGACCATCACTAACAGTAGGACATTTAATTCAATATGAAAAAGCTAAATAATAATTTACAAAATACCAAAATACCCAAAATTTTTTCCTACACATTTGTGTAGGTAGGGACGGAAAGGGTTATATTATTTTAATAAAAAATATATTGTTTTATTTTATTGATCTAAAATTATTAAGCCAAAGATAGATAGCTTAATGTATGTTGTTAAAATGAAAACCAAAATAGATTATATCACTAACACTTTTCTATGGATGTAAATTATTAAATTCTCTCCAGTTATTTTCTCTCTCTTATTTAGTAATCACAACCAGTGTTGCATATTTTAAACATTTTCAGGATTGTTTATTTATTTCTCTTATAAAAATAACTTTTGTTTGCAGAAATGAATTAATTAGTAAGACTGAAATTTTATTTTGTTATTTTTTGTTTCTTTATATTTAAAAAAGAAAATTGAAATAAAAAACTGTAAAATTAATTTTGGTCATATTTTTTCTTAATTGACGATTATTTTTACAAATGTTGGTTACAATATTTTTTTTCGTAGCAACACTGACCAGAATAAGTGATTTCAGAAAAATTAATAAAAATAAGTGGTCAAATAACAAAAATGTACTATGCGAAGAACAGATTACTACGCTCTTGATTTCTGTTTCCTTCCCTTCAATTTTTCCTCCCGCGTCAAAAAATATTTTTGAAAAATATTCCAAAATATGTCAAAATGTACATTCTTTATACTTTATTTTCTTTGGTAATAGTGTAATCAATCTGTGGGGAAAAGCAGCTGTTGATATTATTATATTTAAATACGTTATATACGTATATACATATATATATACGTATATATATACGTTCGTTATGAAAAACGACTACTTCCATATAAATACATGTAAAATATATTAATCCGTTCTACATCAAAAAAACTACACACTAATATGTTTCAATTTGAACTTTTATTTAACTCTATTTCTACCAAAGGTATCAAAAGACACCATTTAAAATTTTAACTTGAAATTTATTTCAAAAAAAAAGAAATTTACAAAAATACCAGTACAAAAGTGACTCAACACATAATTTTCATTTCTGGAGTTTATATGCTTCAACTATGTAGAATACACAGTGTATTTTGTTGTATTTTTTTCTTCATAAAAAGTATTCGTTATACGAAATGTTCGTTATGCGGGGCTTTCGTTAACCGAGGGTCCACTGAATTTGTTTGTGTCATTTAAATAAAATTACTTGGATATGTCATACATACATCTCTGACTACTACAACCCTACATTTTAAAATCGAATCCGAAAGGCAGATTTTTGAAAAAATTTTCATCACATTTTTATTAACCGTAATAGTTTTGGCTAGAAATCCACTGAGAGGAAGTTGCAAGACAAATGTTTTTTTAAATTTCGTGTTGTTGGAGATCTGGAATTTGAACCGCAGTCTCACGTTCAATAGATTACGACGTCCACAAAATATTATTATTACGGTCCAAAAAAAAACTACAATGACATGCTTTTATATGATAATGGAGACTGAGAGAGAGAGAGAGAGAGAGAAAGAAAGAAGTCGTTCTGTATCGTACTACTTACTTATATGTGGGTTAATCCTCTTTAAAAAATTAATTTCCATAGAATGTTCACGTTCGATTTTTCTTTTTTCCGCATCTATTAACTGTCATACAATGCACATACTACTCCCAGATCACCAGTGATATGTATATTTACCAATATTTAAAGTTTCAATTGAAGTAAAATTTAAATTTTTTTCGTTTTTATTTACATTTCGGAAGACTAAAACTCAAAAGACTAAGTTGAGTTTGTGTATTCTCATGCGTCATAGTGGAACTGTAATAAATTTCAATTGAGATGCTTGGGAAATTATAACTTTTTCACGTGGTGTTCAATTTTTTTTTATCTGTATTTCACAATTTATTTCACGATACAATTATTGTAATACACTTCTATTATAAGTTCTCTGTTTTATTGACCAATATAAACATGAGCACTTGAAAGGGTATTATATGATATCATTTTGATCGGAAATCGTGTAAACAAAATTTTTTTCGCATAATTTCATTTTATTCGTCTCTTAAGGTGAATTTACTTAAAGTTATTGTCCGAATATACATAACTGGTCATTACAACCCTTCCATCAGGATTATTGACCTAGTTTCTCACACCACTTATGTTGTATGCGATAATTTTACACATAAGTGGCGGGAGCTACAGTTTAAATTTGACTCCGAACGACAGATTTTTGAGAAACTTTTCATGGCAAGTTCATTTTCTTTCAGAGTTTTTGTCAGAAATATGCTGAGCGGAAATCGCCGAAGAAATACTTTTTGTATTTTGTTTTGATGTCTGGCCTAGGTCTCGAACCCTGCTTTAACGTGTAATAAGCCAACACAATACCTACAAGACTACGGCCATTGTTCGAACAACATTTTCTTATATTTATGTAATTTAACAGCTCCTTTTTTAAGAGAGAGATAGAGAGAGATAATATTTTTCACGAGCAATTCAAAGCTCGATTTGGCTTTATTTTATAAATTGTCTGGCAAACTCGAACAGAGCTGATAATATTTTAAGCTTTTCATACAAAGTTGAATTGATTTATCCATACAAATCATATAAAATTTGAATTTTGTTTAAAAGTGTTGTCTGTCAGCCTTGATTTTCTGTACAAATTTTTCAAAAAACTTTCAGTAAAAAATAAATACAAAAATTTTGTATGGATAACATGGTTAAATTCACGTTTGATTATTTATGACTAATAACAATAATAAATGTAATTTGCCATTCACGAATCGTATTGGCAATAAAAAATGAAGTTCATTAAAAAAATTTGATAACAAACATTTATATTTGTGCAAATTACTTCTTAAATATTTTAAATTATAAACGGAAATGACATCGCTTGCGTATTTACTATCACTAGTAAAAAGAGAAGCAATTTGTGTTTGCTTTTGCACAAAAATCGTTACCCTAGCGCGTTCTAATAAAATTAAGAGTTAAGAGTAAGATGTAACTATTTCTATATCATTTTTTAATAAAACTCTCAAAAAAACTTTTCAGCATGCCGCCGATGGATAATGATATAATTTTTTCATTGAAAAAGAAGAGCTCTAAGAGCCAAAAATTTAACCGCAGATCGAGCCTTAAAAAAGCTTCATAGTTCTAGCTTATGTTTTCTTTTGATATATATTTGTAATACATAAAATTTTCGCAATTATTGTTAGATTTTGTTAAAAAATTTAAATATTTTGATTTATTTTAATTCACTTTTATATTATAACATTTTATTATCACTTTTATGAAATTTACGCCAAAATTTTTGACGTGATGTACATTGCAGCATAGCAAAAACACTTCAGCGAGCTTGGTTTTTTTTAATGGCTATAATCTAGCACCCTTGCTTTGCGGCGATTTATAAATTGCCAATTGTTTATATGGGACAGCTTATTGTCACTCACATCAATAACACACTCAACTGAGGGCTAGCTGAAACCTGATGGTACAAACCATTGTTATATTTCTATAGAAAAATTTGTTGTCAACGTCATGTGTGGTAAAAGAGTTTCCTGTAGCAATAGAACATCGATTATTTCAATAAAAATGCTCTCCCTTTGAGTCCTTTCTGATTTTCCTGTAAGTTGTAAGTACTAGCATGCACTTGAATCTAAAAGTGCCAATTCGATTTCGGTGGACTACGAAATTTATAACGCCCATAAAATACAATTTGTTACTAATCTAGAGCGACAAAATTGTTGGGTTTTTAAAAGCTGGAAGACTTCCAGCTCTTTTTTCGAAAAGCCATTATAGGTGTAAAATTATGATCATACTCAACAAAACTCTCAACCTACACTACGTCATTAGCCGGGTGTATTTAATTTTTTTTATTTTGTCGCATAGTGTAATTAATTATTATATTAATTAATAAGTGATTGAAATATAAATTCATTATTCAGAACTTTTATTTATTTCAAAGTCATTTAAGGTCTTTTAAAATGCTTTATCTTTTAAGGAGAAAAAAAAACAAGATAATATTGTTTAAATTTAAAGTGTCTATGGTTTTATATGAGTCATATACGATAGACACTTAATATTGTTTAATGTCGAAAATAATACACCTGTACAACGGTTTACGCGGAACTCTGTTCAGACGATTTCGAAATTAACCCGCCGCTTTTAAAATGAAGAAAAAAATTTTTTTACTTATGCACTATATAATAAGATGACTTCCTCCAGTGATGAGTCGGATATCATAGAAATTCGTAAAAATAAAGTCTTGTTGAAAGTGATATCGATTAAGTAAGCTTAAAATTTGTATATTTTGTGAAATGAGACGTATTATGTACATAGTATATGTATGTGAATTAAAGGAATAAATGCTTATGTTTTTTATTTACTTAAATCATACCTTAATAAATTATTAACAGCATAAAACTATATATTTTTTGGAATAAAATAGCCTTTTTACAGTAGGTATTCGTTTTACGAGATTTTACGATACAAAAATGTAAATTTCGATTTACGTGAATTGGCCCGGAACGTATCTACCGCGTAAATCGGGGTACAGGTGTATATTCGAGTATATTAATTTTGCTGCCTGGTTTCTTTCTCTCTCTCATTTATTTTTACATTGCTCCAATACAATTTTCAATTCATATTGTTTATTTAATTAATAAAAATTTCCTATTAAGTTCAAAATCTTATTTTCGATGTTGTTGTTATCTAAATATTTTACTAGAAATAACTACAGGTTTAAACGCATCATAATATTAAGGGAAAAATTTATTCAATTCAAAATAATAAATTGGCCGAACAGTTTTAAAAGTGTTACAACTTTGTTAATGTCAAATTTAAGCTTCAACACAGATTTGCAAAAGTGTGTTTGAGTTTTTTATTCTTCACCGGATTCACATTGAGACTGCAAGTAATAACAAGTAGAGTAGAAACGACCTAGTTTCTCACACCAATGTTATACATATCAATGCCTACGGTTTATAGTCGAATCTGAACGACAAATTTTTTGAGAAACTTTACATGGTAATTTATTTGCTCTCAGAGTTTTTGCCAGAAATCTGCTGAGAGGAAATCGCCGAAGAAATATTTTTTCATATTACCATTTTGATATCTGACATGAGGCTTGACCCGTGACCTTTACGACGACTTTCTTACAGTTACTACCTTCCTTTAAATATCTTAACGATAAGATTTTCTGGAGTTCACATATCAAAGTAAAATGGCTAAAATATGTTTGCTCTTTCGATTTATCAATTCCTACAGTTTTACCTTTCTCAAACCGTATAAATACATCATAAATTTCAAAGGGCTGTTGAGGTAATATCGAATTCGTATTAACGCACACAACATAAGTGGTGGGAAAAGCTAAATTGTCTAGTCAACCTGGTTATAGTAGCCCAATTAAGCACTTTTTCGATGACTCAAAATGTATTCATCAATGTATTTATCAATTTAGTGTTACATGTCGTAAAACCTAACGAAAAACGTAGTAGTAGTGTACGCGTTACATTTTGAAATTTTTTAGTAAATAAGATACCTCTAGGTGTTGCCGAAGGCATTTTGCGCGCTGAACACGTTCTGGATTTACTTGAAAATTGTTACTCAGGGGTTTTTGGGATCGCTGATTACAAAATGCCGGATTCCATACGGCGGTCGAGGTTTATAAGAATTAATCAGATTGACTTGAAAATTGTTACTGTGTTGTTACTGAGTTTTTGGGGTCGCTGATTATAGATTTTCATTCAGATTTTAAAAATTCAAAACAGTAACACACAGTATGAAAGATTGTGAAGGCAAAAGTCAATGTTGAAAGAGGCAAAATAAAATTCGTCATCGCTACTTTCAAGTTCACGGAACACTTCTGTCAGTAAATTTTTTTTTTGTCATTTTATTAGAGTATTATTTGGAAATATTTTAAGAAGCGAAATCGCCAAATCTAATTTGAGCACAGCTTATAAAATATTCGATTGATAGCAGACATACGACTAGATCGGTAATAAGGTGGCTGAGAGCAGACATGCGACTAGATCGGTAATAAAGCCTTGGTGGCTGAGAGCAGACATACGACAGGAACAGTAAAAAAGCTTTGGAATCTGAGAGCTAGAAATGAGTTCAGACATTCTAATACAATAAAGTCAAAATTTCAAATCAACAATTATCCTAATGCGAAACCAGTACGAATTTCAGAGGTTTGCATAATTTTATTGTTCATCACTTTAAATAACTTTATTCGTCAGACGTCAGTTTCAGTCCTAAAGTTTATATATTTGTTGTTGCCACAGTACATCCACATAAATGATTCAAAATATTATTCGGGTCTCGTTTTAAGCGATTTTATGCGAACGCATCTATTGCATAAAACGAGATATGAGTGTACATACATATGTATATTGATGGGATTGCTTTGATGTTAAGTGATTTTATAAATTGGTATCATATCTAGGAAGATATGAAAATTAAAAAATATAAAACCGAATTATTTATTTTTCTATTTATTATATGAAAATGTAAATTTATTTCAAGATATATTTAAAAATTTTAAGAATATTATAAATATCCAAATATAGGTATTTACTACAGTTATGTTGCTTTCATTTGAACCATCGCTAGAAGTAGCACCTTCACCGTTCCCATTGCTACTACCTCCGTTGTTCGATCCACTACTGATATTTGTGGAGCTGCTATTTCCGGAACCATCTGGTGTACTACCTTCACCATTGCCAGAATCAGCTCCAGATTCAGAATTCTCACCTCCACTGTTATCGTTGGCATTACCTTCGTTGCTTGATTCGCTACTACCATTTTCGGAAGTACCATTTTCGCTTCCACTGTTATTATTACCATTACCATCAGCACCTGCGTTTCCTGAACCACCTCCTTCATTACCTTCAGACCCATTAGCACCAATATCGATTGACAGTGCTATGTTATTACAGTCGCTCATTTCGCTTGGCTCACAAATCATACAATCTTCGGATGACTGACATGCCACTTGTTGTTCCAAAGTTTGTAAACATCCTCTAACAATTTGGCTACCTTCTCGCTTCGCAAAACAGTATTCATTTGGTGTTCGCGATATCAGACATTTTGAAGGAATCAAGTTCTCTGGTTTAGAACGACAATTGATATCCTAAAAAATACGCACTTTTATGAAAGGTTCAAATATTTGAAGCGTAATAATTAATTTCCCATCGTACACTATTAGAATCACACTGAATGCAGTTGAAAGTTTCCGAACCTAAATTATTGCACAAATTTCCATTGCATTTAAAACATTCTGATAATTTTGGTGAGTTTTGTTGATCAACGACTTGTAAGCCAGGGTTACATTTGTTGCGCAACTCTTCGGATAGCTGTTCTAGGCAACCTTGATACACAACAGTCTCTGTTGAATTTATAAAAAAAGAAATATTTTCCATTATATCTTCATAGCTTTTGTATATTTTTAATGTGTGTACACATATTAGCTTTAAATTAACTTACGTCCCTCAAATACGGTTACGCAAATATCGAAATCATCGACACAATTTTGTGTAGCATTATAACTGGTGCGCAAACAATTTATGCCATGGCACCCATGGCATGACCGCTCAGCTGTGACACTGTTCTTGTAAATTTTTAATAGAAAAAGGATCGCAAACGCGATTTCATTACTCAAGAATTGCAACTGCATCTCACAAAATTTTAAATTGAAATGAAACAGGAAATTATCGTTTTTAAATTCTCTATCGTTGTTGATTTGAAACTTTTCATTATATATGCAAGTGTTGTTGGATAGAATTTTCCGCCATTCAATTTTCAAGTGCACTATAATACGAATAGATTCACTTGTCTTATAAGCTACTAATTGTATTTGTTTGTTTGTTTTTTTTTTTTATTTTATGCGATAACTTAACAAGTATTTCCCTTGTTATACCTTCTTTAGTTAATTAAATTGTTCAAGATTCAGAACAGCAGTGCAGATCGACAAAACAACACTTTACTAAAATGTACTGTAGAATCTGAATATTACTTTTCGGTTGCGTATTGTTTTTACTTCTTTAGCATCTGTAAAATCTTAGTTTTCTTATGTTTAAATTCATAAATTAAAATTGCAAGAAACAAAATCATCATTTTTGCAATAAATTGAAGCCTTGATGTCGTCTAGTAGGTAGCTATCACAATATAATATATATATTTACAGCATATAAATTCAAAATCCGAATTGATTTGTAATTTTACGTTATTTAAAATACAAATAAATATTTTAATAAAAAAAGTTTCATAAATAAAGACTTCAATGAAAAAATATGGTTCTGTTAAAAATATTTCCGATTATCTGTATGCGAAAGTATAGGTTAGGTTAGGTTAGAGGACGTGCAACTGTCGGTCAAGACAAGCACAGTACCCGGAGATCGAAATTGACCCATTGTACATTGTCCTTAGGGGAGGAAGGAAAAGGAGGATATAGGAAAATAGGGAAGGGGAGGGAAAAAGGGAAACGAAGGAAACGAAAAACAACAGACACAAAACAACAGAGGTTGAGAGTGCGACTACACTTATGAAGCCCTAGCACCTCTCTACCAGCCCAAGCTGCTAATGAATCTGTGGAGAGCCTTGATGTCGGCTCTCGACACAGAACTCAAGTTCTCAAAGAAGGCCCTGCCAAGGATCCTCAACCAGCCAAGGGCTAGGCAGTTGCAGAGCAGATGTTCGACAGTCTCCAACTCCTCCTCATCGCAACATACCCTGCAATAGTCCGGCTGGGATCTGTTCCAGACCCCCGTCAGCGACCTAATCTCGCAGTGCCCCGTGATAAAACCGAAAGTATAAAGACGGCCGTATTTAATTTGGTTGTATTAGCACTAGCGCAGTGTACTTGAGTATAATGAAAACAGTTTCCTTTTTTTTTATTAACTATTTAAACAATCTGTTTAAAAATTAAAAACTAAGATCATATGATTTCGAAACGAACTAGTGTTCATAGAACACTTTCATTTTCCTGCTGTAACAAATATGCTACCATTTTTTATTTTATTATCACTTTATAAATTTTTTTTCTTTTGACGTTTGTTGAAATAAATTTCTTTTTTTTAATGCCACATTAATTAGAATTATTGAGAGTACATTGTGTTACAGCCGAAAATATTTCAACACTCTAAAAGTCCCAATGAATGACACACAAATCACTTTGAATTTATCATATTGAATAAATTTGTGACTCATAGAATATCGGAATTGTAATATGTATATACGATATATTGTATAATTCTTGTTTTTTTTTAATATTACAGATAGAATTATTTTTTTTCTTTTTTTTATACATTTACACCGAATTTTAATCAGTTAGCTTAATATCCGCAATTAATTATATTTCATGTTTAAAGAATTGTTTGCACAAGAATCACATCCTTTTTTGTAAAGCTTTTTGAGTTTTGTTAATTCACTTTTACTTTTGGGATGAAATTTCCTTTTTCTTTTATTTTTATGTAGATTAACAACACCTACCGATAGCACTATTTATTGATATCAGTAGAAGTCCTAACGTAATTCCGATTAGAAATTTTTGGGGCATCATTTTGCCCAAAAACGCTTGTTTAAACGCGTCCAAAAAATTTTGGCCAACTGAGTTCTATTGTGTTAAATAACAGCTTATTATAGATTCTATTCTATTCATTTCTGTGGTAGCTATAGTCTAGTAGATGGTGTGCTGGCTTATTAGATGTGAGACCACCGTTCAAATCCCAGGTCAGACATCTCCAACAAAACGAAATATGAAGAAATATTTTTCATCAGTTGTCTTCCAGGAGATTTCTGCAAAAGCTCTGCCAGCCATTAAAAGTTTCTCAAAAATTTGTCGTTCAGAGGCAACTTTAAACTGTATGTCCCGCCACTCATGTATAAAATGAATACGCACCACATATGTGGTGTGTAAAACTGGATTGTAATCTCGACTGAAGGGTTATAATGACCGATTATGTATGTTATGTATGTAGCCTAGTTTGAATTTCTTTCCCTATATCTCATTCAACGTAAATATTTCTTTATTTATTCCCACAAGCTCCACAATATTAAATCTTATAATTTACAGTACTGGCTGCTTTTTGTTTCATAATTGGCTAAAATCATCAAAATATGTATGGTGCCCTTATGTGTCATTCACATTGAAAATAATTGGACATTCGGTATTCATAAGACAAAATTATTCGTCATAGACTGAATAATAAACACTTGGTATCATGGGCGTAGAAGTCGCCGTGGGCTAGTGGGTAGTGTGCTGGCTTATTAGACAAAAGGCATGGGTTCGAATCCCAGGTCAGACAACAAAACGAAAAATATTTCTTCAGCGACTTCCTCTCAGCAGATTTCTGGCAAAGACTCTGAGAGTAAAAATTGCCATGAAAAGCTTCTCAAAAATCTGTCGTTCGGAGTCGACTTTAAACTATAGGTCCAGCCATTTATGTATAAAAAAATTAACACACACAACATAAGTAGTGTGAGAAACTAGGTCAATAATCCTGACTGAAGGTTTGTAATGACTAATATGTATATATGTATAAAACAGAATTGTTAGGGTCGGATTGCTATATTATAGAAATAAATTTGAGGTTATTTCATGCTCTCTTTTAACTTCTCCTTAAATGTAACAGCGTAAAGCCTACACCATAGGCACAGATGTTCTTCAAATTAGTATAAAATGATTTTAGGTAAGAATATGTACTTATCTACATGGAATGTAAATGGAATTATTAAGAGCTATTTATTGAATATTTCCTAGTCCAATAAAGGAAAATACCTGGCAACAAAAGTGATTAAAAAATATAAATTTTTTGGAAATTCAGTATTAATTCTGATAACATTAAAATAAATTAATATTGTATTATACAATTATGAAGTACGTGTTTGGAATACTCGAGCGTATAAAACGATATTTTATAGTTCAAATAAAATGTGGAGCAAATATTCTAATCAATATATTAAAGCGATTAGTATTAATGGTGGTATATAATACATATGTAGGTAGTCTCATGCAATATGATTAAATTTAAAGATTTAAATTAAAGATTTGGACATGTACTCATGGAACTACTCAAAATTTTGGAAATTACGTTGTATAGATTGCGGACTTTTATGTTCTGCCTTTCGATTTGAAATACAATTTTTCGTTTGGTAATCTGAACTCGATTTCTTTTCAATGCATGCTTTTTTCATTCCGATCGAAGCTGAATTGCTCTAAGTTGCATTTTTAATAATGGATTAATGGATAATGGTTATTTAAATTTTTGTTTTTTAAACAAACAAAAAAAAAGTAATAGAGTTATAAAATTTAATAAGCAAAATATTTTGTACAATTATGTGAAGATTTCCATTATTTATTGCATATCAAAAAGCTTTTGGTGGCTCTTTGTTAAAGAAATAAATTGTAATACAAATTATAATAATCCAACACTATAGCCTAAATTTTTCCTTTCGAATAAAATCGTAAAGTAACCTTGGTTAAAAAGTGAAGAAGTAAAAGTAAAGAGTGGCACTGTATTATAATTTCAATTGATGGGATAGACCTTTGACAAGAATGATAAACTAAAGATTACGCCATCACGCACACAAAATTAGAACTTTCTGCGCATGTTGAATCAATGACGTCACGCAAAGTGTGTTCCTATTGGCTAATGGCAATGTAAGTTATATTACAGGGCTGCCTACTACTTTCACGTAGTGCACACATTTTTTAGATGAAATGTTAATTTTCACATATGAAAAAGACTTGGAAACCTTTAAAATAGCCCAGCTACGTCATCTAATGGGAAATCATGTGCAAGGCGTAATCTTTAGTTTATCATTCTTAGGCCTATGATAAGTCTTCTGTCAACTTTTGCTACTAAATATTACAATTTTCAATAAATTATACTTTTTTAAAAGTAATTTAAATAAACTAAAAATCATCAAAAGTTCATAAAAAAAATTAAAGGCAGTCAATGTAATGACGAAGATAACAGAGTTCTAAGTCATATGTGATCACTTTCGTAAGGCTGGTTCAGAATAACCATCACCACCAACAATCAACATATCTAAGCTGGTGGTGGAAAAATCATTTCTGAAAGATTGCTGTCAATATATATATTTTTCTTTTTGAAACTTAAAATTTTCATAAATTTTCCTTAACCGTGTTATATTAAATATCACCGTGTAAAAACAGAATCAATTTTTTCTCTAGGCTGTGTTATTAAAAAACCGTGTAAAAACAGAATTGGGTACGTTAACCATTAAGTGTTGATAATATTTGTACATATTTAATAAAAATATTTATTCCCGAAGTGTATACATATCTGGGTTAGGTTAGGTTAGGTCGGAGTGGTAGCTCTGATATCACAAAGCTCACTTGAGCACGCATGGCGTCCGTTGTGATGACACTGGTGAACACAGTTCCTTTACTAACCAAGTTCCGCCAAATCAGGAAAAAGGATGAAGTTGGTCAGCGCAAGGGTTGCACATATACATATCTACATTAGAGGTACTCACCAAACACGAACTTGTGCGAATTTCAAAAAAATCTGAGACCCGTATTTAATTAAATCGACTAATGATTAAAATACGTTAATTTGGCATTTTTATTACAAACAACCCTGAACAAAAAATTCAAAAAAATTTTTTTTATAGAATATTCTTAAAAAAGGATATGGATGATCGTCCTTGAACAAATTGTATATACTGTTGTACGCGCTTTACAGATTCTCAAATTAACAAAATATTCAAAAATAGCCTCTTTTTCAAAATAGTCCAGCTAACCAGAGGTCGAACCTGGAGCCGAAATATTTTAAATGCCGTCATAAAAAATACCAATGTTCATTTTGAGGGGGGTACACTTTGCACGAATTTCACTTCCATACAACTTGAGTCGCTCTAATCTACATATGCTTAAATTTAAAGTGTGAATACAATTAATATTTGTCATTATTTTTCAATACATTCCTTTAAGTACATTACGAGCAGTACATACACATTTATGTGTGATCCGTTGAAAGAATGTAAAAAACAAAGATTAAATTCTTTAATTTCATTCATTATCATTCATTGAAATGGATTAAAATTTCGATGATGACTTCGTCCATGAAAATTTCTATTAAAACATTTATTTTGTATTTGTTAAAAAATTAAAACAAAGTTTTTTTTGATGAGGTAAATAAAATACGAGTAAATACTTCAAAATCTTAATTGTTTGAGAATCTATTGGGATTGATAATTTTGAAGAGTTGTTATCGCAACAGCGGACTCATTTTAAAACATTTTGTTGAAATAGAAACGAAATCTATAAAAAGGTTTCTAATTAATACAATTAAAATTAGACCATTTCATTGTGAGCAGAAAGGAAAATGCAATCGGCTTTATTTGGTGCGTTCGTAGCAGTTGCTATATTCAGTCTATTTGACTTATCAGAAGCCAATAAGGCTAAGACTTGTTATACTTGTGAGGGCATTAATTGTATGCGCACTTCGTTGGCTACCACCAAAACATGTTCAGATCCTTTGGATTATTGCGTGACAGTGTTTGAGA
The DNA here is from genome assembly GCA_014635995.1 of Sarcophaga peregrina. Lineage (NCBI taxonomy): Eukaryota > Metazoa > Arthropoda > Insecta > Diptera > Sarcophagidae > Sarcophaga > Sarcophaga peregrina. The sequence goes on from CM025793.1 coordinate 59,216,546, forward strand.
AATGTAAGTTCGTTTTAGATTTTAAGACAATTCAGAAATAATTTCATTTTTTAACTGTGTTCTAGTCAATGTTATACAAAAAGGATGTTCGTATGAGGTACCAGAACATTTGCGCAAGCGTTGTGATGCCAATACCGTGGAATGTCACAAATGTAACTCAGACCGTTGCAACAATTTGGGGCAGGCGCAATTTGCTTGCCTTCAATGTGACTCAAGTAAAGTGAGTTTGTAAAGTTGCAAATAATTTTCAAATTTCATTCCTATGACATTCTTGACAGGATAAAAATTGTGCCTCTGCGGCTTCACAGATAGAGGCAACTCGCTGCTCATCTCCAACAGCTCCCAATTCGTATTGTTATGTTAAATATGAAAATGGTGGAACGAAACGTGGCTGTTCCACTACTGTGGAGGATCAACTCGCCTGCTATTCTGATGCCAACTGCTCGCTTTGCTTGGTCGGCGATATTAGCGGTTGCAATGTAATCGATTTTCAACCCGGAACCCGTGCCAATCGCTTTTAGATTGCAATCAAATAGCATAAATTTCTAAATTAAATTTTCTAAAATTATATCAGCGCCAGTACAGGGCAATAAATTAATTCTAATGGCATATTAGTGGTAGTCTGGTTGACATTTAATAAAGTAATTTAATTAATTCCTGATAAGATAAATGATAAATGATTAAATAAATTCTTAATAAAAACTAATTGAAACTGTTATGTTCATTGACGGGCTTACATTTTTAGGATTTTATAAAATTAAAAAAAAAAATTATGATCTATTGTTTAGAACTGTTGTTTGAGGGATTTTGGGAGTTTGGCGACAAACTTGCCCTGGACTAATAACTGTTAACACCACAATGGTTAACACGTTTATGCATCATATTGTGAAATAAAGACTTATTATTACTGTTTTAGCTAAAGAAAGATTTAAAAAAAAAATTACAATTCAGTTGTATCAGCTTTATCCTTAAAATCATATTAATCAAAATCATTTACGACGTAGTATTGCTTTTAAAAGTTGAAGTGAATTAAAATATAAAAAATTTATTTGTCGTAATACTATATTAAAAAAATTGGTTCTGTTATTCTGTACTGGGCAAGTTGTCCAAATCCATGTTCTTTCTTTCATTTCAAATTCCATTTTATAAACTTATCATATACAGTGGCGAACAGAAGTGAGTGCGTGTTCACGATACTAATTTTTATCATCTACAAAAACAAAACGATGCAAGCAAAAAAAAAATAAATTTATTTTATTTTTTTATTTTATTTTTTACAAATAGCAGTAAAAACAACAATAATTAATGAAATGAATTCAATGAGTTTGAATGAAAAAACGAAAATAACCCACATAAATTCAATATTGCATGTTTCAAGAAAATTGAAAAAACTAACCCAATTTCAATATTTGGTCCATAGACCATTATAATAGAAATAGCTTGATTTACGGAGTTTGACATGTTTTCTATCAAATTTTAAATAACATCTTTCGGAATTCGATTCCATTCCGCATTTACACGATTCCAAAGTTTGTCCATGTTTGTTGGGGCTGTTTCGTACAGTACGAGTCGACTTTTCACGAATGACCAAAGATTTTCAATAATATTGAGATCGGAACTTTGTACTGGCTATTCCCTCAATTGTAAATTTTGTTTCCCACTCTATAACACGTTCCCCGAAAAGTTGTTAAACTTGGACTCATCAGACCAGATAACGCGTTTTCAATCAGATGGGAAGCAGTACAGTTGGCGGAGATCCGGGCAACGTGTTCAAAGATACAATGTACAGCAAATTGTTAAACATGGTGGTGGAAATATAACGGCTTGGGGATGCATTACATGATGGCATGTTGGCCCTCTATATTTAGTATATGGTATCATGCGAAAAAAGACTATCTACAGATTCTGAAAATCCATATTCTGAATTTTATGGACAAATGAGCTTATCCCTTGGGAAATAAAATTTTCAATTGATGGAATGGAAAGAAAGAAATATTTTGAAAAGTTGTATAGAAATGTATGATTAAATTTATTGACTTTCCTGAATTAGAATAGTGTTACAATACACCACGTTAACGATAATAAAATGGTATAAATTGGAATCTGTGCAGCACTGGATTCAGTAACATTGCTTTCAACGTCACGATTACAAGCATCACTTTCACTGCCGGGCAGGCACATGGAGCAAGATGTGTCATCCAAACATTTTACTTGTTCTACGGAATCTATTAAACAACCTCGTTCAATATGATCGGAAGATTTACGAGTGAAACAATAGCTATTTGGGCTGGTTGAAGCAGGACATCGACTAGCGACCATATCGGAAATGTTGCTGGTGCAATCGGAATTCTAGTTGCAATACAAAATGTTATATTAAACATAAAATCAATTAGTAACCATGTTGTATATGTAATAAATTACCTCCTTCGAATTACATTGCAGACACGATATGGCTCCCCTATTATTACAAAGACTCGTATAGCAAATATGGCATTTGTCGTCAGAATTATTGTCACATTGACTTCGATAAGATTCGGGCAACATCGAGTAACAGCCCTTAGCAATAACAGTTACTAAAAGATAATTATTCAATTAAAAATTCCCATTACATAAATAATTAGCGATGATTATGAAATTACTTCCGTCGAAAACAATTGCACAATTATCCATTGCATCGATGCATGCGGTCTTTTCGTTAACTTTCGATGTTCTTAAGCAGTTGATACCCTCACAGCTGAAACATTCCTTCGATTGAGCAACACGTAATAACATTACTAAAGCAATAAAAGTTGTTAAAGTTTTTAAACGTCCGCCTAACATTTTGATTATAAAGTTTAAAATCTAATAGCGTTTAAATTTGGTACTTGTCTAACGAATGCTCCGGCAACAACTAAGATTTAAAATTTTCTACAATCAATTGACAAAAATTCGTGTTGACTTGAATGAAATAATTAAGAAAATGATAAGTGCATCGAAATTATTGTAAATAAGTTTATCAAGAACTCTATCTTGAGAGCCAAAACATACTCGCACTTGACAATCACTGATAATAGAAATGATTCTCAATGCAACGATTGTTTAACTGCTGAAAGGTTATTCATTTTGTTTATCTAATGATTTAATCGTCATGAGAAAAGAAAATCTCAATCACTCAGGGGATTTTTGTTTATTTGTTTATAATTTTTTTAATGTAAATAATTTTTTTTTAATAATTTAAGTAAATAATTCTATTGTTAACTAATAACGGCAGTCTCCAATGTTCCCGACCTCACAATAATTAACACGTTGACTGCCGACTACGAGATAACTCGTAGATTGCGTTCTCTTCTAGGGAGCCAAGATAGCTCGTAGATTGCGTTCTCTTCTAGGGAGCCAAGCTACGAGTTATCTCGTACTCACAAATGTAAAAAAATCAAGTTGTCGTTTTTTGGCTAGTTTTCAGAAAATTGCCGTGGGGCAGTTAATGTGTTAAATAAAAAAATTAACGGTTTGGAAGCTTTCAGAAGAATACAATGATTCATAATATATATTAGACTAGCTAGGATATTATATATTAGACTAGCTGACCTGGAGAACTTTGTCCCACCCAAAATTGATTTTTTTAGTGCCCAAAACAGTACATATATTTTTTATATTTGTTGTAATATACTGCATAAAGCGCTGATGAAGTTGTAGTTGTTGTAATCGCACCAAAACAAAAACTAACAGACTTATATGTTATATATATACATATGTACATATGTAGTTATAAACCATCGAAATAGTCGACTTATAGGTATCTCTTAAAGGGAGAGGATTGCCATGCCCATTTTTGGTCAGTTTGTCTACTGTACGAACTTACACACCAAATTGCTAAATATTAAATTTTAATGATCTGCCACGCCCTCTTCACATTTAGGGATATGAAAAATATATGTTGTCCGATTCTCATGAAAATCAGTCGATCCATTTCAGAGGTGTTTAACCACTAACCCCCTAACATGAGCATTTTATATATTAGACTTTAGACTTTTTGATCTCAAAAACAAGACGATCGGACTTAATATTTCAGAGTTTTAACTAAAAATAATTTTAGATAGTTATGTATATAAATATATACATACATATATGGGGAAAAAATACAAAATAAAAATTATAATTTAAATTCAGTTATATCTGGTCGGTCCGGACATCTAAATTTGGTTGTTTAATACTTCGTTTTCTTGTACATCAATAACGCCCTAAATTCTCAATTAGTTTGTATTTAGTATTATGTTACAGCAGTTCAGGTATCAACAGAGTGCTCCCAATGTTTCCAATTTAGCAAAGAATTCTTTGCAGGTCCGAAGTATTTACCCGTCTATTTAGCCAAGCGATTATATTATTGCACGATAATGCTCTCCTTAATGACACATTTCAATTTGTATAAACATTTTGGATCAATCAGGACCAAAAGTTAAATTTTTGATTCATTATTTCGATCATCAAATGTCCAAATCTTGTACGTTTTTTCTTTAACGTGATACATAATTAAATTTCTTCCTTGGAAATCTAATCTGTATGCTCCTATGGACTTAGAAATTTTGCCTTGTAGAATAAAATTTCTTCTGTGCCGTTCGGGAACTAATTGCTTTTCTGATGCAACAAGATCAAAATACTCGTACATTTTTCGATACTGCAAATGGCTAAGTAACATCGTAACCCTTTTAATTCTTTCCAAATATTTAGTTTTACTTTTAGCTCTGCTACATTTATATTCTCAATTGTTCGATGGTTATTATATTATTTGGTGTTTTCTCTTTCTCTGTTTTCGCGAAAAGTCGAAGTGTTGTAACCTGCCAGTAGTCAATTTCATGCTTTTGATTTTGATGTAAAATTCTCTTGATCATCGTCTGTTCGTTCACATTCATTAATATTTACAGTTTAATTCTTTTATGATTCGGCGACAAAGATTCAGAGAACCAAAAAAACAAAAATAACATCTAACGAATACTGCAAATTAAAAACTTGATTATTCGCATACACATGCATGTCAAATACACACACACACACACACACAGATGTATAGATATTTATACATGGACGTATATATTTCAATTGCACTCAGTCACTTCAGTTTCCCAGTCAGCCATTCAATCAAAGCAGTCAGATATAATGTTGGTAAAACACGATCATCAAAGAGTACATACTTCTGCATGTATGTAGATCCATACATTCCTATTGCTTATCAACTAACATACACTTCAGTTTATATTAATAAGTACAGTAATTATTTTGTATTTAAATTTATTTTTCCTTTTATGTCTTTACAACATTTAATTCTTAAATAAAAAAAATTAAAAGTAATTGTGAAAGGAATAATTAATTTACAAATTAACTAATTAATTAAAATTGTCATCCAACCCATAGAAAAACTTTTGAAAGTAATAGTACAATAAATGTATAGCAGATCTATTGGGTTGTTCGGAAAGTAATTCCGTTTTTTCCCAACAGATCATTTAAAAGTATTATTGTTTTTTGGCGTATAACGTAATGTATAATTTTTATATGATTTGAGGGCTACAGTCAAAAGCGGTTATAAGTTCGTAATAAACGGGATGAAGTCACAGAAAAAAATATAAAAAACAAAGAATTTTCTTCATTTATTAAAAACAAAAAGTATTTTTTTTATTAAAAACCAAGAATATGTGTCAATTCTTTTTGTCTAGCTGCTGATTAAAGATACTGAGTTCTAATTTAATCCTGCCATATTAAATAGAAGTAAAGACTATTGCCACACTTTTTTCTGATAAACTTTTTTCTGAGGGTTCATTATAAAGAAGTTAAAATGTATGAAATTTAATTACTGGGACCATTTAAAGTAGTTCCTTTTAACCGAAAATTCATTATAAAAGAGTTCGTAATAAACAAAGTTTTTTGTACGAAAATTGTCATAAAAACGTTGGGACTTGAAAATATGTACGTAATAACCAAGAATTCGTTACAACCGAGTTCGTTATAACTGAGTTTGACTGTATATAGTAAGGCTTGTGTATGAAAAATTCCAATTAATTATACACATTAGTTTAGTGCCCTTTTAAATATGGAAAGCGATAAGCAGCATTTTCGACATAACTTACTGTTTTACTACAGAAAGGGTAAAAATGCTGTTCAAGCCAACAAGAAATTGACCAATGTGGGGAAGGCCGGTTGAAGCTGATAAAGACACGATAAAAGTATTAGATAATGCTAATCGGCGAATAACAAGACGTGAGATAGGATTGAGATTAAATTTATCAAATTAAATATAATTTAATAAAGTACAGTAGTCGCTCACAAATTAGAACCGCTTTGTTTTTGGTTCAGTTTTAATTTCTGAATTATTCTAATTTCTAGACACTTTTTTTGTGCACGTGTATTAAATTTCACAAATAAACTAGCCACAAAATATATTAATGCGACAAAAAAACATCGAATATGGAAAAACGTATATAATTTGTTGATTCCCCTTTTTAGTTTTACAGGAAAAAGGAGTTTGAGGATTTCTTGTCTTAAGATAGCAAAAAAAAAAAAACTCAGAAATTAAAATTTTAAATTCGAATTTTAGAGCGTATAATGTATCGCAAGCACTGATTCTAATTTCTGGAATATTTAATTACTGGAAGTTCTAATTTGTGAGCTTCTACTGTATTCGTTAATTATACAAAACCTGTCTTTCATTTTCACAAAAAAAAAAAAATTAAATTACTTTCCAAACACCCAATAAATAAACATGCATATATATGGATGTATGTGCATATGTAGATACATAATTTCTCGCACCACTTCTATTGTTTATAAATGTTTAAAGTCGACTTCTCATGATAGATTTTTGGAAAATTTTTCATAGCAATTTTGTTTTCTCACAGAATTTTTGTCGGAAATTTTGCTAAGAGACAGTCGCCAAAGAAATTAGTTTTCATATTTAGTTTTGTTAGAGATGTTTTTAATAAGCCAACACATTACCTACTATCTCATAGCGACTTCTAAGTTAATGGGAAATATTTTTCAGAATTCTGATATTGTATATATTTGTCTCTATCATATGCATATATACCAGAGATCAGCAATGAGTATTCAAAACGATGAGTAGATTCGAGTCATACTTATAATTTCTGATACTTATACGCATTCATACTTATTTTAATATGATATTCGTACGACTCATATTCAAAGTTGAAAGTACTCGTCGTATTCATACTTAACAACACATGTTATTGGCTTCCACTCGTCTCTACTTAGCATTTACACGAAGTACAAAATAACTACTACGCTCACAAGAAGATTCTGTGTATGCTTTGCTTGTTGCCTTTGTCTTTTCTTTCTTCTTTGGTTGTATATGCAACAATAACAAAGGCTGTAAATTTTGATGAATGATTCGAACCACTTGAATCACTTATAATTATTATAAGTACTTTTCTAAATTTATAATTCAGAATGGGTAGGCGTATGAATCAAACACATTTCGAATGTTGTGAGTTTAATGTCAACGTTTTACTCATACTCGTTGTAGCCTGTACTTATAAATCAATGATGTAGCGAGTACGAATGAATCAGAGTAGATGAATTTCAACTCTGTTGATTCACTCGTACCCAAAATTGCATGAGTGCTTATGAGTAGCGGAAAAACGATTCATTGCTGATCTCTACTATATACGATTGCATGTGACATTGTAAATTCGATTTGCACGATTCGAATGCACCTTTCATGTTTTTAATTCAATTTAAGCAATTGGGATCAAGTTGCAAATAATAATGACAACGTCATAAAGTAAAAAATATTTGATCAAATGTGAACCAAATCAAATTGTGACCACGTAGAAGGTTTTTAAAAATGATTTAAAATTTTACACAAAAATTCTAAATACTCTGGACATCCAAATTTAGCTACTTTTGATTTAAATTAAATTACAATGAATGTGAAATCATCGATCTTATTATGCGTAATATAGTTTTCACTGACAGTAGGAATAAAAGAGTTGGATAGGATGATAATTGTATGACTTAAAAAAATTTATGTAAATACAAGATAACCTATTGGATAATATTTTAGAAAAACTAGTTAAACATATGAAAGAATTTCGTTGGATTTCGTGAAACTCAGAATAGTTAATTAAAAGTGAGTTTATAAGGATCTAATTTTAATATTTGCTCTTATTTACAGGGTGGCTTTCGTTTGCAACTTCTAGATGCTCTGGATCGACCTCTGGTGGACTTAACACCTCAAGTTAACGGTGCTGAATTTATAAGAACAGATGTAACGTAAGTAATGAGTACAATTTTTCCTTTTCAAAGCTAAATAGAACGTCTACAATTTTTAAATTTCAGAGCCCAAACATATCAAGTGAATCTGCCTACAGATTTCGATTGTCACAATTGTACTCTGCGCTTATTGCGTCAGGCTGATGAATGGTCAAGTGGTTATCGTTTCTGGTCTTGTGCCGATGTTGATATAAAACAGCGTAAAGAGTTTAAGGAAACTTGTTCGGGAAATGGAAAATATTTTCCCTCACGTTGTAAGTGTGAGAAAAATTTTTATGGGCCTCAGTGCCAGTACAAGGATGAATGTTCCAGTAATCAGGACTGCGGTATCCAGGGTAAATGTATAGATCTAGAGGGTACTTCATTGCCACGAAAACAGTGCTATTGCAATTTTGGATGGTATGGCTTCGGTTGCAATAAACGATCAGCACATAAGAACATTGATTTTGACTTGAGCCCTTACTCCATGAAACAATTGTCAGCAGATTATAAAATGTACTGGCGCCTATTACAAGAACAGAAGGAAATAGAAGTTGTTTTAAAAGTAAATGGAACGTCGTGGGTTGGTTTCGGTTGGCGACCACGGTCGTTGACTAAGGAATGTAAAAACTTTCCTCTAATTAAGGATATTGGAGATTTAACTACTGCTCTACATAGCTCTGCTTCAGCTGAACCAGAACCAAAATCGGAACCAGAACCAAAATCAGAACCAGAGCCAAAATCTGAGCCAGAACCTAAATCTGAGCCAGAACCAAAATCCGAACCGGAACCTAAATCAGAACCAGAACCATCATCTGAGCCGGAACCAGTCTCTGAACCTGAACCCAAATCAGAACCTGAACCTACAACAGAGCCCGAACCAAAATCAGAACCTGAACCAACATCCAAATCAAAGCGCGTTGCCGACAATGACAATCCCTCGTTGATGACAGGAGTTTCATCCGTTGCTACCAGTGTTACATACCGTGTTAGTACGTCTGCAGGTCGTAGACGACGGGATGTATCAGGTAAATTATAAATTATTTTCTATTTTTATTTCGGTCAAGGTTTCTTTACAGAACAGAAACTAATAATCCAAAATAATAAAATAAAAAACACAACACATTTTCCGTACAAGTTACACCAACAATATTTTTCTTTTCTATCTTAACTAATAATGAGAAGATACAACTGAATCTATTAAACATTCTGAACAAGAGCCACAGTCACATGCAGAGCCGGAACCTAGTTCCGAACCGGAGCCTACTTCGGAACCAGAACCTAAATCGGAACCAGATCCTAAATCGGAACCAGAACCGAAATCTGAACCAGAACCAAAATCTGAACCAGAACCAAAATCTGAACCAGAACCTAAATCTGAACCAGAACCGAAGTCGGAACCAGAACCTAAATCTGAACCAGAACCGAAGTCGGAACCAGAACCTAAATCTGAGCCAGAACCTAAATCTGAACCAGAACCAAAGTCGGAACCAGAACCTAAATCTGAGCCCGAGCCTACTTCCGAACCAGAACCTAAATCTGAACCAGAGCCTAAATCTGAACCAGAACCTAAATCTGAACCGGAACCGAAATCTGAACGCAGATCTGAACCTGAACCCAGATCTGAACCTGAACCCAGATCTGAACCTGAACCTGAATCAACAAGGAAGACTGTTGCTCCTCAGTCAGGTATAACAATATAACCAAATCTTTCACTAAAAACTTATTATTCCACTGAATCAAATCTCAATATTATTCATATTGTTAATCATTCAACAACAACTTTATTTGATATCGCAAATTATAATCCCATGAAATATTTAAATTTGTTCTGTTTTCTTTAATTATTATAATTATAATTAATATTTAATTATAATAAAATTTTCCAGATAATAAAAAATACAAATTGAATGCCTATACACCTATACATGACTTTAATCCTATGGATTGTACAGATATTGTCATTGGTTCAGCTAGGGGCATGGCTAGTCGTATTGGTGATTATTATACGCGCGATAGATCAACACCACGCCATGACGAGTTCTATGGAGGCAAGAGTGATTTGACTTTGGCAACTGGTTTCGAAAAGGATGGAGTCACAACAATTATTTTTCGCAAGAAACTAGTTGCCAATGAACCTACCGATCATACTTTAGATGACGACTTGACTCATGTCATTTGGGCTAAAGGTCAAGAAGCCGATAATTATGTTCATGTACCAGCATCTGGCATCGAAACTGAAATGTCTTCAGTCAAGGACTTTTATAAACCCGATGAGCTTAAATACCACGGTCACAAAATGCAACGCGGAGTGACTCAAATTAATTTTTTCGGTCGGTTTGGTAGACATAGTTTGCCAACGTATATACTCTTTTAACATGTTCTTTTTTTGTCTTCATTTCAATAGAAAAAGAGAAAAAAGAAAAGACCAGAGAAGGTAATGACGACAGCAACGTTTTAGACAACGATTGTTACGGTCACTGGAAGTATCCTTCGGATTGTTCGCCTCAAAATCACACCTGCCAATATTATGCATCGTGGGAAACAATTGGACGAGGGGATGATATGCGCTGGCATATTGAAACCACTAACACCCAAACGTGGACGGGCATCGGTTTCAGTAACGATGAAAAAATGTCTCAAACTGATTCAATTATTGGATGGGTGGATCGTAACGGCCGTCCCTTCCTAATGGATACTTGGATTAATGGCTACTCTTCCCCCAAATTAGACGATCGCCAAGACATTGTCGATGCATCTGGACGCATTGAAAAAGGCGTTACGACTTTAGAATTCACCAGAAAACGTGTCAGCAATGATGAGCAGGTGTGTACATTATAATTAAATTAGATTTGTAATTAGAAGTAGTTATTGAGCTATACAAAAAAAGTTTGCAATTACCATCTTAAAAAAAATATTTTTATTACCATTAAATTAAATTTCTTAATTATAAATTAAAAAAATTTTATTTAGAGTCATAAATAAAGAAAAATAATTAAAACTAAGTAGTCGCTGTCTAGGTCTAGGTAATGTGTTGGCTTATTAGACGTAAAGCTCGGGTTCGTCAGGCATCAAAACGAAATATTTCTTCTGCGACTATCTCTCATCAGATTTCTGACAAAAACTTTGAGGGTAAAAAATAGCGATGAAAAGTCGACTGTAAACTGTAGGTCCCGCTAATCGTGTATAAAATTAACGCACACAAATCATAAGTGGTGTGAACAGCTAGGTCGTAATCCTGACCAATTATGTTTGTAATCAAAACTAAAATTGTCGATATTATGTGCCATAAAAAAAGACTTGTACACGAAGGAAATTTTTCTAAGAACTGCAAATTGTTTTTGCATGAAGACCTTTACTTAGAAGTCTTCTTGTATTTTTTACGTTCTGTCAACAAGTTCATCATTGCTCGACGTTCACACATACATAAGTATATGTAAAGGGTGTCCCAGCAAGACTACGTTTTATAATTTTAAAGCAAAAACCCCGTGTGTTTTGAAATAGCTGTGAAATTTTCTTAGATGGTAATGAAGACATGCTCCGTTTAAGTTTTTTTCTTCACTGAGATGTGGCTGTATCACATCGGTGACACGTTGCCAATTGGCAAGTTACCGTTTTTTGAGATGAGTTTAAGTTTTCTTAAATTTTGTTTTCCAACAAAACAAATTTTATCAAAAAAATTCAGTTTTATTTTTTTCCCAATAATTTCAATAATAATAACACAAAATATTTAAATTTAAATACAAAATATTTTATTAGAGCCGGGCAAAAGTAGCAAAGAAACACCAAAGCGAGTTTCCAAATAAAAAGTGATCGTAAACTAGCAACTTTCCCCATTCGCCTTGAATATTTCCAACCGGGGGCCTGAACATCCCGCTTCTGTAACTAATTTATTCCTGTTACTCTTATTAATCATTCTCATTGCTGAGCATTTCCCAAAATTATAGAGTTTACTGGCACTGTCTAGAGGACATTTATGGTGGGAACTTGTCTCCTATTAACCTATTCCTAATATTCATGGTTATGGTCGTCATTGCCACTGTTATGCCCATGCAAGTCCGAACTCGACCTGTGCTGTTTTCAAGAATGTCTATACAAGGCGTTACATTACATTTACGTGTCAACTATGTATATTTACATTTTTAAATAAAATATTGTGTATTTTATTAGAGCCGGGCAAAAACAGCAAAGAAACACCAATAGAGGGTACCGGTATCCGGTGATATCTTTACACGTTTTGGTATTTTGTAGAAAACAAAATATACAAACCATAATCCAAAATTGAATTAATTTAATAATTATTAATTAAATTAATATTAATAATAATAATTATAAATGAATAACATTTTAGGATTTATCATTTACCGATGACCACTGCCTGTATTTGTTTTTCCCAGTACTGGGAGGTGCTTTCAATGCCGTCAATAAGAAAATTCGCAAACATGAGTCTATTCCAGCAATTTCATCTACACGTGTTTGTATAAAATCCTGTGGCAAGGGTAAGTAACAAGAATTGTGTTTCTTTATATTGAAATAAATATTTTAAAGACATCCACTTATGATTTAAACATAGAACTTGAAAGTATTTTAAATGTACCCACGACACCGGCACCAAATCGTTTGACCTATGCAGTAGGTGTTAAACTAATGAATTTAGCTGAAAGTTTTGAAGCTCCCAAACCGGGTACAGTTGAGTTTAAGAATTTGGCAGCTACTATTTCCGATTCCTTCAACGGTGTACTGAACGATATACCCGGTTACTACAAGACCGATATTTTAAGTTTCGAAAAGTAAGAAAATACTTGAGGTAATATTTGTTGAAAATGAAATATAATATTCCAATGTCGTTTGCAGAGACGGTGCTACTTCAATGATTGCCAAACTTCAAGCCATGTTTGATAAGGACGACTACGAAAAGGGTCAGGCCTTAGCCACAAATAATATACCTGAGGATATTAAAGAATCGGAAATGAAAGATGGTGATATTATTAAAACCGCATTGCTAGATAAAATTGCTACGGGTAAAGTGGGCTCACTTACAGTGGACCCACAGTATTTAGATTTTCAGGCTTTAGAGTGTAAGTTTTGTGGAGTCGTTAGTAATTTTTTCATTTTAATTTGCATGTTTTAAAATATTTCCGTTATTAAATTTCTAGATAAATCTGTGAATAATTCTGAAGATACAAAATTGTCATTCTTTGAATTGTCAGAAGTACGTTTATACACAGTTTTAGGTTTAATTGCTGCCTTAGTATTTATAGCTCTTATCCAAGCTTCATGTACGATTTATAAGACATCCAAAAAGAATAAATCAAATAAGGTAAGATGAATTCCGTTATGATTTTATGAATATTATAAATATTATTATTTTTCATTAAAACCGTATTGTTTGGTGCTGAAATGAGATCAAATAGATTGCACAATATGAGTGAACATCGAAGTTGAATGTTAAAGAAACAAAAAAAAAAAACAACATTTTTTTTGATAAATACAACATTCTAACTATTGTCAAAGTATTTTATGGTCACATTGTCTGACTTATGAAAATGAGATTAGAAAAAAGCAATAATTTTTTATTCCTGGTTTGTTTGTAAAACAGTAAAACAGTAAAACAGATTTTTCAAAACTGTGATAATCATAAGTTTTTTGTATTTTATCTGCAATACTTATGTTAATTACTCTGATAGCATACTTAATTTTAATTTAATTTACGCATTTCGTCTATTTTAGTAGTTGTAAGTGGCAATATAAAACTTAAATTGTTATATCGCTCAGCAGCAAAGTTATCAGTAACTTCTAATAAAGACTTTTCACCGTTTAAACATGGTACTTTTACAAAATGTATCAACTTTCGATATTCTATAATATTGTTCGTAGATTGTTAGTATACTCTGTATTGAGAGAGCGGGCAAACATACTGCATCCTAAAATAGAATCGACCACATGAACGCATTTAAAAATCGGCGGGAACTATCAGTTGATATAGAAGAAATCGTCTCGATAATATTCTGTTATTATATTAACATGTTTAAATGCCCATTGAGTTTTGTTTCAATATTGTTTTCAATACATTCATGCGGTGTTCACTATTGCAGTGCACTCTATTGTACAATTTTAATATTTATTTTGTATAAATTAAATCAATTAAACATTAAAACAAACATATTTTAAAACAATAAATACTTTAAAGCTTATTTATGTAATACCCGATGAATGGCGGATATATCAGCAAAGGCAACATCAACGCTACTATCAACCTTCTAGTGATTTGTAAAGAAATCCTTTAAAAAAATATTAAAAAAAATAAAGAAAAATAAAAAAACAAAATCCTAAACAACGCCTGTTTTCCCACTACCATGAAAATGACAAACGAATTTATGAAATTGAAATCCAAAAATTAATTCACCATCACTAACTGCAACAAAAAAACAAAAAAAAAAAACAAAACAAAAACAAAGAAACAATAACAGAATTTATGTATTTTAATGCGGCTGTTTCTTTAAAATTTTGCAATTCTTTATTACAATTGAAAACAAAGTAAAACTTAAAGTATTTTTTAATTGGAAAACCTAATTAATTATTAAATGAAGAATTTCACATACATACATACAAACCTCATAAGCGTGTGTGTGTGTGTGTGTGCGTGTGAGATGTGCATTTTTTATAACCGTCCATAGATTTTGGTAATTAAAATTCTATTTAATTATCCTGTATTCTGTGTAACTAATCTTCTACTAGTACTACTACTACTACTACTACATGTGGCTTAATTTCTTCCATTTATTTATTATTCATTTTCTTTTTAATATATACTCTCTCTACTCCTTTCTCTTTCCTTCACTAAATAAGTATCTATCTGTCATTCCCTTCTAATATTATTAATTTTATTCCTTTTTGGTTTCTCTGTCTCACCGAGTATTAATCGAAATCAGTCAGCATTTGTTTTATGCTATTTTGTATTTGTGTTCTTTCATCTAATCTTTTTAATTTTTAATTATTTATTTATTCTAATACCGCGTATTACGTACTAAAAAGAATGCTTAAAAGAATTTTGATTCGTTAGTATTTTACGTTTCGTATTTAATCTAATATACAAAATTCTCGCTTCAAAGTATGGATCAACCGATGTTCATGAGAGTAGGTTCAAGAATCGTACAACATATATTTCTCATATCCATAAATGTTAAGAGGGCGTGGCAAAATCGTTAAAATTGAATATTTAGGTACATATTGATGGTAGACGAATAAAATTTGGTGTGTAAGTTCATAGACTCGATATCGACAATCCCACCAAAAACGGAAGTGACAACCCTCCTCCTTAAAATGATGTCTATAAATCTTAAACTACTGAACCGATTTTAACCAATATAATTTTGTTCGAAAGCTTATCAGATTTAGATAGTTTTAAAAAAAATCGATATAGCAAAAAGTAGGCGTGGCAAACCCTTAAAATTGAATATTTAGGGTAGGGTATTCGTAGAGGAATGAAATTTGGTGGGTAAGTTCGTAGAGTCGGTATAGACAAATACACCAAAAATGGGCGTGGCAGTCCTCATCCTTTAAGAGGCATCTATAAGTCGGCTAATTTGATGGTTTATAACTAGATATATACATATGTAATATGTATGTCTGTCAGTTTCTGTTTTAGAGCGATTACAGCATCAGCGCTTTATGCAGTGTATTACAATAATATATAATGTGACGTGTTTTAGGCAATAAAAAATCAATTTTGGGCGTGACGGAGTTCGCCGGGTCAGCTAGTAACATAATTTTGAGTATAGCAGCATATTTCGAGGACAGGTGAACTTTTTGAAATATTAAATTAAAACTACTTTTTTTGCTTGGTCAAAGGATTGTTGATTTGTTCATACAAGAAACTTTAAATGGAAACAAATTCTCATGATGAAAAGGATATAAACAATCATTTAAAATTGTTGTAAAATTAAATAAAATTAAAATTTGAAAGAAATATGCAACACCGACAAAATTTATTCACACATACTTATTTACTGAATTGATTATTTTAGCCAGAATTGCAACCTAGGTGGTCTAAAGGTTAAATTCAATCTCCGAACCACAGATTTTTAAGACTCTTTCAATGGCATTTTTATTTACTCTGAAGGTTTTTGCCAGAAGATGGGGATGGGGAAAAGTTGTCGAAGAAATATTTTTTTTATATCGTTTAGAACCATCGGAAAGCAGTACACAATAGAGAGTAGAAGTGGATAGAAGGTATTTGCTGTTTTGACGACATTTTCTTCGTCTGACGTAAACACAATGTTTTAATTTCCTAACAAAGGAATTATGCAGAGGCGCGAAGTCATTAAATCGTGGTTTCATTAAATATAAGAATGAGTAAAGGGATGGTCGTCAGAATCATAATCGACTTGGATTTGAAACATCAGGTTTCAGATGATTCTAAGCAATTCACGAATCATAATCAATCAGAAACTCGATTTTGATTTTTTAATGATACGTACTTTTGGATTTTCGACGACGATATATAAGTAGCTTTTATAACTTTTGAGAAAATTTTTAGAAAAAGATAATAAATACAAAATGTAAAAGGTTCTAATAACAAAGTCACATATGAAGATTTATATTTAAGGAGAAAATAATAATTGTTCGGTAAAATGTTATTTTCATCATGTTTACTTTTACAACAGTATTTTCCAAAAAAAAAAAAAAAAACAATTGAGAATTGAATTCAAATGAAATTCATGTCATACTTATTAAATTCTACCATCAAATTTGAGATAATATTGCAATATCTAGCCTTCAACATGTTTCAATCTAATTTTTCTCCAATCGTTATCTGCCGATAGTGTTCCCAAAGAAACATGAGATTGAATTTGAGTGACCTTACTAATACATCAGTTAAAAAGACCTCGTCTCACCTCATCATTCTCCATTTTATTCAGTAACAGCGATTACGAATATAAACCAACAATTATTAATTGTTCTTAAAAATACCTTATATTTCATTTAAATTTTTGATGTAATTGGATGTAACTGTTGTTGTAACATTTTCAACATCTTTCATCCTTCATTATCAAATATATACAGGCAAGAGTCAAAACGTTATTAGGCAATTGACTGAGGGAAACGTATTTTAGTATTTAATAATTAGCGTACATATTCCATAGGGATTACTCTCTTTTTCTAATTCAAATTGAAGAATTGAACAAAATGTTTTTTATATGTTCATAACTATCAATTACTGTTCATATATTGTATTTATTGGAATTAACAACTTAAGAAAAATTATCAAAAAAATTATAAGACAATTGCAAATATGAAAAGGATTGTATTAACAACCAGTCATCTCGAATCATAATCATACAATAATAATAGCCTATGATTGTATTATGAAGTATAAAATATTGGACTGAAGAAAACAATAGATAAATAGATAAACGATAGAATGCAAACAGAAAGTAGTCGCGAATAATTGCCGCGTGAGTGTTCAAGTTAACAAAATTCTTTAAAGTATTCGCCTAATATAAAATGAATGTTTATTTATTTAATGGTATAAGTTGTAATTCCGCTTTAAAGTGTTTACATAGTTTCTAAAATCCGTTTAATACTGTTCGAAATACGATATTTCCTTATTAACATACAATTCAATTCAATTCAAAACACAAATTTCATGCATATTAGTTAGTTAAATACGTACATTGTGTACATGCATGCATACTACCAAGTATTCTTGTATTCTCGCTAACAATTTTAATTTTATTTATGAAAATACATTTGTATGTATACCCCCTCCTAATCACTGATAATAATATGTATTTAAACAAAATAGCATAAAATCAATTCAATATCTACTAGATGTATGTATGTATGTATGGCTGTTAATATGAAAAATATATGTACTATGTACCGATCGATATCAAAAGTGTTGATTGTCCAATGTAAAAATATATCTGCCCATATCGTTGGGACAATTTGCATCAATCGCATATAAATATGTATGTATGTATTTATTATGTACTAAATTTAATTTTAAAATTTTTATATGCTTCTTAATCAAAATAAATATTGAAATATATTTTGTATAAAATATAATTGAAATGCTGACTGGTTGAGGATTATCATAAGATATATACGCCGCAACAATCGAAATTAATGCCAATCAATTTGTAAAATTTCAGGAAAATCTAATAAAGAATTCTCCCTGGAAAGAATACTCATCCAATACCAATTATGCTTTTGATCCTTATGGTGAAACTGAAGAAAAAAATATGACATCGGGCACGAGTACAGCACAAAAAGATAAAAGTCGCAACCAACGCTCAACGCCAAATAGCCAACAGACCACGTTGCAAATGTCCCATTCACCAACGAGTAAATCACAGTTATATTATGACAATACAGCAAACGGTGGCAATAGCAGTGGTGGTGCTACACGTAGCAATGGGAATTCCACCACCAATACGCAAGAATATCGCAGCAATGGCCGTTCCCAACGGAATGGTAATGCTAATGCTGCAGGTAATGGCAATAGTAGTCATTACGATCGTTATGATCGTAACGAACGCAGCGAACAACATCATATGCAGCCATCTTCGACATACTCACGAAACTCTTACGCTGAACGGGCATACTCATTGCCACGACAACAGCATAATCATCAGCAGCAACAAGCAAATTTACAACCATCCGGTTACTACACACAGGATCGTCGTGATCGTAGCGCACAACGACAAGCAGTCAAAGATGAACGTCGTCAGTATCGTGACAGGCCGCGCGAAGATCCACGCTTAGTTTCGAATGGTGGTGCCGATACACCAGATTTTTATTTCATGCCTTCACAGCGCAAATATTCGGGAGAAGTCGTTCGGGTTTACGTCGACTACAACAAAGATCCAAAGCATTAAAATATTATCATTGATTAAGATTTGATTGATTGATTAATTCATAACTAAATTATATAAGGACCAAATCAGTAGATAAATTTTTCACATGTAAATATGTATGTGTGTACACATACATATAACAAACTGTGCAATTTCGTACGTACCTCTATCGTACGTATCATTTTAAAATAAATATTGATTGAAAATATTGACAAGAAAACCTTTATGGAAAGTAAAAAACAAACAAAATACTCTTAAAACTTTAAAAAAAATAAGAGCATTTAAAGCTTTATGTGTTGATACTACGATACAATAGAGGTGGTCAATTGTGCTAATACATAGTAGCCTTTATGAAATAAATTTCAAACAAATTGTAAATCGTATGTTTCAATTAGGGTGTCTTCAATCAATTTTTAATTATAAGAAATACAGATCTAAAATTAATTTTATTTTCAAATATTATCGAAATTTCTTTTTCACATTGATTGAACCATTCTACAATTATAAAAAAAAAGAAAAAAAAATTACCAAATATACCAGCTGCTTGTAGGAGTCAATTTTCCAGTTGAAGTCAGTTTCAAGTTGAAGTTTGTCTGGCTCTGTTTTTAAATATCCCTCAGTCAATATACAGCATATGTACTACATACATACATCTGTATACAGTGGTATCAATTCGAAGGATATAAGGATATTTACTAGTCTTTCGCAGCTGATGTGCATTTTTGTAACTTAAGCTTAATATGTCTGTCACAAAACATTAACTTTTCTCATTTGTTTAACTTCCTAATTCATTAAAAAACATGATTCTTCCATGCAAGTTAAAAAATAAGTATTTAATTAATAAAACAAAAAAACAAAAACAAGTCAATGAAGACTGACTTGTCGAATTTTTATTCGTTAAGAAATGGATTATGAGATCGGGTGCAAAAATGTTCACATTAATTGAATTTCAATTCACAAAGGATACTCGTGAGTAATTCTGGATTTTTTTTTTTTTTTTTAATTTTAATAGTTTTTTATTTGTCATATCGCCACAATATTCTTCAATAGTGTAAAATTCTGTTCATATTGTGCAAAAATGTCCACATTAATTGAATTTCAAGTCACAAAGGACACTCGTGAGTAATTCTGGAAATTGTTTTTTTCAATTTTAATATTTTTTATTTGTCATTATCGCCACAATATTCTTCAATAGTGTAAAATTCTGTTCATATTTTATTTTTACAAATGAAAACAGAAAAAAAACTTTAAGCAATAAATCGAGGATAATACAAATCTAGAATTTGCAAACACCTCAAATAAATTAAAATGATTAATGATGATGATTAAATTAAAAAAAATTGACATTGTAAGAATCGCAACTACAGTATGTTAAGGAAAGATAAAGTAAACAACCAACATCTGAAATTTCAATTATATTTTGTATGTACATACGTACATATGTATTTGTTTTTTTTTTGTTTTTAATTTCATTTTTGTCATAATTCATATCGTTGTCATAAGTTATAACCATTAATTGCTGATTTATACATAATGCTATCATATAAACATTGAGCGCCAAAAGTGAGTAAACACCACTGAAATAATTCATTTTCTTGGATAGCGAGAAAAGTAAATGAAAATAGTCGAATAAATTTCCAAAAATAAGAATGCTGATTTATTACTTATAAAATGTTAAAACAAAAAGAAAAAACAAAATCATTGTTGTGCTACATGAATATTTTATATAATAGAAAATTTGAAAATTATAGTGGGTGTTGACTCAGTTATGACGCACAGTGTATGTATGTATGTGACTATAATATGAGTTCGTTAATAAATATATTTTTCGAAAATTGAAATGATTTATATTGTAATTAGAATACATACCTTCAATACAGAAGTAGTCATCGATTATAATGAATTGTACGAAAATTGTTTTTTACCTGTGTATTTAATAATAAAATTATTAAATAAATAATATTAAATTATTTCGCAAATACATAATAATAGATTTAGATAAGAACAAACAATTAAATAATTAAATAAGCAAATAAATATATTTTAATATGTATGGCATATTAATTAAAAATGTGTATAATTTTATATAAATTGTATAAATAATGTAATTATTATATTTAAAAATTTCTTTATTGGTTTTATACTTTAAAATAAAATGTAAAAAAATGTAATAATAATAGTACATAATTTCATTAAATAAACTGTATGTAATAATAAATGAAGAAATAAAAATTAAAAATTAATTAAAACAACGACGTACAACATTTTTATTGAATTTGTTTTAATAGCTCATTGCAAAATTTTTTAGCCTTATGTGCATATACCATATAACACATCCACAGACTTTGGTTACACTTATGGTGTTTTTTTTTTCTACCAAAATATGTGCATTTTATTAAGGCAAATTGCAATTTTGCGTTTGTTTCTTAAAAATGTTTCGCCCTCTAAAAGGGGTGGTATATTTCATTCTAAATAATTCGCACTTGCCAATGGTGGAGGGTATTGCATTTTATGCCCTGTGCTGATAATGCCCTGTAAAGCATATGACTTTTGTTTATTCATAGGGCTACCAGAAAATATTATAAAAACGCCTAGTATTGTTATCCAATTTGAAGTTAATTTTTTCATTGTTTTGTTAAATAACCTTAAGGAAACATTACATTATTAAAGCTACATGGTCAGTAATATAAAAAATTGCATTCAATGTTAGAACAGTGTTAAAATGTTTTTTTTTTTTTTTTTGTTATAAAAACAAGCTCTCAAAAAATAAAGTTGAGAAATTAGCGAAATTATTATTGAAAACAAATCAAAAAATACAACATATTTTTAGATCTAAAACCTTTTTTATGAAAAATATAAATATGGATATTACTGCATTATTACATACATACTGAATTTATTACATACATAATCAACAGCCGCCCGTAAAAACACAGGGCATACCCTTTTTTAAATATTTGTGTTATGTTCTCAAATAAAAGATGGCATTACAACAGGCTTGGTCAAAAATTTTTTAATGCACCTTTTAAGAGGGTGACATTTTCTTTGTAGAAAAGAAAACTCCATTATTATGTGCATCTTACCAGATATTGGATTAGTGATGAGCGATATTTTCAAAACTGTGATTGATAATTCACTGGTAACTACAGTGATTGAAATTGCCTAATAATGTCCTTCTTTCAAAATTGTTACATACTCAAATTTATTTCATTTTATTTTGAGCGAGGCAAAATTACTATTAGATGATGTTGCTTATTTACTTTTGTCTTTTATGCATGAACTTTCTGTGAAACTTAATTGTCAAACTTCATATAAAAAAAAAATTACATTGAAAATAATAATCTTGATGACACCACTCTGATTTTCTTTAGTAGACTTTTCGCAGCATGTGTCTAGTTGTCTCTTTCTTACTACTTAATAAAAATATATTATTGTCATTATTGTGTTTACACTTATTCCTCTTTAATGTGTTTCTTTTGAAAATCTGGAATACTGTGATCACAATCACTATTTTAAAGAAGAGTGATTAACAAATCACGTTCACTGAAAACAACGTTCTTCAAAAATCACTGGATCGCTCATCTCTACCATGGATTCTGTAGTGAGTGTTTATTTGCCTTCTTTATGATATTTAGCTTCAATGGATATTAATCGTTGGCATGATTTGACTTTGACATAACATTTAGAATTATTAACTTGTAATTTTAAAAAGGAAATGTATCAATTTGATACACAACTTTTTAAGCTTCCTAAAATAGATGAAGTCGCCGGAATCAAGTAGCTAGCGTGTTGGCTTATTAGACGACAGCCTGTGATGCAGCCCTCAACTCAGACATCTTGAAGAAAACGATATACGAAAATCTATTTCTCGGCTATGAAAAATAGGATAAAAAAAATTTGTCGCTTGTCATTGACAAAATTAACACTAACAACATAGTGCCAAACCAAATCGTTATAAAATCTTAAAATAGTTTGAAAACTGTTAAATAAAAATAAAGTTATCAAAATATGAAAATTTAAAAAATTTTTGATTTATAATGACAGAAAAAATAAGATAAATACATTGTAAATTAGTAGAGTACATACCGTTCTAATTTTCAAGGAGACATAGGTTTTTTTATTTATTTTAATTATTTAGGTTTAGATTTATTTACTTATAATATTAATCATAGCACAACAGGATATTAATCATATAAATAAAAGTGCTATGGGAGTACACTAAAAAAACCAAGAAAGAAATCATTAATGATATAAGTAATAAATTATAATGAATATTTTAGAAAAAGAAATAAATTAGAACATGTTACAATCTCAGACAATATAGCAAACGATGCCAAAAATTAGGATAAAAGAAATGAATATAAGTAAACAATTAAGAAAGAGAAACACAATATACAGTACGTACAGATATAAAGAAACATACGCAAACAAAGAAAAAAATATATATATACAGTCAAGCTCGTTTATAACGAACTCGGTTATAACGAATTTTTGATTATTATGTACATATTTTTAAGTCCCAACGTTTTAATACCAATTTTCATACAAAGAACTTCGTTTATTACGAACTCGTTTATAACGAATTCTCGCTTAAAAGGAACTACTTTAAATGGTCCCAGTAATTAAATTTCATACATTTTACCTTTTTAATAAGGAACCCTCAGAAATAACTTTGAAGTGTGGCAATGGTATTTACTTTTAATTAATATGTCAGCATTAAATTATAACTCAGCATCTTTAGTCAGCTGCTAGATACAAATAATTAACGCATATTTTTTGTTTTTAATAAAAAAAATACTTTTTGTTTTTAATAAATGATAAAAATTCTTTGTATTTTATATTTTCTTCTATAACTCACCCCGTTTATTATGATCTTTGCCTATAACGAACTATTTTTTTCTGGTCCCACGGAGTTCGTTATAACCGGGTTTGATAAAGTTATAATTAAATTTAAAACCTAAATTAAAAAGACGAAAATTAAAAAAACATTAAAACAAAATAAGTGAAAACTGTACAAAACAATCGAAATTTTTAAAACAAATTACCTAAAGAACTTGTATAACGCCTTTTTGAACTTAATTGCATTGCCTATGTTTTGAATATAATTTG
This sequence comes from Sarcophaga peregrina, assembly GCA_014635995.1. Classification (NCBI taxonomy): domain Eukaryota; kingdom Metazoa; phylum Arthropoda; class Insecta; order Diptera; family Sarcophagidae; genus Sarcophaga; species Sarcophaga peregrina. The sequence continues at coordinate 59,240,755 of CM025793.1, forward strand.
GTAACGTATGTGTTCCAAAGACTGATGGTATGTATCAGGGATGGAAAATTGATTTTAACATATTGTACTCACTTGCAAAAAAAAATTGTACTTTTTTCAGACCAATTGTATTAAATTCACTTTTTTTTTCTTTTCATTTTTTTTTAAGAACACAAAAGTTGTTGAGATCTAAATTATAAATCACTATTTACATACATACATAATTGGCCATTACAACCCTTCAGCCAGGATTACGGCCTAGCTTCTCACACCACTCATATTGTGTGCGTTATTAATTTTATACGTGAGTGACGGGACCTACAGTTTAACATTGGCTCTGTACCACAGATTTTTGAGAAACTTTTCCATGGCAGGTTTATAAACTCTCAGAGTTTTTGCCAGATATCGGCTGAGAGGAAATCGCCGAAGAAATATTTTATTTCATAGTTCGTTTTGATGCCTTACCTAGGATATGTTTTACCTAGCTACTAGACTACGCGACTTCATCACTATTTATGATACAATTTTTGCTAATAAACTTTTTGTTATTTAAAAATTGGAGCAACACGAATTAAATGACTTCAATAAATCCCTTGTTTTTATTAAATAGGAGACAGTCGAAGAAAAGTCCCTTTGGTTTATATTAAATTTTGATAGGAAAATACTCCTTCTGCATTTGCAGATGAATGTGGAATGGATAATATTCCTTTTATAAATTATACAGTGATGAGACAGAATATTTGAGTAATGTAATAAAGTAGGGAACATTTTTAAATAGTGCTAAATAAGCTTTGATGTTTCTGACTTCCAAATAATCCTAAAAAAGTACAATTGTATCAACTTTTCCATCCCTGGTATGTATAAAGGACTGACGTTGTGAGAGAAGAGTCTTATATCTATGTTGGACAATTTTCCTACCGCGGTTGGATCTTGCAAATATAATCCTGCTAAATAAGTATGCCGGCTGTTTCAAGGTAATGATCTTATGTAGGAGAATAAGACATTTAATATTCAAAAGGTTGTCAAAATTAATTCCAAAGATGTGGTAAGAAAATTGCGATATATTGCCACAACAGCCCTTAAATTACATATTTACCTATATTATTGTAAGTCAAGTTGAGTTTACGCCTATCATCGGTATCACAGAGAGTCGAATCTATTACAGCCCCTAAGTTTCGAATCATACCGTAAACGATAGCCGACCATTAAAGGTAATACCCAGATTGGTTGCTTCTTCAACAACTTTATTACCCTTGATAATTATATCTGCCACTACAAATGCTCTCTTTAGTCTGGAGAGCAACAAATATTTAGATTTGGAGGGATTTATATAAAGTCCATTGGCCTTAGCCCAGTTGTCAACTTTTCGTAAGTTCCAGTTGATCAAGTCTATACAATGTTTGACATTCTCCATACGAGTACTTCCATAAAGCTGAACGTCATCAGCGTACATGTGTACGCTACAAATATCAAAGACATCAGATAGGTCGTTAATTTACATCTATACAGAACAAAAGAGGCTCTAATATTGATCCCTGAAGAATACCTCTTCCAAGGTTCAACAAATTGGAGATGTTGCCGTTCAGGTAAACTCCCTGTGATCTGTTTATAAGATAAGAGCATATAAGACCACAGGCTGAATTAGAAAAATGAAAGACGTGATCAACCGTATCAAAAAAAAAAAAAAAAAAACTAAAAATTTTAACAAGATTTTTACAATTTTAACATTATAACCTAGTATACTATTATTCATTATAGTCCCTTTAATTCGTTTAAGAAGCATAAGACTGCCACAAACAATCTCTCCCTTCCTCTTTTCTTTTTTTTTTCTTTTGTTTACTTCAGTTTTATTAATTCAGGTTTACCAATCATACAGATTGGTATATTGCTTATCGTCTCTAGATTGCAGAGATCTAGCAGAGGTCTTTAAATCTCCAAAATTATTATGAAAATTGTTTAGCTTTTTAAGGAATTCCAAACTTGAATTGCTGATCTTTGTGATCAAACACTTTAATCACTACACCACCCCATCTTAAAACGCTAATTCCATTTTATTATTATTCCATTGCATTAATAATTTCTTTACAAATGTATTTTGAATTAGCTTGAAACGCTGAGCATGTTACTACAAGAATGCAAACAAAAATTGAAAACGCTAGGTGTGCCATAAAGTGCATTGGATAAGGTTACCTCACACTCTATACATACGTACTTCGACAAAATTAAACCAGAAGAATGTCTGTAAGTTTTACCCATAACAGTTCTTAAAATTAACCGTAAATCGAGCCAGTATATGCAATTGTTGCAATTATTAATAGATTTCTTTTTTTATATATTAAATATGTTCATTAACTCCACCACGCTGTGTTAACTGCTTGCAAAATTTTCCTGCTAATTATAAAGGTTGTATTGTTTATAAACAAATATTGAAGAGAGATCAAAACAATCAATATGTCTTCAACAATGAAAACTTCCCTAATATAACCCAAAATACAATTCCAAATTTGCACCAAATTAATAATAATAATAGTACATACTCCGATTTTCTGCAGGGTAAACAGCCAAACAATCCCTTTGAAAAAATAGAAAAACTAATAGAGTATCAAATAGAGTTGACAAACAATGTCTGTTCTAATAACAAAATTATACATCTAAACCTAAGGTTAGCAATATGGAATGCCAATGGGATTTCCAATCATACCCAAGAAATTGAATTATTTCTTAAAACTAATTTTATTGACATCCTTCTTCTGTCCGAGATTCATTTTACTTCCAAATCCTTTTTCCGAATAAAAGATTATGATTTAATATGCGCCAACCATCCAGACGATAGAGCGCATGCAGGATCAGCAATATTAATAAAATCTTCAATACAATATGATATTTGTAATGAAATAAGAAAACCATACCTTCAAGCTGCGTGTATCAAAATTAATTGTGACTCAATTAATATATCTATATGTGCTATTTATTTTCCACCACGTTTTTCAGTAAAATGTCAAGAATTTGAAGAATTTTTCAAATCTCTTGGACCAAGATTTATAGTCGGAGGTGATTTCAACTCTAAACATCATTGGTGGGGCTCTAGATTGATAATTCAATTCTATAAATGTGTAACTAATAATAACTATTCTATTCTATCTACTGGAAGTCCCACGTATTGGCCTACAGATTTGTCAAAGATACCTGACTTATTGGATTTTGTTGTATATACCGGTATAAATAATAATCTCCTCCAAATAACAGATTGCGATGATCTCAGCTCAGACCATACATTTTTAACAATTTTAATACATTTTTACTTTACCAATCAAAAAAATATAAAATTCTTAACAATAGAACATATACGAACCGTTTCACAAGATTTGTTAACCTAAATATATCATTAAAATCAACTTCCGAGTTTCAATAACAAATCATCATAATCAAAGTAATTTCTTTGTAAATACCGAAATAAGAGCTATGATTAGAAACAAAAGAAGGTTAAGGAGGGTATGGCAGGCAGCCAGAAACCCCAATGACAAACGAAACCCAAATAAAGCAACTAAGGATCTTAAATGCCGATTGCAAGAAATAAAAAAGAAAATAAATCAAATTGGAAATTTTCTAAAAAATCTTAATATTGATAATAATGACGAGTATTGCTACAAAAATTTTGAAAAGTCCCACAAAGAAAAATATACCAATCAAAGATGAAAATGGGTTATGATGTAGAACCGATAAAACCAAATCAGAAGCATTTGCTTTGCATTTATATAAAACTTTTCAGCCTCATGATATAATTAATGGTTCTGATACAGACTAAATATACAATTTTTTAGATAGTCCTTGTCCAATGGATTGGCCAATTAAACACATTTCACCACAGGAAGTTCGAGAAGAAATTAATAACCTAAATTGCAAAAAATCTCCAGGATACGACTCTATTGATGGAAAAGTTGTGCAAGCTCTATTAAAGAAAGCTATTTTACTATTAACTCTTATATTTAATTCAATTTTAAGACTAAACCATTTTCCTACACAATAGAAATGTGCCGAAGTAATAATGGTACCTAAACCAAAAAAATCTGAGAATGCTGTTACATCGTATCGCCCAATAAGTTTGTTAGCCACTTTCTCCAAAATATTTGAGAAAATATTTATGAGAAGAATGTTACCAGTATTAGGAAAGCTTAATATAATACCCGACTACCCATTTGGATTCAGATATAAGCATGGCACTCATTTTTATCTAATACTAAAATCATATCTCAGTGATAGACATTATTACGTAAAGGTAAATAGAGCTTATTCGGAAATATACCATATTCAAGCTGAAGTTCCACAGGGCAGTGTCTTAGGACCAACCTTATACACAATGTTCACTTCTGATATGCCACTTACAAACAATATTTTGATTGCAACATACGCTGATGATACGGCAATACTAGCTTCTAGCTCCGATCCTAACGTTGCCCAATACAACTACAACACCAACTAAACGAAATAGGAGTACGGTTAAATAAGTGGAAAATAAATGTAAATACCGAGAAATCTACTCATGTAACATTTGGCCTGCGTCGTGGAAACTGCCCAAGTGTATCTCTTAATAACTGCGTCATTCCGCAAAGTGATAACATGAAATACTTAGGATTGCATATTGATCGTAGACTTAAGGTGCGGTCAGATATGGCAAATGTTTGCCATAATTTTGTTTTCCCTTGTTTGCCAGAAATATGACTGAAGCAACTAATATTTTGTTTTGTGGTCACACTATGCTGTGGTCTAGTGGGTAGTGTGTTGGCTTATTAGACAAAAGGCCCGGGTTCGAATCCCAGGTCAGACATCAAAACAAAAAATATTTCTTCGGCGACTTCCTCTCAGCAGATTTCTGGCAAAGACTCTGAGAGTAAAAATTGCCATGAAAAGCTTCTCAAAAATCTGTCGTTCGGAGTCGACTTTAAACTGTAGGCCCCGCCACTCATGTATAAAATTAACGCACACAACATAAGTGGTGTGAGAAGCTAGGTCGTAATCCTGACTGAAGGGTTGTAATGGCCAATTATGTATGTATGGTCACACTACGCACATTTATTTTCCCATTTTTGTTTCTTAAAATGGCGGTAAACAAAAGTTTCGCAAACATGTTTGCGATGTGGTCACATTTAAAAAATATTTGCCAAAAAACACATGTTTGACCAGAATTTTGGAAAACAAAAATATGTTGACAGCATTTTCACACATAATAGAAAGTGAATATTTTTTTGTTTTGTGTTGCGGAGCTTCTGTCCTATTTTGGGATGGGAAAAAAGAAAGACGACTATGGCTTTAGAAATGGGTTCCACGCATAAAATAAGAAGAAATCAGAAAAATTATGTTTTTAATCACAATAAAATTAACATAAACAAATGTTTACATTTTTCCAGTGCAGCCCATCACCATATTTGAAAATCGCTGAAATGATGTACATAACTTAAAATAGATGTTAAATCTAAAAATTGGAAATCGAAATTGAAGGAATTCTTTTAGGTCTAATTGAAAATTATTATCGATATTTTTGAGAATGGTTTTCAGGTCACTTTGTTTGAAAATTTATCCTCAAAAATGATTGAATGAATGATTGAATTCCAAAATGTACTCTAGTGTGTAAAGAAAAATTGGAATTATGTTGCTGCATTGAATTACAATTCTCCATTACAATGACTCGTACCGTCCACTTCAAGAGTTCCAATCATTACATTGTACTTTAAATATTTTAACATGTTTATTTTCAGGAACAAAATTTGTCGTGATAATTTGGAAAAAAATTAAAATCATTACAATAATAATGAAAAATTTTCTAAAACAAAAACATGTACTAAAGAGTTAAGTCGTTTCAGGGATCTTTTTCTTTAATGAGATTTAAAAAAATAACCATTATACAGAAAAATCATTAAAACCCCTGAATAGCTTTCATCTAGAAAGGTACAACAATTGATATATGCATTAACATGGATTTATATTTCAGGCTTTGAATGTATCTCTGTATATGCAGGCACCCAAATATTTATATCTATATAATGAATACATTTACAACAAATAAAAAGGTTTCCATAAAATAAATTATTTATTTTCTTCAAGTTTGAATTCATTCATTTTTTTTGCGATTTTAGTGATGTTTTAGTTTTGTTAGTATGCAACACAGTCTTAAACAGCTGTTATTTGCCACTGTTTGCCCTTACGAAAAATATGTAAGAGCAAACAAATATTTGCCAAAAAATCATAAAAATATTTGTCACAGGGTGGTCACATTAAAAAAATATTTGTTTGCCGGCAAACAATTTTATTTGCAAAAAATGGCGGATTTTTCTGTTTGCCACGCAAATTTATTTTGTGGTCACATTATGGCAAACAAATATTTTATGTTTTTTGGCAAATATTTTTTAGATGTGACCGCACCTTTAGATTCCAATCTGGTTTTTCTAATGCGTGTTTCCGCAAGTTGGGATGCATGTACTTGTTTACATATAGCATGTACTTGAATCAGAAACCGGCAATTCGATTTCTGCGGATAACGAAATTTATAACGACAATGAAATTAAAATACTCATCTACAGCAACATTTCAGCCATTTATCGAAAAAATTCCATTACAGCGAATATTTCTGTTCTCCCAGGCATACATAGCTGTAAAACACTTTTTTTGAGTTTATTTGTAACGTAAGATAAGCATGGCAAATGCAGTAAAAAGGACTCGCGAATACAATTTACGCGACTGGATACAATGCTGTGACGTCTAAAAGATAATAATCTCAACTTTACAAAAAACCATTGTTGTAAATCTGCGCTCAAATTATTATTATATTATACCAAACTACCAACAGCATACGGGATGTAGCTGTCAATTCTTTCGACAGTTTATAAGACAAGCTTTCCTTATCTTCTTCACTTTCTTTAACAACATTTAACGTGAATTTCTTTCTCAAATGCCGTAGATAATGTATTATTTGCGACAAAAACTTTACAGAACCAATGAAAACTTTAATACAGCACACCGCATAAGTCATAATTTCGAGCTTTTTGAAGCCGTAGTTGAAATTTTCTCTTTTTATTTGGTTTATAATAACGGTAATAGTGACAAAACGAGAAACAAGATCATCCAAAAAAATTATAAAAAAGCAATTAACTTTTTATGAAATAAAGTTGTAATGTCTAAAAAATTGTAATGCATCATTTGCTTTGTATCATGCTCGATCTAATAAAATTAAAATTAAATTTTAAACGATTTTGTTTCTTACAAACGAGTATACTCAGCATAAACAGTTAAAATGTTAAAAAAAAGCAAAAAAAAAAAAAAAAAATGGAGTAGCTCTCATATTCACAATATTGATTGATAGCCAAAACGTCACACATTGTTCCTTAAAACTTGTCAAAACATCAAATAAAATTTTTTGAAGTTAATTCAGTATATGTACGTAGTATAGTAAAAACATTTTTAAATCAGAAAGAAAGGAAAGAATATAATCTTACAATATTATATTTATAGAAAAGCCCATGTTATAAGAAATAATAATAATAAATAATGAAATAATTAAAAATAAAATAATAATTTTTATTAATTTTTTACTTGAATAATCCGCGAGTATATCGTCAGTATTTAAATTCAAACTTAAATGGTTTAACGATTGTGCTAAAACGCGTCTTTAGTACATACAAACTGAAGTGTTAAAAATATGGCAACACACAATATGTTACAGTCTTTGCCAATTGAATTTTGTGTTGTTGGAGCAAATACTTTCAGCTGTTCCACTTGATTGTGTGTTTGTGTTTGCGGACATCTTTTGTCTTTTTATTTGTTTAACAATTTTCTAATAAATAATTTACTTGCTAATATTTACAAAAAAGAAAGAAGAAAAATGTTTAATTTTAACGAAAATTCAACTCTCGTTTGGTTAAACTCGTAATTGTTCATGGAAGAGTAAAGACAACAGCAAGAAAAAGAACAACGAGGGCAACGACTGAGAAAAAAAAATATAGGAACAGTCTGTCCTCGACAAAATGTCCAACAGCATTTTTGCTCACACTAGGGAGGCCGTGCGTGTGAAAGTGAAGGTAATGTATTGTTTCGAAATGTTTGTTTGAGACTATAATCGAATTCAAGGTTTCTGCACTGAGTGTTGATTAATCGAATGTTTCCAATCCAATTTCATAATGCAGAAATGTGAACCAAATCTTCCACCTGAGTGGCGAAAGTTTAGCGTGGACCCACAAATTACATCTTTGGAAGTTCTTTACTCGTTGTTGGCTAAAGCATTTGACATCAAGTCGGATTTCTCCATCAAGTACAAGGCATATGATCCAGCTGGCAATGAAATATATTTGGCTGTCTTGTCCGATTGGGACCTAGATGCAGCATTTCTTAGGATTCATAATATCTCTATACAGACGGCAAGTGAGCCATGCCTTATGTTGCAAATTGATATTAAGCCATTCACTGAGGTAAAGGAGTGGGATTTCGGCGCTGGAAGTAGTCCGCCAGCAATGCAGGCCGTTACGAATAGTGCTAGTGCCACTCCGACAGGGAACACTGCACGGGAGTTAATGTCACCTTTGCAGCAATCTATAGGAGTTTCACAAAAGTATGTGCAACAAATGCAAACGAAATTGCCTGGTCTCATTATGAACCAAATGGAAAAGACGTTATCAATGGTTCAAAAAGCCTTTAGTCTGAACGAGGAGGCAATGGCCGCTCTACCACCACGCCCGCCTCTTGCTGATAACGAGTTTCGCATGTTTTTGGATGCTCTAGGGCAAGTGCAGAGGAGTGATGAATTGCGTAAAGTAATTTTTTTTGGTGGAATCGATCCCAGTCTACGGCGTGTTGTGTGGAAACACATTCTAAACGTTTATCCAAATGTTATGAATGGTCACCAACGCATGGACTATATGCGTCGTAAATCGGAACAATATTATAAATTACGTGATACCTGGAAAGCAGCTATAAAACAGGGTGAGTACTTTCGCCTGAATAAAATAATAAAATTAATGGAGGTGAAATTTGGACTATTTTTAATTTACTTCGCCTTTAAGAGAAGTGAAGGATTGTATGTAACACATATACTCTGAAATCAAATAATTATGAGCCAAAAGGCAGAACATAAATTAATTAAGTAGTTGTGCTAAGGTAGTATGCTAAGAATATAGGATAATATAGTACGCTAAATAGCTCAATGGATCTTTATGTTTACAAAGTTCCACATTATTTATAACGAACAATGTTGAACTGCATTTTAGAAATAACTTAAGTTTTAAATTATTTACATACATACATACATACACCTTTCGCATATGTGTAAGTGAGAAATGTTATATTGATTAAAATGTCTTACTTAACACGTTGACTGCCGACTACGAGATAACTCGTAAATTGCGTTCCCTTCTAGGGAGTTTCCAATATGTATGCAGATTAAAAATTTGAAATTTTTTTAGGTTACGTAGTCGGAGAGCTGGCATATGTAACAAGCATGGTAAAAAAGGATGTCTTGCGAACGGACCGTTTACATCCATTTTATGCTGGTAGTGATGAGAACCAGAATATTGCATCTCTATTTAATATACTTACAACATATGCACTTAACCATCCTTCAGTCAGTTATTGCCAGGGCATGTCCGATATTGCTTCTCCCTTGCTAGTAACGATGAATGATGAAGCCCAGGCGTATATTTGTTTCTGTGCAATTATGAGTAGAGTGCGAGGCAATTTCATGCTAGATGGTATTGCTATGACACAAAAATTTGCTCATTTAACCGAAGCTTTAAGTTATTACGATTCTGAATTTTGGGACTATTTGAAATTGCAACAAGCGGATGATCTACTTTTTTGCTATAGATGGCTTCTACTTGAATTGAAACGGGAATTCCCTTTCGATGATGCGCTTCGAATGTTAGAAGTTCAATGGAGTTCTCTGAAATATGAAACAGATGGAGATCGAGAGGAATTGAAATTGTACGAAAAGGAATTTGTACCTATAATGGACATGCCTGTAAGCGCTAGTTTAGGTGGTGTTATTTCATCAGCCACAAATGCCTACGTATCTCCTACGAGTCCCTCGTATCTGTTGGCGAAGCCAAGAGAAAATGCCTACACAAAAGTATGTGCTTTACGACGACAAAGTTCTTCCGCTTCATTGAATTCACTTAGTTCTTCATTAAGTACAAGTGTAAGTCATGTAAATAATGGTGGTGCACTTAATTCTAAGCTGGATATGACAAAACGTTTAAATCAAAGTTTAGACGATAATATAACACGTCATGCTACACGTCGTCAACGAAGAGCATCTTCAAAAGCACATCAATCCTTGGACGAAGCAAAAATGCTTCAATTACTCGATTGTCGATTGGAAATTGCAAATAGTTCCGCTTGTTCTGAGCGTGATCATATCGATAATGATGATGTGTTTTCTGAAACAAATCATTTTAATTTTCATGACACGAACCCCTTCAAGGACGACAATGATCTAATGACAACAATCATACAACAAAAACAAATTCCCAAAGCATTCCTTAGCAGCTCTTCTTCATCGCTACATGGTGAGGATAACACTACATCGTCAACAGCTACGGGATGTGGTAATGGCAGCTGTAGCAATGATACTGATGGCAGTATTAATAGCTGTGAATCAAAGCGCTCGGAAAATAAAACTACTCATCTCTCCGAGAGTTTATCAAAAATTCAAAATAAAAACATAGTGCCGAACTATAACACTGTTGGCAATATAATTGCTAAACAATTAGCCACGAATGTGAGTGAAAGTGTAAAACGTGTTGGCAGTACGGGAGGAGGCCACTTCAGAGACCTAAAAGAGAAAATTGCAGCTACCAGTAGGAAAGGTAATTACGTTTTGTATTCCTTTATGTTGTCATATTTCTAACATTATGAACAATTTTTTGCAGGTGTAAGCCTGGAGGAATGTAAAGAAAAATCTCAACAAAAGTTGGTAAAAAATTTTAATGAATTTCTCAATTTTGCTTCCATTAACAAAAGCCGTGTTGGTAATTCCGAAAAAGTTAATACTTCGATATTATCCGCGGAAGGGCAGTCATTAGCAACGAACAAATCCAAAAGCCCTTCCCCAACTCACAATCAAATTTCTCCTGCACCAGTCCTACATCCATTAGTACAACTAACGAAAGAAGGTTTTGGATCATCTCTAGACGATTCGGACTCTTCTTCATTACCTGACACTACAAATAACACTTGGAGCTGTTCAACAGCCGCCACAGCAATACAACAAGCAAATAATTTTAGTAGTAATAGTTTACAATTAGAATTCAATTCTCAACTTTCATCACTTACACACACTCCAGTACGTACTCCAGTTGCAGAACGTCAAAAAGGTCAGAGCTCACCTTCCGCAGCATATAAACAGCAGGAACGTCGTGATTCTAGTGCTACCCCAGACGACAGTCAAGAGCTAGATTATTATCCAATATCAACAGCTATTACGCGTGAGCTGCGTTTGGAGGCTGAAAATTTAGATCGTCAATTGTTTGGAAATTTTAACTGCACCCCAGATGATGGCGATTGTATAAAAGGTTCTTCGACCAGCGAAATCGTATATGAAAAACTCGGCAAGGATTCACTTGATATGGTAGAAGATTTAAAAGAAAACGAAATTATTACTTGTCGTGAAGTCAGTGAACTTAAGTTGAGAAGACAAGAACGGGATAAAACATTCGCCCACAGTCCAGAAAATAAAACATTTGAAGTGCTTAATGGGAAAAGTAATTCTATTTTACCCGAAGACAAACGTTGTCAGATAGAACAAACGAACGAAATAAATCCCTTCTTAGACGATTCTCTTTTAAAGGACGACTTAATGCCAATTACGGACTTATCGCAACCGACCAGCAACCAAAGTAAGCGTAATTCTAGATGTAGTAATAGTAGTTTATATAATCTTCCGCCACAACCATCGGTGACTTTGCCAGAAGTGCTAGTACCAATATCATCTACTAATACTCCAGATAGATCTGCAATAGATGAAATGGCAACAACGGCAGCTGAAGAGGAGGTTACATTTTCAACAAAATCTGCACAATTTTCCAATAGTAGCACAAACAATTTCACAACGACTCCAAGGCTACCGCCTCCTTCTGAATTCGGCGGCGGTAATCCGTTTTTAATGTTTTTATGCCTCACACTTTTGTTGCAACATCGCAACACTATTATGAAAAGCAACATGGATTACAATGAAATTGCCATGCATTTTGATAAAATGGTACGAAAACACGATGTAACCAAAGTTTTAAATCAAGCCAGACGTATGTATATCGACTATTTGAAAAATCAAAGTACATTCAGTCCACAATCAAAACAAGATCACCAACAAACACCCCGGTTAAGCAATGCAGATAATGCTCCAAAGCAACAGCAGCTTCTGAATGATGTTTATAAAAATGGAACTGTTAAGAAAAACGACAATGCCAACACAAATTATTATCAAAAACATTCCAAAAATGATCATAATAGCTCCTATACATCATCATCATCATCAACGTCACCTTCTTATTACGAAAAGGCAACGTAAAAAAAGTTAAACCTTCTCAAAAGAAATTTATACGTACTATGTGTGAGTCTTGGCTAGGATTAACCAAACAAAAACACCAAAGATTGTTGATGATACGAAAGCCCTGTTTTTATTCAATTTGTTAAAGAATTTATTATTTTTTAAAGCCTAAGTACTTAATATTTTTTATTTATACTCTTTTTACTTATTTTTATATTATTGTCATACTTGTTCATTCGTTTGTTCGTTTATCCTTTGGAAAGTTTATCATTATTTTATATGTGTACATAAATACATATATAAACATATGCTTTCATCTTTAAATAAAAAAAAAAAAAAGAAAAACTACCTAAAATAGAAATAGAAGAACAAATAATTAATTATATAAACATTTTCATTCAATTATATACTATATATATGTATCTATATATATAAATATGTATGCATATGCATGCATGTGTGTATTTATACAATGTGTGTGTAAAATTATACTTTAAAAAAGAAACAATGAAATTACAAATAGATTTATATACACAATATATAAATTAGTAAATAAGAAATAATGTAAAAAAAAGAAAACAAATTATTAATATTTCTAATCCGCTTTTAAATCAATAATACATTTATTTAAATATCGATTTACTAAACTGTATAATTTATTATTAAATTTTATGTCATTATGAAATGAACTTTAGAAATAATCAAGCAGGGATTAGACTTTTTGAATTGGCTTAAGCTAAAGGTAACCGTAAATAAAATTTGCAAAAGAAGCTTCTCAAAAATATGTCGTTCGGAGTCGATTTTAAACTGTAGGTTCCGACCGCCACTCATGTATAAAATTAACACACACAATAAAGTGATGTGAGAAGATAGTTCGTAATCCTGACTGAAGGGTTGCCATGACCAATTATGTATTTATGTAAAGGAATTCGTTAATGAATATGTATAGCGTTTTTAGTAATAATACTTCAGTAAAAAGAAAATCTATCTGATAAACTAATTTAGTTGTGTTCCTGCAAAGATGTTAGTAAAATATGTCTCCCCTGCTATAATAGCGACAGTCATTTGGCCTTTGGTGTTAATACGTGCAGATATATACTCATTAATCTATCGAGTATAAAGGCAATAAGAAAGGTTTAATTTAAACATTTGTGTATGTAAACCTGAGTTGCCTCCTGCTATTGTTTACTAATCAAAAAGGATGCAGATTTAGGTCATAGTTAACCTTAATAAAACACGATTTATTAATTTTTCATATTATTTCTCATAGTTTTTCGTAAACTTTCTTTCGAATCCAGTAAAAATATACTTCATAGATAAAAAGGATCCGATGATCAGATTATTAATTTGAAAGAATAAATATTCATGATATTAAATTGGAAATTTAAGGACATTACCCATTATTTATTCATAATCGGAGTCGCCAATTTCTATTGAACTTCAGCATTTAGCAATGATATCAAGACATCTCCAGCATGTTTACATCCAAACTATCCTTTTTTATTTTGCCTTTACTTAATGTTATTGAAAATTTAAAAGGAGTGAACATACTGTGATGTGGAAATTAGTAAGGATAGAAAAGTTACACTTGGGAATAAATGTGGAAGCAAGTAAAGTGGGAAAATAGTTAATAAGTGAGTTTATATGTATATATATCACGAAATTTTAAAATTTCATTGCGATTTTATTAATTAAATTAAATTAAAAAAAGAAGTTCACTGTGCAAAAAAAAAAAATAATGCCATCTCAATTTCGTCTGGTTTACTTCTGGATGAGTGATTTGTAAAGAATTAGTTTTGTTGTCGAAATAAGGTTTCTGTTTCTCAATTGCATATTCCGACCATAGGAGCTAAACGCAACTGACATAATTTTTGCTGGTATCGAAGGAGCCAAGACAAACAAATTTACTAGCAATATCGACCATAATCTCGGATCCGATACGTCGCATATCCCTACTTGTTGACAACATGTACATACTTAGTTTTGAGCCAGAACCATCGTTATAGGCAGCAGTAAAACATCGCTTGATACGCCCTATGGTGTCAATGTTATCAGCGTATTGGATATTTTTGTAGAAAAAAGATTCGGAGAGGTTAATTTCTACCTTGATGGGGCTATAGGAGTTGTTCAGCGTCAGAAATAACGCCAACTCCTTATAGACGGCCTAATAGTCGCCAAAAAGATGGTGTGTGTCATGCAGATGTGTCGATCTGGTCGATGCTGGATATATACACTTGGACACTACGCTCATAAGGACCTTATATGCAATAGAGTGAAGGTTTTACTAGAGGCCTGCATTACTGCGTTTATTTTATTCCCTCGTAGTAAATTCAACTTACACTATGATGACGTGTGCTACACATACTACATATGTACAGACATATTCAACAATGTTTCATTCTCTTAAGTATGAATCCTCTATAAAGCAAAACAATAGAATCAAATATACTCTAGACAGAATAGACTATTCTACTGACATGTCGAACGACTTGTATATTAACCCTGGAGTTTCATGTTCAATTTTTGACAAACTCATAATTTTTTACTTACACACTCACAATTTCTAATACAGGTATCCCTCCTACAACACGATTTCACTCTACCACGATTAAAAGAAAGTTTCTGAAAACCTCTTATAACACGGTATGTACTTCTACAACACTATTTTTTTTTTTTTTTTAAGACTTATTACATAAGAAGATCATTACAATGGATTTTAGACATAATTGATTCAAAATCTATTGATGTAAAGGAAGTTTGGAAGTAATTTTCAATTAAAAACTGATACCATATTCTTATCGCTGAAAGAACTGAAAAGTACAACATTAAATCGATGTTGGAAAAAGATATGGCCAGCAGTAGTTGAGATAGAAAACATGCATGAATCAGGAGAAAGTGAAATTGGTGGCATATTAGAACTTACTATGTCGATCGAAGAAGGGTTTGTGTATATGGATATTGAAGATGTGCAAAACTTATTAGTGGAACGAGAAGTTGGGGTTCGGGTGCGAATGAATAAATTCGATTTTAGCTCTGAATCTGACCGATTCTAGCTCTGAATAATAATTTTATACTAAAAAATTACAGGAAGGATCAGACTTAGCCAAAAAATTGGAAATATTGTTCTTGGATGCAGACCCTTGCGTTGAAAGAAACCGAAAACTCAAAAGGGAATTACAAAATTTCCTATCACCATATCAAAAACTTTACAATAACCTTGGGCGGACAAGATGATATTATTCAGTCGAATCAACGTTCCCATTTCATTGAATTGAGCAGCGATGATGAAGAAAATTATTAAACTAAATTCATAATATACATTAATTTATATTTATGCCGATTTTTATTTGCCTTTTATTTATTTACATGGATTTATATCCAATTGTATTATATATTTAATTGGATTTTTATTTATTTTATTATTTTTTAATGGAAATAAAGGTTCTTCTGTGATATTAAAATATCTTTTTGGAACTTAACCAGTGTTTTTGTACCAGCTTTTAGTATCCTATAGCACGGTTTCACATAACACGTCATATTATAGGAACCTATCGACCGTGTTGTAGGAAGGATACCTGTATTGAAATTAAATTTTTGATCAATTTTGGATTCAAACGAGTGTTTCAGTTTTCGTTTAACTAAACAATTGACGCACATATTCACTAACGTCATTCTAATTATCAATTTGTATTGAACAATTGCAGCTATCGTTATAAATTTTGGGTATGTGTTAGGTTTAGTATATGTTTTTGGCAGCATTTTCAGTACATTACTTGACAATAATTTTGTTTGATATCTGACAGTCAGCTCTCATCAGCTCTTTTTTCTTATTGCTTGTTAGGTGATCGAGGTTTATGTATCTGACTATTACGTGAATGTAAGCTGATTGGATCTCTCTTTGTTTTTAAATTTTGTTAATTTTCGTAATTAGAATTTCCATCAAATTCTATATACATATAAGACTTTTACAATCTACCAGACTAGACTTTTACAATCTAACAAACTAGGCTTTTACACTCTACCTGTAGTAGACTAAAAGTGTGGAATTTTGTTAAGAATTAACTTTGATAAGAACACATTCGTAAAAAATAAAAAACGGCAGCGTGGTCCTATGCTTACAATTCGAAATTGGTATCACTATGTAGATTGTCGGTCTCCACGATTATGAGAAATTTATGAAAAAATGAAGTTTGGCTTGTCTTGTATTAACTTTATTAGACAACGTTGTTAAACAAACAATTGCCGGCTCACCGCTATTGTCGAAAATGACAATGAGATTTGTTGACAGACACTTTCTGTACATGTTAAAAATATAATTCATAAAAGATTATGAACATGAAAAAGATATTGCATGATTCTTTTTAACCGCGTAATATTTCATACATTTTGCTACCAATATTGTATTAATCTGATAACCGCATAGAGAATAGAGTTTAAAAAGAATTTCTTACAAACGACAGAATTTTATTGAAATTGCTTATTTTAAAAAGAATACAAAATACATAGAAATGAACACGAGTACAAAATATGATATTATTTAATAAAGAAAAAAAAATGGTAACTGGAATCCAAAAGTCGGAATGAAAACATTTTACATGATATTTTTATAATAAGTTATAAGTGCAGCTTAAAACGCTACAATTAGGGACAATCTGTAAGTTTTTTATTCTTTTTAGAAATTATACTTAAGTTTCACACGTTCTCGAATTAGAAGTCCACGGATAAGTTTTTTCCAGTTACCATAGACCCGAGCCTCATATTTTTCTTGTTCTTTTTGATCCTGCTCCTCTTGATCTTGATGCCAGGCCGCTACAACTTGATCCTGAAATTCTTCGCAAACAATAAATCCGTCAAAAGTAGGGTGACAAGCTCCCTGATGAAAATCAAAGCCCACGACAGCGTTGGCGCAATCAATGCCCAACTTTTTACAAATTCGATTGAGACCAGGCACTGAAAATATTTATTTGTATGTATAACAAATAGCTATCAGCTATATCCTGAATAATTGCTATTAAGTACTTACAACGTAAATGAACTGTTTTTTTGGGTAACATTGACGGTTTAAATAGTTCCACGTTTCCATATGCATTACGTGGCACTAAACCATTTTCCGCTGTTGGAGGCTCGTAATCTTGAGTTTGCCAGTAACCGAATATTTCCAGCGGTTGGTCTTTTATTACAGTTTGTGTTATCTATTCAAGGAATTATTAAAATAAAGACATTTTATATTATATTTTTGTTGAATACTTACTCTATCCCATTTCGGTCGGGCTTTTACAATTTTATACGGTTTTTCACCAAGTTTAACAGTTCTTGCTTGTTTAAGCCATATTTCCCTAGAGTGTAGAGTATGAACACAATCTCTTGAATATACAGCTTCGCCGCGAATGTATGCCAGTGTTGGAGCATTTGGTGGATACAGTGCTTCAAATTTAAGCAAATGACGTTCAAGAGCGTAAAATGGATGATTTTTGTAATCTGCAATAGAGGTTGGCATCGGCTTCTCTTCGTGAATTCTTCTCAATTCCTGATCTTCTTTGATATCGTGCTTAGTTCGTCGACCTAAATATTTTGATATGGCTGCGTCCAACCATGCTTTATCTACCCTCGATTTACGTACTACAGTGGTCCAGTTGGGACAATATCTGGCAGTAACATCTTTTATGCTCAAATCATTTTGGAAAGCAAACACATACGCTAGATTAGATGATGCCGATTTCTACAAAGGTAGACATATTTGAGACTTCATTAAACTTTCTAACAGATTGAGATTAATCTATGATACATAAATGTTATCGAATTGTACTTAATATCGAATTTTTGAATCTATGCGTGTTTTTAGGATCCCATAAGTAAAGGGTCAAAGTGCTAAGAGGCCCAAAACATCTAACCTTTATTCGAGGAAAACTCAAGCGACGGCATCTCTTCAGTAAAAGTGGAGTCCCATGAATTTGTCATCACTACACCCAATATTTCATTATTCTAGAACTCGTAACGAACGAAAACATAAGTATTATTTCTATTCCATTATTTACAGCGTCGGAATTAAATAGAAATGCATTTAATGGTTTAAGGGTTTCGTAATATTTATAATATTTTTTCTAAATTAATAAAATCCGATATTTGTACACATTAAAATAATTTCATTTAACACCCACAAATTAGGAAATAACTACACTGGTTTATAAACGACTGCAAAAAATTAAAAAATCCTTTAGTATTTTACATCACAAAATGTAATGCTTTTCTATTGCATCAAATGGTAATCGTAAAAGCGAATACAAACCTCAGTGGAACTGAGAGATTGCTTTTCCTGAAATGATATTAATTTACGCCTTTTTTAAATTAAATTTTATATTATAATATAATAATATTAATTTCCATGTTGCTATTTCTTTGTGAAATTGATTTTAAAAAATAGAAACATCATCCTGAAATATTCTCATCGCCAGGATTTTGTACATCTGAGTATATATTTTTCATATAATTTAAACTTGTAAATCATTTGTGCAATTCACTCAGTCAACAACTAAATATCAATGCTAATAGACCAGTAATGAATTATCTTTTCGATACTCATAAGTACTTGTGTAATTTTGAGTATGAGCGATTCAACAGTATTGACAACTACTCTGATGCATTCGTACTCGCTACAAAATTGAATTATAAGAACAGGTTGCAATGAGTATGAGTACAACATTGACACCAAACGCATAACATTCGAAATAAGTTTGATTCATACGCCTACTCATTCAGATTCATAAATTTAGAAAAATACTTATAATACATGCTTATAAATGATTCGAGTCAGTATAAAGTTCTAGTAGCAAAACTTGACAAAAAGAAAAATAATAAATTCATTACCCACAATGTTATATGAGTTCTAAACATAATTACATACAAAGTTATATTAGAATATTAAAAGTACTATTCGAAAATAATTTTAGGTTGACTTGAAGGTAACAATATTAATATGATGAAAATATCTGCGCAGTCTCTAAACCTAATTGTAAAAATTTATAAGAGGCACCTCAAGGCAGGGTTACATTAAAGCCTGTTTGCTCGTAAAGTTGAACAATATTACGCAAGAGAGTACATAAAAGTTAATTAACTTTGTACTAAATTGGATGTAAGTATTTTGGATCTACATATATTCAGTTAAATTGTTAATACACAATTTCTCGTTTCAATTAAACTGCTTTATTTTAAAACAGATTCTTTTTGTTTTTCTCCATGTTGATATAAAAAGATAAAGCTAAATGACTTTATTGCCACCCTCAATCTCTCTCAGAAAACAAAAATATGGAGATTAACTAGCTTTATTGCATTCTAGAACTGAATAACTCTGATGTGGAAAAAATATTTTTGTCTCTTAAATCAACTAATCAGGTAGAAAAATGTAATATTCGAATACAGAAAAAAGAAATGAAACGAAAAGAAAAAAATAAACTAAACTTACCCTTATTGTATCAACACAATGAATTTTTCCCTTAAATATATCAACGCAGACCCATTGTTCTTCAACGTCGCACCAAACTTCTAGCCACATATCGCCAGCTGTTTGCTTTCGTTTAGCTTTGTCCGGACTATCCACTTTATCGATTTCTTCATCAGATGAGAGTACACGACGATCTTGCTTTGATAGAGCCGGAGCCGATTTAGGTTTCTTCGGTGGTGAAGGTTCGAAATCATCGTCTGAATTGTTTTCATTCCGCTTAGAATTTAGTTTTTTTATGTTTAAACGTTTCTTCTTAACTACTTTTGATTCTAAAACATTTTCGATGCTATCATCAGCGCCATCTAGTTGAGGTATCTGAATTTCAAGGACATTTTCAGCATTGTTAGGTGTTTCATTGGTTTTTTGACGAGAACGTAGAACCCGCTTTTGAACGCCATTCTGCTGAGTACTTTTCATAAATTCTACAGAAATTTTTGCTTTGGACTTTGCTTTACTTGGACTTTTAGCACGCGTTGCTTTATTTTTGACATTTTTATTTTGTTGTATAATACCGGAAAATTTCTCTTCGTAATGGGTGTTTTGAAACAAAAAGGTTGGGGATATACGAGCCTGAGGTGATTTGCTACGTGACCGAGAATTGCGCACTTGCCTTGACGTAGATGGTAATTCAATAGTCGATGATTTGCTACCTTTTGCAGCTTGCACGACAATTTTAGGTACAACAGCTAAGCCAGTCTCAATTTTTGGACGCTTACGTGACTTTAAATCATCATTACTATTATCGGTTGCTTTATTGCGTTTTGAGCCTTTATTAGAAGTTTTGGTTTTATTTTCTTTCTGGGAGCTGCCCTGTTCTTCTTTAGCATCCTCTAAAACATTTGAATTTTGTAAATAATGCGGATTGTTTTTATTTTTATCATCTATTCCCATTTTTGTTTTCGAAAATAACTCAGACTTTTCTTTGGGTTTACAATCGGATTCATCAACATTCATTGTTTTTGCGGATTTAGTTTTTCCTCTTTTGTTTTCTTCATTTTCTTTCGGGGGTTTTTTAGAATTTGAATTTGACTTTTCTGCACCCAATTTTTTTTTTACATTTCCGATTTGTACTGTTGCGGAAGCGTTTTTAGAAATTTTACTGTCTTTATGCTCTTTTTCCGCTATTGTGGAAGCAGGTGAAATTTTATCTAAACATTGATTAATTTTATCATCTTTCTTTATTTGTTTTTTGACGGTGTTTGTCTTCAATATTTCTTTTTTGTTTTCTTTGCGTAAATTATCTTGTTTTTCTACTTCTAACTGAGCAGTGGCTGACTTTTTTTCGATTTCTATTTTAACATCGGAGTCTTGTTTGGATAAGTTTCTCTCTTTTGCTTCGCTTTCATCATTTTTAGTCATTTTTATGGAAATTAAATCCGAGGGCGCCGGTTTTAGGGGCAAGGGTTGCATGTTAACTACCAAACGACATTGCAATCCCATGCCCCGAAGCAAAATAACCAAAATAAATATCATGTCTTGTTTACTGCGTGCTTCCTTATTTTCTATTTGCTTTAAGAGTTCTACATGCGCTTTGACTTTTGTTTTAGCTGTCGTTTTGTCAGGATATAGGTTTTGAGTTTTCAGTTTAATTGCACTCTTAAACCAAGTTGCCATTGATTGAAAATATTTTATTTCCGTTCCTCTTTCAGGCGGATATGCAGATTTGCTTGGTAATATTTTAAGGGCTTTGTTCATTAAAATTGTGTCATTTAGTAAGCGATTATAAAATAATAATCGTCCGAAATGACACAACAAACTGACTTTATGCAATAGGACTTGTCGTTCTTTAATATCACGATTTAATCTACGCTTAAAAGCCAGTTCAATATCCTGTTGCGTTTTCGTTTTCTTTTCTCTATTGTGTTGTTGTAATTCAACATATATTTCAAGATTTCCAACCTGCGGAGTATCCTCTGAAATTCCGGTAGTATCAACACTTTCCGAAGTATCTAAAATCATACAATAAATGCAAATATATGTAAGTAAGGAGGTCTATATATTATATATTGGTATCAATTGATTCTACTTTACTAACGAGGAAATTCAAACAATACTAATATTCGAATATTAAATCTTGTAATCTGCATATTAAATAAACGTACATACATGGATGGATTTGTCAACGAAATATTACAAGAGAAATTATTTAAATTAATTATAATTTATTACATAATAGTTTTAGAACTTTAGTAACTAAAAGCATAAATTTCCGACAATAGGTAAGAATTTTTCCTCTTACAAGCTTCTTACAAACAATATTATCTTTCAAAAAATATCACCATAGCGGAGTCGTTGAGTTTAAAGACAAATATTAAATGGCTGCACACTGTGTAATGGTATCATTAAAATTTGATAAATCAGGAATACAATTTCAAACAATTTACATCATTCTCTCACACGTCCACTTAGTGATATTTCCTTTGTAGGATGTACTTTTTAGGATACACTTTTTTATGCTGTTGATATTATGTAATCAATTCCAAATCCCCTCCCCTGTTTTAGCGTATATCGAGGACTATAAAGACTATTTACCCTTTTTGACGATTCGAATCAGAACATTTTTTGTGGTAATAAAGGGTCAGTTTGTCATTAAAGGGAGTATTGATTTCCTAGGCCAACCACCTTCTGTGTGTGGAGGTAAACGGGTTTAACTAACACAACCGAGTTATACGCAAGATAACGTTGCGGCTAATATTCAATTTGTTTGCCTTAAATGTTAAGAAGAGTTTTTTTTTATAATTTAGTAGTACTTGTTGTTACTAGCCTTGTACGATTAATAAATAGTGTGACTATGTACTATTTTGTTATTTTGTTTTGTCATGTATAAAACGGATGTTGTAAATTATTTTATAATATTTTTCAGATTTTTTACTGTACTATACATTCATGCATTTAAGGCTGAAATCCAAACTTTAGATGTTAATATCATTAACTGGCAAGAAAAAGCAAAACACAAGTATTTTCTGTTGCATTTCAAATAACATTTATTTTTGTGTGTTTTTTTTTTTATTTATTATTATCGTTCTTAAGTTTTTAATCAATTTCAGCAAGTGTTAGTCTAGTTAGTGCTTTTAGATAATTTATTTATTTTTTTTTTTTTTTTTGAATTGTTTTTAATAATTACACTCATTAATGTAATACCACTTTATTTTTTGATTTTGAGCTTGTTTGCTTTTTTCATTTAACAATACAACAATTAATAATTATTTAATATTAAAATCTGTTTTGTAATTTTTGTTTAGCACAATTAATTGATATATTTATTGTATTACTTATATTCATTTATATTACGATTTATAAATCATTTAAGAACATTTGAAATACTAAAAAAAAAAAAAAATAATTTGAATGCAAACTAAAATTGTCACTACGTAGCAGTGCGAAATATAGTGTAAAATTATAACACCTACATTTATTAATTAAAATAATAATAAAAATATTATTTAGATATGTATTGCAATTAACAATTATTAATTGTAATAAAATAAGTTAAACTGCTTTAGTAATGTTTGTTCTAATATACTAACGTTTGCATGTATCAAATAATTAAAGAAATTCGAAAGTTATTCATGCTGTTAGAGTAGCATATACTATGTATTTTAATTTTTCTTAAAACTAAAAAAATAAAATGTATGAAGTACATATTACAAATAGCTTTAGAATACTCTGTTCTTTTCAACAGTATTATTATATATTTTACTTTGTATACTTTGTATTTAGTGTGTGAATACAATGTTTAAAGTAAATTCGTTTTAATTCAGTTCTCTAACTTTATATATCGTATATACTAGACATTCGTTTTTTTTTTAAACACAAATAATTTTGATTCACTTTTTTCGGAATATTTCCATTGTTCGATAACAAGTCAATATATTTATATATAATCATATATTTGTTTTAATATTTGTATATCTGATACTATACCAATTTCTTTATTTTGTAGTCATTTTTATTAATTTTAAACTATTTTTTTTTACAAATACATAAAAACTTGGAAAATATGAAATTGTATAAACCCATGAATTGGTTATAATTAAGTAAAAAGCCCTATAATTTGAACTCAATTTTTTAAATTTAAAAGTCTAAAATTAGTTACGGGAATCCCCATTTTAGGTGTACATATTTATATGTATGTATGTATATCTGCTTGCATATTTATTCTTAATTTTCGATTTAGATACTGTGAAGAAAGTTTGGAAAGTTTAAATTATAAAAAAAAACATAAATAATGATTTTTGTTTAAATGGTATAATTCTGTTTTAAAATTTTCGGTATTCGGAAATGTGAATTAGCTTTAAATAGTTCACATTAGCGCGCGTACACTATAATTATAAATGGCTCTATTCACACCGGAAATATTTTTGTTTTTTCCAAAACACACGGTAAGAATATTAATTTGGAATAAAATGTATACGTCCATATTTCAAGACGATTTTTATATGATACTCGATGAATATCTACAATTCTTTTAGGATACGATTTCGGTTAAAAAAATTATATTCGTATCATTATTGCTAAGTTTCGTGTGCTTGATCCACGCACGTTGTCCTGTACGTACAAAAGATGAGAAAATTTTACTTGAGCCTTAGTTTGCCAAATTAAGTTTGTCCAGTATAAAAGATGTTCGTGACATGTGTGAATGCTTAGTATCATTACAAATCATTAAAATTTATTAACTTACTTTACGATAAGAGTTTCTAAGAAGAACATACAAGAAACAGTTCAAGAGCGCCGTAGCATGTAAAAGAAATAGATTGCTTGCTGAGGTTTGTGGGACAGAGAAGTAATTGAACCGTAGCTTTTCAAAAAAAAGGTTAAAATGGGAATGTTAATGCGATGCTTATTAAATTATTTCGCCTAGATGCTGTCATATACCAGACGGCAGGGATACCAGGACCCTATAGTTTAGTGACCAATTAATCTGGCATTTGAATCAGTACATTTGGCCAACACAGTCAACTGATTTATTGTGGAAATAAGAGAAGATGTTGCTCTAGAAAGCAACATTACAGTACCTATTGGTGAGATACTGGCCAAAACACTGCAACCGTCCACCGACAAACTACCATCAGCGAAAAATAATTATTATATTCAGTTTTATAAATGATCTGAATTATTTTCAGGTTTGCTCTCTTTTTTTAACTATTTATTTATACACTAAATTTATAACATTTAACGTTTCTTTTATATTGCAATAGGTTTATATCAGTTGCAGCAATTTTTATAAAAAAAAAAATCAATCTCCATGCAAAACACAAACAAGAAATGAAATAAAAGATAATAAGTGTGAAGTTTGTATTCAAATAACTGACAACTAATGTATTCCATATTTTAAGTCATTCCCACCTAATAAATTCAACAAAAATCTGCGAATTCGAAGTTTAACCTAATGTTATAAAATATTACACTTTTTTTTTTAAATAAATCTAAAATATATAATAAATTATCACAACCATAAACGCAAATACTCTCGCTTATTGTAATCCGCATTAATTTCAGTTGAGAGTATTATTTATTCTAACATCAAAAAAAAAAAAAACATTAAGTATACTTGAATTAAAACTCATAGATCACAGAAATAGGGAAAATATTCATCTTAAATTATATCAAAGTCAATTCAGCATAACAAATGAAAATATTTTTGAAGTTTGGTTAATCACAAAGTCTTAAAAGATAAATTATTGAAAAATAATTTAATAGTTAATATTTTATAGTCTGTCTTTAGTAGTTTTTACTATTGGGCACATTGAAATTTTTCAACTATTGAAAATCTCCTTTAAAAAATCCATTGATTTAGCCAATATTTAGGAGTGGGATTGTGTAAATATTCATGAAATATTGTTGTTTTATTGTCTTTGTAATAATTGGAGTGGTTATCATAGGATTATTTTAAAGTACCACAATTAAATCAGAAATTAATAACAATATTAAACCTGCAATTTTGATTTAATTTTATAGCCTTTGGTGATTGAATGTTAAATTTAACTTTTTGTCAAATTACGTACTACTTCTTATTCATATTTGGAATTCGGACAAGTCTTGTTGTCTTAAAGTAAAGGATACTCTTTGAAATGTAGATTACGAGGAAAAAATGGATAAAAAGAGAATAAACTCAACATACCAAGTTAATTTACTTGTTATTCAGTATTTTAGTATGTATAGACTCCTATTTTTGTAACCGTCTTTACCAAAGTTAAACATTTTGTTTTTTGAAATTAAAGAAGTAAATGTAACGGTAATCAACTATCGGGTCCGTCATCTACCTTTTTTTCAACTAGTGCTTATTTCTTGAATGGTAACACTTAGCACATGTGTGATTTGACGGATTAGTTTTATCCTTCCGCTGAAAAAATATGGTTGTTTATACGCAACCATCCATTGCGTTTTCGCTTCGCTAAGTGGGTCTGCGATCGACTTACAGAAGATGCCGCTCAGATGAAGCTCATTTTGATCTTGGAGGGTATGTAAACAAGCTAAATTATCGCATATGCATACATTGAAAAGCTAACGCACCCAAAACGAGTCACTGTTTGGTGCAGATTTTGGTCCAGAGGCATAATAAGGCATTTTTCTTCGAAAATGAGCAAGGAGTGGTCGTTACAGTCAATGACAATCGTTATCGGGACAGGTTGAATGAACATTTGTTCACAAAAATTCATGAGAAAGATATTGGCAACATTTGGTTTCAACAGAACGGCGCTACGTGCCACACAATCAAAGTTACACTGTTTTGCACCCTGTGTTTGAAGCCGCAGAACTTCAAATAAGTAGAATATATATAAATATGAATACCATTAGAAATAAATCAAACATAGTCTAAGATTGAAATAAGACGTTTTAAATACGCCGACATACCTTCTAAATACATCGATAACAGTTTTAACATTTTTTCATCAGGTACTAATAGAATATTTAAAATCTAAATTTTCACACTTTCTCTAGATAATGTAATTTAAAATAAATACTTTAGATCTCACGTAATTAAAATGTATAATACAAAATTAAACAACTTCTTGTGATTTGCAGAAGTGTAAAAATATTTCGCGAGAATTATGAGAAATATGAGAATTTTATCTACGCATATATTATTTGTTATTTTTATTTATCTTATATTAATTAACCTTACTCATAAATTCTTTAAATACGTATTTCATTTGTAATTCTACATATATGTATAAATGTCGATTCAGATAAATATATACCTTGAATTCAGACAACTATTCCAATCAAACGAAAAGTTTTTTGGTATGCAGTCTCACAATTTTATAAAAATAAAAAAAAAAATAAAAAAAAAAAAACAGTGGAAGCGCAAAATGAGACATGAAGGTATATAAATATAATATTCCTAACATCAGTATTTTATATTTGAAAACCGTCTTTAAAAACAATAACAACAACAGCAACTATATAACACATTTTCTAAAACTCTGCACCACCACCATCTACTATGCTTAGCAATTTATGCAATTTTCTCCTTATAATAAAATAGATACGTAATTATAAGAGATCTACTTGCGTTTCCTACCTGCTACTTCTTCCCAATCAGAATCATCGGTATCGTTTGTAGCAATAGTTGATGTTGGTCTGGTTTTAGTATGACGTTTAATACGTGTTGATTTTGTTTTGCTTAATTTTGAAGGTTGGTTTTTGCTATGACGCTGGTCATTGCCAGCGCCCTCTTCTTCGTCTTCATCATCTTCATCTTCACCATCGTTGTGCGATCGATTGTGTGGTTTTTCGCCCAATGCAAGCACGGAATATACATCCAAAGTATCAATATTTTGTGCAGCTGAATCCTTTTTGCTTGATTCTTCAGCATTATGTTTTGCAACACTTTCCTTAAAACGTTCCAGAGTCTTTGCATATTCTAATAAATTATTAAAGTCAAATGCACTCTCCTCCTTTTTAACGTGCTCTTGTTCATCCCCTTCTGAACCGGAGTCAGAGAGGTTTTTCAAACCAGCGTTGCAATCAAAGACTGGCACTGGAGACACTGACGGTCTCTTAGATGCTTTTACCTCTACATTGAAAAAACTTGATTGTATATCCAGATCTTCGGGATTAACAAGGTAATTATCTATGCTGGAATCACTGCTGGAACCAGAATCTTCACCAGCTTCAGCTTTCTGTCTGATACTTTTGCTTTCATTGGGCGCCATGGCGTTTTTTGAATTCGTGCGTGACGTAGACGCTGACGGAGAATTCTTGCCAATCACACTGGTGTTGGGTGGTGAAAAAGTCTTTGGTGGTGGCCTATATTTATTATAGAGTTTGGCACGCAACGACAAACCTGTGCGTTTTTTCGATGATGTCTGTTTGGCAGCACTTCGAGCCTTGGGTTCACCCCTTTAAAAAAGCACAACAAATTGCAAGAAGCATGCAAATATTTAAAATGCAAAGAAGTTAAAAAAATTTAATGGCAAAATTACCTTTTTCTCCCAGCCGATGTTCCACCACCGCCGCTGGCTGCTCCAGTTAATGGTGATCCTTCGAAATCACTATCGTCATCATCGGATGATTCGCCGCCCTTTATATCTTTGCTCGGCTTCCATTCATCTTCACTAGCGGAAAATCCTTCAGACATCGAATCCTCTTCGTCCGACATTTTGTTGTTGATTTTTGATACGCCAGATTTGTTTCCTTTTCTCTCTTCTTTCTATTGTTTGTTCTATTTCACATTTGCCTATAACTGTGGACCCCAGCCAATTCCCGTTATCGATTTTTTTCTTTTCTATCCTCTAATATTTTAAGGTTACTCTTCTGTTTATTTTCTTTTAGGGTATTATTATTCAAATATTATTTTTGCTGAGTTTCTTAAAATGCTTCCTTCAAAATTATTTTTCAAAAATACTTATTTCGTTCTCAAAATCACTTGCGAAATTACCCTTCAACAAAAATTCTTTTGCAGAAATGAGAGAATCAAATAAAACAACTCAGTCTTGTAAAAATGTGTATGAAATAACGTTACCAGATTGTTGTGATTGTTATAAACATCGAATTCATCGAATAGATTACTACCTGTCCGTTAGAACTAACGAAGCGCGTAAATATTTGAAGTTTGTAATCAAATACAAATGGCAGATGATAACGTACAGAAGGCAACAGTTTATATTGAATTTGTTTATTTAGCAATTTTGTAAATACCTATTGGATTACGGAATGGCACTAGAATTGTCAGAGGTTTATAGATGTCATTTTGTATAAAAAACTTTGAATACTTTTATATACGTCATTATGGTCGGATTACAATTGTTAACAAAAGCGATTTTGGACAATAAGAACTATACCAAGTTGGAAATTGAACAACGTAGATTCCCTGGATGAATTAATTACCCCTCATACCACACGTTATACTCCTCACGACACTCCATCGAACGTCTTCCTGACTAACTCAAAGAGAAATGACAAGAGAAAGGTGTCATGTCCACTTAAGTAGCTTAAGTAACATATATATATAGTTAGTGTGAGCGAGCCGACATTCCTATGTGCAACGAAAGCGTAAACCTGTGGTTTCAATGGTGCGCAGGTGTTCTTGGGCACGAATTGGATCGAAGATAGATAGGCTTTTATTTATCGAATATTAAGAAAAGTTACAGTATTTACGGCAACGAATTAGTTGATTGATGTGTCAGTTGTCAGCCCAATAAGGTTGGAAGAATACATTTGGGCTTCATAGGGTCCATTTCGATATCACAGCTTTCCGTTATCTCCTAGTTCCGACACCACTCGGAGCATCTAAAGAAACGACTAAAACTGTCAATGTCAACGAGCCATAGTCTCTCCAAATCGTTTACATAATAGGCATCAAGATTTGTTTTGCTTCTACAACATGTGCTCAGTAGGTGAAAACAGTCTGCTGATATTTCTTATCTCTTCAACTTCTTCTTATCAACTTCATCAGTCCATATGATGTGGATATCATATCTATCTGCTACAGATGTACAATGTGTTGGAGATTATTACGTTGGAGTTCTATCCTTTGATAGACGCCAGGTTATCGGAATGTGTGGTAGTGCCCCGTTTCCGACTATTTACGGCGCCAATATTCTTCACCGCTACCTGAATTGAAGATACTTCTGTCGGAAAAACGATAAAATGATCCGTCAGCCTTATATGTGCTATTCTGATTTATTCCGAGTGAATTCCACTACCAACAGTTTCGTCGGAGTAATTAACGAGCAGTGCCGCACGATTTTCCAAAATTCCT
The DNA here is from genome assembly GCA_014635995.1 of Sarcophaga peregrina. Classification (NCBI taxonomy): domain Eukaryota; kingdom Metazoa; phylum Arthropoda; class Insecta; order Diptera; family Sarcophagidae; genus Sarcophaga; species Sarcophaga peregrina. The sequence continues at coordinate 59,270,965 of CM025793.1, forward strand.
TGTCCGGAGTTAAATGTTTTTCAAAAAGTTATTTACAAACTAAATTACACAACTTATTAGGAAGGACAAGCCGGATACAATAAATAAAACGGAAGAAACCTAAAGTAAATTTTTAACATTTAAAGAGAACTTTCAGAAACATAACCCAATAAAGGACACAAGCGATATGTCCTTGTATAAATAAAAAAACATCAATTATTTTTGCGGATTATTACTTAAAATTCGTGAAATTTCTTAAATATATAGGGGAACCTACACTTTTGCTGTCCACTGTACATATTATAGAAGCCACATGCAGTCAACATTCATTTCTTCAAAAATTATCAACGTTGTTTGGATTGATATCCTGTGCTTATTATCTATTGATATTTCATTAATGGAAGAAGTTGAAGGCATGTTACTGTGTGTATGGTTTGTGGGCATGGCGGTTTGGAGACATGGCGATTTTTACACTAGATAAGCTCTTAGTAATAATTCATTTTAAGGGGCTTGCTTTGCCGAAAGAAGCTACAGCAGAAGAAGGAAGAACTTTATAGAAAGTTTGTCGCTGATGGCGAGAATCTTATGCAGTGAGAATATGTCATTGTTTAGTATTTTCAAAAAAGATAATCTACATTCCATGATCTAAAATGGATTTGTCTTTCTTACAACAGAAAATCAGGTTTCTTAATAACACAAATTTACTATTATTAATTAGAACCATAGCGCACTACATGCTGTTCTATCTAAACGGTTATTTCAAGAGTGGTATTCACTATTTTTTAGACACTGAGGCGATATAAGATGAATTTTTGAGCAGCGAAGCTTAAATACAGTGTTCGCGCGCTAGTGTGAACTAATTAAAACTGGCGTTGTTCACATTTGCGAATATCAAAAATTAATTTCAAATAATTTACATTTCTTTATTTTTTATATATTTTTGGGAGTTTCGGCATGAAATTCTGCAAAACAATCCCTTGAATGTATATACAAACCGCATTTTGTACAACCATACCCTGTTTTCCCGCCGTGTTTCCTAATTTTATCAACCATGTGGTCGTCAGTGCATTTTGCTATTGCCTGCGCATTTGTGACAATTTTTCCATCACGGCGTCGATTTTCAACGCTTCAACAACGCGAGATTTCTTTTTCATCAGTTTAATATATCCAATTATGCGTGAATAGTACCTATCGCAAAATAACCTTTTCGAGATATGTCCATAATAAATTATGGCTTGTCGAATGTAACATTTTATTGACTTGGATCTGAAATTTTCCCTAATAGTCGCAGTACCACGTTTTTTCCAAGGTCGTAGTCAATATTACTATTAGCAGAAGCGCCCAGTATATGCGATAAAGGAAAGCAACAATAGCCTGTCACAGAAGCTGGTACACAATATTTGAAGCCAAATCGTATGGCTTGCACTTTATGTAAATCTTTAGGGAATGGCCGCCATAATAGGCGATCTCTATCTATTCATCTACAGAAAGATTATGAGAAAATATGCCAAATTGTATGAATTTTTTATTCAGTGCATTGTTTAATTTTGGCAAATTTATCAGTCTTGTCAATAAAATTCTCAAAAATAGCTATGTAAACAACATATAATAAAAAGAAAAAAAATTTTTTTAGAGTAAATTTAGTGGGTAGAAAAATTCCCTACAAAGACCCCCACGACACCTAAAAATAAAAATATTCATATCAATACAAATACTCCCAATACTATTTGTGCCAAATTTCACCGAAATCGGACCACGGATTCTGAGGTCAGGCGTTAATGGGTTAAGCGGTGTTCACATTAGCGCGCGTGCACTGTACTAATTTTCACTAACTTTAACAAACGCTTATGATAACAAATGTCCAAAAACATTCATAATGAATTGTGTAATGTGAAAAGCCAAGTCGCAGTCATTGACTCTAAACTGAAACCAATTAATAAATAATAAAATCTAATAAACATTTTGAAGATTTTCGTGAAAAATTATTTATTCACATTTAAATATGTCTCTGAACACTTATAAATAGGACTCCTAAAAATATGAATCAATTAAGTAAGGCATACATACCTGTTAAGTAATGATTAATGATAGTAATGATTAGTAATTTGATTACTTCTTTTTTGATGGTGAAATAATGATTACAATTACGATTGTTTTTGTTTTTAGTAGTTGATAATTGATTACAATTACAAAATAATCATAATTACTTACTGGCGATCAATCAAAAAGAATTGAAAGCAATACAAAAGTAATCAAATTATTGGAGAAATTTCAAATGGATCGAACAAATCTAGTAGTAGTCAGAAAAATTAATTTCGGACTTTGGTGTATACACATGTATCAATTACACAGGCCTGCGAAATTTTACTTTTATTTTCCCTTTCCAATAATTTCTGTTATTTTTTGAACTATATAAAAAATTAAATTAAAAAAATTAAAATACAACTTTGGTTTTTTCCAGCACGTCGTCGATTTTTTATTTTTGTTGTTTTTGACGAAATTAGAGTTTTATGATTTTTTTCAAAATTTTCATGAAATTACAAAAGTTAAAGAATTTAAAATAAGTTTTACTTGAAAAATTAACAATATTAATTACATATAATGCTAAACACGCTAAATAAATCAAAATTATTTATGGTATTTTATTCTGCATCCGTCAAAACTTCTCTTTAATATCTTTTTATTGTGATTTCTATTAGAGCGACTTAAGTTGTATGGAAGCGAAATTCGTGCAAAGTATACCCCCCGTTAAAATGAACATTGGTATTTTTTATGACGACATTTAAAATATTTCGGCTCCAGCTTCGACCTCTCGTGAGCTGGACCAATTTCAAAAAGAGCTGAGACCCGTATTTAATTAAATCGACTAAAGATTAAAATATGTTAATTTGGCATTTTTATTACAAACAGTCCCAAACAAAAAATTCAAAAACCATTTTTTTTATAGAATATTCTTAAAAAAAAGGGCATGGATGATCGTCCTTGGACAAATTGTATACACTGTTAGACGCGCCTTACCTTTCTTATGATATAGATTTGTATATATATATATCGGTAAGGAAACAGATCCTCAAATTAACAAAATGTTCAAAAATAGATAGACCCTTTTTCAAAATGGTCCAGCTCACGAGAGGTCGAAGCTGGAGTCGAAATATTTTAAATGTTGTCTTAAAAAAGTTCAGTGTTCATTTTTAGGAGGGTACATCGAGCAATTTTTTTTTGTGAGTCGCTCTAATTTCTATCCGATTCATCTCTCTTCAACATCCAACTGTAGTCTGCTATCATGTTTGCGTTCCATCTACCTTGGTATCTCTCCATAACCAAAATGTCTTGGTGGAAACGCTCATCTTGTTCTTCACTTACGGCACCAAAATTCTCAGGAAAGAATTCAATATGAGAACGCAGATAATGCAACTTTATGCTTATATTGCGACCCAGTTTATGAAAGTTGTTGAGCATATATATCATTTACTAGATTTTCGTAATCTGTTCCCTAAAAAATTTTTCACTACCTCTTTAAATGACTTCCAAGCGATCTCTATTTGGTTTTATTCGTGATTTTTTTCATTTTGTATTAACTTCCTTATCTCAGGCCCTAAAATGTAAATCGTAATATGATTTTAAATCCTATTATTAGCATGCTCCGTTATTAAAGAAATTTGAAATTAAATAATATTAAAAATAAATAACATTAAACAATAAATAATAATATTAAATAATATTAAAAAGGTGATTTTTTGAGAAAATTTACGTAATGGATTTTTTTAATATTTTTTTCGAAGCTCCTAATTAGTTTATTAAGGGGAAAACAATCGCAGGCCTTCTTCATTATTTTCAACTGCTTTAATTTCAATGGTAGAACTGACATAATAACCTGAGTTTAGTTTCAAATTTCGGAAACTTATAAAACTTGGAAGTAAAAATTACAATTTCAAACTGAAAATTTTCAAAATAAAGTCAAATTTGACTTCAATAAACAAGAATAATATTACAATTTCAATAAAATTACAATTTCAAACTGAAAATTTTCAAAATAAAGTCAAATTTGACTTCAATAAACAAGAATAATATTATACTGTGGGCAAATATTCGGATTTATTTTAGTTCATATACTACTACACTTATCTACCACGTACATAAAATAGTAATTAGTTTTTGTAAATAATATGAGTAGTAGTAATTTCATAAAATATTATCAAGTTCTATTATTTTCATTTAAAAATCATTACATTCCGGTTAAGATAGGTCATGGTTCCCACTTATATGCACATTGAGTGGAACAAGAAAAAGAAAAACAATAAATAAGAAGAAGCGAAAATGAAATGGAAATATTGCACGTGCTTTTTTCATATATCATGTGCTAAAATTATTCACGTACGAGTAGTTGTTGTAGTTGTATTTTCGTTTGCCTTTGAAAGCAGCCAACCAAAATACATACGTTAATGGGAATTAAGGACATCGTCGACATATAACACGATTTCACTCATTCTCTAGTATTTTGTTTTTCAACGTTTTCTTTGTCATCGTTTTTCTTTATTTCTCTCGTTTTACTTTATAAAATTCATGCAAAAAACGGATATGAGAATTTCCGAGTTTATTAATTCAAAAAAAAAAAAAAAGAAAAACTCATAAAACAAAAACTATAATAGAAAATGAAAGTCTCAAGGATTCTTAAACGGATGTGCATTGCTTCACTTTCTATTTCTGTTTTTCCTGCTCTCAAAGGTACTTGTGTATAAAAAGGAAAACACAAAACGCAAAAACAAACTAAAAACGAAAATCAAAAGAAAAAAAATTATTTCATATAGAAAGAATCCTTGCAAATTTACAACACAACATGTTTTGAAAGGCAAATAATAATTGTTGCTTTAGTTTGTTGCCGTACTGCAGTTGCAAAATGCGCATGTCGTCTGCTGGTCGCGGTGAGAGTTTCGAAGTTGTTAAACTCACTTTTATTTAGCCTGCCGCTGTAATAATAAAGTTTTCTATTTTAAAAGTTTTAGTTTTTCGTGATTTGTAACGGTGTAAAGTTCCGGTGATATTTTTTATTTTGTTAAATAAAAAAAAAAATTATTGATCCTTGTTAATTAATATTGTTAAAGAAGTAACAACAAACCCCTAAAAACAAGTGATTAAAAATGTATTTTTCTTTAGTGGTTGATCTTTATTTTAAATGTGTTAAAATATCAGTATAATAAGAGTGAAAGAGGGCTATCTATAACAAAAAGATTGCCAAGTTTTTAACTAGAGAATAAATAGGTAGCGGACGTAATTTAGTATAACCCCGTGTTATTTTTTTTACTTTTTACACTGCGGTTTTTGGTTGTGTGTTGAAGAATTCTATTTCTACGTTTTATTGAAAACTTACTTTTACATTTTCAACAATTACATTTTCTCCTGATAACTATAATTCCAGTATACACTTATTAAAAAAACTAATGTATTTAAAGAACTATTATTATTACCTTTGCCCAAGAATGATAAACTAAAGATTCATGCGCAAGGCGTGCATGATTTCCCGTTAGATGACGTTGTTAGGCTATTTTAAAGGTTGCCAAGTCTTTTTCATATGTGAAAATTAACATTTCTTCTGAAAAATGTGTGCACTGCGTGAAAGTAGTTGGCAGCCCTGCAATATAACTTACAATCATTAGCCAATAGGAACAGAATTTGCGTGACGTCATTGATTGCGCAGAAAGTTTTAACTTTGTGTGCGTGATGGCGTAATCTTTAGTTTATTTAGTTTCTTGACCCTTTGCCTACGAATTGCTATAAATCATTTGAGACGTTTTAATAAATAAGAATAGGATGAGACCACGAGTACTTGGCATTGAAGATCTCTTAAATATGATAGTTAATTATTGCATTGTTGCAACCCACTGATCTCACACAAAACAACACTACGCTCATTGGTGCTGTAAAGGCATATTCATGTACACTAGAGCCCCGACTTGCCGTCGTTAATGGGGTCCGGAGAAACGCCACGCAAATCGAAACGTTGCAAATCGAATCACTTTTTTCTATATAAATGTATTAAAATTTAATTTATTGGGGAAAATATTCAAAACAAAGCAAAAAATTTTGTATTTTTGATAAAAACAAGTATGAATAAATACATTTTTATTTATTTCATTTACTTCAACAAATGTTTATATTTCATATTAAAACAATAAATTAAGAGAAAACGTAAAAAAACTTTTATTCATTTACATACAGTTTGTCAAAAAAATCTTTGCACAGACCAAAAAAATGTAAAATTTGATTTTCATTCAAGCATTTCAACAACAACATCTTCATATATTTTTTTATTTTTGCACTCATTCTATAACTGTACTTGTTTACGACCATAAGGCACCAATAGCTTTCTAATAGTAAGACGCATTACAATAATAACAACAAACAAAAGATCTTTTTTACTCAATATAAAAAGTGTCAAAAAAATCTTTGCATATTGAATGAAGATAATAAAAAAATTACAAAAATATGCCGTTATTTCCCAAAAATTTTTACAAATGAGATGGAATGTGTGAAAGGGGTAAATAAATAAATGAAATGAAGAAATGAAAGGATCGTTTTTTATGCAACAAGTGTCCTTATATTTGAAATTTGGTTTATTGACCACCCGGTTAATCCCAATAAATTTAATCACAAGTACTATCCAGATAATGATCCTTAAAATAAATCTTGTTTATGTTTCCTTTACAACTGCACCAAAGTTATTGATACTCTTGCCCAAAGTCCTGATATTAACCCTATCGAAAACTTGTGGGTTCATCTAAAGAAAAAAGTAGGGAAAAGATCGCCCACAAATAAAAAACACGATTTGGTAAAGTTCATCAAAGAAGAGTGGGAAAAAATACCATTAGAATACGACATTCCGAAGATTATTCAATCCATGAGAAGGCGTGTCTGCAAGCTTTAAATGAAGCTCAAGGTGAATCCACAAAATATTATTTAAAAAAATTGCATTATTATCAAGTGTGCAAACATTTTTTTGACAGCAGTAAAATTGGATTGTTTTTGTTTTTTAATATTTTACATTAGAATATTGTTGTCATTGTTATAAAATTTTTTTTAATTATTATATTAACAAAACATATGGCCTACGAATTGCTAAAATTCATTTTGAGACGTTTAAATAAGAATAGGAGGGAGACCACACAAGTACTTGGCATTGAAGCTCACTTAATATGATTACAGTAAGTTTTGACTTACCTGCCTTTCACTTAAGTGCGTTTTGCATTTAAGTACACAAAATTTGTATTTCGTAAATTTATTTTACCAAACCCGTATAATATATTTCTTAATTTAAGTGCATTTCTTCATACCTGGATAATATTTTAGGAAGCTTTTGCTGGTTTTGGTTTAAAAAATGTCACTATTGATTGAACAATAAACGAAAAAATGTAACGAAAAAGTCGTATTTGATTCTAAAAATCAGCTTTCGAACATTCACCTTTTAGTCTAAAAAGGTCGCATAAGAAGCGAAATCCGATGATATTAATTTAATTTAATTTTTTATTTATGAACTTTGATGATTTTTAGTTTGTTTTAATTACTTCAATATTTTGTTTATTTACATTATTTTTTTGACTTCCTGAAACAACAACAATTTAAAATTTATGTTTTTAGGGTTTGAATCGCTTACAATTAATTTTATGAAATAATTATGAAATATGCTTACTATAAAATTGTATTTAGTTTTTTCAATTCAATTAAATTTCAATTAAAATTAAAATTAAAATTGAATTTTCTTTTTAAAAAGTTTCGAAATGAAAATCCAGAAGACTGACTGGATTTTTTCAAGGCATATTCAAAAGGTATAGATAGATTAGCCCAGCTGACTACTTTTTTGAGTTCGCGGATTGTCAAATGTTTTGTATACGTACAGTGAGCAAAAAAAAAAAATTGTACACTTAATATCTGGAATACATTTTTGAACAAACTTGCTATAAAATGAAATTTATTGTCCTTAAGATTAAATAAAAGCTTAAAAACTATATTTTGATTATAAACATTTCTCTCTCTATTGGTTACGTATACAGAAAAAACCATTGAAACTATGAAATTCAACATTTTTAAGCACAAAGGGTTGTTTGTGATTCTTTGACTACGGCGACCGGATTCTCTAGAAAGTCATCTTGGACAAAATTCTGTGGAATAATTTATTTGTTACTTTTTTACAATAAGTGTACACATTTTTTTTGCTCACTGTATATACATTCTTTTGTTTATAAATTTTTTTATTTCCTTTATATATTTATATTCTACACAATTCACAATTTATTCAAATATTCTTGATGTTCTTTCTGGCACAACTTTTATTGTAGATCCGCTCTTATGCTTCCGGTGGTATCCCTTAGCATAATAAAGCAGCCCGTATTTCAGAAAATTTGTTTTTTTACAATTTGTTTTTTAAAATTTTTTTTATAAACAAAAAAAAAAACAAAAAGAAAAAAATAATAACTACTTCTTTCTACCTTTTTTGTCATTTCTGACTTACGGCGACGAATTTCATTTGACATAACCGTCACTCAAAAACAACAGAAATAATGTTGTTTGTTATTGCTAAAAAACACTGCGAATTGAGTTGTTGTACAAATGCTATTTTACCTATTTATACCTTGGGATTTTTTAAATAATACCTAATTTTTTTCATTCATTAAACATAATTGAAAGAAAATTCAATAAAAAATATGTATAAATAAATAAAAATATTTATTTACATTCTATTTTATTTCTTGTTAATTTAAAATTTCCAACTATTTATTTAAAAAATTAATTTAGCGATTTTTGGCGACTTTTAAAAAATCTTAATTTGACGGGAAATTTTGAAAAAAATTGGCAACACTGGCAAAAGGCTCAGTGTTGGCAAATTAGTACTTTTGTATTTTTTAGTACTTTTTGTTGGCAAATTAGTACTTTTGTATTTTTTAGTACTTTTTTTTCAAATTCGATCGTTAAAAAATTATTAAATAATTCGCACTTTCTTTTTCCGTTCCCGTTTTATTTAAGTAAAAACTAATACCCCTGTGTTTAATGTTGCTGTGTTGTCCGTCTGTCTAAAAGAGGTAGGTGTAAAGTAGTAGTGGCTCCGAAGACCAAGGTTCGACTCCAGGTAAGGGACAAAAATGAAAACGAAAATAATTAACTCTGCGTCGTGCCCAAAAAATGGAAAAAATGCGACCGACAAAAAATAAAAAAGTATGGCGGCGTTGAAAAAAAAATGGCTCGCTCATTCATTCATTCATTTTAATTTTCTGAAGTGTGGTGAAATTTGGCCGTGGTGAGTTTCTGGTGTGGTGAGTTTTTACGAAATGTGGTGAATTTTCCGGTGTGGTGAATAAAAAAGAAACTCACCAAACTGCCGTTATTCGAAATGGTACTGTATTACCAAAAATCAATGTACTGTATAGCGCGTTTAAAAACAGGTGCATGTCTAGGATAAGCGTTTTTCAGATATGTTAGTGGAGACATTCACCGATATTGCCTGGTTCCTCCATTTACAACAAAATTCTAACTAATTTAAAAAACACAGAAATTTAAATTATTTACTTTAATTTGTGGTATTTATTATGCCGGAAATATTGTTTCCAAATTTAAATGAAAATTTTAAATAAATAAAAAATATACACGGTATAATTTTTTACCTGGTAACACTTTTCTCAATTTAATATAACAACTCTGTTGTTGTTTTCGTAATCTGTTGCTCCTAAATTAGTGATGCTCGGATGACAGATCAAAAACAGCTGTTCGCAATATGTCCGAAGAACAAAGATAATGAAATAGAAAGTAAAACAATACCCCCACCAGATATAAACAAAAACATACACTCACATGTACCAATAGTTTGTACGCAAATTTAATCAAAACAAAACTCCAGTGAGAGCAAAAAGTAAATACAAAGAGAGACACAGAGAGGTGAATTAAATACTTTAACGTGTTCTATTTTGTTTTTGTTTTCTTTTCGAATTCCAAAGTTGGAGCACTCTCCGCATGTGAAATAGATTTCATTTGTAAATTGGAGTTCGACTAGTTCAGTGGTTTAAAAATTTCCTTTCGGATGTTCGGATGTTTCTTATAAAATATAAATCAAAAATCGCATAATAAACATTTATTTAAATTCTTTGAAATTAAAAAAAAAAACAAACAAAACTAAATGTAATTCATTTTATTTTAATCTATCTATCCAAATAATTCAGTTCAAAAAGGAAATTCTTTCTGTGCTCACGAGTTTTTCGCGTTGTTCTATTTTAAATCGATGTCGAGTAAAAAAAATTAAATTAAAAAGGAAAAATTTATCAATTGATAAACGAAAACAAGAAATGTAGGCCCTAAATATTTTATAATAAAAAGAAAAGTTATAATACAATTGAAATTTGTGCATACGAAATTTGAAATGAAATAAATTTATAAAATTAATTAAAACAACAAAAAGAAGAAAGAAGGAAAAAGAAATAAAAAATTAAATAATAATTATAAACGTAAATTATACATTATGAATTGAGTGTGTTTTAATTAAACGAAATAAACAAAATATTGTTTGGAAGAAATAAAAGAAAAGAAACAAAAAAAGAAAAAGGAAAAATTAAAAAAAATGTACATATATTGTATATACATATGTACACACATGCAGTATATATTTCATAAACTATAGTATTTGCATAATTTGTGTGAGTGAGAACGCGAGTGAGTGAATGAATATTTTGTTGGCATTCGGAAAGGGGAAAATTTAAAAACAAAAAAATACAAAAATACACTGCTTTTATTGCGTCGATGTTATATATATTTTTTGTTGTAGTTCTTTTTGAATGTTTTGTTGTCGATCTTGTTGGCTCTGGTACTGCTGCGGTTCTTTATTCTCTTCTATATATTGTTCACGTGCCATGTGCTGATTCCCGATTCTACATTACATTGCATTACTGTCCGTCGCCATACAATTGCAAAAGCATTCTGAATGATCAACTAGTAGCAATCGATAGCAGTGGTCGTAATTTATTTAAAATGTTATTAAAACAATAATCTCGGCAACATTAATCTGTGCATATTATTTAAATTTGTGTCATTTTAAATGCGTACAATTTTCTTATTTTTGTTCCGTTATCGTATTCCACAACGTTCTTTATAATATTTTTTTTCGAAATAGGATTTATCTATGGAAATGTGTTTCTATTGCATCATGTAAAAATGTTTCAATTCTGGTGTGTATTTATGAGATAAAAACTCCTTCAAGAAATTGTTTACATTCATTTTGTGATTACCGTTACATGTTCTAAAAGAGGCTAAATAAGTTGTAGAAGGGAAGAAAAGTAGTACGATTCAGTAATCATGTAATTCGGAACGAATTCTGTCAATTTTACTGAATATCCGATCATAAACAGATATCACTCCTTTATCGCAACATAGTCATATCTCAAAAAATTAAAAATTTGTAGTTACTTAAGCAAAACTGCTCTTTTAGACCTTCTAGACATGTTGAAAGAAAAATCAGTTTTATATTCCAAGCTGAACCGAAGTTATAGCAAAAAGTGTTTGCGGCAATTAGATCATAGGACTAATGTCTTGAAAACTTAAATCGCATTTTGACAAGTTCAAGTTTTTTTGAGATATGACTATGTTGTAATAAAGCAGCGATATATATGTTCTTTGGTGTTTTAATGAATTATTAGATTTAGATACTCTACACTGTAGAGTACGGTTTAGTAAGTAGATAAAGTATATAATCCGGAACGAATTCTGTCAATATTGCTGAATATCCGATCATAAACAGATATGGTTTTTGGTGCTTTAATGAATTAATAAATTTAGATACTCTACAGTCATAAACGCTGTGTGTAGACGAAAACTATCAAAGTTGATATTAAGGCATCGACCCATATAGGTATGAAAGTTTATTTTAATTTTGGAGTTTGGATGTGGTTCGAATACTTAGTGCACAGTTTTAATGCAACAAATTAACTGTGATGTTTGGTTTCTGACACGGTAATATTTAAACCGCCTATATTTACTGACAACCATATGTACTTACACTGGGTCTTGCATGACCTAAATTACGCTCTGTTCATATTACCTAATTAGACCACGATTCCCTGTAAATCTACATATATCATCTTCAACAATAAAGGGAATGCCCAACATCAAAGGTATATGAATGAGTTGGTTGTCATAGTCTAGTAAGTAGTGTGTTGACTTATCAGACAAGAGGCCACAGTTCAAACCCCAGGTCAGACATCTCCAACAAAACGCGATATGAAAAAATATTTCTTCGACGACTTTCACTCAGAAGATTTCTGTCAAAAACTATGTGATTAAAAAAAATTCCCTTGAAAAGTTTCTCAAAAATCTGTTGTTCGGAGTCGACATTAAACTGTAGGTCCCGACACTCATTAACACAGGGAACTTGGGCTAAAATACAGAGTTTGAAGCTACAGTCTTGCCGTTACTTAGCTAAACTTTCAGCATGAACAAAAGATAATTACATTTTTTCAGGCACTGTCGTTCAAATATTTATACGCCTGCTCTATGAACCCAACTTGACTTAATCGAAACAGGTAAAAGTGTCTTATGTTGTTAAAATATAATTAGAGGCATAATTTATACGATGCGAAAAAGTATTCAAAGAATGAAACTCTTGCCGACCGAACGTTGAACGCAAAAAGTGCGAAAAATTAATGGCCAATACGATTAAAAAAAATATTTGACAAATAAAGCAAAATATTTGGCAGATTTAAAAGCTTCAGCCAACTTAAACCTAATAACAATATCTGATAAACTGTTTAATTTTTTTTGGAATATTTATAAATCAAGTTTAGAATGGAATGAGTACTTTGGTTTATTCTTCAATAAAACAATTGAATATTTATTTAACAAAAGTAATCTAATGCGTGTCAGAGGACTCATTAGCATAGCTGTCAGATTTGACGATTTATCGTCATTTTGACGATTTTGATCTCCAAAAATTTAATTTTGACGGCATGACGATTTAGGCCTCTATTTTGACGATTTTTAGCAATTAAAAATTTAAAATTAAGCTTTGTATTTGCTTTGCAGTTGTTACTGTTGAAATTTATGCTAGTAATAATCAGGTGTAAAGTATTATACTTTAACGTTATTTTCCAATACCTGTGATGATTTTTCTGTATGTTATGCCGTTTTAATCCCTTAAAAGCCAAAAAATTTCAACTCCTAAATAACATCGTAGTTGATAATAAATTATCATATCCCGTTGCAGACAATTTTAAAAATTCGATTATAGCTTTCAATATTACCTTCGGAAGAACAGAGGCAAATGCCATTGTTTTTTTTTCATACGACCAATACTCAGGTGTTGGCATTGTTTTTGGAACTAGGAAAATATATTATAGGAATGAGGAAAGAGGGAGCAGTGTTTATGGACACTAGGTTTGAATATTTTTGTACCATAAGTAACATAAAAGATCTCTGCAGGTAGGGAATTCTATATACAAATAGTCCGCCTAACAACCGAACTTCGTCAGCAATGCAGTGTGTGGCGAACCGACCACAAACATGATGGCCGAGAAAGACGAATGTTACGTAGGAATACATAAAAAATAGTGTCATTAGTAAGTAGATCAGATGAAGTAAGGCATTTATTGCAACGTCTTAAGAAACCAAGGCACTGAAAAATGTGCCAGTTCTATCGAGCACTGAATTTTCATGCCCATAAAGTCAAAACTTTCTGATACCCACACATGGGTATAGATGATGCAATATTATTTCTGCTTAACATTAACTTTATATGTTTTTGTGTTTAGAACCTTTCAATTTATTTGTTTATTTTTTCTGACAATTTTTTGTCTTTGACTATTTGACGATTTTTTCTCATGAGACATGTAATATTACTAACGATTCACTTGTATGTATAAAGTTAACTATGAAAGCTATATTTACCTTTTAGTAACTGTTAATCTAATAAACTTAACTCATCTTGAACATTTGCAAGAAAAAATTTTAAATAATGTTGCTATAGTAACATGAAAATTTACATGTAATACTATAAACAGAAATTGCACAAACAAATACTTAGGAAAGCAAAACAACAAAAAAATCAGGAAGTCAACAACAGCACTTAAAGGTTTACCCTGTGCTTATAGGATGATCGCGATGTTATCAGAATAGCAATAATAATGACAATTTAAAAAATCAAAGAATGGCGTATACCCCTAACCGACAGTTTCGCACTAAAAAGTGCGAGTTAAGCACAGTGGTATTTAATTAATAAGTCAGTGTTAGTGCTTGTTATCTATATACATATGTTTGTATATACCTTATATAATAAGTTGGTATTACCAATTTCCGACAACACTTCAATAAATGTTCATAACCTAAAACCTCTACATGTTTAGAGTTTATGTAAATTTTTTAATGAACAAAATCAATAAAATGATTGAAATTTATATTACCTGATAGCGTAATACTCCCCACTGGCTTAATACTCTTGCACAAAGTGTCGACCGGTTACGAAACCGCTAAACTTCAAACAAAAGTCAACTGAAAAACTTACTCGTGGTGTTCGTTTCTCTGTCTCGATTGAGCTGTTAAACTACAAATGAAAAAATTATGTCCGTACAATAATTTTATTCGGACAACATGCGTAAACCCCGGACACATGTCATAGACGACTTAATTGTGAACTTAATGGATCAATTTCGACCTTCGGGTCTTAACCGACAAGTGCACGTCCTTTAACCTAATAGTGAACTTGTATTCAAGATGCAATCCCATCCTTTGGAATGTAATAGGACTCAATAGTTACTTTTTACAGTTTTCCGTTTTTAAATTTAGTAATTCTTATAGAGAAAGAAGTCCAAAAGTAAGGCACTCAAAATATTATTAATGACGTTATTAATTAACTTATAAATTTCTATCGGTAATAGTGTCTCTGCATAAGACGCGTCCTTAAACTAAAATCCATTGAGTTCTGAATTAGCATAACATTGGAAGAAAATGTTTTTTGGAAAATCTATTTGTACATAGAATCATTACCTGAACAGCCCATAAACATGAATTAATACATTTATTGATCTAAAGTAATTTAATTTTTTTTTCATAAATTTTGGGAACTTGTCATTCTTACAGACAATTTGAATTGTATCAACTGCAATAATTAGATCTATCTAGAAGTGAAGTTTTGAAGTTAATGAATTTTAATAATTTGAAATATAAAGCTTTCACCGAAGAAAAGTAAACTTGGGCGAGACTAAGAAAGAACAGCTTTACAGCGCCTACGAGTGTGGTTGGTGCTCTATAAATTAGACTGGCAAACTATAGAAGTGTCTTTCCCAGCTGCGAAGATTTAACAACTACGTATTACGTTTATCTGATGCTAAAGGATCCGACAAATAACTTTTTTTTGAAAATGTTTTAAAGAAAAACGTCTGAATATTTTCTCAAAATTCTTTTTTGATTTGAAAGTACAATACTTTCGGTTAATAATGGATAATAATTTCATTTAAATGGCTGCCGCGGTTAGCCATGCAGTAGCCTACGCGATCCGTCCAATTTTTAAGCACATTATCCATTATATGCAGCAGGCAATGTTCAACGAAGAGGAGGATATTGGCAACATTTGGTTTTAACAAGACAGCGCTACGTTCCACACAGCCGAAGCTACACTGGATGTTTTTCGCTCTGTTTTTGAAGATCGCATTATAGCCGGAGAGCTGATGTTGTTTGGCCAACGTTGGGCTATTATTTATGGAGTGCCTTCAAAGAGAAGTGTTGCGCCGACAAGCCAGAGACAATTGACGCTTTAAAGGACAATATTCGTGAAGCCATAGGTGAAATACAGCAGAAATCAATAATGCCTTGAAGCACTATAGTTAGTACTGTAGTCTCAGCGAAAGAGATAAACTTATTTAGTGATTCTGCAGCTTCTGTCCAGCTGATTTTATTCTTTTTTTCCGTTTCGGAATCTGAATCACTTTTTTCAAGATTTTCAGTAGGCTGAGGGTTTACTACAATGTTGATAATGTACTCATCGGTTAGTTTTTTTTCAACATGCATATTCTCGTCGATTAAAAGCCCACCGCTAATTGTTTCCGAACAATGCCGAGTGCTTCCGGATGATCTCGAATTATCTCGAAACTTCCGAATAACTCTCGAGAGTTTTTATTTGCTTTAAAGACACATTTTTGGGAAAAAACAAAATTTTAAAATTTTTCCGGTACAATTAAATAAAAAGATTTTTCCGGTACGATAACGGGACATTTCGGACTGTTGAATGCCGGACTAATGGACCTCTACTGTATTATATAGTTCGAAAAAGATACAAAAAACAATACCATATCATAAATAATTAAGAAGTAATTTTGTAAGCTTTAATGGATTTGTATGACTTTACTTAATTTTGTTTTTACATTTTTCATTTCTCTAATAGCTTAAAATTGAACGAATATTTCATTTCCATATTTTATATATAATCTCACGGAGGTACTTCGAGGTGGAAAAATGGAATTAAAGTGTTATTGAAATAGAATTTTAATATTATAATCGCCTTTATTTTATTAACAAAATATTGATTTTTTTCCTTCGTTGTAAAACTATTTCCGTGCACTGTTTATTTGAAACTTGAAAAAAAGAGAATCATATTCGTCTACCGTTCACTAATATACAATCCCTACTTACATACATACATACATGCATGCAAGTATATTTTGTTAAATTTCTTGTCTATAAAATATGAATTTATATTCTGTTCTGTTTTATATACAAACAACATTTGTACATATAAAGCAACAAAACAAACAAGAACAAGAAAAAAAATCATCTTATAAAGTATGATGTTCTTCCTCATATGGACGAAACAATATAATTTTTTAAAATTTTTTTTAAGATGCAAAATTATATAATTCAATACGATGTGAAAAAGGTGTTTAAATATTTACGATAGTTTCTACAAGCGACGACATGCAAAACTGCATAAGGTATTGAAATTTCGTTTCAGCTTGTGTAATTTTACTTTTCCGGTTAGTGGAGGTACGACTATAGCTGACAGGAAAAGTGTCTGGGAAATTTGCCAATTACGTATTATTTATTCAAACAAACAGACATGAATGGTTAATAAATTTTATAATTCTACCTTAAATCAGATAATCAAAAATATGTTGTACTTGATCAATGCATTACAATACGGCTCTGGTACGCAGTGAACTCAGCTAAACAACAACGTAAATAAATTACACTACGCGACAAAATAAAAAAAAATTAAATACACTTAGCTTATGAATTTTCAATTTTACCTCATCAAAACCCATAGCAAGTTAAGTCGAATAATAGATAAACATATGGATACCGTTTTAAGAGTCCATCTCTCCCCTTTCGAACAAGATTTAAATTTTGTAAGTCGTGTCAGGAATGTTTGAGTAATTCAGAAATTTGTGAATAAAGTAAGAAAAAACAGTTTTTGTCAAATCAAACAAGTTTGGAGGGTTTGAAAAATATAAAAAATTATTTTCGAATTGTAGTCAACTAATTGAACAACATGGACTATGCAGTTAATCCGGTGTATTTTCACTGTCGGACCGTGTAATTAAATGAAGAAAATTAGTGAAGTTGAAGCACTGTGAGCAGTATCCGATCCAAAGCCTAAATTAAACTGAAATTGAGATAGTGAAACAGTTCTATTACAATTCTAGGCTTGATTCGTTAAATTTATGTGCCCAATGAATACAATTCAGTTCGAGTGTATTATTATTATTGTCGTGAAATGGTGCAATATTACTATGCACATACGGTCGATTGTTCGTATGCCTATAATGGACGCTATTAGAAGACAACAAGGATAATTCGCTGTCTAATGCATTATATGCACCCTCAGGTTCACAAGTGATTCATTCTCGTCATTGACAGTTTGAGTCTTGTCAATAGGCTGATTATCAACCTCAGTACATTCCTGGAAAGTTTAAAAGTTTTATAATTTCCTAACAAAAGTTTTGATTGCTACTCCACCCAAATATCCACTCTAGCGCTTATCTACGTCCAGCTACTAGAAAGGTTCTAACTAGCGATGTTAAACGGGATCGATTTTTATAAATTCCGGGATTCGGGATTTTGTAAATCCCGGGATATTTCGGGATCTAAAAATTTCGAAAAATCATGGGAAAAATCGCGATTATCTCTTAATAAAAAAATATTTTGTTAAAAAAAATCATTTATATTCCAATTATATCAGAATAAAATATAAAAAGCAATACAAAAAGTAACAAAAAAACAGTAAATGCAGTAGTTGCAAGAAAATTATTTGGATTCCAACAAAAGGATTAAAGCATCTAACATGTGATCTGATAGGCTTGAACGAATTTTTTTTGTCAACATACGCTGCCGTTGAAAAACACTTCTCGCAATCAACATTTGTTGGTAAAATAATTCCAAGATAGCTGGGTGCAGCTTGTAAATATTCACCCCTACCACCTCCTGAAGTAAATAAATCTATTTCTTTGGACAGTTGAGTATCTAAATCAGTTACCCTTTTAATTTCTTTCTCCGATGGCATCAAATAACTTTTGATCTATGGAAGTGGGGTTTTCTCATCTGAGAAGCTATTGTCGAAGTCAAGTGATATAGAATATTTTTTCAGGATCTTTTGTAGGGTCAAAATACATATGAATTCATAATCCCGAAAAATCCCGGGACAAGGATTTAAAAATCCCTGGATTCGGTATTTTGTGAATCCCGAAAATCCCGGAATTTTGAGATTCGGGATTTCCCCACTGGCATTCCTAGTTCTGACCCTAACAGTGGCGCAAATGTTCTCCTCTTTGCGAAATCATCTGCCTGCTTAATGCTGCGAATTCCCGCTGAATCGGGGAGTTAAAAAAGATTAACTGTGTTTTCATTATTTTGTTCTTGTACTGTTCTTGACACATAGGTCTGTAACAGAATGATTCCTGTTTTAGAAGAGTATGTAGCTTCCAGATTATTCCACACAGTTTTGTTTGAGTATCATCATAGGGTTTACTAGTGCCGATCAGAAGACATTAAGAAGGAGAAGTTATGTCTACCATAAATCCAACAATAGTCTCCTAGCCTTTTTTTTTGTCAAACTGCATTGGAGTTTTATTTGAAAATGGTTCGAACATGAACGAAATATTAAATTGAGAGTTCATGGTTTCCGCGGCAAATACATAGAATTGACCTCTATAGGAATCTATTTAGTTGCTTGAAATTATTTATTTCATTAAAAATTAATGAATGTTAATGTTTTGTTTATTAACAACATATTTGTACTTGAAGCATTGATTTTTATTTGTTCAGCAGTTCATGGGATTTATACACACTTTACAATTCTTGTCTAAATTTATTCACGTTTAAGTTATGGATTACACGTTTAAGCCATGTAAACCAAGATGAATAAATTTGTTAAAAATATTCATAAATTTTGTTTACAATTTCGAACTCGTTTCACTTTCTTCAAATTTGTTTAGAACAGAAACAATAACAATTATTAGACAAAATAAGTTGTTTTAATTAGACCAAGTAATTAATTACGTATACACATTCACATTCAATTCATTTTTATATAAAAAGCAATCATATTCATTTTTAATCTCTCTCTCTCTTTCAGTTTTTTTTTTTTTTGTTTTGTCGCTACTTTTAATAGCAAATAATCAACAATAAAAAATGTAAATCGTAAAATGTTTTTCTCATATGCAGCACTGTAATTTATTATAAAGACTAAACTTTACACATGGAGAAATTACTAGAATTAATGCATCGTTAACTGGCAATTAATAGAAATATTTTGAATCCGATAAATAATATATGGGCAATTTACAAGACGCTGTATCTTGTATGTCGACTTGAATACACTTTTTGTTTGTTATACTGTGTTATACACTATTTTGTATTTCTTATTTTGAACGTTAAAAAGCAATAAGTTGAAAAATAATATCAGTACACCCAATTTTGTTTTTGCACGATCTTTATTTACACGGATTAATGGAAACTTACGTAAACTTATTGATTTTAAAAGAAATCTTTTGAAGCTAAGTAAAAAGAGACTAAATGATCAATGTTTGCAAAATGGAATTAAATCGAATGCTTATCGATTTTCTCTAAACAATTATTATCGGGATAAAATCAGTGATTCCCAGAATGATCCGAAGAAATGCTGGAGATTTTTAAACGAAAGTTTAGGAAGAATAAATCCGTAGAATTCATGTTTGAATCATAGTGATGGGAAACTGATAATTAACGATAATGTTAAAGCTGAAGTTTTTAATAAATACTTTATAGAAGTCCCTAAAACTATTACCTGAAGATTCATGGAATGATCTTAGAACTCTGCGTTACTTCAATGATACATTTAAATTTTGTTGTGCAACAAATGAAAAAGTACTGGATATTATTTCTACACTTTTCCTAAACAAAAGTTCAGGACATGACAATTCATCTCCCAGAGCATTAGGAGAATGTATATACGAAGTTTCTCCACATCTGACCAAAATTTGTAATAGTGTCATTATTACCTCTCAGTATCCAGATACTTTGAAGACTTCTAAAGTGGCACCCATACCAAAAATGTCTCATGCTGATACTGTGGATAAGTATATACCAATTGCGCTTATACCTATAATTGATAAGATTTTTAAAAAGATTCTTCATCACCAAATGATTACTTTTTTGCAAGACAACAATTTATTTCATAACTGTCAGTATGGATTTCGAAAGGGAACTGGAACTGAAAATGAAGTAGTAAATGTTATAAATAATATATGTAATGGCTTGGACCAGGGCTATAGTGGAGTTGCTGGCATATTTTATTATTTTTGAAAAGCGTTTGATCTTGTGGATCATAGTATATTAATTCAAAAGCTGTAATTTTATGGTTTTCATGGTAAGGATATTCAATTGATTAAGAGCTACCTAAGCAAAAATTGTATATGTGCGCTGATGATGTTTCCTTATTTTATCCGTTTAAAAATGAAAAAATGCTAAAGAAATGGAGGAAAAAGATTCAGCTCTTATTTTTGAATAGATTAAACAAGTTAGTAATAAACAAAGAAAAAACAAAACTCATAAGATTTAGATTTTGAATGATTTCTCTATACGTGTGGAAGGTAGCGAAATTATGGAAGTTCAGGTAATAAAATATCTAGATGTAACGCTGCAATCTAACCTAACACGGTGCTTGCACATTCAGGATTTAAAGTCTAAAATATTTTCTGTAATGGGATTGTTTTATAAATTTAAAAAAAAATTCGACACAAGGACTAAGCTAGCTTTGTACCAAGCGTTAATACAGAGCCACCTCAATTACTTAGCAATAGTATAGGTGAATAAAAATTCGGAAGTTCTGATGTCTTTACAAATAATATAAAACAAAGCTTTAAAATTTGTTTATAATTTCAAAACTTTTACTTTTTAATGATATTGCGAAAACAGCCATGCCTGTAAGAGGATTAAATATAATGCAGTTGTTGACTTTTGTTTTTAAATCACACCAAAATATCGGCCACAATACAATAATGTTTCCGAGACATCAGACTACGTTTAATATGAGAAACAGTTGGAACTTAAGAACATCCAGATCCAACCTAGAAACCACAAAGCAAAATGTAGAATACATTGGAGGGTTTGAACATAATAATTTGCCACAAGCGCTTAAAAACATTGAAAGAATCTCAGCTTTAAATCTGAATTGAAAAGATATTTGACTCAAAA
Source organism: Sarcophaga peregrina (assembly GCA_014635995.1). Lineage (NCBI taxonomy): Eukaryota > Metazoa > Arthropoda > Insecta > Diptera > Sarcophagidae > Sarcophaga > Sarcophaga peregrina. The sequence continues at coordinate 59,292,628 of CM025793.1, forward strand.
TTTTGAACATTTTTTTGAATTATATTATTGTGCATACATTAAATATTTTCATAACGCTTAATATTTAATTTATTTATTTCTTTTGTATATCTTTAGCTTATAAATAATACCAACTCACCTCTACAATGTCATATATGACGCTGAGGCATCAGAAATTTTTTAAAATTGAAATTTGAACAATAAAATCTTCTCCTAAAAAAACTAAATCACAACGAGTTATAACAAATTTTCTTATTAAACACAGTGCTGTCCAATCGGAAATTGAAAATGCTAATCCTGTTGGAGTTGATTGCTATTCTGAACCAGCCTTATGTAAGCGATCACGTATGATATCCGATGATGATAGCGAATAGAATTCTGTTATTTTCTTCATTAATTGCTTTTAATTTTTTACTTATGAACCTTTGGTGATTTTCAGTTTTTTTAAATTGTCTTTAAGAATTGGTGTTATTTTTTTGATTACCGGAACTACAATAATTTTAAATTTATGCTACTCTTTTTATAAGATTTGAATTGCTTATCATTTTAAGAAATAAAATATGTATTAATGCTTATAAAGATTTTTAGTTTTTTATTAAGACTCTCGTATTAGTTTTTTTCTATGAATTATTTTGTTTTTACTTTCTTTTTTTTTTATAAAGTTGAAGGGTATGGAACTAATCCTCTTCTTTTCTATGTACTCTATGTCTTTTTTACTCGGTTTATCATGGAACGTATCTACCGTGCAAAAACAGAATTAAGTGTACACCTATTCCCCGATTTACACTAAGGATAGGTTTCTTAGCAAACCGTGTAAACCGAAATAGTAGAGTTTGCTATGTAAAACCGTGTAAATCGAAAACAATCTAAAATAGGCATAACACAGTTATTTATTTTAACGTAAAATAAAAGTAAATAGCACATATTTATGTATGTTTATTTTGAAAAACATAGAAGTAGCTATGTATTCATTAAAATACAAAAATATAAAAGTGTTCTCCTGTATATGGGTATGTTATGCATTTTACATACAGAAACTAGAAATATATAACCGTTTGCGCCGCGTTCATTCTTTACGAAAATCGCATTGGCGCTGTGAAAAATTTTAGTCCAAAAGCTAAATTAAATTTAAAGGACTTCTTTATACATAGGTTATTAGAATTTTATACCGTGTGGTAGTGAAAATACCCTCGAGTAACTACATAGTCCACGCTGTTCAGTTAGTTGAGTAGAACTCAAAAATACCTTTTTTATATTTCTCGAACACTACAAACTTGTTTTATTTAAAAAAAAAAAGTTTTTTTTTTGATTTTATGCGCAAATTTCTGGATTACTCAAATATTTCTGACCCGACTTCCCATATTGGAATCTTATTGGAAAGGAGAGTGATAATAAAAAAAAGTTTGAAAGGTTCGAGAAATATAAAAAAAATATTTTTGAGATCTACTCAACAAAACTTACAACTTACACTGTCATTAGGCGGGTGTATTTAATTTTGTTTATTTTGTTACATAGTGTAATTAATTGCAGTTTTCGAGCAATTTTCGAACGTTCTCACCAGAATCGCTTAGCAGTCAAACGGTTAAAAAATTTTACCAAAAATTTAATTATGTACTGTTATCACTGTCCTAGGATATGTATAATATTTTTTTCCTGATTGTCATAATGTCACTTTCATCGCTCGTTAAAACTTTTGCGATTCTGTTTCGGTCTTAGATGAGTTAGGAACAATTTGATATTGGTCAGACATCGTTATGAAATCCGTAATTAACATTTGCCTTAGGTTTTTGCTTATATCCTTATGGACCTCCTTATATTGGGCTAAGTTTTTATTAATATCTTCGCCCGTGTAAAAGTGAAATCGTATAAATCGGAGGATAGGTGTATTCATAATTTGATTTTGTAGCAACAAAAAGAAAAATATTATGGAAAAGAAAATAAATTATTTTATTATCTGTGCGAAATATATAATTTTGAGATGTTAACAGTTGACATAGAAATTATTTTGTTTTTTTTTTTCTTGTATCAGATTTTTATACGAAAATTATCAACAACAAGTTTACAACATACAAGCATACAATGATACAACAACTTTTGTGAATTGCTCAATAGAATATTTTTCACTATAATCACTTTATATACATACGAGTATGTACCTATTTATTTTAAAAGAGTATAATTTTGGTCCTATTTGTTTTGCGTTAGTTAAACGTGTTTGAGTAAATACTAAATACTATTGACGATCTATTTGGTAAATTATTATCAATTTTTTCGTGTAAGAAGCTTAAGATGATACCCTGGTAGTCTAGTGGGTAGCGCCTTAACTATTAGCATGAGTATTTTGGGATCGGTATGTTCTATGTTGCAATATAAAAGATTATAAATGTTCACGGATTTAAATGATAGAATAAACTCTGTAAAATTGTTTGAAATGATTTGTATTCAAGCCACACCGTTTGTACTAAACAGCCCAAACATGCCCAATTATTTTCAAATATTTTTGTAATGCATTCTAGACTGCGATTGAAAGCAACATTGTCATTGTTTGGTTGTGTTGTTAGCCAATGTTTGCACTATCTTTCCAGCTAAATCTTATTAAGAACCAAAATTTTCATCAAAATTTTTCCTTTTTGCGTTTAAATTGAAAAAATGCAATTAAAATTGTTTTCTTTTTAGCTAGAGGGAGGGAGTAAGCACAGTAAAGGTTATTTGGCAAAAATAATTTGCTTTTTGACATCAGCCACTGGAAAATGAAAAGCTAGTAGGATAAAGCAAAATTTAATCACTTTAAATTTGTTGGATGGAAAATTCAGATCTCAACATCTATGAATTTAAAAATTGTTTAATGAGTTGTAGAAAATAATGTAGAATGCAAAAATGTTTAATTATTTTCACGTTGCTTAGCAGGTATCTACTTTCTTACCTTCATTTTTGTGGAAAAATTTTCTAATCTTAATACACAATCGATTTGGAAATAAATATTAAGTACCCCACTCACACACATGCTTAAACAATAGAAAAATATTTTAATGTATTATTTATTCATTTTCATTTTATTTAAAATAAATACATATATAAGCACATATGTATGTACATACATACTCTGATAAACAAAATACAGTGAGAAATAAAATAAATTATAATATTTTAAAACTTACATCAGCAGACAAAGTTTTTAACTCGGAAATAAAATTGGCGTATACTTTTCCAAAAGGTTTTTAGTGTTCTGAATTTGAATGCGATTTCATAATTGCTATATTACCTTTGGTTTTGAAAATATCCTAACCTATATGTGGAATAAACTAGTTATTTGGCTATTCTGAAATCTTTTTGCCGCATCTGTTTTTAAATTTAGCCATTGGGATTAAATCATACAAAAACAATGCGGTTCGAAATTTTTCATTTAACGATCTACATCCATACCTAACTGGTCATTACAACACTTCACTCAGTATTACGACTTAGCTTCTCACACCACTTATGTTGTGTGTGTTAATTTTATACACGAGTGGTGGGACATATAGTTTAAAGTCGACTCTGAACGACTCATTTTTTTTATTTACTCTCAGAGTTTTAGCCAGAAATCTGCTGAGAGGATGTCACCAAAGGAATATTTTTTCACATTCTCATTTTGATGTCTGTCATAGGCTTTGAACCTTGGCTTTACGTCTAATAAGCCAACACACAACGTACGAGACTACGGCGACTACAATATTCCAAAGAGAAAAAATCTGTCATACATATTTATGATCGGTTTTGTAAGGTAAGATTTGAGATGTTGCATCAAATTAAAAAAAAAAATAAATAAACTTAATTGGCGACGCAATATCCAAACATAGTTGAGAAATCTGTGAGTGCTTGGACTCAGCATACCAAAAACCTTTAACTAAGTTGATCATAAGGTCTAAGTACTCAGCACGTTATAAATATAATACAATTTGTAATTGTATTCTAATAAATAAGTATCGTTATAACTATTTTAAAATTGTCTTATAAATTTTAAAACACGAATTTTCTAACTCCCTTTATAGGGTGGATTTTTTAGGTTTAAATTCGTCTGGGACATTCACTGTTGAACGGTTGATGCGGATTATGCTATTGTAGCGTTTAAAATATTGGGTTGTATTATGAGGAAAAGAGTGTATATAAAAGTATTGTATATTAAACACATACAATAAATGCTTATAACAATATACTTCATCGAATACTTGCGCATATTCCTCCAAACGTGTAAAATATGTAACCAAATAACTGGAAAACCGTAGAATTAATTTGTAATGTTTTTAATATACTTAAACTTTTGAAATTTTTTTCCTTTAATTGGGGGCTATAGGTTAACTTTACTGGTTTGGACATGTAATTTTTTTGATTTGTGATTGAAAAAGATGTAAAATTTTTATTAATTAATCTCTTAATTAAATTTATTAAGTAGCTTATCTTACTCGTTCATAATATTTGAATTCAGCGCTATTCACTGTAAAATGAGTGCAGCAGTGCACTCGCGATAATATGAACACTCTAAAATTTGAACACCCTAACATATGAACAATTTTAATTAACCATTGACTCCAAAATATGAACATTGTACAAACGATTTAAAATATGAAAGAGAGAACCGAGGTTTGTGTTCTCTATAATGAGCTAATGTACTGTAAAAGACTTGAAATTGTATGTTATTCTATATTTTTCTATAGATTGAATTTCCATTATTGAATGTGAAAGAATGTTATGATAATGCAATATCGGACGAAATTTATTGTGCGGAGAAGCCAAAGCGAACGATGAAAGACGGAGAAGTTGTTGAAATTTTTAATAATGCATTGAAGTGGGCAGAAAGCGAAATGTATTAAGACAGATACGGGAAAAGTCTGTTTTAAAAGTTCTTATTAAAAAAAACAACAAAACAGATAACCAACTTTTTTAAAGATTACTTTAAGCCTTGTGTTGTATAAGTATTTAAACACATTTACGAATTTAGTGAAGGAAGTTCCTTTTTTTAAATAAAACAAAAAATAAAATTTATTAATGAAAAAAAAAAAAAACTTTTATTTAAGCAGGAAAAGTGTTTAACTTGCAAGAAAACAGCATTTTTTTCAACAATTTAAGCCATTTGTAAACATGAACAATTTCGAAAATATGAACAGGCTTTGTTTTAATTAGTTCATATTATCGCGAGTGCACTGTAATGTATTTTGCAAAATATTTCTTTTATTTTTTTGAAAATATTTAAAGCTTTTATTTATTTATTTTCTCTGTTTAGCTTTTAATCGAAATTGAACATCTCCAAAACAACAAAACAATAAGAATAATAATAATTTTAATAGTGAAAAGAAAAAAAAAAATAAACAAAATAAACAGAGACCAATCATTGAAACATTATTGTGCTATTTATTGGAAGTAAAAACTAAAAGAAAACAAAAAAGAAGAAAAAAAATATATTTGAAACAGATATAAAAAGGTAAAATTCAATATATACTTGTATAAATTATAAACAAATAAATATTGTGTGTGAAACATAGAGAAAAGAATTGAATAAAACAAATGCAAAATTATTCATTGGTAACCTATGAAAATGAATTTTTATTATTGCAACAATTAATGGCAGACTTCAAGAATTTGCAACACATGATTATTTCATTGACGCTGACGACTCCGTATTCATCATAGATGCTTTCATAAACATTGCTACTTATTCGAGAATTATTGGAATTTTTATTGCCACGTTTTTATTCTATAACACACACGTTTCAAATAGACGAAACTATAATATTCTTTGTGGATTATCTCCGTGCTCAGTATTATCCCTTGACATCTGCTTACACCACCAACTGCAAGGAGTTATAAATTATCGAAATTTATTATAAGCCCTCATACATTTTATGACTGCTGATGCTGTATTGCCACTTTAAATTGTTCCTGCTAAGCCATTTGCAACAATAAAATAATAGCAGCACAACAAACAACAAGTATAACGAGCGATTGTTTGGTAAGTAAATATTTTTTCTTTATTTTTGGCAATGAAAATTCTCAAATTGACTTAATTGCGATCAAAAAATGTTTTCTTCACTTTCAAAGGGTTTATTTATGGTGGAAGAAAGAGAAGTCCCAGTGATCTCAAAAAAAAAAAAAGAAAAAATTAAGAAATAAATAAAATAAAATAAAATAAAAAGAAAAAAAAACAATTAAATACCGACGATAAATAAATTGTTTCGTTTTTTTATTGTTATATTTTAATTATTGCTTAAATAATTAAAATTGTTCTGTTCGCTTAAAATAATTTAAAAAACATTAACATCAAATATTTTCTTTACACTTGATCTCGTTTTATTGCCATACATTTCGATTTTCTTTTCGTTTTGTTTTGTATATTTTTTTGCCTAGTTTTTATCAATAAAAACATTTATACACATGTACGTACATACATATATCCATTATTTTAATTGAAAGCAAAAGTTTAGTTAATTTTAAAAGCGTTTACACCTCACGCGTTTTCACACAACCAAACCAAATACCATACCATATACCTTTGCAACACTATTTCCAAAAGCAAAAAAGGTTTGCTTTGGTTTTACCCGGGAATATCACGATCGATTTTCATTTTTACTAACCCAGAGTTTTTCACTCACTTGCCTTCAATTGAGTGTTTCGATATTTGTTTAACAAAACATATCCATACAAACATACATACATAGGTATGTAAAGTTCTGCCGCAATATGTTCACTTAAAAAACATGTACATCCTGAAAATGAAAATTAATACAAAGTCAATTTCATAGCAATCATTGTCGGTGAATTTTGACAAGCAGTATACATATTGGTCCTTTATTGCAACATAGTCATATCTCAAAAAAATAAAAATCTGTAGTTACTTAAGCAAAACTGCTCTTTTTGACCTTCTGTACATGTTGAAAAAAAAAATCAATTTTATATCCCAAGCTGAACCGAAGTTATAACAAAAACTGTTTGCGGCAATTAGATCATAGGACTTATGTCTTGAAAACTTAAATCGCATTTTGCCAAGTTCAATTTTTTTTTGAGATATGACTCTGTTGCAATAAAGGAGCGATATGTGCAAAAACTGAATGAAAATATTTGCTGTGAAACTGCTCTGTTATCAGAATGAAATTATTAAAGTTACTTGGCCACGTATCAAACAATGGATCAAACTCACACATTTATTCAGATTGAGGTGAGGTTAAAGAATATCAAAGCATGTTCGATTTCCTCTACCTGCGTTCTATAAATCATGTTATCTCTTCTTCTTCAGAACTATTATACAATGTAGGTACATTGTACAATTTTGGTATGTTACAAAATAAATATTACCAACACATATCAAAATTTTATGAACTAAATTTGATGAGGTCGCAGTGGTCTAAAGGCAGGGTTCGAGTCCCAATCCAGACATCAGAATAAAGTACGAAAAGTATTTTTTCATCGATTTCTGGCAAAAACTCTGAGAGTGAAAAAAACCTGCCATGAAAAGTTTCTCAAAAATCTGTCGTTTTGGAGTCGACTTTAAACTATAGGTCCCGCCACTTGTATATAAAATTAACACACACAAAATAAGTAGTGTGAGAAACTAGGTCAGTAATTCTGACTGAAGGGTTGTAATGACCAATTATATATGTATATCGCCATGCGCTATAATATTGTTCTCTAATATGTGAAGTCGCCGTAGTGTAATAGGTAGCGCGTCGGCTTATTAAACTAAAGGCCCGAATTCAAAACCCCAGGTCAGACATCAAATCGAAAATATTTCTTCGGCGAGTTCCTCTCAGCAAGTTTCTGGCAAAAACTTTGAAAGTAAATAAAATTGTCCTGAAAAGCACTTCAAAAACTGTCGTACGTAGTCTGGTGGGAAGGGCAGAATACACACTTCTGTAAGAAGCTAGATCGTAAACCTGACGGAAGGGTTGTAATGAGCTATTAATTGAATATGTTATGAGTTGATATAGTAGATAGCTAATCTTCCTTATTGTTTCCCTTCATCGGAAGTTTTCTTTGGACGTCTACTATTTTATTTCAATCTATCAATCCCTAGTATTGCATGGTAAAACAAAAACAGCGATGATATTTTCATTTCTAAATTGTGTTCGTACCAAAGTCTCACTTGAATTTAAAAACTTCTTGAAGGAAATGAACGCCCTACATATATGATTTCCCAATTAATTTTTTTTTATAAATAAATTTTCTAACGGTAAGAATGAATAAAGATTAAGAGACTTTGTGAAGTGGCATATATTTAAATTGAACATAAATTTGTTGAACTTTCAACATAAATCGTGGTTGATATTCATTCATTCTGCGCCATTCTAAAGAGCATTTAACTTTTTGAGTATTGCTTTTCGCTAAATGGCGAGGAAAATTTGCCAAGAATTATTATTCTTAAATGAAAAAGCCTCACCTTGAAATGTGATATAAATGGGCGCCTTGTGATAAGTAATCGAACAAAACTGTATAAAAAAAATCTCGAAATGAAAAAATAGTTTAAATTGAAAGAGATGTAATAAAACTGAGAATAATAAAGAATGAAAATAAAAAAGCATAACACAATCCGCCTAATTCCCAAAACAATTTGGATAAAAACAGATTCATTCATTTATTTACAAGTGGATGACATATTTCTTTATAAACTTATTATTTGGTCAATTCACACTTGCCGTTGTATCGTTGTATTCAGTGCATTGTTGGACGATTATATAACAGCGTAAGCTTGTTGTTGATAATTTTCGTGTAAAAATCCGATACACTTGTAAATAAATCTGTTTTTAAAAGTTGTATTGGTTTCGTGCTATCAAATTGTTAGAATGACAATAAAAAAAATACATTTGGAATACGAAATATACAATACAGCATAGCATTGAGCGTTTACAAACCACCAAGTGTATTCAATACAACATACACGAAAAAAAAGTCGTGTGAATTGCCTAATTAAAATTATTCAAATTCCCTGTTGACTCCATGTTTTTTTACTTCAATGTTTCTACTTGTTTGAAGTCAATTCAATAAAGACTTACAAATTAAAGTCAATTCCTTGTTTTGGATTAAATGTATTTCGTCTGTCGATAATTTCTCAGGCTGATAATGGAAATGGTAGGTGGTGGAGTTGACAAGATTCTTCCTAAAAACCTTATCACAACATGCCAAAAATTATGAATATTAGATGAATTTAAGTTTGTTTATGGCAGAACACCACAACCATGCAGTGTTGTCAACTCGTGGTGACTAAAAATGACTAAAATCGTGTAAAAAAATGGCTGAGAAATGGCTAAACAATTTTAGTTACCAAAACACATACGTTTAATTAAAAAACAACAAAAACTATTAATTTTTTTATTTTTTACAACTATGTGCACAATTGGTCATTACAACCCTTCAGTCCAAAATCTGCAAAATAAATAAAAATTAATTAAAATGAAGATTGATTAGTTTTAGCACTCCTGTCTTAAATTAGTTTTCGCCAGATTTATTTGGCTAAAAACCCTTTCAACTTCTGCATTTGACCAAAAGGCATTTTAACACTTTTTTGGCTTAACTTTTACCGATTTTTAAATTGTATCAAATGTCGCTTTTAAATGTTACTATAAAAACAAATCACTGTTGTACTTTTGCAAATTTAAATAAGAGCAATTTAATTCTAGCGATTTCTTGACGTAATTTTACATATCATTTTAGTAAAATTGCTGTAAAAAGAAAATAAAAATGGCTAATGGGAAAACTTATTTTTTGATGGCTAAACACGATTTCATGGCTAAATTGGCAACAGTACAGCCATGACATGTACAATTAACATTAACAGCAGTTATCTTAAGAGAGCCTCAAGTTTTTGAAATCACTTTGTAATTTGTTGGTCTTAACGGGGGAATGGGCGCATGTCACAAACACTAATACAATAATAATAATGAGATATAATAAATAATATGTTAGGCTTGTAAGTTCTTCCATGGCCTAGCAAAATTGAACTCATTCGCACATATTATTTCGTTCTTTCATTTAGTTGTCACTTAGTAAGCAACGAACGGACGAATGAATGCATATGCGTAGCGGGTATATTTTAATTTGAATAAATGATGAAGGAAATTAAATGTATTTTGCGGAACATGTTTTGAGTTTGGAAAATGTCTGAAAACTGTAAATCCATTTTAACTAAATATTAAAAAAACAAAAACGAAAAAAAAATTGTAGTATTCTATTTTAAATCTGGGCTGGCTGATGTTAATATAGAAAATTACTAATTTCGGATCAGACATCTCCAACAAAAACGAAATATGGAAATAAATATTTCTTCGTTTATTGCCTCTCAGCAGATTTCTGGCAAAAACTCTGACAGGAAAGAAAATTGCCATGAAAAGTTTCTCTGAAACATCTGTTGTTCGAAGACAACTTTAAACTTTCATGTTTAAAATTAACACAACATAATTGGTGTGAAGTCATAATCCTGACTGAAGGGTTATATTGGCGACATATGTATGGATGTGTGTGTATATTTGTTTTACTTCCCTAAAATAGTATCGGCAACTTTATTGAGGTTTGAGGTTAATAAGTGAAATTTTTTCGAATATTTAAGCAAAAGAATGTTTTAGTTTTTCAATTCACATACAATCTTTTGCTTTTTGAGCAACACTGTTTTAGACACATGATTTTTGTATTTTGGAGCAGTCTTTCCTCTGTTTGTTTTTTTTTTTTTTTGTATATTCCAAAAGTTCTCACAGTGTTTACTGATCTTCTTACAGGAAGAGGACCTCGATTTCTATTTAAAAAAAATTAATTTTTGCCAATAAAGACTCATAGCATATTTTTGTATGCATATCGCTCCGAAATTGTAGCAAAATGTGTTTGCGGCAATTAGATCATAGGACTTATGTCTTGAAAACTTAAATCGCATTTTGCCAAGTTCAAGTTTTTTTGAGATATGACGATGTTGCAATAAAGGAGCGATATGTTGTATTACTGCGTAACAGAATTTTCATAATATTGTAAACAACGAAACTGATCTCCATTGATTTATTGGTATTAAACTTTGAAAGCAACAAGAGCTCGGGTATAGTAAATGGGTTTAGTCTGATATGTTATGTGCATGTTCGAATATCTGTTTATTTTATTATAATTTTATGAGAATATTTATTTATTTCTTCTGTCATTGGTAATTATACTTATTATCTTGGATTAATAGATTAATTATGGCCTACTAATTAATTATTAATAAATTCTAAACTAAGTTTTTGGCTAATACTTTGTACATCAATTGAGTAAATTTACATACAGACTAGGTATGTCAATCGGGAAATCCCGGGATTTTCGGGATTCACATGCTAATAGTAAAGTGAATAAATGAAAAAATGCTGTTTAGCTATAGTGGTACAGTAAAAAGTTTTCTGCTAACGCAGTCAAACAGCAATTAATTTCGCAGCGATCCCTACTACTTACAGCATTTGTAGTTTCTCTTGCCCTTTTACTGTGCTTTGTGCTGCGCTCTTCTATTTTGCAAGCACTGCTTAAGATATTTTTTTAAGTTTATGTGTTTGCACCATTCTCTTTGAATTTTTGTACAATGTACATACATTGTATATATGTATATTCTGTTTGGGCTCCTTATTCTGTCGACAAATTGTTTAAGTGTCTTTTGTTTTATTATGAAATAGTTTTAGGAAAAAAATTGTTTTAGAGAGTTTTTGCTTATGTATAATATATGCATATAAAGGGTGATTTTGTAAGAGCTATGGGAAAATTAAAAAAAAACACAATAAAATTCAGAAAAATGCATGAAATGTTTATTGGAATCGATAGTACGGTCCATATAATTTAATGTTAGAAGATTATTTCATGCAAATGTTAACCGCGACTGCGCCTCAAATGGTCCATCCGATTAGTCCAATTTTGGCATACTCTTTCCAACATTTCGGCTGGTATCTCTAAATGCTTCAATGTTGTCTTCCAATGCATCAATTGAAGCGTGCTTGTCTGTATGGACATAAGCTTTAATAAAGCCCCACAAAAATAGTCTAAAGGCGTTAAGTCGCACGATCTAGGCGGCCAATTGCCCGGTCCCTAACGTGAAATAAAATGTTCACAGAACTCGCCTCTCAATAAGTCCATTGTTATGAGTGCTGTGTGGCATGTGGTACCGTCGTGTTGAAACCACATGTCATGATTTTTTTACGCCGTGGAGGGGCAAATGTACCTAACCGCACCATAGAGGAAGTCGTCACGTCCTCCGTGTGTGGGGCCCTCACCCGCTAAATCCCCCCTCGTACCGTGGACTGTTGAGTCCACTCCGGAACTACGGTGGTATTACTTCGGAGTGGAGTCCTTTTTGGTTCTTTGGCCATCTTCATGCTCACATCCGCGTCCGGACTGCGTAATGAAGGTTGGGGAGACTTCTAATTGTCTCCACTATTCCTTCCGTCCAAGCTCCTGACTGGGATCTCGTTTGACACGTGAGCTAGTGTCATCTATGCCGGCGTACCCGCCTGCTCCGCAGCCTCCAGATCTCTCTTCTTCAGTCTCAGAATGCGCTCCACATAATTCGCCACTGAGGCCCAATTCTCTCTGCTCGCAATCATAACCCCGACAATGTTAGCGGACGTTATCGTTCCGATCATCGACGTCAGTGCAGAGCGATAGCTCTGTCAGCGTGCACATTCGCAGATAGTGTGTTCCGCATCATGTATTACCTCCCCTTCTCCGTAAAGGCAGTAAGGGGAGGTGGTCTTGCCCATTCTGTTGAGATATTTCCTAAAATATCCGTGGCCCGATAGCATCTCTGTAACATAAAAATTTACTTCTCCAAATTTCCGACAGATCCATGGCTTTATTTCCGGAATGAGTCTCACCGTCCACCTTCCTCTATCCTCGTCGTTGCCATTCTAAAATGGTGTTTTCCCTGAAGTGACCGGTTATGTGGCTTCCAGCCGATTTCGCCTTATAAATCTTCATCCGCTCTGCTGTCAGTAGATCGACAGGGATTGTACCAGCTATCACAAGTACGGCTGGGGCGGACACCGTACGATATGCCGACGCTATACGTAGTGCAGCCGTTCTCTGTACCGCTAGAAGTAAGTTCGCCCGTTTTTCAAACCCTAGCGTTTCGACCCAAATTTCGCTCCCATAGAGCATAATGCTACTTCCAACATCCATCAGGAGTCTCCGTCTCGCCGGTAGCGGGCCTCCAATATTCGCCATTAATCTGTTGAGCTGCCCGACGATCTTCCGGGCTTTGTCAGCCGAGTACTGAATCTGGTATGAACATTTCTGCCTGGGGTCCAGCCTTATTCCCAGGTATCTTACCGAGCTCTCGGTCCTAATTACCTCGCTTCCAATACTCATGTCCACCTGTAAGAGAATACGGCGACTAGTGATCAGCAGTAATTCTGTTTTATGCTTGGCCAGGTCTAGGCCGTGGGAATCCAACCATCTTTCCGTCCTTAGCACGACACGTCGCAGTTTTCGCTGCGCCTCTTCCGTATTCCTGGCCGTGATAACGGCTGCAATATCATCTGCGTATCCAACCAAAAAAGTTCGATCTGGCATATCCTCTCTTAGAATTCCATCGTAGTTAACGTTCCATAGGTCGGGGCCTAGGATAGATCCCTGTGCCGCTCCTGATGTTATATGTTTCACTCTTGGTCCCGAGCTTGTGTTATACAACACCTGTCTGTTACTCAAATAACTACTTATCATGGCCAGAATGTAGTTTGGTACCGAGAAATTGTATTCCAAAGCATTTAATACATCGCTCCATCTTTGACTGTTAAACGCGTTTCTAATGTCCAAAGCCGCAAGCAGTAGCACTGGCCTCGTAGAGCTACTCCCACGTTGTGTGACCATCGCCGCTTCTGTCACCTCTCTCAAGGCGTCAATGGTAGACCGACCGGGTCGAAATCCATATTGTCTGGCAGACAATCCGCCACTATTCTCAATAGCCGCAGTAAGCCGTGGCTTCAAAAGCCTTTTAAGCAGTTTTCCCGTCGTATCCAGCATGCACAGTGGCCTGTACGCGGATGGGTCCTCCGGGTCGCCTTTTCCCTTGCTTATTAAGACCAGCCGTTGTTTCTTCCATATTTCGGGAAAAATACACTCTCTTAGGCACGCGTTGTACATTCTCAGTAGGAATTCCGGTCTTTGGCTGGCAATCTCCCGTATTACCTCAGGCGGGATGCCGTCGGGCTCTGGTGCCTTACCGGGTTTTAATCCCACCGCTGCTGGTTTCAGCTCCTCTGTGGAAAATGGTAAAAATTCCGTGTTGGGCATGTTCTGTCGCCGTTCGTTTGCCGGTTCGTGAGTGGGGAATAGTGTATCCACTATATTTCTCATTACTCGCTCATCCATTATCTCCATGGGTTTCCTTTTGTTAAGTTTGCCCATTACAATCTTGTATCCAAGTCCGTACGGGTTTAAGTTTACGTCTTCGCGTAGTTCTTGGAATGCCTGATTCTTCTTGCGCGTTATAGCCTTTTTCAGAGACTTTTTTGCTTCCTTATATATCCGCATTTCCTCAGCGGCTGGTCCATCGGGTCTGGCTCTCGTGTACCTCCGCCGTACACGTAGGCACTCTCGCCTGAGTGCTGTGATATTGTCGTCCCACCAGTACACTGCTTACTTTCTGATATTCGGGGTCTCAGAAAGGGCATTGCCTTTTTACATCCGCGTCTTATTATCTCCATTGTTTGTTCTACTCTTGTCCTCGCGTTGTCCGAGAGTTCCACTCTGCTACACAGTCTGTCCACTTCCAAGATTAGCCGATTAGCATTCAATTTCCGTGCATCCCATCTTCGACTGTTCGTGTTGTGATTGTCCTCCTCTACTCTATTCCTTGAAGCAAAGGTGTACGATATGTACTGGTGATCACTGCCCGTGTATATTTCCAGGACCTTCCAGTCCTCGACTCTGTGATACATGCCCTTCGAGACCATAGTGATATCCGGAATGGTGCCCTCGCGGCCTGGTCGTCTGAAGGTAGCTACGCTCCCCTCGTTCGCGAAGACCAGTCCTGTTCGAGCTGCCATCTCCACAATTCGCCTGCCCCTTGGGTTGGTTTTCCGCATTCCCCACTCTACTGCTCTAGAGTTAAAGTCTCCTCCCACTATGAGATTGCCGCCAATCTGCGTTATTACGTCTTCGATTCTGGCCAATTTCTCCTCAAATGTTCCCTCGTCATCATTGGTCAAATAACAACTCATTAGAGTGATCTCATCAAACTGTACCCAGATAAAACAATCTCCCCTGCCTGATCTCCTCGGTCGAGGACCCAGGTTATCCGTTATCCATAGCTGCAGTAGATGTTTCATCACACAGCCAGAATCCACTATTTTTCGACGCATATTGTTCGCTTATGAAAGCTACGTCAACTTCCTGCTCTCTGACTATTTGCGATAGCAAAGAAAAAGCCACCTTCCCTCTGTGCATATTCATCTGCAATATCCTCATGCTGTCTTTCGCAAGCTCATCTCACAGCCCCGCGATCCCGGGAGGTTTGCAGGGATTTTCCCGACTCCGCAAAGCAAATACAACACCATGGTGTGTTTCGGCATTCCTTCCTTTTATGCCCTTTTTCTCCACATTTCATACATAGGCTTGATCTGTCCGGCCCATTACATTCCCACCGTCTGTGACCACTTCCGAAGCATCGGAAACATCGTATAGGTTCCTCTCTGACCATTATCCTACAGTTTGTCCAGCCTATTCGGATCCTCTGTAGTTTCAGAAACGCCTTTGCACAGCTCGTAGAGGTTGATACGAAGGTCCTTTTCTGCCCCCGGTTGTTCGCCCCAGTTAGACGAATGGATATATCCAGATTTATACCGCCCGTTTCTCTCTGTACCGCCGCCAGGACTTCCTCATTGGTTGTGAGGGCACCTCGGTCTCGTATCTCCAAAGTGACCACCGGAGTAAGCTCCTTTACGGTTGCCTCCTGATTGAGAACGCTCTTCAGATTCTCCCTGAACTCGTCCCTTCTGCCTCCCTTACCCATCTCAATGAGTATGGCAGGCGTTTTAGTCTTCCGGACGGCGCGTACCGCTATCTCTGATTCCTCCGGTTTTATTTTACTCCGTATGTTCCTCAGAACATCAGCGTAACTGTGCCCCTCGGTTGGGTGGATTATCACAGCTTCTGGACGGTTTTTTACAGTTATCTGTCGCTCCTTTTTCTCTTTCCTTGCCGATTTCTTGCTCTTTACTGTACTCCGTTCTCCATCCACTAATGTTTCCTTGAGCTGTGTTGTGGTCTCCGTTGGTTTTGCTTTCGGCCTCTTTTCTGGGCGGGCCTCCGCCGGGCTTGAGGCGCCTCTCTTGTTGAGGGAACTTACAGGTGTGGATACATCACTGTCGTTCCTTTTACTCTTGGCGTCGTCAAGGGTCTTGCTCGCTTCTTTTTCCCTTTCTGCAGTCTTCCAGTTCTCTCTGTAATTCTTCATAACGTCAATTAACTCCTCTAATTCCGATACTCCGCTCTGGACTTCCATACTAATGTTTCTAGCCTTCGGCATTGCCGCCCTAATCTTGCGGATAACACTTTGGCACTTAGTAAATGTCTCCTCCTCTGAGTTCCTCATCTTGCATATAAACTCCTGTCTAGGGGAACTGTGTCCTGAACGAGATTTCTCCGTTCCACTATGCGCTGGCCGCGTTGCGCGCGAATGCTCATCCTCCTGCACCGATTTTGGTGTCGTGCCGCTCTTCTCTATCCCAGCACTCCTCACGTCTGCACTCTGAGGATTCTCCATTGCCTGGGATTTTTTCGCCGGATTCTTGGGCTGCTCATGAAAGCTACTTCCCCTTGCATCATCTCTTCCACTTCCAGTATACGATTTTTATTCATTTTTTCATTGGCTATGGCATTGCCTATGGTAATCAGTGAGGTCCTCGCGATGGTTGACGCAAATCCTTATGGGAGTTTGCGTTCAGAGCCAGGTCGAACACTAATTAGGAGTCATCTCAACTAATGTCATGATAATCTTTTGAAAGGCTTCACACTTAAATCCTTCCGCAAAATTTTCCACGTTGTTGAGTAACAGAGGCCCAATTGCTGCGAACGGCGACGAATCGATAATTGATGGTAATCATTAACACTGGCCGATATAGCTGCGATATTTTCTTCAGTTCACACTCTACCTAAGCGTGTTGGTGGTTTAATGCTCAACAATGTAAATATTTCTTCGGGACTGCCTGTTAGCAGATTTCTGGAAAAAAAAACTCTGAAAAGATATAAAATTGCCATGAAAAGTTTATCAAATATCTTTCGTTCGGAGTCGACTTTAAAATGTAGGTCCCAATACCTATTAACGCACCCAACGTAAGTGGTGTGAGAAGCTAGGTCGAAACCCTGACTGAATGGTTCTAATTTCCAATTATGTATGTATGTATGTGTGTGAGCTAAAGTGCACCTCATTAGCATCTTATAGTATTTTCTTTTTATTTAGTTGTTTGCTTTAAAAAAAGCTTGAACCATTTCATAAATATAGTAATCTTCACCGGTCCAGATAAATGACACGCCTAATTCGAACCAGGCGGAACATATATAATAGACGTAATGACAGTAGTAAGAAACCCTCGTTCGACTAATGTTATCTCACCAATTTTTTTTGTGTTTCTTCCAGAAAAGATTTCCGTTTCCTATAAGGTACCCCTTATATCCTAGTTTCGTCTATTTATTTTCTACTTGTTCTTATGACAGTACTATTTAGTCCTCAAACCTTCCTATCTGCCAAACTTCTCTTCCTTCAGTGAATAAATGAAAATACCGAAATATTTCTGTAAAACTTCAAACATTTCTATGATGGCAAATAAAACCCTTTGATCAATGTCTACCGGAGCTTGCTTTAAATACAAAAAACTTTTTGATAATCATATTTATTGTGGTAATTCGAAAACATATGTGCGCTCAATATCGTGACACTCCCAAGTTTATTTTGCATATGCACTCTTAATATTGGAAATCGATCAAGTGCATTTAGCAAAATTTCTTCAATAGGCTTATCGATGCCTGCATTTGTACAACTGTGACTATTCACCAAATGTAAATATTTTTGACACCAACAGGTATTCATTTAACCTTCTCGAACAGACTGTATAGTTCCCCGTCATCCTTTGTTTATTCCTTCTTTCCTTATTTTATTTTTTTTAGTAGGTAGTTTGGTACAATATACCAAAATAGCTGACTCAAACTGTACCACAATAGCTGTACTTATGTTGAATTAAAACGCATTGAATGTAGACGTATTCTTCTCGAATTTAGTCCTTATACATTATTTTAATCTTTCAATTCAAAATTGTAAAAACGAACTTTTTCTGCTGATTCCAGAAACTATATTCTCTGAAAGCTGCAAACTATTCAGCAGTTTTCATTTATTCTAATATTGTTAGTTTAGAAGGAATGCTTGTATACAAAAACCTTGTCACAGTACTCGCACTTACTTTTTTTATTTAATTTATGTTTTATAAATGTTATCGAACAAACCATAATTTTAATGTTCCCCTCACAAATTTGTATCCGAATAATATGTACACTCAGGTCTCAGGTTTATGCGATAGATGCGTTCCAACAAAAAATCGCATATATTGAATTCGCATAAAACGATACTCTAACTTCATATGACTCGTTTCAAAATTTTTAAAAACCACATAAATTCAATTTTAATTAAAAAATTAAAGCAATTCCCATAAAAAAAAACAAAAGTATGTTTATTTCATTTTCTTAAAGAATAAAAACAAAAACTTCTAAATAAAATAATCAAATATAAAATATTAATTCTTTATTTACAGAAAAAAAAAAAACAAAATGAACCAAAAAATAATAAACTTAAGTCTATTATTATCAATGAACGATCAATCATTCTGCATTCTTTTAGAATTGGTTCCACGATACTTTTATCATTACATGCCTATCAGATAGTGCATACATATGTAGGGGACTAGACCAACGAATTTTTAAAAAGTTTAATTGTTTCTTCTGAATAAGAGTATTAAAGTGTCAGTTATTAAAAAGGAGCGGCTCCTTTAAATAAGGAACTAGGTCAATAATCCAGACTGAAGGGTTGTAATGACTAATTATGTATGCCTGTATGTAAGGATTGACTTTTGGTTGCTTTTATTAGGATAGTTAGATCCATCTGATGCTAATCAATCGCCTTTCCAATTGGAAAAAAACTAGAACGAATGATTTTCACAAGCTATTCTTCATTGAGATCTAATAGTATTAGGTGTCGGGCTCAAGCTACAAGAGATTCCCATATAAAACGCTTTTTAAACCGCAGGAAAATTACTGTCGTGCGAACTTGGTGTAACTTAAAAATGATGCGAAAGTTTAAAAAGTATCATAACATTTTAAAATCTATAAAAAATTCTTTCTTTAAATCGCATAAATTTGAATTCACATAAAAAAAACGCATAAAACGAGACCCCGAGTATATTTGCATATAGAGATACATCTGTATGTACTTACAAGTGTCAATCATATTTTTTTTTTGAAATAGAAAAATGTTCACCCATTTGTTTAAAAAAGGAATTTTAAAAATTAAGACGACTAAAGCATAGAAGTAAGTACATGATTCGGCTTTGAAAAAGTCTTTCTCATTTTCCAAACTCATGTTTTTTTTTAAGGAATCATGAATATTTTTGTTCCGCTACAGGCATTTCTGCTTTAAAGAGTTCTATGATTTAAATACCATCAGTTGTTCTTCAAAACCAATTGAGTAAAAATAATGAGTTTTTTTCTTTAGTGATTTTTGTTTTGTCATCGAGTATATCTAACAAATACGATATTTGAACAAACACAACCATGAATATGTGTGTATGAAAGGGTGTAATATAGAAGCACTTTGCTGCTTGAGGTTTATGTTCTTTTCTCACTGAAGGGCACATGAAAATAATTTTTTTTTTGTTTTCCTTAGTCATTTAAGAGAATACACTGAAGAAAATAAACAGTTATCTTATGATGCTTTCTGTGTAATGTTTTGTAAAAGTTTTTAATACCTTTTAGTTCTATGGAACCTTAAAAGCTGATATTAAAACGATTGAAATTTTAATATAAATTATTACAGCAGAAGTTGAAATCTAGTCTAGTAGGTAGTGTGTTGGCTTATTAGACCTAAAGACAGGGTTCGAGCCTCAGACAAGACATCAAAACATAATACAAAAAGTATTTCTTCGGTGATTTCCTTTCAGCGGATTTATGGTAAAAACTCTACGAGTAAATACAATTGCTATAAAAAGTTTCTAAAAATTCTGTCGTTCGGAGTCGACCTTAAACTGTAGGTATCGCCACTTATATATAAAGTTAACACAACTTAAATGATATAAGAAACTAGGTCAATAATCCCGACTGAAGGGTAGTAATGACCAATTATGTATGTATTTCAATAGAAAACAACACATTTGGCATTGGATAAGTCAGTTAATAGTGTTCATTGCTGAGTAAATTACACAATTCATACATCATATACATACATACATATGTACTTTTAAATCCATTTAAAAAGTGCTCTACGTTTTTGGTTACGTAAATTATTTTTGGGAATATAAATATCTGAGTGTACTTAATTAAATTCATAAGTACACCATTATCGAGAGCTCATAAGGTTGTTCATTTATTTTCCTTTTTTTAACGATGAATACGATAAAGAATTCACTGATGTGTGTTGTATGGAACCGCATAAATAAAATCCAAATAAAAATGATAATTCTCCGGTAAGCATCCCAAACCAGCATACATTAATTTCTTAGAAAAGAAATTGCTTTTTTATTATTCTTATTCTTATTATTTTTTTGGTTTTTGTAAACTGTAAATGAATTTGCATTTATCACAAGGAATTAATCCCAGGTTTCATAAATAAATTATGAAATTAATTGTAAACATTGGAATAATAAGAATTAAAATTTTGAAAAATGATAAATTTGGAAGAAAAACGGCATTTAGCGGCATTTTTATCTTATAAGTTGATTTAAAAAATGATTAAAGTATTGTCATATACGAGCAAGTCACCGTTTTCTATTTCCATGTTCTAGTATGAGCTTACCGGGGCCGCGATCGAAGTGTAAACCTTAACTCTAATATCTTGAAAAAAAAAAAAAAAATGCTCTGATAAATCTAATAAATATTGCATGAGTAGAGCAATAACTCAGAACTGAATCCTGACTAAGGGGTCTTATAATGTTTGTTTATATTCATGTAGAAGGCGTATAGCATACATTTTGCTTTTATTTATTAGTTAGATAAATTTGAAATCAGGGGTCTAATTCTCGTAGTCGTGATCGAAATTGTGTTCGAATAGAAAACGATTTCGTAGTGAGACATTTTCTGCTGATGTTACTCGATACGAAACGAATCGATTTGTCGCTTATGTGTTCTGAAACCAGTTAATTATTTCGTTTTACAGCACTGACTAAAATCCAAAAATTGTAAACAAAAATATGTTTTCTTACAAAAATAAAAAAAAATTAATTAATCCAAGGAAGATAAATTTTATTAAAATTTCTTACTCATTTTCTTTTAATTTAAATTCATTGCTTTTTATTTTAATAAGTAAATCAATTTCCTTTTGGTATAATTCTGTTGTAACCATATACATTTTTTAATAGTGAGATTTTGCTCTCTTTTCCTCTGACTTTACCAATTTGTGGTGTTTTTTTCTTTATTATTAGCTGGGGCTGAAGTTTCTTCTGCAGTGTCATTTTCAAATTGTATAAAAGAAGACATGGTTCTATTTTATTTTTTCCAGCAGAGAGATACGTTAGGAATACTATTTTTTTGTGAATTGTTACGGTACCATTTTCTTTGTTGCAATTCTCTTTTGGTCCGCCTTCTGATGTTTTTGAAGACCCCAGACATTTTGTAGACCCTCAACAGAAACTTCAAGTCCAACAGCAGAGAGTATCTGTTCTTCTATTTGGGAAAGAACTTTTTCCTCAAACGGTCTGCCACCCGTTTTCTTTTTTGAAGAGTTATTGAATGAAACCTTTTTAACATTTTGCTTTTGCTCAGCGTAAACTTAAAGTCATACATATGTTTATACATTTATTATTTTAACTAAAACAAGAGCTTGTTAAACTAACTTGCGTCACATTTTTGATTGGTGGGCCGAAAGCATTGACCTTAGCTGTGAGCTGTACACATAACTGATTAGCTCTTGCCTTTCGCTGAAAAGTATTTGGCATAGTTTTAAATTTCGCCAATTCTGAATGCTTAAAAATGAAATTTCATAGAATTACCTTCTGGGTGTAATTAATTATTGAAAGTTTTGACCTACAAGTACAGGAATTAATTTTTGATTCATAAATTATTATAAATTTGTTACTTACATGTTTTTATATTGTTCTCTACAGCAGAAAACGTTAAGTGCTTATGAGTAAAAACTTGAAAGGTTGCATTCGAATGAACAGACGTTATCGTTATCCCATCATTAGAAATTTGGATACATTTTACTCGATAGCGAATAAGAAAATCCCAAAACTAAAAAATCTCGCACGTTCGAGTAAAAATTCGTTCGTATACAAATGCCAGAATTAGCTCCCTGTTTCTTGTATGACCGAGTTCTTGACAATTGAAGCATCGCATAGGATTAGAAATGTTTTTCTCGTCTTTTGCTCTTTCCCAGCCTAGTTTTATGGTGTCAGGTCTATGTATTAAGTCAAATGTGAATACAAAAGCGCCAGTAGCAACAATTTTATCACCTTCTTTCTTAGTGAACTTAAGAATGTCAGTAATTTTCTGGTCTCCAAATGATTTTATTAATTCATCTTCGGGGATGTTTATTATTTTTCTGGAGAACATTCTGCCCTAGATGGAGTTAACTGTTTTGTGCATTTCAATTTTAACAGGTACAATGCCAATATATTTGGCCTTGAGGAATTTCTGTGCTGCCTTTCGCCGCTACGCATTTCTGTGACATCAAGATAGTCTCGTGTAATAAAGTTTAGGTTTTCTCTATTTGAAAGACATTGTATGATGATAGAGGCTTGATTTCCACAGGTTCAGAAATTTTGATAGCAGAAGCATCTGACTAACGAGGCATATGATCATCGTTATTAATCTCCGGCAATGGCAGAAAGTCATCTGCTATTATTCTTTTGTTCTTTTTGGTGGGAGCATTTTCTGTTGCTATTTCAAGTATTTTAAACCTGTTATGATTGGGGGGTTCAGTCCTGTTCATTTTGAAATTTAAACTTCACTCAACTATTCAAAAGTTAATTAGTTTCCAAGTATATATTCAAAATAAAGTTATTTAATAAATTAAATTAAAATACAAATTAAAATACGTATAGAGAAAAAAGATGTTTATAAGGTAATTCCCTGGCTGCGACTGATGCTATTCAATATATTATTTAATATATTGTCTCCTTGACATTGAATCAACAAGTTTAAGGATGAATTATGTGGTTATATTGACCGTTCATGCTTCAAGAGTAATATGATGTCATTGTCTTTCTCTGACTTCTTTACTTTGCCTAAATGTTTTCACAGCATAATATTTCGATTTTTTTGTAGATTAACTTCGTAATTTGTCATTATATTGGACTAGCTAAAACCCGGTGTGCTTCACTACTCCTATCGATATCTATATATAATGCTTGTTTGAAGTCGATAGACGGCTAAACGGTTGGACCGATTTCTTTGAAAATTTAAGAGTACCTTCGGCAGCCCTAGATGTTGATGCTCGTAGCCTCTCTCCTTCTAGGTGCGCATCGCTTTGATCCGGCGTCTCATCAGTTCTTGATCTTGATGACTGGGATCGGTTTCTTCTAAGACGTGCATCACATTTATCAGGTGTCTCAGCACCTCTAGATGGTCATGCTTGTATCCTCTCCCCTTCTACACGTGCATCACGTTGATTTGGTGTCTCCGCAGCTCTAGATGTTGATGCTCGTAGTCTTTCTCCTTCTAGGCGTACATCGCGTTGACCCATTGTCTCATCAGTTCTTGACCTTGATGATTGGGATCGTTTTCGTTTAAGACGTGCATTATATTGATCAGGTGCCCCAGCAGCTGTAGATGATGATACTTGTAGTCTCTCTTTCTCCACGTACAACTCACTGATCTGGTGTTTATGTAGATACTGCTCTTTTCGATCGTATTATTACCCTTTCTAAACGCTCATCACGTTGAACTTGAGTCTCAGCAGCTCATGATGTGGAGGCTCTAGACCTTTCAATACTCAGACGAACATCACGTTCTTCTGGAATTTAGTCAGCCCTTCGGATTGTAAATTAACTGCATTTTTGGTGCGTTTAAAAAGCTAATGGAATTTTTTTAGGTTTTTAATTTATCACAATATGATCAGTCACAAAATAAATGTTTAACTCGTTTAGAATCTGGCATTCAAATGAATTGCGAAAAATATTATAAGTACTATTTAAGTACTTTCTTCCAATCATTATTAGACAAATGTACAATAATAGCCCATTTAGCCTACAGCGAAATCTAGTAGATTAGATTTCAAATCTTCCTCAAAATTTAGATCGTTTACACTGGATTTATTTGACAGTAGCATGATTTCATTTTAATAACAAACACAGCTGACTGAAATTTAAAAGAGAACAATAATATTTCCAAATTCAGTTTAATACTAAACAAAAATGAAAAATGTTGGGCATATATTTCAAAAAATAATGTAAATGTATTACTATACACAATTGTTAAATAGCAGAATGGAATGGGCATATGCATATGCAATATGGGTAATAATAAAAATATTAACCCGCTATTTAATTGATGTTCATCCTGAGTTCTTCTGGTAGGAAGATGTTTATTATTTTGTTTATTTTTAATTTGTTTTCATTTTGTTTGTTTTTGAATTTAAATGTCATTTTGTTCCTGTGCAGCGTTGTATTTTTAAGTACTATTCGGAAAAACACATAGTTGCATTTCTACTTTTACTAGATTTTGTCGAAATCAACTATATTTGGCTCGAAATCTCATAAGCACTACATTTTGATGTAGTGTAAATGGGCTATAACAGGTAAATTTTTTATTATTTATAAAATAAAAAATTTTGGGCAATAGAAAATATTTAATATTTTTTTATTAAGGTGACCATAAATGACACGACCATAAAGGTTTGGTCTATATTATATAACCATATGTAACAATTGGTTCTTTAAAAAGTTATGTATGGTGTAGGTAGTTAATAAATTTAGGCAACGTTGTGGCATGGATGGTCTGTGTCTACTGTTAATGGTACCTAAGTAATATATGTCCCAAACAACGAACAGTCAATACACATGACTTTAGCTACAATAGTTTATCGGTTATATGAAGTTTAGTATTTACTTTCTGTCTAAAAATTCATATAAGAATAGAGTCTATTTGTTTCCCTTAACCGAAATATTCGTATGTGTGTCAAAGTGGTTCATTCTAGATTCTAGCTCTAAAAGTTTTCCATGTACACGAACTTTAATATAATATAGTCCATCAATTTTTTCCACAAATTATTCATATAGATTTCAGTGTCCCAAAGATATAAGAAGTTTTAAATTTAATATGGGAAGTACCTCGCCCCTTTTCTTAGTCAGCGAATTTTTATCTAAAATATTCATATTGATACTAAAGTGGATTCGACAAAATTTTAAGACTCTAACTGTTATATTTTCTTAGATATATTAATTTAACATTTTTATAGTAGGTGACACGCCCATTACAGCAAGTCTGGTAAATTTGTGTATATATATGTCAAAGTTCATAGATGTCATCTCCATGCACAATTTGGGGGATCTAGCTGTTGAAGTTTATGTTAAAATTGCAAAAAAATCGGTCCACCCGTTTAGCCGTCTATAATCTTCAAAGAAACAAACCCACAAACAAATAAACACACATTAATTTATATATATTTTATTAGATTTACCATCTTCTTAACTTAGAGTAGTTACACGTACTGTAATGAATACTTTCTAACATTTCATAATTTATATTTCTAATTAATTCTTTTTAATTGTAATTTTAAAATTCGTATGCATAAATCATACAAATTTAATTTGTTTTAAGTCCCACTAAATAATGCTATTTTTGCTATCAAAACTGTGTTAAAATATTTCTCATATCGACAAAGGTGAATGTGTATTTGTCAAACGAGACAGTGAAAGGTATATAGAAATTCCATTAGAGTTTTGAGACTTAATTCTTGATTATTTTAAATGGCAAATCTTTTCAAGATTAACGAAACACTTAAAAGTTGAAGGATGTTATTAAAGAATACAAAGAAACCTTTGTGAAGTAATTGATATAAGCATACTTTAAAAGCAATTTCCTTATTGCAATTACTTTCTTTAACCGTTATTTATTTATTTTTTTTTCGGTTTTTATCTGTTACGTAGAAATTTATTTAAAGAAAAAAATAAAGGAAAATATTTAAAATGTATTATAGAAAAAAGTAATACAAAGAAAAATTATGAGAACGAATCTTCAATGGAAATGCATATTTTTGATTAACTTAATGTTGTAATTTTTAGTTTTTTCAGCGAAGCAGTCTTTAATTGAAAATTGCTTCCAAGCTTCCTTTAGATTTTGAATCAATTATGTTTAAAATCCATTGTAATGATCTTCTTATATAATAACTTTAAAAAAAAAAAAATAGTGTTGTAGAAGTACGGTGTTAAAAGAGGTTTTCGGAAATGTTTTCAAATTCCCTTGTTAACACAGTTCCAGACATCTTTCGAATGCTCATATTTACTATGGAGAACAAGTTAGCTAGCCATGATGCTGGTTGTGATTTACATTATGCTTCCTAAAGTCCCATTAATCCTGAACTGTTTCTTATCGATCGCCAATGACAGAATGATATCTAAAACTATTACAAGACAGATATATTTAGGGGGTAAACCTCAACCATCTAGCACAGTCCAAATGAGCAATTTTATTTCTATAAAAGTTGTCCTGTTCGATGACCTGACAAAGTTATTTCTGCATTGCTAAAACTTTTGGAGATATTGAGAGGAGTACATATTAATGGAACTTGCTTTATTTATTTAAGTCAATGTACAAATTCCTTGCTGACTAGTAAGAAAAATAGGAATAAAATTAACTACAATTACAAAAATAGAGGTAATTGTTACAATAAAAATGTGAAAAGTTATGAATTGAGAAAAACAATAATATTCTGTTTTATAACGCAAGAATTTAAAGAAAATTTAACAAAGTCTGACAAATAATTAATTTGACTGAAAATTCTAGTTAACGGATCAGCAACAGCGTAATTAGTTCTGCAGAATTGAATATAAATAAGATGTATATGAAGGCACATCCAAACAATTCCTGCCAAGGCCACGCAACATTCTCCAATTGATGACTTTCGAGCAAGTAAAATATTTCTATTTTCTATATTTCGCGATAAAATTATTTCTTGATAACCGCATACATTTGCATTTTTTAATATTCAGCTCGATCATGTTGTACTCGCACCATAAAAAGAAGTTATTGAGATCATTTTAAAGAAACATAGGCTCGATGCAATTATTAAAAGGGAGAAAGATTTTTACATCGTCGGCAAACATCAAGATATTGGCAAAATTAATTATTTTGGGAAGATCGTTTATAAACAGCGAAAAAAGAATTTGACTAAGATGGTAACCCTGAGAAACCCCAGGCAACATCAGACTTATTGCCAGATTTAAAAAGCAGTATAATATACGAGTTCTTTTAAAACACAGGAAAATATCCATAATTAATCGAGGTATTAACCAATATGACTGATGATATGATGAATGATTTTGCACATCGAATTAAAATACAACTTGGAACTCCATCAGGACCAGAACCGAAAGACATCTTTAAACGTTTCAGGTTCAGCAAAATATCACAGTCACTAAACGTTGGAATATATATTACTTGAGCCGATGTCAGTGGGTTAGGGTCATTATTTGTATCGTTGTAAGCAGAGTTGCATAAGTACTGGCCAAGAAATCTGCAAACATATCACATATGACATCAACACTACCGGATTCTTTATCATTAACACGTTCCCTGCCAAGCCGTTTATGAGAAGGTGTCATTTCTAGGCCACGTGTACCATTTTCGGTACATGACAACTACTTTTATAAATCTATAAAAATACATGTTCTTTTTTTATTTTTGAAAAAATCTATTTTATTTTCAAAATTATTACTATTCAAAGGGCAAAATGCACAAAATAACAATAAAAAATTAAATTTATTTCATATGGAATAAGGTACATATGGGCAATGTACTAAAAAAAATATATATTTTACTCAAGTTTGAGTACATTATTATAATTTTTCATACTTTCTGCATACCATGAAATGGCTGAATCTTTTTACTGGTCTACCATTACAGTTTTGCAACTCATGGTGTACTTCTAGAAGGTAGGACATGGTCATCCTCTTCAGAAAATCCGTCATTGTTTGTATTACATAAATGTGAAATTAGCAACTTTCTATATTTTAAAAGGTAAAATTAAACTATTGTTTCTTGTATTATATAAAATCGGCGCATTTACAACTGTCGTATTCAATAAAAGTTCAAAAGTGGTCCCATAACTAATGACCACGCCGCGTGTACCGTTATCGGTACATCACTCTAAAATTGCTCTAAACATCATTACGTTACATAAAATAGTCCTACTAATAATTAAATTTTGGATATAAACATTTTAAATTAAAAAGTTCAGCTTGGCGTAGAAATGAGGTTCAGCGTGCACCGTAAACGGTACACGTGGCAGGGAACGTGTTAAATTTCGTAAAGAATGGAAAACCAGTAGATTTTCTTTTGAAATTTACAAACGTATAGAAAAGCCTAGGAAATAAAATTATTTTTCATTTTATCCATATATTCTTTATATATGATTATATGTGATTAGAATGTTATATTCAGGCCGGCAAATAGAGTATCTTCTATAATCAATAATGGAGTCAGAAATTTTGTATTTCTTGTAATATTTGTTCTTTCGATTTTTCAGTCACGACCAACCAAAGTATACGAAGGTTTTAAGGGAACACAAATTTCAATTTTTGAATGCACTTTCTTATAAAAGTTTGAAATCATCATGTCAATACATATGTATCAGAATCATTGTTAACAGGAGTAGATAAGGTTTCATTCCAACAAGTATTTCTCATCATATCACTAAATAAACTGTAATTGGTTTGATTAAAACAGTAGACTTTACTAACTTTAGAAGGTTTAGCTTTAGCTGAAATTAGTTGGTCGGATGATATATATATATCCTTAGGCAAAGTTACAGGTTCAGAACGTAAAACACTACAGTGATTAACATCATTAATAACTACAAGATTCAGTATTTTTCCGAAGTCATTATAAAGTGAGTTTATTTGATACAGCGACAGTCCAAAAATATCATTTACGTGAGACAAAAACGCACGCGACACATTGTGTTAAAAAACTCTTTCTTTTGTCATACTAGAATTTATAATATAATGTTAGACCAGAGTTTAAGGCGGGAGTAGCTAGCAATTTAGCACGCTACCACCTAGAGTATCGTGCACCAACTAGACTATGGAGCACCAGTTGTGGTTCTTCAGAATACAGATAATCGTCATACACTTCAGAAGCTCCTTAATAGCCGCTGTTAATTTAGAAAGAGAGAGTTTTATTACTTTGAAAAAATATTAGCATTTTTGTAAAAACAGAACAAAAGTGATTTGAGTTTGTGAAACACAAAATTTTGATAAAGACGAAATTTGAAGATTACGAAACAGATCTATTTAGTTTATTAAATTGTGATTTTTATTTGTTTTAAAGGAAATTTTCTTATCATTTAGAGAAAATAGTTCAAGTATATCAAATACCTTCTGTATTATCGTAAAGCAGACACAATTTACTTCTTATTTAAGCCATTTTTATTACAGGGGGCGTCTAAGTTTCTCCTCGTATAAGATTTGTGTGTGTTTGTATTTGTTTCAGAATTACTTCCAATTGTTATTGTTTTTAAGGCTTATTTCATGAAATTCTGTGATTATCCTTTATTAGCTTTCATTGATATTCTCATTAGAGCAAATTTAGGAATTATTTTTCATTTTTGCCTTTCTATTGGATTTTATATTAAATTTTTCTTTGTTGCATTCGCTAACGTTAGCACTAGAACGTTTGCCTTTGTGAGAAAACTAAAAAGGTTTTTCCTTTTTTTTTTCTTAATTTTACTTAAGTACACTTTACTACAAAAAACAAAAAAAAAAAAAAAATTAAGGGAACACAGATTATTTCATTCGATTCCTTATATATTTTTGTAGAAATAAAAGTTTGTTTGTTTTTGGCGAAAGTGTATCCCTATTTTCATTCATGTTGTGATTTTAATAAATCGACAGCATTGCGACATTTCGGGTGACATTGACCAACATTTTGGTGGCCTTCGTATCATCGTGTCTTGTTGTTCAGAAAATAAATGTTAAACAAGCATACAAATGAAGGAACACACAAACACAAATAAATAAACTTGATTATAGTCCACTCTTTTTGACCGCTTCAATAATAAACACTTGACTTATGGTACAGAACCATTTATTTTTATTTCCTTTTTCCATTTAGTTTGATGGGTTGGGTTGGCTTTTGCTTTTGTTTTGGTTTTATTTGTGGGTCAACAAAATATGGCAGCAATTGTTGACTTTTGTTTGTTCAAACATTTGCGCTAAATAAGCCAAATTATTTTTACAATATTCATAGCTTAAGCATTGCCATTGCTATGCGGAATAAACCATTTCGCACGCATACTTTCAGTCACTTTAACAATTCTTTGGCATTGCAAAGTTTTCAATTATTAAAGGATTTTTGTAATAAATTTACTATCAAACGTGTATCAAATTTGCCAGAGTCAGTAATAATATACAGTAGCGAGCACAAAAAATGCAACGTTGGGTAAAATTATCTTTAAGTGCGATAATTTTAAAAAGTTATAGATACCTATTATCAATAACATTATGTAAATATTTTTAATTAATGATATATTATTTTGTCATTTATTAAAAAGAGTGCGAATTTCATGGGAGCAATAAAAATCCAACAGCATAAATTTTAATGTGTTTATTTAAATTAAATAGTAATTATTACAAAAAAAATCTTAAAATTAATATTTAGTGGCGTAGCCCTTATTTTTTATGACTTCTTGCAACCTAGAAGGCATAGAGTCGACTAAAGCTATTAATGTGTTAATGGATATTTTCTCCCATTCACTTTTCAAAATTTCTTCTAATTGCCTCATATTTGACGGATGTTTCCTCTTAACTTCCCGATCTAATAGCTCCCATAGATTTTGTATGGGGTTTAGATCGAGAAACTGTGATGGCCAATCCAAAATATTAAGTTTCGAGTTAAGCGACTTGTGTGCTTTGGATCGTCATCCTGTTGGAATATGCTACCAGGAGGCATTTTTTCTCGCAGATGAGGAAGCATGTGTTCTCCAAGGATTTCACAGTACTTCTTGGCGTCCATTTTTCCTTCGATTTGAGTTAAGGGACCTACCCCATCACGAGAAAACGCACCTGTAAATACGTGACGTAAAATCAATAATTTTTTTTAAACATATCGTTCCTTACCCCACACCATTATTGATCCACCGCCATGTTTTACGGTTGGAAGTTGATATCTTGGAGAATATCTCTGTCCAGGCGGTCTTCGAACAAAATTTATCCTATCGTAGCCAAACAAATTAAATTTGCTTTCATCGCTCCACTAGACTTTAGCCCATTGTTCATTTGACCAATCCTTGTAACGTCCTTCAATCCTTGTAGCTCTTCTTTTTATTGATTGCACTGATGAGAGGTTTCTTTGCGGGTCGTCTCGCATGCAAATTAGCCTCTTTCAACCTACGGCGAACAGTGTGAACGCCTATAGAGACTCCCATTTGCTCATTTGCGAAATTAGCAACGTCCACTGCGGTCTTTCGTGGATCTTTTTTAACCAGTGCAATCATCTGGCGGTCTTGGCGAGAGGTAGTTTTTCGAGGATTACCACTACCTGGTTTCCTTTCCACACTATTTCTCAAGGAAAATCGAGATTTAATCCGACATATGGTTGATTGATTTACACCAAAGAGGTGTCCAACTTCACGCATGGATTTTCCTTCTTCTAAGGCTTTAATGATTGCAGTTTTGCTGTCAGCTGAGAGCTGCTTCTATTACAAAACACATGTTGTATAACTTATTTAAGAAATTTTAAATTATAATTAAATAAATAACTTACTTTAACTATTTTTTTATTATGTTGCATTTTTTTTGCTCGCTAAAAATTTGCACTTTTTTCACTAATTCAAAAATATTTAACTTTTTAAAGCAGAATTTGGAATAAACTGTGGTTACTTTGAAAACTTATAATTGAAAGAATTAACAGCAAAAGAAAATAGATAAGTTAGTTACCGTTATTTTGAAACAGATCTTATTAAAGATCATATGACACAGTGTTGCATTTTTTGTGCTCGCTACTGTATATTACTTCTTTAACGTTAGCTTCTTTCTACGCAGCCAATTGTGACAATTTTTTGTTGTATTTATTGAATAGTATCGTTGTAAACTGTTTTCTTTAAGTTAATTTCAACAGAAAAACAAAGAAACAACCACATTAAGAACTTTTTCAACGTGGCTCCTTTCTCGTGATGTAAGTTTGCAGGGGCTATTTCGAGGAGAGTATGATCTTCTCTTACTTTCTTAAACTTTTTCCAACAAATTTAAAATAATTTTTCGTTTTAGATTCATGGTTGTGTTTGATAATTTGATAAATAAAAAATATCTGTAATAAGAGTTCAAAGAATATCGTTAATTTTTAAAAACTTATCCAATGATTTTTCTGGATTGTGTATTCATATGTATTTTGACCCTGCAAAAGGTACTGAAAAAAAGTCTATATCACTTAACTTCAACAATAGCATCTTCCCTACTTCCATTGCTGAAAAGTTATTTGATGACGTTGAAGAATGAAAAAGCCCTATAAAACAAATTAATAGGGCAACTGATTTACATACTTAGCTGTACAAAGAAGTAGATTTATTTATATCAGGAGTTGGTAGAGGTGAAAATTTACAAGGTGCATACAGATATCCTCCTCTCAGCAGATTTCTAGCAAAAGCTCTGAGACTAAATAAAATTACCATGAAAAGTTTCTTAAAAATTTGTCGTTCGAAGACGCCTTTCAACTGTGGCCCTCGCCACTATTGTATAAATTTAACTCACACAATATAAGTGGAGTGAGAAGGTATTTCGTAATCCTGACTGAAGGGTTGTAATAATGTTACCAACAAATGTTGATTGCGAGAAGTGTTATTTAATCTTTTTTAAATAATTTTTATTTTTGTTAATTTAAGCTTTTTTGTTACTTTTTGTCTTGCTTTTTTTATATTTTATTTTTAATAACATATGATTCTGATATAATTTTTGGATCACGAATTACACGGTGCGACAGTGAAAATATATAGATCGAGCAACTAGTTTTGTGTATGTATATATGTTTTTATATTTGACAAAAACTGTTTTTTTTATCTTTTCACACGAATTATTATTAAATTCTCCCAATTCCTATCCATATTAAGTTTTGGAAATTCGCACCTTCTTTTTTGTGCGTATGAAAATGAGGAACAACTTTAAATTTTGACCCTTCGATGTTAAGATAGCGTTGTTTAACTTCAGACCAGATGGTTAGACGGCTTGGTCTAGAACATGAGAAATTTTACGGCGACTTTTTGGTATATCGGAAATCTCCCTTGGGATTTTACGTTTGCTTCGCGCTGAAAGCTTTCTTGGGCGACCCATATATTTCGTCTTACCCTATCCGTTTGGATTTTCAAAAAATTTAAGACAACCTTGTGAGATCTTCCCATGTTTTTTGCGCTGACACTAACTGCAAGAGATTGGAATTTTAAAATTAAAATCTACTCGTTTTCAAATTAGGATGGTGCTATAATTATGAAAAGCACTTTAATACAATATTAGATTGTAACTGCATTCGTGTGATTTTAATTCTAAGAATAGTTTTTGGACTAATTTTTTATTATTCATCCCTATTCCACATTTCAATTACATTTCCGCCGTAAGTTACGCAAAAATCGAAAAAAGGTATTCTAAAAAAATAAAACTGAATCGTAAAAGTAAGAAGAAGAGAATAGTACTTTTAAAATCAGTTGTGTTACTGTGGAATGGATTAAGAAGCAACGGAAAAAATAAATTTTTTTTTAAATCTAAGCAAAAAGATGAAATTAATGCAAATGAAACAGTTCTTAAACAATTAAAACAAAAAATAAAATATTATGAGATTTTAATTTAATTTAAATTGTATGAAATTTATTATGAAAATGCTGATTGTAAAATAAAGACGGCTTTAAGTATGTTTTAGATAATTTTGCAGACTTCTATGCAATGGCAGTTTTCGTTGGTGGCCCTAAAGTGGCGTGGCCGCGATCATACTAAATTGATCTAATTTTGCATATGTGTTGGTAATATTTGTTTTTTGTTAATTCATATGGATTTTGACCCTACAAAAGGTCCTGAAAAAAAGTTCTATATCACTTGACTTCGATGATAGCATTTCAGATGAGGAAAACCTTACTTCCATTGATAAAAAAATTATTTGATGGCATTAAAGAGTGCAAAAGCCCTATAAAACGAATTAAAAGGCTAACTGATTTAGATACTCAACTGTCGAAAGAAATCTATTATTTATTTACATCACGAGGTGGTGGAGGTGAATATTTACAAGCTGCTCTTGGAACTATTTTACCAACAAATGTTGATTGCGAGAAGTGTTTTTCAACGGCAGGTTATGTTGACAACAAAATTCGTTCAAGGCTATCAGATCACATGTTAGATGATTTAATCTTTTTGTTGGAACCCAAATAATTTTCTTAAAATTAATGCATTTGATTACGTATGAATAATTTTAATTTTTGTTAATTTACGCTTTTTTATTACATTTTGTCTTGCTGTTTTTATATTTTATTTTTAATGAGATATAATTCTGATATAATTGGAATATAAATGATTTTTTCAACAAAATATTTTTATTATTAAGAGAAAATCGCGTTTTTTCCCGTGATTTTTCGGGATTTTTGGATCCTGAATTATCCCGAATTTTGTAAATCCCGAATCCCTGGATTTTTAAAAATCGATCCCGTTTGGCATCCCTAGTTGTAACGTATGTAAGCATTTTTTCACAAAAGTACCATTTGATGCGAAAAAGTACTCTTTCAGTGATAGTTCAGTACCATTTCAAAATTTCAATTTTTCAACCCTGCTCAACGGATTCCTTCCAGTGTTGCCACTTTGTGTGTAATTACACGTATTTTGTGTAATTTTTGATTGTGTGCGTAGCTTGCGTGTAATTAACTTCGTGTGTAACTTTACTTTTTGTTCCAACTTTTTTCTTTAATCTCTAATTTTTAACAGTTAATTTGTTAACTCTGATTTGTTTTGTAAATTTATTTTTGCAAACTAGTGTTGCAAAAATAACCACGTACATTTTTCTCTTTCTAATTTAAACACATGTAAGGATAATATTTTCTATATGTATTTACACGTCTTTGGTTTTGTGTTTTAAATAAACACAATAAATAAATCGACTTCGCATGATAGATTTTTGACAAACTTTCTCTGAGTTCTGTTATTTTCTGAGTTACTTTGGAGACGTCTGACATGTGGTATGAACCACGGGTTCACATCTAGGAAGTTATCACACTACCTGTTAGACTATTTATATTTAATACACGTTGTACAATGGGTCAATTCGACCTCCAGATACTGCACTTGCCTCTAACCTAATACACTTAAGGTACGGAACAGAAAAACTATCGACTTATACGTGTTCCTCACATATAAAACAAAAACTGCTGATTCCGAATATAATAAAACGTAAATGTTCCGTGTAGTAAAACGTTGACGGAACGTTATGGAATATACTTTCGCTTGTAGCATATGATGATGCTTACCGAAATCACATTACGGTTAGAACAGCGTTCTCATTGTGTACCGTATTCTAAAAACGAACGTATGTCCCGTGGACGTTTGGTTAACCGGGGCTACATACTAATTCTACCTTTCGTATTACGTTATAATGCATTAATAGTTAAAAATAAACGTAAAAGTAAAATATGTAATAATAAAAAGTACTGAAAGCGTCGCGAGGTACTGAGGTGTTGTTGAAGTGGAAAAGTACCGAAAAATACTAAAGTACTGAATTTTTCAACACAGGCACAGATATGGTAATATCTCAACCTAACAAGGCGTTCAGTTACATTAAAAAAAGTACCGTATGTTGTCTGGCAATCTACCATAATAAAGAGGGCCTTTATATAAGGTCTCTTTACTTTTTACCTTATCAAGTCAGAAGATTTTTTTTAGTATAGGTCACTGAAAGATAATTCCATTTAAGAGATTAGAATTTCACATTGGTGATAACTAATAGTATGTATATCTGCTAATTAAGTAATTTATCGATCAGGGGTATAAATATTTAAACCATATTCTATTGGGCTACATTTTTGGATATTTAATTTGACTTAGATAATTAAAGGTTTAAAATTAAAAAACTCCCTTAATGTGAAATAAAACTTACTTCTTTAAGATATTTTAGAAAACCTGAAGTTGCACATGAATACCCAAAAATCCATTTTTCATTATTTTGAAAATAAAATGTGGCAACAACATCGACAACGTCAAAAAATATATTTTCAAAATTATCGAAAAATAAAAACGGAATTTTGCATAAATATTACAATTAAATCAATAATTAATTACAATATTAAAAATATTTTCTCTCGTTACTCTTAAAAACTTTGTTTCTCTTACAAATCAGTTGCGTGCAAGACATTTTCCTGCAATAAAAATATGGTGAAATATTGTAAGTACATTAAATAGAATTTATACGATATTTTGTGAATATGTACTGAATATTATTCCAAAGATATTTTCTATACCATCTGTATTTAATTTAAGATTCTTGGCTGATATAACATCTAAAATAAGCTGAATAAGACTGTAATTCTACAATTTGTATCGAAATTATCAATATTCTAATATGGGATGTTCGACAAGTAGGAATATAATAATTGCCTTCATTTAGAGGCCACAAGGATTTCGACATCTTATTATCGATAACTATGATCGTAAAAATTTCTTTCAAACATCTATTTAGATATCTTATAAATTGATAGATTTCAGTGTACTACCCGTACTCCCCCTATCTATATTACTCTGAACTGATTAGTCTGATTAATTGAACATTCATTGTGACCGCGATTAGTTATTTCCTAGATTACAAAAGAAAAAGTTGTACAAATATTATCGAAGAGTTTGAAATATTCTGTTCAAAAAATTTTGGTTAATATTCGTCTATTCAGATCCTAAACAGAAATTATGCTTTAAAATTGCTTAAAGTAAGTAAACTTTTATCTCCTTCTTAGTCTATAAATTATTTAGAAATATTTTAATATTTTCAATTTCCGTCAGCTATATAGAAGTTAGGTCGTAATCCTGACTGAAGGGTTGTAATGGCCAATTATGTATGTATGTATGTATATATTTTTAATAACCATTGTTGCTCTGATGTCTGAAAAACTAAATCTGATGTCGGAAAATTTCAAAATGTAAGCATTACCTTGTATCTTGTGTGGTGTAAAATTGTTGAAGCAATAATTATTGTTTTCAAACTATAACGCATGACTTTAAATTGTAGTACATATTTTAAAGTGAAACGTTATTGTTAAGAATTTTTAAAATCTTTAATTCGATGAGAATGATTTACAGCATTTGCTTTTCTCTCCATAAGCATAAGTGTGTATATCGAAAAGGCTGTGCGTCAAGTGCGTTTCGAATAAGAAAAAAGGCAGTCTGTGTGTACCAACAGAAATAAAAGTCAATCAATTGGGAATAATTCGCAACATTTGTTAATAAAATCTTTTCACTTTTCGCTTCACAACACCTTTGATAAACAACATTTCAATATTATTTCTTACGCTTAAATTTATTTCAATCATTTCACGAATATGTGCACAGAATCGGAAAAATAATGTGTGCTTAACACACTTTCTCATATTCGGTTGAGGATTTTGCGTGTAAACATTCTGTATATCAGGTCTTTCATTAAGCGCTTCCCCTCTATAAAATTAAATTTGTGTTTGAAAGACCTATTGATGCCATTCCATAACTTTGGGGTTTGCTTTTACCTCTCACGTAAAAAAATTTCTCAAGTACAGATTTAATAGGGTCTTATCGCATAACAGTTCAATCGGTGGACAGCTCGCATAATCTCCATGTCAATTTTCCACACCTCCATGAGCTGTGTGGCATGTTGCAATGTCCTTTTGGAATCATATGTCGTTGGAGTCAATATTATTCAAAGTTGATATCATCGAGAATTGTGTTCGGCGCTGAAAGTGATGGTCTAGCTAACGTCGTTCACATAGAAATATCTGTAACGGCACAATATCAAAAGGAAACTTTT
Source organism: Sarcophaga peregrina (assembly GCA_014635995.1). Classification (NCBI taxonomy): domain Eukaryota; kingdom Metazoa; phylum Arthropoda; class Insecta; order Diptera; family Sarcophagidae; genus Sarcophaga; species Sarcophaga peregrina. The sequence continues at coordinate 59,330,986 of CM025793.1, forward strand.
TTAATATTTTGAATGTTTCTGTTTGCATCTTATCTTAATATTGTCGCAAATTGTAAAATTTTAATCGTTCTCGTAATCATTCGATGTAAACTAGGATTAGTTGCCGACTGCTTCAAAACAGATTCATTGAACAGACGTCGTTGTTTATGGTCATGCATCATGATTTGGCTACACAGACTGAATAAATGATAATTAATTGGACCGATATAGCTTCAATAAGATGGCTTTTATCAACTACATATTAAAGATCGGAAGTCCCCGTTAGAGAATCCGATACATTTGTTTCAGCAAATTGATTCATTCTACGAAATTAATTCAATAAATTCAAAGAAAATCCATCAGTAATGATTTCTAGCACATATTCTTACGGCTCATGACTTTCAAAAGTTTTTATTAAAAATTGATAAAGTTTGATGGTCATCGTGTATTATTGAATTTAAAACTAAAACTAAAATGAATTTACAGAATGTACAGAAATATAATAAATAGCTGTCCCCTGCACGCGTCGCTACGTCACCAACTAAAATAAATTTGAATAATTTGATTGATTTTGTTCATTAAAAAAATGGACATAAATTCTAAAAATGTGGAGCTTTTAGATTATGAACATTTATTGAAGTGCTGTCGGAAATTGGGCATACCAACCTATAAGCCTTCGTCGGCTCTTTCGCAACAACTTTGCTAAAGATCATAACATAATCAGATGCACAGTTTATGACTTAATTAATTTTTAGTAATTCCCAGACACGCCTCCTTTCGGAAATTGGTAATACCAACTTATAAGCCTTCGTCAGCTCATGCGCAACTACTTTACGAAAGATCATAATATGATCAAATGCGTAGTTTACGATCCTATAAGGTACATACAAACTTACATTCATTTTTATATATGTATATAGATAGATATTGATATAATTCCGATTTAAAAAAAATTCTATATGGAGTGCAAAAAAATAAATCGCAGACCTCTGGTTAAACATTGTTAAACAAGATTCTGAAAAATCTATTCTGTATGTTAAATATTTGCGAACTATGTATAGGCCGTTCGTTTCCCGTATATCTTCTGAAATGCTGCCTATTGACGTTAAAGCTTCGATACATCCTGAAGTCAATTGATGTGTTGTACTCAAAAAATCTCTTGTTGATTAAATTTTTTTTTCAATGATGCTTATGAGTCATACTTACGAGTTCATTATATCCGAGTCATACGGTATCACATGATGATAAAGTTGAGGCTAGGAATATAAATTTGTGCAACACTTGTATCTGTTAAAGCATTTGGAGATTTCTGTTGTTTTCATAAAATAGAGCAACTGCATTGAGGACTTCTCCCATGAATTTGAAATATTCTCAATTTATTTGTCTTTTAGGTTGTTGGATATAAGCCATCAATTTAAAGGTCCACGCTTTCTGAAAGCTTCCGTCTACAATGTCAAACATACCTCCTGGCATTTCCAACTTGTTAAAGGATCAGTTTGGTAGGTCGTACCTACCGATCCTCCAATATCAATTTTGATTGTCATTGCTATTTAGAAGTATGTAGATCTGTTTTGTTTAAACATTCGATTTGGTATCTATAATTTTTCTTTAAGCTTTGCCAAAATCTCCTTTCTGCCTGCCACACGATTGTGTTAGTCATTTTTCTTTCACCACAATTTATAATGATATTTTCATTTTATTTGCTTACTTTCTATCGACTGCACAACGATGTGACTCTATCTGCGGCATAAAATGCACGAAACTTTCTCTATCTAGGTTTTCTCCTAGAATCCAATACTGGCTTACATATCCGATCTTCACTAGTTTCAATTTTTGAAGTTCCTTTACGTTGTTTAGAGATTCATATGTAACTATTAAAACCAAATCTGCTCTTCTACTCTTTTAAGTGTTCTGTATATGGCAATAACTATGTGGTTCATACATTCTTGATTTCTCGCACCACTTGTGTTGTGCGAGTTAATTTTATATATACATAAGTGGTGGGACCTACAGTTTAAAGTCGACTCCGAACGACCTTTAGAAATAATGAATATATTTGTCACTCATGAATACTTTCAGGACTCGTTAAGCTTATATTTGTAACAGAGGTTATAATAATTCTAAATAGAACTTAAATCACATACAGTAGAACTTCGACAATCCGGACACATATAGTTTTAGGCACGTTCGAATTATCGAGTTCTCCGGACTATAGCAGTGAAAATTATTAAAGTAATCTAAATGAATTAAATACATACATACATATGTATGTATGTACATACTAGAAGTGTGCACAAGACATTCTGCTAGCTTACCCTTCACCGAATGCAATACTGTAGTGTACTCATTTCGGTTGCTCTTGATATTACGAGTGCACTGAAATGTGTATTTCTCATTTATTCAATGTATAGAACAGCACTCGTTTGCCTGTGAAGTAACGGAACTATGCTTTGTGTTATAAGAGCATATTTTACTACTGAAGCTACATTTTCAGTATTATCCTATGAATTTCATAGTGTATGCGTTGAAAAATATGCGTACATAAGTGTTTCTATACATTTTTTGCTTTCGCCATAACAACAAAAAACCCTCTTCAAACTGCTATGTTAATATTCGTTGTTTTTGTTTGTTTGTTTTGTTTTTTAAAAAGAAAAACATTTTTTCTTACCCATTTACTGAAAAAAGAAATGCACGTTGTGACACTATGAAGAGTACAATATTTTTGTTGCACTCTTCACACAACTCTCTTTTATACTGTGGTACAATGGTTGCTTCGCACTTACTTATATTTGCAGCTACAATCAATATTCGGTCTTGAGAAAAATGCAATAGTGTGCAATTTTATATATATTGTGTACACCTCTAGTACATACTATGATTTATTAAAAAACGAAGTTATTTTGTGCCGACTAACTTTATTAAGGTGGTTGATTTGTGCTTTTTGCTCTAGCCTCTTCAACAATAAAATATCCTCCATATTATATATTGTATATTATTCTCCTCAGCCCACTGAATGCAAACTGAAAATGATGTCTTTGTTTTTGCATCCATTTCTACAAAGTCGTCTTCAGAGTTTGTGAGCAGCACAGGCGATTCTTTTCGTTTAGCGTGTTGTATTATTTCCTCATGGGAAATATTTAAAGAAAATTCGTTTGCACCAATAACCCAATCATTGATATCTTCTTGAGTTATGTCACTACCGGGTCCATCATTGGTATTCGAAATAAATTGTTTTATCTTGCCTTTATTTTTTAATGTCGCAAATCGTTGATTTGAATTTTTCAGCAATAGATTTTCCTTCACCAAGACTTTATAAAATATTAAACTTTTCCTTTAAAGTTAGTGTTAAATGTTTACGTTTATTATTTAAAGACATGAATGACACTTGGTATGAAGTTAGAAAAACACACTTGCGAAAAAATAGACCGAAACTGAAGTAATGATAGTGCAAAATGTAAATAAAATTATGAATAACCAAACATGTGCACTAAAAACGGAAATTCAAATTTTTTTTCTTGCATAAAAACTTTTTGTCCGGATTGTGGAAGCAAAAAGGTGGAAGCGTCCGAATTATTGAAGTGTCCGGAGTATCGAAATTGTACTTTTATGTACATTTATTTCAAATAACCTTTTTTTAATTTAAGACTTTGATTAAAGCATTTTAGTACGGACCATTTCAGGATTTACTATCATTTATTACGCTTGGACAATACTTTCATCAAATGTTGGCTTGTGGGGTCTCTCATTCGATGTTCAACATTGACTACTAAGTGACCTTCTTGGAACACCGCAGACCATTACAGCATATTTTTCTGCTCAGAGTAAACTCACCGTATATCACGTCAAATATTTCTAATTTTTAAGCCTGTGAAAGGAATAGTGAATAAAAATCTTAACATGAAAAAAAATTTAATTCATGTTGGGCAAAAAGTCAGTCATTAACTCAAATGCCAGTTAATATTTTCCTACACATTTTTCACCTTTGCAGCCAGTTAAGTAAACATATCGTGCGGAAAATAATAAAGGAAGAAGAAGAGGGTGAATTTAGGGTGTAATAGTACGTAAAAAAAAAAACTAAAACTAGGGAATTTAAGTTTGACATACTTTTTACATAAAACACATTAAAGGACTGGCAATGATATTAAATTTGCGAAACATTATATTTCATAATGGAAATCAGTGACCTTTCTTTAGTGCTTTTAGTTAGTGACGTTGCAATTTGAATACCTAAAATTTGTATTCCTTTTAATGCAACAAATGAAATTATAATATTGCGTCGGCGTCATTTTTAGTGAATCTATTACAAACCGTTTATAATTTAATATTTTTCTTCTTCTTAGTAGGAGAATTATGCGCATATTATATACGAAAATGGGGCTTCGTATTTAATATAAATTTTAATAAAATTTTTAAATCGTTTATTTTCCTTCTTCGTCAAAAAAACTCAATCGAATTTCTTTCAGACTATAATACATAGTAAATCCCAAAACTATAACTCCTGGTTGGCGTCCCTCAGCCATGAATACTGTTAAATCACCTTTTCCCAGCTGCGTTCTACGTTTAAATTCTGTAAATAAAAATTTTTAGGTTCCCAAGTGCCCAACAATGACAGAAAAGATGTTCTTTAGCTTCCCTTCTTCCTCATCGTAGAAGTCGTCGAGAGGAATTCCTAGTCTTTCGGTTTGCAAACCAGAGGCCATTGGAATCTGGCTAGGTTTAATGGAAATTTTGTTCTGTATGTATTCGTAATGAACCAAAACTAAATAATCTCTGATTCGTTATCCCATCTTTCTTTTGAAAATGCATGAAGTTTGTATTAAACCATCTATTTGCTCCTTTGTAGAGGAATGGTAATGAATTCAATTAAAATTTTCTTTATGCCAGCATTTACATGAGCACCCGCTTTCAATGTTCCTTGCACAAGAACCCAAATGTGGGAAAACGTCAAATATCTCTCTTCTATACACCTTCGGTCTCTAGGGACCTATCTTTGACTGTAAATCCACTATAATTGTGCCATCAGGATTCGAAGATGTAAAGGAAAGGGTGCTTTTCACTGCGCATTGGGGAATTGTTATCCCAGATAGATTCTTGGACATATACAGTGCCTCAAAGCTTATTTCAACTAACACTTTAAAAAAAAAAATTTGAATAAGAGTTTATAGAATATGTTTAAAAATTAAACAAAAAGGTTCTATTCAGTCTCTAATTTATAAGCAATTTGTGATCAAAACCAGATTTCGAACAAGAATGACCTTATAGCAGCTCTGAAAAAAGAATGGGCAAAAACAACTCTTCAAACCACTAGAAAGTGGGATCAATCCAAAACAGGCTGAAAGCTGTAATTAAGTAAATAGGAGGCCATACTAAATTTAGAAATTAAAACTATTAGTTAATTAATCATTTAATTGTTTGTTTGTTTATAGTAAGTGGTTGAAATAAGCTGTGATGAATTAGGTTCCTATATTTTTGGTTTTTACGTTGTAGGTTTACATTTGGGACTGAATAAAACTTTCTTTTTAATATCTTGTTTCGTTTCGAAATTAAACGAACTTAAATTTTTTTAAAGGTGTTGGTTGAAATAAGCTGTGATGAGCTACTTTATGTTGCACATACCTGTAATATCAATAACATCATGCGTATTGTTAAGTATGAATACGACGAGTACTTCCAACTTTGAGTATGATTATCATTCAAAATAAGTATGAATGCGTATAAGTATCTTAAATTATAAGTGTGACTCGAACCTACTCATCGTTTTGAATACTTATTGGTGATCTCTGATGTGCTTACAGTATTTTAAATTTAATTTCTAATGATATTAACAAAAAAAAATTATTAATTATTGTAATTATAAGTTTATAGGGAACAATAACCATGACAGAATCCAATTAGTTTAGGATTTTGTTTCAATATGTATCCAAAATAAGAAAAATTAATCAAAAATTTTTCAGTTATTTTCATAGAAATTGTCGATTGTCTGAAATTGTTAAAAAATATGCTTCACAAACTACCTATACTTTAACTTATACGATTTATATTGAGGTCTTTAAAACTTGGGGAGAACATATGTATGGATATTGAAACTTCAGGACACTATAAATACGGTAAAGTACGGCTAAAACCGGGTGTGCTTCGCTACTCCTATCGATATCTATATATCGTCGTCATAAATCCAAAAGTACGTATCAAACATTTTTCTAATTTTACAGGAGAAGCGAACAAAGTTATAAAATAACTTAAAATTGGTAGAGATGCATACATATGTTAGATAACCTCACGAATCATAATCAGTCAAAAACATAATTTTAATTTTTTTGATGATACGTACTTTTGGATTTTCGATGACAATCTAGGATATTATCTAGGATTTATTAGTATATTTTGTGGCATAATCTAAACGCAGTTTTATATCCTTGCTGAGAGCTGCTTTTTTATGCGGAAAACATGCCTCAAATTCGGTCATAAGTAGAAAATTCATTCACATGGTAGCATCTCTCTTTTCTGTTTGAACTCTTCGTAGGGAAATTAAAACTGAAAACGTTATTTGTGTTAGGTTTCTGTTACATATTGAATTTATGATTTTGGTCTAATATTGTCAGCATTCCCCGCAAGCTTTAACACAATATTATATGAATTCGCCTTGGAGCCTACTTTAAATGAAAAAGTCCTTTAAGTTAGGTTAGGCCCGTTGTGATGAAACCGGTGAATGCAATGCAATGGTCGCAGATCTTCTGATCTTGTCAAGAAGTCTAACGTTATGTAGTTTATTCAGAACAAACCATTCAAACAATTCTCTTGAAGCACCACATGTTGTCTGTGTAGCAAAACAAATAAAACAACACCATATAGGAGGTTGGGTTCTGTAATCGCATAATAGATCCAGCGCGTGATCTATGGACGAACATCCCATCTGGTGGCAACCGCGCTGCAACACGTGCCTTTGCAGCCAGATTCGCCCTCGAGTTTAGTTTGGGATCAAGGATCATACCCGTGACGTGAGTCCTACATATGATAGGAAGGGTTATGGTAAACCGGCAATGGCAGTGAAAAGAATCGTATCGGTCTTGGAAGGGTTAATATACAGTCCAAAATCCCTACACCAGTCCAGTACAACCGAAAGCACCAAGTTCAACTTGTCCGACAGCCTCTGCGAGCATATCCCCGACGCGCCAGTTTCAATATCGTCAACATAAGTTAAGACGTCATTGCCAGAGGATTCCAGCTCTCTTAAGAGTGAGTAGACTGCAAGATTCCAGAAAATTAAAGATGGAGGCCCTGTGGTGTACCTCTGCAGACCATTCTCTGACAATTTGTTGCACTACTGTGGCGGTTACTATTCTCGACTTAAGGAGAAGCACGATGAACCTGAGCAGATGCTGTCCCAGGTTGAGAGAACTAAGGGCCCTTACTGTAGCGTCCGGGTCACATTATTAAATGCACCTTCAATGTCCAGAAAGATGGCCAGAGTGTATCTCTTAACGTGCATGGAACTTTACACCCGAGAGATAAGAGAGTGTAGAGAAGTCTCTACTGTTTTACCTCTCGTATACACATGTTGGGCAGTGGATAGAAGTGATGGATCAACCGAGGCCTTAATAGGAAAACCAAGGATTTTCAAGAGAAAGGAACTCAGATTTATTGGTCTGTAATCAGTTGTGAGATACGGTTTCTCGACCTTGGGAATGAAGATTACCCTAGATCTTCTCTAGCTCCAAGGAATATAAAGGAACCTAAGGCCCGTTGTAGCAATCAAGGGAGAATTATTTCCTCTCAATGTTATATGCCACCCGGTCCTGGGAACTTGAATGGTTTAAATGACCTAACAGCCCACTGTATTTGGCCAAAGGTAAGAGTTAGGGGGGAAGTAGTTTCCTTTACTTACTTATTTACTGTCGTGACAATTGTTTGAAAATTAAAAGAAAAATTTAAATTAAAACAAATTTACAAATTTACGTTCGTAAAATAAATAATCAAAAATATTATTTTCATATTCCGTATTAGTGTTTTATAAAAAACACAACAAACGTGTGCGTTAAGTACATTATTTTTATTCGTACTTAGAGTACATGCCATACGCACACATATATACACTGAGTGCCATAAGTAGTGAGTCAACACCCAATATAATTTTAAATTTTTTATTTTAGAAAATATACTGCTGTGCTACCAGCAATAATTTGGTTTTTTGCTTTTTGTTTTAACATTTTATAAGTAGTAATAAATAAACGTTTTTATTTTTGGGAATTTATTCGACTATTCTCATTTACTTTTCTCACTATCCTAAGAAAATGAATTACTTCAGTGGGGTTTACTCACTTTTGGCGTTCAGTGTATGAGTGTCTTTTATAGAATTTTATTTGATTTTCTTAGAAGAATAGAACGGCATCAAACATATTTCTTTTGTGATTATTTTTTTTAAAGCTATTTTTTTAAATCAATTAAAACAATTTAAAACATAAAAATTTATGTGACATGATGTACATTTATTGAATGGTATTACGAACATAAAATTAGAAAATCTATTTCTTAGTAATAGATTATTAAACTAAAGTACAAATCACCAAAAGTGTTCTTGAGATCAATATTATTTTTATAAATACGGATGGTATTTATTATCATCTAATATATAAAATTATCGTGTCACGCTGTGAGTGATTAAACTCCTCCGAAATGTGTCGACTGATTCTCATGAAATACTGTGTGCATATCGGCTACGTCTGAGAATCGGACAACATCTATTTTTCATATCCCTAAATGTTAAGTAGAGTGTGCAAATCGTTAAAATTGAATATTGAGCTACATATTGATCGCTGTCGAATAAAATTTGGTGGGTAAATTCGTAGAGTCGCTATCAACAATCCCACCAAAAATGGGCGTGATAACTCTTCCCCTTTCAGTGATACCTATAACTCTTAAACTACTGAACTGATTTTAACAATTCTTTTTTTGTTCGAAAGCTTATTAGGTTTAGATGGTTAAAAAATAAAAATTCTATATAGCAAAAAGTAGGCGTGGCAAACCTTTAAAATTGAATAGTTAGGGACATAGTATTCGTAGATGTAGGTGGATAAGTTCGTAGAGTTGATATTAACAAACTCACCAATAATGTGCATGGCAATCCTCCTCCTTTAAGAGATACCTATAAGTCGGCTAATTCGATGATTTATAACTACATATGCATATGCATATAAAACAAGCATGTCCGTTAGTTTTTGTTTTTGAGGGATTACAACAACTACAACCAGCGTTGCCGCTGGAAATTTTTAAGAAGTCGCACAAAAAGCGGATTTTTGAAAAAAAAGTCGCACAAAAAGGATATTTTGGGGCAACGTTTTTAAAAGAAAAGAAAATGAACTAAAAGATAAAAAAATAAATTTTTATTGGATTTTGTAATATACATTACCAAACATATAATAAGTTTATTTTTAGATAATTTTTCCAATTGTTTATAATAGAAGCCAAATTTTTAGCCAAAAATTGATAGATCTACACAAAAATTTTAATTTTTTTAAAATTATTGGTCTGTTGTATTTCTAGCTTTAAAATATAATGTCATCCAAATTTATGAATGTTAGGACATTTAAATTTCAAAAATAAAAAATGCATTTTTAAATTTATAAAAATTCCATTAAATAAAACTTTTTTTGCTAACCCAGTATATAATAATACAAAACAAACCTATTATTATAACTAAAAAACAGTTCATTAAAGATAAATACAAAATTATACAAAATTGAGTATTTTGTAACAAATTAAAAAAAAAAAAAAAATATAACAAAAAATATAATATATGAAAAAAAAGTAATTCAAAATAAGTTTTGCTGTTCATAAATAAAATAAAAATAAAAAGAATATTTTACACTTGATACAAAGTTGCATAAATTCGAATAATCGAATATTATATAACTTCATAATTTTTATTGTGTTTCCAACCGCTGTAGTCTGTTAAATGGTTTTTATTTTATATCATATTTTTTGTATACAAAAAAATATTTCTTCTGTTGAAGTCATGCAACAAAATAAAATGTACGGAAAAATAATTTTTCTAATTAATTTTTTAATTATTCTTACCTTATATGGAAATGGTAACCCGGATAGCATTTGGAATATTGTTTTTATAAAAATTACTTTGCTGAGCCTTTTTGGGGAGTTGGGTGAACAAAAACCTGTTTGTTAGTTACACGATTACAAAGGACTCAAAAATGATTCGCGCCAATGAGTAAAATGAGTTCGACTTAAAATACGATTATAGATTGCAAATAAAATAAACTAAAGAAATAAAAAACGATAAATTAATCATTCATACTCTTCAAATTTGACTATTATTTACGTTATTATTCTACTTATACTGTATACTTATACTGAAGATTAAAAAACGCTTAATCAATAACACAGATCATGCAGGTGTTTGAAAAATTATTGTAATTACGCATTTTATGATCATATTTTGGGAAGTTCGATGATTAAACACTGCTTTTTTATTTTCATTTATGTGATAGGTGGCTGTGATATAAAATACATTTTTGTTTTAAATAGAAAATTTTCTTTGTTTTTTAACGAAACAAAAAAAACAAATATTTTTTAAGTAAACTTTGTCTGATGTACATACATATGTATGTATGCCACGAATATAAACATACAGTAGCGAGCACAAAAAATGCAACGTTGGGTAAAATTATCTTTAAGTGCGATAATTTAAAAAAAATGGTGACCAGTTCAAAATATTTCTTTGGGTTATTAATCCCTACAGTTATAGATACCTATTATCAATAACATTATGTAAATATTTTTAATTAAAGATATATTATTTTGTCATTTATTAAAAAGAGTGCGAATTTCATGGGAGCAATAAAAATGCAACAGCATAAATTTTAATGTGTTTATTTAAATTAAATAGTAATTCTTACAAAAAAATCTTAAAATTAATATTTAGTGGCGTAGCCCTTATTTTTTATGACTTCTTGCAACCTAGAAGACATAGAGTCGACTAAAGCTATTAATGTGCTAATGGATATTTTCTCCCATTGACTTTTCAAAATTTCTTCTAATTGCCTCTTATTTGACGGATGTTTCCTCTTAACTTCTCGATCTAATAGCTCCCATAGATTTTCTATGGGGTTTAGATCGAGAGACTGTGATGGCCAATCCAAAATATTGACATCATTGTCGCTTAAAAAGTTTCGAGCTAAGCGACTTGATTGCTTTCGATCGTTATCCTGTTGGAATATGCTACCAGGAGGCATTTTTTCCCGCAGATGAGGAAGTATGTGTTCTCCAAGGATTTCACAGTACTTCTTGGCGTCCATTTTTCCTTCGATTTGAGTTAAGGGACCTACCCCATCACGGGAAAACGTACCTGTAAATACTTGACGTAAAATCAATAATTTTTTTTAAACATATCGTTCCTTACCCCAGACCATTATTGATCCACCGCCATGTTTTACGGTTGGAAGTTGATATCTTGGAGAATATCTCTGTCCAGGCGGTCTTCGAACAAAATTTATCCTATCGGAGCCAAACAAATTAAATTTGCTTTCATCGCTCCACTAGACTTTAGCTCATTGTTCATTTGACCAATCCTTGTAACGCTTTGCAAATTTCAGGGGCTTCTTTTTATTGATTGCACTGATGAGAGGTTTCTTTGCGGGTCGTCTCGCATGCAAATTAGCCTCTTTCAACCTACGGCGAACAGTGTGAACGCCTATAGAGACTCCCATTTGCTCATTTGAGAAATTAGCAACGTCCACTGCGGTCTTTCGTGGATCTTTTTTAACCAGTGCAATCATCTGGCGGTCTTGGCGAGAGGTAGTTTTTCGAGGATTACCACTACCTGCTTTCCTTTCCACACTATTTCTCCAGGAAAATCGTGATTTAATCCGACATACGGTTGATTGATTTACACCAAAGAGGTGTCCAACTTCACGCATGGATTTTCCTTCTTCTAAGGCTTTAATGATTGCAGTTTTGCTGTCAGCTGAGAGCTGCTTCTATTACAAAACACATGTTGTATAACTTATTTAAGAAATTTTCAATTATAATTAAATAAATAACTTACTTTAACTATTTTTTTATTATGTTGCATTTTTTTTACTCGCTAAAAATTTGCACTTTTTTCACCAATTCAAAAATATTAACTTTTTAAAGCAGAATTTGGAATAAACTGTGGTTACTTTGAAAACTTATAATTGAAAGAATTAACAGCAAAAGAAAATAGATAAATTAGTTACCGTTATTTTGAAACAGATCTTATTAAAGATCATATGACACAGTGTTGCATTTTTTGTGCTCGCTACTGTATATTTCTTATTTGTTACTTAATGTTCATAGGACGGTGATTTTTGAAATCGCGACAGTGTAAACGCAGAACTCAGAAAACCGACTAAAAACAATGGAAGAGATTAAAAATACAGTGATAAATGACTTAAATTATAATCATAATTTACGTAAAAACGAGTCCAAATTCATACAAACATGACTGATAAATGACAATAAAAGGATTCGTATTCGATTAAAAGATGATGACTATTAGAAATATAATCATTGTAATCATTTTCGAACCACATTTATTAACCTTATTTTCTTTATTATACATTTTCGAGTCGACTTTCAGTCATCTTTTAATCGAATATTAGTCCTCTTATTGTCATTTATCAGTCATGTTTGTATAAATTTGGACTTTTTTTTACGTAATTTATGATTATAATTTGAGTCATTTACTCTAAACTAATATAGAAAATGACTCATAAATGACTTTTTACGAAGAATCACTCGTAGTCACTTTTTTCTCCCGACAAAAAAAATTCTTTTATGATCAGAAAATGAGCACATATTTTAGCTTTTTAATCGGGCAGAAGAATCGGAAAGGACTCGAATTGTTATAAACATCATGCCAATTCTGTTTCTTATTTAATGTTTTTCATTTTGTTTGCAGATTCGCAAATATTTTTCTTAAATATACCGATATATGAACCGGAAACATTAGGTAAGTCCACGTATAGTATGTCATTTAATGTAAAATTTTTCCATTTTTTATGTTTTGTAGTAGTATTTTTTTTTAATTTATTTAAGGCTAACACAGAATTTACGTTATTCAATACAATGTTCTCTTTAACTGAGAGATCGAAAAGAACATTCAATTTTAATTCACTCACACGTTTGTTAACAGCGGAATTTAAAATTATTGGCTTTCAATTCTGTTCTATGCGTCTGGTGTTCTTTGCTCAATTGTTTGTTTTTTATTAGAAAAGTCCTGTACTCTTTGGGGAATATCCACAATTATCAAGAGTAGTTGATTTTGTTTGAATAATTTAATCATTTTTGAATTTATTTGTGTACATATATTCGTGATAATGTTTAATAACAATAAGGTGAATTACAATATTAATCAAATACATGGTCGTCTGGGAAATTAACTTTTGCATCGTCATTCAAGTTTAAGTTTATTTTATAAATGTAAGCATATCATTCATTTTTAATATAAATTCTATATGTTCTTACTAGAGGTGTTCACAAGACATTCTGCTAGCTTACCCTTCACCGAATGCAATACTGTAGTGTACTCTTTTCTGTTGCTCTTGATTTGACGAGTGCACTGAAATGTGTATTTCTTGTTTATTCAATGTATACAACAGCACTCGTTTGCCTGTGAAGTAACGGAACTATGCTTTGTGTTGTAAGAGCATATTTTACTACTGAAGCTACATTTTCAGTATTGTCATATGAGTATCAGTAGTGTGAAAAAAGTAGTAATGTAAAAAAAGATTTTTTTCCAGAAATAATAAGTTTAAAAAAGTTACTGGCAATGCTGGCGTCGACGAATATGTTCAGTTGCCGAGAGCAAAAAAAGAAATGCATATTGTGACTCTATGAAGAGTACTTCATACTTGCACTTTTCACACAACTCTCTTTTATACTGTTGTACAATGGTTTACGAGTGCAGTTGTTTTTTTTTGTACTCTATCTTTGCTTCACACTTATTTATATTTGCAGTTACAATCAATATTCGGGCTTGAGAAAAATGCAATTGGGTGCAATTTTATAGGCCTTGTGCACACCTCTAGTTCTTACATTTATGTATTAGAAGTTCAGCAAATATTAGGGTTATTGTTACAATAAACTCTCAAAATCTTAATAAGACAGTTGTCTATTGCTGTCATATTCTTTTGGAATTTGATAAAATTATTCTTGGCAAATATTTAATTTGCAATAAATTCATTGTTTATTGCACCATATTGGTAAAAAAAAGATCTTTTGAAGTTAAATACGTTTTAAAAGGAAATATTTCAACATTTTTCGTTTAGTTTTCTTATTTTAATCTAAGTTGGACTATTACAACAACTAAAAATACTCACAATTTGGTGAAATGTAGCTTTCACGGATCCATTTATTTAATAGAGAATTTCGATTGGTTTTACCTGTCACCCGCAAAAAAATAAAGCAAGTACATCAGGTGAAATAAAACGTTATTGAGAACAACAAAAAACTTTAATTAAAGTTATTTCCTTGCATTCCGTTATTAATTTTAATAGCCGCTTTGATCTGAGAGATCGTAGGAAAGTGTACACATAACTGTTATTTTATTTATTTCATTTTTACAATCGCTTGTAGCTGATATTCTGCTTTTGTTCGTATCCATTTTATTTTTGATCTTTTACTCATACTTTCGTGTCAAGTCTTTGTATATACATAAATATCGTGTGTCTTTATATGTATGTACACACATACATACATATGTATTTTTTAAAGTTTTCTGAGTGTATTGCAAACTACAGCAAATGATATTAAATCTACGTACATACATACGAATACATGTTTGGATTTTGTTTTTGTTTTTTTTTTAGGAAACTATACCTTTGGGTTATTTTAATCTACGTCATGGGTGGCTCCATTTGTTTCCTTTGCATTTGTACATCAACATTGACTAAAACAACAAAGAAACACATATACACATACATTTTGTACTAACCTTTTTATATTTTTTATTTAGTTTTCCTTTTTTTTAGTATTTTGCTATCCATACTTGATAATTGGGGCGTTACTAACACATAGAAAAGTTGAGATTTTTATCTGTTGGTGACAATTGTTAGTGTTGATATGAACAGACACAAGCTCGCATCAAACAAAAAAAAAAATGAGAAATCCTTAAAAAAATGAAAACAATGATAGATTCTTCCGGGTGTACGCACGGTGCCTTACTTACATATGATTAACTAATGTTATGGAAACAGAATAAGTTTATACTATACATTATATCTGAGAGTGTGTGTGTGCGTGTTTTTTTTTTTTTAAACTCGATATTATACAATAATTTGCGTCACTTTGAACAAAAAGAAAATATCCGTTTTTTTTCCATTTCTGGTAAATTAATTTCTATGAAAATGAAGTTGAGAAAAAACAAACAAACAAAACAAAAACAAACAAATATTAAAAATGCGACCCTTTTTTGATAAATATGTAATTTAATAAAATTAAATTTATATAGTTTTATGTATGTATGTACACTGCGGTTCATCAGGATAGAGCCAACAGATTTTAAAGAAAAAATTTGTATAAATTTCAAATAAAGATAGAATAAAAAAAAATTTAGTTTTCCAGAAAAATAGTTGATACTGTAAATGATAATTTAAAGTTACAGTACGAATAAAGAACAAAGCAAGTTTCCGACTACATGAAATTCTGAAATCACCCCCGCTCGTTTTTCCCCTCTCTCCTACAAACTCAAGAGTGTTGCAAAAGGCGGGACCATCCATATTAATCCATATTAAATTTTTTTCATACGCAAAAATTACTTTTCGCCAAACATTAGCACTTAATTGTCTTTGAAAATTCCTTGCCATATGATCTTTGGCAAACTGAAGGCGCTATTGAAGATGTATTACAACCGCCTGCTTATTTAAGTTAAGAATGCACGTGGTTCTATCTTGTTGAACCAAAAAATAAAAGAAAAATTTTATACTTGACTACAAAGAAAGCGAAAAAGTACTATTATAGTCCATTTTTATATTATTTTTTGTGTTTTAATTATCATTTACAGTATCAACTATTTTTCTGCAAAACAAAATTTTTTTATTCTATCTGTATTTGAAATTTATACACATTTTTTTACTTTAAAATGTGTTGGTGGTTCTATCCAGATTAACCGCAGTGTATATAAGAAGTTCTACATTTGTATGTATGTACGTGCATATATAGCACATACATGCATTTTGTCTCATTTATCGAAAAATTTTGCTTGGAGGCGTTAAGAAATATTGTTCGTGCAGCTGCTTTCAAGTGCATTAAATAAAAGCATTTCCTCTTCAGCCTTCGGCCAAATAGAGTCGAACGATGAATAACACGGTATTAAACATCGTTTGCATAACATTTCTGAATGTCTTGTCTTCTCTTTAAAAATCACAATAACAGTATGGGATAAAATTAAGTAAAATTTAAATTATATGCAGTATACACCCGGCTAATGACATAGTGTTGGTAGTGAGTTCTGTTGAGTAGAACTCAAAAATATTTTTTTTTAAATTTCTTGCACCTTCAAAACTTGTTTTATTTGACAAAACCTGTTTTTTGGATTTTACGCGCATATTTATTGATTTCACAAACATTTCTGCACCATGTTCAAAACTTAAACCTTGTTAGAAAGCAAAGGGATGGACCTTTAAAACGATATACATACATTTGTAATATGTATATTAGAGCGACTCAAGTTGTATGGAAGCGAAATTCATGCAAAGTGTACCCCTCTTAAAAATTAAATTTAAATCATAAAATGTTAAATTTTTTATGATGACATTTAAAATATTTCGCATTCAACAATGTATACAATTTGTCCAAGGATGATCATCCATGTCCTTTTTAAGGATGTTCTATAAAAAAAAGTGGTTTTTGAATTTTTTGTTCGGGGTTGTGTGTAGTAATAACGCCAAATTAACATATTTTAATCTTTAGTCGATTTAATTAAATACGTGTCTCAGTTTTTTTTAAATTCGCGCAAGTTCGCGTTTTGAAAAAAATGCAATGGAGTGGCAACCCTTCGTTGTAAATAGGTCAATTGAGTATCAAATTTTCCCTTTGCCAGGTACATCATCTTTATATGTAACTAATTTAGATTTTTGAAAATTAGATGCATTTTATAGGGTGCTCTGGAATATATAAAAATGCAATTTAGTGATAATTTTAATTTGAAAGCGGATTTAGTTTCTAGATCATGTATGGATATAAATAGGACTAAATAATGAAAAAAAGAAATGATCCACGACTTTTTGGCGGCATATTTGTTTACTAAATTAAAAAAAAAAAATTATAAAATTTTATTGTTTATATTCACAAAACTACAACCACTACAAAACGCGAACTTGCGCGAATTTAAAAACAAGCTGAGACCCGTATTTAATCGTCCGTATACATTGGCTTATGTTGATGGCCAAAGAAAAAGTAGTCAGTTACCTTAATAAATACGTTCAAGAGCATAATGGTTCACACTCTTCTACAACTTCCAATAATCACATATCTGATGACGAAAATGATTTGCAATCTGATATTTAGAAATACCACAAACTGTTAACCCATAAAAATATGAAACAAAGATCATCCTCTAGTATAGACACTATTAGCGAAACGGAAGTACAAATGTACCTATCATCCTCGGTAGCACCAATAAAAAGCGATGCAATCGTTATTTGGGAGGACATGAAAAGTTTGTCTCCAGAACTTTCGCGAATTCAATGTCTCCCAATTGTTCCTACTTCTGTGCCCAATTTTCGGAAGCTGCAGCAACAATAACACAATAAAGAAATAGACTTTTAGAATCTAGGCTTTCAAAGCCATTTAATACTTAACTCTATCTCAAAATGACTCAATTTCAATTAAAACCAAAATTATTTCATCTTTTATAAAATTTATAAATTAATTAATTATAATTAGAATTCCTATAATTATAGCAAAACTGTCAACAGCTTCAGAGTCAGAAAGAAAAATAGTAATTGACTAAAACAAGTTCAATCGATTAAAGATGATATTTAATTACCATTTGTGTTCATATTCCAAAGATGAAAAAGTTTATGGGTTTCTACTTCTGTAGTATTGATCAGCATATGATTGTAAAAGGTTCGGCAACTTGTAACTCATAGTTTGTGTGTGTATGTGTGTGGTTGCATATTTAGTTAGTCAATATTGTCTGTATTGAACTTATTATTGATTTATTTGCATGCACGTACAATAGAATAGAGTCAGTTGAAGTACAAGAAAACAATAGTTTTCATTCGTTCGTGAGGATACATTGACCTTATTTCCCATTGGCTATTACTCTGCAAATTCTGTTTTCAAGGCTAACAAACCAAATATTGGCGGCAATAGAAGTTTTATATTGCAATAATTCCTTCTGTGAATGATGGAATTGCATTTTGTTATTGTTTGTTTTGTCCGACAGTGCTCTTGTTGTTGCTGTTTTATTATTGTGTCATTGTCACCAACATTTGGTCTCTCTACAGTGGTTGGCAAATGTTCAAAATCAATATTTATAACAACACACATTTATGTACATACAACAACGTAGACAAGATGTACTCACATACATACATCTATACATACTACATGTATATGTATGTGTAAATAGATACAGACTAATAAAGAGGCAAATGAATTTCATTTTTAGTAGTTTTCTTGCTCTTGGCTCTGTGGGCCAATTGTGGAAAATTCAAGTAAAGCGTTATTCAAACAAGAATTTGAAACAGAATTCCGTTGCCTTGTCTCTCTTGTTATGTTTTGTGTGTATTAGAACAAAAAAATTTTTTGTTTAGGAAATTATTATTTTTTTTTTAATTTCTTATATTATAAGTGACACCGATTTAAACACAAATCAAAATAAAAACTTCGAAAATACGATAAGAACGATAAGTAAGCATTCTGTTTTGTAAAATATTACGTTTCAAAGGATATAACATTCAGGGTCATTATTACAACTAGCCGTTTACAAGTTGGGTTTAGTTAAAGGAACCTTTGGGAAAAGGGTACTGTAAAGTTAACTTTAATTTATTTTCGTTATTATAACTATAAAATTAACTTTTTCAATGGCGATAACACTGCTTAATTAAACAAGATTTTTTCAATCGAAGTGGCAACGACAGGGGTCTTTCTCTTCTTGTTGTAAATGCTCATTTTGTTTATACATCCAACTCTTTTTTACACGGGTTCTTTTTACACGGATTTAAAGATACATGATTGAAAAAAAATTTTTGTAAAAAATTTTTAATCCGGTACGGTTTCAAAATCACTGTCTTTAATATGTCTTCTTTTACCACACTTGGCACCATTGCTGAAATGAACCTACATAGTAGTAACTAGGAGATCCCATAAATCAAAAGTTCAACTTTCTATAAAAGATTTTTTAATAGGAAAAGTTGACTGCGCAAGACCTTTCGGAAAGTAGACTGACAGTTCAAAACTCTATTACCGGACGAAACTCACAATTGGATAATTTGATGGATATCTTCAGTTCCTCGCAAACAATTAGGTTTGTTGTCAAGCAGGGATAAATTATTATGTAGCTATGTAAATAGTTTTCCTTTATATTTTCTTTATTTATATTCTAATTTTTCTATTCTTAATTCTTGATTAGCAGATTTCTATTGTTTTTTGCTTGCTCTACCAATTTTTCACCTGTATGAATTATATATTTTACGTTTTAATGCTCAATAAAATATCATATGAACATACAATTTGTATGCATTTCTGAAATTTCATAGTCTTCAACATATTTTGCACGGTTTTTCGTAGTAAATATAGTTCTTTATTTCACCATACACGGTTTTTCGATGACATGGAACGTATCTCCCATTTTACTAAACGAATCTTTTTTTACACGGATTTCTGAGGAACGTATCTACCGTGTAAAAAAAGAGTTGGGTGTGATTGAAGTTACCATATTGAAAATAATATGGTAAGTTCAAATATAAACTTAACTTTAAAATTTACCGTTGGGATGATTCTCCCTTTAGCATAAAGCTCACTTATATATTATTGTCCACTTATAATAATGAAAAACAATTTATCTGCCCATTAAAATCCTCCCTTTAGTTAGCGGCAAGTTGTAATAATGGCCCGTAATCTTCGATTCAAAGAGATATTGTACTACTCACCTAATTTATTTTATTTATTGATTTAAACATTTATGTCATAAAAGAAACTCTAGATAAACGTTGTGACACTGTCCAACTCTATAAGGATCTTATTTAATTAATGAAAAAATAATGTACATAATTTTATAAGTTACTAGCTGACACAGCGAACTTCGTCCCCCCTAAATTGATGTTTTTTTTTATTGCCAAACAGTTCACATTTTAAATTTTTTGTAATACGCTGCATAAAGTGCTGATGAAGTTGTAGTTGTTGTAATAACTCCAAGACAAAAACTAACAGACATACACGTCATATATGTGCATTTCTAGTTAAAAACCAACCAAAACTATGAGGTAGTCATGAGCTGAGTGATCTGTAAACAAATCCAACTTCAATTCGATCTAGGGATGCCAATCGGGAAATTCAGAATCCTGGGAGTTTTAAAAACTTGTTCAGGGATTTTTCTAGATTTTCGGGATTGTGAGTTCATATGTATTATGCCCCTGGAAAAGGCCATGAAAAAAATTGTGTATGACATGACTTCGATCAATAGCATCTAAGATGAGGAAAACCGTACTTCCATTGATAAAAAGTTATTTGATGCCATCGAAGGATGGAAAAACCTTATAAAACGTATTAATAGGGCAACTGATTTAGATACTTAACTGTTCAAATAAATAGATTTATTTACATCAGAAGGTGTTACAGGTGATTATTTACAAGGTGCATACAGCTATATCGGAACTATTTTACCAACAGATGTTGATTGCGAGAAGTGTTTTTCAACGGCAGCGTATGTTGACAACGAAATTCGTTCAACCCTATCAGATCTCATGCCAGATGCTTTAATCTTATTTGAATAATTTTTATTTTTGTTAATTTACGCGTTTTTGTTACTTTTTGTCTTGCTTTTTCATATTTTGTTTTTTAAAGAAATATAATTCTGATTTAATTAGAATGTAAATGATTTTTGTTAACAAAATATTTTTATTATTAAGAGAAAATCGCTATTTTTCCCATGGTTTTTCGAGATTTTTAGACCCCGTTTGACATTCCTAATAATTTTGACATCCCATGCTTAGTCACACAGATACAAAAATAAATGATTTTTAAGTCTTGACAATTAGTTAAGATATCGGGGCAATTTCCAATTTCTTACTTAATTTTATGGAAGAAATCGTGTGCATGAGTCTGTAAATGTAATTTCATGAATTTCATGAAGTTTTTATATTTCTTTGCGACAAAATAAAAAAAATAATGTAGGTTGTAAGTTTTGTTGAGTAGATCGGACAATTTTTTTTTTATATTTCTCGAACCCTCCAAACTTGTTTTATTTTACAAAAAATGTTTTTTTTTTGGCTTTACGTATAAATTTCTCAATTACGCAAATATTTCGAACCCGATTTCCAAAATTTAAACCTTGTTGGACAGGGGTGAGACGGAAACGTTATATTATTATATTACTTGGCTTAATATGTTGAGAGATTTGATGAGGTAAACTTGGAAAAAGCGAATTTTTTTTTTATATTTTTTCAAGTTTGTCCATTCATGGGAACAAACTTTAATAAAAAATATAAGATAATCAGTTTTTGTCAAATAAAACAAGTTTGAAGGTTTCAAGAAAAATAAAAAGAGTATTTTTCAGTTCTACTTAACTAGCGGAATAACATGGACTATGTAAATACTCGGGTGAATTTTCACTGTCGCACCGTGTAAATTATTTCTCTTTTAGTATGTTTAAAACAAAAACATTTTTAATGTTTTTCAAAAAACAATAGAAAAATAAGGAAAAGTTACTGATTACTGATTGGTTTTTCGGTTGACTACAGATTGAGGTTTAGCGACTACGTAACCGTTCTTCTAAATGATCTCCTAAATAGTCTCTTGGAGTCATATTGAAGCTTCGTGAAATAGTATTTATTCTGTGGGGACTTCGGTAGGCAAATCACATCTTCACATTAGCATCCGTAGTGCTGGGTTCATCAACATATTGAAAGTAATGACCATCACGAATTCTTAATTCTTCCCATCTTTACGTTAATTAGTTCTTTAAATGTAAGGTTCAAACCCAGGTTAGATATCAAAACGAAATTATGAAAAAAAAAATATTTCTTCAACGACTGCCGATCAGTAGATTAATGGCAAAAACTCTGAGAATAAGTAAAATTGCCAAGAAGAGTTTCTCTAAAATCTGTCATTCGGAGTCGACTTTAAACTGTAGGGCCTGCCACTCATGTGTAAAATTAACGCACACAACATAAGTGGTGTGAGAAGCTAGATCGTAATCCTGACTGAAGGGTTGTGTTTACCAATTGTGTATGTATGTATGTAAATACTATTTATAATATATTATTTCCTCAATAAATTTCAAACTGTCCACACCTGGTGCCGATACGGTTCCCAACTGTAGTGTACTGCCGAGACCACGCTTAACTCAGGCACGCAAGTTCTTCGGATTGAGCTTCTTACTTTTCTTCCCCCATACTAAACCATATAAAATGAAATTTGAAATAATGTGTCTTCTTCAGATGGGTGTACTTTAGTATGGAAGAAAAAAAAAAATAAAGATCTCGATCTCAAGAAACGATTGATCATGGTGGTACTACCAAAATGTATATCGGCACTAGGCAGTTTGGAATTTTTTGATATTTTTTAATTTTTTAAATAATTTTTCCTTTTTTTTATTTTTAATTTTTTGCTCTATGCGATTGAAAATTTCATATGGCATTAAGTTTTACATTCCTATGTCTTCAATAAACTTCTTTTGGAAGATTAAAAGAAAAGATTAAAAATATTTTTTTATAAATTCTCATACACGTAATTTGTAAAATTTATTTAATTTGAAACATTTAATCTTTTTAAGAAAAAAAAAATATTTTTAATAAAGTTGAGGTGATACAGTTCGTTTCTTTATTGCTCCTTAAACATATGACGGTAAAGGCAACGGCAACGGCAACATGTGTGCGTTACAGTAATTGGTAAACGGATATGAACTGTGTTCACTTGGTTACATTAAGTGCCGTTAAATTGTTAAATAAAGTTTATGACAGCATTAATGGCATATTGCACCACAGCGGAGATGATGATAAATGCTCGCAATTCTTCTTACATCTTACCTTTCTTAGCGAATTCGCGACAAGTTCTACGGCAAATCACCTTGAACATGTCACTGAAGAAATTTAAAAACAGTTGAGGGTGGAATTCTGTAGAGAGAGGAAATGCAACATTTCTAATAAAATGATTCAATTTTCACTATCTTATTTGACATACATTTTCTTAAGGGCAAGTTAAAGAAAGGTGGAGAGAGAGTAGAAATAATCGAAATAGTGCCAATATTAACCAACTTGAAGCCAAACAGGCACCAAGGTATTGACAGCAAAAACAAAAATGGCATCAATAAAGAAGCTATTGTTGTTATTGGAGTTGATGTGGAATATAAAGACTCACTCTTTCTTCTTGTTTAACTCTGAGAAGGGATGACAGAAAGAAGGGGCGACTATATAAGTTGCATAGCAATTTTACACTTTTTTTTACTTATCTCTACATAACCGCACCGTACAGCAAAAGCTATACCACTGGCAACTTTATCGTGGGTACATGTAACCACAACTAAACCGTCGACACCATTCCAGCCACCGTAACCAGCAATACATCCTCCTCAGTAAGTAGGAATAGTAATTTTTAGTAGAAGACATTTGCATTGACATCATTTGGTAGTAATTGACAGCTTCAGGATGTGTTTTGTATGCAATTTGCTCACGTTGCTGCTACTGCTGTGACATCGTTGTTGTCTAAGGATCATATTCATATTTTCCAATCTTTTTCCTCTTGGCGCACAGGGATAAAAGTAAAAGTTTTATTTTTTTATGGTCTTTCTTTGTTTTGTCGTATAACGAAATACGTATTTATGTATATGCAGATATCGGTTATCGCGGAGGAAAAAATATGTTGAAGTAAGTAATAATATGTACTTGAAAACTCCCCATCTCTGGTTTAAACTTGATACGTAAACAAATATGCATAGAGAAACACCAACACTTTAGCTTTGTGAATATTCTCATCGTAAAAATTTATGATTATGTAAATTGACTCTGGGGTAAATTGCAAGATTTCCTCATATCACATCGAGAAAGGAAAAACCGAATAAAAATATTCACTACAGATGTGACCAGTAGGAGGCTAAAGAACTTAAACCAAAAAGACAAATTGTGTATTTGTATTTATAATAAAATAAAGTTGATAAACGTAAAGGAACTTCTGTCAACAATCATGAAAAACAAAAAAAAAAATGTTTTTATATTTTCGAATTAACTTTTGAATTGTTTCTTACAAACAATTTCAAGTTCTGTGGTCCTGTTTATGTTTGAACGCGAATCTTTTGTGACTGTCTATGACTACCTAAATTCCAATTACTGTTTTATTTGCTATATGTACATACATACTTACATATATCGTTATTTTTACTTACAATGGAATGAGAAAAGAAAAGAAGTAACGCAGCAGGGAGTTCAGTTATCTGTAATCAATCTGTGCAATTAGATTGCGCCAAATAAGAGCGAAATGAAAATTAGACAGTAAAAATCAATACTCAAAACTTGAAAAAAAGGTGATGCTTATTCTAATTTTTCTTTTAAATATTTTGCGTGAAAACTATTATCGCTGGTGATGATCAAATCAACAAATTTATTTAAAAAATTCTTTTAATAAACTCAACGGTGGTATATTCATTCAGGTGTTTTTCCTAAAAGGGGGTACTCATCAAAACTATGTGCTTTTAAATATTTGCGTAAGAACTCAAGTAACAGTTCTTATTAGCCGCTTCACGGTTTAATTCTACTTAGACAATTTTTTCTGTCCGCTGAAAACGGTGTATTTGGGAATTTATTTTTATTCATTTGTAGTCGAATACTATGATAGAAAATTTGACTCGGCTGTACAGTCAGAAAGAACGTGGGGTACTATTTGTGGAATCGGCATTGGCTAGTAAACGTAGATGTTAGTTTCCGTTTAACGGGGATGAACAAAAATATTTCTTGCAACTATTATGAAACAGTTACATGATCAGGTCAACAGCGTAGTTAATTTTGTCGATGGTAACACAGTTGCATAACTGTTCTACTTTGAAGTAAACTTTAATTGTGAATTCAAAAAAAATCGATTCTGTTTAATCACTCTAAAATTATTGATAACCGGCAGCAACCGACATACATACATAATTGGTCACCATATATAACACTTTGTGTGCCTTAATTTTTATAAATGAGTAGCGGGAAATACAGTTCGAGGTCGACTCCGGACGACAATTTTATTTACTTTCAGAGTTTTTCTCAGCAATCTGCTGAAATGAAGTCGCCGAAGAAATATTTTTATCATATTTTGTTGAGTTGGAGATGTGTGACTCGGGGGTTGAACCGAAGCCTTACGTCTAATAAGCTAACACTCTATATACTAGGCCACGGCATCTTTAAAGTTTTCGTGTCAGATTATTTTTTTATTTATTTATCTACTTAAATATGTATTAAATATGATTAATTAATTGCATTATGAATTTTATCGTCCATTAGAAAACGTAAATATCGCAGTTTTGAATTAGTTGCATTGCGCAATACATGTATGTGCATCGTTTGGGAGTTCACTCCAAAGAGAAATTGCATTAATAGTAAAGTGGTTATCACCCTGAATAAGGCCTGAAGTATTTCGGTTAACAGAGTCAGTGAGAATAGCAATTGCGACTAAGTGGTTTCTTTTCAATTGGCCAGAATAAAAAGATTCTTAAAACGTTTTGAATTAATAACACTGACCTGCATGGGTTTTGGAAATAAGATTGCTTCAGGGGTTTCCGAAGGTGTTTTGCGCGATGAACTCGAAATTTTCCATCACGTCAGGTTTTCGAGGAGGCGCCGTAGTCTAGTAGGTAGTGTGTTGGCTTATTAGATGTAAAGCAGGGGTTCGAGCCACGGACCAGGCATCAAAAGAAAAATATAAAATTATTTCTTCGGCGACTTCCTCTTAGCAGATTTGTGGCAAGAACTCTGAGAGTAAATAAAATTCCCACGAAAAGTTTCTCAAAAATCTGTCGTTCGGAGTCGGTTTTAAACTGTAGGTTCTACCACTTATGTATAAAATTAACGCACACAACATACATACATACATAATTGGCCATTACAACCCTTCAGCCAGAATTACGACCTAGCTTCTCACACCACTTATGTTGTGTGCGTTAATTTTATCCATATAAGTGGCGGGACCTACAGTTTAAATTCGACTCCGAACGACAGATTTTTGAGAAGCTTTTCATGGCAATTTTTACTCTCAGAGTCTTTGCCAGAAATCTGCTGAGAGGAAGTCGCCGAAGAAATATTTTTCGTTTTGATGTCTGACCTGGGATTCGAACCCGGGCCTTTTGTCTAATAAGCCAACACACTACCCACTAGAGCACGGCGACTTCTTACACAACATAAGTGGTGCGAAATACTCGGTCAATAATCCTGACTGAAGGATTGTAATGACCAATTATGCATATTACGGAGATCCTTAAAAATTAATCAGATTTACTTGAAAATTATTACTCAGGGGCTTTTGGGGTCACTGATTACAGGTCTTCATTCAGATTTTGAAAATTCAAAATGGCGGATCCAATATGACTGTCAAGGTTTATGCAAATTAATCAGATTTACCTTCGGAAACACCTGGAGCCATCTTATTTGGACAAAAAAGTCAAAATTTGTAGGGCTGTGTAATCATTGTCTTTATGTGCCCTAACTTAGACCATGTGGCCTTACCATGTCTAAACGGAATGATTGACTTCTTTAATGTTGTTATTTCGTGGTTGATACAAAACGATTTGGAATTTCTTGAGTTCCATGACATTCCAAGCACTTTTGAAATCCATTTTACATATTTATTTTAAGCTTCTGTAAGCAATCTCTTTCTCTGCATAAGCTGGATATTTATTCGAACGTTTTCGAAGCAAAAACAAAATGTCTGCAAAATGTTGTATCAGATATTCAAGTCTCAAACCAAGGGTAAAGAACACGCCACGTTTTTTGTATCTTACGACTATTGATTGTGCGCTCCACGAATTAACTAATTTTAGCGAAAATTATAAGCGTGACTCTGTTCATATAAAGTCAGTGGTGTTGTCGAGCCGCAACGCTCCGGACGTTTTGAAAAAAAAAAAAAAGCACAACACCGCTGTATAAAGTGTAAATGTTGCAACTATCGAACAATTCAAAAAACTACAGTCATCGGAGACTAAGTCTAATCTTGTGAATTGATGTATGTAAAGGGATAGGGAAGAAAATCTCTTTTAGTTTTGCAATTTTATTGAACTGCTTGCAACAATTCGATATAAAATTTTGCTAAAAGAAACGATTATGATTTCTATTCCTATCGATATGAACTTTGGAATTTTGTTATGGATGTGTGTAATATGGCTTAACCCCATATTACATTTACGAATAAACTGAGTAATAGAGTTTGTATTTCAATGTCAATGATATCAACGTGTTTATGCCAATATTTCAAAGACACAAGGCGTCTTTTAAGCCGTACGCTAAGATTTTTTATGTAAAAGTATTGTAGGACTATTTGGTTATTTATTCAAGAGGAGAGGCATGCTTCGTCAAGGATTACGTAACATTTCATTTATTCTTACTTTTTAAACACTTAACCTGCGCTCCTTCCTTACGCTATGCTATACAAAGTGCTTGAGAAACTTTCGGAATATACCCGTAATCATTTCTAAGATTCTACTTTAGTAGATAGCAAATGTATGAACCCATATTTCTTTAGTAGAACCGCTGCCACATTATTGATGATAAATAAAGCAAACCTTTACTCTTGAGGTAGATATTTGATGCAAAATAGTTTAAAAACAGAGTGGATAGCATTCAGCTTGATAAGTATATTATTACTGAGTTTGTTTATACGAGGCTGTGGTTGGGATAATAAAAACATGAACATTCATGCTCTGGTGTTTTCAGTATTTACTGCGAAAGAAACTCAGAGTTATATTTTAAATGCCATAACCGTTTGAAATCGTAATAGTATCCGACGAGAAAGTCCAAAAATAATAATAGGGTTTGGTTGGTCAGGGAGGGGCAAATGTATTATGAGGACAAATGAAAAAATTAGAAGTTGGTTGAGTTCATTTAAAACTGCTAAAAAATACTCGTTGGACTGATTTTATAAACGTTCATGAATAATTGCACTATGCGACAAAATACAAAAAAATTAAATACACCCGAGTAACTATCTAGTCTAAACTGTTCAGTTAGTAGAGTTGAATTCAAAAATACCTATTTTTATTTTTCTTAAACTCTCCAAATTTGTTTTATTTGACAAAAAAAGGTTTTTGATCTTTCCCAAATATTTTTGATAAAAATTGTTTTTAGAAAGGGAAGAGATTAGCCTTTAAAAGGGTGTTGTACATAAATATTTTGTTCAAACTTATATGTTATGAGTTTTGATGGGGGTTTCACTGCCACACCGTGTTATTGTTCCAGGAAAAATATTTTTTTTTTTTATTTTTAAAATTAATATAATTTATCAAGTTATACACGCTCTATAGATGTAACAAATCGAACTTTCTAGAGCGTGAGTATGGGGCTACAAATGATGGGTGCCAGAAATCTATTCTTAGTACCACTGAATCATCGAAACATTTTGTTTAGTCCTCTGTAATCGTTGATATTAAAAAATGTTGGACGCGTATTCTCAATGTCGGTGGCCGTCGCTTTTAGGTGTTTTAACCACAGGGCCTTCATTTTATTGGAATCGATGCGTCTCCTCGTGTTCTGTACCGATGCTCTTTTTATCCGTGAAGACCTATGCCTGAGATCTTAATATATTTAAAACTGCTTTCGATATTAATAAGCAATCGGTCCGAAAATACAATAAATATTTCTGCAATTTATAAATTACTAGCCGACCCGGCGAACTTCGTTTCGCCCAAAATTGATTTTTTTATTGCGCAAAACAGGTCACATTATATATTTACTATAGTACGCTGCATAAACCCTGATGAAGTTGTAGTAATCGCTCCAAACCAAAATCTAACAGACATACATGTTATATTGTACATAAAGAATCGAATTAGCCGACTTATACGTATCTCTTAAAGGCGGAGGATTGCCACCCCCATGAGCTTGTCGATATTGACTCTACGAACTTACCCACCAAATTTCATTCGTCTACGATCACTATGTCCCTATAAGCTTTCGAACAAAAAAAAAGAATACTTGGAATCGGTTCAGTAGTTTAAGAGTAATAGATATCACTTGAAAGGGGCGGATTGTCACGCTCATTTTGATTGTTGACATCGAAATTTTATTTGTCTACGATCAATATGTACCTAAATATTCAATTTTAACGATTTGCCACGACGTTTTAACATTTAGGGATTTGAAAAATAGATGTTGTCCGATTCTCAGACCTACCCGATATGCACACAAAATTTCATAAAAATCGGCCGATCCGTTACGGAGGAGTTTAACTACTAACACCGTGACAGGAGAATTTTATATATTAGATGTACATATATACGCTGCTATGGAATTCTGTTTACTGGTAGTGACTGATAGTTCGTGTAGCTTACAGTTCTGTAGTTATCTGTTTAACGTCAGTATGGATTTTTATTTATGATGCCTTTTTACCTTAACTTCTCAATCGTATAAAATTTCAACTCAATAAAACTCATACATTGGACAGATACGTCTGCAAATAAATGTCGATTTAAAATAAGTGTTTTTGATGTTCAATAATTTTAAATAAACGTTTAGCTGTCTAGAAAGTACTGCAGTATACTGTTAAGAAGAGTTGCTGCAGACATGATGATGAGACATGATGTTGAAGTACGCTCTTGTAAACACACATCATGCAAGGATTTGTTTTCATATGTTGAAACATTTAAAAAGCTCAACTAAAAGCTTGTCTAACACTTTTATAGTCGATATGGGTATGGGTAGTTGGTTTTTTTTTGTAGTGCTGTGTAAACTAACAATATGCGATACATATTATATATACATATTATACCATAATGTGTAGGAAAAATAAAACATTTTATAAAAAATTGATTGTTCACAATTTTATAATTATATCGGTGGCCTAACTGAATTTTTTTCATTTTTTAGTTTATTCTAGAGGACAAATGTCAGATGCACCTTGCCTTAAAATTTCAGGTGGATGCAATTGCAAATATCAGATTAATAACGATTTAAAAAAAGGCCTAACTCATGGCAATGAATTTTTGAAAGAAGAAGACCTAACTCGTTTTTTATTACGTTTGGTTTTCTCCATGGCACAATAATACAAGTATGTAAACTAGGGATGCCAATCGGGATATCCCGAAACCCGAAATCCCGGGATTTTCGGGATTCACAAAATCCCGAATCCCGGGATTTTTAGAAACTTGTCCCGGGATTTGTCCTGAAAAAAATTCTATACCACTTGTGAGAAGTGTTTTTAAACGGTAGGGTATGTTGACACATGTTAGATGCTTAAATCCTTTTATTGGAATCCAAAAAGTTTTCTTAAAACTAATGCATTTGTATATGTATGTATGAATAATTTTCATTTTAGTTAATTTACGCTTTTTTGTTACATTTTATTTTGCTGATTTTATATTTTATTTTTAATGATATATAATTCTAATGTACATAATTGTAATACAAATGATTTTGTTAACAAAATATTTTTATTATTAAGAGAAAATCGCGATTTTTCCCATGATTTTTCAGTATTTTTGGATCCTGAATTATCCCGGGATTTCTTGATCGGGATTTACAAAATCCCGAATCACGGGATTTTTAAAAATCAATCCCGTTTAGCATCCCTAATGTAAACCTGTAAGTGCATTTGAAGTTATGCGTTTATATTTCCCATGTTTCTCTGTTTTTGACAAGCCGTTCATATACTAACAAATCGGTACTTTTCAATATTATTATGCATGCAAATATTTTGAGTATTCTGATCCGTTCATTTTGTTTTTTGTGATAAATATTGTTTAAGACATTAAAAAATTATGTTATGCAATAAAAATTATGAAAGCGAGCGAAAATTCTAACTCTGATTCGGAAAATGCAGATGGTATCCGAACAAGGGAAAATATTGCAAGAAAGTCCGAATGGACATAACGTAAATGGAAAAAAAGGATGGAAGGTCTTCAATGTTTTGGCATATCAAATAAAGAATGTACTCTTAAGCCTCTTAGAAAACTTGATACGTTATGAAACCTGGCGTTTGACCCATCAGGATCAATGTATTTCGAAACAGACTTAACTGACGATTACGAATTTCTCCCACATAAGTACATCAAAGTCGGTGGTTAAAAATATACCCCCTGATTCACTTTATAAGGAGAAAATATCAATCACGAAAAAGAAATGGGATCACCCACAGGACTTAAAAAAGTTTTTACCTGCAGATTGTCATCTTTTTTAAGATAATTTGTCTTGTAAGAATTATTTTTTTATATAAACTTGAATTGTAATATATTTAATGTTCAACTCAGTTTTAAAAACGCCTAACTTAATTTTTCCCTCAAAAATATCATTGAAAAAAGGGCCTATCTTAGATAATTTCATTAAAACAAAAATTATAAATTTTTTAATTGAGAAATAAAATGTGTTGCTGTTTTTTTTTATTAAAAACTGTATTAAAATTTTTGTTGTATGTGAAATTTTACGGATTTTATTAAGTTTATTGCTTCTCGTATTTATTGCTATCGTATTTATTTCTTAATCGTAGATTTAAAATATTGGAATTAAATTCAAATCTTCTTGTCTTCTGTTGGAATTATATGGAAAAATAAAATATTTTTATATTTCTTTAAATAATTGAGATAATTGCTACGGTATAATAAAAACAATGCGTTTAAGTAAAGAAGTACTACTTAAAAAATATTATAATAATTGGAAGGAATATGCACATATAACTGAAATATGTATGCTTAAACAGTACTTCATTCAAATGGTCTTTTATTTTTATTTCTAAATTCCTTATGTATATAGGTAGGGAACATTTAGTACCTAGATAATCAATCAGTAAAGTTCCAAACCACTACATTCATACAATGGATATTGTTATTAGACTGCAACTGATTGGAAATCCTTAGAACTTGCTTGGATTAACTGCTAAGCTAGAAAACACAGATAAATAAAACTGAAAAAATAAATAAAAAAAAAGAATAAAAAGATAGTGGAAGTATTTTGTGTCAGCCCGGTGATGATTAAAGGAAAGAAGAGGAATAAAAAAAACAATATTTAAATAAACGATTATCATTTCTTCAAAATTAGTACGTTGACGCAGTCAGTTAAGATTAAATTTAATTCATATTTTTCTCTGAATTTATTTTAAAATTAAAATTCAAGCAAATTTCCACCCACAAAGTCTACATATTCTTAAGCAATACATTCTATTGTTTCTGTAAATTTAAATTATTATTATCTTATCTTATCACAGCATCGTTTTTATCTGTATCTTTGGATATTTATCTTGTTCAAATGAATATTGCTGACATTGACATTACTATGTTCTTTATATTGTATGATGTGATGCACTCGTAAATCAAAATTTTTTTGTCTTTATTTTTGTTTGATTATTTGATAATAATCGTCTTAAGCAAATTTTTGGTAACAGGCATCATCGTCAGTACTTTTTTTATTTGTTTCTCATATACATAATTGGATTATTTCTTAACAACAGTTCTTAACCACATTTAATTACCGGCTGTTATGACGTAAGGATTGTGTATTTAATTGGAGGTTATAAAAGCTATTATGCCGTGATTTCAAACTTCAAATATTTTGAAATTCTCATGTTATTTTACTACCATTAGCGCCGTTTAAGGTTTTTTAAATGCGTTCAGATTTTTATTTTTGTTGTAATTTCATAGTAATTTATATTTAATTAACAAAAAAAAACATAAAATTCATCGGAAGAACATATTTTTCTTCTCAAAAAAAAAAAAAAAATTAAAATTCATTCAATTCAAGACAAGAATTGTTTGTGACAAATGTAAACTTTTTCGTTCGGTAAATGATATTAGTTGCTTCATTATAATTGCTTTTATAGTCTAACTTTTAATGTTTTAGTTTGGACTTTATTAAATCCAACATCAAAACCTTCATGACATTGGCTTGCTTAGAAGTTTTCACTATGTGGAACAATAATGAACCAATAATGGAATGCATTCCCAACAGAGTTGAGAGCCATTTATAGGACATACATGAATACATACATACATATGAACATTAAGTGGAGGTGATTATAAAGTTAGAATGCATTTTATTGACAGACAGTATCTACAACAAACATTATTAGCCATTAATGTCCAAAGACCATTACACCACATGGCTTATGTATTATGTAGTACATATGTTGATGATTATCATCTAACAGTGGTGGTCGAAAGAGTTTTGTTATTGCAACAAGATGCAAATGTTGTAACAAGGTTAATAGAAGCAATTTGAAAAGCAAATCATATTAATTATTGTAATCCAGTTAGAAAACGTTTTTATTGACTTTAGAATTAAATAAAATCACGTAATTAAATAGAAATTGTCGCTTCTTAATATTAGAAAATTTTTTGCTTGTACTCTTTTTGTAACTTTTTAAATGTACTTTAGATCCTTTTAGATTTCGTAAGACTATAAACTTAGATCTCGTTTTATGCGATAGATGAGTTCCAAAAAAAATCGTATAAATTGAAATCGCATAAAACGATACTCTAGCTTCATATAAAAATTAAGAATTCCGTTCCAAAATTCTGAAAAACTACAGAAATTCAAATCGTAATTGAAACATCAAGGCAAAATCTCATAAAAAAATCAACAAAATTATATTTATTTCATTTTCTTAAAGAATAAAAACAAAAACTCTTTATTTACGAAAATAAAAAAAAAAAACAAAATGATCCATAATATAATCATTTTGCATCGTTTTGAAATTGGTTCGAAGTTACTTTTATCATTATATACCTATTATGTAGTGCATACATACAGCTCTGGTCAACTAATTGGAAACGCTTTACAATATACAATATATGATCAAAAAAATTTAGTTGTTTTTTTTTGACTCGTTTTATATTTTGTCATTAATATATTAAAAAGTTAACAAAACGATAAAAAAATAACTTAACTGATCATTCAAGTTTAATTATTTTTTAACATTTAAATCAAACTTCTTCAAATCGACAGCGACACGTAATTGGAAACGATAAAACTTCTGTTAGAATTTTTTGTTGTATTAACTCATCACCCAATCCTTTCCTCACTACGCATTGACTGCGCATTGATAATATTAAACGTCGACATCGTTCCACAGGTATGGACTCCCATGCCACCTTCACTTCCTCAAAATGAGTGTCCATGTTGGTTATATTTTTAAGATTTACTGCAGTTTTTACGTCACCCCACAAATGTTCTATAGGGTTCAAGTCTGGGCTAGACGATGGCCATTCCAGAACATTGATAGAATTGTCTGCAAAAACTTTTTTGGTAATCTTCGCCGTGTGCTTCGGCTCATTATCTTGTTGGAATTGCCATATAACGGGCAAATTCTCCTCTGCCCACGGCAACATTACATCATTTAGTATTTCTACATATTTTTCCTTATTTAAAATTCCATTAATTCTGTGAATTGGGCCAACGCCATTCCAGGAGAAATATCCCCATACCATAATAGACCCTCCACCATGTTTCACTAATCTTGAAACATAGCGAGGGTTGAATTCTTGATTAATGGGCCTTCTAACATACCTTCGACCATCAGGACCAATACGATTAATCTTTGTTTCATCGCTCCAAAGCACAAACTTCCACTTATTTGTCGTCCAATTGCAATGAGATCTTGCAAATTCTATACGACGTTTTCTTTGACTTTTAGTTAGTAGAGGCTTCTTGCGTGCTGCTCTTCCATGAAGTCCGGCTTCCACCAAACGTCGCGAAATAGTTCGCTTAGATAACGTCACATTTAATTTTTCTTGAATTTCTCGTTGGATGTCAGTTGATGATTTTTTTGGGTCGGCTTTAGAGATTCTCTGTATCATACGGTCGGTGTAAGCTGATGTATTCCAGAGTCTTTTGCGACGGGGAACGTTATCTACTGTGTCATATTTCTTAATATGCTGTAAAGCAATAAAAACCATTTTTTAGGAACACTTGAGCTGTTCTCTAATTTCTTTATATGACTTTCCAGCTTTATGAAGTTCGCAAAAGGAGCTACGCTTAGCAGGAGTACAGCTTTTGCTTGTTCCCATTTTAAATCTTTAAAATAATGTTATTAAATATCTCGTACATTAAATTAAAAATATTATTTACCGAAAATTCTTTTTAACAACACTTTTAATTAAAGAAATTTTTAATACAAAGCGAACGTTTCCAATTATTTGTCTTACTTTTTTGATTGTTTTTTTATAATAAATTAACTGGAATGCATATTGAAAAGGAAATATGAAATTAATAACAACAAAATACATTGCATTTTATAAATAAAAGCATTTCAAGCGATAAACTAACGGAAAATTTTATTTTTTTTAAATAATTCTCATCATACAGTAACATAACAAGAGCGTTTCCAATTAGCTGACAACAGCTGTATGTAGGGGACTGGACCAACGAATTTTTAAAAAGTTTAATTGTTTCTTCTGAGAAAGACTATAAAGTGCAGGTTATTAAAAAGCAGCAGCTCCTTTAAATCATAAAAAAGGATTGACTTTTGAACGCTTTTATTGACATAGTTAGAGCAATCAGATGCTAATCAATCGCCTTTACAATTGGAAACAAACTAGAATGATTGATTTTCATATGCTATTCGGTATTGAGATCGGATAGTATTAGGTGTCAGGCTCAAACTACAAGAGATTCCCATATAAAAAGCTTTTTAAACCGCAGGGAAAGCACTGCCGCTTTCTGATTCATCAGCTTTGTTTATGACAATCCTTCAGTTAGAGTTAACAATAAGGATTATATCAGTTGTGCAAACATGGTTTAACTTTAAAAAGTATCATAACATCTAAAAATTTTTTTTTTATTTAAAATCGCATAAATTCGAATTCGCATAAAAAAATCCGTACAAAACGAGATTCAAGTGTAATCAGCTTAGTTCATAATATTTCACTCATAAATAAAAGACCAATTCAAGCTTTGTGGCTATTGTGAAAGATCTAGTATAAATCAATGAACAAAAGATGAACAAATAATTTCAAAAGACTGACTTTTCTATACAGGGAAACTGTAAAAAATGTTAAAAAACAAAAAAAGTTATGTCATCCATTTCTGTTGGATAACTTATTGCCAATTGTCAATTCTTTATTTTGAAAAACCTGGCAGATATACTAGTCCGTTATTCAAGGATTCAGCTAGGAATCACTTGGAGTCACGGTCGAATTATAGCAGTAATAATATGGTCGACTCAATATTTCCCCTAATTGGATTGTTTCAAGAAAACATTATACTTACACTAGCAGATTGCACCCGGCGTTGCGCGGGTTATTATTTTGCCTCTTTCCCCCTTTTTGGACCCCTTTTGGTCCAACTTTATAAACGGAACACCTCCAATAGCTATTTTGGAAACTTAACCAAGCTAAACCGTAAAAGCATACCTTTAAAAGAGATAAAATACAGCATTTATGCATAAAGTACTAATTTTTGTCCTTTTTTTCTCCCTTTGTTCCATTTTTTCTTCCCTTTTGGTCAAAAAATTTGCAGCGACAAAAAAAGCTCGATCTATATCTCAAATTTCAAGAAAATCGGTCCAGGCGTTCAGACATGATTGGTTAACAAACAAACCAATAAACTAAGAATCAGACGTACATAAAGATTTATTCGATTCGATTCTATTCTATTCTATTCCATAAACAGCAGGTGCTTGCTCTCCCTTATGAAGGTCTTAATTACGTTTAAAAGAAACACACACATTTTTGTTGTAAAGATAATTAAGAAAATGTAATTCTAAACGAAGGAAGAATCTCAAATTGTTAACCACAAAGTTAAAAAAGTAAAGAAACATTTTAAAAATTTTTAAAGTATTTGGTAAGAAAGTAATTAAAAATTTTATTTTCGAACAAAAAAGCTGGAAAACAAAAGCCATAAATAATCATTAAAAAAAATTTTTAAAAATTCTTTCATAATAGTCATTGATAAGAACTTTAAGATATTCAGCTATATGACTTTATATATAGGATTATTAGGATTATTGTATAGATATAAGAACGGCTATCACGACTTTAAGACGTTTTGGACTATAAAATTATTCAACAGACATATAAATCTCACCCATTTGCATGAAAGAAGCTATTTTCGAAATTTTTAAAACGATGCAGAAATTCTGATACGGTATGCAAGTGAGGATAAACCTTAAAACAATACTTATTATCGTTCGTTTGATATGAGATTATCATATGAATATCATACTGGGTTATCCATTTCGTGATTTCAAAAGTAAACGTGAACAAAACAAATATAAAATATTGTTTTCATATTTCCGTTTTTATTGTAAACTTTGAGCGTTGACATTACATGTGAAATACTACATCATTTAAATGACATTCACGCGAAGTGTTGCAAGCATTGATTCTTTTGAATCAATCTTTTTGGAGAGGGGAGAGATGGACGTCTAAAACGGTATATCTATATTTAAAACATATATCTATAATTCGTGTTATATTTTGCACTTGCAAATGTTATTATTTCTCTTTGCGCAAACATTGGTCAACTTCTGGTGGTCGCTCACACATTTTCCGATAAACATTCAAGATTCAACAAAAATTCTGAAAATTTTTAAACTATAAGCTTTTTTTTTATGTATATGAAAAATGTAACTCGACTGTTAAGGCTAGTCCTCTGTTTAAATTTGTGAAAAATGTTGAACAACATTAATTATTTCATGCGCAAAGTTTGACGTGTAGCCAATGTTGCCAATCACGCGAATTTACATAATTTGACGCAATTTTTATTGAAAGTACGCCACATTGTTTTATTTTTGTAAACAAAACATTTTGTTTTGCTTTTTTTTTAAATTTTTATTTAAAAATCTGTGTTGAAACAAAATCGTGAAATAAAATTTAATAAAGAAATTTTACTGGCCGCTTGTGGTGCAGCAGAACAAGTTGTTGTAGAAGTTTGTGACAAATCACTAGCATCAAATAATATATCCTGTGATGAATCAAAACAAGAAGAACGGAGCAGTTGCGATGAACTGGTTCTGAAATTGCAATGCCGAAAATATTACTTTTGTTTTTTTACTTATAAATTTAAGTATACATATATACCTAGGTATGTATGTACATAGGAATCAATACTGTTACGTTTTTACCTTTTAAAAACGTTAAAAATATGAGTTCGTAGATTGCAAATAAAGTAAAAATAAATATGTTTTTGATTTAATAAATTCTTTATTATCTGCACAACTTTTGTGCCACTGTTCCAGTTTATTCCACGTATACAACGATAATTTTCACAATATGTGTTTGTCCGTTATACTACTCCGCTTACAACCTTTTTGTAAGCAACAACACTTGTTAGTTACCCTTTGATCACAACCTTTTTGTAAGCACAACACTAACAACTGCTTCCTTCAGACGCAACTTGTTTGCACTCAACCGATTGATTTATCGCTTCAACCAACGTAACGTCGTTATACACGACTAGCTTAATTCAAACTCCGTATACAACGTGCCGTCTGCACACACGACTGATCAACTCAAACTCTGAGCTCTGAATCCACGATAGATTTTAATTCTCAACCAACGTGACGTCGTCTTACACGATTCAATTCAAACTCTGAATTCTGAATCTTCCCTTGCTCGCTTTAGCTTGCCTTTTATATCACTGGATCATCAGTGTGATGAATGCCCTCGAAGGACGATGACGTCCTTCGGGAACAATCTAAAAATGTAAACAACTTGTGTTCATTTTTTTGTTGTTTCTTGTTTATATTCGAGCAGGTAGATTAGTTGTTGTTGCGTTATTTCTCTGTTCGCTATTTTATACTGCACATTGTTGTTTCTTGTTTACTTCTTTGTTCCCTTCATGTTGTTGTTGGTTATTTACGCCTTTTTATCCTTTATTCTTGTTTATTCATCAATCTTGTAAACAAGTGCTTTATTTTTGTTGGTATATTTTTTACTCATCCATTGATCACGTGAACAGTGCGCTGTTTTGTTTTTGGAGCTTTTGTTTATCATTTTATGCATGATCAAGTATATTGTGTTGTTTTTGGAGCTTTAGTTTATTATTTGAACAACACCATTTCCACTTTCGTAACAATACTTATGTTCTTAAATTTGATGTTTCCATTACGAATTCTAAATCTTCAGAAAACTTCCAAGGATCGTCACAGTCGTCAGATATTATTTCCAAGTCACGAGCACTACCAGATTTCTTCGGTACTTTGTGTCTTTGCCTGTAATAGCGATTGCTGTCAAGAATGCTTTTCCACTTTTGTCGGCAGGCATCATCTGCAGATAACTCTTGTTACCAGGTTTATTGATCTTATTTGCAATTTCTCTCCATGCGGCTTTCATGGCATTCCGATTGGAAAGCAGCGTGTCTGCTTTGTTCCATATAGGATTTTTTTTCTTTCCGGCTGATATTAGTTCCCGCTTTTCTACCGAAATTTCATCTTTTTGTTTTCTTGGTTGCTTTAAGTAAATATTTTTTTTCAAAAGGAAAACCATATCTGCTGTTATTGAAAATTCCACGTGAAACAATTGGCACTTT
This sequence comes from Sarcophaga peregrina, assembly GCA_014635995.1. Classification (NCBI taxonomy): domain Eukaryota; kingdom Metazoa; phylum Arthropoda; class Insecta; order Diptera; family Sarcophagidae; genus Sarcophaga; species Sarcophaga peregrina. Next base: position 59,370,798 of record CM025793.1, read on the forward strand.
AATTATTTCGCGGTAAGAAAAAAATGTTGTCAGAAACATTTCATATGTTTTTCACAAAATGAACAGAGTAATACTTTTGCAACATTTTTTCATGAAAATTTCATGTGATTTTTTTAACATGTATTTTGACAGCACTCCACTTGAAATTTTGAACAGAGTACTAGGCTTTATACTCTGATAACTACGATAATATTTGTTCGATCTGATCAAATGATGACTCAATATCTTTCCTAATAGCATTGTATCAAGTAAGCATTACACTTACATATGCAATACGACTAATTTAATTATACTCCTATATTAACTTTCATGAAATTTGTATGTGCTTTCGACGTTATCATTTGGTACTGTACTTCTAATACCCGTTAAATTCTGATTATTGTAATTTCCTATTATATGTATATTAATCCATTGGGCCCCGACGTTATTTAGAAGCTAACATATATGTATATGTATTGATGATAATCTTTATAATATTTGTAGACAGGGCATGGTCTCTGTGAGCTTAGTTAGTAGTGTGCTAAACTGCGAATGCGTGAGTTGTGGATTCTGGTCTATTCTTCTTGCTGTCTACTATTTAGATATAATAATATTGCAAAAAAAAAAAAAAATTATGAAAATTTCCAATAACACGAATGGCAACATTTTTGCGTTGACTACGCTATAGTACGAATAGATGGGCATTTTGTCTATTTGATAGTACGAATGGTGGTTTGTTATAAGAATTTTTGTTTTATTTATTATTTGAATGAAGTTTTCATTATGTTTTTATGTCATTCTTTCGTGGTCATCCACGTTTGGCGAAGTTATTGTGAAGTTTTTTTTTGTTTTTAACTGTCACAATGCTGCAAGCAAAACTATGTAAAAAGAGACAATTTCTTTACACGATAAATTAAAAATTATAGCAGATTCGGAAAATGAAACTTCGCCGTTTGAAATTTCAATTAAATATGTAATTCTCACGCGTATGTATTATCCATCACTGCATTTATCAACGTGCATACTATTTATGTATGTATGTTCGATTAATAGTTCGAGGGTGTCTCTTCAATAATTGTGAGTTTTTAAACCAGGAGCAAATATCCGATTTATTGCAGAAATACGTCATTAATGAAAAATCCATTACAACTTTGAAGGATTAAATTTTAATTCAAAAACCCTGCTAACAGAAGATACATGAAATTGAAATTAAAATAGAAACAATAACCTGCAATTAGCTTTTATTGTTGGTGTTTCCATTATAATTTTTTCCATTATAAGAAATTGCGTGACTTTGAGGAATTTATATTCACCGCTTTACAATTTAGCCTTGAATTTTTAAGTCTAACATATCGCATATATTTCTTATTCACTGAGCAGAACATGCAAAGTATACTACTCATGTATAAATATGTTTTAACCTTAAACAGATTTGCTTCAACATATTCAAAGCCCGATAAAAACGGATCGATTTCACAGAAATCTGAATTGATATTTGAATGTGTTCTAAAAATGGCTTTGATATTTTAAGTAATTCCAGAAAGTTTTACGTTTTAATATAATTTTGATTACCGATGCATAAACTATTTTTATCCGCCATGTTAGTTATGTTTTTTGTCGTTTTAACCCCTATAAGTGAATGTGTTCAATGAATTTATTTGGGAGGAAAAATCAGTTTGATCATCAATATGGTTTTTCTTATCACATTGTTACGTTTATAGAGGTTTTAAAAGATTTATTTTTCAGTAATTACGAACATTATGATTAAAATAAAAAAAAATATATTATTTATATTGATTCTTATTTGTTTTCTTTTATTTAAATAAATCCTTCGTTTATTACATGAACAACAGTACTCTTTAACTGATAACACTGCGCTATTGATATATTGCATTATCGATATTATGCGCAAGCCTTTTTAACAAAGTTCAAACTTTCCAGTCGTATTCAATGCCACTTGCTTAACACGTAGTTGTTAATACAACTCTTGATTACAGACTTACATGTCAACACAGACTGACTAATTACGTCTGCATGTTACATAATGTAACAAATGTACTGATGAACATTGGTGATAGCAGTGATGTATATTAAAAAAAAATATCGTTGTTTTCTGTACACTGATTTTTGATTTTGCGACAAGAAGCGAAGTATAATGTTTCATAGAGGTAGTACTAAGTTCCAGACGAGTACGAGTGTACTTCCCTCAACCTATATAGGGTATCCATGTAATATTTCCGCCATTTCATTGCCAGTGAGAAAAACTCCCCGTTATTACTTCAAATATTTTCTCCTTAGAAGAATTGATTTCACATAGGTTTCCAGTATGTATTCCGGTTACTCGTTCTCTTCATAAGGAAATCTTCATATTAAGCTTTAATCGATTCCTATTATAAAGTACTTACCTAATACTTGTTGAGACTACAATGCGCGTTTATTTGGGCTGGATGCTATGCAGTGGCTACTTATTGTATTTATAACATAAATCTATTCTCATTGGAATTATCTGCCAAAGGTTTATATTGACTCAAACCCGTAAGGATTGGGAACACAGTCCTTCTCTTTTCATTTTCCATTTAAAGAATATACTATATAAATTCGTCTTCCTAGTCCACCGATAAATTCCGGCATCATCAGCGTGTAATGTACCAGCCTTAATCTGTCTACTTATTGCCGCAAGTTCCCTCATGACCAGAAATTCTACTTCCCTTATCAATCAGATTTAGTTTTCTTAGGCAGTGCCATTCTAGTTTCTAGTCAAATTAGTAGGAATTAATCACTCGGATGGCGCCCTGATTGTTGGATCGTATTGTTATGTCCTGTTCTCTGTGCGGTTCCAATTGAATTTAAATAAATTTACACGTCATAAGATAGTGTCTGTTATCAGTTTACGCGGGTGCTTTAATAAGTTTATGATCCCTTGATTTTAGAAATTAGTTTAACTTGCCGCCAGTTAGCTGTCGAAATTTTCGGCAATTATTCTTTCAAATAAATTTTCTACATTGTGTTTGATGATCGAGGATTAGAAGTTGAAAGAATGTAAAAGCCAGTGGAAACAATTTTGAATGATCATTTTGGTATGAGAAGAATTTTTGCAAGATGCGTTCCATGTTCGGTTGCAATTAACCATAACACAATCGTTGTGTGAGTTTCGCAGGAGTGTTTGGCTTTGTTCAAACAAGCTGGCCCTGTATCTTTTGATTATTTCTCACTTTTGTATCGATATGTCGGAACTTTAAAATGCAGGTCACCACTTATGTATAAAATTAACACACATAACATAAGTCGTGTGAGAAACTAGGTCAATAATCCTGACTGAAAGCTTGTAATGACCAATTATGAGATTATCAATTATGAAATTAGAGAAAATTCGTTCTTAAAAAATGTCGAACAATTTCAGAGATAAATGATATTGTTTCAAAAGAACTTGTTATAAGTACACACATAGTTGGCCATTATAATCTTTCAGTCAGGATTACAATGTGAATATCATTATTCATGTTGTGTATGTTTTTTTAAATTACTCACCTACCTTTAGTTATTAAACTTAGTTTTAGGATGACTTCATTATATTAATGTTTTTTAACACTTTTTTAAAACAAGGTTTTTTTGCAAAATGAATTTGTGAACTTTACTCTCGGGAAAGTAGCTTCTAACTGAACACTGTCGCCGTTGGTTACCAACCAATTAGCTGTAAGCTTAAACAACAAATGAGGCTATATTTTTACGAAAAAATAAAAAAAAAATATTTAAAATTGCGGTAGTTAGACACTCATAAACACAATGTAGGTTATAAGCAGCATCGGGGGTTAAATAATTGGCCAATTCACACAAGCCGTTGTATGCTTGTTGTTGATAACTTTCATGTCAAAATTCGATACACTTCTACACATTTTTTCAAATGTTTTTCAAAAGTTTTTTTGGATTCGGGCTATCAAATTGTTTGGAATACAAAATACGCAATGCAGCATAGCATTGAGCGTTCTCAAACAACCAATTGTATTCAACATACACGATACAAAGTCGTGTGAATTGCCTAAATATTGCGACAGGATGGATGAACTGTATAAAATTTGTTACCTACCTACTAGGGATGCCAATCGGAAAATCTCGAAAATTGATATACCGGGATTATTGGAATTCAGAAATCCCAGGATTTTTTCAGCATGCTGCATTAAAATTTATGCTAAATGAAATTAGAGCAATCAATTATAGTCTTGCTAAAGATTTTTATAAACCACTTCGCAAAATAATAGAAGAAAGAAGGCATATGTATTCACCTTTACTAACTTTTCTTAAAAATCCAAATAAAGAGACTGATTTTGATAAAGACTTCGATGTAACTTTAATAACATCTGAATTAAAGGCATTAATCCTACGTTTTTCAAAAGGTCCTGAAAAAAATTCTGTATCACTCGGCTTCAATAATAGCAAGTCAGATGGGAATAAACATAAAAAGTTATGTGATGCTATGGAATAATAAAAAGCCCTATAAAATCAATTAATAGGATTACTGATTTGGATACTCAATTGTCCAAAGAAATATATTTACCTACATCAAGATGTGGTAGAGGTGAATATTTACAAGCTGCATATGGCTATCTTGGAACAATTTTACCAATAAGCGAGGCAGCGTATGTTGACAACGAAATTCAGATTTCAGATGGCACGTTAGTTGCATTAATCTTTTTAAAAAATTATTTAAAAGAATGATATCCTTATTTTGGAATCCAAATAATTTTCTTAAAAGTAATGTATTTGTGTATGCATGAATTATATTTGTTAATTTACGCTTTTTTGTTATTCTTTTTTTTATATATTTTATTTTAATAGACATATAATTCTGTTATAATTGAAATATAAATGAAATTATTAATAAAATGTATTTTTTTTATTATTAAGAGAAAGTCGCGAAAACCCTTGGATTTTACGGGATTTTTGGGTCCCGAAATATCTCGGGATTTCGGAATCGGGATTACGAAAATCCGAATCCCGGGATTTTTAAAAATCAATTGGGTTTGGCATCCCTACTACCCGTCTGCCGTTTCCGTTGTTTAAACTTTTGCTTCTCTGTTGTGTTTTTCTTGTGTACATTTGTTATTAATGTCATTGCATGCCTTAAGGCGGGAAAAAATGTTGTTTTTCTGTGCAATTATTTGCCCCTTATGTATTGCAATCAAACCTGAGTTGGGTTGCCATCTGACAACGAAACTCAAATAAAAGTTCATACATATTCACCCCTATTCTGTGTTTCGATTCGAATCGAAATTTTCTCCGTTGGGCAATTTTAGTATTCTGCGTTTCGATTCCGCTCAGTTTCTATCGATTGTATGTATTCTGCATTACGATCGGAGCTCCGTTTCTCTCAGTTGTTTTTTTGTTAACGGAGGTATTTTCTACTTTTGTTTTTTTAAGGAAAAAAGTGAAAAAATGTAAGTGTAAAATTAAAAAAATTCAGAGACGATTTAAATAAAAATTATTATTATAATTTTTTTATTTTAAATTGTTATTTTGTATACTGGAATATTAGTGTTTTGTTATGTATGTATGCAGGTTAACAACAACAACACCGGAGCAGTAGGAAAAATTGGCAAATTTATGCAAAACTTTTTTTACTTTTTTCTTTTTTTTATTTTATTTCAATATTTTTATTTTATTAAATTTATAAACAATTTACTTTATTATATACTTGTTTTATTAAATTTGACATTTGTTTATGAAAATGATAAAAGCTTGTTTATTCTGCTGTTTCATTTTCACATTCCACATTGACACAATTGATTCTGTAAACATTGTAATCATCTTCTTATTCTTTCGATTCCGTTTTTCTGCAGAATACCAATTTTCGATCGTAACGGAACTGAATGCGGAGACGTAATCGAAATGCAGAATAGGGGTGATTATGTATGTCAACCACAGCTGCCAGATTTGACGATTTATCGTCATTTTGACGATTTTGGATTTATATAATTATTTTGGCGATACTTGAAAATTAGAAATTTACATAATTTTCTTGACTTTAGTACATTAAAAGGCTCTTTATTTTAAAATACCCTTAACTTCTAAATTACCTCGTAGTTAAGCATAATTTACCATTTGCCGTTACCGACCATTTTTAAAGATTCTAATATAGCTTCTTATAGTACCATCGGAAGAACAAAGACAAGTCCATTATTTTTTTTTTCGTAGAGGATGAATGGAATTGTGTTTGGAACTAGGAAAATATGTTACAGGAAGAAAGAAATAGGGCAATATTTATATAGGCTTAAAGATCTTTGACCTCTGAAGGAATTGAGTTTTACATATGAATAGTCCTACTAAAAAACGACATTTCTTTGTAATGCAGTGTGCGATCTAGTGGCCAGTCAACCACATACGGATGTGGAGGCCGAGAAAGACGAGTATTACCTAGGAATACATGATTCGTGAAAACAAGTCCCTTTATTTCCCTCAAGCAAAAGCGTTAAAACAACAAAAATATGTTAAAAAAAGCTTTGCGATAAGGAATAGATACTGACTGCGATATAGTAATGTGAAGCGAAAAGTGTTTTTCCCGTCTTGAAGTGTCGGCGTTGTAGGTCCAACTACATCCTATCGGTGGCCATTTATCGAAGCAAGATTGATTAATGCTTTCCGAAGATACATACATATGTAAATAATTGGTCATTACTACCCCTTAGTCGGGATTACGACCTAGTTTCTCACACCATTGATGTTTTATATGTCACTTTTACACATGGGTGGCGTCACCCATTGAGGAGGAAATATCTCATTTTCTTCTTTCACATTAAGTTTAAAATAAATTACACATGTCGGGTCTTATGCCAATGTTCGTACCTTGTTAAAAGGCATACTACATGCGTACATATGTATGTATAAAGAGATTATTATTTACACTATTTTTACCTGGGCGAACTGACTTAAATATCTGTTCAATACTTTCGAAATTTAAAAAATATTCGGAATTCAGATGATGTGCTCTTGTACTCGAGAGGAATTAAGACATCAAGTTTATTTCTTTTGTATTTGTTTGTTTTTCGATAAGGGAATGTACACCACAATTGTAACAATGCTTCTGATCAATTGTAGAATCGAAAAAAGCTTTACCCAAAATAGTATTACGACACTTTTTAATGCTTGCTATTATCATTTTAACAAAATATGGCGACAATTTCTTTTATTTTATAGTTCATATGTAGGTCACAAAATAAAATATTTGTTATATCATATACACTGGCGAGCAAAAATGGATACATTATGTATTAAAAAAATATAAACCTTATATTTGTACTTTATTTATTAAAATAAAAAAATTAAAAATAATCCATATGTTAAACATTTATTTAGACTATCCTCTAATTAAAACAAAAACTTTTCAGTAATAAGGACTGCGCAAAAAAAATGGGTCTACTTTTAAGCTTATAACTTTTATCATAATTGAAAAAAATTATGCAATAGCAGAAATAGGTTTTTAAAAATGGGCATCCAACAAGAATGTCGTAAAAAAATAATTGAAATTTTCAATGAATAACCGCGCCGCTTACAAAAAACGATTGCTAGGCTCGCAGGTGTGAACCAAAAAACAGTTTCTAAGGTAAGAATAAAACAATGTAAGGAGTCTTGGAGTATTGAGAGAAAGCGTAGTATTGGAAGAAAAAAAGGATTTGCCGACCAAAACAAAGCAAGTAAAATAATACGTATTTTTCTAAAACACCCTAACATGTCTGAAAGAAAAGTAGCTCAAAAAGTTGGATGCCCTGAGACCCTGGTCATAAAAAAATTGTATACACAAAAGAATTCAAATATTATTTACTTCAATTAAAATATAAAACGAAAAAAATGCGCCACTTAGTTTTATTTCTATAACAAAAAGTGTAAGTCCAGTTTTTTTCGTGCGCACTTTTCGAATTTTGCTCGTTTCGTTTCAAATGAAAAATTCAGTATTTTGTCCTTAATCCTTTATTCTTTATTACTGGTTGAATGCGTTTTGGTAAGCTTTCTACCAATTTTTTAATGGTTTCGCTGTTTATACTTTGCCACTCTGCCTGAATTCTTAGCCACAATTCATTAAGGGTACTTGGAGGGTTTTCATAATGTGCCAGTTTTCGTTTTACAATTGACCACAAATTCTCGATCTGACTTTGTACAGGCCATTTCAACAATTTACAAAAATTTTTACAATTTCCTACTTACTGCAATAAATACAGAAAATATTAGATTTAAAATATATTGTTAAGATTATGTAACCATTTTTGGTCGCCAGTGTAGTACTATTAAGCGACCGAACGAACACTAAACCGTCTCCCAAAGCCATTTTTGAAGAGATTGAATTAAATTAATTTAAAAAACATCTAAACAATCTGTTTCATTAATATTCCCATAACCAAAGACAAGGTTGCCTCCTTCACTAGCACGTATTGATACGCGAATAACAATATTCCCAAATCCATATGTACGTATGCGCACTTATGTTGCGTATACGTAATGTTACGTTTTTGAACGCAATATTAAAAATTATTGATACAAAGGAGTGGCCATCAAGTTAACCAGATTTTAATCGCATGACAGATATGTGAGGAATGCTATCAAAGTGGGTTTTCGCTGATTTGATGAAATTTTAATTTAATTTGGGGGTAAATTGATGTAAATACTACCAATAAGTTAATCAGTAGTGAGAAGTAAATAGAGTGATCTTATAAATATGAAATGCTGTATAATGGATTATGTAAGAGAACTTACACAACAACAATAATAAAGTGTATATAATTCAAAAAAAATCTAATCGATTTAAGTCATATTTTGAGAGATATTTAGAAACTAGAAGTGATCTTATAAATATGGCAAGCACTATACATGTGTATATACATATCTTACGTACAATGTCAAATATGGTTTGTGAGTCGGCTGAAAGAAATCTAGAAAAAGTTATTTTTATTCGAATGGTATACCCCATTACCATGTTTTTATTAGCCTAGCTGTTCACATTGAAGTGAAATTTTTCTTTCGGTAAATTTAAACTTCAATTCAATCTATTAAGCGAATCAATTTTCCGCACTTTACGAAAGATAAATTTGACCACAAAAATGAAATTTGATTTAAGCTTTGTGTAAAAGGTTATTTTGCTGAAGTCGCCGTAGTCTAGTAGTTAGTTTGTTGGCTTATTAGACCTACACCAAGGGTTTGAGCCCCAGGCCAGACATCAAAACAAAACACAAAAAGTATTTCTTTTACAATTTCCTTTCAGCAGATTTCTGGCAAAAACTCTTAGAGTAAATTAACCTGCAATGAAAAGTTTCGTAGTCAACTTTTAACTGTGGGTCTCACCACTCATGTATAAAATTAACATACAAAACAAACAAACGGTGTGAGAAACTAGGTCAATAATCCTGACTGAAGGGTTGTAATGACCAATTATGTATGTATGTTATTTGCTATAATGATCATTAATTAATTCGAATTCAATTTCTACATTTCGTATTACTTTTAAATTGTATGCCTTTAACGAATCAAATCCGATGATTGTGGATGTAATTACCGAATGCTGATCCACTTCCCAGTTTGTTAAGGCCGTTACTCGAGCCAGTGTCCATTCTCGCATTTTGTTTTGACGAATATCAGACGGATAAAGGATGCCGATTATGATGAGAGTTCAGACGTACTTCTGGTTTCAGCGTTCGAGTAGTTTTGAAAAGTTATTTGTCTTAATAATTTTGTTGAAGCTTACCATGTTTATTGTATCTATAATGTATTTTAGTATCTATAAACAAAAGTAAAATTAAATACACATGTGCGATATGTATTCACCAAAAAAATAAAATTTAATCATTTTCAAATTATTTTTTATTCTCTGTTTTGTCCGATTACAGCAGTTCCAACATTTAAAGGAACATTTAAGACAAAAAATAGCATTGAAAATGAAACCAGAATTACAGTATTAGAGTATTATTAGTGATTGTACTGTATACATTTATTTAATTTTTAAATCTCTTAGGAAAACAATACATCATGGAAAAAAATTGTCTCTATTCTACAAATAAAAAAAAAAAAAATTAAACCAAACGCAGTGCCGTTGACTTCTTAATTCTACAAATTGTTTCTGTTGTGACACAAATCAAACAATTTGTGAAAATTATACATACAGTTGTGTTCAAAATAATAGGAGTGCCCTTCATTTAAAAGCAAAGTTTAAAATTAAGAAAAATGAAAGAGTAAATATCAAGTTTTTTTTGACTTAAAATTTATTTCTAATTCATTTTCTAATATTTTAACATTTAACTATTCAGTTAAAACTACGATAACAAAAAATATTTCATGTTAATAAAGATTACTCTCAAAATTAATGGTTCAAAATAATAGTAGTGTTAGCACACAACCTAATAAGTTTTAAACAAAAGTCTCAATAGTTTGATATTATCTTAAAATAGTAAAGCTATTTCAGTATTTGGTTGAATAACATTTGTTTTTAATGACTTCAGCATATCTACGCGGCATTGAGTCAATAAGATCTTAGCATCTGTTTAAAGGATCCGCTCACTGTGATCCATAGTTCATCGGCATTTGAAGGTTGTAGAAAAGCATACTTTTTATCATCTTCCCATAGACGTTCTATGGGATTAAGGTCAGGAGACTACGCTGGCCACTCTATAGCCTTTACTCCATTAACCCGAAACCACTAATTTGCCAATTTACTGGTGTGTTTCGTGTCATTATTTTATTGGAATATTCATTTCTCTCAAAGTGCCGATATAGACGTTCCAATCCATTATGTCTCTAATTGCATGTTTTGGGTCTACACCATTATATGAAAAGCTTCCCCATATCATTAGCTTTACACCACCATGTTTAACAGTCTTTTGTGTATACTGAGCTTTATATTTGGGTAGTAGTTTAACATACTGTCTAGACCCAGTGCCACCAAATAAAAAATTTCGCTTTCGTCGGTCCACAGTATGTTTCTCCATATTTTTTTCGGACATTTGATATGTTCATGGGCAAACTTTAAGCGTACTGCTAAACGCTTTTTTTTTTGTTAGCAATGGCACCTTTGTGGGCTTTTTGCGAATAAATTGTTGTCCATCAGACGCCTACGAATAGTATGGCCACATACGGCAATATTTAGATCCTTATGAATTTTTATGAAGACGCCGAAGAATTTATTTTGCTGTATCGCACAATTCGGCGGTCATCGACAGTAGATTTTTTGCCCTGGCGCTCACGTGTTTCAGCCTTTTTCTTATATTTTAATGCATTTGTGATCATTTGATCGGAATAACTTAAGATTTCCTTAATTTCTTTGTAAGTTTGACCATTTTTTCGAAGAGCTTTAATTAGTTCTCTCTATTCTTCAGTAGAGTGCTTTCGTCGTTCAATTTCATCGCAAATATTAAAGTTATTTCGACATTCTTTTTTGTATTTTATTTCTTATAAATCGTTGTAACTACTATTAAAATATATTATGTTTTGCAAATTGGTACAATAAAAGTTTTTAACTTTGAAAATATTACATGGTAGCACTCCTATTATTTTGAACACAGCTGTATGTACCTTTATATCTCTGCATCGTTGATTTCGTTTGCTTATGCTCTTGTCTGACGTACATACATTCAATGTGGTCTATGCAGAAACACATATTTGGATCGCTTTAAAACGGTAATTTTCCAAACCATTATGTATTGATGCCTTCCTACTAGTATGAATGGATGTATGTGTCCATGTTTATTTTTGTCGTTGTTGAAAATATTGGTTGTTCGTAATAGTTAGGTTTGAATTTAAACCCAAAATGAAACGCCTTTTTTGTTAAATTTGAAACGAGCAAATATGTTTCGTCTCGCAGTCCTTTAGGGAATTTACATTTACTCCACTAAGAAAATTGTGCATACATCGAAGAAAATTACAGTGCGAGATTTACTATTCAAATTATCAAATTAAACATTTGCAAACCATCTTACTACTGTTTTACTAATTACAGCGAAACACAAAAGTTTTCAATAGATTACGATACTTTCTTATCGTTTGTATAATAGAAAAGAAAAAAATTTCACACTAAACTTCCAAATATTAAGCCATTTTTGTAAGAACCTTTTCAGAAATAATGTGATTTTATTAATAGCTCGTGGAATCTCTATAGTATTCCTTAATTTCATGAGGTGTATTTCATCGGGAAAACATCTGCAAACGATTTGTAACCGAATTTTTTTGAACACCTAATATGCAATAACACATATGTACATATGTATACGCCTGGAATATAAAGATGTATGCAAACACTTTTTAATACCTATGTAAAGTGAATTCTTAAATTTTACAGTAAATACCTATTTTAAGAATATGTATGTTGTCTTAGATTTTTACTGTAAGATTGACAGTTAAAGTGTGATAAGTTTTGTTCTCCTTGTTTATAATGAAAATCAGTGTGTTAAACTCAAGACAATTGAATTTCAATTACAGTAAGAAGAATAATTTCTGTATATGACGCTCTTGCAAATTTTATTTAATTGACGGTAAACATTATATCATCTTTCTATAAATTGACATAGTGTGTATTTATTCTATAAATATTAATTTTTTATTCAGTATAATATTTGTTTTTGTCAGATTTTGTAATTAACAACCCATCATATTGTTTGTGTATATAAAATGTGACTAAAAACTTGCATTTGTCAAATTTTCTTTTATTTAAATTAAACAATTTGTTATATATGATCCAGGACTTAACAACAAGTGCAAATAATAAAATCGTTTTGTCAATGGAGCAGTAGGCAACTAACCACGATTTATGTACATCGAAAGTCATCTTCAAGGATAAGTACAATTTTTTATTGAATATGTATTGTGAATAAATTGTTCATTTTGGGAGCAAACTACATGAAGGTGTGGTTTTTGCTCTGGCCTTGTCTTCGGTATACATATGTATATTTCTTTAAAAACACATCTGGAGAGGCTATCAATGTCAACGGCAACCACAAGTCAACTGTCAACTACAAGTCAACTGTCACCTACAAGTCAACTGTCAACTACATGTCAACTACAAGTCAACTGTCAACTACATATCAACTACAAGTCAACTACCGTAATCACATTGGATATTCTACACGAGGAAACGTGATCTAAACTGTCCGCCCAGACCGTGCCATTTGATCCAATTAGTGTTTTTCCTATTGGGTTGCAGATGAATGCGAAGAGAAACCTTGTTAGACATTTAAAAGTTCTCATTTTTCTCACGAAATGGTATCAATAGCAATAGCTCTTTCAAACGAACAAAAATTTTGATGATATTTCACACATACAGTGGCTCCATCGCATAATCAGACAAGCATTAGTCTGATTTGTATGGGCTTAAAACTTAAAAAGAATATATTAAATATATGTTTTTTTTGCTTTTATTTACACTCTATATTACAGACTTTCGGATTAATAAAAAAAATAACAATTTTTAATTTAATTTTTCATGATAACGGTAATTTTATAAAGAAAAAGGAAATTTACTCAATTTTGTGCGTTCAACGCATAATCGGACAAATAAGAGCACCATTGCTAAAAATGACAAAAGACAACAATTAATACTTTGTGGCATATCCGTTGTTCTCAAGAACGGCCTGTAAACGTTTTGGAATTGATTTTGCCAAATTGTAGCGTACCGCAGGTTCTATGGAGCTTCACGCTTCCAGTAAAACAGCCTTAAGCTGATTTAAAGTTTTAAATTGTTGTCGGTATACTCTTCTAGCTAATTATTCCTAAAGACGTTCAATTACGTTGAGATCTAGGCTCTGCGCAGGTGTTGTTATAAGTTTGGAGCAATTTTGCATCAACCAAAGCTAACATATTCGAATAAATATTGAGAAGAACATTTTTTTTTTGAAAATTAAACAAAACAATTGTTCCCCCTATACCGCTTGAAAAACTATTGTCTTCTACAAAGGAAAAGCTTCGAATGAAAGGATTCGCTTTAAATAAATGGAACTAGTAATGTTCATCAGGCGATAGAATGTTGCGTAATGTGTATTTCTTATGCAGTCATACACTAGGGTATTCATGAAGCATATATCTTCGTCGAAAATCCAAAAGTACGTAACATCTAAAAAATCAATATCGAGTTTTTTATTGATTATGATTCGTGAGGTTATGTAACATATCTCTACCAATTTTTAGATTTTTGCTACCAAAAATAACATTTTTATATCAATAATTCAAAATGTTTCTATATATGAAGTATTTGTTATTTTATAACTTATTTTGCTTCTTCCTATAAAATTAGAAAAATGTTTGTTACGTACTTTCGAATTTTCGACGACGATATGTACGTACATATTCCCCATATTATAAATTAAATTTTTTAAATACATTCGTTGCACAGGTGCTGGTGGATATAAAGATGGCTATAGGACGAGGCGGGCGGCCTATACAGAAGAATCAGAAACCATACTATGCCACCAGGTTTATGCGATGACAGAATGTTTGACCTGGACCAGGTAAACTTGACAAATGGAGATTTGAATATATTATCAGTGAATTTAAATGTCATTTAGAGTAATACATAGATACATAATTCGTCATTACAATCCTTCAGTCAGGATTACGGCCTAGCTTCTCACACCACTCATGTAGTGTGCGTTAATTTTATAGGTGAGTGACGGGACATTCAGTGTAGTGTAATAATAGCTACAAAGTAAACTAAACTTGGTAAACTAACGCGACTCGAAACGCACTAGAAGAGTTTTATTTTATAATTGATTTCTTTAGGGAAAATATCCCTTCTTTTATACTAAGTTTTGGGTGATTTAGTGTTCCTAAATCAGCCGCTTAATTTTAATACTTTTTGTATTTACTTAATGCTATTACATTGGTTTGCACTTATGTTCTATAATATTATATTAGTTTGTGTGTATTTATTATGCGACAAGGGGGTGCAATCTGACATTGTCCTCATGCAAAAGTCATAATTTTCACAGTGAAGTGTGAAGAGAGCCACACATGATCACAAGAACTGAAGAATACAACAACAACATACAACAAATGATGTGATAGTATTAACGACTGTAAAATCATGCTACATCAGCTTATTGTCGACTCCGGACGACAGATTGTTTGAGGAACTTCTTTATGGTGGGAAGAAATATTTTTTTCATATTTGGGAACCGGGGTTTACGTCTAAAAAGCCAACACACCACCTACTAGACTACGACGACTTACATTTAGAGTAATGGCATACGGAAATATGGAATCAAGAACTGTATTGCAATGTAGTGAGGAGGTTAACAATTACTTCAGGCATGCCATGAAAATAGGAAGAGAATAAACTGACTAATAGCGCAAGAGTAACATTAAAAAACAGAGCGCACTGAAGAACAGGCTAAAAAATATGCTGAAACATCGCATTTGTATGAAATTTCACTTTACTAAAATAACTCCACATAACCCTGTGACTGCTCTCAGATGGGGCACGTGATTAAGGCATCGAAACTATTAGACACTTTTTGTGTAATTGCCCAACTTTGGTAACGCACTTAACCAGACATAATCCATCCTATAGGAGTGAACTGGAGGCAGATAAGAACTCTTGCACAAAATTCAGACTTCTCATAGTAAATATGGTTGGTATCCATATGGTGAACTCACATTAAGTCTCCTTGATGTCTTATATGTATGTAAAGAGCATTTCTACAATATATTAACAATTCTAACAAATTCATTGTTTCCTTACACTGTTCTGAAATGAAGAAATGAAAGGTCCAATGAACAACGAAAAGTTCAAATATTTTCAATCAATAACTGTTTTGCTGTTTATAATCGCATGTTCGTATTACGGCAATTTCAAAGTCGCACTAAACATACGAGAACATGCAGTAATTTTATTAGCAATTGAGTTTAAATAGAGATTTTCTTAATTTTTATGAAAATGATAAATTTTACATTTTCGTACACATTTAGAATATGTCCTGTGCATTATTGTAAATGTGTAATGATAATATACATATTTACATATTTTTCTTCATAATCGATTTATTTATTTAAATTCCGACAAATATTAATTGACTGGAATAATTGAAATTATAAAAAAAACTAGAAGAAACGTATATTACAAATGAGGTGGCAGAGAATATGAGTTATAGTTGAAATAGAATTATTAAACGATAATTAAAATACAAAAAAGAATGCGGAATACCAAGTATTAAATTATTATATCTTATTACAGTCAAACTCGGTTATAACAGACTCCGTGGGACCATAAAAAAATAGTTCGTTATAGGCAAAGTTCGTAATAAACGGGGTGAAGTCATAGAACAAAAAATATAAAATACAAAGAATTTTTTTCATTTGTAAAAAACAAAAAGTATTTTTTTTTATTAAAAACCAAAAATTTAAATGTTAATTCTTTTTGTCTAGCTGCTGATTAAAGATACTGAGTTATAATTTAATGCTGCTATATTAAATAAAAGTAAAGACTATTGCCACACTTCAAAGTTTTTTCTGAGGGTTCGTTATAAAAAAGGTAAAATGTATGAAATTTAATTACTGGGACCATTTGAGTTAATTCCTTTTAACCGAGAATTCGAGAATTTTTTGTATGAAAATTGATATTAAAACGTTGGGACTTGAAAATATGTACGTAATAACCAAGAATTCGTTATAACCGAATTCGTTACAAACGAGTTTGACTGTATTAGGTTTCTTGTGTAAATTTATTATGAAAGAGTTTAAGTAAATCCTGGACTTTTTTTACTATTTGCTTCTTACCCGTTTGACAGCTACGCGGCGCAAAAGCGCTGCATTCATTTGTTACGAAGATCGCATTTTCGCCGCGAATTTCAGTGTAAAACTTTAGTAAAAAAACTAAAATAAAATCAAAAGACGAGAAGACCCTATACATAGGTTATTAGAAATTTGTACATTTTTTTTATTATAATAATTAATTGTAGTCTTCGAGCAGTTATCGAACGTTATTGCTAGAATCTCTTAACAGACAAACGGTTAAATGGCACAGCAACATAGCGGCCAGATTTGACGATTTATCGTCATTTTGCGGATTTTGTGCCACGAAAATATCATTGACGATTTGACGATTTATGCCCTTATTTTGACGAATTTTTTTATTATTTATTCTTTACTTTATTACAGCAAAAGTCTGCTTAAATTTTGTATATGCTTTGCAATTGTTACTATTGCAACTTTAAGTTAGTAATAACAAGGAGTAAATTATTATGTTTTTAAGTTATTCGCGAACGTCTGTGATGATTGTTCTGTATTTTATGTCTTTTTCATCCCTTAAAAGTAAAAAAAATTAAAATTAAATTATGCACGAAGGGCGTTCCACATACGAATAGTCCGACTAAAGAACGAATTATGTCGACCACATACGTGTGTTGTGGTGGCGATAGAATGATGCTCCAATGAATCAGTTCAGTTCGTTACCCTACCGTCGTTAACGAACAACATCGCCCTCTACTGTATGCGGTCGATACGTCACCAATCTGGTGGTATAAATTGTAACATCAGATGAAGTGAAGTATTTCTTGCAAGGTTTTAAGAAGCTAAAAAATTTGTTGTTTCCAGTGGACATAGAATTTTCATTCTGAGTTTCTTACTCCCTAATACTAACATCACCCCTACATTTAGATTATGCAATATTATCACTTCGCTTATTCGTTCAAGCAACACTGGGATACATTTTTTAAACCTTAAACAATTTTTTTCTGAAAATAATGCAAAACTCCTCAATTTTTTAAAAATATCAGAAATGAAAATGAGGTAGGCTACCATACTTAATTTCCAGGCTTGATCAAATTTAAAAAAAAAAAGTAATACACAGTCTACAGTTAATACCGTGAGAGTATTAAGCCAAGTTAATTAAATTTGGGACTTTTAAATTTTTATATACATTGACTTAACTTTATATTTAATCATTTATTTTTCTCAATATTTTTTTTGGCGATTTCCATGAATTTCTTTGACGATTTCCATAAACTTCTTGACTATTTTGACGACTTTTTTTCTAATATTTGACGATTTCATCCTTCTTTAATCTAGCAGATATGCACAACAGGTATCTGACGGTTGAGTTGTATCATCTATGTTCGATTGCGGACTGTATGAGGGGTGAATTAACACGGGAAAAGGAGTCTTCAGTTCCTCCAATAGGGATTAATATGCTACTAAAAAGACGGCAAAATTAGCAAGATTCCGATGCATAAAAAATAACCAAACAAATCACTTTCCTTTTTTATATAAAATTTTTTTGTTGTTCACAATATTTCATTTATTATTTATTTATGGCATTTTTCTTTTACACAGTGATTCAAAACACTATTTTATTATTATTTTTAATTTATTAACTTTACACTTAGAATGGCCGAAATCCATCAATTCCAAAATTAATTAATTTAATTAAAATTAAATGATCCTTATGGATCCAACCAACGAAAGCGATAGAACACAAAAATTATACAGACTAAAGGACTAAAATTACATTAAACTACATTGCGATGTTAAAAAACAGAAAGCTTAAATATAATATAGCGCTCTCTGTTGATAACTTCCCATTATTCAAACAATCCTGTTTATGTCACCAGGAATGGGAAGTGTGGATCGTCAGACATAAACACACTATTATTTTTGTGGAACCTGATTATCGCGTGATTTGAAAAGAGAATTGAAAAAAACGACTCCATTCGAACTAGCATGCCTTTGATGAACTATTTCAGAATCAGAAGTACTGTGAATGATATATGTTTACAACGATTAAATCCTATCACTAGGATTTTCTATTTCTGATGGGATAAAGTGTTTAAAGCTCAAAGAAGAATATTTTCCTAAAATCTGTATTGAATAAGAGTTTGTTCCTGTATGAGTTCCTAAAAGAGTAACGAGAAACATAAATATCTGCGTACAAAAAAGAATAAAAAAGACCTTATTGGTAACACGTTTCGCTGATATTTGCTTTCAAATTGTTGAGCTGCTTAGTTTTTTAAATTATTTTGAACACTAAAATTTGTCCAAACTGAATCTAAGCCCTAATTGTAATATTTTTTTAAACCGACAAATTTGGCTTGTTATTGAAATAAAAATTCGTTAATTGTCAGAAATTTGAATTTTACAAGAAAAAAATTAATAATTTATGAAAATATCAATTTACTTATTGAAGATAGGGATGCAACATCGTTGAGAAAACAACAACATCGATGGTAAAAAACATCGGTGATCGATACATGTTTTATTTTCACAAAAATAAATACTAAAAAAAAATATTATTTAAAGGAATCACTAAATTGTTTTTATCAAAAATTATTTAATAATTCATTTTATTTATAATAAAAAGCAAAACAGAACGGCCTCATAGGCTAAAAAGCAAATTGTATACGCACATACATATATTTCCACAGTTATTAATTAGTTGAACAAATAATTTATAAATTTTATAAAAGATGAAATAATTTTTGTTTTAATTGAAATTGAATCATTTTGAGATAGAGTTAAGTGTTAAATGGCTTTGAAAACTCTAGATTCCAAAAGTCTTTTTCTTTTTTGTGTTATTGTTTCAGCAGCTTCCGAATATTGGGCACAGAAGTAGCAACAATTGGGAGATATTGAATTGCAATACGCGAAAGTTTTGGAAACAAAGATTTCATGTCCTCCCAAAAAATTATTGCGCCGCTTTTTATTGGTGCCTGCGGGGATGATAGCTACATTTGTATATCCATTCCGCTAATTCATATTTTTATGGGTTAACAGTTTGTGGTATTTCCAAATATCAGATTGTAAAGCATTTTCGTCATCATCAGATGTATCATTATTGAAAGTTGTAGAAGAGTTAGAACCATTATTTTATCGAAGGTATTTACTAAGGTAACTGACTACTTTTTCTTTGGCCATCGGCATAAGTCGATGTATCATTATTAAACGCCGATGTATCGTTATTAAACGCCGATGCACCGTCTATAAGAACATCGTAATTTATGCGTAAAACATCGATGTATTTCTAATTGGAGATAATAAAGTTGGCGAATCAAGTATTTTTACTAAATATACTTTTAAAAATTCGATCAAATTTAAACAGCTAAAGTTTACTGACCTGATGAGTTGGATAGCTACTAGGTCAAGAATCCCAAAATAGTTTTCGTTACGGTCGGGTAGCCCTTAAAACCGGCGACATAGTCGACGATCCTAACGTTTTATACGAGCCATCGAAATTTTCTATATAAATTAAGAAAATTTCGAATTTTCTATATAAATTAAGAAAATTTCGATAAAATTTAAAAAGATGCGGTTTTCTGACCTAGTAGGCTGGATAGAATTACTGGGTTTATTTATGGAGGGTATATTTGATAAAAAATATTTGATTTTTCAACTTTATTGTCCCCAATAAGCAAAAAAATTAAAAATATATCTTCGTTTTCGAGATTTTTATTTGTTTTTCTATCTTCGCTTTTCCAAATTCTTTAATTATTTCAACTTAACTGTCTGTGTTAACATAACATCCATCCACTGTAAAGAAAAGATTATGCATAATTTTCATAGTTAACTTCATATACATTTTTGTGAACATAATAAAAATTCCAAAAAATCGGAATGTTAATTATTCTCTCCATCTAAGCTATATTTATTTCTTGAGATTTTTAGTTTTATTTGTTACTCACTTCAGTTGACTGAAATCGTGCTAGTATTTTTTGAAATTCAATATATTCTCAATAGAATGTTTGAGAGAGTTTGATGTGTAATATCGAAAACCATATACATATATATGTATGTATTATATTCAGACGTGATTTTATATTATGTATATGAATATTAATAATTTTTTTTTTTTCACTGACATTAACTGTACTTCAAACTGGTGTTAATTATTTATTGTTTTTTTAGGATCTTTTTCAACATTTTTTTTTATCAAACAACAATTACATGTTAACACGTTAATCACTAGAATAATGGGTCATTTAAACCTTCCGATCTGTACCAAAAAGAAAAGATGAGAAATTAGAAAACTTTTTTATACTATATTTGTTACATAAAGAAGAAAAAAATAAATATTTGTTGATTCTTATTAAACACTACCTGACCCGGCGAACTTCGTCCCGCCAAAAATTGTTTTTTGTATTGCCCAAAACAGGTCAAACGCTGATGAAGTCTAAGTTGTTGTAATCGCTCCAAAACAAAAACGAGCATATTATATCGAATAAGCCGACCATTTTTGATGAGTTTTTCGATATCGATTCTACGAGCTTACCCACCAAATAGCATTCGTCTACGATCACTATGTTCTTAAAGATTAAATATCAAAGGTTTGCCACGCCTATTTTTTGCCATATCGAATTTTTTTTTTAACCATCTAAACCTGGTGAACTTTCGAACCAAAAAATTTTTTAAAAAACGGTTCAGTAGTGTAAAAATCATAGATATCACTTGAACAGGATTGTCGATATCGTCTCTACGAAGTTACCACCAAATTTTATTCGTCTACGATCAATACGATCAATATGTTCCTTAATATTAAATTTTAACGATTTGCCTCTTAACATTTAGGGATATGAAAAATAGATGTTGTCCGATTCTTAGACTTATCCGATATGCACACAAAATTTCATGCAAAGCGGTGGATCCATTTCGGAGAAGTTTAACCACTTAGATTAGATTTTAATTTTCCGTCCAATCACATGTGCCCAAAGGTTATTCAAAATGCAAAAAAAAAAAAAAAATTGAAGGGTTAATATACATAATGCTCGTAGAATAATCATTTTTGTTTTTTAAAAATAATTTCATATTGTTAGTAGCATTTAGAATTTAATTTAAATAACTTCATTAAATTGTTTCTCTTAAGGGAAAATCGAACTACTGCAATCACGTAGTTCAAGCAGTCTGCATCATTACGCAATACATACAAACATAATTGGTCATTACAACCCTTCAGTCAGGTTTATTGACCTAGTTTCTTACACCACTTATGTTGTGTGTGTTAATTTTATGCATAAGTGGCGGAACTATTAAAGTCGACGCCGAACGACAGATTGTTTTGATAAAGTTTTCATGAAAATTTTTTACTCTCAGAGTTTTTGCCAGAAATCTGCTGAGAGGGAATCGCCGAATAAATACTTTTTGTATTTTGTTTTTGATGTCTGGCCGGGGACTCAAACCCGACTTCATAAGTCCAATAAAGTGACTTTATCTTACAATCAGACCAACAGATCTAAGTGAGAGGCAAATGACATACGGAGATAGACACAAATGAGACTAGAAAACTTTTCTGAAAAGAATAATTAAAAAAATCATTTCGAAAAGAATTGTTTGCTTTTATTGTGGTTACATACATATTTAATTGAAATATTTTCAGTTTTCAAAATTCTGTTTTTAATTAGACAGCCTGGTGTAAATACAATTCCAAAATTATAGAACTTATATTGAATTTTTATGAAATTTTTAAAGAACATTAGACATTGAGCGTAAATCTTAAACGCTTAAAAGTATTTAAATTTCTAATCTTCGTATCAAGGAGTCTGATATTATCATCAATAGTGTAAATTTAATTTTGTACGACAACACGCTTAATACAATATTCAATTCAGAAAATAATAATGTCATCAATTTTTAGTAAAAAATAAATTTACACAATCCAGGAGTCTGAAAACATATCGCTCCTTTATTGCAACATAGTCATATCTCAAAAAAACTTGAACTTGGCAAAATGCGATTAAAGTTTTCAAGACATAAGTCCTATGACCTAATTACCGTAAACACTTTTTGCATAACTTCGGTTCAGCTTGGGATATAAAACTGATTTTTTTTCAATATGTACAGAAGGTCTAAAAGAGCAGTTTTGCTTAAGTAACTACAAATTTTTAATTTTTTGAGATATGATATGTTGCAATAAAGGAGCGATATGAAAAACAAATGTATTTATAGAGTGATAATAACGCTTTTCTTCGTCGACATGCAACAGTTTAATCGAAAATTCCTTTCTATAATAATAAAATAAAAAAAAAAATCAAGTTAATAACCAAAAGATAATGGCTTAATACGTTTAAAAGTTGTTCCAATCGATGTGGGTCAGAACACATTTCCTGTAAATAACAAAAATTACCGCAACTTTTTACTTTAATCTTGCATCCGGTTGCTGAACATAATGTTGGCGTAGCATTCGTCTAAGAAAAATTCTATTCATTCGTTCATTCATTCAT
This sequence comes from Sarcophaga peregrina, assembly GCA_014635995.1. Taxonomy (NCBI): domain Eukaryota; kingdom Metazoa; phylum Arthropoda; class Insecta; order Diptera; family Sarcophagidae; genus Sarcophaga; species Sarcophaga peregrina. The sequence goes on from CM025793.1 coordinate 59,393,939, forward strand.
TGATGTTACTTACATACACACGAATAGTCGCATAGAATGTAACAAAAGATTCTCAAACTTTTTGTTTTCTTTTCATTCGTCTATTCATTCTTAATACGATATATTGTACGTCCATTATTCGCATTTTCTTTTCTTATTTTTCTAATTCATTTTTTCGTAACAATATTCCAAAAATTTTGCCATCGAAATGATTCAGCCATCCCTTACGAAATGGTAAACGGAAAAACGTAAATTCGTCCATATAAGAATGGAGCAAAAAAAAAAAAAAAGAAAAAAACCCGAGTAAACCCGCATTAAATTTTATTGAAACACAATTTTTTCATGGTTCGCGTGGGTTTTCTTTTTAAATGTTTTGTTCTTTTTGTATTTTTTCTTCAACGCATTTGATTCTATAAATTTTTAAAAGGAAAAAATTTTAAGAATTTATCGCAACAAGCAACAAGCGATAAAAAGAATCAAAAACTTCTACAATTACGAATTGTTAAAGTCGTAAGAAAATCCTGTGCACAGGAAGAACGGAGGGTGTAAGTTTACAAAAGAATTCTTAGAGAAATTCATAGGGCATCCTAAAGAAAACTACGATGTTTTTCTTTTATTCTGTTGGGACTTTAGTAAAAAAGAAAACAAAACAAAACAAAACAAATTGTTTGTTGATGATACTTTTCTTCACGGAAAAAATTCGAAGCATTTCATATGAATGATTATTTTAAAGTATATTAAAAAATAAACAAACGAAAAGACAAGAAATTTAGTCAAGATATTTATTTTTTTTTTTGTAATGTAGTTAACGTTGCACTATTAAAGTTGTAGTTTGTAGTCTGTTTGTGTAGTTTGTTTGTCTGTTACAAATATTTTGCCTTATTTTTCCTATGTTTTTAACATTTTGATCATTTTAATATCAACAACTCGGTGTGACTTTGAATTGGCCTTTCACCACCTTATTATTCATAATTTCGGATCTACAATTGTTTGTGCACCAGGCAAACGGAAACAAAATTCAGAATATTTCAGAAACTACTTACCAAATTTGAATATAATAAAGTTTTTTTAAAACCTCAGTCGGTGCTTATAAAGCGTGATTTTTTAAGAGCTATTAAAAACCATTAAATTCAGAAAAATACATGAAATATTTATTTGAATCGATAGTACGGTCCATATAATTTAATGTTTGAAGATTATTTCATGCAAACGATGACCGCGACTGCGACTCAAATGGTCCATCCGCTTAGTCCAATTTTGGCATAGTCTTTCCAACATTTCGGCCGGAATCTCACAAAAAATGCTTCAATGTTGTTTTCCAATGCGTCAATTGAAGCGGGCTTGTCTGTTTGGTCATGATCTTTAACATAGCCCCATAAAATATTGCCTAAAGGCGCTAAATCGCCCGATCTAGGCGGCCTATTGACCGAACCCGAATGTGAAATAAAATGTTCACCGAACTCGCATCTCAATAAGTTCATCGTTACGCGTGCTGTGTGGGATATGGCACAAATGATGCCTTCAGCCCATAAACCGTATCAAACTGTGACTTTTTCTAGATGCATTGGTAGCTTTAGCAATGTTTCTGGTTGATCTTCACTCCAAAATCGACAATTCGCATCGGAAGACATTATTGAAGCATTTATTCGTGAGATACCGGCCGAAATGTTGGAAAGAGTATGCCAAAATTGGACTAAGCGGATGGACCATTTGAGGCGCAGTCGCGGTCAACATTTGCATGAAATAATCTTCAAACATTAAATTATATGGACCGTACTATCGATTTAAATAAAGATTCTGATAGATAAAGCTTTTGAGTGACAGAACGTTTGAAGACCACTAAAGGAACTGGCCGGTTTCATCCAGAGTGCGGGATAGCTCAGACCCTCCACTAACAGGCTTACCTCACCCTGGGTAATGCAATGGGTGATAATAATAATAAACTTGCTTGTGAATGAAGGTAGAAGAAGAAGAAATACTTTTTGTATTTTGTTTTGATGTCTGGCCTGGGGTTCGAACACTTGCTTTACGTCTAATAAACCAACACACTACCTACTATACTACGACGACTTCACCGAGGTACAAATACGTGTACCAAAAATTTAATTTAAATTTAAAATAAAAATTACATCCCATTTTTAATCCAATTCAACTATTTTAGAAAATTTTAAAAATGCGTGTGTATTCGACTGATAAAAAAACAGAACAAATTCAAATAAAAAATTAAAAGCTGCATTTGAAAGTGATGTTATCTATTAACAGTTACTTACTTACTTACTTAATTGGCCATAACAACCCGATTAACGGATTTCGGCCTGCCGCAATACATCCTTCCAGGCGCCTCTGCTTCTTGCGCGCCTACGCCAGTTGGTCATACCAATCGATGACAGGGCTTCCTCGACTTGGTCCTTCCAACGGATACAAGGTCGTCTTCTACGCCGACTTCCGCAGATCCCCGCATCAAATACCCGTTTTGCCGGAGCATCCTCCTCCATTCGAACGACATGGCCGAGCCAGCGCAGCCGCTGGATATTAATACGCTGCACAACGTCTATGTCGTTGAGGAGCTCATACAGCTCACTGTTACATCGGATGCGGAAATCATCGCCAACTCGCACAGGACCGAAGATCTTACATAGGATTTTCCTCTCGAATACCCTCAAAGCTGCTGCATCAGTTCTTAATAGGATCCATGCTTCTGCGCCATAAAGAAGCATGGGTAAGATGAGCGTCTTGTAGAGTATTAATTTTGTCGCATGAGAGAGGTCTCTACTACTCAATTGCTTATTGAGACCATAGTAGCACCTGTTGGCAAGAGTAATCCTGCGTTTAATCTCCAGACTGACATCATTTTTGGTGGTAACGGCGGAACCAAGATAAATAAATTCCTTGACTGTATCAAAAGTATTAACAGTTAATTAAACTAAATATCACGAGAAGACAAATAAATTGTCGCTACTGAACCGAGAATATTAGTATTTGGTGTGCATACCTATGTGAACTCAAAGTAAAAGGTTTCGGTTCATAAATAATTGTATGTAATTTTCTGCTTTAAGAATTTTCTTACTTGAACGTAATACATTAAAAATGAATGAATTATCACAATTTTCGTATTTCAAAGTGAAACATTATTATTGATTATTACATAATGATTTGATTTGGATTGTCTTTTTATGATAAAAATTTTAAATTTGAACAAGTTTATTGATTTCTTGCAAAATTGTTATTTTCAGTGCTAAACTATCTTATGAGAAGAGACTATTTATTCAATGATAATATAACACACCATATGACGTCAACCTTTTCCGCATGATTTTATTAAAAATATTTTTATTAGGTCTTCTGCTCCAGGTCAAGTTTGCGGCCATGTTAAATTATTTTACATTCAAGAATTACAGACATATTCATGGACAAAACTACATCTCAGCATCATGCCATCCTTGTCAGTGCTCAAAAAATGCATTGAAATAATATTTTAAATGAACGTTGACTCTATGAAAAGGATAGAATGGGTTATTGTTGCATACATGCGCTCGTTAGTAAATGCTGTAGGTTAAACAAATATTTACGTATATATGAGTGTATGAGTAACAATATTGTTATTGTAAATATTCAAGAAACATATTGCGGCACAAGGTTTTATAAGAATAGACAATACTTCATTCATTAAAATGTTCATTCACTCAATCTGTCGCTCATAATATCAAACAGTCATTAATTCATCGACTCTTTTACACACATTTAAACAAACAAGGGACAATTCAACAATGTTCATAAATTGACACCCGACCCTGTGAGTAAATTTTAACACCCATTTACTCGTTTACGAGACCTCTCCAGGACGTAAAAGATGGGTGGTACAAGTACAATGGCTAATAGTGCTGGTTTGATTAAATTTTCATTTATATTTCATCTCATTCATATTTGTTGCAACAATTCTTCTTCATATATTTGTTTTTCCTATCTTACACTTCTTTACATTGTATTACATGTAATGTATGTTCCTTTTATTTTTGCTGCAATCCTAACTAGGGATGCCAGCTTTGCTGGACTTGACTGGATTGTCCACCTTTTTTGATGCTTGTCCAGTTTCAAGCTAAAATTTAATTTGTCCAGCTAAATCGAAATTTTTTAGTACACTCCAATGGGCAATCATTTTCAAGTTATCTTTGTCAAATTATGTTAGCCAGCACTGATTGTACATTTGTTATATAACAAAGTTATGATTTCTTTCTTCTATATCACTGAAAGCATGTCTCAACACTTACACAGTTGATGTCGTAAGTATTATCGCGAGCGATAGTTAGTTTCTTTACGTACTCCTTTTATTTGTTTGTACATAAAAATAATTTGCAGAATATCTTGAAATGGATATTTATGACGAAGAAAGAAGACATAAAAGAAGAATAAAAATAAAATAATAAAATAATATTTCGAATTTTGTAGTTCCTGCTATTAACAATGGATATTTTAATAAAAATTAGTTACGCAAAACGAAAATTAACATTTTCTCAGTATTTTTTTATGTCCCGCTTTTTTTTTTCTTTTGTCCAACTTTTTGCGAATCGGAGTCTGGCAACCCTAGTCCCAATAGAAGTGTTACAAACATACATACATAATTGGTCATTACAACCCCTCAGTTAGGATTATGACCTAGCTTCTTACTTAATCACTTAAATTGTGTGTGTTGGTTTTATATATGAATGGCTGGAACTACAGTTTAAAGTCTACTCCGAACGACACAGCTTTTCATAGCAATTTAATTTACTCCCAGAGCTTTAGCCAGTGAATATTTTTCACCGAAGAAATATTCTTTCGTATTTCTTTTCGTTGGAGATGTTCGATTTGTATGCATTTCTGAAATTTTATAGTCTTCAACATTTTTTACACGGCTTTGCGCAGTAAATATACTTCTTTATTTTAACTTAAATGGTTTTCATGGTTTTCAGATGACATTAAACGTATCCTCCATTTAACTATAGGAAACGCCTCTTTTTTTAAACGGATTTCTGAGGAACGTATCTACCATGTAAAAAAAGGGTTGGATGTATATTTTTAATTTCAATTCTTTTTCGAATGAGGTGTTAAAGATCATTGCACGAAAAGTTCTAGTTGACTTTTAATTACTAAGATCCCTTTATTATACTAGGTTAGAGGACGTGCACCTGTCGGTCAAGACAAGCACAGTATAGTATTATACTATATGTTAACTACATTCCTATTGCATTCCTTTATTGCATCACGAAATTTCGTTGTGGTTTGAATTAGAAAACTTCAATTAAGCGGATGTGTTATCTCATTCGCTTCAGGTTATTTTCATTCTAAATTTCTTATAAATCAAATCGGAATATTTTTCTTTCAGTAGTTTTTTACCATTTCCGATTGCGGGATTGCTTACCTAACCGAATTGATATTCGCATGCAGAGCGTACTCGATTTTAATTATCTTAGCCGGATTATATTGAAGAATAGAAATTTAAATTTCTTTATTGATTGGCAAATAATAATTAATCCTAATCCTAATATATATTATAAATCCTTCTGTAAGTCTGTTTTTTTTGTTTGTTTGTTAGCCAATCACGCTTGAACGCCTGGACCGATTTTCTTGAAATTTGGGATATAGATCGAGCTTTTGTCCGTGGTGGTTATAGGCTATAAATCTTTTCAAAATTTTGAACAAAAGGGGAGATAAAATGGTAATAGGTAATTTTTTACGATTTAGCTTAGTTAAGTTTCCCAAATGTTTGTTGTTTGTTCGTTACCCAATCATGCCTAGACCGATTTTCTTGAAATTTGGGAAATAGATCGAACTTTTATCGGTGCAGGTTATAGGCTATAAATCTTTTCAAAATTTTGATCAAAAGGGGAGAAAAAATGGGAGAAATAGGAAAAAATGGTAATAGGCAAGTTTTTACGATTTAGCTTGGTTAAGTTTCCCAAATAGCTATTTTAAGTATTCCGTTTCTAAAGTTGGACCAAAAGGGGTCCAAAAAGAGGGAAAGGGGCCAAAAACGGGAAAATTGAGTGCATAGCATATAGAACGAGCTTTTGTCGGAGCAGATTTTAGACTATATAAATATTTTTAAAATTTTGATCAAAAGGGGAGAAAAATGGAAGAAATGGAGAAAAATGGTAATAGGTGATTTTTTACGATTTAGCTTAGTTAAGTTTCCCAAATAGCTATTTTAGGTATTCCGTTTCTGAAGTTGGACGCAGAGGGGTCCAAAAAGGGGGAAAGGGGCCAAACACGGGAAAATTAAAAGCATTGACAATCACGCCTGAACGCTTGAACCGATTTTCTTGAAATTTGGGATATTGATCGAGCTTTTGTCGGTACAGGCTATGGGCTATAAATCTTTTAAAAATTTTAAACCAGAGGGAAAAATGTGGGACATAGGGAGAAAAAAAGGGCAGAAACTAGTACTTTATGCATAAATGCTGTATTTTATTTGTTTTAAAAGTATTTTTTTACGATTTAGCTTGGTTAAGTTTCCCAAATAGCTATTGGAGGTGTTCCGTTTATAAAGTTGGACGAAAAGGGAGAAAGCCGTCCAAGAAGGGGCCGTAAATGAGTAAATTGAGTGTAGGTTATCCTAATTCAAATATCCTAATATTAATATATATTATAAATCTTTCTGTTAGTCTGTTTTTTTATTTGTTGGTAAATCACGCCTGAACCGATTTTCTTGAAATTTTGGATATAGAAAGAGCTTTTGTCGGTACAAGTTATGGGCTATAAATCTGTTCAAAATTTTGACTAAAAGGGGTGAAAAAATGGGACGAAGGAAGAAAAAATGGTAATAGGAAATTTTTTGCGACTTAGCTTGGTTAAGTTTCCCAAATAGCTGTTGGTGGTATTCCGTTTCCATTTGGTATTCCGTTGGACCAAAATGGGTCCAAAAAGGAGGAAAGGCGTAAAAAAATAACCAATGCAATGCAACGCAATGCCGGGTACAATCTGTTAGTATGTGTATAAGGAAACCAATATTCTGGCTAATAGGGAAATGTTACTGCATAAACTTAGGTAACCCAATGTCTTTTATTGCATTAAATACCAAACTAATAAAGACAGTGGAAACAACTTGGAACAATGATACGGTAAAAAAATTACAAAAATACTCAGGAGCGATCATGATGGAAGGAAAGTGTCTTACAGGACACTCCGCCTTATATCTACACATACATATAATGTGTCACACATTTAAATATAAAGGCACTTCTATTATCAAAATATCTCTTAAAATTTAACTTTAACACTTTTCTCTAAAAATACATAAAAATAAAATAAATATTCATAAGGGTCCTTATCAATTCAAGTTAAGGTTTAAGATATATAAAGTAGAAGTGACATTTTAAATATTGGTCGCTCAATACACATAAACTGGAGAGGCGCTGCAGATAATTATGAATGATGGACATGTCACAATTTTTTGCCTAAATTTGGTGAGATCTCATATTTTATAGGTCATACTATACCAGACATAACTCGTCTTAGAGGACTGAGCTGGAAGAAGTTGAAAAAGTTTTGTACAATGTACAGACTTTCTATAAAAAGTTGGAATGGAAGGGTGAGAGCAAACCTTGATCGGTTAGATATCGGGTGGGTAGTCTATCAGTTTAAATTTGAACCGGTTCAGTTATTTCGAATCCGGCAATATCTATGTCATTCTATTCTGTCACAAAACTCAATATATTATCTCCTCGGAATGTAATAAATCGATTTGCCCTTGAGCAACGTTTGGATTTATTTGGCCTTCGAGAAACAGTACCATGATTTCGTTTTTGGCAAAAAAAAAATCATCTTTTTAGATGAAGGTCATTTGATCTTGGTGAGTACATTAATAAACAAAATTGCCGAATTGGGGGCTCAGAAAACTTACACGTGGTCTTTCAACAATATGGTGTAACTTGGCGCACATCTTAGACCACAATCGATTTATTGAGTCATATGAATAAAATAATAATCCATTTCTGACCAGAAAAATTGTACTTCACAACAAATAATTAAGCCTTTGAAGAAAAAAAAAAATATATTGTTCACCGCTTTTTAGTAACGTTTCTCAAGCATTTGACAAAGTATGGCATGAAGGTCTTTTATCGAAATTGAAGCAGATTTTATCATTGAATTTTTTGAATCTATTCTATAAATATGTAAGTGACCGAAATTTCATAATTAAAGAAGGAGATTTTTAAAGTTGACTTCAACTTATAAAGGCTGGTGTTCCACAAGGCAGTATCCTAGGACCAATTTTATGGTCCTAGTGGAAAAATGGGCTAATCAGAGCGGAATTAAAATCAATGTACAAAAATGCGTCCACATTACCTTTAGCCTACGGAAACAAACATGTCCGCCAATCAGTATTAACAACCAGAGGGTGCCGCAACATACTCATGTTAAATATCTCGGTGTTCACTTGGATAGACGTCTCACATGGAAATATCACATCGACGCAAAATTGACCCAAATGAAACTAAAAGCATGAAAGCAGTCGAAATCAATCGGCTCATAGGTAAAAATTCCGTTATTAGCCTCAATTGCAAACTCTTGCTCTACAACTCTATATTGAAGCCAATAGTATCCAGTTATGAGGCACGGTTTCTGCTTCTAATATTGAATACAACGCCGTCAAATAAAATCCTACGAATGATAACTGCTGCTCCTTGGTATATTAAAAACAGCAATATTCATAAAGACCTTGACGTCCCACTGGTTAAAAGCGAAATCTCAAAATATGTGACCAAATATTTAAAGAAGCTGGAAATACATCCAAATCCTCTCGTTCGAAACATCCTACAACATCGTGGACATACCCGCTTGAGCATTTATTTTGTTTATTTATTTTATTAAAATTTAAAAATTAGAATTTTTATCTGGCACTGGCTGGACGTCAATACTTATTAACTTTAAACTTAAGATTTGAACACTTATTGTGAGTTCATAAAAATGAAGACACAATAAAAACAATCGAAAAAAAATTTTTTTTTAAATATCAAAACGTTTTTGTTTTATTGTATTTTTAAATTCAGACATGCATGAGACCTTTGGTTGGTCAACACCCTTTCAATCTGCCTACCTACTTAACGGATTTGTAGACACATACCATAATTTAAGACTCTCATGTCCTAGTCTAAAACATCATAAAATTTTGGATAACAAGCTCCATTAAGTACTAACCGTTTTAAAAATGAGAAATCTCGATTCTCGATGTTTTGAAACCGAAAATTCTCTTTTTCCGATGCGAATGTATTAACTGAGAAAGGGTAGATAATAGGGATGCCAATCGGGAGATCCCAAATCCCAGGATTTTTAAAAACTTGTCTCGGGACTTTCGGGATTGTGAATTCATATGTATTTTGAACCTACAAAAGGTCCTGAAAAAAAAATCTATATCAATTGACTTCGATAATAGCATCTCGGATGAGGAAACCCCTCCTTCCAGTAATAAAAATTATTTGATGGGATCGAAGAATGCAAAAGGCATATAAAACGAATTGATAGGGCAATCGAGTTAGATACTCAACTGTCTAAAGAAAAAGATTTATGTATGTATGGTATGTTGACAACAAAATTCGTTCATGCCTATCAGATCACATATTAGATGCTTTAATCTTTTTGTTGAAATCCAAATAATTTTCTTTAAACTAATGTATTTGCATATGTATGAATAATTTTTATTTTTGTTAATTTACGTTTTTTTGTTACATTTTGTCTTGCTGTTTTAATATTTTAATTTTAATGACACATAATTCTGATATACATAATTGGAATACAAATGATTTTGTTAACAAAATATTTTTATTATTAAGAGAAAATCGCGATTTTTCCCGTGATTTTGCGGGATTTTTGGATACCGAATTATGCCGAAATATCTCGGGATACGGGATTTTTGTAATTTTGATTTTTAAAAATCGATCACGTTTGGCATTCCTAGCAGTTAGTTAATTTATTTTATTGATTTTATTTTATTATTTTTACACATAAAAGTATTGAGACTGAATTCTTTATAAATTGCCCGATTATAATATATACGTACATATGAAGCTAAGCTACGGTTTATGTTTACTTCGTCCTTGATATCTTCTTTCAGATATTGTCCCGTTACAATATTCTACTAATTAAAGTCATAAATATTGTTCAGGATATAAAAAGCCTGCCTATAGAAGGTATGTATCCCACAATAAATTTTTTTTCACTTCTTGTTATAATATTTGTTTTTCACAGGATATGGTTTACCGTCTGTAGAAGTATTTTTCAATTTCATTCTGTCGAACAAAAATATCGTGTTTTATTTTTTTTTGTTTTTTACATGAGGTTCAGATATTTACTTGTAACAGATCGATTTAATTCCTTTGTATTCCTTTTACATTGTCCAATAGAATTTCATTCTTGTAAATAAAGAGAGATTTTTTTTGTTTTATCTTATTTTATCGTATAGTTTTTTTTTATTATTCGAATACAGCTCTTCTATTGAATGCACTGGCATTGTTTTTCTGTAATAGTCTATGAAAATGAAAAAAATGGTTATGTAATGATTACCTGTTTGTAATATTAATAGACTCTAAAATGGATTCAAAAAAAAAAAAGAAAAACAAATAAAAAAAGTTCTTTTTAATCATTCGCAGTAAAATTTAAATAGATTTAATGGGTCTAGGGATATATCATAATATTAATATCACATGGAAATAAACCGCTTGATCAGATACGAGATAGGATCGGATATTATAACTGGACGCAGTGTTTCAATTCCAGTGGAGCTCATATGCGCGTGAGGTTGAGCGTCGTTAATTTAGGATTTTTGTTCCATATGTCAACCGAGTTTTGACTAGTGATACCTTTACAATGTCTGCGTTGTCTCTTTTAGCAAATTGATTGTGACACCTTTAGTAATTTCTCATGGGAGCATTAATTGATTCCAAAATTAAGACCGAACACAAGATCTTCAGCCTTCAGAAATATTAGCATGGAATCAGATGATTTATTAGTTTCTAGAGATTTAATTTTCTCACATGTTGGCACATGAGGTGGGTAAAGTGTAATTTATTGGGGTGTTCGCTTTCCCACCAATGACTTTTGCAGGCGTTGTGGGTCTAAGGAGAAGAAAGTCAATATCTTTCACTTCAAGTTTGAGTGCCCTACTCTTGCCATAACAGGATGAATAGTTTTTCTTAGTATCTGATATTCTGACGAAGCTCTCTAATATAAAGATTGCTATAATAGCAAGATTTATTTTTGACTCAAATTGGTTTCTAGTACAATGTTTGATCCTTGGATTGAATACTAAGTTTGTCGTATCATAAAATTTCTTTCTTCAAGGATGTTTAGGATGTTTTAAATAACATTTTATGGTCGATCAAAATATCAATCACAAATGCTCAATTGAAATCATATCATTGAATAGTAGGCTAGTAATGCCTAATGTAATAGAAACTCTTTAAGAAGAGTAAAAGTGAATGAAACACTCTTAACACCTAAGCACATACATAGTTTTCCTTCCAGCGTTTTCTGAAAGAGAAACGAATAAAACAAACGTTTGCACAATAAAAATAAATAAAATAAATTAAAGAATGAATTGAAACTCTTTCTTAAATCAGAAAAGAAAATGAAAAATTCCAAAGATAAGTGAAATGTTTTCAAGTCCATTTGTACGCTGGATATGCCATTCATACCAATGCTATTAATGCGAGCATGTGAGTGCACGTGTGTATACATCAGTTATACGTGATTAAAATATTTTGTTGAAACAAATCCCTTACACAGGCGGCAAGCAGAATTTATGAACACCTTAAGTCTAATAAAAATGCAATCTTCTAACAACACAACTACATGACAATCACTTTATTTTAATAACACAAACAGTTTTCTTTACAATTCTTGGATTTAACTTTTATGTAAAAAGTCTTTTTTTTATTGCTTTCAAAAATATTATTAGCGATTGGCATACAATTTATACTCTGCTTGGCTGGTTGAATAATGGATTGTTTTATGTTCTAAGGTAACGTGTGGAACAGCAGAGAAAAATTCAGGCTCAGACCAATAAGACTATACCTTCGTCACAGAATTCTACTGTTAATGCACTAAAGGAAAACATAAATACATAACATGCTATCTGACGAAGATAATAAGAATATACACTCCGAAATTGATTTCAGAATACAGTCGCGGCTGCTGACATTTGTAAAGTCAGAAAAATGTCAGAAAGAACTTTCCTAGTTGCTTATTGAGATGAACAATGGAAAATTTTCAATGTAGACTGATATACGCAAAGAACACAACCCTTGGGCAGTAATTCATATTATTATTATCGTTTTTGTTAAGACCCACACTGGATTTTCCTTTTATTTACATATTCAAAGCATTTTCAACTGCTGTTTGATCTACAATTTAATCAAAAGATCAAAACAGTCTATTTTCAAAAACACAGGCATATACAGATACTTACTTAATTAAAATTCCCTGCTTGTTATAAAATTAATTCAGAAAAGATAAGTTAAAATAAGAATTTACCATTTAAATTCGTTATTAAACTGATTTCCTATGTGATAGATTGAAAAAAATTGTCACAAAGAAGAAAATTTGAAGTGCCATACATACATACATAATTGGTCATTACAACACTTCAGTCTGGATTATTGACCTAGTTTCTCACACCACTTATATTGTGGGTGCTAATTTTATACATAATTGGTGGGATCTACATTTTAAAGTCGACTCCGGACGACAGATTTTTTTGAGAAACTTTACTTAGCAGGTTTTTCTTCTTACTCTAAGAGCTTTTGTCAGAAATCTGCTGAGAGGAAATCGCCGAAGAAGTACTTTTTGTATTTTGCATTGATGTCTGGCCTGGGACTTGAACCCTGGCTTTACATCTAATAAGCCAACACACTTTATTTTTTTCTAAATTCAGCCCTTAAGAGGAGGTATAAGAACAGAATACGATCGTAACATCAGGGGAAAGCACTAGCATAATAAATGCGTCGCATAGTTAAATTGTCAGTCAATACTTAGGTACACTATTCCTTTACAGAATCCATCGCGTACATAAGTCCATACAAACGTAATTGGTCTTTACAACCCTTTAGTCGGGATTATGGACCTAGTTTCTCACACCATATATGTTGTGTGTGTAAATTTTACACATGAGTGAGGAGACCAACAGTTTAAAGTCGACTTCGAGAATTTTATTTGCTCTCACAGTTTTTGCCAGAAATCTGCTGAGAGGAAGTTACCGAAGAAATATTTTTTTCATATTTTCGTTTTAAAGTCAGACTGGGGGTATGAACCGTGGCCTTCTGTCTGTCTAATAAGCCCACACTACCTATTAGACTATGGCGACTTAAAGACATTAAACGTTCTTCCTTAAAGTATAAAAATATTAAAAATAATATAAAATATCGTTCAGAGTTATAAGTTTTAAATAGAGATAGTAGAAAACCAGTTAGTGACCGCATTTACCAACATTTTTAAATTGTCAAATTGTATGATAAAAGAAAATCGTCACGATCTTATTCTGTTCTCACACAGTGAAGTGAAGAATGTAATATGTTTGTACGGAAAGATGTTTGTCTGTATCCTTCCTTCTATGTTTGGAAATTCTGTCACTGTTCCATTCCTTAATATCTTCTCAAGTTGTTGCAATATTTTTCATCATTCACCAAGTGCTTCATCCATGTGCTAAGTGCTATCCATCTGTATATGCCTTTGGGTTTGCATGTATGTATATACTTATATGTGTGTGTAACTGTTATGTTCATAATTTTATACGTATGTATGTGTGCAATTAGGAATTTTTTTATGCGAGGGTTAGTGAGCATGGGAACGCATTTCTGTTCGTTGGTTTGTTTGTTGATTTTAACCTCTTTATTAAGTCGTCTGTGCAATTAAAGTTCAGACAAGGTCGTTATAATGAAGGAAGTCAGTGCTTATATAGAATGGAATGTAGCAAAATCCCCAACAACGACAACGACATCAACAGCAACAGCAACAAGTCAATAAATAAATTGAAGTAGAAGAAGATAAAAAATGAAACGAGTCAACAAATTATAAAATTCTCAACGTCCTTAGACACAATTTTCTATTCACAATTTTCCTTATTTTAACATTTTATTTTTATTAAAAAAAAAAAAAACAAAAAAAAAAAGATAAAGACGCTATTCATGCCTTATGACACGTTATTCTGTATTCATAATGAATTTTTTCATTTAATTTATGGAATCTTTTTTTCATTAATTTTCCCTTTCCTTTATCGATTGAGAGAGAATCTTTTGTGTGATGCATTAAAATGAAATGGAAAAAAATAAAGTTTAATAAGTGAAAGCATCTATGTATACCTGTCGTAGGTATTTTTTTCTATAATAAATTCTGTTTTCTGATGTATGTGACAGTTAGTCACTTAAATTTTAATTTTACTAAATTATTTGTCAACTTATTTTGTTTAAAATTGAAATCATTTTAAATGCACGAAATGTTTTAATTTAATTTTTTTTCTCTTTTTGATGAAATTTAAAAGTTATTCTAAAAATATGTATGTAGGTATACAAATTTTAAAAAATGTAGTTTTTTTTATGGAAGCATAATTTTTGAAAACATTTTTCATAAAAATTCATAACATAAAATCTATAAAAATTTTTAAAACACAACAGTTTACAGAAAAGCATTTCATGTCTTCATTTATTGGTTATTATTGAATTTTATTTAATTGCCGACACGGTTTTTTTTCTTTTGTTTATTTAATTGTGTTATTATTATTGTCATTAAGTGGTGTTATAGTATTGCGACCGTATTATTTATTGTACTCTTCTCAACCTATGTAGCATGTAGGGTATCCCTATAATGTCTCTTACATGCCTATTGGACTAATAAACTTCAGGAAGCTGTTTGAAGTAAACTAAGCCAATTTCCTAATCCTTCTCCCTATCGCATATATGGTTCTTACAGGCGAACTGTGTGAAGGACTGAAGCCTCTCGTTAAAATACTAATTAGACCTTATCAGTGCGGCTTCTTACCTGGCAAGTCCACCATCGACCGGATCATCACACCACCCCAAATTCAGGAATAAACCCACACGACTATAAGACTGCCGTCGAAAGCCCTATAAGGGATCGTTTTTTTCCTCCAATGCCTGAGCTCGGTATGCTTGCGAAGCTGATAAACCTCGCATTTTGATACCGTGCGAGGTTTAAGACAAGACGACCCCTTATCATGCGACCTCTTCAACTTCGTCAGGGAGAATGTTCTGCAAAAGGCCTTAACATCGCAATGACTCTATTTTACAAAAAAGTGTCCAGTTGCTTGCGTACGCTGACGACATCGTCATCATAGGGCGTACCCAGCAAGATGTTACTGCTGCCTTTACTGCTATTGAACGGGAGTTAATGTATATGTTATCGACAAATAGAGACGTGCGACGTATTGATTCTCAGATTACGGCCGATAACTATACTTTTGATACAGTCAAGGAATTTATTTATGTTGGCTTCGCCGTTACCACCAAAAATGATGTCAGTCTGGAAATCAAAAGCAGGATAAATGCTAATATGGTTTCAATAGGCAATTGACTAACAGAGACCTCTCTCGTACTACAAAACTAATACTCTACAAGAAACTCATCCTACCTGTGTTTTTTTATGGCGCAGAGGCATGGATCCTCTTAAACACTAATGCAGCAGCCTTGAGAATATTGGAGAGAAAAGTCCTAAGTAAGATCTTCGGTCCAGTGCGAGTTGGCGACGATTTTCGCATCCGATTCAACAGTGAACTGTATGAACTCCTCTACGACATAGACATTGTGCAACGTATCCAGCGGCTGCGCTGGCTCGGTCATGTTGTTGGTATGGAGGAGGATGCTCCGGCGAGATGGGTATTTGATGCGGGGATTTGTAGAAGTCGACGAAGAGAACGATCTTGAATGTGTTGTGCCAATTAAATAAGTAATTAATTTCCTGACCCGGTTCCTATATGTATGTGTGACGTGTTATTGCCTGTTCATCTTCCCGTGAATTTCCCCGTGGTAATTCGACTAATTTTTTGCACTATCAATAATACGTTTTTCTTGTTGGGATTTGATAAAGAATACACAAAAGCTAATAGCCGCTACTTTAATTTTCGTAAAAAATTAATAATGACTGCGTAGTTGGTAGTCCGAATCATTGTGTGTGAACAAAGCGTTGTACACAGTATACGAGTATACAATGCGATTGTCTAATTTTTAAAGTTTCTTTAAATAGTTGAAAAACAAACACAAATCTAAATTAAATATGAAAAACAAATGATTTAAAGGTAAAGTTTGTTAAAACAAATTGTCTTTTGACAAAAAACTCTTGATATATATTTGTGGCATTAAATAATAATAGCTTAAGTCAAAATTTTTTGTTTAGAGATATTAAGGTTTTTGTCTGAAATAGTGTTTAAGTTAAGTAAAGTTAAAATATAAATGCGTGTAATTAATAACGGCATTTTATGCATGCAACTTAGCTGAGTGATAGATTTTAAAGAAGAGAATAAGAATATGTAATAAAATGAAAAAAACACTTTTGTATGTCCACTTAAGCTATTATCATTTATTGTCATAGATATAATATATTGCGGCTGTTGCAACTTTATTAAAGGCAAAATATGATTTTATAAATCAAGCGACTTTATTGGAATCATACTTCATATAAATGACAAAATTAAAAGTTACAAAGGTTATGTGAAATATGTTAAAAAAAAAAATTAATTAATTATTAAAAATGTATGCACTTAGGAAAAATATGGAATAAATATATACACTCAAAAGTGAATGTTATTATTACAACATAATATTTGAGCCTGTAGCGTAGTATATTTTATATATAAGGAAACATTGTTATTTTATTTTATACCGATTACTATTGAATTGTACGTCACTAGAATGTGTGACTTTCTTAGGATACAACACTGTCGTTGGGTAAATGCAGCACTGTAATGGAAAAGCACTATTTCGTTGAGTTTGAAACTGAATTTGAATATCAGCGCTTGCTGTGATTGATATAAAGAAAAGCCCATAATGAAGAGGGTATAAAAGCAGCGCACTCAACGGAATCAGTCCTTTTCTATTGTTGCAGGTTGGTGAGAGTGGTCACACAACCAATTGTAACTGCTTTATAAGCTTCGTGGCAGCGATGGTTGCCGTTGCTTATTTTGCAGATGCAATTGGTTGACAAATTCTTAGTAGATGTTGGTCGCGATGGTGGCCGCAAATACTTGGAATTTCTGTGACTCTTTCCTTTACTGTATCTTCGTCCTTTTCTATTGTTGCAGTTTGAACTTAACTTGTAAGTTATATTGTAAATAAAAGAAACGGTTATAAGCCTTAAAATTTTCCACTTATTCTTTTAGTTTTTTAGGTATTGGACAAAAAAAGTTTAGATACACCATGAGTTTCTAGATTGTTCCTATCGGGAGGCAACTCTTTAGGTCTATTTCGTTTGGGTACTTTCCGTCTTCAATTACGTAAATTATAACGTTCTGATTGTTTTTTAAACATTGCGTTAATGTGGCCTTTTTCCGCAAATGGCATTGTTAACCACAACAATTTCTATGCAATATGTACATACATACGTACATACATATTTTATTTTTCTTTTTAATATTTTTCTTTTATGTTTTCCTTCTATTTTGCGCATTCATCCACGAGTTAGACGACCTTTATTTATTATTACGAAGATTTAATTTAATTTTTATGATTTTGGTTTTGTTTTGGTTTGTGCTCTGATAAAATATTTTTTTAATATTCGGGTTCTGTAATTAGGTACGTATTTATATGTGTAAGGGACTACAGTATTCCCTCGATTTACGTCATCTCGATTTGTATTATTTCGATTAACGTCGTCAAAAGTTTTGTTCCCTTCAACTTCGATTTGAGTCGTCATTCGATTCAATACATAGAATAAAAATTAAATTATTTTAGTTTTTTTTTTATGTACATAAAGAAATGCATCTGATAGTAAGCGTTCTTTGAAATTCGATTTACGTCGTTTCGATTTACGTCGCCTTTTTCCGGAACATTCTACGACGTAAATCGAGGGAATTCTGTATTTCTTTTTAAATTGTTAATAGCTTAGGGTAGTGAGTTGAATATTTCCTAGGGGATATAAAATTATATTTACTGTTTGGTAGCCCAACTAAACCAATTAAAGGTTTAATAGGTTTATCTTTAATTTGCACTTATATTTCTAAAGAGAGACTCATTTCATCCTAACCACCGCTGATTTAAAGTATAGTTTACATCAATAGGTAGTAACACGTAATCCTTAAGGGGAATATTTTGCAGAAGATTCTCTAGTTTAATTCCATAATATAGAGGCTCAGTAATTTTTTTATTTAACGTAATTTTTTGGTGCAAGTAGCAACTCTGTAATTTGTTTAATGAATAAAGGGTCAAATTGAAGCCAATTTCAATTTGTTGAAAATGTAATCATCCCCGATTAATCTCATTTCCATCCAAATAATGTAATGAATAAAGAAGGTAGTAGAATTTGGGTCTCAAAAAATTCTGATAATAAAATAAACGCAAACATAACGAATTTCTGCCTGAGGTTTTAGTCACTCGGCGTGATTGAACTTTACATTCTGCATTGAATGTGAATGACATTCGCTACAGTCTTGCTGCTACAGCAATTTCTATAGCAAATTATCTCGTGATATTGTGATGTCTACTGGATGTCATGGTCAACGCCATGCGATTATTTCTTTAAAAACTTTTTGAGATGTGAGTCAAAATAGAGTTTTTGATTGATTATGATTTGTAAGGTTATCTAACATATCTCAGCCAATTTTTAGGTTTTTGCGACCAAAAATAACGTTTTTATATTAATAATTCCAAAAGTTTCTACATATAAAGTACTTGTTATTTTATAACTTTCTCTGCTTCTTCTGTAAAATTAGAAAAAGTGATGTTTCGGACTTTTAGATTTTCGACGACGATATGAACATTGCAGTTAAACCAAAACATGTGATAGATCATTTCTATATATACAAAACAACAGACGACCGAGTATTGACCGGAGCGAACAGCTCTGCTAACATTAAGTGGATCTGAAATATTGCCATTTAAATGAACTTTTTGAAATCTATTTATTAAATAACTAGACTTCCAGCATAATAAGAAAGCAGTTTCTGGAACTTCTTCTATAGAACTTTGTAATCGACTGTTTTAAAAGCCCTGATGTGATGAAACAGAACTAAAAACGTTACACTATTTTCATCTAGCACCGATCTAAGATATAATTAGAGACATAACTTCATGCGATTGAGATGGTGTAGTGATTAAAGCGCTCGATTGCTTTTCTGTTTCTTTTTTTAATGAAGCACTCCTAACCTCTAATGAACAGTAAAGTCATGTAATGTCGCCTAAACAAAACAATTCTCCGCAAACATATTCCCAAAAACATTAATTTTTTAATTGAGTACAAAGAATTCTATAGTCGAATAGGTTGGTTGAAGATCAAAATATTTTGATTTCCATTCAACCGACGAAAAATACGATCCTACAATAACAATTTACAGTTGATTCAACTTGTTGTACAACTAATCGCAATGTGTAGGTGCCGCATAATAAGAATTGCATAAAACTTCAGTGCAGTAATTTTAAATTTCCTTTCTATTATCACGCAAACGTAAATTTTCTACCTCTTCTACTTTTCACATTAAAGCTAACCTAGCATAAACGAACTTGAATCTGTTCGAAATACTTGATCAAGTCCCTTTTAAATCACAAACTGACTCACCTGCAAACAGAGAAAAAATTCAAAGACACCAAAATATAATCTTGCGGATGATTGTCGGAATTGTCTATCAGAAACTCGAACGAATAATAAAAAAAAAGAAAAATATTCAAAAAGGCATCTAATAACCTCGAAGGTTATCTGCTAACTTGTAACATTAGTTTAAAAAAGAAGGGTACTGCAAATTTCATCCTTAAATGCGAAAGAGAATATTTTTTTTTTGACAGTGTTTAACCGTTTGACTGCTACGCGGCGCAAAATCGCGACTGCGAGTTTCGGTGTATCTTTGTAGTTCCGTGTGTATGAACGCAATCTGACCTCACTAGTACTCCATAATACGAGGACATTCGTTAGTTAAAGTTTAGGCTTAGTTTAGTTTAGTTAAAGTTAAGGTACATATTAATCGTAGACGAATAAAATTTGATAGGTAAGTTCGTAGAGTCGATATCGACAATTCCAGCAAAAATGGGCGCGGCAACTCTCCCCCTTCATGTGATACCTATAATTCTCATACTACTGAACCGATTTTAACCATTCCTTTTTTGTCCGAAAGCTTATCAGGTTTAGATTGTTTAAAAAAAATTCGAGATAGCAAAAAGTAGGTGTGGCAAACCTTTAAAATTTAATATTTAGGAACATTGTGATCGTTGATAAATCCAATTTGGTGAGTAAATTCGTAGAGTCGATATCGGTAAACTCACCAAAAATGTTGCCACGCCCATTTAAGAGATACCTGTAAGTCGGCTTCGATAGTTTATAACTACACATGTACACAAATGACAAGTATGTCTGTTAGTTTTTGTTTTGGAGCGATTACAACAACTACAACTCCATCAGCGCTTTATGCAGCGTATTACAATAAATATGTATATAATGTGACCTGTTTTGAGCAATAAAAAAATCAATTTTGGGCGGAACAAAGTTCGCCGGGTTAGCTAGTAATTTTATATATTTTATTTTTGTTTTTAATATTTGAACACTTATTGTAATTTTAATTTTATAATTAAAGCATAGATACAAAATATCGGACAGTTTTTAAAAGATACGACGCAAGATAAAATTTAAGTTTTTTATGAAAAAAAAATATATTTCTTCGGCAACTGCCTCTTAGCAGATTGCTGACAAAAACTCTGAGAGTACATAAAATTGCCATGAAGAGCTTCTCAAAACATCTGTGGTTCGGAGTCGACTTTAAGTGGTGGAAGAAGCTAAATCGAATTATGTAACCTTGATAATGACAAGCATCAAAAGTCATCTAAACAATCTGTACTGGAATTAGTACAATCTATAATGGCCAATTGTTTAATTTATTTTTAAAAGAAAGTTGTATGTACTTGAATGAGTATAAAGACTTCTGACTTGTCTTCGATTCGGGTAAATGATATATGACTATTTCCGACCTGAAGTTGGTGTTAGTTCGTACTCTAAATTTCGTGTATGATTTCAAATAAACAAAATTTTAGGAAAAAATGTTTACCAGATTTGGATAACAATAGATGTGTTACATTGACCGGTTGTACGTAACATTATATGTCTTGTTTCATATGCGGTTGTCTAGTATGAATGTGAACAGATTTATTTTGGATGCAGAGATAATTCGAATTTTGTTGACATTTCGGCATTCTGGATAATAACTGCGACTGATGTGTAGCCATTTTTCTTTTCGAATTATTGGGCATTATCAGTTTACATTTGAAATTTAAAGAAATGAGTTCAAGAATTATTCGAATGCCTAATTGGTAGACGCAAGATAGCCACCAAAGAGTCGTTCAGTTTATTTGAAAATTTTCCTAAAAGTTAGATCGTACTCTTTTATTGAAGCCTTAATTGAACATTTAAATACCATAAATATGATTGTGAGATTTCTATTGCAAACAATCTATTCTCAAAATATATTTTTGAATTGGCTTCAACTTAAATATTACCTGCTTTTATTAGAAAATAAATTATTTTTTGAAGTTGTTCACATTTGTACGTTATGAGTTTTAATATCTTAGTTAATTCAACATATATTATCAATTGTGAATTGCCACTTCTAATAATACTTGAATGTAGTGTGTAATTTTCAATTCTTTAGTTTTATGTACTTGTCTGCTACTCATTGTCAAACATCAGTCATCAGTGCAACAAAGTTTTTACAAGAAATATTTTTGTTGACGGATGATAGATTTTTTATCCTTTTGTTTACTTCGTCAACAATTGATGCAACATTATAATGCTCATCATCAGCATTATTATCATCGTTTTGCAAATGATGAATTCCTATTCAGCTATCATCTTCTGTTTGTTTTGAACATACTACTGACTTTAGTTATTCTCTTTTATATGAATGAACGAATGATGCTACCAAAGAAGAAATAAAATGATGATTTAAAAAAAAAAAAACAAAAAAATAAAAAATGTTGATGGCAGTAATTGTTCTTCTCGTTCATTCATTCATTCATTGATTGAAATTGAATTTGAAATTGAAATAATAATTCTTTTGTTTTCTGTCTTTGTTTCTTTTAGCCTTTCAAAGAGATTTGACTAATTTACTATCGAGACGTTCATTATACAATAATAAGAAGGGGAGTGAATTCATTTAAAAACCTTCTCCATGTTGGGCAAATTTACATCGAACCACGTTCAAGTCTATCATCAGTATTCACGCACGGTTTCATTGAAGAAACCGAAAAAGGTAAGAATATCCGATTTACACTTTTTTTTTTGCTTTTTTTCGTCTTTTTTTTATTCTTTATGCTTTTCGTTATTGTTCTGCTTCTTTGGTTTGTCCTGCATGTGCATGGGTATGTGTCATTATCATGAGTGTGTGTATGTATTTTTCTTTATGTTTTCTTATCTTTCTTTGTAATTATAGAACGATTTACATTCGCGTTGGAATGCATGCTTCTGTAATTTTAAATCAAAATTTACTTTCTTAGCTATTTTTTAAACTCTCTAATGATTCAACAACTAACACATTCAGAGTACGGACTACTAACATACTATTTTATTTACTGATTTGTTATTAATTTATTTAAGCATGCCAAGAATGATAAACTAAAGATTACGCCTTGCGCATGATTTCCCGTTAAATGACGTAGTTGGGCTATTTTAAAGCTTTCCAAGTCTTTTTCATGTGTGAAAATTAACATTTATTATGAAAAATGTGTGCTATACGTGAAAGTAGTTGGCAGTCCTGTAATATAACTTACATTATCATTAGCCAATAGGAGCACAATTTGCGTGACGTCATTGATTCAATATGCGCAGAAAGTTTTAATTTTGTGTGAGCGATGGCGTAATCTTTAGTTTATCATTCTTGAATGCATTCAATATAACACTTTATTTCTTCTTGTTGGTAAAAAAAAAAGACAAACGCATCTACAATGAACTCGCTAAAACGTGAACAATCGAAAGTGTGATGTGATCCTTAAAATGGTAGTGAGTTGTTATTAGTGAGTTATTAAGAATTCTTATTATGAATTCGTTATACAGTGAACCCGCGATAATGTGAACAATCGAAAGTGTGAATGTCTCAGAAACGTGAACAAATTTATTTTTCCACAGAGTATTCTAAAACGTGAACAAAATCTGAAGACTCTAAAACGTGAATACTTTTTTATATTTTGTTTTTTTAGTCTGTTGTTAAATTGTGAAATCTTTAGAAATTCACGATCAAATTAAAGAAAATGATCGTGGTTTTAACATCTGTGAAGGATGGAAAAAGGGCAGTTAACATATAATACATTTCGAGAAAAGTGCTTCAGGCGCAAAGATGGAGAAACAACGATTAACTTTCACGGGCTGTTCAAGTGCGTCGGGGACCGACAAACTTATTTTAATTGGTAATTGGGAAATCTAAAAGTTCACGAAGTATCAAAAACTTTACTTTTCCAGTGAATTACAAATTCTCCAAATCGGATGGATGATCTTTAAAATTTTTTGTGACTGGTTTCATCAATGTTTCGTTAAGGAAGTAGACTTCAACTGACAAATTGAAGACTGAAAACTTTATTAGATTTTTTGGCCTTAGGTTACTGAGTTCTTGACTAAAAAGGGGCTACTGGTAAACGCCTTTCTATTAATTGATGGATTTCTGATGACGTATTCATTTGTGCAATGTTTTTGCAACCCCACGTCACATCGTTAATTCTGTTCATGGACCAGGATGCTTTTAAAATAAAAAAAACTGTATTTTAAAAACAGTCTCTTAGCATTAGTGGCGGGAAAGCAAATAGAATTGCTAAATTCTATTAAGATATTAACTATAAAAGATGCCATTAATATTTGGACTCAGCATGGAGTAGGATTTCACAACAAATTTTAAACAATTGTTGGGAAAGTATTTCAAATTTCGTTTCGGACAAAGATGACACCGATGATTTTTTACTTGTGGAAATATGTATCATTATTCATATTAAATAGGGTCATTTTTTGTTTTAAATTTTGCTACTCGATACCGTGAATAAACTTGAAAATGTGAACTGCCTTGATAAAAATTAGTTCACGTTATCGCGAGGTCACTGTATGGACATTTGAATGACGAAAAAGTAAAGGATTTCACTACCCCACTAGTTACACATTTTCTCATATTGCGTTCGTGTGGTGGTATTTGAATTTGTCAACATCGGAAATTATTATAAAAAGTAGAACATCGAACCGAAACTTCATTCAGTTTTTTAAATAATTTACAAAATTTTCCTCGATTTTTCTTGTGTATGATAGCCTTTTTGTGAGCATATTGACAAGGTCTGTCAACTAAGCGTTAGTGCTTTTAAACCATTTTACCACGATAATTGGCCATGAATAGCATCCTTATAATCTGGTCTAATCCTTCTAATCTAGTTTGACACCAATCTTGATCGGTGTAATGTTCTAAATTTATAGTTTTGAAACTTATTTGGTAGCCTCGGAAGCTCTGCGTCTTAATATCAACATTACCAGTTTTTGATACGCTCTTCCTACGCAATCGATGATCCAAACATGCAATTTCTTCGTAAACAAGACTTCCTGCAAATGCGGTCTTATTCCGTTTCTTATTCATCGTAACAAAATATTATTATGTACATGACCAAGCCAAATGAAATGACGTATAAATCATTGAGATAGCAATGCATAAGGAAATGCCGCCTTCTAACGTAAATAGTCGGGTTTTAAGTTATACTACCAATTATTAGGCAATTTGCGTGTTTGATCTCCAACAAGTTGCTTTAATGAGTGCCTAGTTCCTATAATTCTTTCATTCTTGGAAATGTTTTTAGTGGTATTACTAGAAGGCGAGTTGATGGTTTATTATGTTGGTACTGCATGCAGTACCCAAAGCTTAATATTATATGCACAAATTTGATTTGATGATTTTTTATAAAATAAAACACTGGAGTCCAATTATTTGATCAAATTACGAACCAATAAGTCTCTCAGCTTTCTTTATTGTAATTTTTTGTATAAATAGTGTGATCGAGTTAGACAACGGCACCAAATAAATTCCAAAAATATATATTTTTTTTACTTTCTCAGGAACGATGGTGTTAATTGTGGTGATGATTTTTGTACATTTGCGATCGTCAGCAGTATAAATGATAAATACTAGTACAACGGAACGTTAATGGGCTAATTTTGCTTTGAACGATCGCCTTGACAAGTATGTTGGATATTTGGATTTATCAAATGCTCAATGAAATCCGAGTTACATAGAGTCCGTCATACGGTGTACATTTACATTTTCAACTGACAGAAAAGCAACAACGTATACCAGTACTCTGGCGTACATTAAATTTATGTGCACACAACAAAAGCAATTAAAGGCATAAATAGAAAACAAATCGCCCGGAACATGCCTACAAACCAAAAAATAAAACAATCCATTTGATAGCTATCAAAGTGCTCAACGCACAACTTATCGAAAGTTAAACGTTGTCCAACTTTAGAAGTATCTAAGGATTAGAAATCATAGTTTAACGAATGAAAGATTTTATACGGCCTTTAGCGGCTGTTAATAATATGTATAGCAACTACTTCTTAAGATTATTGAGCAACTGCAAAATAGTCGTATAAGCGATTTACTCAATTTAATTCAGTGTCAATAGTCTTTAGTGCTTTTAAAATGAACGATGTTTTATTTAACGAGTAGAATAATGAAATCACAGTTTCTATATTGACAGTTGTAAAGGAGAATTTGCTAAACTTTTAATTACTGATCCTATGCATAATTGTCGTTCTGTAACTTTTCTGGCGACCATGAATTTGTATGTCGTTTTTCGATGATTTTAATATTTGATTGTTGGTGTTCCTTTTTAATTACACATCATTCGAGATTGTAATTATTGCTGTCGAGCCGTTCACAAAGAACATTTTTTTTTACATTGCAATCGATAAATTCATAATTCATGTAATATTGGCCGATGTTGATAAACAGTAACATGCAGTTTGTATCTAATAGTCTCATATTTAATAATGTTTCAATTTAAATTTACACATGGGTATTATTTATCTAAAACAAACCAGCTATTTACAAGTACTATGTAGACAATCATTTTATTTATTGTCAACACTTTTTGTTAGCGTATTCGCATTAATAACTTTGATTATTTCAGATTCATTCATTATTTCATGCAACAGACACATTTACAGTAGATGGTATTAAAATGGTTTATTGTATTATAAAATTGTGCATTATTTTATATTACCGTGTACATGTAAGTGCGGTTATCAAGACTTTAAATCGTTTTGGACTATAAAAATTATTATAATTTTTTAATTATTCAACAGACATAAAACTCACCCATTTGCATGAATGAAGCCATTTTTACTTAAAACGATGCAGAAATTCTGATACGGTATGCAAGTGAGGGTAAATCAGAAAGCAATGATTACACGGTGCGACAGTTTACGTTGTTCAGTTAATTGAGCAGAACTCAAAAATACCTTTTTTATATTTCTTGAACCTCCAAACATGTTTTATTTGAAAAAACTATTTTTTTTTTGACTTTACGTAAAAATTTCGGGATTACTCATATATTTTATACATATATCTACATAAATATCTTAATATATATTATAAATCCTTCTGTAAGTCTGTTTTTTTGTTTGTTTGTTAGCCAATCACGCCTGAACACCTGCACCGATTTTCTTGAAACTTAGGATAGGGATCAGACTTTTGTCCGTGGAGGTTATAGGCTATAATTCTTTTCAAAATTTTGACCAAAAGGGGAGAAAAAATTGGAAAAATGGGGAAAAAATGGTAATAGGTAATTTTTTACAATTCAGCTTAGTTAAGCTTCCCAAATGTTTATTGGTTTGTTTGTTAGTCAATCACGCCTGGACCGATTTTCTTGAAATTTGGGATAGAGATCAGGCTTTTGTCCATGCAGGTTATAGGCTATAAATCTTTTTAAAATTTTGACCAAAAGGGGAGAAAAAATGGGACAAATGGAGAAAAAATGGTAATAGGTAATTTTTTACCATCAGCTTGGTTAAGCTTCCCAAATAGCTTTTGGAGGTATTCCGTTTCTAAAGCTGAACCAAGAGGGGTCCAAAACGGGGGAAGGGGCCAAAAACGGGCAAATTAATTGTATAGCATATAAATCAAGCTTTTGTCGGAGCAGGATATAGGCTTTAAATCTTCTCAAAATTTTGACCAAAATGGGAGAAAAAATGGTAATAGGTAATTTTTTACACTTTCGCTTGGTTAATTTTCCTAAATACATAGCTATAGGAGGTATTCCGTTTCTAAAGTTGAACCAAAAGGGGTCCAAAAAGGGAGAAAAGGGCCGAAAACGGGCAAATTGAGTGCAGGTTATCCTAATCCGAATACATATATATTATAAATCTTTCTATAAGTCTTTTTTTTGTTGGTTTGTTTGTTAGCCAATCACGCTTGAACGCCTGGACTTTGGGATATAGATCTGGCTTTTGTCGGTGCAGGTTATAGGCTATAAATCTTTTCAAAATTTTGACCAAAATGAGAGGAAAAATGGGACGAAGGGAGAAAAAATAGTAATAGGTTATTTTTTACGATTTAGCTTGGTTAAGTTTCCCAAATAGCTATTGGAGGTGTTGCGTTTATAAAGTTGGACCAAAAGGTATCCAATAAGGGGAAAGGGGCGAAAAACGGGCAAATTGAATGCATTTATATTTAGGAATTAGAGTAGTCAAAAAACGGGGTTGTTTGATAAACCGGCTTCCGAATAATTTGAAAAATTGCATTTTTTAAAAAACCGGTTTGAAATTAGATTTTTATTTATTGTCATTTTAATAACCCGCGCAACGCCGGGTACGATCTGCTAGTATATATATATATGTAATTCGACTTAATATTCTATGAGATTTGATGAGGTAAATTCAGAAAATTCGATTTTTTTCATATTTTTCAAATTTGTCCAATCATGATGCAAACTTATATGAAAATTTGTTTTCTTGTGAAAAGATTAAGTCATCATTTGATCAAATTAGACAAAAATTACCGTAGTTATTATTTAAAGAGTCTAACAGTCGAGTGTTATTTTTTATATATGTATGTCATCTCATCAAATGAACCTTTAGTTCAAAAATTTTCAGAATTTTTGATGAATCTTGATTGTTTATCACAAAATGTGCCAATTTCGCCTTTGAGCGACCACCAGAAGTTGGTCAATGTTTACGCAAGGGAAATATTTGCAAAAAAACAAACATTAGCCAAACTTCTGGTGGTCGCTCAAACGTGAAATTGACACATTTTCTGATAAACAATCAAGATTCTTCAAAAATTTGAAAAGGTTGTGAGTTTTGTTGAGAAGATCTCAGAAATATTTTTTTATATTTCTCGAACCCTCCAAACTTTTTTTATTTGACAAAAACGGTTTTTTTTTTACCTTACGCACAAATTTCTGGATTACTCAAACATTTCTGACCCACATTTCCAAAATTTAAATCTTGTTGGAAAGGTAGGAAAAGTAGAGATGGACCTTTGCTAGCATATATCTATAATTCGTGTTATATTTTGCACTTGCAAATTTTATTATTTCTCTTTGTGCAAACATTGGCCAACTTCTGGTGGTCGCTCAAAAGTAAAACTGACACATTTTCCGATAAACGTTTAAGATCCATCAAAAATCCTGAAAATGTTTGAATTAAGTTCATTTGAAACAATATATATATGAAAAATATTACTCGACTGTTACACTCTTTAAATAAATAACTACAGAAATTTTAGCCCGATTTGACCAAACGAAGTGCGACAAGATAATGCTCTTTCAGAATGTCATCACTTATTTCGTATTTTTTAAATAAAGTTTGCAACTATGAAGGTATCTGATATCTAATATTAGATCGCTTTTGGATCCAATATGGATAAGTATCGTCCAAAATTCGACTATCTTTTTTACTCACGCATTCACTCCTCTAAAAATATACCTCATCGCTGAAAATGATTTTGCGATGAAAATTAGTTTTCATTGTTCATGTCGATGTCAATGATCAGTGTTATCGATCAGTGTTATCGATTCAGTTCTTTAGTTAGTTGAATTATGTAAGGATGTAGGCTCAAGTCACGACAATTCGACAATATATAATCTTCGAAAAGCCGAATCCTTATGAGGGGCTAGAAATTGTCTGCCTTGAAATCTCCTCCACACTCTCACAGGTTATGGCGTTATTTTCGGTAGATCTTGCGTTTCGTTTCGTTAACTGAAACGGCGATAGCACGATTACGATGATCGTAAAATAATCGAAACGCCCGATACATTGCACGGACAGATCACTCATACATATATGGAGCTATAAAAAATATGTATGATTTACAAGTATTGTTAAATGTTGTTGAAAACGGATTGAATAAATGACAATTTCAATAGTATGGCCGTTATCTACTGTCAATGTTCGGTAGTCCCTATTTTACTTTCTTATTTCAGCATGGAATGATTACTACGTTGCAATTACTTACAGTGTAAATATAATAAAATTGTAAACCACCTACTCCAAATAACTGATTTTTTAATTACACTCATTTAGCTAATTCAGCTGCAACAGCTTTTAGTCAGTTAATGATTGTAATCAAGTGTTCGTTTTTATTCATTTGAGGACTTTTCAATTTCATAAATTATTTCATTCTTATTGGATTCTTCGCTCAATTTGCAATTACATACACTCTTATGAATAATTGTTCGATTTTTCTACTACAGCAGTTAAGGGCCGTTTTTGTTGTTGTTGCATCGATTGGCTGTTTAGAAAAAGAAAGAATGAGATACATATCTGTGGCAATAAATGATAATGGCTTAAGTTGACATAAGTGCTTCTTAATTTTTTTTTTTTTTTACATATTCTTATTCTCTTCTTTAAGATCGATCACTCAGCTAAATTTCATGTAGAAAATGCCATTATTAATAAAATTATACGCTTTAATATTTTAACTTTACTTAACTTATGCACTATTTATCTTTTGACAACAACCTTAATATCCCGAAACATGAAATTTCATCATGCCACAGATATGTATACTGAAATGAAAGATAAATTTTTTCAGTTTTTAAACGGATTCGCTATGCGCTACGTTTTGTTAACGCTTATTAAAACGCTTATTAAGTTTATATAAAATCCAAATTTATCACGCTGGCTAACCCATTTATGTAGTATAGGAGATTTAAATCGTATTGGATTGTAGCACATACATAATTGCTCATTACAACCCTTCAGTCGGGATTACAACCTAGCTTCTCACACCACTTACCGTTGTGTGCGTTAATTTTTTATACATGAGTGGCGGGACCTACAGTTTAAAGTCGACTCCTAACAACGGATTTTTTGAGAAGCTTTTCATGGCAATTTTTATGCTCAGAGTTTTTGCCAGAAAGCTGCTGAGAAGAAGTCGCCGCAGAAATATTTTCATATTTTCGTTTTGATGTCTGACCTGGTATTCGAACCCGGCCTTTCGTTCAATAAGCCAACACACTAGATACTAGACCACGGCGACTGGATTGCCCCAAGCATGTCAAAATTTTTTTTCTAAATTCTGTATATTATTTATCATATAATGTAGTATTTAACAGATATCCGTTAATTGCTCCATTTCATTGAATGCCACAGTTTGTTTGTGTTTTTTGTTGTTCGCAATAATTCCCTAAATACACACTTGGAGTCCTATTGGGACTTTGTGGAAAAGTATTAAGTTTGGTATGCAAATTACATCTTCAGGATTCCAGTGGTTCACTGTCCAAATTTTTTGAAATTGGTTGAGGTTATTTTTTACAACGTTTAAACTTAAACTGTCTTAACAATTTTTGCTCAATAAATGAAATTGCTCACACCTCCTGATGCTGACACGTATTCCAATAGCATTATATTACCACAATGCTTAACTATTTCACACAACTTCTTTGGATTGACTTCTTTATGTTTCTTCCTCCAAATTTAATTAAAATTGAAATGAAGTGTACATACATGAAGCCGCCGTATTCTATTAGATAAGATGTTGACCTTATTAGATATAGATTTCCAAGTATTAATTTCTGACAAAAACTCTGAAAGTTGCTATAAAAAGCTTCGCAAAAATTTGTCAATTGTTGATGGTTCCACCCCTCATGGATAAAATTATCATGGATGGCATGAAATTAGGTAGTAATCCATACATACAGCTACGCGCAGTTAATTAAGGACACGTAGCTTACATGTGAGGTTGAAGCAAAAAATACAAATCGTTGTATGATATGTCAAAAGTTTTCCAAATGTAGTTAATTATATTCTTAGCTGTAGAAAATAACTACTTATAGTGTCATGTAAATTATTATTTATAAAGCTGTGAGAAATCAATATTTTGTTGCAAAAACGCTTGTTCTCTATAACAGCTTGGCATATGCGAGGCATCAAGGCAACCAGATTATCAAAATTCCTAATTTTTACTTAGTTTACTTTGGCCTTTGCAACTTACCATAAGTTCTAAATCGGGTTGAGATTTAGACTGCATGAAGGCAAATCAAGTACAGTGACCGAATTGTTTAAAAACCATTGTTTTACGTGATGAGCCGTATGCTTCGGATCATTATCTTGTTGAAATATGTCATGTCAGTATACGGCATCATTTATCTCTTAGGATTCTTGTATATTGGAACTTATTCATGTTTCCGTAAATTTTATGCAGCGACCCAACACCGCGCGACAACATAGCACCCCAAAGCATAACAGAACCTCCTCCATGCTTTAAAGTGGACGGTTGTATCTTGGATCAAATATTTTTAACTTTGGCCGGGAGAGATTCTATTAATTTTTTTTTCATCCGAAAATAGTACTCTTTTCCATTCCACAACGGTTCAATGACGGTATTTTTTGGGAACTCTATTAGCTTCTTCCGGTTACACTCAGACAACTATGGCTTCTTTCGGAAAATTCTTCCAAAGAGCCTAGCTTCTCCCAATTGACGTTTTACTGTGTCTTCAGATAGTTTTGCTTCATTTTCACCCCGAATTTCATTTGCTGATTTATGCAGATTTTTTTTCTACTCGCGTACAATCAATGTATCTTCACGAACTGTCGTAATTCGGCTCCTCTTTATACGAGTCACCTTTTCAACTGTCGAATGTTTTCTGCAATATTGCACCTCTTGGAAAACCATTGTTTTAGAAACTTTTAAAGCTGTTGCGATTTCCCGATAAGAGCATATGACATATTTGTACAATAATCTTGCGAGTACTGACATCACAGAATTTATTTTTACCCATGTTTATCAAGTAGTCAGGGTCCACTAAAATTTGAAAAACACTCTGTGTAATCCCTTTTTAAATAAAATCTCACGTTTCGAACTCACTTGAATCCTAAAATCTTGAAAAATTTATCACTTAATTAAGTGCACGCGTTATTTATTTCGTAAATTATGAAAAATACCACAAAGAAAAAAATAACGATAAGAATAGTGTTGCCATTCTTGATAAATTTCAATAAACAGAGTTGGATTAACTAAACAGTTTCATTACTACTGTCCTTAATTAGTTACACGCAGCTGTAAGTATATAAGTCTTCGTTTAAAAACAAGGGCTTAACCTGTTAATAATAATAATTATGGTAACAAAATGTAACAAATTGGTATAAGAAATTAACCCTGTTGCTTCCAATAGGTTTCTAAAGGACTTCTTTGAGAAACCACAACTCATTTAAAATCTTTTTTTGTCATTTGATTCGTTCCATGAAATTTCCTTTTATGAAATTTGGCTATTGGTGGCTTCATTTTACAATATTTTAAAACTTTCTTCTTGAACTCTGGAAATATTTGAGAAATAAAAACTTTAACAGAGTAGTACAGTCAAACCCGATTATAACGAAGTCCGTGGGACCAGTTCGTTATAGGCAAAGTTCTTAATAAACGGATTGAAGTCATAGAAGAAAATATAAAAGACAAATAATTTTTTTCATTTATTAAAAACCAAAAATATTTGTTAATTTTCTTTATCTATCAGCCGATTGAAGATGATGAGTTATAATTTAATGCTGCCATGTTAAATAAAAGTAAAGACTATTGCCACACTTCAAAGTCATATCTAAGGGTTCGTTATAAAAAAGGTAAAATGTATGAAATTTAATTACTGGGACCATTTAAAGTACTTCCTTTTAACCCGGAATTCGTTATAAACGAGTTTGTAATAAACAAAGTTTTTTGTATGAAAATTGTTATTAAAACATTGGGACTTGAAAATATGTACGTAATAACCAAGAATTCATTATAACCGAGTTTATTATAAACAAGTTTGACTGTATTTTGTTCATTTTAACATAAAAATAAAAAGCAACATGTGATTTTAATACACATTTTTTTTGGTTTTTTTAATAAAGTCGAAATGAACAAGAAAGAAGCAATAAAATTATAACACAGCCAAACTTCTTAGTTTTATGATTTTCATCATCTTTTTACTCATTATTTCGGCAACACCTGACGCATCAAGGGACACGAAACAACAATAAAACTGACAAAATAAAAAGAAGAGAAAAATATTTCAACAGCGCAATATCACGAAAAACAAAAATAAATTTTCTTGCAATTTCATTTTGCAAAAGAACAACTTCAACGGCAATTTTGACTGAAAGATTACATGTGCGAATGTTAATATAACTTTACCTGTTTACCGTTTCCTTTTATTTTTTTTTTTTTTTTTTTTTGAGAAATGACGAAAATATCAGACTATTTAACAAAATCCATAGACACATGAATGTTGTTGTAATTAAACTTTAGTTATTTGCTTAGATTTTAGTTTCTAGTGCCATAGCAAGCATTTGTATTAGATATTATACAATTGCAATTGTTGCTTTTGTTATTATTAACACATTTATTAACTATAGTAAAAAAATGGTACATTTTTTTCCTAAATGGTATATTTTTCTTTTAATATTGGCTTTAAATAATTATAATTTTGCGTAAATATGTAGATTGTAGAACGTATGCATGCATGAGTATATATAAAGAGATTGAAATGATTTGCAATATCATTAAAAAAAATATATTTCCTCTCTTTTTTTGTTATATTGAAAAAAAAAAGCAGAACAAATAATACATCCATATAGGCCAATAAATAGCAATCGTTGTCAAGTGCAATACAAATAAATTAAGCAAAAACAAGAAGAATATAGTCGCACATCAGACATAAATGTGCGTATAAAAATAATAAAACAGAAAAGCAGAAGAGAACTAAAACTCCATTTGAATGATTTGAAACTAAGAAACGGAAAAGGAAATTCAAATAAATATAACATTGTAACGGTATTTAGAAGAAAATTAAATGAAAAAAGCAAAATCAATAACAAAAAGCTACAAAATCATAAAAAGATAACGACCGAATCATAAAAAGAGAACACGAATTATAAGAGAAGCAATCGCTATCGCTGCAATCCATAAATTGTGTCTAGACACCAATAAGTAAGCGGAGTTTGTGTAAACAACGGCTGGAAGATATTCGACGCCGTCTGTGCCATTACAACAACAAAAAGAACAACAACAACAACAACAACAGCAATAAGTAGAATAAATACTTTGTCCTCAACAATCAGTTTTAAAATATTTTTTGCACATTTAAGAGAGTAAAGTAAAGTGTGTGTATATACTCGTATCCTTTAAAGAGAAAAACGCCTAGAAGTGAAGTTCTTTGAAAGCAAAAAAAATTGCGAAAATTCCGCAATTCCGGAATATGTTGAAGCCAAAACGACAAGCCAAACAGAAACCTAAAGCCAAACCGGTAAGCAGAAAAAACAAGATTAAGTAGAAGAATCCAATCAAACTCCCATCATTTCCAAAAAAAACAATTTTTTTTTGTTTCCTTTTATTCCAACCTCTCACCACTTTCCCATACAATTGAAAAAATCCTTAAAAATTTATTTCAATCCATTTCTGTCTTCATTCTCTTAATCTACTCTACTCTATTCCTCTACTAAATCTCTCCCATATTAGTAGAGTTCTCTAACATTTTACTTTATAACTTAACTTAAAAGCTTAAAACTTTTTCCTTTACTGACTGACTCAATCTCATTGCTTCTCCTTCAAATTTTCCCTACAATTCTACAATTCTACGGGATGTTTTTCCTTTCTTTTATTATTAAAACATTTCATATTTATTAAATTTAATTTATTGATTTTAATATTTCAAAATGTAATTGAGTACTTGAACTCAAACTCCACTGTAACGATTTTATAATATTCAATATGATGGAGTTTCCTTTTTTTAGTTTTCTTTTTTTTTTTTTTTTTGATTTTTTTACTCTTTTTCGATGTACAGCTTGACTAACTGCCAATTCGCTTTTATTCATTTATTTATCGATTTATTTTTTATCCTAGTTAAGCAAAAATGGTAATCTTAAGAAAAAAAAAAGCAAAAAAAAAAGTAGAAAAATTAGAGAAAATTTTGAAAGTAAAAAATACCAGCAATAGAGAAAGTAAAATAATAATCATCGTGTCTATCTGTGTGTGCTTTTAAATAATCATTTGTTGTATGTATTTCAGTAGAATTAATTCAATTCGTTCTATATCCCAGCTAGCATTTGAAAGATTGTTTTTATAAAAATCACCTTGCTGAGTCTTTTTAGAGTACTTTTAGTGAGCAAAAACTTATTAGTCAGTTGCACGATTAAAAAAGGACTCAAAAATGATTCTCTTACTCACTGGCAAGATGAGTTCGATTTCAAATACAATAAAAAATTGTATAGCAATCGGAAATTAATCATCAACACGTTTAAAATACGACTATTATCCGTTGCGTTATTTATTAATATATTCGACTTATACTGAAGATTGAAAAAAGTTTAATCAAAAACTGATTACGTATTTTATTATCATATTTTGACCAGTTAGATGATTAAAAATTGCTTCTCTGTATAAATTTTAATTTATGTAAAAGATGGCTATGAAATAAAGTACAATTTTTTTTTTAAATTGAAAGTTTTTCTTTGTTTTTTAACGACAAAAAGTATTTCTTTAAATAAATTTTGATGTCGGATACTTAATATTCTTTCTTTGATGCTTAACATTCATTCGAAAGTGATTTTTGAAATCGCGACAGTGTTAATGTAGGACTCAGAAAACCTAATAAAAACACTTGAAGAGAGTAAAATACAGTTATAAATGCGACTAATAAGCGACTCAAATTTAAACCATAATTGACCTCAAAACGGATCCAAATTAATATGAACATTACTCATAAACGACAATAAAAGGACTCCTAAACATAATAATAAATTACTCATAAAAGACTCGTATGCGATTAAACGATGACTGAAAGACGATTCAAAAAAGAATCATATACGAAGGTAAATAAGATTAGCAAATGATCAGAAAACGATACGAAAATGATTATAAAACTACTAGAAAAAGGGTCGAAAATAACTCTAAAATAATATAGAAAATGACTCATAAGTGACTTTTTAAGAAGAGCCGCGAGCTCAAACTTTTTTCACCCGACAGAATTGTCTTTTATGATCAAAAAATGAGCGCATATTCCAGCTTTTTAATCGCGTAGAAGAAGCAACAACCTCGAATTTGATAAAAATTTTCAAAAATGCTGGCTGAGAGATGTAGTATATGTATGTATGTTATATATTTATTCGTTTATTTTTACACGTATGTACATACATATGTATGTAGTATGTATGAATCGTTATTAGTTTTGGTTCAATCGTTTTTGCTTCTTTATGTCAATAAATTTACGTGTGTATTGTAGTTGTGTAATATAAATTTCGAAATCTTTCTATGTTATTTTTATGTGAAACGAATCAAATAGAAGTTTAAGTTTACTTTATGTCTACGCCCGTCTTAACCAACCTTTGCTACAATAAACCGTATTTTACACGAGATCCTAAGGAATCATACATATGTATTAACAGCATCGTTAGATTAACTGGTATGCGATGTGTTTTATGTTTCTGTTATCGATATTATTTTTTTATTATATAAGTATTTAAAATTCCATTTTATCGAATACTTGTGACTACTTAAAAGCATTCCCACAGACTTTGATCTTTATAGACAAAGTTTTAAAACTTTCTGGGAATCTTAGCCTTTTCAATAGCTCCGTTGTTTTGTGTTTTACTTTTGAAGTGTAAATTGCTAGTTGTTGACTTATTTTCACATACAGATCCGTATCCAGGAGTCTATATTTTTTATAATTTTTACCGGGTTGTGGTTTCTAAATGTTAGTATCATTATCATACGGAGAAATCCCATGATCTGGTATATAAAGTTCTTAATATTTTGGAAAAAAATGGTCCAAGAAAGGTATATTTTAAAAAATGTTTAAGCAACGTACACACACTACAAACCGTATCAATCGATGCCA
Organism: Sarcophaga peregrina; assembly: GCA_014635995.1. Lineage (NCBI taxonomy): Eukaryota > Metazoa > Arthropoda > Insecta > Diptera > Sarcophagidae > Sarcophaga > Sarcophaga peregrina. The sequence continues at coordinate 59,431,417 of CM025793.1, forward strand.
ATTTTTTTAAAATAAAAATCTCGTCTCCATTGTGTCTATCTGCTACATTTAACTACTTCAAAAGGATGCTTTGAATAGAGTGTTTGACGATGTTTCTTTGTAAAGAAAACACATTGAGCTTTAAGTCGATTCGACATATTAATAGACTTAACTGGAAAGTCGTGTCTAAAAAATGTAAAAACGGTTTCATCTGTAGACGAAATCATTTTGCCTGTTGAGATAACTCGCAGATTGCGTTCCCTTCTAGGGTGCCAACTACAGTAGGACCTTGATTATCCGTGATGGTCGGGACCGGAAGCATTCCGGATAATCGATCCCGGTGATTTGAGTACCAATTTTGGTTAATTTTTTTTTAGCTAATAAATGAATATATAAAATATAAAATAAAAACTAAATAATTCAGGATTTTATATACATATATTTTTCATATGGTCTAGTGAGTAGTGTGTTGGCTTATTAGACGAATGGCCCGGGTTCATATCCCAGGTCAGACATCAAAATGAAAAATATTTCTTCGGCGACTTCCTCTCATCAGATTTCTGGCAAAGACTCTGAGAGTAAAAATTGCCATTAAAAGCTTCTCAAAAATCTGTCGTTCGAAGTCGACTTTAAACTGTAGGTCCCGCCACTCATGTATAAAATTACCGCACACAACATAAGTGGTGTGAGAAGCTAGGTCGTAATATGTTTCATAAATAAAAAAAAAATAATTTTATCAGAAAACAGTAAACCGTCCAAAATAAAAGAAAAAATATTTGCTTATAATCACGGTTAAACGATGCAAAAAAATTTTAGTCGAACTAAAATAAAATTAAGTGGATGCAAAAAATTGTATTTTTCCATCCCGGGTAATTTATGTTGCCGCATAATCGAATCACGGATAATCAAGGTCCTACTGTACGATTTATCTCGTACTCACCTAAACCTACCGTTTTTGTGTAACTACGAATAAAACCGTATTATCGATAAAGGTGTTTGGGAAAAGAACAAAAAGTCAATGTTGGCTTGCGTGAACTGAACATATTTGGCTTTTGCATTGCGATTTCTGGTACAGAAGCCAACTACGAAATAATTCGTAGGTCCTCTTTCTTACCAAAAACATAATTTTTGCTCTTTGAAGAATAGGTATCTAGAAATAGAGTTTTTAGTAATATAATGTGAAAAAATCAAAATGTCATTTTTAGCCAGTTTTCTGAAAATTGCCGTGGCGGTCGTATTAATAAATTCTCTTGAGCTGTGGTCACACTGAAAAAATATTTGCTTCAAATATATTTACTCGTATTTGCATTAAATTATTCTGTATTTTGTTTGCTGGTCACATTGACGGCAAATATTTGACCCAATTTTATTGTTCACTTTTCTATATCAGTGTTGACAACTGAATTGGTTAAACGATAAAATATAAAATTTAATGCAATGTTGTATATATACTAGAGATCAGCAATGAATGGTTTCTTCGTTACTCATGCAATTTTGAGTACGAGTAACTCAACTGTACTCGCTACAACATTGATTTATAATTATAGGTTGCAATGAGTATAAGTACAACGTTGACATCAAACTCACAACATTCGAAATATGTTTGATTCATACGCTTACTCATTCAGATTCATAAATTTAGAAAAATACTTATAATACTTACGAATGATTCGAGTCACTAGCATTGTTAATTATGAGTACGATGAGTATTTCAAACTTTGAATATGAGTAGTATGAGTATGATAATAAAATAAGTATCTTAAAGTATAAGTATGACTGGAATCTACTCATCGTTTTAAATAATCTTTGCTGATCTCTGATATATACATAAAAATGTGATAAAAATATAATTTTTTGTTCCTGGTTCATAATGAACTAATAGATCAAAACTATTAATAAACATGTCGAGAGGTCTTAACACTAATTTTTTTATTTTTATTTTCTACTTTTCATATGAAGTTTATTATTAAAAGTTTTCCGTTTTGGTGATATTATGAAAAAAAATTTATAATATATTATTAAAAGTGGACAACACTACTTGCAACAGCTGTTATTTGCCACTATTTGCTCTTACAAGATGTTTGCAAGATCAAATATTTATTTGCTCGAAAATATTTGACACTGGTAGGACCATAGGGTCACATTAGAGACAAATTTGTTTTCTCAAAATCTTGTTTGCACCCGTAAAATATTTTATGGTCCCACTAGATTAAAAAAAAAATGATGTTTTAATTCGAATTTTTTACTCTCGAAATTCAAAGAAAAATACACAATCGAAAATGGTGGTTGTTTAAAGATGTGACAGTACGGGCTAAAATGAAATTAGTCTGCACGTTAGTCTGCATGCATGCACACAAGAATAACATTAAAATAATAAAATTTCAGTACCATTGCCTACGTTAAGGCTTAAATCCAAAGTAAAATTACAATTTATCCTCAAATCGAAATGTAATTTTCTCACAAAACGTATAAAACACGTTAAGGAAAGTAAAACGTCGGAATTCAACTTTTCAGAAAAGTAATTTTATTTTGTGGCTTTGTGAGCCATCCTACAATAAAAATTGGCAACACGTTCGTTGAACACTATTCATTGGCAAAAATTGTTTCGTTTAATTGCTGGTAGTCATTAGTATCCACTATTTATTAAACCTAAAACTATGCTTATAATTGATATCAATATTGTATTTATTATTTATCACATTTAAGTATACTACTATAATGAACAGTTATTTATTTAATTGTATGAATTATGAATGGTACTTCAGTATTTTATTTCATTTATATACATTTTATATACATACTTGTACGTATGTACATACATACATATATATTTACATATTTGATATTTATGTATATGTTTTAAAATCTGTAAAGTATAAAATATTTTTTTATAACAAATATAAACATTAAATTTTAATTCAATAAAAAAACCCATTACAACAACTACAGCGTGTTTACTCAGAATGGGCCCTACGGTTGTCAGTCAGTGTTGCCAATTTTTTTTTTCAAAATTTCCCGTCAAGTTGGGCTTTAAAAATCGCCAGAAATCGCTAAATTCACTTTTTAAACCGTCAGAAATCCGTCAAATAAATAGTTTGAAAATATTAAATTAACGTGAAATGAAATAAAATGTAAATAATTAAAATAAAATGTAAATAATTACACATCTTTTTTATTGAAATGTTTTTTTTAATTATGTTTAATGATTTACAAACAAAATTAGGTATTTTCAAAAAGATAGTGCCAGTCTTCTGGACTTTCGTTTCGAAACTTTTGTGGATACTGAGATGTCATAACTTTTAAAAAAGAAAATTCAATTTAAATGTACATTTTAAAATTTTTTTCATATAATTTATGTTGTAACAATTTCATCGTTTCTTGTCATGTACGCTTAATTCTGTTTTTACACGGTAGATACGTTCCAGAAAAACCCGTGTAAAAAATTACGTGAAGTACATAGAAAAGAAGGGGATTTGTTCCATATCCTTCAAAAAATGTAAAAACATATAATTCGTAGGAAAAAATTAATACGAGAGTCTTTATAAAAAACAAAATAAAATTTTTATAAGCATTAATACATATTTTATTTCATAAAATTAAAAGCGATTCAAATCTTATAAAAAAGTAACATAAATTTAAAATTTTTGTAGTCCAGGAAGTCAAAAAAATAATATAAGTTTACAAACAAATGGTACATTCACCAATCCTTAAAGGTAATTTCATCGGATTTCATACGTAATCGCTTACGTAAGGTTGGTTCAGAATAGCTATTAACTCAAACAAGATTATCCTGTTCAGTTTCCGATTGGACAGCACTGCGTTTAATAACAAAATCGGCCGTTGCGAATCAGTTTGAAGTCGCCGTAGTATAGTAGGTAGAATGTTGCCTTATTAGACTGAACGCCGGAATACAAACTCCAGGTCAGATAGCAATACGAAAATATTTTTTTGGCGACTTCCTCTCAGCAGATTTCTGGCAAAAATTCAGAAAGTAAATAAAATTGCCATGAAAAGCTTCGTGAAAACTGTCGTTCGGAGTCGACTTTAAACTGAAGGTCCGACCACTCATGTATAAAATTAACACACACAACATAAGTGGTATGAGAAGCTAGGTCGTAATCCTGATTAAAGGGTTGTAATGATCAAATGTGTATGTATTTGTTAAGTCATAGCCATTCAAGATCTTAGATTACGTTGAGATTTTCATAAACTTTTCTCAACCGTGCTATACCAAATATCATCGTGTAAAAACAGAATTCATTTTATTTTCTAGACCGTGCTATTACAAAATTAGGTGTACTTACTTTTTTAACATTTTTTCTTTTTCCTGCCTTCTTATTTTAAACACAACACCTAAAGCTTTACCTTCATTTGAAACAGATTTCAACTTTAGGTTTTCGATTTTTGCTTTGTACTTTTTCTACTAACCGTTATTCTCTTTCTCGAATTGCATTTTTTCTTACTTGTATCATATAATTCAACCTTGAGAAAAAAACGCTAAAACGCCGTAAAAACTCCAGATTTCCCGCTAACCGCTAAAAAGCATTTTTTCCCGTAATTGACATTGCAAAAACGTCAGATTTGACGGGAAAAACGTCAAATTGACAACAGTGTTGTCAGTAGAGCAGAAAATCGTCGGCATTTTACACACTTAGGACACGAACATCAAGCAAGTTCTTAAAAGAGAGAGTAAAAATGCATTTAGTTGCTTGTCTGCTTCTAAAGAAGGAGGTTCATGTCGCTTTTTTCATATTTGAATTAAACACCACTGTTTTCTTTTTAAAAAGTTATGACACCTCAGTATCCACAAAAGTTTCCAAACGAAAGTCCAGAAGACTGGCACTATCTTTTTGAAAATACCTAATTTTGTTTGTAAATCATTAAACATAATTAAAAAAACATTTCAATAAAAAATAAGTGTAATTATTTACATTTTATTTTAATTATTTACATTTTATTTCATTTCACGTTAATTTAATATTTTCAAACTATTTATTTGACGGATTTCTGACGGTTTAAAAAGTGAATTTAGCGATTTCTGGCGATTTTTAAAGCCCAATTTAACGGGAAATTTTGAAAAAAAAATTGGCAACACTGTTAAACACCCAAAGAAATATTACAGTAGGATTCCCTAATAACAATGAGAAATGATCTCAATTTTGGAAAGAATATTTATCAAGTTGAATACGCAATCTTTAGAGATTTTGCGCTGTACATTTTTCTACATTTTCCACTACACATTTAAAACATGCTGTCTTTGCGCTGGCCTCTGCAGTAGAGGCATACCCAAGAATGATAAACTAAAGATTACGCCTTGCGCATAATTTCCCGTTGGATGACGTTGTTGGGCTATTTTAAAGGTTTCCAAGTCTTTTTCGTGAATGAAATGAACATTTCTTCTGAAAAGTATATACACTACGCGAAAGCAGTTGGCAGCCCTGCAATATAACTTACATTATCATTAGCCAATAGGAAAACAATTCTCGTGACGTCATTGATTCAACATGCGCAGAAAGTTTTAATATTGTGTGCATAATGGCGTAATCTTTAGTTTATCATTCTTGAGGCATGCTGACTAAAAATTTGCTTTTGCTAATGTTACGAAATTTTATCTTTTCGTATTATTTTGGAGTGGATTTCGATAAAACGATGAACTATTGAAGAATGGAACTGAACAGGTGGTTAGTTTCGTCAAATAATTGGCAATTTGTATGAAAATATCTCAAAAATTTTAGTATTTTTTCGCTTCTCCCCTCCCAAAAGCTCTATAGTGTTACTAATCGTGAGTGTAGTACCCGTTGCATACAACCTAATGCTTGTGAGTATTTATTTTACAATAGGCTCTTTATAGCAACTACCAATTAGTGGATTGAAATTTAAGAGAATTATAATGAAATAAAGAATGAGAAAAAGAGTTAATAGTGTATTATACACAATTGTGAACATTGATCATGATAAGAGTTGCCAAGTCAATAAGTATTAATAATGAGCTTGGGAAATATTACTTAAAATTGGTTGAAGTGGTATTTCGTAACTATTAAGATCAGTAATGATTTTATATTTATTTTTTGAAATATTTTTCATATCGGTAATATTGGAATTCCCCTAAATCGCGCATTATATTGATACTTGTGGTGCACTGTATATCGACGGTGTATAATATGTATCTTTTACAACTCTCTTTTGTTACCCTGTGCAGAACAAAGATTGCAACTGTATTTTCCGAAGTTGCAATATATTTACATTGTATATGTACGTGTTAAGCTGCCTCGTTTAACGCTGTTTCGTTTAGCGCTGCAACTTATTGGAACGTATCCCCCGCGTTTAGCGGGGTCTTACTATATTTGTATATATATATATATATATATATATATATATATAGATATTATTATGGATTGAACTATCCTCTTTATTAAATAACTTTGCTTGTGATAGTAACTCACCAATCTGTAACAACGAGGATAATTCAGACAAGGGAATTTCATTCATTTCCATAAACATTGCTTGATATGAATTTGATTTGTGTGATCTTCGCATTCGCAGCCGACATAGATCAACATATCCAAATCTCATAACTACCACGTTCTCATTACAAAACCTTGTTATTGGTAAAGTACACGCTTTCACTTTAAGACTATCCAGTTTACATTTATTTGTTATTTTATTAAATATTAAATCAGTTTGCTTTAAATTATTTTGCTTGGCTGCATGTTTAAAACGTATTAGTGGAATTGTCCTGACTGCTAAAACGTTTAATTAATGTTTTTAAAATATTTTTTTCTCAGAATAACTAACTCTTAAAATTGTTCAAGTTTAAACAGGTTTTAATCGTATTTATGGTCACTGAAAGGCATACACAGTATCAAATAAAATTAAAGAACTTTTTTTAAATATATTTTCATAAATTGCATTACTTTCTATTTAAAAATTGTAATCACAATATTCCCCGGATATAGGCACTTTTAAAAATACTTGCGGTACAGTGTTTATAAGCGAAAATTCTTATATCGGTGTCAAGCATATTAGTTTCAAACGCATTCTTCAAATAAATTTATAAGTACGAAGTATATTTTTTCGCGTTTATAAGCGAGAAATGCTTAAAAGCGGGTACACACAAATCCAAATAGTTTCAATACATTTTAAAGCAAAAATCAAAATTCAAAAGTTTCAGTGCTATTATCAGATTGTTTTAGCTGAGATATGGATTTATCCACAGTCCAGTCAAAGTGTTTCTCTATTTGTTGTATATATTATTCGCCTTTGCTCTTCTGTGTGATTTTATGGCATCTATTCTGCAAAATTTGGAAGCTATTTTTAATTAATCAATTATAGCCCAGTTTTCTTGGATTATGCGATCTGTGTGTAGTAGATGTGGATGCCAAGGTTTAAAAATAGTTCAACTGTTCATATTTTAACTTCCCTGAACCTGAAAAAAACTGAGTGACAACAATACATACAGTGGCTCAAACGTAAAAATGGATAATAGGTATGAGATAATTTAAATGCCAATATTTCCACTTTAGCGGGAATATTTCAAATGCGGATGTATTGATAATTAAAAAAGCAATGTATAGTTAGCTTTTCTTGTTTAAAAATTATTTTTAAAGAGAAAAGGAAAACAACGTTAAGGAATTTCAGTTATGTTATTCAATCTAGCTAATTCCTTGCTTCAACTGCTCCACTGTGCTTATTTCACTTATCAGCTCCTTGTTTCACATTTTGATTTAAAATACTGAAATCAATCCATGCTTCTAAAAAGCCTTAGTACACCTTTGTTTAAAACTTGTTTAGCCCTCGTCGGAATTACATGCTATCATAGCTTATTGGCACAGAAAAATTCTAGCGCTTGGTGTGCTTTATCATAATCGATAAATCCCCTCTTCTGTAGGGAAAATAAATGTTCTATTATTTGAAAAGTCACATTATGCTGAGGAAACGAAAAACTTAAATTTGCTCAAGAATATCGATTTTTCTTTAAAAATTTTTTTTTGTAAAACATGTGTTTAATGTGATATATTATTATGGTGTGTTTTATCGAATTAAATATTCTACAATTTAATATTATTCCACGTGAAATATAATAGTAATCGTTCATTTCATTTATTTCAAATTTGAAGTATCGAACATATGCGTATTTGCATAGTAAATAAAAGCTCATTCGATCGCTCGTTTCTAGATAATTCAATAAATATTAACTTTGCATGGCACATGGCAACCTTTGCGCAGTATACGTACGATACTGAGAGTATTTTTTGTTTGATTAATCAGTACGTTTTTGTTTTTTATCTGCACTGTTGTTGTACTTCATACTCGATATCTGTTTATTTGTTTCAACTTTTTCGTCGTTGAGAATGGCGGAATCGATTAGAAGAAATACAAAAAAAAAAAAAAAAAAAAAACAAATCGAAACAGTCAGTCACATTTATTTACTCATATTCATTCATTTTACTTCGTATTTGTTGTGTTTTTTTACCAGTAGTACAACTTGAATAGAGTTAAAGTCACGACGGTTAAATTTTTCGCCGCGTATTTTGTTAATAATTAGTGTTTTTGTGGATTGTAAATGCGGGGAAATTTTAAAATTAAACAAAAAACAAAGAAACATAATTAGTTAAAAAATATTGATGAAATGTTTAGTTCAGTGTGATCGATATTTATGAAAACGGCAACAAAATAACTACAAAATTAAAATAAACACAAACAAGAAAATATTTTCAATCGGAAAGAAGCAAAAACAGCTCACAATTATCGAAAGAAAAGTGTGTTTTTCTTTCATTCAGTCCATTAATGCGAAATGTATTACCACACCAATTGGGTATTTGTAAGTTTTCCATAATATTTTCCTTTAATGTATGAAATATTTATTATTTTAGCACTTCATAAATAATTTATTAACGATTTTGATTAATGTTTTCATTCGTTTTTTGTATTCTAAAGAGCGCCTCTATTCTCTTACATCTGCAACACCGAACAAAAAGAGAGCAAATAAAATTAGAAAAAAACACAATCAAACAAAGTTGAATTGCATTCTGATACGACTATTGACTCGGCATTCTTTTTTCATTGGTCTCTTAGCTGTTGTTGTATTCGATGTTGTTATACTAACTGCTCACAATTAAAGATCTCTTATGAGTGAATGTTTCTCTTATTTAATTTAATTTAATATGTGAATGAACTGTTTGTTACACACAGTGTTTTTCTATTTTCTCGTTTGTTGATTCAATACATCGGTCAGCTGTACCGATCACATGAAGGGACGTGAAGCTTCTTTAAATATCGGTAACAGCTGTGGAAAGTGATGCCAGATGGACAGCATACGTTCACTCTTATTCTAATCACTGCTGACGTTTTTGGTACTAGTTTGGTGTTCTGTAAAAAACATGCAAACCGTCGCATGGCCTAATGGGCAATCACACACGAGCAGAATTATGCTGGCACAAAATGGTTGCTTGTAGGCAAGAGAGGTGAGGAGAGTAGTTTTTTGCTGGCATAATTTTTCAACTAGCTCAATGTGAATTCATACAAGGTAGGATAAGTATTACAATAAGTACAACAATACAAAAGCAACAGTAATTTTTGTTGTTGCGATTTGATCATCTTGTCAAAAATAGCTGACTAAAGATTAACAATGGGAAGAAAAAATAAATTTACCACCCACGCATAGTCTTCTGTAAAATAATGAAAAATTCTAAAAAATATCTTCTTTATAACTTCTACTCAATTCTTCAACAATCTATTAAATAATTTCGTACTCAGCTAAAATTTAGAAATACTGAAAATTCTAAACTTACCTGGCAATTCGAAAACGGTTTTAAAAGAAAAAGAATAAAAATATACAAACTTCTGCCATAACAAGAAAAAACGAAATTGATTGCGACATTATTATTTGCATCAGCTGGTCTCACCTTGTATGAATTCATCTTGGACCAGCTTTTACCCCGCACAAACCAATACATAAATAACACAAAACCAATACACATACGTTTATAAAACAGCTTGTTCAGAAAATTTTTTTGTATAGAGCATATTTAGCAGAGTATATGTATACAATTTTATGTCAGATGAAATAGTCTCGTGTGTGACTGAAAGAACAAAAATTTAGCGGCTTAAAAAATAGTCTCGCGTGTGAAAGCACAATTACCCATGTTTTTGCCTAATTTTCGATAACGGCACATGTTACAACAAATATGTTGAGTTGTTGCTGTAAATAAAAGTTCAATAAGCAAATACATAGACCAAGTATTAGATTGATTGAGTCTATCGGTTTGTTGTTGTACTTTTATTTGTTAAGACTAGATAAATAGTGCGACAATTGTTTAAGTGACTGTAATTCACTAATTTTGATAGCCAATCATCCAAATTGGACTTTTTCTATTTTAATTATCATGTGGATTGCTAAATAAATCAATATGATCTCTAAACTTAATCGGATATTTGTTCTCACCAGCTGTCAAGGAAGAGAAATCTCTTATAAAAAAATTCTGGTATTAAAAAAATAATTAGGATTGAATAAAGAAAAATTATTATAATAAATAATATAAATATAAATTATTAGAAAAATCATTCGGTTTTTCATTCATAATACAACCCATAACCCGATATAAAATTTTAAGAGCAAAGCAAAATAATAATTTTGTGCAACATATTTTTTTTAATAATACTTTTGGATTCCAATTTTAATTTCAATTCAACAGCACTCTGTACAATTGGGAAATTAAAAAAGAGAAAAAATTAGAAATTGTCAAAATCCATTCGATAGTCTAGTCGCCGTAGTCTAGTTGGTAGTGTGTTAGATTGTAAGACGTAAAGCTTCGATTCAAGCTCTACGTCAGACATCAAAACGAAAATATTAAAAAACAAATATTTCTTCGACGACTTCCTTTAAGCAAATTCGTGGCAAAAACTGACTTTGAACTGTAAATTAACAAACACAACATAAGTGGTGAGAAGAACTAGGCCTGTAATCCTGACTAACGGATTGTAACGACCAATTATTTATGTACGAGTAAGTGGCACAGGTTGGTTACATAACAAACTCATAAATGCTAACTAATATTGTCTATATTTGCTCTTTAATCTAAAAAAAAAACAAAATTATCTGCATTTGTTATGATTTAGGAATCACATATTGAGATACAAATAGCAGACAGAATAGTCAATCAATCTAAAAACACAAAACAAATAATTTGAAAATTCTGTCTTTCTTCTTCATATTATTGTAATAAGATAATCTGTAAAATAAATTGTAGTTTTTGATGGAAATTAATTAAATTAATTAATTAAATTTAATGTTAATGAATCTAATTCTCAAACCTTTGTACACGATAATTGCTGAATGTCGATTTGTGTCTATGTTAAATTAAAATTTTTTTATTTTTTTAAACACTTTTAATAATGCACTCATACTTTTGATGAAAAAATAATATTTTCAGATAAAAATAAAAAAGTAGTTAAAGTTACCACATCCTAAAATACTTCTAAGCAGAATTTTATTTCTATGTTCCGTGTAACCATTCCACTCTAGCGTTAAAAAGGAATTTTAAGACTTTGGATCATATTGCCTTTTAGATCACTATTTAGTGAAATGTTTTTCGTCGGTTTCATAAACGCTAAACATAGATATGCATTCATCGAACTAATTCGTAGAAAGGGATCTTATCCCTAAGCTGCATACCATATTTACAATGCAGACAAACAGGCAACAACAAAATACATGCAACGTACGGTGCCCAAAGCTATACAAGCAACTACAGTCATACTCGGTTATAACGAACTCCGTGAAACCAGAAAAAATAATTCGTTATAGGCAAAGTTCGTAACAAAAAAAGTGAAGTCATAGAAGAAAATATAAAATACAAAAAATTTTTTTTCATCTATTAAAAACAAAAAATATTTTTTTTATCAAAAACCAAAAATAGGGTTTAATTCTTTTTATATATCAGCTGATTAAAGATGTTGAGTTATAATTTAATGCTGCCATATTAAATAAAAGTAAAGACTATTACCACATTTTAAAGTTTTTTCTGAGGGTTCGTTATAAAAACGGTAAAATATTAAATTTAAAGAAGTTCCTTTTAACCAAGAATTCGTTATAAACGAGTTGTAATAAAAGATGTTTTTTTTTTATGAAAATTGTTATTAAAACGTTGGGACTTGAAAATAAGTACGTAATAACCCAGAATTCGTTATAAACGGGTTTGACTGTATGTAATGTTAAATTCGAGAATATACGAGAAGGGAACAAAATAAAAGTAAAAACTCCAACAACGACTCTTAAAGAAAGATCATGAAGTTATCGGTTGTGAAATAATACAATAAAAATATAACGATAAAAAACGTTGCCAGTCGATCACTGAATACCGAAAGTTTGATATTTGCTAATAAGGATTGTGAATATAATTGATAGCGCAATGGTATCAGTTGAAATATGTTTTTATTTAAATACATCCACAGATCAAAAATAATTAAATTTCTTTTATTTTTCATTGCAATCATCGAATCCACGCTAAATAAACGGTTTGCAAATTATAAAAAAATAACTGTATGTACACATATGGCCAAAAAATAGGCGTAAAAATTTTTTCTTTCGACTTATTAAAAAATGCAAAAATTATACAACCATGCTAAAATTACAAAATAAATATTTATTATTCTTGCAGAATGCAAAAAAAAGGGAATTCCACTAAAAATATGCTTGTTTCAGATAAATAGTGTGACATTTTTCCTTTAATTGCGAATTTTACTTGGACGAAATAATAGGTATGCGAATTTAAAATTAGTTAAAATTTGATTAATTGTTAAAAAATTTAAAAAAAAGGGAAGAAAGTGAGTGAAATTAAAAATAAATTCGTGGGCGCCAACGAAGTAATTAAGAAAAGCTTCTGGTTCGTAAACTTCGCGAGCAAGATAAAATCTACAAATTCATTGTAGCTGCTCTAAATCGGTCAGAGAATTTTGTAACTAACGCTTTAAAAGAGAAAAATTAACGATGAAACACGAGATGAACATAGAAAAATTTCATTAACTACAGACAAACGCATAGTCATTCTATCTAAACGGGGCCCTTTTAAGTCATCTAAGGCGATTGCTAGAGCAAACAATGGACAGATTTGTGTAAAAAAGTTTATTAGAGAATGTCGTGCTACCCTTTGCCGAGGAAAATATACCTCTGATATGGAAGTTTCAACAGGATAACGATCTAAAACAATCATCAAAATTAGTAAAAGCATGGTTTCGTCATAGGAAGATAGACGTTATTGAATTGCCTAGACAGTCCCCTGGCTTGAATGCGATAGAAAACCTTTGAAGAGAATTAAAAGGAAAAATGTCTAAGCTTCCTCGTTTGTAATAAAGACCAATTACCGGAAAATGTTCAACATTTTTGGTACAATATTGGGGTAGAGGCTTGCCATAATTTAGTTTTGCCTACGTCTCGATGAATGGAAGCTGTCCTCAAAAACGATGGCAATTATATGGGCTATTAATGATATAATTTAGTTTTTATTTGTGGAAAACAATTTTAAAGTACAAATTTGTCATTAAATTTTAAGTATTTTTTTGTCTTTTTAACATAATTTATTGTTATTTTCCCTTCCTTTTAACTTTTAAGAACTCAAAATAAATTAATTTAATAAAAATAATTTATGACGTATAAATAAAACCGAAAATATATAGGGATACAGTTTGCTATGTAGTTCGCACCTATTTTTTTGGCCATATGTGTATGTATATTCATATGTTGGTATAACAAAAATAAGTCTCGAGCATACGTAATATAATAATACGCAAGTAATTTGAACCCAAGTTTCGGTTGGACTAGTATTTAATACTAAACATTTAATAGTCCTTAAAGAAAACAAAAGTCCATTAGAAATCAGTTTTTTTTTTTAACCTCAAAAGTTAAAATTATATTTTTATAGAAATTTATATCACTTATCTTGTACTATTGTGTAAGAGGTTGTGACTTTTACTTAAAATGTATAGCAAAGTTTTTCTTTAGAATATTTGCATTAAAGATATTAATTTGGATTTCATGAAAATATGAACTGAATTCCATAAAAAGGAAAAGTTTTTCAAATCCTGAAAGAAATGCAAACTTTAATAGTTTCAAAGTTTGTTTCTTTCTCTCGGTCTTGGTTTTTTTTTTTTTTCTTTGTATTTTACCTCGACATGTATGTCTTCAAAAGCAGTTCATCTTTAAGTTCCATTAAGGTCAAGTTTTTACAAGTTTTCCATACTCATACTCTGCTTGCATGAATGAAGGCATTCTAAACAATTTTTCTGGTTAACAGACACACTTTCTTATATGCTTATCTTAAATTTAATTTAATTAAATTATAAAAATATTAAAAAATAAAAATAATCAAAAACTTATTTGAATGAAATGATATCGAGGAAATTATCGGTGGATTGCCGTTCTAATTACATTATGTTTTATGGTGTTGAAGTAATGTATGTTGTAGATTAAGAAAAGGAAATGACTTTATGCAAGGAACTATATGTTAAGTATTTAAGTATGGATTTATTTATGTTTGTATGTATATTTCAAGAAATTGTACTAAGTAGAGTAACGGGATCATCTCTCAGTAAACAAGTACTAATGAGAGATATTATGAATAATTAATATACGAAAAGGAAATGGGATAATAGACAAAAATTAAAACTTAGACAATGTACTAAAATATTTTTATATGTACAGCTGAAGTTAACTAATTAGTAAAATAAAATTTTGTTTACTTATAATATATAGAAAATTAGAATTCTGTTGCCAAATATAGTTTCGGCAACAATGGCATAATTAATGTTTCAAGTTTTTTTTTTTTTACTTTTAATATTAAATACATAGTCAAAAGTTGCTACTATATACTTTTAAGTCTCAAGTTCAAATTTGACAAGAAGACATTGGCTTTTAATACTTGTGTTCGTCCTGAACTTTCTTATTAATAATTAAAAGAAAGTAACTAACTTTTATACTTTTTACTAATTAAAATAGCGCTGTAAATAATCTTGCTTCAGCTTGAGTTTATACTTGAATTGAAATTAAATGGATCTACAGCCGGTTAATTGCATGTGTACACTACTACGCAAAAGTGAACACATAAAACTTTAAAATACATTTATAAACAACACCAATAACCAAAACATTAAAATAGCCATTGACATTGTATATAGTTTTGTATACCTATTGGGTTCAGTTAGTATTGAACCTTTCCAAAGGTTCTACACTTTATGTCTGTTTATCTGTAATGCTGGTTGGGAGTTTTTCACAATCGACCAAAAGTTTCTAATTGTATTGAAATCAGGACTTTGAACTTCTTTCCTCTAGTCAGCCTCCCACAACAATTGGTGTGGCTTTGGCTCGTTATCATCCCGAAAATCAGATTAACCTGATCACAGGACATGCTTCTAGTCCTTTGTAGTACGGCCAAATGGTAGTCAAATTTTATTATTTTTCGGTGATAGTCTTGGCTTTTTGAGTGCATATCTCTCAAAAGATACAGTAGAATTCCATTAGTGTGGTATCCATCAGTCCGGAAAGCCCGATTATCCGGCATTGGTTTGCTCCAAAAGTGTGTCTTTAAAGCAAATAAAAACGCTCGATATTTATTCGAAAGAATTCGGGGTAGTTCGGGATCATCCGGCAGCGCTTGGTATTTTTCGGAAACAATTTGAGGCCGGCTATTTTCAGTTGTCATAACAGTGCTTCAGAAATTATT
Source organism: Sarcophaga peregrina (assembly GCA_014635995.1). Classification (NCBI taxonomy): domain Eukaryota; kingdom Metazoa; phylum Arthropoda; class Insecta; order Diptera; family Sarcophagidae; genus Sarcophaga; species Sarcophaga peregrina. The sequence continues at coordinate 59,447,112 of CM025793.1, forward strand.
GATTTCCATATCATTAGATATAAATTTTTTAGGAAACGCCGAAAGACAAGACAAGGACAAAAAGACATTCGCGATTTTTTTAAATCTATGTTTTACAGTACGTGTATATACTTTTTTGTAGTTTAATTATTAACCTTATTGTTCTTATAATTATCGCCCGATAGACCGGAATTTTCGATAGTTCGGCACCGAGCCGGATAGCCCGGCATGGGTTATCAGAATTTTAATGTACATTAGATTCAGACTGAATATCTTTATCAGCCTAATTTTGAGTTTTCTTATTTTTCTGGTCAATGAATGATATATGCTTTGCTCTTCTCGAGTAGGTTTTACTATTTGAATTCAGTTTTCTACTTTCACAATTATGTCACTATTACGCTGCATTATATTTTATTAACAAAAGTTAAAAAATTAACTGTTCAGTGAGGCTATTCAAATAGGAAAGACATAATTTACAATTATCACCAATTTGATGACTGTTCTTGGTATATGATAAATAACGTTCTTAAGTGGAAAATTGAACACAACAACGCCTTTTTCTGAGGTTGTTGTTGAATATTTTTATTGCATTCAATAACGGCTAATAACATAGGTTGTGATATTTGTTGAGTAGATCTCAAAAATGTTTTTTTTTTTATATTTCTCGAACCCTCCAAACTTTTTTATTTGACAAAAACTGTTTTTTTTTTACTTTACGTACAAATTCCTAGATTGCTCAAACATTTCTGCCCCAATGTGGAACAGGAAAGGAGAGATAGAGCTTTAAAACGGTATCTTCTTCTTAATATATAAAAGTTAATGTTGTCATTTTATAACTCAAGAACGGGCTCACTTATTCAAGCCAAATGTTTAGGCTTTCTTCGGACTACTTAGTAGATGGTTTATGTGAAGTTTGTCACTCCCAGTTTTACGCCCACATTTTCTATTTATCTAAAAGCAGAAAACGGCTCCATCGATTTGACTAATTTTTCTTTCAAATGTTTGTATTTATCCATTTAAAGTTTTCATCAAAAGAAAATTTTGCCCCGGTCACTTTTGCGCCCACTTTTTTGATTTACCTAAAATCAGAAAACGGCTCCATCGAATTGACTAATTTTTCCTTCAAATGTTCGATGCAATCCAATTTAAGTTTTCAGTAATTTTTGTATGGATGACTTTGACGTATATATGAACAAAATTGACTGATTGGCTATAGTGGGCGTGTCATCTCCCATCGTCTATATATATAAAAATGAATGTTTTTTTGTATGTAGCTTATAGAATAGTAAACTATGCATTTGATCATGTTATAATCTTTAGAAAAGTTATTGCGCATGAGCCGGAGTTGGTTTCTAAGTTGGTATGCCAATATCCGATAGGTGGCGCCACTGAAAATTACTTAAAATCAATTGACCAATTTTTAATAATTGATACCACTGAAAATTACTCAAAATGAATTAAATCTTAAACTGTGCATTTTTTAACAAAGTTGTTACGTATGACTCGCGGAGGTTGGTGCGAATAATTTCCGATGGATGACGTCACTGAAAATTATTTAAAATGAATGACAAGCAATTGGTCGACCTACACCCCAAGCACCAAAGAAAAGAGCATTTCGAGCCTCAGAATTGGACGAGCACTGTGACTGGAGAATCTTTGACTATATGCAGCTGAGACCCGTTCGCATGAACCACTTGAACAACGAGAAGTGAGATTAGAATCTGATCGAATGAGTACTACTCAGGTCTGTTCATCTGAACCATCAGGACAGCGGGAAACAAAATCAATAAAATGATTCAAAATTATTTGGGCATTTGTTAATTCCTTTCCTTCAAATTTATTTTAGTTGGGGGCGCAGCAACACGTGCAGGGTACAGCTAGTGCATATATCTATTATTCAACATAATAAACTTGGGAAATTCGAATTTTTTTCATATTTTTTCAAGTTTGTTCATTCATAGTAGCAAACTTCAATAAACAAATATGGGATAAGTTATAATATTCTTAAAGTGTGTTCTCTTGTGAAGAGATTGAGTCTTCATTTGATCAAATCGGACAAAAATTACCGTAGTTATTATGTAAAGAGTCTAACAGTCGAGTGATATTTTTTATATGTCATCTCATCAAATGAACTTTTAGTTCAAAAATTTTTAGAATTTTTGATGGATCTTGATTGTTTATTGTTGTATTGTGCAGATTGTTTTGGTTGTGTATGTGTTGGTCATTCTGAAATTTATTGTGTGTATTAACTCAGGCAGTTCTGCTTAACTGTAAACCACTATATTGGGCTGTATAATGATAAGCGAATATATTTAAAAATTTTTCCAAATTATTTCGGTAGCACTTTGTACAGGAGAGCTTCTTTTTTCCTCGTGGCGTAAAAGCAACGTAACATATTTTTGGGAACTTGATGACAAAACTTTTCAAACACAATAGAATTGAATTATTTTTACTGTTCTTCTCGCTAATGTGAATTGTAACTAACTAAGGACACACACTTGCATAATCTATGGCATGTTCCTAAACACATTATTGAATAATTTATTGAATAATTTGTGTGTTTTAAAGCCATGATTAAATTGCCTCTGGGTAATGTGTAAGCAACAAAACATTCATTGTGACATCACATACATACTAGGCATCATATACTAGGTAGCAATAGAAAGCGATTTAGTTGAAATATTGTTCAGGACATTTTCACTAAATTAGAGGCATATTTGCTTTTATCATCTCTACAAATTTGTTTAAATAACTTTTTTATGTTGTTGTTAATACTTGCATTAACAATGATACTTAAATATGTACATATGTACGTATGTATATGATAACAACATATGAAATGAATAAATCTTTTATTACTTCACTCGAGTACGCTCCTCTTACTGTTATGTTTTGTTGAAATATAAAATAAAAATTGTAAATGCTTAAAACAACTATGTATGTGTGCACGTTCAGTACGCAAAATAACGGACAGAGAGTATTTTCGTTTTTTACATTTTGAATGAATTACTGAAGTATTCATTAATAAACATTCAAACCTCTTTGATCAGCAAATTATTAAAGCATTTGTAAGCACTTTGAAGTTGAAACACATGTTCAGTAAAGAACGGAAAAGTTAATAATAAAAAATTGTCTTGTACAGCCTTAATTGTCCAACAAATATTTCAATCCATGTCAAATGTATTCAAAATTCATTTTTTAATAGATATCTGATAAGTCCATCAGATCAAAAATATAAAAGCGGATAGGTACTTATGAGTAGCGAAAAAACGATTCATTACTAATTTCTGTTAAATACACAATACAATTGAGATATTATTTTGACTGTTGGTACTCCTCAAACTGAGTTGCAACACAAAAAGTAACATAAGCGAGTGCCAAATATTTCAAATATAAGAATACGAACTCTATGCATTGGGTTAAGGAAGTCGCCCATATCGTCATTACAACGGCAGATGCCATGCTTGATCTCTGCAAAAATAATTAACTTTGGGACTTGCCTGCAGCGCCTGAATAAGACGGTCTATATGCTAAAATTTTAAATAGTGATATTTAACGCTACGGAATAGACTGAAAATCTACTCCGAAAAATTTGAGTTTGATTTTGGAGACTATCTATGAAGTATAGATATATTAAATATCCAAATTATTTATGTCGCGAATTCTTCATAATCAATTGATTAAATTTCCCGTCCATGGGTCCACCAACAATATTGTGGATATTTTTAACTGAAGAGTAATAAAAGGAATAGATGAGTCTAATGTTAATAAATTCAAAAATTGATTCATTACTATTTAAAGGTAATAGGGAAAATATAATCTTCATTTACAAATCGTTTCTAATTATCTGGATCTACCATTTTCTCTAAAAATAAGTTCCTTTTACTGTGACGAAATAAACACAGTAGCATACATGGGCACACTGCATTATATTTTTAATGCAGTATGTATAGCAGTAAGCAGTAAAACTTTACTGATTACTGAAAAAAATTGCAGTAACCAGTAAAATTTTAATCATTACTGCAATTTTTTCAGTAACGAGTAAAATTTTACTGGTTACTGCAATATTTAAGAAACGAGTAAAAGTCATACATGGGCATACTGCATTAAATAAATATTGAATAAAATATTAACAAAAAAAATCAGAAGCCAATTTGTAATCAGTATCGCTCTCTAACAATCGCTTTAGTTTACGAAAATTTTCACTTAAATTGCTGGAAATATTTTCAAAATCGTTTCCATTTGCTTGTGGATTTTTACTCGTTTCTGAAAAAAAATGCAGTAATGATTAAAATTTTACTGGTTACTGCAATTTTTTTCAGTAATCAGTAAAATTTTACTGCTTACTTTAAATTTTTTCAGTAATCAGTAAAATTTTACTGCTTACTGCAATTTTTTTCAGTAAGCAGTAAATTTCAAATTTTTAATGCAATATTTATTTAATGCAGTATGCCCATGTATGCTCAGTAGAAGATAATATGCATTTTTCGTTCACTGTAAAATGAAATGAGGAACATTATTTACTTATTTCTGTCATTTGTTCATATTTTTAAATTGTGAATACATATTTGCATACGTATGTACATATATATATGTACATATGTATGTATTGATGCTTTCAGTGCATATACAATATTGTGAATAAAAAAATTGCCAAAATTCTAATTAGAATATGATTTTCAATTTTTGTATTTAGGTTTAATTAGTGGTATTTGTCAATCAATTATTTTCATATTTGAGAATAATAATGTCGAAAATGTTGACGTAAGCCTTGTTAGCAATTTTAAAAGATAAATAAAATATTTTAAGTTTGAAAGAGAAATTATCAAATTGTTTTATTTAAATTTTCCATCGCATTAAACAAACTGATTTAGATTTGAAATCTTTTATTAAACAGACGAATAAAATAATGACAGCAATTATCAAATGTTATGCAAAACTAATATTTATTGGCTACAATACGATTAAAGTAATAAAATAAGAACAAAAAAAAAAAAAGTATTTAATAAATATAAAATAAAAAAAAACTTCTTTAATTAATGCAATTCAGTGTGTTGTTACAGCAAAATTAGAATTGATACAGAACCTCATATGTTTAATATCTTTCGGGGGCAACGTCTGAAGATAAATTCCAAATTGAACAGTTAAGCATTAACAGGGCACTGTTTAGAGTTAAACAAAATCTAATCTATGTCGCTGTATGTTGGAAAATCACTCTAGTAGAAAAGTTTTATTGAAATTTAAAATGTTCTTGGGGTCGATAATCGAAATTAAGTATCGAATCTAAAGAAAAAAAAAAACTTTTGTTTAACCCTTTGCACCCCCATGTCACATCGGAAGTGACAACACTAATTTATTCCACAACTCGCATATTAGTCAATTGGCTTATAGGGTGTGTTGATTTAGCTGTTGTTTTTAAAGACAATCTATTTATGGTGGCGTAAACATTTTTCTGGGGTTTATAAACAAGTGCTATTATTTCATACATTTTATATAAAATTTCATGTAATAAGAAGTAAGTAAGTTCTTTAATTAGTGGGAGATTTTAGACTAAAAGCTAAAAATCGCGGGCGACCATCTACATCAGATGTGGAGAATCGACTTAATGGAAAATCCCAAATTTTGGTACCTCATCCGGAAAATAATATATCGATTGTATAGTCTGTTCTAACAGAAAATATACATAATTGATCACTACAACCCTTCAGTTAGGATTATTGACCAAGTTTCTCACACTACTTAGGTTGTGTGTATTAATTTTCTACATAAGTGGCGGGACCTAGAGTTTAAAGTTGACTCCGAACGACAGATTTTCGAGAAATTTTTCATGGCAATTTTATTTACTCTCAGAGTTTTTGTCAGAAATCTGCTGAAAGGAAATAGGCGAAGAAATACTTTTTGTATTTTATTTTGATGTCTGGGCTGGGACACGAACCCTGGCTCCACGTCCAATAAATCAGCACACTACCTACTAAATCACGGCGACCACTAACAGAAAAGCTAAGATTAATTAAAAAACCGTATAATAGTAATAAATTAAGAAAATGTAATACGTTGAATTCTAACACTGGAATTCCTTCATCTAAAATTAAACACAAGTTGACAGATAACGAGCTTAAAAATTAATGGAGTGCAAAGGGTTAATATGACTTATTCCGAAATATTTACGCATACAGTCGCTTTATGTGGAAGGGCAATATATTTTTTTCGAAATTGTAATGAAATGACATAATAACAGTCATAATATTTCAAAATTAAATATTTTCCTTATTGATTCTATCGCTTTAGAAGTTATAAAACTTATTATTGCTATTTATTTATTTTATGTAAATTTATTTTATTTTATGTAATTTCGTTCGTTATGTTCGTAAGCTTTGTCAATAGTGGAATTCATAACTTTTAACTCATAACGATTATCGAATCATTTAAAATACTAAACAACAAAATTGTCGATTTTGGTATTCTGTAAAATCTTTAAACGATATTCGAAATCGTTATTTCAGCTGTTATCGTAACTAAACAACAATAATTTTAGTATTGTTTATTCAATCGATTCAATCAATTTAAAGCATAATATTAAGATCAAAATGGCTTTTGAATAATTTATTTAGAATGAATTTATCAGTGGATGAGCCAATCTTCAACGCTCGAAGGGTTGACAGGCATATTCTTCGAGATTTGGAGAACACATTTAACTTAACCCTTCTGCATCCCTTGGATTTGTGCCCTTCCTATTATCCTCTGGGTCAATATGATCCAACATTAAAATGTAAACAAAATTTTATATTTAATATACGAAATCCATTTTTTTTGTTGTTTTTTATTTAGTATAATAAAGAATTATGATAACTAAAATAAATAAGCCCTTCCTGAGCAATTCATACATATATAATTGGTTATTAAAACCTTTCAGTCAGGATTACGACCTAGCTTTTCACACGACTTATGTTGTGTGCTTTTATTTTATACATGACTGGTGGGACCGACAGTTTTAAAGTCGATTCAGAACAACAGATTTTAGAGAAGCTCGTTATGGCAATTTTATTTGCTCTCAGAGTTGTGACCGAAATCTGCTGAAAGGAAGTCGCCGAAAAAATATTTTCATATTTTCGTTTTGATGCCTCACTTGGGATACGAACCCGGGCTTAACGTCTAATAAGTCAACATACTACCTATTAGACTACCGCGATTTATTTGAATTGGAACATAAAAATGTCTGGTCCAATAATAATCATTTTTCGGTACTACGAATATATAAGTCGTACTAGCGAACGTCCACTGTATTTAAAAATCGTTCATTATCCTACACTTTAAATATTTCCATTCACATTCTGTATATTCTACTGTACCGTATTCAAACAGTTTTGTGGTTATTATTTTACGAAAAAAAAAAATGAAAAATGTTAGGCATTACAGTCTGGTATGCAGAACAGCCGTTCTTGTTACATTCAGATGAACACCATTAGTATTCGCCAACTAAAAATCGATAGAATATATTCAAATTGAAATTGTAGAAATGTTTGACTTCTACAAACATACATATGTACATCCATTGACATAAATGGCAGAGACGTTTTATTGATATCACAATGAATTTTTTATTTTTTTACATCTTTACAAACTTATTTAATGAATAAATACAGAATACATTCATAAATCTGGAAAAATTTTAATGCAGGCATTTATTAAAATTTTATAGCAAATGGAACGACGTAAAAAAAACTCAATCTATAACATGTATTACACTTGCTTACACATGCAGATGAAGACAATCATTTAACTTCGTTAGAATGATATTTTTTATATTGAAAATACTCTTTGATTGTATTTTCTTTATTTATTTCTTTTATAATTTATCATTAAATATTTTGAAATATTGTGGAGAGCTGTTCATTTTGGGTATTCATATTTTACATGTGCATACTTGTGTACACGTGTTACATACATGTTTGTATGTATGAGAACACAATTTATACAGATCATAATATAGTTGCCACATTTCCCAACATTATGCGAGCAGATAAGAGAAGTTCCATTCATTTAATGCATGCACAAGAATACGAGTATCGGCCTGAATTTAAATGGATGAGTGGAATGAATGTGTTCATATACTTACACTTTTAAGCTACATTTGCTAACAAAACTCACTTGAATGAAAATCTTTCAGTAAATTTTAGAAAAACTTAATTTATTTCTTTTTTTAATTTTGATTAACGTGATCGAAATTAAACTTTATCTGTAATAATGTACTTTCAAACAGTATACACCTGTATAACTCTGTCTAATATTTTGCAAACGATTGTCATTACAAATTTAATAATACAAATAATGGCTAATAGAAACTGTAGGCCAATGTTAATGTTGAAATCTCATTATAAATTTTCTGTAATACGTCGCATAAAGCGCTGGTGAAGTTGTAGTTGTTGTAGTCGCCCCAAAAACATATAGGTGTCTCTTAAAGGGGGAGGATTAACACACCCATTTTTGGAGAGTTTGTCGATATCGACTCTATGAACTTACCCACCAAATTGCATTCGTCTACGACTACTACGTCCCTAAATATTAAATTTTAAAAGTTTGCCACGCCTATTTTTTGTTATATCGATTTTTATAAACCATCTAATCCTGCAATGAGATTTCTTCGGCGATTTCCTCTCAGCAAATTTCTGGCAAAAAATTTTGCCATTCGTTTTATTACATAAATGGCCATTACTACCCTTCAGTCAGGATTACGACCTAGCTTCTCACACCACTTATGCTGCGTGCGTTAATTTTATACATGAGTGGCGGGACCTGCAGTTTAAAGTCGACTCCGAACGACAGATTTTTGAGAAGCTTTTTATGGCAATTTTTACTTTAAGAGTCTTTGCCAGAAATCTGCTGAGAGGAAGTCGCCGAAGAAATATTTTTTCGTTTTGATGTTTGACCTGGGATTCGAACCCGGGCCTTTTGTCTAATAAGTCAACACACTACCCACAAGACCACGGCGACTTCATGCGTTTTATTGGAGATTCGTAATAAAGAGCGTTCATACTATTTGACTACTACATACTATTTGATATGAATCGCCAGAAGATTGCAGATAAATTTTAAGGTGGCAAACTGTGTGTTCATTTTCTTATGGTGTTTTCATTTTTACCAAAAAATGTGCATTTTATTAATGCAAAATGCATTTTTGCGTTTGTTTCTTAAAAATTTTTCGCCTTCTAAAAGGGTGGTATGTTTTATTCTAAATAAATTGCAATTGCCAATGGTGGAGGGCATTGCATTTTATGCCCTGTATAAATCGAGAGTGCTGATAATGCCCTGTAAAGCAGATGACTTTTGTTTATTTATAGGGCTACCAGATGATATTTAAAACAAAGTCGCCTGGTATTGTTATCCAATTTAAAGCTAATTTTTTCATTGTTTTGTTGAGTAACCTTAAGGAAACATTACATTATTAAAGCTACATGGTTAGTAATATAAAAAATTGCATTCAATGTTAGAACAGTGTTAAAATAATTTTTTTTTGTTTATAAAAAAAAAGCTCTCAAAAAATAAAGTTTAAAAATTGGCGATCTTTCAACACCTTTTTCATATTTTATTGAAAACAAATAAAAATACAACATATTTTTAAATCTGAAGCCTATTTTTTTAAATATAAATATGGATATTGCTGCATCTATTTTATTTGTGAAAATTGAAATAAATCAGTTATTAGATTCATCTTCGTCATCTGATGAAGAAGGATTACTGAATTTATTTCAACGTAGTCAACGTTTTCTTTAGTAACACAGGGCATACCCTTTTTTAATATTTGTGTTATGTTCTTCTCAATTGAAAAATGACATTACAACAGGGTTGTTCAAAAATTTTTAAATGCACCTTGAAAGAGGGTGACCTTTTCTTTGTAGAAAAGAAAACACCATTACATTCTGTCGTTTTTTGTTCTGAAATTTTGAAAATATTCTAATATTTCAAGTGAAGTTATCAAAATTCATAAAATGGACATGTAATTGGAAAGGGTTCTTTGAACAGTTTTTAGTAATAAAAAAATTTTTTTGAGGGAAAGACAAAATTTATTTCCTTTGTATCGTTTTCTATGGTGTTTTATTTGATTCCTTGTCTTAGCAGGCTATATGATTGTCACGATTGTTTGCCAATTGAGAAGAGTGTTCCATATGGCAAAACAATAATTGAACTACCTTTAAAACAGGCAACAGGTTATTGAATAAAACGGCGCATATTTGATATGAATGGATTCATTTCAACCAACTATAGTAAATGAACGTTTCAATTTCATATGAAAGCATTGAATTTCTCTTTACAAAATTCGTTCGTATAAGCTACAAAAAATCCTCAGCAACTGTGTATTTGTTCTTGTGTGAGTTGAATAGAATGAAAAAAAAAGACAGCAAGACTAGTAGTCTAGTGCACATGAGAAGATTGAATGAATAATTGGAGATTAAAAAATATATGAAAGAATAAGATCTATATTATGCACGTATTTCCCTCTGGAATTGTAAATCATTAAAACTATTTGAATATCTCTTTGAATTTCTTTTCAATTAATTAAATACATTTGACTATGAGGATATTTTTAAGAAAATTATGAATTAAAGTCGTTTTTATTATAAAAAAATTTAGACATAATATATAAGGAAGCAATATCTAGACAATTTTTAAATTAATACGGACTACTATAGAATGAATTCTAAAAAAGCTGGCTAAAATAAGAGTTTCGTTGCTTTAAATCATAGCTAAATAATAAGGTTCCTAAATTAATGTGTTTTATATTTTTCAAGCGTAAATGTTAAAGATCGATACTTAGCTTTTGCGCTTTAATTGATTAAATCTTCTCAAATCTTAATCTTCTCTACCATCAAACGATACGAAAAGAACCAGCGAAACGCAAAATAGTACAATGCGTTCAGGTGGGCATAACTTAAGTGGAGTTTTTCAACTGCCCACCACGATTTAGTAAATACTACTTGATCGATTTTGTTGAAATGTTTGGAAAATATTCCTAGGACGAATAATTTTAGCGCAAATCCGTAAATAATTAATAATCTCATTTAATATTTAAGATAGGCAAAAACAATAAAATAAATTTAGAACACTCCCTCTTCAAAATGTACCAGTTCAGGCTATAGCCTATTTTCAGTTTTGCTCTTAACTCCTCAAGTTATGGTCGCCAGATTTTGAGATAAACTCATCAGCTCTCTACCTCCGCCGGACTTTACCATAATTGAAAAAATTTTATTTATAAACATTCAAATGTCCTCCACTTTATCTTACAAAAAGATAAAAAAATATTCGTTTGTTTAAATAAATTTGGGCGCCGTAGTCTAGTAGGTAGTGTGTTGGCTTATTCCGTCCACATTCCAAGTCCGACATCAAGACGAAAATATGAAAAAATATATCATCGACGACTTCCTCTCAGCAGAGATCTGGCAAAAATTTTGTGAGTAATTAAAATTGTCATTAAAGTTTCTAAAAAATCTGTCATTTAATGGCGACTTTAAACTGTAGGTCCTACAACTCATGTTGTGTTGTGCTTTAAGAAGCTAGGTCGTGATCCTGACTGAAGGGTTGTAATGACGAATTATGTCGAATTAGATCAAAAGAAAGAAGTTTACTACTTGCTCCACTCCTTTCAAAAAAATTTCTGAATATGTTACGAGTGTTGTACAAGTAAAATGTAAAAAATAAAAAACTAACATCCGTTCTCTTACTAATGTTCTTAATAGTTTCTTTTTTTCTTATTTTAATTATAAAATATGAATTGATTTTAATAATCCTGTATGGAAGACGTAATTGTAATTCTCTTTGCAACAATCTTAAGTAGACGAATTATCTTCAATTCATTAAAAGTATACAGAAGTACGTGTACACTGGTTCAAACAATTGCCCATACACTAAGCAGGCGAGGACTAATTCTACAATATTTCAAAAAATACTTACCAGATTTGAATGAAATTATATTTTTTATTAAAATTGCTAATTCAAAAAATAATCCATATTGCAATGTTCATTGTAATTGATTTATTCGAAATTTACGTTTAAAAACGGTTTTGATGTTCTTGGCGGCAAGAACTTTTTAAATGATTTTTCATAGAAAAGGCCAGATTTCGTGGGATTGTTGTCTAAATATTATAGATTTTGGTCAAATATTTTTTCTAATATGTTTTAATGTGTTTCAATTCGTGATTAGGTATTACTTCTTTAATACTATTCTTCCACAATATCGGATGATTGATTCGGCTTGTTATGTTGAAGCAATCAATAATGGTTTTGGAATCGATAAGTTAATTGTGTTCATTTTAAAATATTCTTGTAAAACATTAATATAATGAAATTTGTTTCTTATTTTTGCACAAACATAAGATTTTATCAGTAAACCCCTAGCGTATTCAATAGTTGCTGTTAAGTTCTTCAACAGTAACGCAGTTAACGAGTTTCTGTTCCGGCTAACAAATCTAAATGTTAAATTTGCTTTTGTATGTAAATATAACTATAACTCATAAGCAGAAAATTTCGTAATTTTTTTTCTGTTTAATAATACATTTTCATAAATTCAATTTTTAATCAAGTTCTTCCTTCAATTTACCTTTCCAAAGGTGCGTCTTTAATTTTTGCTCTCTTTCCTCCTTGGCAACTTTAAATGAACGCATACTGTCGTGTTATCTTTCGGTCACATATTGAATTAACGATCTTAGTTTAATATTTTCAGCAATTTCCTGCAAACTTTTGCCATCATTACGTGGTTTAACAATAAACTCTTTGACGTCAACAAGAATTTTTTTGTGGTTATTGTTACTTGCAGTTATTCGGCCAATTTCTAGATTCCATTAAAAAGAAAACGTGAAATTTTTAAATTTTGTGCGAACAATACAAATTGAAAAAATTGTTGTTTGCCTCTATATAAGCTCTACGGACAATTGTTTAAGATTATTTTGGTATTATTTATTGTTGGTTAAAACTTTTGTTGTCTCAATTATTTAAGAGTTTTCTCTTCTCTTGAAAAAACTTTAGTTGACTAAAATCGACCCGGTATGTTTTGAAACACAATGCAATTTATTTTCAATTGCATGGTGTACGGTGAATTGTATCAGTCAGTGTACCTACAGTGGTCTTATAATTAGAATTAGAAACGACTTAGCAACATGCATGTTTGTGAATTTATTTTCAAAACTTTGTTACTCATTTTAAAACCAATAGTTAAAAAAACTGAAGACTAAGTTTGCCGAAAAGACTTGCAAATGTGAATTTATTAAGATATTTTTAAGCTGTTTGTAAAAATATTTTTTGTTTCTAATTATTTTACGTAAGTTTTTTTTAAAATAATATGGATGCCGTGAAGTTTTATATTTTAAAGTTAAAGCTAATATGTTGAATTGTCTTTTTTAACTATCAGTTTTAAAATGAGTAACAAACATACATGTTGCTAAGTCGTTTCTAATTATAAGGCCACCACTGATATGTTTAACGTACATATACTTATATGGTAAATAAGTATAAATTATCAATCATTATTTTAGTAAACAGCCAGATTATTTATTTATTAATGTTTTATATTCCTAACGAACCCATTTATATGAAGAAGTATTAAGATATCCTCATTCCAAGTGAATATCATTACGGTTATTTTGAAATATCGTGTACTTTTTTGGGTTTTAATTTCTTTTTTTAAACTTTTTTATTCGTAAGCTTATGAGTATTATTAAATCATGAATTATGTAAATAAATTTTTAGTGTACTGTAAGTATGTATTTTTTTTTAGTTTGCGTAAAAGTATTTGTAAATATTTCTAAAAATTTGTAAATATTTTATTAATATTTTGAAAATAATTGAATAAAAGTGAAAAATAATTGTTAGTCAAGACGGCATCAAAAGTTCAATGTTCCATAATAGAAATGGCAAACGTCGGATTTTTCCCTTAAGATTTTTCCATACGTTTGAAAATACTTGTTACGTAGAATGAAGAGAATGATAATTCAAACCTTAATTTATAATGAATATTTTAAATAATTTATTTCTATATTTTTCTTCTTCTTTTTCTTGTTTTTTCTTCCCTTTTTTTCTTCTACTCAAAAATCTGTATCAAATTTTACTTTGCACTACTATTTCCTGTCTACTCTTATTTAACTCACCATTAATACTACTGTTATGACATTAATCATATCAATTAATTGTTTAATTGATTTCATCACAATTAATTAATTAAATTCTTTACAATTCAACATTTTAATATATTTTTTGATTCTTTTTTATTTTGAAAATAAATTATTTTTTTGTCATTGATTTCATTAAACAAAAAAACAAAAAAAAATACATATTAAATAAATAAAACCCATGAACAAAAACGTCCTTGTTTTATGAACACAAAATCCCACAAAAAAAAAAAAAACAAAATCAAATGAAATGAAATCTTTAATTAATGATGATGGTATGCACTGGTTGCTTGAGTCTGTTTGTTTTTGTGATGTTTGCGTTTGTGCAAATAAATTCAAACATAAAACAACTTCTCTTGCACGTTGCAAAATAAAAAAAAAAATAATAAAATTTTTATTAAATAAACATCTTTCCGTTTAATTCATCCGTTAAAATGCACCACCCCTTAAATAATGTGAAAAAAAATTTTAATGTTTAATCTTTTTATTCAAATATAATGTTCTTCCCCCCTCCCCATTTAAACACTTATTTCTTAAATGTAAAAAAACAAAAAAAAATTTAAAATTTGTCTAATATTTGTCTATTATTCACCACAAAAACATTCGTCACACTCACGTCCATTAATATAAACAAAAAAAAAAAATATTCTTCTACAACCACCTCAACTTCTACCACCAACCATCGTTCTTCCACGTTCACAATCATCTCAACTACGAACGACTTTCAAATATTCGTTGAATACATCCATTGTATGAAACGTATGAATGAATGAATCAATAAAATGAAATCAAATCAAATCAAATGATTAGATACCATGGGGATTGAAAAAAATCTGTTGGGGACTGATAAATATAACTGTACCCAGGGTAAGCTATTTTATAATATGAATAACCGAAAATAAAATCAAATCATCAATTTACACTTATTGTCCTTTGTTATTTACTTTACTTTACTTTATTGTTTTTGTGTTTTTGTTGTATTGTTGTTTATTTTATTTTTTTGCCATTTAGTTTTTTTTTTGTACTTGTGTTGTTGTTATTTATTAATATTTATTTATGAATTTTATAAAATTTTATTTATTTCCTCAATTTTAACATTTTAATCCTTATGTTGCATTCCAAATACTTCACAATCGTATACGACATTATATATTCCCATGTTAATTCGAAAGATAATTAAATGAACAATTAAATGAAAAATAAACTGCTGAATACATTATACATTACAGTACAGTGTGCGAAATAAAAATAGTCGCATTTAATATTTCGATGTATTATTAAATACGAAAGAACTTTATTTAATTATTTTGCCAAATTAATAACATTATTCAATCTTAAATTAATATATATGACTAAATTTTAAAAATAACGATAAATTAAAATATAATAGGAAAACAAAGTAAAATGTATGCGAAATTTAAAATAGACGCAATTAAAACAATATAAAAAATATTAATTTCATTTAGAGTAAAAAAAAAAACTAATAACTGATTAATATTTAGTAATTCCTCCTCTACTTTGTATAACACCAAATATACGACTGGGCATTGATTCCACTAGATTTTTTAATATTCTGTGCTCAATATTTAGCCAGGCCTGAAGAATTGCCGTTTTAAGCTCACTCACTGTGTTGTATTGCTTCCCGTTGCTATAAACTTCTCTCGACATAATTCCCCAAAGGTTTTCTATCGGATTCAAGTCCGGGCTTCTAGCTGGCCAGTCTAGAATTGGGATTGAAGCCGATGAAAAGAAGGGTTTTGGGACTTTCGATACGTGGATGCTTGCGTTATCTTGCTGAAATGTCATGTTTTTGTCCAAATTATCTTCTAGATAATTTACTAAAACATCTTCCAACATTTCCACATAGGTTTCGGAATTCATTTTAGTGGAAATGAAACACAGCTGAAGCTTCCCAAAGTAACTGAAACCGCCCCATACCATTACGGTACCTCCGCCAAAGTTTCTGCTCATTCTGGGTGCGTTCGGTTTTTGCAAATCATGCCAATAATGACTGTGTCCGGACCATCCAAATTGAATTTTTTTTCGTCGGAAAAAATAATATTTTTCCATTCCTCCGTCCATGACATGGTATATTTTGCAAATTCCAATCTTCGAGATTTATGAGAACTTGATAACGGTGGGATTTTGGCTGATTTTTCCCATTTAATGTTGGAATCGGTTGATAAAATTTGTTGAACTCGACGTTTTCCTACAGGTAAGCCTAATTTCACAACAATTTGGGAGGCATAAAGCTTATTTTTAGTGGCCTCCTGTTTAAGTTGACCAATTTGGCGTTTGGTTAGCTTTGTGTTTCTTTTATTTTTTTTCTGTACAGTGTTATTTTTTGTATTTTTTTGCAAACACGTACGTACTAGGTGCTCCGATCTTCCAATTCTTCTACCTATTTCTCTTTTCGAATAGCCTTCTTCATTTAAAACTCTTATTAAAGATCGCTCCTCTTGTGTAACGTGTTTTCCTCTACCCATTGCGTCTAAGAATTCTCGATATGGACTGATACTGATACTCAATGATGCGAACACGAAAAAGCACATGGATTTTTTCTAAAAATCTGAATTTTGTAACGGTAAAAATTAAGTAAAAGTAATTGTGCCTATTTAAATTTCGGTCTTTATTTTGGATTTTTTTGAGTAAAAGTCCCATTATTATTATTTCGTGGGGAAATTACAAAAACAATGTATATAAAAAAATTCCCTGGTTACCAACTACTAAGTATTGGGAAATATTAGTAAATTGGAAACAATGAAAACCAACTACTTAAAAATATGCTTAAATTTATTATCGCGAATATTAAAATTTCGTCCACTGTAGTTGCATTAATTTAAGTAAAAGACTCAAAGAAATTTATAAAGAGCGGACGATTATTGTAACTTTAACTTTAAAGCTTAACAATTCGGAAATAAATGTTGTTAAACTACATTCCAGAGTTATATTGCGCAGTTCTAGAGTCAACTCCTGTATTTTTTACTACATTCCGCTAACCATAACGACCAAATGAAAATAGATATGAAAAGAGTTTAATTTTAAAATATGATATGAAGATAGATTTTAAATCTATCGCTATCTATGTGACTAACAGAGCTCAATTATGTTACTAACAGAGCTCAATTATGTTACTAACAGAGCTCTATTATGTTACTAACAGAGCTCTATTATGTTACTAACAGAGCTCTAATATATTACTAACAGAGAGAGAGTTAAATAATTAATTTGAGGCTGGGAAAAATAAATTAAATTCTTGGGTAAAATAAGGAAAAAAAAGCAAAAAGTGATAAAATAAGTCCTATAGTTACTCACTCTCACAAAATATTGCGCAATAAAGACTACAATAAATAGATAATGACATATTTCCGAAAGCTACTGTAATCCGATAAATAAATCAATTTTGTGGGAAGACAGGACTGAGTGAGCGGATAAAGTAAATTTTCTAATCGCCAGAACCCTAAACATAGCCAGTTTTCATTATCGATTTTGAAAATTTTTGAGATTTCTGATTTTAAAATCCACTGTAAGCCCTTTTGTGGGAAAACAGGACTGAGTGTTTGTTGTTTGATTTGTGATTCATTATTGCAAGTCATTTATTATTGCGGTGGTCAGTTTACAATTTAGAGAGAATATATTATTATTATATATTATTATTCATTTAAAAAAATTTTAACAGATACGATAATGTCCATCATTTATGCATAAAAAATTAACTTGACCTATGAGATCCAAATCTACATGATATAAATTTAGCAAGAAAAATATTTTATTAAATCGATGAATGTAGGGGACCCTATTATTAATTTTAAATAAAACAAATTTATATGTGAGATATAAATAAATTATTTAATTGATGTAACTGTTTGTGACTTATTCGCATACGTCTGCGACTGGTCAGTTTACATCACGTCCACATGAGGTTGGGATGACTTGTCTCTTTTTAAACCATATATCGTTGGTGTCCAGAAAATACAATTCAGACCAAAAGTAGTTGATAATCATCGGCTTATAGTGATAGCCAGTAGTCCTGAAAGGAATGTGAACTGATAACACCGTCAGCACAAATCCACACCTAAGCAGTGATTGGATTAGATGTTCTTTATCTAACATGGGTAGGTATCGTCCCAAATTCGATAATATACGTACGCATGTATCCTGAAAAAAACTCAAAAACTCGACTAATTTTTCCAACGAAAATTCAGATCCCAACTGCTGCAGTGCAGTATTTCAAGGCAATATTTCGTTGTCTAAGGTCATCCTTGGTAATTTGTCAAAACAGACTAAATATATGACAACTAATTTGATAGGCGTAGCTCCAAAAAGATGGCCGTTATTAACTGTAAAAGTTCCGAACTTTCTGTTGGTAAGTCTATATTTTTGTTAATGTTGTGAGATGAATAGTAGAGTTCAATGCTTATCTAGTAGTCAACAGAAAAATTTCAATGCATGCAAGGAATTGTCTTATTAGATAAAGATATTGAGAAATGTTTTTTTGGGATTACTGAAATTTAGTTCAAGTTAAGAATTTGTGTAGTTTTATTAGTTTCATATGAACGTTAATCGAATGTCATACATTCTAGACTCTTAAAAGTCAAAATGCATAAAATATAAAATCGAAAATTATATGGTGTTTAGTTAATACGTTTTTTTGTTCGGTCCTTTTAGGAACATAGTCACAGATCAGTCTTCATTTATTACTCCTTTTTTCTTAGTTTCAGTTTCATAAATTAAGTCTTTTTCCAGAAAATGTTTTCGATAAAATTTAATGAATTGTTGTATTGGGTGAAGTGGAGAGAAATATTGCTTAATGGGAATATCTCAGACAACTTTAAATTGGTTAAGGTCGTATTTGACTGGCAGAAAGCAGATTGTGCGAGTGAATTACAGCATATTTAAATACTAGAGGTGTGCACAAGACATTCTGCTAGCTTACCCTTCACCGGATGCAATACTGTAGTGTATTCTTTTCAGTTGTTCTTAATTTTACGAGTGCACTGAAATGTGTATTTCTCATTTATTCAATGTATACAACAGCACTCGTTTGCCTGTGAAGTAACTGAACTGAATTACAGCATATTTAAATACTAGAGGTGTGCACAAGGTGTGTGCTAGCTTTCCCCTTACCGAATGCAATACTGTAGTGTACTCTTTTCAGTTGCTCTTGATTTTACGGGTGCACTGAAATGTGTATTTCTCATTTATTCAATGTATACAACAGCACTCGTTTGCCTGTGAAGTAACGGAACTATGCTTTGTGTTGTAAGAGCATATTTTACTACCGAAGCTACATTTTCAGAATTGCCATATGAATATCAGTAGTGTAAAAAAATAGAAGTTTAAAAAAAGGTTTTTCCCCAGAAATAAAAAGTTTGAAAAAGCTATTGGCAATGCTGGCGTCGGTTGCCGAGAGCAAAAAAAGAAATGCACGTTGTGACTCTAAGAGGAGTACAATATTTTTGTTGCACTCTTCACACAACTCTCTTTTATACTGTTGTACAATGGTTTACGTGTGCAGTTATTTTGTTTTTGTACTCTATCTTTGGTTGACACTTATTTATATTTGCAGCTACAATCAATATTCGGTCTTGAGAAAAATGCAATATTTTGCAATTTTATATGTCTTGTGCACACCTCTATTAAATACATACATATATGTCTTATATCTTTTAATTAATGATCTTCCGACGTAAAATTTTTTTTCTCTTAAGATAACTTCATTGACCATGTAAATCTTTACAGTGATCTAAATAACTTCTTTTTGTGGTGTATATGTATGAAATTTTCGAGAACTAATATTGTTATTAATATTGTATGAAAAATAAAATTTTAATGATCATGTTATAATGGCTGTGAAAAAGGGTAGAATTATTATTCGCTGTATTAGCAGGAGGGCAAAAGAGTTTTCTGATCCATATATTCCAAAATAGCTCTTTGTCTCATTAGTTAGTCATATTCTTGAGTACAAAGCGATAGTATGAGATCCTTATTACAGTATTCATTGCGATCCCATTGTATAAGTGCCGAGAAAATTAATACTATTTTTTTTGCATTGCCTTGGCCGTGATTGCGTTAATAAAATTGCCAAGTCGTCTGCCTAGTTAATGGAATAATTTGTTGTGAATTTCTATTAAGATCTGTTAAATTTAATATTCCTTGTCGTCATCTTCAATATTATAAAACTCTATTTATGTTGCATGCTGAGGCCGATCGTCTGAATTAATATAATTATAAATAACACGGTGCACACAGTGAAAATACACCCGAGTACCTACATAGTCCATGTTGATCAGTTAGTTGAGTAGAACTCAAAAATACCGTTTTTATATTTCCTGAACCCTCCAAACGTGTCTTATTTGATCAAAAACTATTTTTTTTAATTTACGTACAAATTTATGGATAAGGATTTATGGAGGGGAGAGATGGGCCTTTAAAACGGTATACATATATCTAATATTCGACTTATTTAACAAAAACTGTTTTTTTTTTACTTTACGTACAAATTTTTGGATTACTCAAACACTTCTGACCCGATTTTCAAAAATTAAAACTCTTTGGAAACGGGAGAGATGGAACTTTAAAACAGTATCCATTTAAGTATTATTCAACTTAATATGCTATGAGATTTGATGAGGTAGGCTTAGAAAATTCGAATTTTTTTCATAGTCTTTTAAACGTTTGGTGTGGCCATCAATTTTTTACGGAATCTGTATAGAGGCTTGTGTTGGTTTTCATTGGATTTTTGCTTTTTTTGTTCCGAAATAATTTTTTTATATCCAGTTTGAGATTTCTCCCTCCCCTTCCCTATTTTCCTATATCCTCCTTTTCCTTCCTCCCCTAAGGATAATGTACAATGGGTCAATTTCGACCTCCGGGTACTGTGCTTGTCTTGACCGACAGGTGCACGTCCTCTAACCTAACCTAACCTTGAGATTTCTCTTTTTGAGAGAGAGCGAAAGAGAGCGAGCTTACACATAACATACATAATTGGCCATTACAACCCTTCAGTCAGGATTACGACCTAGCTTCTCACACCACTTATGTTGTGTGCGTTAATTTTATACATGAGTGGCGGAATCTACAGTTTAAAGTCGACTCCGAACGACAGCTTTTTGAGAAGCTTTTCATGGCAATTTTTTACTCTCAGAGTCATTGCCAAAAATCTGCTGAGAGGAAATCGCCGAAGAAATATTTTTCGTTTTGATGTTTGACCTGAGATTCTAACCCGGGCCTTTCATCTAATAAGCCAACACACTACCCACTAGACCACGGCGAATTCTAAGAGAGCGAGATTGCTTCGGAACAATTCATGCTCGAAATGGTATAATTTTAATTATTGTTCCGAAACAATCGAACTTTTTTAAGTAAATTTGAACTGAGCTGCCACATCATATTGTATGTATTTATAATAAAATACAGAGCAATTATTTAATACTGTTTATTTTGTACAATTTTTTTTACAATTTCCTTGTAACACAATAAAAAATATGATTACATTCTAGCCAAGAAATCAAACGAATTGCAATCATATGCTTACTTGTAAAACTAATACGCATCGTTTACAAAAATATTTCATATGGTAACCTTGTTTTTAAAGGATAATTGTTCGAAGTGGGTGAATCGTTTTGGAGCAAATTCTCAAAAAACTGAATTTGTTTTCATTTTTTGTTCGAGAAACAATGGGTAAATCCAGCTTAAGTTCATTGCTCATTCGAAACGATGGTTGGATCCATTCTAATTGTATATTGTTCCAAACTGCATTCGGCGTCTACATTACGAAATCTCTTAAAGAAATCGTCAGAAATCGTCCTAGGATCTTATTGAAGTATCAATATTCGTATGTTAGATATTAAATCCAGCGTTATGTAGGTAAGTTTGTATTTCAGCAAGGAAGTTTTTAATAGACTCGGCATATTATATTAAATAACGGTGTGTGTGTTTCTATTACTCTTATAATAATTTCTTATGGCAACCTTCCACTAAAGCAACACCATCCAGTAGCTATTGGTCATAAAAATCAAGGTCACACTTTCTTTAATAGTTTAAATTAAGTTTAAACTTAAAGACGTTTCTCATTATTGATTAAAAATACAAAAATTTCTATTAACCGTTATAGAAGATAATATTTTGTCAATTTCTATTGTTTTTCTATTATTGTATCTATTATATCAGATTTGTTCCGATTGTGTATTATACATAGATATGTTTAAAATTTAAGTTTATTTTTATTGTATTATGTTAATAACACGTTATTTTATATGTATTGAATTGAATTATTTTCTTTACATTTTAATACATTAATGAATGTATTATTCTTTCATTAATATTAACGATTAACCATCGTGATATTACGGGTAACACCGGAAAGTAATATCGACTACCTCCCTCCCTCCCTCAATTGCCATTTACAATAAATCACCACACTGACTAGATTGAAAAGACTACAGGTATCCCTCCTACAACACGGTTGATAGGTTCCTATAATATGGCGTGTTATGTGATACCGTGCTATAGGAGACTAGAAGCTGGTACAAAAAGAGAGGTTAAGTACCAGAAAAATATTTTAATGCCACAAAAGGAACTTTATTTCCATTAAAAATAACAAAATAGATAAAAATCCGATTAAATATATAAAAAATAAATATAAAAAATAAACAAAAATCGACTAAATACATATATGGGCACTTTCGTGTCAAGTGACCAAATTTTTAAAATCTATATCTGCCGGAGTTAGAGGCGGTCAAATTTGGGCATTTTGATCATGCAAGGGTTTTTTTTAAATGTGTGTAACTTTTCACCCATTGGTCTTAGCAAAAATTTTCCTAATATAGGTAGATAGCTATTTCTTCAGTCTTTCCTTAAATAATTTTTTTTTTTTTTTTTTCTAATTATTTTTTTTTTAATTTTTTTCCAAAATGAGCTTTTTTTTTACTCAGAAGAAAGCTTATACAATATCCCTTCAGACCTTTATATTCGCTTAATGGGATGCGAATGGGATATCCATCAAAAAAAATTATTTTTTAACTTAAGAGTAAGATTTTTCCATATTATTTCAATATTTTATTTATTACTTATAATACGAAATAACAATAATAATAAAACATTTAATAAAATGAATAAATAAATTTTGAAATTGCCATTCTTTCGTCCTTCTTATTTATTGCCTTCATTTGGCATAAAAACGTACTACATAAATGATCTTTAAAAAGTATTTATTTGCATTTTATGGACATTCGAAAATTAGTTTTTATAGACAGTCTTAAAGTTTGGACCTGCGTTATTTACTAATTACTTACATAATTAAATCCAAATCGGAAGACATTGATTTTATAAATTAGGTCACTTGACACGATATTGCCCTTATATGAATGTATATTATGAATTTGGTTTTGTAATTTTCTTCATCATTGCTACTCAATTGAATTAAATAGGAACATTTTTTCGGCTGAATAATATCATCTTCCATTTCTGAACTTGCATTTATATTTTGTTCACCTCCTCTTATCTATAAAAAATCCGCAATCTTGTCCGTTCAAGGTTGTTGTAAATTTTTTGATATGATGATATGGCAATTTTGTGATTATTATCTTCATCAGAGCTAGAATCGATTTTATTCACTTGGGGTTCGAATGCGTTTTCTACCAAATCTGCTTCCCCAACTTCTTGTTCGATTCTCATAAGTTTTGCACATCTTCAATAGCCATATGAACAAACCCTTCTCCTCCGATTGACATAGTAAGTTCTAATAAGTCACCAATTCCATTTTCTCCTAATTCGTGCACGTTTTCTATCTCAACTACTGCTGGCCATATCTTTTTCCAACATCGATTTAATGTTGTAATTTTCAGTTTTTCAGCTATAAGGATATAATATCGATGATATCTTTAATTGAAAATTGCTTTCGGGCTTCCTTTACATCGATATGTAGATTTTGAATCAGTTATGTATGTCTAAAATCCATTGTAATGATCTTCCCATATAATAAGTCTTTAAAAAAGGAAATAGTGTTGTAGAAGTACACACCGTGTTATAAGAGGTTTTCGGAAATTTTTTAATCGTATTAGAATGAAATCGTGTTGTGGATTACCGTGTTGTATGAGGGATAATTGTACATGTTATTTGCCTTTTTAGTTTAACTGCATAAAGTAAAAACGAATTCGATTAATGTTGAAGAACTATATTCGGCCTCAACACTAACAACATGTTAAAGGTACTACATAGAGAGTGTTAAATTACGAGTATACTGACACCAATTTGTGTATACAACTTGTAATTGATTTTCTCTTTGGTGCTCGTATACCTAACAACTGCGTTAATGTATGTAGTGTATGTATGGAATAACTATCGTGGTAAAGTATCTTTACTAACCAGTTGTTGTAGTTGTTGTTCTTGTTTGTAGTTTTTCGTTGTTTATTCCCTTGTTTATCTAGGAAAATATGTATTTTCATTCCGTATAATTTAGTTGCAATTATTTCTACTACATATACTGTCACCTTCCTTCCACATCGTATAGAAGACGATGGGAATTGAATCAATGTGTTGCAAGCTGGTTGTGCAACATAAATTTATTTCACATTCTGTCCACAATAATGGCTTGTAATCTGCATTAAGTGAATAAATTCAATTACAATGGGTAGAAATAATGTTGATGTTAAAAATTAGTTGCAATTACATTTTTCACACTCTACTATAATTACATTGGAAAATAATACATTCAATTTATTGTCAATATTTAGATTTACTGATCTCCCTCTCTAAATCCATAACTAATATTATGATTTAATTATTTAGTCTTTGGTTGGCCTTTGATTAGCAATTTGGGTTTAATATTGTCAGTAAATGTTTTGCATTTCAATTTAAATTAATTACTTATGATTTAATGTGCATTTAGATTTCGTGTGATTTAGTTTAATTAATATTGATATTTTTCTTATATAATTAAAATTATTGTATTTTAAATAAATGTTGACTATTGAAATTTCCTAATGATTTTCTATCATCAAAGGAAAAAGACTGTTTGCATTTTATTTTTGCATAATTTAGCGAAAACTTACAGTTTTCTTAACATGAGTGATTAAAACTTTAAAAGGACCTCTTCTATTGCAGATCTAAATGATGAATGATGTAGCCTTATAAGGAAATGGTGTACGATTTATATTATAATGTAATTGTAATTGGCTTTAATTTACTTCACACTCTTTGCTTAAATAGTAATTCTCGTATTTTACAACATTGTTCATTACTTAATTGGTTATTACAATAGTTAAAGGTAGTGTTTTTGCCAGTAGTCCGCTGAAAGGGAGCTTCCGAAACAAATATTTTTCATATTTCGTTTATGTTCGAAATTTGAATTTAGTATTACGCTCTCCCATCTAATAAGTCAGCACACTACCTACTTGACTTTGCTTTTGGGTTTCTTAAACGTTTATAATCATGCTTTAATACAAATTCATAGAGCATATACAGTCAAATACGGTTATAACGAACTCAGTGGGACCAGAATAAATAGTTCGTTATAGGCAAATGGGTTGAAGTCATAAAAGAAAATATAAAATACAAATAATTTTATTATTTATTTTATTTAATGTATGAAATTTAATTACTGGGACCATTTAAAGTAGTTCCTTTTAATTGAGAATTCGTTATAATCGAGTGCGTAATAAATTGGTATTAAAACGTTGGGACTTGAAAATATGTACGTATTAACCTAGTGTTCATTATAAACGAGTTTAACTGTATGTTTTACTATACATTTAAAATGCTTTCTCTATCCTGTATCGATTCCTTTGTCGTTCCTAATGATTGTCACAATATTTATTCGAACATGCTCATGCAATCATCGAATTCTCATGATATCAGATATCCTTATCAAATTTTTATTGTAATTTTATCATTGGGTTGGATGTTCGATATTAAATTGAATTCATTAAAATTCAAATTAGTTTTATTCAGAAGATTGTACATCCGTGTTGTAACATAAGTTCTTCATCTCTTTAAGTAAACACGCATACTCTCACGTAATTACGTGTACTCAAATGTAATTTGTCGATGTAGCGTTTTGTTTAAAGGCTGCTGTATTCAAATGTAAAACATGAGGGTAGTTCATAACCTCAAATGTTACGATAAATATTTTAAATTCTACTTAAAAATACTTCAGTACTACTTTAAAGCATTAAAAAGAAACTTGATTTCAATTGGTTTTAGTTTAATAACCAGGTTAGTTGAAAAATATAATACATAATATCAGTTAATATAATATGTACTTGGAAAATGCTGTTAAAAATATAATAAAATATTCGTTGTAAGCAATTGTTGTAGTCTAACAATATCGCATTTAAAAACCGTAAACTATACTATCGAATATTTATCGATAATTTTTAAGAAACAAATATGCTTTGCGACGATTTATAAATTTCCAGTTGTTTAGATAGGGAAGCTTATTGCCACTCACATCAATAACACTTTCAATTGAGGGTTGGCTGCAACCTGATGGTACAAACCATTGTTATATTTCGTTAGAAAAACTTGTTGTCAACGTCATTTGAAGTAAAAAAGTGTCTCGTAGCAATAAAACATCGATTATATCAATAACAATGCTCTCCCTTTGAGTCCTTTCTGATTTCCCGGATTCGGTTTTCCCACGTACAGCTGTAAGTTTTTGCTACATATGCAGCATGTACTTGAATATAAAACTGCCAATTCGATTTCGGTGGACTACGAAATTTATAACGACCATAAAATTCAATTTGTTACTAATCTAGATTTATTGGGATTATTAAAAACTGAGAGACTTTCTGGTCGTTCTTCGAAAAGCCATTATAGGTGTAAAATTACATAATTTCTGATTAGCACATTATCAAAATGTATTATTCTGTTATCTCATACGTACGTAGTTGATCGAAATATTATCATCTGTAATATTCATGACATAAAACATAGGACGAAACGCTTTTTTTTAAAGTTTGTCTGTCACATAAGATAAATATGAGACGAGCAGTAAGTAAGACTCTACAATATTTTAGGAAACAGCTGCTATCAATCTGCGTGAAGATTTCTCTTACCTAACTGCTAAAGGATTGCGTTTCTGTATTCCATGTACTACCATCCTTGGCGATACACATTCATACTAACATGACAGTTGCTGCTAATAGTTTCGTTAGTTCATAAGATTAACTTCTGTTTTTTCCCCTTTAGAGTCTTCTACAGCAGGAAATATTACTTACTTACATATATAATCAGACACTACAACCCTTCGTTGTAAATTGGAACCAACTGACCTGAGGTTTGAACTTTGATGTGACACCTAATAAGCTAACACGTTACATACTAGACTACGACTACTAACGTCAATATCAAGGATTATCATTAACATAAAATTCAACTTATTCAGTTTCCTCCAAAAAATAATATATTATTTACGAAAAAACTTCTCAAAATCTTTGAAAATTTAAAAAAATTTCAAACACATCACTAGAGAATCTATCAAAGATGATAGATTAGCCAAACTTATGAAGTTTTTGATTATTTTCACTTCTGTTTGAAATTTTATTATTTGATTTGGTTTTAAATAATGACGATAACGATTTCTACAAATTCTAAAAATATTAGACATCTAACGTTTTCTGAATTAAAGTTAAATAACTTAAAAAATTAAAATGTATCATTTTTGATACAAAGCTCGATCTACGGTTAAAATTTTTATAAATCATCGTTTATTGATTGAAAAAAAAAAAAAAAAATTAAGACCCAATGTACAAGGTAATCAAAATTTATCTAAAATTTATAAAATGTTCAAAAGAACTGATATGAAAGACATCTTTTTTGGGAACCGATCATTTAATACATTTTTATGTAATGATCGTCACATTATGCTGGTATTGCATGATATTTGGATTTTTTTTTCGAACAATTGATCGGACTTCAGCGCTATTTCGGACTGAAACAATTCTTGTATTTATGAGTTGTTCTATATTTTGAAGTCCAATACGCTCGGACTTCCAACTCCAAGCAAACGGTTTCTGTTTTTATTGAAAAACATTGAAATTTGTTTGTGTTTTCAATAAAAACAATCGTCCGTCTGAAATAATTTGTCTTACAGAAACAGGAACAAGAACAAGTTCCAAATGTAAGTTTTTTTCTCTTATTATTATTATGAAGAAAAGAAATTACAAAATACTAGAAATAATTATCGATCTGTTACATTGGCATTCTGTACACTTGAGTGTGTGAAATACCTTTATGTTAAAATTTGTTTTTATTGTAGTGTTGATAAAACTTTAATGGTTTAAATTTATTTCGTTTACAACAATTGATATTTAAATATAGAATTAAAGATTATCTTCGGATTGCTTTAATTGCGATAACCAACATAACATTTAATGTATGCAAGCGATTAACTTGGACAAGAAACATAGTACTTCATAGAATAAATTAAGCACAAAGCAAACAATTTTATAACTTGTACCGACCAACGTATGTGACTCAATCATAAAAATAGTCAAGCTATTAATTTTTCTAAATACATTATTGATGAGTTATTTTCAATTATCAGGTATGTTCTGAAAATCACAAAATTTTAAATCACTTGTGATTTTGAAATCACAATTGTGATTTAAAGGTGTTCTGAAAATCACAAAACTTTCAACTTTTCGATGTGATTTTACCCTTTTCGAAAACACAAGAAAACAGCTGATTTTTTGTTTAGATTTGGTAACACTTTTTATGAGTTGAAAATTAGTCAGTAAATATCAAGGGAAAAATAAACAAAAATTAGCTTTTTTACAAAAATTAAAAACATTGGAGTCTGGTCTGAAGTTTTGTTATTATCAATAATAGATTTGAACAGAAAACTATTAAGAAATGAGTGAATGAAAGTCAAAAAATTTAAATTTGGCGAACATAAGAAGTTGGAACATTTAATTCCGAAGCTGCTACTGTTCGCATTTGCTTATTGTTGCCATTTGTTATTACTTTATATGTAGATATTTTTAAAAATAGGCAAGCAATTGATAGTTTTTTACTAAATTAAATATTACTTAACAAAAATAATTTAAAAAATCAAATACATTTGTCTTTAGTAGATATATTTTGCAAATCTGGCAAACTCAGGAGTATTTTCGAAGTTCTGGAACAGCTGATAACTAAAAATTAAATTCAAAATCACAAACCAAATAACAAAATTTCTGGAAATGCGAAGTGTCTTTAATTTTTTCATAATTTTATACTTTTTTGGTCCAAACTTGTTCATTTTACTATAAAAATTAATAAAGAACATGTTAAGCTTTTCATTTAATTCATTTATTGTGAAGTTCAATATAAAATGGTTGAAAAAATAAGCAAGTGATTCTAAATCGTCAACCACTTAGCTCACCGGTTTGAAATCACAAAAATTACAAAAGTTTTGTAACCAGAACACCTTTATTGTGATTTCAAATCACTTTCACAAAAAGTGATTTTCAGAACATGCCTGTATTTTATCAAATTTCAAAAATGTTTTAAACTAACTTATCAAATGCTACTTCTAAATTACTTTTCATAATATTTGTTGAATACAGCGTATTTATTGCAAAGTTATTCCAAAAAAAAAGAAATATTTTTTAAAACAAAAAAGAATAATGTTCACTGACATGTCTTTTAAATATTGACCCTCTTTCGTATTTACCAATAATCTGATTGTGTAGACGGCTTGAAATTTATTTTTATTATTGAGTTTCAAATTCAATTTACCTTTTGAATTCATGAATAACAGAAGCCGAGTGTATTTGTGTGTTGAACTTTTACTCATAGGAAGATGACTATATCAGCTCAATGAATTTTATTTTACATAATGAAGCATTTCGCCTACAGAATAATAGCTTCTCTCATGTCTCGTCTTAGATTTATTACAGTCAAACTCGTTTATAACGAACTCGGTTGAACTGAATTCTTGGTTATTACGTACATATTTTTAAATGCCAACGTTTTAATAACAACTTCTACATACTACTTCGTTTATTACGAACTCGTTTATAACAAATTCTTAGTTAAAAGGAACTACTTTAAATGGTCCCAATAATTAAATTTCATACATTTTACCTTTTTTATAATGAATACTCAAAAATAACTTTGAAGTGTGGCAATAGTCTTTACTTTTATTTAATACTAGCAGATTGTTACGCGGGTTATTTTTTTTTGCCCCTTTCCTCCGTTTTGGACCCATTTTGGTCCAACTTTAGAAACGGAATACCTCCAACAGCTATTTGGGAAACTTAACCAAGCTAAGTCGTAAAAAATTTCCTGTTACCATTTTTTCTCCCTTTGTCCCATTTTTTCTCCACTTTTAGCCAAAATTTTGAAAAGATTTATAACCTATAACCCAAAAGCTCGTTCTGTATCCAAAATTTCACGAAAATCGGTAAAGTCGTGATTGGCTATGCACTCAATTTATCAGTTTTTATCCCCTTTCCCTTGTTTGGTCCCCTTTTGTTTCAACTTTAGAAACGGAATACTTCCAATAGCTATGTATTTTGGAAAATTAAGCAAGCTAAATCGTAAAAAATTACCATTTTTGACCCTTTGTCTCATTTTTTCTCCCCTTTTGGTCAAAATTTTGAAAAGATTTATTACCTTTAACCTGCACCGATAAAAGTCCGATCTATATCCCAAATTTCAAGAAAATCGGTCCAGGCGTTCAGGTGAACAAACAAACAAACAAAAAACAGACTTACAAAAAGATTTATAATATATATTAGGATGCCAGCATTAAATTTTAACTCAACATCTTTAATCAGCTGATAAATAAAAAGAATTAAAATTGAAAAAAATCCTTTGTACTTTATATTTTCTTCTATGACTTCACCCCGTTTATTACGAACTTTGCCTATAACGAACTATTTCTTATAGTCCCACGGAGTACGTTATAAACGTGTTTGACTGTATACGTATATTGTAACAAAAATGAGAATTTATTTCTTGCATCTGAGTTTTAAGAAATAACTTTTAAAATTCTAAGAAGCTTATCCTAAATTTTTTTCCTGAATATATTACCGCAATATGCAATTGCCCATAAAATTATTCGATAATACATAATTCTAATATGACTTAATTATTTTATTTAAGGCATTTTTATGATGATGCATTCTAATAAAAAAAAAAATTCTCCATTTGTGTACACCTTAAGGTCACTTAACTTACCAGACCAAAGGCGATTAACTATTTTTTATTTCAGGTTTAAATTTAATTTTAGTTCACTTAACTTTATAGTACGTAGAATGCAGAGACGTTGCAATGAGTTTTTCCAAAAGGCAGAATGAGAAATACATTTTTAATCTCTCATAGTAGAATTTAATTGGAATTTAACAACATCTGTACAAATGTTTTGTATTGTGTCTGTGTCAGACATTCAGTCTGGGGGAAAATGTTGCCAAAAAAAAGTTTTAATTGTTCTATATCTTCATTCCAGACTATTTCACATAAGTGAAGAGAAAACCAAAAATTGAGTTAAGAAAATAATTCATCTTTAAACTTAAAAATCGATAGAACGATTTATTTATTTCCATCTGATTTATTTACAAAGAAGTTTATAAATACACAAGAGGAGACACTCTATCCTCTACCGTTTTATTGTTTGTATTTGCCAAAGCCTGATAGAAGATATCAGTGTTTCCCAAATTATGAATATTTTGTGGCCATGAATTATGAATATTTTAATGATTATGAAACTACGTCAGTGAGTGCGGCAAGTATTACGGCAGACACTTGTTGCTAAAGATAAAACATTTTTCAATGTATTCGTGTCAGATGCTCGCATCGCATGCACGCTTCGAAATGCTTGGTGTGCGAATGAAAATTTATCTAAATATTCCATGCTACCGTATATATGTATGTATGTGTGTACATAGATTTACTATCTCAACGAAAGTGTGTGAAAATTACAAAAATGAAAAACAACAGCAGCAACAAAAACAACAATAATAAAATTTAGTACGGCTGTTAGTGAATAAAATATCATCTACGTTTGTTGAATCATTTTTGAATAATTCATGTTTTTCTTTTGTCAAGAGAAGGCAGATTTGACAGATTTTACATTATGGCATCATCATGATTTAGTCGGTATTAACATTAACAATTTAACATAATCTTTGTTACTAAAGTAATTTGTAAGGACATAATGCTTCAAAAATAAAGATACCTTAAATTTTACCATCATGTCAAACAAAATGTAAGAGTGAGAGTGTAGGGTGTTAAATAAATATAAGAAGAAAAAAAATTGATATTAAAAATATTATTAAAAAAAATAAAACTTGAATTTGACATTGCGAACGGAGCAGCCAACAAACCAGCCAGTTAGCCAGTCAGTTAGTCATTCAGTCAATCAGCGAAACAGACAACATCATCAGTAATGTAGGAGTTGGGAAAACGGTAGCATCAGTGCAATCACTTCTTGGCCATAACGCGTGTTGGTTTAAAAAATGTTACTGTTGCGGTCTATTATTTTAGGAAAATAAAATGAAAAAAAATGCAGAAAATAATATAAAGAAATACTCTTAAATAATACAAAACCATTTCGAAGTGATTTAATTTAAAGTGTTTGAAAATATATTATAAAAAATAAGAGGATAACAAAAAGAGAAAAAGAAAACAAATCGAAAGTGCAAAAATAATTCAAAAACAGTTCAGTTTTTGCTTTTCTCGTCCTTGCTTTCGATTGCAAAAAATTCTTGTGAAATAAATTTTAAACTTTTCAGAAGACCAGTGATAAACAAACACTTTTTAATGCTATTGCTACTGGTGCACAGACACACTCTCTGTAATTTGTGTGGCAGCACCGCGGTTTTGTAATGTGGAAATGAGAATTGCGTGAACCATTTTTTTTTTGAAATCAAAGAATTAAATTTGAAATTAAATCGTTTAATTAATTTTGTTTTTGTTTGTAAAACTTTATTCCGCCATGGTTTTAGAATCACCTCAATTAGCCCACCGTTATATACGGAGTGTTTCAAAAGATTATTCGACAGTACGACGTTTTAGCACTTCACCAATTGATGTTTTAAATTCCTCGCCCCTTTCGCGAAAACCCTCCTCTGTAAGAGGCGTACGTATACGTTCGCGTAAACATGCTCGTAAACGTTCATCGATATCATCGACTCTAACAAAAGTATTGATACTAAATGTTCGGGATTTGTTGCGTGTACCTGATCCAAACGATAACAATGATGAGGTATGTTGTTTGCCTTTCTCCATTCAACTCTATCTTCCTGTTCTATTTCTAGCTTGCTTGTTTTTGGCCATGTTGATGTTGATGTTCCTCAATGTTCGTGAGGTGAAGAAACAAAAGAGAACAATTAAAATGTTACTCCCTTAGAATTCTTCTTGTTATTGTTGATGTTGTTGTTAGTGTTTTTTTTTTTCTTTTAAATAAAAATTCTTTCACTCTATAATTTATTTCCTTTTACCCTCCATACTATTGCAATTTATTTCGTTTTAATTTCTCTTCTTTCTTTTGTCTCGATTCGTTCCATTTCAGTCTGTTCAGTTCAGTTTTGTTTTGTTATCTTTACTTTATTAAAAGTTTATTTTTCTTTTGAGTTCATGTTAATTGACTAGATTTTACAAATAGTCTTAAAGTTACACGAATAGCTTTGTTTAAGCACACCCCTGTTCCTCCCATCACCCCTTCCACCTGGAGCAAATTAACAGTGAAGTGAAAAAAAAAATTTTGTTTAATGAAAATTAATTTAAAAAAATGTATGAATCTGTACTGTTCGCGCTTAAGATGAATATTTTAATAAAACAAGTTTCTATTTTGAAAATTATATAAAATCAAGTGTGTGTGTAGATATCATCGAAATTTTGTATTCGTTTGAAAGACCATCTGCCATTACGTGTTGGAGAAACATCGTTCCAATGAGTCATACGACTTAAAAACCTTTAACACATCAGTCACTCGAAATTTGACCGTTAGTATGGGTATTGGTTTGCGGCTGTGACTTAAGAAATACCCCACAAGAAAAATTCTTGTGAGATCAAATCACGCAATCTCAGGGGCTAGTTCGCACCATTTCCTCATGCCCTTAAATCGTTAATGCAGAATATCCAATGTGGCATGAACAATAGTGTAGGTCATCCAATTCAGATCAGTAATAGTTCAGTAGTTAGGAATCATCGATTATAGTGCTCACCGTTGACGGTTATGGCTTTTCTACGTTGTTATCAACGAATATGGCTCAAAATCTACAGTAAACAGTTATTTAATCGAGATACCGTGGACCCTCTTGGATCTTATATGAACTCGTATCATGTTTGTTTATAAAATTTGACCGATCATCTTCAACATCTTTTTTTGTCCTTTAAGGCGTTTTGACGGTATCCCACAAATAATAGTCCAACGGTGTCAAATCGCAGCTCTGAGGTGGCCAAACGACATCAGCTCTGCGGCTGATAATGCGATCTTCAAAAATAGGACGCAAAACATCGAGTGTAGCTTCAGCTCTGTGGCACGTACCACCATCTTTTTGAAACCAAATGTTGCCAATATTCTCGTCTTCAATTTTTGTGAATGAAAATTCGTTCAACATTGCCCGCTGCACACAATTGATAATGTGCTTGAAAATTGAACAGATCGTTGCCAGCCGAGGCAGCCATTTGAATGAAATTATTTTTCATTATTAACCGGAAGGATTGTACATTCAAATAAAAAAATAAATTTCAGGAGATATTCAGTATTCATATTCAAATTGTAGTCTGCGAAATGACGAGTGCTTGTATATAATCCAAAATCGACTGCCTCAGATTTCCCTGTACACTCTAATGGACAGTGGCAATATTTTCGGAAAATCTTGCGTTTCGTCAAAGTACCGGCAGAGTTGGGGGTAGTGCACCAAATTTACAGTTTCCACTAATAGCTATTTAGTGGTAAATTGAAAAATAACTGCCTCACTAAGCAATAGTGGTAGTGGTATAAGCAAATTTTTCACTAAAATTAATTTAGTGATAGAGAAAAACCTTGTCTTTTGCAGCTTAGTGCAAATTTTATTTTCTCCACAAACAGGATAGTGGAAAAATATAATCATTCACTAATGTTAATGGAACTCAAATACACGTCATTATATTGAATTATGTTATACTTTCTTATTTTTTATTATATTGAAGTAGTTTGAAAAAATAAGGAAGTTTCATCAATATATTAATATAAGAAATCAAAACCTTAGCAATTATTTGCCTTCAACGAAACTAATTTTTGAAAATTAGAGTTACTTAATTTATTTCTGCGAGGAGCTTCTATCATTCCACTAAATGAAAAGAGTTGCTCACTGGAGCAGAAAATGGCAATGGGACATTAAATTTTAAAAACATTTGTCTAATTATGTTATATTTTTTAAGACCATATAAACTAATGTCTGGTTCCAATAGATATGTATCCACTTCATTTTGTATCTCATCTTTTTGTATTTGTATTATAAGTCCTAATTACATAAAAAATGTATATAAACACCATTTTTGTAGATTTTAGTGCATATAATATAATTAAAGCATTTATGTAGTAACTATAAAAAATTTTCACTATTTTATTGTAGTGCAAAATTTTCACTACCACTAATAGTTAGTGATAGTGGAAAAATTTTCACTACAACTAATTTTTTAGTGGTAGTTAAAATATCTTTTTTTTAATGGTAGTTAAAATATGTTTCACTATCACTATAGTGATGAAAAATAGTGGAAAATCAAAATGTTTTCACTATAGTGGGATTTAGTGGAAACCTTAGTGCACTAAATATTTAATGCACTACCCGCAACTCTGCGTATCGCAGAGTTATCCACCACATTGCTAATATGGCGATGTGATAATGGACGAAGTAAGCGATACGTTGCTCGAACAGAATATCCATTTTTATAAACCATGGTGATTGGATAAAATAGGATAAATAAATGGCAACTAATTTTACAGATACAACTTCAACATGATAGTCTGTTGTAAGCCCCGATAGAAAAAAATTTATATTTATAGTTGTGTAAAATTTAATAAAATCGCTGCCATTCATGTCAAGCATACAACGTCCGACAATAATTTTTGTTCGTGTACCAAACTTGGTAACATCTTCAATGGCAAATAAATCGATACTGTTAATATGCTATACATATAGTAACTTATGAAGAAAGAGATAAGCATATACTTATATAACGATGTTACGATGCAGATTTAGGGATACCATATTCATGGATAATACTGAGATTCTTAACTTAAGTACCTGTGAATGTTTATTGAATTTGGGATTCTTATGAAGATGTATTGCAATATACTATTAATGTTAAATATTGTCCTTAATACTGCAATATTTTTTAATGACAAATCTTTTCAAATATTTTATCAGGAAAAGTAAGTATTTTTGTCCCAGCTTATCTCTCAATTTTAATTATTTGAAATCAAAATTTAATTTGTATAAATTTTTTGTTTTCAATTTCCTAAAATTTCCTAACTTCTCTAGCAAATTATTATTATTATTTTTTTTTTTTTTTGAAGTGTTTACAATACAGTAAGACCCCGCTTAGCGCTGTTTCAGTATTACGTGGTTGCAAATAAAACGGTCATGCACTAACCAAAACGGTGCACAATGTAGCAACGGTGTATACTATGCTTCTTTTTCAACGTTAATTTGTTAGTTTGTCCAAAAAAAAAGGTTCCAACCAGGGACCGTAACTGTTATAACTTTTATCGCAAAAGTCACAATAAATATTATGAATTCATCATGAATTAAAATAGAAATGACTTTTATTTCTGCACGAAAATATAAAAGTCAAAAATAACTTTTATTTTTGCTCAAAGAAATAAAAATCAAAAAATAATTCTTACTTTTTTTCTAAAAAATAAAAATCAGGCTTTTAAAAAGCATTCCATTTTATAAATATTTTATATAATATCGTTTGTAATAGTCAAACGATATTGAATTTGAAATCTCTATTTGAGGAGAATTAGAATAAATAATGCCGAAAATATCGCCATGAAACTGTTTGATCGAATTTCCAACTGCGAGTTGTTGTAAAATGATAATGTAGTTGAGCCATTTATAAATTGTGAAGACAACCGTATACGTTCTCGCTGTCTGTCGAATCTTGCCGAACTAAAGCTATTGTTTACTAAGCCAGAATTGGTTGTTTTCGCTTTCAAATATTTTAGTGTGTAGTAACGAAAAACGAGTTTTGATTTGTGATCAAACTCTTTGAATTCCAACCTACACAAGCAAGAACTGAATTGTCGGAGTCAAGAACGGCTCACAACCGCCAAATTGGCTAATTATAATGAAAGTGTGTTATATCAAGAAAAATTCAGATTGATATTGCAGTCCTTAAAACTATGAAAATTTACTTGAAGAACCCAGTATGCACATCTATTTAATAATTTAAACATAACGTCTCCCTGAAAAACAAAAATGAGCATGTTTAAGTTGTTTGTTCCATAAGTATATGGATAGAGGCAAATCTTTTTACATATAACTGAGATTTTTAAAGTGAATTGCCTTCAAAAGGTAGCTTGCACTTTATTAATAAACAATTGTTACCTCTTTTAGATGGTTTTCATTAAGATAAGTTCGAAGCTTAATCCTATTTTTAATAGTCTTAATTTCAGTTTTCTGGCAATTAGAACAGTAATCGCTTAAAATTATAAACCATATGTCTCACACGGTTTTACTGCATTTATTGAAGATTAAATAAATTGATTAATACTTATCTTCGGTGTTCAAATATGGAATATGAACTCATTAGAATTTTTCACTCTCGAATTATATTTATGAATTTCGGAATGCATATCGCAATGTCACCCGCATTTATGAAAATTTTAAATTTATTAAATTAACTTTTATGTTTATTCCACCAATTAATTTTACATCAATTATATCGTACGGCATAAAATTAAGAAGTGAATTGAATTTACCACAAAATGTACTCTGACAACATTACTTGGTTACCTATTCCAGATAAGTCATCGAACTTGTACAATTAATGAACATATCAATTATGGTTTATCAATTATTTAATGTTACTCCCCTACCGCCTACCTACCTAATTACGTTCATATTGAATAGTTTTTCTTCAAATCAGACATAAATTCTTCACTGTTCCTGACTGATGATAAGAAACCTGATTGAATCAAAAGAATACGATTATTTTATACGATAAATTATAATTACTTTCAAGAATTTATTTAAAGTTGGGCGTGCAAAATTATATTGTTTTTCCATATAAATTTCATACAATGTTTTACGAATAAATATAAGAAGAATTGATTGGAACGAAAATTGTAAAAATTTCCGTTCAAATTCAATTAGCAATAATAGACAATTAAAGTTTAAACAAATATCAGAAGTGGGCTAAAGGAATAAGTTACGAGTCGATGTAACTAAACTTATGCTTGCAGTGGTTTCGAACATTTTTTACCTATTGTAAGTTTATTATTGTATTACTTTTAAACGCATAATAAATAAATAAATAAAAAATTCGATATTTTATGTGAATTTCATATTGACTATGAGTGACTTATGATTGTAAATGAACATTTGTGAAGTTCTTTAGTTTGATTTGAATTCGTATTTTTATATTATTGCTACTATAATCACTGTGCACTGGTTTAATTGTCTTTCTAAGACGACCATCATTTTAAATGTAAAAAGTTTTCGCATTAATTTTTCTAATTTTTTTCTTCTCATTCATTTTTTCGTTTGTGTACAGATGTTTGATATGCAAAATCATAATTGTTCACTATGCTCAAACCTTTTAAGCACAATTTAAATATTTTTTTTTTAATCGTGTCATTATAAATATTTTATAATTCTACAATTAAATCTTCACAAAGTTTACACTTTGATAATGAGATGGATGAATGGGTGAAGATTCGCTATTGCTGTCAGTCGTGGGATGAAAGTCGAAAATCCTCCAAACAAAAATAATAAATTTTAATTGTTTTACGAATTCTAATGTATTGTAGTGATTCGAAAGACGTCATTTTTGTTTAGCAGGGATAAAAACTGAAATTTGAGATACAGCCGAAATACATTTTAAGTATAGTGGACTTATTCATGATTATTTTTAAGATTAAAGTTGTAAAATAAAAGAAAAAGAATACAAAAGTATGATAAATAAATTCATAATAAAATATAATAACAATTCTTAGATATAAAAAATGACGTAAAATAATTATATTTTTATTAAAACGCAATATTTCTTATCATAGTTTGTTAGTTGTATGTATGTAAATACATATAAGTCTGAATGTATTATTATTTTTTTTAAGTGTTTTTTTTTCTTATTATTTTCTATCAAATAATGTAAATCCTCTGTTTGAGAGCAACAAGAGTCTATTTCTTGAATATGTGTTCGAATGTAAATTCCTTCGTAATTTTGTTTGTTTTTATTTCTAATTTTCTAACCATTGTTTGTTTAAAGTATTCAATGTTGCGAAAAATGCTTTCTAAAACAAAAACATAAAAATATTAACAATAATACAAAAATAATTGAACAAATGAAGCTTTAAATAGAGTAAAAGCTTAAAATACATGTTGATGATAGCAAT
Organism: Sarcophaga peregrina; assembly: GCA_014635995.1. Classification (NCBI taxonomy): domain Eukaryota; kingdom Metazoa; phylum Arthropoda; class Insecta; order Diptera; family Sarcophagidae; genus Sarcophaga; species Sarcophaga peregrina. The sequence goes on from CM025793.1 coordinate 59,486,790, forward strand.
ATACAAATTTTTGATATTAACATTTAAATATTAACTTGTAAATTTTATTTTTTTTTCCATATTCCATTTTTGCCTGTTGAAAATGCAACGTTAATAAAACAAAATTTTCTAAACGTTCCTCTATGCAACAGCATCAGCCTCGCAGTTGGATTGAAACAAATTTTCAAAAGCGTGAATGCATCAAATTTATACCATGTCCCAAAGACGAGACAAAGTAAGTATAAAACCAAGTTATTAAACCACAAACAAACTAACCAACCATCCACTCCTATTTAACCACAATAACAATTTCATGCAACAGATTGACTTGAAAAGAAAAATTCCTTTTTGTTTTAATTTTAAGAAAACAGCTGCAATATCGAATTGTCCAACTTTTAAAACTTTACTTTTATTATTCATTCTTTTCTTTTTTCTTTTTTTTTATTGCCATACAAACATTTAATCGTAAACAAATTGAATGTGAAAGAACGAAACAGATGTAAAGAATGAAATACAGAATGTTAGAATGTTACCGAAAGAAAGTTATCATACAACATTTTCTTTTCTGCAGTCAAAGTTTGAATTATTTTAATTTAAAACAAACGAAAAATATAAAATACAATCTGGCAAAACCAAACTTGTTTTACGGTCAATAACTTGTAAATTGATAGTCTTTAAAGTAATTTTTTAATTCTATCGAAAAGGCATGCTCCAGGGGATGGTCATTTATATCATTGGAAAACTATAATTTATTATCATGTCAATTTATTGCGGAATGTCCTTCAATTACACTTTTAAAATACCATAAATTCCATTGCAATAACATTTGTTTAATGTTTGTGCCAAGCATCTGCTTAAAAGTATCAATTACGTAATTTGATTGGGGGATTATTTTTCAGATTTTAGTATACTTGGATAAAAAAAATCTTTGCTATACGTACGGTTCATTTGGATGTTATTTTTCCTCTGAAAATGAAACATGTTTAAAGAACGTTATATTATTTTTATTAATAATGCAATAATCATCATATATATTATTTCTAAATCACTTTTTTTTGTCGGTTGCAAATATCTCCCATACCACCACATCAAATTTAATGAATGATATCTCATTTTAAAGCTTATATCTAACACTAATGACGAAAAATAATTAGAAATTGAAAAATTAGTATTTTCATTGATAAAAATTAAATTTTATATAGAACTGCGTGATTATATATTTTTGTTCAAGTGTGGTAATGAAGGGTCGCTGGCAATACCGATTTTTAATATAATGCCGTTTATTACTAAGTCAGTTATATATAAAATGCATATTAAGTTGTAAAAAGCTATTTTGGCAATACTTTGCAGTAGTTGTTAGATCAAGTGCGATAAACAGAGTCGCTTAATTGTAATGCTATTCTACATAATAATAAATAAAGTTGTAAAATCCATTTTGGTAATGTCGTTATTGTCATGGCATTATTTGTTTTATGAAGTGTAATAATACGATGTATTTTTTTTAATATATACATATATGTCAGCTGATATTTAACAGTTAAAAAGTTTTTAAGTAAAATAAGAATAAAAATAACGTAAGAATATAAATCATACATTTGAAAAGACAAATGCAATTATAATGTTAATCAGAAATCTTAATGGTAAACAGGGGGTTAATAAATGGTACCAGGCTAATTGTAACAAACTTGGATTGTATGTAGGATTGTATTTACCAGGATCGGTCTTTTCACATGCGCAGTTATACGTAGCTTTTTCTTGAGTGCGTACCTTTAAAAATATTTTTTTTTTGTTTAAAGGATTCGTACGGGCAAAAAGTTAACGATGATCATGTCATTACCTCTAACATTGTATTCAAAGAAGTATTATAAAAGCGTTTAAACATATGTATGTATGTAAATATATATGATATATTATGGTTTCAAATATTTTTAAACTTTTAATAAAATTTCTATTAATTATTTTCCTTTTATGTTACAAAAATGACAACTAACGGTGCGAAATATTTGCACGGGTCATCTAGTAAAATTCAAATCTTAAAAATTTATTGGGTACTATCCTCATATTATAACAACAGCTTGAATTGTCCATTTAAATGATAAAAAAAATACATAATTTAAGTAAGGAGCAATGCTTTCTCTGCTTAATAATCACATTGGTTAACTGTTAATTCAAAGAGTAATTTGTAAACACATTTTCTCAATTTCGGCCAAAAATCAATACTCACGACTTCCTTGACTGTAAAATTAAAATTGACAAAGTTTCAACAAAAGAATATTCATATACATATTGTAAAATGAAATGCCAGATACAACATCAGTTTATACCTGAAATACCTTTTATTTAATTACCTTTATTTACCTTTTATTTAATTATCGCATCCAATGTGTGTCACTTCTTTTAAATTCCTCAAATGTTTTATCGTTTCTTCTTTACTCAAAATTGAAAAATGCTTTTTTTTAATTTTATTATTTAATCAAAATAAAATTTAAAAAAAAATAGGAATGTGAAGAACAATTTCATAAAAAAAAAATTCGAGGGTTTTTCAAACTACCCCGGCTAGAAATTTAATTATTTTACCCCACAATAATTGAAGCCACAAACCCTTGTTGCAAGAAATAAAATATAATATCCTTGCTTAAGCAAATGTCAACAAAAGCAAATGTTGTCAATTACAATCGTACTCCCACATCCTTCCACCCATTTTATCTTTCGGTTGCTCTATCTCTATTCTAAACTCTCTTTTAACTCTGTACCATATTTGCTGTTGTTTTTTAACCCAGTAAATAGAATTTGTTTAAAATTTAAATAAACATCATTCGAAGACAGGATCATAACGACCGTTGCCACTTTCAAGAGCCCTCATCGCCAAAATTCTTATTATCATTTGAGTCGTAAAACCAACAGTTGTTGTTTTTTTTTTTTAATACACTCGTATTTTCCGTTATAACAGTCGAAACAGCATTCCCACTGTTCTGTTTATTATGTATCTTTGGAGCACTAACACATACATACATACACCAAATATATACATGGTGAAATGAATGAAACCATTAGAGGATGTGTACCTACATACATACGAGTATATTGTAGTACAATTAAGTCGGGAATAATATTTTTTTTTTCAATCAGTGAAAAATACACGAATCCAAACGAATGTTCAGTTAAAAAGAAAACTTTACATACACCGTCTTATTTTTATGGCATGACATTTATTGACTGTCACCATTGGTGACTCTTATACGACAGGAAAAGTGCGTACAGAGACGTCACAAAGACGTATTCTCCGGCTGTTGCTATATAATAGCGTTGTATAGAAGATAGAAAGGTTTAAAGGTCTATGATTATTCATATGATGCGGGCAATATTGTTTAAGTTTTCAATCCGCGCTCTCTATATTTTAGATGAAACTAGACCCTAAAGTATACGACTAAATGGTGATTATCGTGTGGTTTAAGTGTCATTCCACGCAAAACGATATTAATTCTTAAACTTACCGATGGTTAATTGGTTTAAATTTAAAGATAAAGTACCTTAGGGTTATTCTGGATCGCAAGCCCTCATAGGAGGACAGATTAATTGAGAGGTTTATGAAAGTGCCTATTATGATTTAGACCTGTAAATAAAATAGAATAGAATAGAAGCAATCTTGGTTCATAATGCACATGATTGGTGGATGATATGGAAAGGTGGTTCTGATGCGATACTCTAATAAAACAGAGAGCTGAGACAGATGACATAAATCTATAAAAAATATAACACGGCTCTTTTACTATTTAAATAATAATTACGGTAATTTTTACGCAATTTTATCAAATGATGACTCAATCTCTTAAAAAAAGCACAGGCTTTAGGAATATTATCACTTATACTATATTTCTTTTATTAAAGTTTGCTACTTTGAACGGACACATGAAAAAAATCGCAAGTTTACCTCATCAAAACTCATAGCATATTAAGTCCAATAATAGATATATGTATACAGTTTTAAAAATTCCATCTCTTCCCTTTCCAACAGGATTTAAATTTCGGGTCAGAAATTTCTGTGTAAAGAAAAAAAAAAAATTTTATCCATTAAAAAAGGTCGGAGGGTTTGAAAAATATAAAAGAAAATATTAATGAGATCTCCTTAACATAACTCATGACCTACACTATGTCATTAGCCGGTTGTATTTATTTTTTTTTTTCGTCGCATAGTGTAATCTCTTATTTTTAGAATAAATAAAATTAAAATAACTTCATGGGCTTTTGTTTTAAAGACCCGAAGATGCTCTATAGGTCCCAACGATGATATACAGATAGGACGAAATTTTTGTTAACGGTTCTCGTAGAGGTTGCCTAAATAGTGAAGTGTTTTCCAGGCGGAGATCGTGTTAATTTTTAAATCGATGCAATGTTTGTTATTTTGAGACTGTTTACCAAAATATACCTTATGTATATCATAAGAGAGCGTTTTTTAAGGCGTGCCCAACAGTATATACAATTTGTCCAAAGACGACCATATATCACCTAAGGATATCATGTAAAAACAAAACTGTGTTTGAATTTTTTGTTCGGGGTTGTTTGTAATAATAATGCCACATTAACATATTTTTTAATCTTTAGTCGATTTAATTAAATACGGATCTCACCTTTTTTTGAAATTCGCACTAGTTCGCTTTTTGAAGTGATACAAAAAAGTTTTAGGTAATCTTAAATAAATTTTTATCGATTTATTTAAAGTTTTCTTAATAAAGCCATAGGACAATTAAATTCTGTTTTCTTATAATTTAGATCCTTTTTTATTGTACAGCAATTATTAAATTCGTATCATGAAATTGCTTTTAATTTAAGAATAAAGTGAACTATTAGATGTTACTATTGATGTTCAGCGTGGAGTGTGGATAAAATCTAAATAAATTGAATAAAAACTGCAAGAAAATCTTGTTAAAGTAGTCTAAAATGTCTACTATTTTGTATTAGCATTTTTTTTTAAAACTTCTTGAGAGAAGACGAAGTTTTCCTCTTCTATTATATTTTCAACCCAAATAAAATTTTACGTTTCTAATTGGCAATTATGCAATATATCGTAAGTAATTTCATGTAAAATTCATCCATATTTGGCAATGTTTGTCAATAAATCTTCATTTAGATGAGTTGCGGGTATTCAGGTATCAAAATACGACTTAATTTTGTCGTTGATTTAATAAAATATGAAATTGCCGAAACAATAAAAAGTTAATAATTTAAATTTGATTAATTTTTAAATCAGCTATTTTTATCTTTCATGTAAAGTGAGTGAATGTTATCTGCTGTATGCATATTTATCCGAGTTTATTTAAAGACCGTATTCTAATATCGAACAATTAATCTCTTTTTAAAATGCTTTATAAAAATAATGATAAAATAATTGAAGTTCATTATGTTCCATTAACATAAAAGCTGTCAGTTGCAAATTTATACACCTTTTTGAGCAGTCATTAATTACAGTTATGCTACAGTGGAGAACAAAATATTTCAAATTAATTTTATAGATAATATAAACATACCGTCGTCGAAAATCCAAAAGTACGTAACATTACTTTACAGGAGAAGCAAGAAAAGTTAGAACGTTTTATATAAATAACAAGTACTGCATACATATATATGGAGATAAATTTTGAATTATTGATAAAAAAAAAGTTATTTTTAGTCGCAGAAATCTAAAAATTGGTAGGAATATGTTATATATAATCAATCAAAAGGTCGATTTTGATTTTTTTGATGATTTTTTTGATTTTCGACGACGATATGTACATGTGTATGCAGTATTAGAATTAAAATTTAAACTTAAAGTCATATAAAGTAAATATTTTCGTAAAGGTCAACCGTTAGAGTCACTAAGTCAAGGGAAAATTTGAATTTCGCTTAATTTTATCGAAATTTTTAAATAATTTCAGATCAGAAAAAAAATAATTTTTTTTTTGCTAGATGGAATGTCATTAAAATTGAATTTCACTCAATTCGTTCACCCCAACACATACTAAATAAATTCGATTTACATACATACTTCAGTACAAATAATACATTACATTAGCTAAGTCGGAATGTTTAAGTGAATAATTTTATATCATCCCTAAAATTAAAGAAAAAAATTGTTTTATATGAAATTCGACTTGCGATTTATTCGATTTGCGACCGATAACCAGAACCTCTCTTGGTCGTAAGTCGGAGAATACCTGTATATTTGCAAAAATTACTCATACCATCCTTTGTAAATTATTACACAAAATGAAGTTGAAAGAAATTAATATTCTTAAGTAACGAATTACGCTCTGAGACTAGATTAAATATTTTTTTTTAAGAATTATTTTCTTAATACACTTTTATTCCGTACTGTCCCTATACAGGCTGTATAGAATTTAAAAGAGTTCAAAACAAAACAGCATCCTAAACTGGTATGAACAATTGTCCTCAAATTTCTATTGAAAATTCTCAAAATGGAAGTATGAATAAAGGAAAAGATTACTGTGTACATACTACCACATATACAATATGCGTGTGTTAACAATTTTTCATATAATGTACATACATACATACATACATATATCAGTGTTAGTAATGATTCTATACAAATTGTGAACCTACACGCACTCATATAGATTTATTTTTTAAATTCTAACTGAATGTATAGATGGGGCGTCTCTGTCATAATTATGAAAGCACATTTAATTTTCATGTAATTATGCATGTGGAAACGTTTAAAATTGATTAGATTCCTTTCCCTCTCTCTGAATGTAATTTAAAAAGAGTATTAGTTTTTATTTATTTGTTTGTCTCTATTGCAATGAATGAACCTGTTAAGGTGAAATAGTAAATATTTTGGTGAAAACAAAATCCGAGTAATAATTAAATTGATATTAAAATATACACAAAATTGGTGCAACTCTTTATCAATTATATTCTTGAATCAGTCGATATAATATTGTAATCCTAATATATATTATAAATCTGTCTGCAAGTCTGTTTTTTTGTTTGTTTGTTAGCTAATCACGCCTGAACGCTTTCGCCTTTCGGGCTTTTGTCCGTGGAGGTTATAGGCTATAAATCTTTTCAAAATTTTGACCAAAAGGGGAGAAAAAATGGGGAAAAAATAGTAGCAGGTACTTTTTTACGATTTAGCTTAGTTATGTTTCCCAAATGTTTTTTGTTTTGTTCGTTAGCCAATCACGCCTGGACCGATTTTCTTGAAATTTGGGATATAGATCGAACTTTTGTCTGTGCAGGTTATATGCTATAAATCCTTTAAAATGTTGGCCAAAATAGGATAAAAAATGGGAAAAATGGGGAAAAAATAGTAATAGGTACTTTTTTACGATTTAGCTTGGTTAAGTTTCTCTAATAGCTTTTGGAGGTATTCCGTTTCTAAAGTAGAGCCAAAAGGAATCCAAAAAGGGGGAAAGAGGCTAAAAACACGCAAATTGTGTGCAGGTTATCCTAATCTACTATATAAAAATAAGTCATGATTTCCTTCCTGACGTTATAACTTCAGAACGCACGAACCAATTTCCATGGTTTTGCATTCGTTGGAAAGGTCTCGGACTCCGTGAGGTTTATAGCAAAAAGTTCAGGAAAAATTTCAACAGAAAAGCGGGAATATCTTTTTTCACATACAGCGCCATCATATAAGTAGATGGCGCTGGCGCGTGATACATTGTTTGACAGCTACTCATTCTTCACTGCTCAGTTAATTTCATGTGACAAACCGGTATTGTGTTCACTGTGAAATTGTAAAAAAAAGTAATAAAATAAGTTATTCGTTTATTACCATTTCAATTGGAAACCATCAAATCAATCGCGCGTATTGTGCAAATTTTTATTCAATTTCAACAGCAGGCATTTGTCTTTAAGGTGGTAAGTTGAACTGTGTAAATTATGTGGATCGTGCATTTGAGGTTAAATTCACTACTCTCTCCATAGTCCAAAATACCTAGAGGATGACGTGTGAACATCGGCCGCCACACAAGACATGCAAGCCAATAACAAGTATTCACAGAACTTAAGCGCAGAAAGACAAAATATAATAAGAGAAAATGCCCGATTGAGACAACGCGTGAGCACACGACGATCATTGGCATCATACAGTCGCTTGGCATTCCAATATGGACCAATGACGACTATATGCCGATATGGCAATGAGAAACTTACACCATCACAGCCACTGAAATCATTGTTCGATGCAAGTGATCCCGATTTCAGCCATTTTTTTGAACACATCTATGAATACAAGAACTGCTTTCGCATGATTTCCGTTGGAGCTAATATCATTCGACAAGGCGGTTTCATGCCGATTTGCAATGTTCATCCGATTCAATCAGACAAGGCCAATCGCTTAGTGTTTGCGGGATAAATTTAGAAAATCATTGTTTTTCACATGGGCAGTTATACGTTGCATGTTCACGAGTTGGGAAATCATCCGTTTTGTTTGTGTTAACGTCAGACCAAAAAACAAAAAATGTGGTTTACCAAAGAGCACTTCAATGAAACGGATGATTTGCGGACACGTATAACGCTTCGATTCAGTATTTACTTTGAATTCACTTTCATTTACTTAGAAAAGTTGAACTAAATAACACTTCATTTTTGTAATCGAAATGAATTCATTACTGTTGTGAAATGAAATAAAATTTTTCCTTTTCATATATAAAACAAAAAAAAAATTTTTTTCTTCATCTTTTAATCACGAAACGAAATGCTATATAAAACGAAGCCATGTGGTGGCGAAACGGAGTTCGCCGAGTTTGCTAGTCCTAATATATATTATAAATTTGTCTGTAAGTCTGATTTTTTGTTTGTTAGTCAATCACGCCTGAACGCATGCACCGATTTTCTTGAAATTTGGGATATTGATCGGGCTTTTGTTGGTACAGGTTATAGGCTATAAATCTTTTCAAAATTTTGACCAAAAAGGGAGAAAAAATGGGACAAATGAGGAAAAAATTGTAATAGGTTATTTTTTACGATTTAGCTTGGTTAAGTTTCACAAATAGCTATTGGAGGTGTTTTTCTAAAGTTGAACCAAAAGTGGTCCAAAAAGGGAGAAAAGGACTGAAATGAGTGCAGGTTATCCTAATTCCAATATCCTAATCCTAATATATATAGTATAAATCTTTCTGTTAATCTGCTTTTTGGTTTGTTAGTCAATCACGCCTGAACCGATTTTCTTGAAATTTGGAATATAGATCGGGCTTTTGGTGGTGCAGATTATAGGCACCAAAAGGGGTCCAAAAAAGGAGAAGGGGGTCGAAAACGGGCAAATTGAATGCAGGTTATCCTATTCCTAATACTAAAATCCTAATATAAATTATAAATATTTCTGTAAGTCTGTTTTTTTGTTTGTTTTTTAGTCAATCACGCCTGGACCGATTTTCTTGAAATTTGGGATATAGGTCGGACTTTTATCGGTGCAGGTTATAGGCTATAAATCTTAAGCCTAAGTTAAGGTTAAGTTTCCCAAATAGCTGTTATAGGTATCCCGTTTCTAAAGTTGGACCAAAATGGTCCAAAAAGGGGGAAAGGCGCGAAAAAATAACCCGTGCAACGCCGGGTACAATCTGCTAGTTTTATATATATTTGTCGTAAGTTTCGTCCATATTCGCCACTAGCCGCAATAGAAAGAAATAGCCGTTCTTAGCGAAAAATTATTTTCTCAAAAATGTTTCTTAAAATTTATAAAATTTATTTGATAATTGAAATTTTTTCGATATATTTTTTCTAAATTCTATATATGGAGCTATAACCGCAAAAATATGGCAAGTGACATATTTTCCATATATCGGTTTTTGTAATAAATAAATTCATTGGCATCATTTGCATCGTCTATAAAAATTTCAGGGTCACACTCTGTACCGTTATGAATTTCTACCAAAAAAAGTTTAACATTCTTCGAATTCTTCAAAATGTAAATTGTTCGCCACAGACATACTTAGATGGTAATCACTTCATATCATGACGGGAACTACTAGGTCCTTGCAGCATCAGGTGAATCACTAGACGGCAAAAGAAGAACATTTTCGTTACATACTTATTTCATAAGTTACATACTTATAACCCTCTATGCGTATTTTTACAAACATATAATAAAACAGGTATTGGAATGAACAGTCAATACACATGACTTTAGCTGCAATAGTTTATCAAATATATGATGTTTAGTATTTACGTTCTGTCTAAGAATTCTTATAAAAATACAGTTAATTTATTTTCCTAACCCGAAATGTGCATATCTGTGTCAAAGTGGCCCGTGTACAATTTGATCACTTTATCTATAATGATTCCCAAGACAGTTTCATATTGATACTAAAGCGGTTTCGATAAAATTTTAGGAGTCTGTTACATATTCTTAAATATACCAATTTCACGGTTCACCGTACCGTCTACAGGCTTTAAAGAAACCTACCAACAAATGAACACACATTCATTTTTATACATATACGTAGATAAGAATATAAAAATTTTGTAACTACTTCACGCGAGAGGCAGCACCTTACTATATCTGAAATACAAAATTGGGGAATCTAGTTGTTATAGTTTTCTAGATATACAGATTTTAATAATTACTTCATTTTTCTCCAAAATGATAGTCGTACAAAATTTGAGTAGTTTAACTGTTCTGGTCTTCTAGATATGCAGATTTTATAATTTCCTTTATATGAGAGCAATCACGCCCACTTTTGCTAGATCGCCTATTTTTGTCCAAAATATTTATATTTAAACTACAAAACTACTTGTACATAAATTGGGGACGCTAGTTGTTACAGTTTTTCAGATAAACACAATTTATTATTTTACAATAGCAGGTAAGGTTACATATGTGGGCGTGGCACCTCGCTCATTTGAAATATCAAAATAAAAAGTAGCCTATAACTCCTTCCAGACATACAGGAAGATACTGGAAAAATTTCACGAAAATCGGTCCAGCCGTTTAGTCATCTATGAAGTTGAAAAATACAAAGAAACACAAATTAATTTTTATAGATTTTCTTCTACTTTGACGTGCACTTAATCCTGAACTCGCATCTAGGATATAACACTGTGTAGCATAATTAGCAAAAATTAAAGTGAAAAATGTTCGAATATGTGGCTAAAAGGTAGGCATCTGTGAATAACTGTAGATTTCTGTTGTACAATTCACTTCAAAATTGTATGATGCTCTTATGCTTGCTAAAGCTTCTATTTTACGGAAAAATCGTAACTGGTGAATTGTCCCTCGGAATTGTCATCTATGTGAATCACTGCACTGGGCTGAGCCGCTTATTTTTTATTACGATCTCATAACGTTGTTGAAGACGTAAAGTTCATTGTAAGCACTTAAAAAACGCTGATCTCGTCACGCGCCTAGAACAGTGACACTTTGGGAAGTATTAGACACACTTGTATCTCGTATAAATTTGTATTATAACATATTCAACAATTTTGTTCGTTCACGTTAAGGTAGACATTCGGCTTCTTTGTTGAAGATGACGTTTAGATGAAAAGTAGATTAAATTGCTAACTGCTCTTTTGAACTATGGTTATTGTTCGATCGTTTACTGAAATTTATTTAAAAAAAAAAATTGTTTACATTTTTAAAGATTTTAAAGATGAAAACTGAAAATATTGAGAATTTATGTATATGTGTATACCAGAGATCAGCAATAAGTATTCAAAACGATGAGTAGATTCGAGTCATACTTCCAGATACTTATACGCATTCATGCTTATTTTGACATCATATTCATATTACTCATACTCAAAGTTGGAAGTAGTCGTCGTATTTATACTTATTGACTTCGACTCGTCTCTACTTAACATTTACACGAAGCACAAAATAAGTATGATTCGCGTACGAACACTACTACGCTTACAAGAATGTTGTGTGTATGCTTTGCTTGTTGTCTTTGTCTTTCCTTTCTTCTTTGATGAATGATTCGAGCCACTCGAATGACAATAAGTATTTTTCCAAATCAGAATGAGTAGGCGTATGAATCAAACACATTTCGAATGTTGTGAGTTTGATGTCAACGAGCAAGTATGAATGAATTAGAGTAGTTGAATTTCAATTCTATTGGTTCACTCATACTCCAAATACCATGAGTGCTTACGAGCAGCAGAAATACGATTCATTACTGATCTCTAGTGTAGACATATATGTGTGCATACGGCTCTAAGAGGCATTATCATAAAAAAAGCATTTCTTACAATAACTTTTCATTGAGAGTTTTGTCATTCTAATAATTAACGTATTGATTGGAGGATTTTAAAAAATTTTTGATTATTTACAGATGCTGTTGTGGACAAGCACGACAAACACATCAAACTATAGCCGGCATCGAAAGCGGTTCACCCGGTGACTTATGGATGCCCACAAAACATACAAGAGCTCAACCTACCGATGCCTACGGAACAATTGAATTTCAAGGCGGTGCTCATCCAACAAAAGCCCAGGTGAGTGATAATCATTCGAACTCATTAGTCTATACTCGTATTATTCGTTGATAATTTCCTTGATATCAAGCAATAGCAAATCTTCAAAGAACTCCATCAAAGTTTGCCGTAAAACTTTTAATCAATGTTAAACTGATACAGAGACATAGATCTCTTAAATCGCTAAATGACCAGCGATTTAGTGTTTTGAAACCTTTCGACTTATTATAGTTAATAATATTGGGGTGTTATAGCATAGGAATAAAATATCGACGAATTTATTAAAAGAAACAAACATTTTCATAATGTTCATAAAATAAATATTCATAACTATTGTCTTTCAGTACGTTCGCCTATCATTTGACACCCGGCCGGAATTGTTGGTACAACTTTTCACCAAAGAATGGAACTTAGAATTACCAAAACTCCTGATAACAGTACAAGGCGGTAAAGCAAATTTTGAATTGCAGCCCAAATTAAAGAAGGTAAGTAAAATAATAGGAAATTTCTGTAGTACAAGAAAATTAAATTTTGATGCAATAACTTTGACAATCAATTGCAGGAAATTCGTAAAGGTTTGTTAAAAGCGGCCAAAACAACTGGTGCTTGGATTTTCACCGGTGGCACAAATACAGGTGAATAGTTTAAATATCTTCAAAAAAAAAAAACAAAATATATGTGAACGTATTTATTTAATTGCATTTTATTCGTGTTCGTAATAAATTCTTTATCCTTTATTCCGTTTTAAAGTTTAACGAAAATACCTCTGCACTGGCATTTCATTTAATAAATATACACTACACCGTGATGGGTTATGCAAATATGTATTCATTATTGTTTCAACGTGGTAAACAACGTTTTATCATATCAAATAGTTTTGGAAATTGAAAATTTATTTATTTTTAATACTTTGTTTGTTTAAAAGAAGTAGAATTTCAATGGCATGCAAGTATATATTTTTATTATTTTTTCTTTTCATTCTTTATAAAAAAAAACCGTATTTTGCCATCAATCTACAAAGAAAAAACAATTTAAATTCTTCACGGAAAACTTGTCTTTCAAATTTCAGCATTTTAAAAAATGTGAGCACATTCTAAATGCTCAGACAACATTTGTTTAAAGTACAGTCAATCCTCCTATAACGCAATGAGTGCATACCGTGTTGTATGGAAACCGCACTATAAGAAACTCGGAATTAGTACAAACCACATCATTCATACCGCGTTATATGGAAAGCAAGACAAGATAAATTATATCAATAAGAATTGATAAAAAGAAATTAAACAAAAGCTAAGCTGAAAGACTGTTTTCCAATAAAAACAGGAAAGACTTTTGGAAAATGATTTAATTTTTCAACATTTATCCTCACTTTCAGATAAGAGTAGTAGAAAATTTTTTAAAAAGACTTGGTTACCAACACAACATATGTACTGTGAAAGAGCCCTGAGATGACTAAAACCGATGGCGTAGGCGGCTATAAGATAAGTTGGCATGTTTATATAAGCATGTTCTTTACTCCGCTTTGGTTTTGCGTCGAAAATAAGACTGATCTTAAACCCTCTTACAATATCTAGTTACTAGTGTCATTGCGGAAAGAACTTATGGGATATTGTTGAACGGAGGGATTTAGCAATTTCAGCTCCGCGTTATGTGGAAACCACGTTCTGAGAGTACCCCGTTATAGGACGGTTGACTGTATTTCTAAACTTTTATAGGTTAAAAGAATTTAAATAGCACATATCAGACAGGACAAAATAAGCTGAATTCCGAATTAAATCGATATAATTGCCACGCAGTAAGATGATTATGACCTAAAGCATTAATCAATTGTTTCTAATTTAGATTTCTGTTTAGGTTTTGTAAGGAGTTGAAGTGTTTGTTAACAAAAGTATTCAAAAACATTTTTGGTAAGAAGATACCCGTAATTTTTTGTTTGAGCCTTAGGGCCTCACTAAGATTCGATACATTTTTATGTCATTAAGATTAGGGTTCACGTACTCTTAGGCCAATTTATATTCTTGGTCTCAGGTATGAAGCCGGGGTTCGAGCCCCAGCCTAGACATCAAAGCATACAAATACAAAAAGTATTTCTTCGGTGATTTCGTCTCAACAAATTTCTGGAAAAAACTCTGCGAGCAAATAAAATTGCCTTATTACCAAAGTTTCTCAAAAATTTGTCTTTCGGTGTCGACTTTAAACTGTAGGTCCCGCCACTTATGTATAAAATTAACACCCACAACATAAGTGTTGTGAGGAACTAGGTTAATAATCCGAACTGAAGGGTTGTAATAACCAATTATGTATGTATGCATGTAATGGTGTTAAAATTGCGACGACTATTAAAACGTGAAAAAACTACTTTAGTAGCACCATTGATAAATAAATAATCAGCTTTTAATTTTTCTTATGCATACTTTGACAATGCCGTCTTTAAAGTAAAATAAAGTCTATACTGGTTGGATAAGCCAACAATTGCCAAATTGTTTTTCACTACTTGGTGCTTCTTACGTGTTTATAGCAATAAACCTGAGATTCTAGTCCTTATATTTAGATCTCGATCTTATCGCTCGTCGTAACATAACACATTTTAATATCTTTAATATGATCCGTATAGCAGTAATATTTTAAGTTGAATGAAATATTATAGCAAGAAAGTAATTTCGAATTTGCAAATCAAATTTTATTAAATACCGCACTCAATAGGTTAATAGAAAAGCCAAATAGAAATGTAGCACATTTTGCTTATACTGAAACATATTTTATCGTTCAAATAAACGAAGGCAAGTAATTAAAGGTTTACATAACATTAAGTTAGATAATGTAACCTGGTATTTTCCTAATTTCACTCTGATGTTTGTTTTATGATAGCAATTCTGGTTACTAAAGGACAAAATACAATATTTTGTGATTAATTTCACCTTTTATGGTATTGCTTCGACAAAGGGTTTCTTATTACATGTTGCTTGTCTTGTGGGGGGAGTAAAAGTTATTTAGGGAAAAAAAAGTATGTATATACATACATGTATCTGGAAATTATCAAATGAAACATATAACAATTGTAAATTCACCTTAAAAACAAATAGATCGGGTCCAATGCAAGGATCCATAAACAAGTTAATTTTTCCTCAATTCAATTATATAATGAAACATTCAACTCGGTAAAAATACGAAAACATGGAAATCATGGAAAACATTTTAAAATAACCTTTTCAACTAAATGTAAATTAGCACAAATTTAAATCTATAATTATATATGTGTACATATAATTGTTTGTCCTCGATACCTAAAATTTTGCATCCATTTTTTTTTTTACATGTTGTACAATTTATCTAATATAATAGATAGACGTTTCTACGTATCGGATTATAATTTTGTTTCTCTCAAATTGAATTCACTTTCACTGTCCACTCGCATGTAACATGCTTTTCTTATGTTATTTAACATCAATATGTTTTAATGATATTGCTTGCAGTGTTCATTCTCTAATATGTAATGTAATAATGTAATGTACTCACTTTTGTTTTTTAAGTACTGTTAGTATAAATAAACAAAAAATAGAAAATTCAATTTATACAATGAATTCAAAATTATTAAGAAATGTTCAAAATGGATTTTGCCACATAAAAACAAAGAAATAGAAAATAAGTACGTAGATAATTTAAGTATTATTCACTACACGACTTGTTTCTTGTATCCACCAACCAATTCTTGCCTAGATTAAATTAGTTTAAAAGAAGTAAAAGCGCTTTGTATCTCCGAAATTACAAACTCTGTATTGTCTTCTTCAAGTCCAATTCAACGTTTGATCAACCACCACTAGAATTACAACTATTTTTCTCTAATTTTATTCAAACAAACCAATTCGCTACGGAAAGTATATCCGGTTAAGTAAATTGTTACAGTTATTTAAAAATTTATAGTGATGTGAACTTTGATGTATTGTAATGGTAGCGAAACCATACTCCTGAATACCCTCGTTCACACAAACTTGTCCAAAAAATTCTGATTATTTTCCGCCACATGTAACATAATCACCGAAAAACGTAACCGCATTAGTCTACACTCTGTAAATACATAACGTACATATGTAACTTCTTCTTTTTTCTTTTGCATTAATTAATAATATTAAGATTGCGGTAAATTATACTATTACATATTATAATAATACTACGTAGTCCACGCTATAATACTCCTAATCCATTACATTTGTTTGCAATTCAATTATAAAGACTATGTCACTTAAACGAAGTATTAATTCGGAATGAAAGACGGAAATAAATGCATATGAATGTGTCTATATGAGACAGTAGACAATTATCCATCAGTATTTGTAGGTGAAATTTTTAACTGACCGTCCCTGTGTTCCCATCACAATGGTTATACTAAATGAATTTGTTTGTTTATAACGGAGTGTGTTTGTGATCTTTGCTACTTCAAATTTGTTTAACATTAAATAATTCTTTTTTGTCCTTTATTCTTTTGTTTGTGTTGTTTTTAGGCGTAACCAAACAAGTTGGCGATGCTTTGCTTTTGGAAGGTCAACAACGTACCGGCCGTGTTGTCAGCATTGGTATTGCACCCTGGGGTATTGTTGAACGTAATCATGAACTTTTGGGTCACAATCGTGAGGTACCTTGTCACAGCATCAGTTCACCCAGGTGAGTCATAGAGCTATATGACAGTGAATTGTTCTTTAAGGCATTGTATGTATGTACTTATTTATGTAGTTTTAAATTAAAAATATAATTTTGTTATTTAAAAACATAAACTTTTGATTAACTATGCGATGTTTATTACTCCATCGTAAAGTATAAAAGTTAATGCTCTTTAATTAGGAAACTCAGACAATAGAATCTCGGCACTAACTAATATACATAGACAATAAAAATTGATTATTTGTTTATGCCCAAACAGAAGTTTTGGAAATTTTTAATCATATTCGAGCCTTTTTTTATTCTTCTGCGCGGTTAAAATGTTAGAATATGCACATTTTCTGATCATAAAAGACACTTTTGTCGGGAGAAAAAGTAACTACCGGCGACTTTTCTATATTAGTTGAGAGTAATTTTCAACCCTTTTTCTAGTTGGTTTATTATAGTTTTCTCAGTTTTACGTTTACACTGCCGCGATTTCAAATATCACGTTCGCATGAATGTTATGTAACAAAGAAAAAATATGAAGTTTTTATTCGTGATGTACATATTTACATTAGACATCAAAGTTTATTTAAAAAAAAGTTTACTTTAGTTCACTGCCATCTTTTACATAAATGAGAATTTATACAAAGAGGAGGGTTTAAAAAAAAAGCAGTTTAATCATCTATCTGCTCAAAATATGATCATAAAATACGTAATTACAATCACTTTTCAAACATCTGCATGATCCGTTTTTCAATCTTCAGTATAAGTCGAATATAATAATAAATAACGCAACGGATAAAAGTCGTATTTTAAACGTGTTGATGATTAATTTCCGATTGCTATACAATTTTTTATTGTATTTTAAATGGAACTTCGTGCCAATGAGTAATCACGAATCATATTTGTATACTTTTATAATCGTGTAACTTTTGATCACCAAAAGTACTCTAAAAAGACTCAGCAATATTCCAAATGCTAGCTGGAAGAATCAAAACCAATACTTTTGGAATATTGATTTATTGATATTATTAAAGTAAACTATCAGTATCTTTTTTTTTGTAATATTTTAATTTATAAATTCGGGTTTTGAATTTCTAGTTGCTTCAGAGCCTGCATTTGTGGAGAATATAACATTAAATATGTTTATTTCAATCTCTTTATAGATCAATTTTAATAATATGATATTTATTTTAACTAAAAAATTTTATTAATTTTTAATTGCTAAAGATGCATTAGCTGACATCGTGAATTGTCTAATTTAATAGACGCCAGTAAAAGAAATATTTTTCTTTGATTTCTTATTCCTTTTCATTTGTGTAATAAACATTTTCTTGCAACAAAATGTCTCCAACACTTGTTTTTTTTTTTTTTATTTCTTTAAATTGGTTTCTGTTTCATTAATCAACTTTCTCTATCTAAGGAGGTGGTTGGCCTGCTAAAGAAGGTCCTAAAATGATAAATGTGCCATCTGTTGTCGCCTATAAAACAATGTCCCTTGAGAACATATTGTTATGAAAAAGAATACATATCGTAAAGAATAACAATTGTAATAAAGAAAATAACCAGAATAGGGACAAACAATGACAATTACAATAACAAAATTACATAGAAAAATCACGTTCAGTTGGAAATAAAAAACAATTTATCAACATTAACATAACTTCTCGCAATTAACAGACCAAATCAATAAAAAATAAATTGTAATAAATAGCAGAACCTATAAACACTGCTGTATTATACACTGCGAGTTTGACCATTGTAATACAAATCCAAAATTAATAGTTTGATGTTACCAATAAAAGTTTGTTGTTAGTTAAAAAAAGATTTTATTTATTAATAACACGGTGCGACAGTGCAAATACTCCCTACAGTCTACGTTGTTCAGTTAGTTGTGTAGAATTCAAAAATACTTTTTTTATATTTCTCGAACCCTCCAAACTTGTTTCATTTGACAAAAACTGCTTTTTTGACTTTACTTTACTACAAATTTCTGGATTACTCATACATTTCCGACCCGGTTTCCAAACTTAAATCTCGTTTGAAAGGGGAGAGATGGGTTTTTAAAACGGTATACACATATCTATTATTCGACTTAATATGCTATGAGATTTGATAAGGTAAACTTTCCAAGTTCGAATTTTTTTCATAGTCTGTTAAACGTTTATCCGTTCATAGTAGTAAACTTTAATAAAAAAAAATATGGGATAAGTGATAATATTCTAGTTATTATTTAAAGAGTCTAACAGCCGAGTGTTATTTTTTATATATGTATGTCATCTCATCAAATGAACCTGTAGTTCAAAAATTTTCAGAATTTTCGATGGATCTTGATTGTTTAACACAAAATGTATCAATTTCACATTTGAGCAAAAGGGAAAAAATAATATTTGTAAAAAACTCAAATGTTAGCCGACTTCTGGTCGCCGCCCAAACGTGAAATTAACACATTTTGTGATACACAATCAAGATCCATCAAAAATTCTGAAAATTTTTGGAACTAAACGTTCATTCAGGTTCAACAGAATTTAAATTTTGGAAATCGGGTCAGAAATGTTTGAGTAATCCAAAAATTTGTTTGTAAGGGCAAAAAAACAGTTTTTGTCAAATAAAAAAATTTGGAGGGTTCGAGAAATTTAAAAATAAAAATATTTTTGAGATCTACTCAACAAAACTCACAACTTACACTATGTCATTTTCCGGGCGTATTCAATTTTTTTTTTATTCTGTCGCATAGTGTAATCTCTAAGTAATTTAAATAAAAAATAGTGGAACTGCAAATCTAGTGCCAAATTCATAACGAAAGTATATAAACGGCACAAACAGACCCCAACAAAACGTATTCTTTGTACGCTATACAGAATTACACAAACAACTATATACATAATATGAGGTATGAGGGGTGACACAAAGATCAAAAATCGAACAACAAAACTTAATTCGCGAAGTTATCAGACAAAAATTAAGCTAAAAAATGGAGTTAAGAAGGATGTTGTCAGTGTGAATTAGTTATGAGTCGCGCATATGTGCTTAATGACCGTTGGTTGTAAATAAAAAAGTAGGTTATAAGCACATTGGTGCTTTGGTCTTCAAAAAAATTGGTAGCACAACGTTACCAGTAAAAGAGTGTTGTTAATTACATAAATGCAGGATTTATAACTTAAGGATTTATATAAATAAATTAAAGATTTATTTATGTGAATAAATAACGAACAGAAGTTAGTAATTTCTTTTCCTTTACTTGCAATCACATAATCCACAAATAAATGAACTTTTGTGGAACTTAGCTTAAACGCTTCTATGCTTCCTAGATGGATTTTTTAGGAGAAATTAAATTACTCAGGTTTGTAGTAGAGCATTTAATAGCTACCCCCGCCACTCCTAATAAAGAAACGTATACCGACTAATGAAGTCGCCGTGGTCTAGTGGGTAGTGTGTTGGCTTATTAGACAAAAGGTCTGGATTCGAATCCCAGGTCAGACATCAAAACGAAAAATATTTCTTCGGCGACTTCATCTCTCAGCAGATTTCTGGCAAAGACTCTGAGAGTAAAAATTGTAATGAAAAGCTTCTCAAAAATCTGTCGTTCGGAATCGACTTTAAACTGTATGTCCCGCCGTTCATGTATAAAATTAACGCACACAACATAAGTGGTGTGAGAAGCTAGGTTGTAATCCTGCCTGAAGGGTTGTTATGGCGAATTATGTATGTATGTATACCTACTAATTCATTTTAATAGAAAACACATATGCAACAGTAATTGCTTTAAACTATGTGTAAAGTGTATTTAGCCTTGAACTACCAGAAAGCGGAAAAATTCATTATCGAAAAAATATATATAGATACTAGCTGTGCCCTGCACGTGTTGCTGCGCCCCCAACTCAAATAAATTTGAAGGAAAGGCATTACACAAATGTCCAACTAATTTTGAATCATTTTATTGATTTTGTTTCGCGTTGTCCTGATGATTCAAATGAACGGGCCTGAGTAGTAAGTATTCGATCAGTTTCTAATCTCACTTCTCGTTATTCAAGTGGTTCATTCGAACGGGTCTCTGCGGCATATACCCGAAGATTTTCCAGTCACAGTGCTCGTCTGATTCTGAGGCTCGTAATGCTCTTTTCTTCCGTGCTTGGCATGTAGGTCGACCAATTGCTTGTCATTCATTTTAAATAATTTTCAGTGACGCCATCCATCGGAAATTAATCGCATCAATCTCCGTCGACTCATACGTTATGACTTTGTTTCAAAATGCACAGTTTAATGTGATGTTTTTGTAACACAGGCTACTTCACTTGCCTGCCAGTTTGCATGGAAAACAAAAACAAAATCACTCAATTTTGTTTGTGTGTCCCATATAATCAGGCAGGCAAGTGAAATAGCCTGTGTTACAAAAACCTCACATAAGATTTAATTCATTTTGAGTAATTTTCAGTAGCACCATCTATTGGAAATTGGTCATACCAATTTAGAAATCTTCGTTGGCGCATGGGCAACAACTTTGCTAAAGATCGTGACATGATTTAATACATAGTTTACGATTTAATTCATTGTAATTAATTTTCAATGGCACCACCTATCGGATATTGGTTATATATTTAGACATCTTCATCGGCTCATGGGCTTAAACTTTGGTACAGATCACAACATGATTGAATGCACAGTTTACGATTTAATTTATTTCAAGTAATATTCATTGGCGCCATCAGCCCGAAATTAGTCATATCAACTTTGAAACCTACCCCGGCTCATGCGCAACAACTTTTCTAATGATCGAAAGTGGTCAAATTCATAGTTTACAACGGAGCCGTTTTCTGATTTTAGGTAAATCAAAAAAAGTGGGCGCAAAAGTGAGCGGGGCAAAATTTTCTCTCGGTGAAAACTTTAAATGGATAAATACAAAGTTTTGAAAGAAAAATTAGACAAATCAATGGAGCCGTTTTCTGATTTTAGATAAATTGAAAATTGGGCGTAAAAGCGGGAGTGGCAAACTTCACATAAACCATCTACTAAATAGTCCGAACAAAGCCTAAACATTTGGCTTGGATAGGTGAGCCCGTTCTTGAGTTATAAAATGACAACGAAAAGTGGCATTAATTTGTATATATTAGAAGATATATTACTGCTTCCAGCAGAAAAAAATGCGTTTAAAATATTTCACTAAACCTTATCGTATAATATAGTTTTCTGATAGAACATTTTTAAAAAATATTTTGGAAAATAAATTTAAAATTACATTTTAATAAAACTCCTTACAGATTAAAAGCTTATTTTGTTAAAAAGCTAACAAATTAACAAAATGAAAATCTTTGTGATAAAATGAAAATTACAGTATCCGTTATCTGGTTATTTGTATTGTTTTCTCTTTTCAATGACACAAGACTATAGCAGCAGTATGATATGAGATGTTAACGTAGAAGTTTATATTTGTTCTTTAAATTTTTTTAAAAGGGTCGATAACCAGCACGAGACAACATTGTTGATCATTATACGCCCCGAGACATCAAGAAAATTGAATACAAAATTACAAACTAAACAGCGTGCCTTCTTAAACGTTTAAAACAAAGTCTATTTATTTGTAAGAGAAAAAATTCTTTCGCTTTAATTAATATACGAGCATAGTTGCCAGATAAATTAAGCATCAAATCGTCAAATATTTGAGAAAAAAATCGTCAAAGACGTTCAATGAAATCGTACAAAATCGTGAGAAAAAATTAAATAAATAAATTGAAAGGTTTTAAAAACAAAAACATATAAAGTCAATGTTAAGCAGCGATAATATTACATCATCGATATCTAAATGTGGTGTAAATATTAGGGAGTCAGAAGATCTTGACTTTAGGGGCATGAAAATTCAATGTGATGCTTGCTAGAATTGACACATTTTTCATTGCCTTGGTTTCTTAAGACGTTGCAATAAATACTTCACTTCATCTGATCTACTTACAAATTACACCATTTATAACCGACCGAAAATGGAATACAACTCTCATATATGGGTATGGCGTGTATTGGTGAGGCCGTAGTAGGTTGTTAATCACTATTCTGTTCCAACTCCATTGATTCATTGGAGCATTGTTGTAATGTGGCTAGTGTCACTGTTCTATCGCTATTACAATGGATATTGCTCGTGCGAAATAAGGGAAGTTGTTTATGAAAATCATATATTCCTACGTAACTCTCGTCTTTCTCGGCCGACACATCTGTATGTGTTCGATTGGCCAGTATATGGTACACTACATTACAGACAAAGTTCGTTTGTTAGACGGACCATTCGTATGTGGAAGGTTCTGCAGAGATCTTTCCTGTTACTTATGGTATAAAAATATTCAAACCTAGTCTCCATAAACACTGCTCCCTCATTCCTATAATATATTTTCCTAGTTCCAAAAACAATACCAACCCCTAAGTGTTGGTCGTACGAAAAAAATGATGGCACTTGCGTTTGTTCTGCAAATGGCAATATTAAAAGCTATAATCGAATTTTTAAAATTGTCTGCAACGGCGTATGATAACTTATTATCAACTGCGATGTTATTTACGAGTTGAAATTTTTTGGCTTTTTAGGGATTTTAATGGTATTTATATCGTATTTATATATTGATACCGCTATTTATACTTTATATCTTGTTATAGGAAGCCTTTAATGTGCTAAAGTAAAGAAAATAATGTACATTTTTAATTGCTAAAAATCGTCAAAATGACGATAAATCGTCAAATCTGGCAACTATGTATATATTTATTTTAATTGTTAATGGTTGGAGTATAAAAGAATTCGAAATTTTTTAATTACAATTATTTTTTATATTCATGAATATACCTTTTTATACTTTTTTCTTTTAAGGTCGAAATTGGCTGTGCTAAATAATCGACATGCGTATTTTCTTTTGGTCGATAATGGAACTCAGGCTAAATATGGTGCCGAATTGATATTGAGAAGAAAATTGGAAAAATTTATATCAAATTTAAAACTGCATCCCTGTAAGTATAATTAATTGCAAGCAATATAGTTTTGCTTATCTGTCACGTCATTGGCATGATGTTGCCAATCAACCCAAGTAGTCAATTACTTGTTTAATTAAAGGTATAAAAACAAAATCAACCATTTCTAATAAATAAATGGACAATGAATGCAATGTTGTTAGTATATATTAGGTTAAATCATTTAACATTTATCATCATTTAAAGAAATAAAACAAGACAAACGAACAAAATTCTTAAACGACACCAGAAAACTTCTGAAAATTCTATGTCAACATGATTCATGACTAGACATAACAGAGGACAGTGTACAAATAGTCTTGTAATTGTCCTCTTAAAGTGTGAAACTGTTACATGCAGCACTTAACAATGATTACTGTTAACGGAATACACATACAAACATGCTCAATTTCAGACACATTGAGTATGTGTATGAAGTGAAATGATATGTACTGTCTTTGTTTCCATATGTAATGAACATTGTTTACTATACACACACACTCGCAAAAAGATTTGCGAGAAAAGGATTTTCGCGTAAGTATATGTCTCTCATTTCCGGTTAGTCTAATTTCCATCACCGTTTTCATAGATATACAGGTATCCCTCTTACAACAGAATTTCACTCTAACACGATTAAAAAAATTTCCGATAACCTCTTATAACACGGTCCTTCTACAACACAATTTTTTTTTTAAACTTATTACATAAGAAGATCATTACATTGGATTTTAGATGTACATAACTGATTCAAAATCTATTGATATAAAGGAAGCTTGGAAGAAATTTTCAATTAAAAGCTACATCGATATAATAGCTTTATCGTTGAAAGAACTGAAAATTACAACATTAAATCGATGTTGGGAAAAGATAGCATTTGAGATAACAAACGTGCCTGAATCAGGAGAAAATGAAATTGGTGGCTTATTAGAACCTGTTAAGTCGACCGAAGAAGGGTTTGTGGATATGGCTATTGAAGATGTGCATAGAGTGAAGCAAGAAGTTGGGGAAGCAGATTTGGTAGAAATCACATTCGAACCCCAAGTGAATGAAATCGATTCCAGCTCTGATGAAGATAATGAAGTTAATAATTTGACAATAAAAAAATTTCAGGATGGATTGGACTTACCCAAAAAATTTTAATTATTGTTTTTGGATGTAAACCCTTACGCTGAAAGAAGCCGAAAATTTAAATTTAAAACAGATTTCCAAAATTGCCTATCACCATATCAAGAAATTTACAACAACCTTGAACAGACAAGGAAACAAAGCAAGATTATGAATTTTTTTTAAATATCCGCGGTTGAACAATATATAAATGCAAGTTCAGAAAGTGAAGATGATATTATTCAGCCGGAAAAACGTTTCCATTTGATTGAATTGAGCAACGATGATGAAGAAAATTACTAAACTAAATTCATAATATACATTCATATATATTTGTGCAGATTCTTGTTTGTTTTTAATGTATTTACGTGGATTTATATTTATTTTGTTATTTTTAATAACACGTCATATTATTGGAATCTATCGACCGTGTTGTACTAGG
Source organism: Sarcophaga peregrina (assembly GCA_014635995.1). Taxonomy (NCBI): domain Eukaryota; kingdom Metazoa; phylum Arthropoda; class Insecta; order Diptera; family Sarcophagidae; genus Sarcophaga; species Sarcophaga peregrina. The sequence continues at coordinate 59,512,354 of CM025793.1, forward strand.
AATACCTGTGCAATATTTTTTTTTTTTTAATTTTTGCAATGTAAAATGTTTTTTTTTTCAGTTTTCTTTTCAATACACTCTTCATTCAGTGGGAATATTTAAAAAAATTTTTTTTTTGTTTCAGTTACACATTCCAGTACACCCGTAGTATGCCTTGTTATCGAAGGCGGTACAAACACAATACGTGCAGTTTTGGAGTACGTGACGGATACGCCACCCGTGCCTGTGGTAGTCTGCGATGGCTCTGGGCGTGCCGCCGATTTAATAGCCTTTGTTCACAAGTAAGTTTAATCGTCAAATAAACGAATATTTTACATCCACTACAATGCTTACAGTTGTACACCAAGTATGCACAAATATTTATTTATGTTTTTATTAGCATATTAAAGTACATTCTGTTTCATACAGTTGTCTCTTGTTAAAAAGATAGTTTCAACAAATATTTCTTTAAATGCCTGATAAGTATACTATTCAGCTAATATAGAAAAAGGTTAAATAAGTACTGGCCTTATTAAAGACAAATGTAATGCCAAAAAGTCTTAAAACATTTATGGGATTATTATATCAACTTTGCACAGATATAGCCATTCTGGGGAGACAAAATTAAATATCTTTGAAAGAAATTATGCTGGACTTATGATTTTTGGCACGAGGTGTTACTAGGCCATATGTCCCATTGTTCAAAAAAAGGGCGACATTGGACCACTGTCACGACCATCTCCCATGCAACTGCAAAAATTTATTTCAGGTATTTTTCGCGTTGAATAATCAAAAAGTAAAATAGCTACTGCTTTTATGCAATATAATATTTAAAATAATAAGATAATTTTTCTTTTATTTTTTAACAAGAGCCATATATATAAATTAGAGTAAAAATAAAATGTTAAAATTAATGGTTTTCATGTGGTATTTCTGGAAATTTCAATAAATGTAGTGCTTTAGAGGTCAATGAAGCTTTTTCTTATACAGGAGGTATTCTCAAACTGTATATATATGGATCTGATGTTATTAAAAGTCTCTCTATTAAATCCCTTTTAGTGTCATTTTCGGCAAATCTCGGCAGATAATTTTATACGTGCCTTAAAGTAGGTGCTTCAGACGTCCATATACAACTAATTTGGTGTTGAGCCGTTATGAACCAAATAATTTAACTTAACAAAAAGAGTAATTTTTTAAATGAAATAGAACGAAAAGAATTTTCCAAGATCTTAAATAAATTTTTGATGATATTAACAGCGAATAAGTTGAGCTTCAAGACGAATAAAAAATAGTTAAAAAATTGCATTCCAATAAAAAGTTACAAGCTTTTAAGAATGTGGAATTTCATGTAAAATTTTTTGTTGCTTCTAATTTACCCAAAAATATACAAGTTTAAAGTACCGTTATAATATTATTGTTAACAAATTAGGTAAAGTTTTTACATAACATGTGCTCTTATATGAAAAAATGATTACTGATGATTTATGTTATCATCAGCAACAAACAGACGTTATCTACACGGATTTCAGCAAGGCTAATGATAAAGTTAGTCATGTACTTTTAAAGAGGAAACTTCATTTAAGGGAATTTACTGATCTTAGTTTAAAATGGATTTACTCATATTTAACTAACAGAAAACAAATCGTACTTTTTAAAAACTGCTGCACCAGAAGTATTGATGTCCTTTCCGGTGTACCTCGGGGTAGCCATCTTGGACCGCTTCTGTTTTCATTGTTTATTAACGACTTACCTGATATGATTCACTATTCCAACATCCTAATGATGACGTAAACATTTTCCTAAGTTATCGCCAGATTTCCGATCAGAAACTACTTCAAAAGGACCTAAATTCGTTTCATTTATGATGCAATTTAAATTTAATCTAAAAAAATGTAAGTACATGAGATTTGTAAGGAAGAATCCTATTTCTGCAAAATATGCTTTTGATGGATACGACCTTGAGCTTGTCGATAACTTCCTAGATCTAGGAGTTTTATTTGATCCCAAACTAAATTTTATTCCGCACTTAGTTATGACAGTAAATAAAGCTAGAAGCGTACTTGGTTTTATAAAACGGTGGTCAAAAGAATTTAACGATCCTTATGTTGCTAAATCGCTCTACACATCTCTTGTGAGCCCTACACTCGTGTATGGATCCATTATTTGGGATCCTCAATATAAAAATATTTTGAAGTCATCGAATCTGTACAAAAGCAATTCCTGATATTTTGTCTACGAGGACTGAATTTTAATCCCACTAGTTTACCATCTTATTCTGCCACACTAGACACAGACTTCCCACACTTAAAAGCCGTAGAACTATGTTAAATATGGCTCCAGTTTTTTAATCCATGATATCACTTTTAATGTTCCTCAACGTCCGTCGCGTCATTTTACCCCATTATCAATACAATTTTTTAGAACTAACTACGCTAATGCTGATCCAATAAGGAGAATGTGCAGCGAATTTAATAAACTGTATAAGCGGACTGATTTTTCTTTAACGAATAATGTCATAAAAATTAATGTATTAATTAAGTATTTAAATTCTTAGATTTTGTAAATTAAATTTAATTTCATATTTTGTAATATTAGCCAATTGCCTGTAAGGAATATGTCATAGACAAATAAAAATAAATAAAATCTAAAATATTGGCTAAAAATATTTACTCAAATTGAAACCCAAAAAACCCAGCTAGATGAGCGAAATCTTACACTGTCTTGTCGCAGTAGAGAATATGAGTTTCGCTTGGTTCAACTCTTTCCTTACGGCTGTTAAATTTTTAAAGATGCCGTAACATCAAGCAAATCTTTATCAATAATAAATTGGGTAACAGTAAAATCCGTCAACTAATCATTTAATGTCTTGTTCATATAAATAATTTTTAGAATCGCGATTTATTCTAACACTTCTTTTAAATTAGTTGAAAGAGCAATTCTACAAGTTTTTGAATTGATTTGAACCTTCTACCTACCATCTCTTTGATCGTATAATTTTTTCTGTTATAATTTTAAGTCGGTAAGTAAATATAATTAATTAAAGGGTTATAAAATTTTAAAAATACGAAATACAATTTAAATTTATAAAATTAATTAATAAGAAAAGTTTGTCGATTTGTAAAAAAAAAAGTTTAAAATCATAAATTGTATGTGTGTTCTACTAGTGTACAATTTAGTTTAATTAAAAGTTTATTAAAAACAACAACTTGGTAAATAAAATGGAGAATAAATAAACGAAAGTACGTGTCTCTGTGTCAAATTTGTAACGTGCCAACTGAATGGTAAAATGGGAAAGAAATTTCAATAGATGCAACAAATATTTTCCTAAAATTGTTGGTACGAAATACATTTTTTATATTTTCTTAAATCTTTTAATTACTAGATCTGTTACATTTGAAATGTGCATCATTAATTGAATCCAACACGAGAATTTCTCGTTGAGTCCTAAATTGGTTTATAGTTCAAAGCCAGTGTAGACAGATACATTCGTATTAATATTCCCAAATAAAAAAATTCCCTCGTAAATTTACATTAATAAAATATACATGTTGGTCAAATATTGAAAATTTAGTGAGGTTTTCCCGAATTCGGCCAACATCAATTAGTTGATCAAAATTTTCCAAATGAGTTAAGAATCATAATATTTGTAAATTTTAATTTCAAAGAGATTTACTTCAAATGAAAGCATAATTATTTATTGAATTAAAAAGCATTCTGTAACATTTATAATGCATACGTGGTCTAGGTAACATTGTGTGTTGTAAGAGAAATTGGTATGACAGTAAGGGTTTATGGTTTATTCACCCAGAATTAATTAAATTGTACAATTTTTCCCCTTTTTTCCCCGTAAGTGCTTTATTTCTTTCTCAATTTTAATTCCCTTTCTTCCAAGTGATAACAATTTTCGGGTAACCACTTAAAAACTTTTTATAAAGAATGTATTTTTCTTAATTCTTCAGCTAATATTATGTTTGTACCAATTTTCCTTTGTTTATCTTTAGGGTAGGAAAAGTACAGACAAGGAGAAAATTATATGGTACATGTGTTAGTGTCTAAAAATCTCTTCGGGTTGAAAGCTAATTTATAAGTTTATATATTTTTTATATTTAGTAAAGAGAAACAAAAAAAAAAAAAAATAAAGTAAACAATTTTCAGCGTTTATATATTTTTATTTAATATTTTTATAGTTAATTCAAATTCTTAAAGGAAATATTTATATGGTACAAAACTTAAAGCTAATTAAATATGTTCAAATAAGACATACATTTTAACAATGCGATTTTTAATTAGTTCATTTAGAGTTTATTATTTATTTATTTGGCATAGAGTTTATTAATTTTTGTTACTTATCTTGGGGAATTTCGTCCCATTTTTTATTAAAGCTTCTTTCCGCTCTTTTAAGGAGTTATAAGTCTTTCCACTTTTGCATATTTCGACACATAAAATTCCCCAGAGGTTTCCAACAGAATTTTAATTGGGACTAAGTGCTGGCCAGTCCAAAACAACTATATCTTTTTCTTCAAAAAATGCTTTGGTCCTTTTAGCTACATGTATAGGGGCGTTGTCTTGCTTAAAAGTAAAATTATTTCCATATTTTCTTCAGAAAATGCAACGAAAACATTGCCCAGTAATTCCACCTAGTTCTCCGCATTCATTTCATGAGAAATAAAACAGATTGGAGAACGTGCTTTATATCTAAAACCCATGTCATTAAAGATCCTCCCTGAAAATTACGTTCTCTTTTTCTCTTCAATAATATTTGTATCCATTTGGTCCATCAAAGTTGAATTTTTTTTTCATCACTGAATATAATGCTACGCCACGCTACCTCTTTCCAAGATTTGTATTTTTCAATGAAAGCTAATCTGGCTGCCTTGTGTCTAGGGGTCAATCGTGGTTTGGGTATTATTTTTTGTTTTTTCACACCTAGATCTTCATTTAAAATTTCATTAATCCGTCTCTTGGTTACTTTTAGTCCCAATTCCGACTTTATTTGGGTAGAACTTAAATTATTATGATAGCTAAGCTCTTTATTGATCATTTATCGCGCTTTCTACCAGATCGTTTTTTAGGGCCGTATGATTTTGGATCCCCCAAATAATTTTGTACGGTCGTCTCGTTCTACTAACGAAAGTTGGGTTCCACGGGGCATTACTACCTAAAATTCAATAATTTTCACACGGAGAAAAATTATTTAAATGTTACGCCAAATAATATATTTTGCACTAAAATTTTGTTTCAGTTGCAATTTATTAGATAAATCTATTAAAAATTAAACTTGTTGTACCATATAATTGGTAAATTATCAGAACAGAATATAAAAAATAATGGTAAGTTCTTGATGTCGATATCAGAGAAGTTATTATTTTTGGGAAGAGAATTCATGTAGCGTTATAATAAGGAGTGCGCACAAAAAAAACTGGACTTACACTTTTCTTTATAGAAATAAAACTATGTGGCGGATTTTTTTCGTTTTATATTTCAATTAAAGTAAATAATATTTGAATTCTTTTATGTATAAAATTTTTTTCTGACAAAGGTCGCAGAGCATCCAACTTTTTGAGCCACTTTTCTTTCAGACATGTTAGGGTGTGTTAGAAAAATACGTATTATTTTACTTGCTTTGTTTTGGTCGGCAAATCCTTTTTTCTTCCGCTTCCACGCTTTCTCCAATACTCAAAGACTCCTTATATTGTTTTATTCGTACCTTAGAAACTGATTTTTGGTTTTTTGCGAGCCTAGCATTCGTTTTTTGTAAGCGACGCGGTTTTTCATTGAAAATTTCAATTATTTTTTACGATATTCTTGTTGGGTGCCCATTTTCAAAAAACTAATTTTGCTATTCCAATGAAATTTAGCACGTGGATTTTGAGACTGATGACTAACAAAAACAATGTAACGGCATTCATTTTTTTCAATTATGATAAAAGTTATAAGCTTAAAAGTAGGCCCATTTTTTTTTGTGCGCACTCTTTATGTAACATTAAAAATTAAAGTTATTGCTATTACTTAATCAAGACATGTAAAATAAATTTGTGACATATATTTTCTTCCTTGGCTGTAAGAAGCCATTGTAAAAGGATAATGCTGCTGATGTTCAAACATGCATGCATACAGACATACATTAGATAGTGTTTTATAATGAACTGAATGAAATTTAAATAAACATTTTGTGTATTTGAATATTTGTAGATACGCATCAGATGGAGATGAACAGCCTGTTTTGGAGTCCATGAGGGACTATTTAATAAGCACAATACAAAAAACTTTCGAAGTTGGTTCAGATCAGTCGGAAAAACTTTATCAAGAACTTTTGCAGTGTACTCGCAATAAAAATTTGGTATGTAACCACGGTTAAAATCAAATTTTTTCACGTTTTTTTTAGATACATTAAATTATTATTATTTTTTTTGAAATGGAATGCATTAATTTAATGTCATAAATTGATGGTGTTTCAAACTACTTGTATGAGCAATTGTTTTCAAAATTAATTGCTAAATTGTTCTTTTATGTTTAAATTTAAAAAAAAAAAATAAATAAAATTTATAACATGTTCAACGTGGTAAAAAAAAGACATGTCATACAAGAATGTTTAAGATTCCTTGAGGGCACTATGAAGCCTTTCAATAAAAAAAAGTATTAGAAACCTAAATGAATGTGAGTTGTGTAACTAAATACAGTAATACCCCGGTTTGCGTCGCCTCGTTCTGCGTCTGCTTCGAAGTTGCGTCTTTTTAAAATTTCTGTGATATCGAAGTTCCGTCGTTTTTGTTTCAGTTTGTATCACATGTTCGAGTTAACAGGGTGTGTTAACATAACATTCACTGTAAAAAACAGAATACAGATGTCACTCGTATGCGGTGGTTACGTTCCAGGAAATTCCGCGTTATGTAATTCGCGTTATAGATGGTATAGATTTCATATAAATCTGAGGGTAATGTTGCAATAAGTATTTCCTAAATTAAAAAGGGTACTATGTTAATACATATTTACGTTTACACGTTTACAACTCAAAATCAAATTCATACTTTATTTAAAAAAATTAAAAAACATAATGAAGAAAAAAAAAACAATCGGAGAACAAAAATATTATTCATTAATTTTTTATTCATTTAATTTTTATGCTTTCACTGTGCAGTCTCACTTATTTCAAACGTCATACATACAACATAATTGGTCATTACAACCTTTCAGGTCAGGATTATTGACCTAGTTTCTCACACCACTTATGTTGTGTGTGTTAATTTTATACATGAGTGGCGGGATCACAGTTTAAAGTCGACTCCGAACGACAGATTTTTGAGAAACTTTTCATGACAATTATATTTACTCTCAGAGTGTTTGCCAGAAATCTGTTGAGAGGAAATCGCCGAAGAAAATACTTTTTGTATTTTGTTTTAATGTCTGGGCTGAGGCTCGAATACTGGCTCTACGTCCAATAAACCAACATACTACCTACTAGACTACGGCGACTTCAAAAATCAAATTGCGTCGAAATAGTGAACGCTTTGGGCGAATTACTTCATCAGAAGAAATTTCCTCGGTAAAGTTTTCGCCATTTGAAAAACATTTTGTTGGACGTTCTTCCAGTGATTGTGCAATTGTGAAATCAGTTATCAGCCTTTGTTTGCGTTGATATATATTTCATATATTCAACTTTTGGATTTTTAGTTAGAACAAGAGAAATTATTTCACCATTTAAACAAGTAATCTTCAAGATAGTTCTAACTGTAACGATATTTTTTAATTCATCATTTATGTTTTGAAAGCAAAAACGGGTAATACCCAAAATTGTAATTCCCAGAAATCCATGACAAACTGTGTAAAGCATTGCCATTGTCAATTTAGAGTTATACAAGTCAAAATTTCGCGTTGTAATGAAACTGTTTTTTTTTTCTTTAAATCGTGTTATATCGGAAGCGCGTTGTAGAAGTACCGCGTTATGCGGGGGAGATCTGTATAATTTCCGGAGCTAACTTTACATACATTTGTTTAATGCAAAAAGTTTAGCAAAGTGCGTAAAACCTGCGTTCTTTAAACGAAACAAGAAAATCTATTAATAGGACTATAAAATGTATTGCAGATTAATCTTAAACAGTAGTCTGAAAGAAAAACATTGCCTTGAAAAGTTTACCTAACCTCTAGTTTGGAGTCGACGCTAAACTGTGGATTCCGCATCTCATGGATTAAATTAACATATACTATAGGGAGAATGATGTTCCACAACAATAATGAGGAACTTCGCTTGTATGGTTACTTGGAAAGAATTTAATAATTTGAACGTCAAAAAAGACATCAAAGTATATCCACTTTCTTTCAAAGTATCTCCCTTGTGTTCGTCTATTTCAGAATATGTTGTATATGTCATATAAACAAATGACCTTTAAAATTATTAAAGTTAATTATAATTTGATTTTCTTAAAGTAAAATATCTAGAAATTACAAAATCCGTATTCGAATTTGAAGATTTTTCTCATGGCACTGGAAAACTTATTTAAATGTGTATCAGATTCGAAAAACTCCACAAGATTATGGTACGTGGACCACTAAGTGTGTGCTCTTTGCAGTAAATCGCTGTAGGATCACGTATTGATTAATTGAAATAAATGAAGGATTTCTATAAATAAATAATAACTCCTACAATCATTAAATCCACAAGGAACAATAATTTTATCTAACTTCACAGATAACAATATTTCGTATACAAGAAAAGCCCGAAGGCGAAGCCCAGGAATTGGATCAAACTATTTTAACTGCATTATTTAAGTCACAACATTTAAGTCCGCCCGAACAGTTGAGCTTGGCTCTCACGTGGAATCGTGTCGATATTGCACGAAGTGAAATTTTCGTCTATGGTCAGGAATGGCCAATCGGTAAGTACACATTACATGCAGATTAAATTTCATTTCCATGACTAAAAGTATTTTAATTGTCTACGATTGCCGTTTTATTGCTTTCAATCTCATTATCAATCATTTTTTATTTTTCCTCTTTGTTCCTTCCTTCTCTTTACAACTTTTTTATTTTTTTTTTATGTTTTCGGTATTCAATTTTTAAATTGGATTTCTTTGCTATTCTTGTTGTCTATGAAGGAGCTTTGGATGAGGCAATGATGCAAGCTCTTGAGCATGATAGAATTGATTTTGTGAAATTACTTTTAGAAAATGGCGTTTCAATGAAAAAATTTTTGACAATACCACGCCTTGAGGAACTTTATAATACAAAACATGGTCCAGCAAATACTTTAGGGTGAGTAAAACATTTTCAAATAAATATTTATTCTAATTCATTTTCGATTTATTTGTTATCTTTTTATTTCCATTTTCTGTTTTTCTTATTATTTCATGTTTTTATTGCTTTAATTGACGAAGCAAAACATTATTTCCGTTTGTCAATAAAAGTTTTAAGTGAAATGGAGTGAAAACCTTATTCCCCTAAACGATTGATTTTTTTTATTTTCAGTTATATTTTACGCGATGTACGTCCTCATATACCAAAGGGTTACGTTTATACCCTACACGATATTGGTTTAGTTATTAATAAATTAATGGGAGGTGCCTACAGGTATGAAAAAGAAGATAAAAAAATAATTTAAATAAAACAAATAATACAAATATAGTATATTAAACATAATATAATTAACTTATTTATTAATCACAATACAATTACAATTTATATTCAAATTATATACGAGCTGAGTAACTTCGACCATGTGCTCGGTGTAGTGTCACAGACCAGAGTCTCTGGTGGGAATCGAACCCACGACCCTTACTCTAATAGTCTAGGGCACTACCCACTAGACTACCAGGACACTCAACTTATTTATTAATATTAATACAATATATGTACTGAATAGGGATGCCAATGGGGAAATCCCGAAACTCAAATTCCCGGGATTTTCGGGATTCACAAAATCCCTACAAAATATCCTGAAAAAAAAATTCTTTATCACTTGACTTCGATAATAACTTCTCAATATCAACCCTATAAAACGGATTAATAGGGTAACTGATTTAGATACTCAACTGTCCAAAGAAATAGATTTATTTACATCAGAAGGTAGTAGAGGTGAATATTTACAAGCTGCATACAACTATCTTGGGACTATTTTACCAATAAATGTTGATTGCGAGAAGTGTTTTTCAACGGCAGCATATGTTCGTTCAAAATTCGTTTAAGTCTATCAGATCACATGTTGGAATCCAAATAATTAATAACTAATGCATTTGCATATGCATTAATAATTGGAATTCAAATGATTTTGTTAACGAAATATTTTTATTATTAAGAGAAAATCAAGAAAATTTTTCCCGTGATTTTTCGGGATTTTTGGATCCCGAATTGTTCCGAAATATCTCGGGATTTCGGGATCGGGATTTTTAAAAATCGATTCCGTTTGGCATCCCTAGTACTGAACTTGTCAATAATGATAGTAATATTAAGTGTGCTGTAAGTCAAAAGATGGATGGATCAAAATACTTATCGTTTGAAATTTTTGGTGTTCTTTAAGAAATTATGTAGTTGCGAGAAATTTATCTTAAATTTTTAAATTTTGCAATCATTCGCTGTCCTATTCTCAAGCCGAAATGGGGCATTTTGTTAAAAGGTTATAACAATTATTTTTTAAAAAGTAAAAAAAAGAACTTCTTTATTTAAATTGAGGACAACTAGATGAGCTCCAATAATTCTCCAAAAGAAATGGATACGGGCGCATTAGCTGAAACGCATACATTATTTTGATTTGGCCACGTATCAATGATGAAAACTAAATCATTAATTAAATTTCATTCACAGGACCGTTCTACTCACCTTGAAGAAGTGCGAAAAATAAAGTACTAGTCTGTCAATGATCTTTTATAGGAAAAAAAAATAAACTAAAGGGATGTCATCATCCTCGTTGTCACTATTAGTAAATACTTCAGGCCCAACAATAAAAGTGAGAAGTAATACTTGAATACGTGTGTGCCAAAATGAAAATTCGTGTGAACGATGAAAAACAAATTCGAAATATAATCGGAATGATGTTCAAAATTATTACTTAATCTTGGACTAATGGACCGATGTTTGATTTAGAGGCTTTTAGGCATAATCAATCAATATGACAGCTCCTTTAGTTGATTCGGGTGAAGGAAATGCAGATGCATTATTAGAACGCTCAGAACGACTTACAATTAATTTTAAAAATCTTGTTGCAGTTGGGACTGATAGCGCCTCAGTCGTTAAAGGAGTATAACATATTTAAATTCAATTTTTAGAGCAACATAAAAAGTACATTTGGCGTTTGAAGCAGACAATGTTAGCCATATTAAAGTTTATAGCAAACAAAATTTAAATTATTTTGAAGGTAATATTGACGATGTGTTAGATGAAGATTATTATTTGAGACACAGCTCCAGAAAGACTCATAAGGATTAGAAAAAGTCTCGTATGCGAAATTAAATAAAGATTGCAAGTAATGCGGAAATTTTACAAAAAGTTACTCTCTTAAGTGATGATAATAAAAGTAAAAATGATCTTATGAAAGACATTGACACTGTTTCCCATATAGAAAATAGTTTAGAAAACTGTAAATGGAAAAATAAGTAGATTACCAACTTTTTCTCCATAGAGGTCAGTGATTAAAAGGATTCAGTTGGAAAAAATTCTTCAGAATTATCTAATTTTGTATTCAGAATTTTAAATTTACTTTACTTAAATGCGAAGGTTAAGTATAATACTTTTAATTGAGTCCAAAATTATAAACAAATTAACTCTGAATTATGACGATTCGATTCTGCACATTAAATAGGGACTTTATTTGAGTTATAACGAGTATATTTTACCTTCTAACGTCTGCAAAGCTCTTTCGTCAAATGAGACATACAGAAAGTGAATATTACGAGAGTGGGCACAAGCTTACTAAAATGCCAGTTATAAATGCGAACAATTTGATAAAATATTTTTCTTTCCTCTAGTAAAAAGAACTTCTCTGAGATTAAATAATTGTCAGAAAGACATTTAAAATCTGAGGTGTTCTGCCATTCTGTTATCTTAATCCTAATATATATTATAAATCTTTCTGTAAGTCTGTTTTTACCAAACCAGGGTTAGCCAATCAAATTTGGGATATAGATCGAGCTTTTGTCGGTGCAGATTATTAGCAGTAAATGTTTTCATAATTTTGATCCAAAGAAGAAAAAATGGAACAAATGGAGATAAAATGGGCAACAATTAGTACTTTATGCATAAATACTGTATTTTATTTGCTTTAATGGTATTATTTTTAGATTTGGTTAAGTTTCCCAAATAGCTACTTAAGGCATTTCGTTTATAAAGTTGGACCAAAAGGGGTCCAAAAAGAAAGAAAGGAGCGAAAAACGGGAAAATTGTGTGCATTTATATTTAGGACATAGAGTATTCAAAAAACTGGGTTGTTTGTTAAATCGGTTTTCGAAAAATTTGAAAAATTGCATTTTTTAACAAACCAATTTCGAAACCGATAAACCGGTTTTTTTATTTATTTTTATATATCCAGACAACGCCGGGTACAATCTGCTAGTTTATAAATAAAAATTAGTGCACATAACTTGTATAGCTTGGGAAAACAAAGTTATAATTTTGACTTAAACGGTTTTAGAGCCAGACAAAATTAATAATTTTTGGATTACTCAATAATAAAAATAAGCATTTCTTCTATTTTTTTATTTGATGTAAAAATTTATTTATTAAAGTTTTTAAACAATATTCTCAAATTTGATGGGATGAGACTGTGTTTCCGTATATACTTCCTTTCGTTAGAGATTGAAATATTAAATTGTAGCGTTAACTATTGACATGAGCCTCAGAGCCATGTATAAAATATTTAATTTTTTTTTTAAGTTTTTATTGAATAAGTTTTCAGATATGAAAGATGAAAAGCCAGATATTTCTATTCTACTTACTTAAACGTTGATCAATCCCATTTTATTTAAGAAATACAAAAGTCTAATAGATAGCGTGTTGGGTTAATAGACGTAAAGCCAGGAGTCGATCTCCAGGCCAGACATCAAAACAAAAAACAAAAAGTATTTCTTTGGAGATTTTCTCTCAGCAGATTTCTGGCAAAAACTATGAGAGTAAATAAAATTGCCATGAAAAGTTTCCCATAAAATCTGTCGTTCGGAGTCGACTTTAAACTGTAGGTCGCACCACTCATGTATAAAATTAACACACACAACATAAGTGGTGTGAGAAACTAGGTGAATAATCTTAACTGAAGGGTTGTAATGACCAATTATGTACATATCGATTGACCTAATATGGAAAGGTCGTATCTTAATTTTTCAGTTCTTTACAGGAGAAGGAAAAAACTTAATCAAATCTAAAACAAAAATGATATAAAAAAAGTTTAAATGCAGTTTTTATTAAAAATAAACCAGGAATTCAATCATAAAATAGCGGTAGTATATTCTATAGTTTAAGTCTTCACTCGGTACAAAGAGACCAAAAAAATATTTTTTCAATTTTATATGAGTTAGGGCTTTGTCTTTTAATTACTGTAAGCCAAGCTGAATTTTTCAGAGGATGTGTAGGTGGGTTTTGTCTACCAGAATATTTAAAAACCCCAATTTTGAGAAAAAATGAGATACGACGTTTCTATATTAAGTTAACGATATGTATGTAACACAAAAGATAACATCATCAATCGCGATTAGATTTGGGACAACGTGAAAATATTTGTTATTAAAAATATTCTAAAACGTTTTTCGTAAGAAGAAATGCATAGCCTTAGAGGCTCATGTCAGTAATATTAAGGTAATAATCCCAATAAATTTGTTTTTTTTTATTATTTAATATTAATGAAAAAAATTGTCAGTTCACAGGTTGAATTATTATTTGGGCCATTGCTACTGCATCTACACAATGAGAATATTGATTTCTATATTAATATTTCAATTATTTTTATAAGGTATGCAACTCTAATACGAAATGCTCAGAGTTGATCCGCCGCAGATACGCATTTCTCCTTCAAAGTTCAATAGTTCTCGAGTCAAAATATTTGGATATTTGGTTGAACATTTAAGTCTTGTGCATATTTTCATTTGGGATATTATTACAAGGTGTGGCGAGAAAGTTTCGCAAGATTTTCGACTGTGTTTTTAGTATCTTATTTATATTGGTTACACAGGTAGTTCCTCAAAACTTAGCTCTCTAATTGAAGGGTCGATCAACTTCTTTGAAAGTTCTGTTCTCGTTTGACTCAGTATTACAAGTGAAAAAGTGATACTAGGAAGGTAAAAATATGCCTTATTTCATAGTTATTACGACAACTCTATGCCCTATAGTCATACCTGTTAAATTTCGATTACGATTAGTAATCAATTACATTACTTTTTAAAAATAATCGTAATGATTACATTATTTTATGAAAAATTTTTTCAAATTACTAATTGACTACGATTACAATATAATCAAAAATTAATCAGGATTACTGGCGATTTGTCTAATAATCAAAAATAATCAAAAGTAATTTAAAAGTAATCAAATAATTTTCAATAATTACTTTCAAATTGTTGTTCATTATTTTCAAATATTCAAAAGTTTGTATTAGTAATCAAATTGTTTTCAAAAATTCTTGTTGATTATTTTAAAATATTCAAAAAGAATTTGTAAGTAATTATTGAAAACGATTTGATTTCTTTTGGATTACTTTTGATTCTTTTTGATTATTGGACTAATTATATTGTAATCGTAATCAATTATTAACTATTTTAACCACAAGTAATCGTAATTGTAATCATTATTTCACCATTCAAAAAAAAGTAACCAAATTACTAATCAATTCAATTACTAATCATTACTTAACAGGTATGGTTTTAATTAATTTTCGGATAAAATTTGTTGAGAAATTTTTGAAAATTATTGTTGAAAATGTTCATATTTTTTTATAATCATGTTATGAATTATTTTTACTCTGTTCACATACAAATAATACATCCGTTTAACCCATATATGTGCCTAAAAGTGGACCCATCTATTTTATAGATTTCGTTTGTATGAAATGAGTTTTCCTTGTGGTGGGGCAGATCAAAGTAAGCAACTGAAATGAAATTCTTCTTTCATTTCATTTTCCTTTTCTTGGAGTACTTATTGGTTTTAAGGATATTTGGAAGTTTATGAAATTTTTTCTTCTTTTTATGTATGAGTACGCAAACCACTTATTTTTTTCCCTCTATTCTTCCGTTTTGTTGTTATTGTAAACGATTTACGGGTCCTTTTAAAAATTTAAATTTTGTGGTTCCTTGTGCGTAATTGAAATTGATTTTTTCTGTTGCTCTTTCTCCACACAAACCTATTGATGTATTTCTATGAATTCTACTTGAATTGAATAAATTAGTCAGTGTTTAGGAAAGAAAATGTTTTCATTTGCGAATTAAATTAAAAAAATTATAAAATTATCAATTTTTTTTTATTATTTAGGGCAACCGCCTACATTTTCTTTAAAATATTGAACAAACCCGAATGTATGTATGTATATTAGGGTGGGTCTTAAAATTTAAAGTCAGATTTTCTCCAGTCTCACCCCTTAGTATTGGCAAAAAAAATTATATCGTGAAAGTTTTAGATCAATCGTTTGGAGTTAAGACGCAAGACATAAAATTTAGGATAAACCATAAAATTTAAGTTCCACGAATTATAACTTCCAAAAAATTAATTTTATTGAAAAATGTTACAGAGAAAGATGTAAAGTTCCAAACATTTTTTATCTTGACAACTTGGAAAGAAGTAAATATACTAGCCATAATCCAAGATTTTATAAGCGTACACCTCATTGAAATATTTTTTTATATGTTTAGACAATGTATATACATTAGGGATGCCAAAGGGGACTGGGGATTTTTGGATCCTGAATTATCCCGAAATATTCGGGAATTTCTGGATAGGGAGTACAAAAAATCGCAATATTCTCTTAATAATAAAAATGAAAAGAATATATTTTCTTAACAAAATCATTTATATTTCAATTATGTCAGAATTATGTCATTAAAAATAAAAAAACATATGGAAATGCATTAGTTTCAAGAAAATTATTGGGATTCCAAAAAAAAAGATTAAAGCAAAAAAGAAAAACACTTCTCGCAATCAACATTAGTTGGTAACATAGTTCCAAGATAGCTGTATTCAGCATGTAAATATTCACCTCTACCACCTCCTAATGTAAATAAATCTATTTCTTTGGACAGTTGAGTATCTAAATCGTTTTATAAAGCTTTTGCATTCTTCGATGACATAGAATAACCCCTTTTTAGAATTTTCCTCATTTGAGATGCTATTGTCGAGTGATATAGACATGTTTTCAGGATCTTTTGTAGGGTCAAAGATTGGTTCCCAGAAATTCCGGGAGAAGTTTAAAAAATCCCGGGTGAGGCTAGAAAATTTCAACAAAAAAAGTATTCCATATAGCTAAGGATCACCCTAATGTATATTTACACATTTACAGAGCGCTATAAGTCTATAGTAAGAATAAAATGTTGTCTAAAGCATTTGCTACAGTTATAATTGTGAATGATCATTAATGTGCAACAGATTTGGTGAAGTTCACCCACTTTGGAAATGATAACTTAGTTCTTGGATATCAAAAGGCGTAATACATCATCGATACAAACCTCTACAAAATCATGTGATTTTAATATCGCTGTTCTCCTTTATAGTTCGGTCGAAGTTTAGTAATGCAATTAAACCCAAAATATTTTCAAACTTTCTTATTTCCATTGCAAATTAATTATTTCCCGGCTCGGGACTAAATTGAACGCACTGAATTATATACTCTAAAACCCAATTTATTTTGACTTCTTCTTTACTTAAAACGTGTACAACTGTTCGCCAATGAATTCATATCCATAAGGGTCTTAGGCATTAATAACAAGTTCATCGCTTCGAGAAACTAAGCTGGGGAGTTTTTAACGATCTAGACATAGAACAACCAATTGCTTACTCGGTGTCGTAGTGGATTCAATTAATATTACTATTGAAAATTTCGGACCATGCGGACCTAACATAACAATTATTGTGAAAAATCAAAAAGAACAAATAGTTTATGAGAATAATTAAAATTGTTGTTTTATAGTTTAACTGTAAAATTTATAGTGGAGTCTTTCCTTTCGGTCTATATCCTATTAGATAATATCAATTTAATTGATAGTTTAATTTAATTTAAATACATTTCTGGTTTTTAAAAAGGCGCATAATGTCGGCAACAGATCATTGTTTGATTTTTTTTTATGATTTGATGGTAGCTTTCAAAAGTATACTCTGAAACTGAATTCAAGGCAAGGAAGAAAGAAAGAAAAAATTTAATTACCAATGAACTCTGGGTAAACTTTAAATACATTTTTTTTTTTATTTTGGCATGGGATGTTTTCGTCTTTTATTTACTTTTTAATTTTGTAAAAGTCGTTTTTTTAACGTTCTAGCCAAAGCCAAACATACTACTATACATACATTATGTATTCATGAATCATTTGTGAGATGTTTAAACGGCAGTTATTTTGTATGTACATTGTTTCGGCAGGAATTTAATGGCAATAATTTTTAGCAGTGGAATCCACACTTAAAGAGCAATTAAATTTTTAATGGCAGATTTAGGTTTTCATTTTTTGTTATTTTCCTTAAATTTGTTATCACTATTTGCTACACGCTGTTGCAAATGCTAAAACAACGATAAAACAGCGTATTTTCAACACGTTGTTCATTTATGATAAATTATTAATAAACAGAAACCAACAACAATTACGACCATATAAAAAGTAATTAAAACACTTGCTTTACGTCAAAAGAACTCCTCGGTATTGTGCTGTTCTCTTGGCTACGAGTTTTCCAGCTTCTGTAAAAGAAAAGAAATTCAAAACAGATTATCACGTTCAGGTTGTGGTCAAAGGCGTTTTGTTTTTCTTTGTGTTCTTAAAAGGGATGAAAATATTTTCAACAGTATTAGTTAATTAAAGGAAAATTTAATTCAAGTGCCACTGCCGCTTAAAAAGAATTTTTATTTATTATCTGTAATTAATTAAATATTAAATTCCGCATTATTAACTTGTAATTGAAATCATTGCGATTCTCTACAAAAGGTATTAAAAATTTCAAACATCAATCTAAAAGAAAAAAAAAAAAAACGTTGGTGAACTGAAGAAATTCAAAAACAGTTTTACATTTAAGATTAAGACTATTTATGAAATTAATAATTAGATAAAAAAAAAAAAAATAGCATACATAGCAATATTTTTTTTTTTTTTTAATTACCTCCATTATAATTTTACATGTAAATCAAATTTCCTTAACACTTTTTAGAGTAGAGCAAGTCTTTAAAGTCCCATACAGCACTACTTTGAACAATACGAATATTC
The DNA here is from genome assembly GCA_014635995.1 of Sarcophaga peregrina. Taxonomy (NCBI): domain Eukaryota; kingdom Metazoa; phylum Arthropoda; class Insecta; order Diptera; family Sarcophagidae; genus Sarcophaga; species Sarcophaga peregrina. The sequence continues at coordinate 59,530,695 of CM025793.1, forward strand.
CGTGTAATAGGAAGTTGAGAGTACTATGTTCCTATCAGAGTTGGGGGTAGTGCACTAAAGTTTCCACTAAATTCCACTATAGTGGCAACATTTTGATTTTTCACTATTTTTCATCACTATAGTGATAGTGAAAGATATTTTAACTACCACTAATCATTAGTGTTTTTTTGCACAATGATAAAATAGTGCAAATTAATAGAGTTTATAAAATTATAAAATTTTTAATTAAAAAAACATGTTTTTTTAATGTAATGTGTATTAAGACCTATAATACAAATACAAAAAGATGAGATACAAAATGAAGTGGATACATATCTATTGGAACCAGACATTAGTTTATATAGTCTTAAAAAATATAACATAATTAGACGAATGTTTTTAAAATTTAATGACCCATTGCCATTTTCTGCTCCAGTGAGCAACTCTTTTCATTTAGTGGAATGATAGAAGCTCCTCGCAGAAATAAATTAAGTGACTCTAATTTTCAAAAATTAATTTCGTTGAAGGCAAATAATTGCTAAGGTTTTTATGTACCAAAATGTATTTAATTTGATTTCTTATATTAATATATTGATGAAACTTCCTTATTTTTCACACTACTATGTATTTCCTTTTGTTTTTTAGTTTTATTACTATTTTAATATAATAAAAAAAAATAATAAAAATAAAAAAGTATAACATAATTCAATATAATGACATGTATTAAAGTTTTAACATTAGTGAATTTAATTAAATTAGTGAAAAACTTTCTTGTACACTACCACTATTGCTTAGTGAGGCTGTTATTTTTCAACTCACCACTAAATGACTATTGGCGATAGTGAAAAATTTTGCACTATAACTAACATTTAGTGGAAACTGTAAATTTAGTGCACAACTCCCAACTCTGGTTCCTATACCATGTATTCCATGTATTTCAAACAATACAGATACATTGTTAAAAATTGTACCAAAGAAAATTTGCAACTAAAGAAAATATACTTTAAACCCCATTAACTTAAATGTCCTTAAGATTTAAATTTATTAAAAAATATTGTGCTATCTTATGCTCATGAAGTAATTTAAGTCATCTTAAAAAAGAGTTCTCATCGATTTTATTATTTTACATACATACTATGTACATGGATTGTGTTGCATGTTTGGAGAACGCCTCTTACCATCTGGTCCAAAGCTAAAAAATTTTGATTCATCACTCCAGAGCACATTTTTTCAAAAAACTGATGGCTTTTCCAAATGCTCACGAGCAAAGCTCTAAAACAATAAAATACGGTGGAGGAAATGTGGCGGTATGGGCAGCATATTCTAGGCATGGCGTTGGTCGTATATGCCAGATTGATACACGTATGGATGATGTCTTATTCAGAGGACAACATGACACTTAGGTGGAGTTTTATGCACGACAATAACCCAAAACTCTTCTCACGCTTAGTGAAATTGTGTGGAACAGCTCTTAATGAGATCAAAACCTAATAATTTGGCCGATTTATGGACAAAAATACGTACGTTATTTCAGTGGAACGCTGTATGGGACTTGTGGAAAGTAAGCCAAGGAGATTGGCAGCTGTAATAAAATGTAATGGATGGATACCCAACTAAGTACTTACTTTATAGTGAAAAAAGTATTTTGTTTTGTTACTTTTTTAAATGTGCACAAATTTTTTATATTTTGTGCTAAAATACTGTCGACTGTTTTTTGTCGGTCATTCCATTCTGAACAGAAAAACAGCAAAAATATATGCATACATATAGGAAGGACATTGAATGTTGTGTGACCTGATATTACCAAGAAATAAAAAAACAATAAAGAAATACAAGAAATATTTTGTTTTAAAGATAGGCAGTAGAAAGTGTCCTATCCTCATGGCCGTGTGTCGATTTTATACGCAAGTAACGTGACCTGTCCGAACGACAGATTTTTTACAGAAACTTTTAATATTTACTCTCAAAGTTTTTGTTTTTTGTTTCTGTTTTTATGGTTTTTGTGTCAAAACACAGAAAACTAAAATTACTAGGCGAAAAAGAAATTTGGATTCGTATCAAAGCCTTGTAAACCGAGAAAACCGCAAATTTTTTAACCTTTTTTTGTGATAAATATTTCTAAACTCTTATTTATGATTTCCTTTTAAAAGTTGTATTGTGATCTCAATATTATTAATTGTATTAATATCCGTATATTAATTCCAAGTCGTGCTTTGAAATTCCACTTGGATTAACTTGAACAATATTCCTTTCTTGATTTTTAATGGATTACGGAACATATTCTCTTTTATGTTTAATGTCGTAAGAACTTTTAAAATGAACTCGTAATAAAATTACAAACAATAATATTGAAATTTAATGTTATTATTCTGTATAAAAAAATCATCTTCTTTTGGCGTTTGTGCTCTTTTTTATAATTGAATGTGTTCTTTTCACCGCTTCAATATCTGGCTAACTAAACTCACCCTTAAATTTGTGGTGAGTAGTATCAAGAGGATTTGATATCCTCAACTTGGGCCCAATCTGGATATACTTTCGTTTCTCCAATGCCAGTAACTAGTGGGATTTTCTGCTTATAGGACGGCTAGCACAGTATGTATAGCCAAAATCAATTTAAAACCAATACAGTTAACTATCGAAGAACAGCCAACTTCTAATTATAATACATCTCGACTCACTATAGGTATGTTTGCATTTTAAAAGCTAAGAGCCAGAAAGCTTGCTTTTAGAATTATTAGAAACTTCTACATTGTTCCTTAACATCAAATGTGTTTCAGATTTAAATTTTTTCTTTTCTGTAAGAACATATTCAATCTCAATATAATGTTGTCGTTTTCATTCATACATTTCATTAATTACCAATAGTTGTTAACAGTTATGTCGATTGGCCTCATTAACAAAATGCTACAAAGTGAACTGTTGCTTTAAACCAATTCGATACTGCAACCATGATCTCATTTTGTAATCAATAGTTTTGGTACTGAAACAATGTTACTTTAACGTTAACGCATGGTCGTAGTCGCCGAAGTCTAGTACGTAGCAAGAATGATAAACTAAAGATTACGCCATCACGCACACAAAATTAAAACTTACTGCGCATGTTGAACCAATGACGTCACGCATTGGCTAAAGATAATGTAAGTTATATTGCAGGGCTGCCAACTACTTTCACGTAGGGCACACATTTTACAGAACAAATGTTAATTTTCACATATGAAAAAGACTTGGAAACCTTTAAAATAGCCCAACTACGTCATCTAACGGGAAATCATGTGCAAGGCGTAACCTTTAGTTCATCATTCTTGAGTAGGTAGTGTGTTGGCTTATTAGACGTAAACCCAGGGTTCGTATCCCATGTCAGACATCAAAACGAAATATGAAAAAAAAATATATTTCTTCGGCGACTGCCGCTCAGCAGATTTCTGGCAAAAACTCTGAGAGTAAATAAAATTGTCATGAAGAGCTTCTCAAAAATTTGTCGTTCGGAGTCGACTTAAAGTGTAGGTCCAGCCACTCATGTATAAAATTAACGCACACTACATAAGTGGTGTGAGAAGCTAGGTCGAAATCCTGACTGAAGGGTTGTAATGACCAATTATGTATGTAACATATGACGTTGACGTTTGACGATGACTACCAATGTGGGTAATAAATTTTAATTAAATAGATAGATCGATTTCTATTTGCACCTTAAGCCGAAACTGTGGTTTTCTTCTTCTGAAGCATGGTGTGTTTGAAGGATAGGTACATAGCTGCTGCAATTTTTCTGAAATGTATTGCCTTAAGGATTATAGAATATAACTCTTCGTCTAGGATACCCTTCATCCCTTGTTTTGAGCGGAATGCTTGCAGTAAACACATGTAACCATAATAATGGACTCAGACTCCTCTCCTCTACTCTTTAAATATTAGAAAAAAAAACAAAATAATTGCTTCATAATAGATTTATTTTTTTACTAAAGAAATGATTCCAATACTACCAAGCAAAGAAAAAAATAAACAAAACATAAAATGTACAAATCGGATTGGGCTACTGTTAAAATGCTTAGCTCTTCTCTATAGGTATTCAAATTGTCTTCATAAAAATGTTTGCAAAACTTTTTTTCGAATTTAAAAATAAGGACATCAGACTCGTGGGAAGAATATTTTTTTTTTTTTTGTGTCACTTTCGTAATATTGTACATTAAATCTATCTTTTATATTGACAGCCTGACTCAAAATGGTTTTTGTTGACCTTTTTTTATCTTTTTCTATTTTCTATTTAGATCTTATTATACACGCCGAAAATTTCGTCCTATTTATGCAAAAGTAATGAACAGTTATGCAAATGCACATCGAAAATCGTCCACTTATCAACGCTATGCGGGAGCAAATTCATTAAGTCTGGTAACGGGTCTTTTGCCCTTCACATCGGAAATGGCACTTTTCGAATTTCCGTTCAATGAACTTTTGGTAAGTCATGTTTCTTCATGTCATTAATTTAAACCCATCATGGACAAGTAAAATTGAAAATGAAATTTAAATTCAAATTGAAATTGAATTTTATTAAGTTCTTTTCACAAATCAATTGTTCCATTAAATGTGTATCGTAGGCGTTTTATATTGTGAAATTAATGTTTGTCTGGTATTGATTGGTATTTTAAATTTAGATTTGGGCAGTGTTAACGAAACGACAACAAATGGCATTACTTATGTGGACACATGGAGAGGAAGCATTAGCTAAATCTTTAGTAGCCTGCAAGTTGTATAAGGCCATGGCTCATGAGGCAGCCGAAGATGATTTAGATACAGAAATTTACGAAGAATTGCGGTCCTATGCTAAGGAGTTCGAAAGTAAAGGTAAGAGTTACAATAAATTTTAATTTTATTTGTTTGGTATCTATTACATCAACCGAAGCTATCTTTTTTCATTGGAACAAGAACAATATGTATTTTTTACTTTTTTAATTCCTTCCTTCTGTCAGAAATGTCATAAATGTTTTCGAGGTAGTACATCGCAAGGTAATGTCGATGTTGTATCGATTTATCACAAAAAAACCTATGCTATTTCCATTTATGGAACGTTGTTCCACGGTACTTCCTTTTTGGACAGGAACGCGTTCCGGAACTAAAGATCATTTCTGATAACGAGAATTGGCTGACGTTTTGAAAAAAAAAAAAAAACAAAAATTAAAAAGAATTGCTGACTTATTATCTACTTTTTGACGAATTTTTATAAACAAGGGTTTGAACCGAACCGTGAACCGTGAGTCCGCAACGCGTTACGGTAAAAAAAAATTACCACAACACCACTGACTATTTCGATAATTTTTTGTAAAATAATTGAAATCAAAAACAGAATTTCCTTATTGTTGTGCTGAGGTAGTGAACTAAAGCCACCAGACGATTTGTTATACCATATGGGCTATCCTGTTCTGTGATATTAAATATATCTTGATATATATCAATTGGTAAATACGCATTACCTGAAATGCATTAACGCCGCACAAATTCGTATCTGTGCGGTTTGTTCGTTCCCATCATCATGGAGTCTTCATATTCTGCTTGAATTTATCCCTGTTTTAAAAGAATTATACTTTGAATCTAAAATGTTTAAAAAAAAGTCTGGCAACTCTTGTGTGAAAGTGTTTATATTTTTAGAAGTGCTCTTTTTAGAATTTTATTATTGTGATTTTGTAGTTATGTTATCAGTTTAAAATGTTTAACTTAGTGTTTTTTAAGTTGTTTTGAATATTTTGTTTTATTTTTCATTAAAATTTTCATTTCAAATTGTAAGTTTTATTTGTTAAATACTAATATTGTTTTATTTTAACAAAACAAAAACAAAAATTGTTTCTTGTTTTAATAATTTGTTTTTGTAATCTTGTTACAGTTTTTTATATTCTCTGTATTCTCTGTATTTATTTATTTTGTTTATTGTTTTGCTTGTTTAATTCTTGCTTAATTATTAGTATTTTTGTTTTTACATTTTAGAGTTATATGTGTACTTAATTTCTTTTATATACATATATTATTTTGTTAATTTATTAATTTTATTTATTTATACTGTTTGGTTATTTATTTTTTTTTCTTTTATTTTATTGAAATGAACACGTGTAAGGCGTCAAAATGCATTGTAAAGAAAGAGGGTGAACGCCAGATTTCTTGCTGGTTATGTGATAATTTGTTTCACATTAAGTGTGTTGGCTTGCTTCCTCGCACCGTGGACCAATTAGTGGATAGTTTTCTGGGTCTTCGCTGGTGTTGTGATAAATGTAAGGTGGTAGATATCCAATTTTATAAATTTTTTATGGGGACTCATCGTGAGTTTACTGAGATGCACACTGAATTTGCATCTCTTTTTGCTAGATTTCGTCGGTTTGAGGGATTATTTTCAAAGTATGGCTTTTTAAATGAGCTGCTAGAATCGGAGAAATTTCTTGGTCCTACTTCTTCTGGGGCTCCTGGGCATGTGGTGCAAGTTTCTGTGCCAGGGGAGTCTGCGACAATCAGTACCTTGTCCACTGTTTCTTCTATTGTGGACACTTGTCCATCTACTGTTGATAACCCAGTTAGCAGTTCTATTCAGAAGTCTGCAAATTTAGTTGAATTGAGTCCAAAGTCTATTCTATCTCCTTTACCTTTACCTCTGGCTGATGTCACTTCTCAAGCATCTTCTAAACCGTCTTCTGTTTCATATTCATCTGTAGTGTCCGCTAGTTTAGAAATTATATGTTGCCGATGAAAAGTTTTGTGAAATTGTTGATCCTGCATTATGGCCACAGGGTGTATTGGTACGTGAATTCGTATTCAGGCTGGGTCATCGTAGGAACGGTGTTAATTTGCCTGGTTCTAATTCTCAAAAAAAACTAGCTTCAAAATCGTCTTTTAATTTCGAAATTGTTTATCAAAATGTTCGTGGACTCAGGTCTAAACTTTCTTCGCTTTATAATGGTAGTTTTGATTTTGAATTTGATGTAATTGCTTTTACTGAGACTTGGCTGAATTGTGATATTTTGGATTTCGAGATTATGTCTAGTAATTTTAATTTTTATAGACGGGATAGGAAGTTAAGGAATGGTGGTGGTGTTCTTATTTCCATTGTTTCTAAATATTCATCTGAATTAATTGACTTGTGTTCTTCGGAGGATATTGAGTTTATTTACGTTAGGGTCTATAATCGTGGAAAGTCTATTTATATTACTTGTTCATATATTCCTCCCTGTTCTGACATTCATATCTATAGGACTCACTTCGATTTGATTTCTTAAGTAATGGATTCAATGGGGCATGAGGGGATTATTGTAGTTCTTGATTATTTTAATCTTCCGCATATATCTTGGAATTTTTCACCTGAGTCTGGGTCATTGATGCCATGTTATTCAGTTCTATTCTATGATGAAATTCTGTCCGCTATGTGTGATCTAGGTCTTTTCCAGGTTTATGGTGTATTTAATTCAATGGGAAGAATTTTGGATCTTGTGTTTTTGGATCTTTATTTCACATTGATCCTGTATCTATTCCAGAGTTAGTTATTATCCTACATTGTTACTTTCTATTGAAGCTGATCTTTACCTCCTGTAATTGATCGCTCATTTGGTAATGAGAAGCATTTTAATTTCCATCGTACGGACTTTGATCGTTTGAATACACTACTGTCCTCTGTTGATTGGTCGTCTGTACATATTTCGCCACCGTATGACTCTCTTTCACTTAACAGGATCTTGGGTGGCTTTTATAATGTATTATTTAAATGTTTTAAGGAGTGTGTTCCATTGGTAAAAAGTCGTTAGGAGCGTTCTGGTCCTCCATGGAATTCGTCTAGACTGTCAAGATTGAGGAATAGGAAATCAAAGTTATTTAAAAAGTTTGTTAGATCAGGTCCTGATATTAATTATGTTCTTTACTCTAAGGCGCGTGCGGATTATCGTAAAATGAATCATCACTGCTATGAGGAATATATGATTAGAGTCAGGTCGAACTTCGCTAATGATCCTAAGGCGTTTTATGACTTCGTTCGAGCTAAACGCAAATCATCTGTGTTTCCCACTGAGATGTTTTACGGGGGCGTATCATCCTCTAGTCACCTTGATATTTCGAATATGTTTGCTGACTTCTTTCAGTCTACTTATAGGCAGTTGGACTCGGGCCTTGATCTGAGTAGCGGGTATCCTTATTCAGTGGGAAGTGTCTTTATTTCTAACATACATACATTCATTTGATGAGGAGTCTGTTCTTGAATCTTTGTCTGAACTGAAACTTACATACTTGCCGGGCCCTGACGGGGTTCCGGCCTATATTTTAAGTAAGTGTGCTGTTGTCTTGAGTGGTCCGTTGACCTTTATATTCAATGGGCTTCTGAGGGTTGGTCATTTTCTATATATTTGGAAGATTTCGTTTATAATTCCTTTGCATAAATCGGGTAATAGATCTAATTACAATTACAGGGATATTGCCAATTACAATTACAGGGGTATTGCCAAGCTATTCCCAAGTTGATGGAGAAACTAGTGACGGATTATATCTTTTTTAATACGAGATCTGTAATATCTCCTTTCCAGCATGGTGTTTTTGAAAGGCAGGTCGACTGTCACTAATCTTGAATTTGCTACACATGTTTTCAGGGGCTTTCTTGTCGGTGCTCTAACTGATGTAATTTATACTGATTGAGAAAAGCTTTTGATAGGGTTGATCATAGAATTTTGCTTCTTAAACTTTCACTAATCGGTATTCCTGATACTATTCATCGTTGGCTAGACTCCTACCTCTCCCTTAGGACTCAGAGAGTATTGTTTAGGAATTTATTGTCTAAGACTGTATATGTTACTTCTGGTGTTCCGCAGGGTAGCCTGTTTTTACTGTTTCTGAATGATCTTCCTTCTACTTTTTCTGATTGTAATATTCTGATGTATGCTGACGACGTTAAATTATTTTATACTTTTGATGATGATCATGCCCAGGCTATTCTTCAGCGAAATATTGATTTGTTTGTTACTTGGTGCAGGATAAACTTAATTTGAGAAAATGTAAATGCGTGGTTTTCTCTCGCGGTGGTGTAATCTCGTCCACTTATGTGATTAATTCTTGACCTTTGGAAACTGTGCCTTCATTTCTTGATTTGGGAGTATTATTTGATATGAAATTGTCTTTTATTGACCATATTAGTTTGATGATTGGCAAGGCTCGGGCTGTTCTTGGTTTTGTGATTGTAATTGTAGTGTTTGTAATGTAAAGCGTGGCTTGTATACTGGCATTAGTTTATAAATTATTATATAAAAATGTATTTTCCTTCTTGCCTTAGATTATGCCGTTTTATTGTCACCTTATTCAGCTTGTGATTAAGTTCTGTAGCTGTTTTATATTCTCGTTGCCATAACTTTTCTCTTACCCGCTACAGTCCGGACTGTAGTGTGTACGTGTCCCTACGTAATGGGGACGAGCCCTCCGCGGTCGGGTGAGAGTGGGTTAGTGAGTGGCCGAGGACGTTCGAAAAAAAACAAAAAATGCCGCCTGCTGCCTGCCCTCAATCCACTTCGGGTTAACCTTCTTTATTACCTTCAATCACTTCACATTGTAAATACTCAACAAATAGCCTTCATCATTTTTTGCGCCGAGAATTTCCACAAGCTGAAGCGACCTGACTTCCCGCCCCCTTTAGTTAATGACTAAATTGAATTGAGAATATTGTGATGTCAAAAACTTTCGCTTAGTAGGAGTTGGCGAGATTCCCTATGGACTGTGAGTATTTGACTAAAGGATCTAATATCCCGATTCCATTTTAATATACACCGACCCATCCGTATCCATTCAACTTGTCAGGTTACGATGCACTGATTCTCGCTACCGTATGTAATTGGTTTCAGTTGGTGTAGTAGTGGTATAGGTACTTCCTTTCTGAAAATAACTTAACTATTCTTTGTGAATATTAGTATCACCCAATACCGTTGCAGCTTGGAGGAACCACAGAATATGCACAGAATGGAAACGAAAGTTTGACTTTTACATAATTTTTGTGAAAGGGACAGCAAATATTACAAAAAAATGTTTCTGTCCCTGTCTGATTATTTATGTTTTGTTTATTTATATTAGTTAATTTTTAGGGTGAGTTTTTATTTTATATTTTGGTAGAAATTGATGATATTTTTGAAAAATAATAGAATAGTTTTGAAAGAAAATCAACTTTTGTATTGGGGAAACGTAATACGGAACTAATGTATTTGGTGACACCTTTCATCAATTGTCACTAACTTAGTATTTAACCAATTGAGAAACAAAAAGCTATGAGTATATCTTTTGCTATATTTTGATTTTTACTTATCTTTTACACACGGAACTTTTTTCATTGTCAAGAGAAATTGCTAAGAGTTCGATTAATAATAAAAAAATTACCAATTTTTAACTTTTTCATTCAAGAAATTAATAAATACTGGTAATATACACAAAGTTCTGCAAGAAAAAAATTTTATAAGCAATATGACTTATTTGATCTTAATAAATTTAGTTTCTTACTTACCTTTTGCATAAGAAACTATATTCATTCCGACCAAAAACTACATACATTTCGATTAATAATTAAATATTTAAGAATCTTTAAAGAAATTAAAAAATTTTCAAAATTTTCCCTTTTTTTAGCACAAAATCAATGTTTGTTTACATTTTATTTTTCAACTTTATTCACCAGTTTTCACTCTATATATCTGTCGCTTCTAACACATTTGCTTTGCAAAACGTATAATACATTTTTTGTCTCCCTCTAAAAAATTATGTAAAATTACGCTAAGTGAGGTTGTCAAACGTCACAGCTTTCCATTCTGTGTGTTCTGTGGGAGGAACTATGTTTGTTTATGTCAAATGGCCACACTTATGGCCTAGCATATCGTTTGGTGGTCCAAACGTCTATAATCAATGAAAAGGTTGGTCTTCACACTCTTAATTTCTTGGGGGTCGCCGTGGTCTAGTAGGTAGTGTGCTGGCTTATTAGATGTAAAACCAGGGTTCGAGTCCCAGGCCAAACATCAAAATAAAAAAATACAAAAAAGAATTTTTTCGGCGATTTCTTGTCTTTCTCTTCTTGAAAAGTTTTTAAAAAATCTGTCGTTCGGAGTCGACTTTAAACTGTAAGTCAGGCCACTTCTGTATAAAATTAACACACACAACATAAATGGTATGAGAAACTGCGGACTTCTTGGAGATGACTGATGTAGACTGTTTAATGGTGAAGGTATAGCACTGGTAATTTTATAGTCTTCAGCAGCAACTTATTTCCTTACCGTTCGCATCTTCCCTCTTTCCACCTTTCCTAAAATCCAGCACAATGCACTGCATGAGTAGGGGCCATTCCCTGAGTGCTGGTTTCATATAAAAAAAAATCTCTTGCCAATATAAATAAAATTGTGCTCCAGTTTATGTCAAGCTTTTGTCCGGTTTTAGAAAAAATTAAATTTTGAAGTAAATATTTTATTGTTTCCATTGTCTCATAACTGTAAATATCCGGTGGGCCATCTATCGGTTTAAATTTGAACCATCAGTTATTTCGATTCTGTCACAAAAATTCACTATACACTGAACGTAATGAATAGATTTACGCATGAGAAACGTTGGGATTTATAAAAATTTTTTTCCAAAACAAAGACAAATGGTCGGAAATTGCACGAAATATCGTATATAACAATTTATTGCTACAGTTCGTAAAACTGGTTACAATGTAGGTTCGCCAAGTCGTGGACATGATTGTACAGTGCGTACACCCGAAAAAATCAAAGCTTTGACTGTGAGTGTGTGTGAGAATCCATCAACATCGACTTGTCATCCTTCTCAAGAACTGAACATTTTAAGCACCAGTTTACATCGAATTTTGAGAAAAGATATCGGTATGACGCCTTACAAAGTTCAATTTGTTCACGAATTGAAGACGCAAGACCATCTGCTTCGTTTCCGCTTCGCTAAATGAATCGTTTTATTGAGTCAAAGGTTTTATGCCCGTTTAATTAGCCGAAAAGGTGATATCAATTGGCCACCAAGAACCTGCGATTTTACACCGTTGGACAATTTTCTATGTGGCCTCATGGACAACTGAGTGTTTGAAGAACAACAAACACACGAAAAAGTGCAAGAAAATTGGTCCACTCGAATGAGATACTGTGAGGCCAGTCGCGGCACCCATGTGAATGAAACAATATTCCATTTCTAATCGGAACAATTGTACTTCACAACAAGATAATAAATTTGACAAAATTTCAAACCGTTATTGTCTTATTGTATTTTTAAATTTAAACCTTTAAATGGCCTATAAGATTAGTAGTATTTATTATTTTATATTATAAGATTATGATTTAGCGCCATAAGTGTATTTAAAAATTGTGTTCATGTTTTTTTTTAGGCATCAAATTATTAGATTTCAGCTATAGAACGGATGGCGAAAAGGCTCAACGTTTACTAACCTGTGAACTTCACTCATGGTCCAATCAGAGTTGTCTCTCACTAGCCGTTGCGGCGAATCATAGAGCACTGCTAGCACATCCCTGTAGTCAAGTTATTTTAGCTGACCTGTGGATGGGTGGTTTACGTACTCGCAAAAATACAAATTTTAAAGTAAATTTAACAAATAATCTGTAGAAGAGCGTTTGATTGAAATTAATAAAAAAAAATTGTAACAAATTTTGTAGGTTATACTCGGACTGGTTTTACCATTTTACATTAAACATTTGGATTTCAAATCGAAAGAAGAACTTCAACAGATGCCTCAAACGGAAGAAGAACATTTGGAAAACCAAAACCTAGATAACGATGACTCAGATCGTTCTCATCCTGATGCCGAGGTTAGTATGTATATTGGAAACAACTGTTAATTATGGTAATTATATTCGTTTAAGATACGATTGAATTTCGTTTTTATTTCTTGAATTATAATATCTTCTTATTCTTAGTGTCTCTTTTAATTTTAATTGTTGTTTTATAAATAGTTTCAATTGTTTTTAGAGTGATGCCAGCATAATTTCGATCAAAAAAATATTTTTTCATGAAATTTTCAGTACAAAAGAAGTTTAAATCGGTATTTTAAATGGTCGAAATTTGTTGTTTTGACTCAACTATTACAAGTTGTCTCTATTTTAGAAAATGAAAGATAAAATATATTTAAATTAAATATTTCGATTTTCGTTTTTGCGTTTAAAGTTCTGATTGATTTTCTCTTATTCAATTTTTTTTTTGTATTGTATTATATTATATATTTACATATTTATCGTTTTTTTTTAACAACTTTTTATCTATTACATATTATAAGTATAGTACAGTATATTATAATCGAACTCATTACTTAATTATCAGTCAGCTATTTTATAACCTTTAACAAAAAAAAGAAAGAAAAAAAAAATAACTAAACATGTGTATTTCTTCTACCTTCCTTCGTATTGCCAAAATTTGTTTTATTTTTTTGTTTTCTATTATTGTCGTCTCGTCTCATTAACTCTACTACTACCGCTCGCTATTACCTTTTTCTCTAGAATCCTCTTGCTAAAGCGAAAAGATCAATATCTTTGAAATATAGGATGGGAAGTAATAACAATAACGCTGAAAAGGTAGTAAATCTAAATCAAATTCGTAAATCGTAAATGTTATTCTTTATTTCAATAATTTCTATACATACTCAATATTTCCAATAATTCATTATTATATGTTTTCATAATTGAGAATTAATATTTAATATTATTTCTTATTATCTTTTCCTCTTGTCTTGAACTTAGTTAGTATTTGTACATGCGCGTGTGTGTGTGTGTGTGTTTGATAAATTTTCTACAATTAATCCGTATTAATTACAAAAATAAATGTTGTCTTCTTTATTATTTTTTTTTTTCGAACTATTTTTTAGTACAAGTTATAGTTGTTTAAATAACACACATAATTACATACTTACATACATACATAATATAACATACATACCCTCCTACGTATATATACATAAGTAATTTTATTTCTTTTCGGTCGTTATTATTCGTTAATACATACTAATATTGTGTGAATGTACATAATAAAGATTATTTAAAACTATTGTAATATAATATTATTTATAATTATGTATATACATAGATACATATTTATGTATATACGCATATGTGTTCATACATATAAACTAAGAAAACCTTTACAATTTCATGCAAAACTTATTATGTATGCATATAATACCCAGCCAGCATTTTTAAAAATTTTCAGTCAATTTCGAGTCTTTTTTGATTCTTCTGCGTGATTAAAAATCTAGAATATTCGCTCATTTTCTGATCAATGTCAGTAGAAAAAAGTGACTACAAGCGACTCTTCTTAAAAAGTCATTTATGAGTCATTTTCTATATTAGTTTAGAGTAATTTTCGACTCGTTTTCTAGTAGTTTTATGATAATTTTCGAATTCCTTTCTTATCATTTATTAGTATTCTTTACTTTCGTTTATGATTCTTTTTTGAGTCGTCTTTCAGTCATCGTTTAATCGCATACGATTCTTTTATGAGTCCTTTTATTGTCATTTATGAGTCCTGTTCGTATTAATTTGGACTCGTTTTTATTTCATTTATGATTAAAATTTGAGTCATTTATTATTCGTACTTATAATTCAATTTTACTCTCTTCAAGTGTTTTTATTAGGTTTACTGAGTCCTACCTTTACACTACAGCGATTTCAAAAATCACGTTCCTATGAACGTTAAGTATCAAAGAAAGAATATTAAGTTTACATTCGTGGTGTATGTACATCAGAAATTAAAATTTATTTAAAGAAATATTGTTTTTCGTTAAAAAACAAAGAAAAACTTTCAATTTAAAAATAATTGTACTTTAGTCGTGTTTTACATAAAAAAAAAAATTATATAGAAAAGCAGTTTTTAATCATCTACTTGCTCAAAATATAATCGTAAAATACGTAATTACAATCACTTTTCAACCATCTGCATGATCTGTTTATGATTAAGCGTTTTTCAATCTTCAACATAAGTCGAATATAATAATATATAACGCAACGGATAATAGTCATATTTTAAACGTCTGGATGATTAATTTCCGATTTCTATAAAATTTTTTATTGTATTTCAAATCGAACTTATTGACACGAATCATTTTTGAGTCCTTTTTTTAATCCTGATTAATAAGTTTTTGATCACCAAAAGTACTCTAAAAAGACTCAGCAAGTTGATTTTTTAAAAACAATCATCCAAACGATAGCCTTGTATGATTATAAAGAAATTTCTTTGTGAGTTGTAAATACTATAACACAAGACAACTCAAATTGTGCTCTTAAAGTGCGCGCAAGTGCAGCAAATATAAAAGGTATATGCACTGCTTCACATAATTGTTCGTTCACCAGGCAGATAATATTTCTTACAAAATTTGAAGAAAGTAAAATTGTTTTCAAAGTTTAATGTCCGCTTATAGCATTCTACTATTTAAGAATTAGTTTAAAAACGTGTGTTGAGCATTAAAGAATTCAGAATGGTAACTCAGAATTGCTTTCATTCATTAATGTTACATGCTTTGATGCTAATATTGTGCCCATATTAATACCGCTCTTTTACAATGTTCTTTAAATTATTTAAATAATGAAATTTATCCATCATTATTTTCAAAATACATAAGATATGCAGCACTCACAGTTGCCATATTTCCAAAGAAATATTTTAATGCCACTAAAAATTACAAAATAAATAAAAATCCAATTAAATATATAAAAAAAATTCACCCAACTCTTTTTTACACGGTTTCTTTTTACACGGATTTGAAGTTACAATGTTGAAAAAAAATTGTTTATAAAAAGTGTGGAATCTAGAACGGAATCACTGTCTTGTAATTATTTTTGTTTTTGTTCCACACTTGGCACCATTGCTGAAATGAACATGCATAGTAGTAACTGGGCGATCCCAAAAACCAAAAGTTGAACTTTCTATAAAAGATTTTTTAATAAAAAAGTCGACGGCGCAAGATCTTTCAGAAAGTAGTCCGACAGTTCAAAACTCTATTACCGGACGAAAGTCACCATTGGATAATTTGATGGATATCTCCAGTGATGATACCGACTTTAGTCCAGTTCCTCTCAAACAAGTGCGCTTGTTATCAAGTATCGACGAATAATTATGTAGCTATGCAAATATTTTTTCTTTATTTCTATTCTAAGTTTTCAGTTCTTAAATCTGGATTAACAGATTTCTTTTGTTTTTTGCTTGCTCTACCAATTTTTCACCTATATGAATTATATATTTTAAGTTTTAATGCTCAATAAAATGCCATATGAACATAAAATTTACACGGTCTGTCGAAGTAAATATAGTTCTTTATTTCATCTTACACGGTTTTCAGATGATAGGAACGTATCAGCCATTTTACTATAGGAAACGCATCTTTTTATACACGTTTTTATTTTACACGGATTTCTGAGTAACGTATCTACCGTGTAAAAAAGAGTTGGATGAAAATATAAATCCACGTAAATACATAAAAAACAAACAAAAATCGGCATAAATATATATGAATGTATATTATTGATTTAGTTTAGTAATTTTCTTCATCATCGTTGCTCAATTCAATTAAATGGAAACTTTTTTTCGGCTGAATAATATCTTTAAAAAATTCGTAATCTTGATTTGTTTCCTTGTTCGTCCAAGGCTTTGTTAATTTCTTGATATGGTGATAGGCAATTTTGTAATTCCCTTTTGAATTTCCGGCTTATTTCAGCGCAAGGAACAATAATTCTAATTTTTTGGCTAAGTCCAATCCTTCCTGTAATTTTTTTAGTGTCAAATTATTAACTTCATTATCTTCATCAGAGCTAGAATCGATTTCACTTGAGATTCGAATGCGATTTCTACCAAATCTGCTTCCCCAACTTCTTGTTCGACTCTAATAAGTTTTTCACATCTTCAATAGTCATATCAACAAACTCTTCTCCTTCGTTCGACATAGCAAGTTCTAATATGCCACCAATTTTATTTTCTCCTGATTCAACTACTGCTGGCCAAATCTTTTTCCAACATCGATTTAATGTTGTATTTTTCATTTCTTTCAGCGATAAGGATATGATATTGAAAATTATTAATTGAAAATTGCTTCCAAGCTTCCATCAGTAGATTTTGGATCAGTTATGTAAAAACCCTTCTAATGATCTTCTTATGTTACAAGTCTTAAAAAAAAAAATCGTGTTGAAGAAGTACCGGAAGATTTCGGAAATTTTTTTGATCGTGTTAGAGTGAAATCGTGTTGTGGGATACCGTATTGCAGGAGCGACACCTGTACAAGTCCAAAATTTTTGTTGTCTCGGCTATTTGTAGCTTTTTTCATCTTTTGCAATAACTTAATTTATTTCAATTCGAGCATAGTATAGTCATAAACCATGTCCATTATTCTGTCCAAGATGTTTTTACTCTTAAACAGATGATTAGTCTAGCGTAGCAGATGTTTCCAAAATTAATTTGGAGTCTCTGTATGAACAATTGCTAGTATATTATTCATTTGCTAGTATGTTTTATTATCACTTCAAATAATATCTAGTTTCTAATTCTCTATGAAAGAATTTAATTAGAATGTACCATTTTGCCATAAATGGCAGTGACATTAAAGAGAAAACAGCTCAAATGTAATTAGTACAAAAGGACTCGTTGAGTTTATACCAAATTAAGATATGGATGGACGAAATGAATTCGTTTATGACCATAAAAAGTGACCAAAATTATAAAAAGAAAAGTATTAAATACAATGTATGCACATCGAAAGCTTGAGTTTAATATTTAAAATTTATCAAAACTTGTACTTGCTAAAAGTAAAACCAAATTCAAAATTAAATTCATTTTCAAAAAACAAAAAAAAAAATAAATATAATACAAGTGACAAAAGTATTGTATTCCTCAAGTTTGATTTAAAATCAAAAGATCTTTAATTGAAATATAAAGATCTTGGCCCTAGAACAATTAATTTTTAAGAAAGTTGACGCATGTGGCTATTTAATTTATTTATCAAAATCTAAAAAATAAACACTTCAAATGTACAAGGCGGTCCACAAGTTATAAATGGACACCGTACTCTTGTAACTACATATGTTATGTTGTATATGTTTACGGCCATTTTGTTCATTTACGTACATTTGGCAATACTACTAATGGGGTTCAACTGCAATTTTTAAATCATTCGCACCTTTAAGGTCTTTAAGATATTCTTACCGGCTATCATACATCAGCCTCCGATTGAAACATTTTTGATTTTGAATGATTTTTCTTTGCAGTATGTACTGGCATTATAGTATTATCAGCTACGTGAAAATCTTCTTGTATGTTTTTATCGTTAATAAAGAATATTCGAAAGTTCTAAAACTTTGTTCTAAGGTATCATTCTTATTGATTATATTAATTACAAATGATTTTGATCTGAACTGACTTTCGAGCTTTATAATCCTTTCGCAAGTTAGATTTCCTTCGAGAATTTTTGTATGATTTTTATTTATTTGACACAAAAGAACAATAACAATACAATAATACTCTGTTTTTTTATGTTTTAAGTTACTGCCGGCATTAGTCATTTTAATTTCAAATATTTTTGGCGATTGTGTTATTAAATAGACTTGAGTTTGAGTTATTGAAATTTCATTTAAGTCGTAACAATTTATTTTGATTTCAATCTGCTTTAATTGGTGGTTGGAGTGTTTGACTATGCACGAATGTATAGTATGTGTACCTTTGAGAGTGTCGTAAAATAATGTACTATTATTTACTATTATTTGTATGTTTTATTCAAATATTGATATTATTATTTTGAAATTTGATCAAACAGACCTTAGGATATCAAAAAACTTTTTCTTATTTAAATACTCAAGTCAAAAGAGATGTTTTGATATTGAATAATTACATACATTTTGCTTTCAATAGTTTTTAATAATAAAATCAAAAGTATTTGTGATATTTAAAAATAGTTTCAAATTTTAACAAATTTTTTTTTCTGTTTTTGTTTTACTTACTGGGATAAAATATTATTATTTTTTGAAAATTGAAATTTCAATTTAATGTTTTATTTAATATATTTTACAAATAGAATCTTCTTTAATAACATATGTATGTACGTATATTATTATTATTATCATTATTATTATTAGATATAAATATTGTGTATTAGTTTTTTTTTTTGATTTTTTTTATTTATAACAATTAATTTATTGTTATTTTATAATACTTTGTTTTATTGTTTCTACTTTGTATGTTTTAAAAATAATGTAAAAACGATCGTAAAGAATTTATAATCTAAAGCATTCTCTCTTGAAATTTTTACTTTTGTTCTGTTTGTTTAATTGTTTTTCTTCGCAAAAGTACAAATTGTTACAAATCGAGACCAAAATTGAAAAATCGTCACCATCTCCCAATAATAGTTACACAAATTCTACAAATGTAAGTTAAAATTATTAAGGACTAATGGTATTAGTATGTTTACCATTACGTACGAAATGACATATTTGAAAAGACACACTTTTGTTTTCATTTATATAAAAATTTTAATTTTTAAAAATACGTTTAGAATTCCATAGAAAATCAATTCACTCTAATCAACGTATGTATTCATAATGCTGTGTAAAATTAAAATAGAAAGACAACTAAAGAGCATTTAATTGAGACAAATTATTATTTGTATATTAAATTGATAAGATGAGACAAAAAATGTATAAACGAGATACATACATACAGGTGTGTTCAAAATAATAGGAGTGCTACAATGTAATATTTTCAAAGTTAAAAATTTTTATTGTACCAATTTATAGTTACAACGATATTTAAAAAATAAAATACAAAAAATAATCTCGTAATAATATTTGCGATGCGTTTGCCCTTGACTTCAGTTGACCAAAAAAATAGGAGTGTGAGTGCTCTTTTAAAAATAAAAATATAACAACATATAATTAAAAAAAAAAAAAAGTGAACAGAACGGAAAAATGTACTTAAAACTTTTTCTACAGTGACAAGAGCATATTACTGAAGAAAAGAGAGATCTGATTAAAAATCTTCAAGAAAGAGGCAAAACTTACAAAGAAATTAAGGAAATCTTAAATTACTCCGATCAAATGATCACAAATGCATTAAAATCTAAAAAAAATCACGAAACGCGTGGGCGCAAAGGCAAAACATCAACTGTCGATGACCTCCGAATTGTGCGATACAGCAAAATAAATTCTACGGATACTTCAAAAAAAATTCAAAAGGATCTGAATCTTGCCGTAGGTGGCCCTACTTTTCGTAGGCATCTGATGGAAAACAATTTAACAAAACAAAGAAGTCCACAAAAGGTGCCATTGCTGACAAAAAAAAAACAGGTCACTGCACGCTTAAAGTTTGTCCAAGAACAAATCAAATATCCGAAAGAAAGAAAAATTGTTTTATTTGGTGACACTAGGTCTAGACAGTATGTTAGACGTCTGCCCAATACCAAATATAAAGCTCAGTATATATAAAAGACAGTTAAACATGGTGGTGCAAAACTAATGATATGGGGAAGCTTTTCATATAATGGTGTAGGCCAAATACACTTAATTAGAGAAGTAATGTTACCATATTTTATGCCTCTACAATAGATATTTCAAATGACAATGACACGAAAGCCACTAGTAAATTTGCAAATGAATGGTTTCGGGTTAATGGGGTAAAGGTTATAGCGTGGCCAGCGCAGTCTCCTGACCTTAATCCCATACAACATCTATGGGGCGATGCTAAAAATTATGCTGCAGAAAAACTACCTTCAAATGCCAAAGAGTTATGGATCACAGTGCGCGGATGCGTGGCATCAAATTCCTTTAAACAGATGCCAAAAACTTGACTCAATGCCTCTTAGATGTGCTGAAATCATTAAAATCAAATTTTATTCAACCAAATACTAAAATAGCTTTACTATTACTATATAAGGTTGTGTGCTAACACTCCCATTATTTTGAACAATTAATTTTGGGAGTAAGCTTTATTTACATGAAATATTATTTGTTTTCGTAGTTTTAACTAAATAATTAAATGTTAAAAAATTAGAAAATGAATTAGAAATAAATTTGAAGTCAAAAAAAATCTTTCATTTTTCTTAATTTTAAACTTTGCTTTTAAATGAAGGGCACTCTTATTATTTTGAACACAATTGTACATACATAAATATGTATATAAACCACACGAAAACATAAGAGATTCTTACTTCTTCCGTGTGTAAAGTGGAAGTAGTTTTATTTGTAAGCAGACATATCTCGTGTGATTTTATTATTCATTGCAATTATTTTATGAATTGATAAATTATATTCATTGTAATTGACTAAAGAATTTAATTTTACATTTGCATTATGTTTGAAGAGTAAGTGAAAATATTTTATTTCATTTGAATTTTCTATTTAATTTTTTATTTTAAATGTTTTTAAGAAAAAAAATAAAATATTTTCGATTAAATTTATCGATTACATTTCAGTCATGTTCAAGTGAAGTCAGAATTTTAAGTATGAAGTTTAAATGTTAAATTGAACTTAAACAATATTTCATAAACACTTTTGGAAAGAAAATATTCCACATAAAATTCAGGACATGAATTCAGCTACAGATTTAAAAATAGTAATGTCTAATAAAATTTTATGAAATAAATAGGCAAGTAGACCAAACTTTAATAAAAAAAAAATATTTAAATCCTTTCGACATGTCTTAATAAAAGCAAAGAAAGTGAAAACTCACAAGGAAGACATGCATTAACTTGGTTTAGATGCTTTGGTGCCAACGATATTCATTTGCCAAAACAATTGTCAAACTTTTGTAAATCATTTTGGTTTGTGTTCTTCCATACACATGCCTACCAAAATTATTCACAGGTTACATGATAAGACCAGTGGTGTTGTCAAGTACATCCTTTTCGGACAGGAACTAAAGATGATTTCTGATAACGAGAATTGGCTAACATTTTGAAAAAACTAAAAAGGATTGATGATTTTTTTTCTAATTTTTGACGAATTTTTAAATGTATTTCTATAAACAAGTGTTTGAACCGAACCCGAACTCGAACCGTAACGAACCGGTTTGTTTTTCCGAACCGTGAACCGCAGTCCGGAACGAATTCCGGTAAAAAAAAAAAACACCACTGGATAAGATTGAATTTGGTAGTGCTAAAAACACTGATAACCAAGTTACAAAATATGTCACATTTATTCCTTTTACAATGATGATTTTTTCAATATAATTAATTTTCTACTACTGCCTACCCAAAATATTTTCATGTTATTTACTAGGTTAGTTAGCAGTTGATTATCGTATTATTATTATTTTTTTTTTTTTTTTGTTTTTGTAATTTAATATAAAGTTAAAGTTATTTTAAATTTAATTGATTTATTTGGTTTTAAATTGAATTATTGTGAAATACCGCATTGAAACCTTTGCAGGCACTATTGGCGGATACATATTCACTGCGTGATACCAAAGTTCATGAAAACGGAAAAGTGAGTAAACATTTTTTGAGATTCAGTCTTAAAAAAACGAAAAATAAATTCTCGTATACGTACATAATCAAACTAAAAAGATACTAAGATATACTGATTCCACTTTAATTTATATTGTAAAAATTTTGTTTTAAATTTTTTTGTTTCTCATTTTATTGGCAATTTCAAAAAGTTTTCATGAATGAGTTAAAAATCCCTAATTTTGAAGTGAAAACTCTAAAGATATTTACAAACATATTTCTATTTACAAATTCGAGTTTAACTTTGTTGAGCACACAATTACACCTGTTTTAAACCATAAATACTCGTACTCTCGGTGTATATCTATCTCTCTTTCTCTTTCTCTCTCTCTCTATATATAAATCCATATATACATACATACTAAGTACCTTTGTCTATACTAATTAATGTATTAATAGATCAGCAACTTCTTTAGAATTCTGTAGATCAATTGAAGTAAAAGAGCAAAAAGCATCAAACGCAATTGAATCTG
This sequence comes from Sarcophaga peregrina, assembly GCA_014635995.1. Taxonomy (NCBI): domain Eukaryota; kingdom Metazoa; phylum Arthropoda; class Insecta; order Diptera; family Sarcophagidae; genus Sarcophaga; species Sarcophaga peregrina. The sequence goes on from CM025793.1 coordinate 59,553,600, forward strand.
GTAGAAAATAGTTCCAACACGAAAATCACCACAACCACAAGTAGTAGATAAATTTTAGGTTCAAATTCACCACAGTTTTTACAATATATTCGAGATTTTCATCATTTACAAAGAGAAGATGGATTTATTGTCTTTAAGAATCTATAAATTAATTTTTGTTTTTGTTTTTAAAAAAACTTATTTTGTATTTTCATTATCTACTCATGGTAGAAGTTACCAGAAATTAATTATCGTTATCATTAAAGAATTCATTTATTTCCTTTAAGATAATAATACTCCTTTATTGAATGTTTTATTGATTATTTACTTTGTATGCATTTGTATCCACCAACTGACTAATTTCAGGTTAATATCACTGCCGGAGCGGAAGAACCACCCTCCAAAGTTAGTTTCCGATTAACTCATACTGAATATGTACATACGCTTGATTTTCTATTTTCTGAAATTCTTATAATTTCTTCCTATTTCTCTTGTTGCATTTATCGATTTTGAAAACATTCAGAATTTCAGCTGACGCCATGAAAAAACGCTTTCATTTTTATTTTGTAGTTTTTTAGACAATTTCCTTTTCTTTTTCATTGTTTTTTATTTTATTTTTGCTTATCATTGTGCTGTACAAGCTTTCTTAATGTTGGAATGTTCACTATCATTATAAACGTGGAAACGGTTAAGAATTGTCACGAAATTATGCATTTCTTACGAAACATAAACAATTTAAAGAAATTCTGTTCCCATTCACTGTTACACATATGAAGTTCCAACGTTAACAGGGACTACAATAGATTTAGAATCTATCAGTCAATCTTAATGCTGCTAAAGTTCTTCGAATATAATTTTCCGTATCTAAATTTACTCCTTCAAATATCATTAACTTTTCATTTAACCTTTCATTTAAATAATGAATTCTTAAGACACTGTTATGGCTGCTAAGTAAATTGTAAAAGTGGTACTTACATACAGCAGCGAGCATAAGTGGGTAAATAATGATGACTAAATATTTTAAATTCAATAAGAAATTGCAAATAGTTAAAAACTTTAGAATCGAATTTGTTCATTTATTCAGCTTTGCACGTTTTGGTTTTCTGTTTAGAAAGAGCCTTCACATAAGATTTTTTTGGATTCTTTTTACAAAATTTTTTTTCGTATTCAAGCTTTAGTGGCAAAGAAAACATTTGCAAATTTTTGTGAAATGCCTTTTAGCAGTTAGTGAACAAAATGAAGAAAAATTCAAGTGAAGTTGAAAACACATACATACATACATAATTGGCCATTACAACCCTTCTGTCAGAATTACGACCTAGCTTCTCACACCACTTATGTTGTGTGCGTTAATTTTATACATGAGTGGCGGGACCTACAGTTTAAAGTCGACTCCGAACGACAGATTTTTGAGAAGCTTTTTCATGGCAATTTTTACTCTCAGAGTCTTTGCCAGAAATTTGCTGAGAGGAAGTCGCCGAAGAAATATTTTTCGTTTTGATGTCTGACCTGGGATTCGAACCCGGGCCTTTTTGTCTAATAAGCCAACACACTACTCACTAGACCACGGCGACTGCGACTGTTGAAAACAACTTGCTGGAAATGTTGGCGCTTATTATATTATAACAGTACATTTAACCCAAAAGAAGAAGTATAAAGCAATCCAAATGTTTTGGAGATAGTCCAAGAATTCCAAATGATGACGGCATACTGCTACTAAAGCGATTTTTATGAAAATATGAAGTCAGAACTCCGAAAGCAGCAGTAAATGTTATAAAGAAGAGTGTAAGTGAATGCACTGTACAACACGCTTTGGGAGGAATCGATCTAATTTCAGCAGTTAAACAAAAATTTGAACCGAACAAAACTGGATAATTGCTTAAAATAACAATTAAACTGTATATGGATTATTTTTTTATTTAAATAAATAATATTCAAATATAAAATTCATATATTTTTATTATTAAGTAACCATGCAGCTTGCCTGTGTATGTCGAGTATAAAAATTCGAGTTAATTTTTTTTTGAATTATCTAAAAATCTTTGTATAAAATTATTGATCATAATTATTTTATGCAAGAAAGATACGAGATAAATTAAAATCACATATGAAATTGGTCGCTACAATCCTTCAGTCAGGATTACGACTGACTTATCTTGACACGACACTTATGTTGTGCGTGTTTATTTCACATATGAGTGGAGGACATAGCTGCCAGATTTGACGGTTTTGAGCTCCAAAAATTTACATCATTTTCTTTACTTTACTACATTAAAAGCCTCTTTTAGCTTTTTATTTGCTTTGCAGTTGTTACTGCTGGAAATACAGGCCAGTAATAACAAGGAGCAAAGTATTAAAGTTTTAAATTATTTACGAATAAAACAAACGAACTTTTTCTGTACCGTAGTGTGCGATCCACTGGCCAATTGACCATATACGGATGTGCTGGCAGAGAAAGACGAGTGTTAAGTAGAAATACATGATTTTCATAAACAAGCCATTATTTCGTTCGTGAAAACACAACGATGCTGCAATGAATCAATGGAGTTGGACACACTATCGAGATTAAACAGCTACTACAGCCTCCCCTGCTAACAGTCGAGTTTCCGATTCTCGGTCGGTTATAAATGGTATAAATAGTAAGATCAGATGAATTGAAGTGTTTATTGGACTGCCTTAAGAAACCAATGCAGTGAAAACTGTGTCAGTTCTAGCGAACATCACACTGAATTTTCATGCCTATAAAATCAAGACCTTCTGACCTTCCAATTTATTTATTTATTTTTCTACCCATTTTTTACGATTTCAATAAACTTCTTTGATGATTTTAAAAATTTTTTTTCTTAAATATTTGACGATAAATTTATCTGGCAGCAATGGTAGACAGTTTAAAGTCGTCTCCGAACGACAGACTTTTTTTTTTGAAAAACTTTTAATGACAATTTTAATCTCCTGAGAGGAAGCCGTTGAAGAAATATTTTTTCATATTTTCGTCTTTGATGCCTGACTTGTCGTTTGAACCGTGGTCTTACGTCTAATAACCTAACACACCACCTACTAGGCTGCAACTTTAGCTACAGTGATATTAGGTTAGGTTAGGTTAGAGGACGTGTACTTGTCAATTCTGACAAGTACAGTACTCGGTGGTCGAATTGACCCATTGTACTACGTCCTAGCTTCTCACACCACTTATGTTGTGTGCGTTAATTTTCGACTCCGAACGACACATTTTTTTGAGAAGCATTCCATGGCAATTTTTTACTCTCAGAGTTTTTGCCAGAAATCTGCTGAGAGGAAGTCACCGAAAAATTATTTTCAAATTTGCGTTTTGATGTCTGACATGGGATTCGAACTCGGGTCTTTCGTCTAATAAGCCAACACACTACCTACTAGACCACGGCGACCTCTACAGTGATATTAAAAAAATTGAAGAAACAGAACACTCAAGTTCTACATTTATTTCCAATATTATCTCCTACAATATTTTCTTGGTATAGCATACAAGTTCTGCATTTACTTTAAATATTATCTTCTGGTTGAATGTTTAAAGATAATTGTAATTACTCAAACGTAGAACCTAAACGTCTTTTGTAACAGGAATGGCTTTACGAATTTTAAAATCGTACAAAGTAGTTTCAAAAAAAGAACTTTTCAATATAATTGTTGTAAGAATTTTTTAAAAGCAGCTAAAATTACTTAAAGTACTTTTCGCGTTTGGATATGGTACAGTTACAGCTACTTTACCAGCCCTGATTTGTACACATTGAATTATAATGACGATATGCTATTATAATCAATTAATTTGTTTATAATAAAAAAAGGGTCTAAAAATTAAAAACTTTTTTAATGAGAAATAAAATGTGTCGCAGTTTTATTTTTTCTATTAAAAACTGAATTAAAATTTTTGTTGTATCTCAAATTTTACAGATTTTCTTAAGTTTTTTGCTTCTCCTGTAAAGTAACAAAAAATCGAGTTAGGCCTTTTTTATATTAAGCCATCGATATGTATATCGTTTTATTTTCTCGCCCGTTTTAATATCAATAACTTGAGCACTTATTCTTTTGCACTTCACTGCTACTGGATAGTTATTAAACGTTTGATCTCATATTTGCTTAAATCTTCTTACTCTCTATCGATAGACCATTAATGGGTAATAAGAATGCCTTTGAAATTATTTTCATTCATATTTTACACTCACTTGAGTTGCATTTCTTTCTATATATCAACGGTTCTATTAATATTTTAATTAACAGAAAATTAGAAATTATTCCTTTTTTTATTTTAACAAATTTAATATTTTATTCGCACTCACGTACTGTAGATGCAGTTAAACATTTTAATATTGATTCAGATGAATGCTCGAACCCAAAAATTATCTTTAATTTTATTATCGTGAATATGAAAAAAAACATTTTCATTTGTATTTAATATAGCAATTGCAAAATCAATCATAATTTCATTTATTAACTCTTTAAATCATTATCATCTGTATTGAAAATATTTATGGGGCAATGGTTATATACATATATACATATATATATATATATATACATATATACATATATATATATATACATATATACATACATATATATGTACTATATTTTCTTTATTGTTTTCTCCTAATATTGTAGATGTCATTTATCTATGTAAATGGTTGTATATTTTATACGTCTTGTAAATAATTAAAAATTCAGTTTATTTAATTTGTCTGTAGTTGAAGCAGTGATAATCACACATTGAATGTGATAATTTATGAAACTACAGCGATACTAATGTCAGTTTTATAATATTTTTTTATTTTTTATTTTTTTATTTGCGTATTGGAAATCAACACATACATACGCTATTAGGTTTCTCTAACGGATTCAGATCCATCACAGTTTCGAGAATTTTTCCACACAACAGACTACGAAGTGAAACAACATCAACCCCTCAGACTAAAAAAGAAAGTGTATGAATTTTATACTGCGCCAATAACAAAATTTTGGGCCGATTCGGTAAGTGTATCAAATTAAACTTAAAAAATTTATTAATTTTGTTTGATATTACAATACAATGCAATCGAAAATTATATTTTAACTAGCTACTACGCGGTGTGCTTCGCTAATAATTAAAAAATTTATTTATTTAATAATTAATTGCTAAAATTTAATATATACTTTTTTCTTAAATAAATAATTCTTATTCTAATGCCTTGGGATACACAATATGTTTTGTTTTTTTCTCTGCGGGTTTTCCTACTCGCGAACATGCGACCTAAAGCTTCTCACAAGGGATTTTCTAGATTAAGTTCACAAACTTGGAAGGACTGACCTTGAGCCTTATTAATCGTCATTGGAAATGTTAGGCGAATAGGAAATTGCAGGCGATTGAAATCGAATGGCATCTCCGATGTGGTAATAGGAATACGTGACAGCAATACATCAGCTTCCTTAAACTTTCCAGTTATAAGATAAGATCGCTCAGCATTTTTTTTTTACTGTTAGTCGAGTGCCATTACAAAGGATCGTGGAGGATTAATATTTCTAAGTAATATAATGGGAACACCGTGTTTTAACTATAAGTCATGTGGTGGAAAGCCTGGTAAATCTACATACATACATACATACATAATTGGCCATTACAACCCTTCAGTCAGGATTACGACCTAGCTTCTCACACCACTTATGTTGTGTGCGTTAATTAATACATGAGCGGCGGGACCTACAGTTTAAAGTCGACTCCGAACGACAGATTTTTGAGAAGCTTTTCATGGCAATTTTTACTCTCAGAGTCTTTGCCAGAAATCTGCTGAGAGGAAGTCGCCGAAGAAATATTTTTCGTTTTGATGTCTGACCTGGGATACGAACCCGGGCCTTTCGTTTAATAAGCCAACACACTACCTACTAGACCACGGCGACTTCTAAAATAAATCTAACGAATTTAAAAATTCGACTAGATAACTGACGACATCGATTAATAAGTTCTTAGATTCCCTTCGATCTTGTTGAGAATATTGTTGTTGATGGAATTAACGTTAATATCTTTGGATGCTAGTAGCTCACGTTCAGATAACCAATGGATATTTTTAAAATTTTACACGATATTAGGAAATATACAATTTGTTAATTCTTCTATTGATTGTGTCATTCTGCAAAAGTCTGATGGAAATTTTATATACTTTGTAATAGGATCCATTGGAATTCTTCCATTACCTAAATCAAGCAATTGTTTGGAAAAAGTTGAAGCTAAAGCTGAAGCATCACGTTGCAACTGTAAATACATATTAGTAGTTAGTTTTAGAATGTGAACATGTCGCCCAAAGGTATGATGATTTTAGACATGCATTTAGCTCATCAGCTGGCTTTGATCCCAAAAAATGGGATTTTAGCTGTTACAGTTTTTCAGATATACAGATTTTCGTATTTACTTTGTATTGGAGGTGCCATACCCACTATTGCTAGTGCGCCCATTTTTGTCCAGAATATTTGCATTGAAACTGTAGTTGCTTATACAAAATTTGAGGTATCTTGCTGCCATTGTTTTTCCAATATACCCATTTTGTTATTAGCTTACAATATCAGGTAATGTTGCATATGTGGGCGTGGCACCTCGCTCATTTGAAATATCGAAGCTATAGGAAGATACTATGAAAATTTCAAGAAAATCGGTTCAGCCGTTTAGCCGTCTATTACGTTCAAACATATATACATACAAACATACAAACAAACAGACATTCATTTTTATATATATAGATTCTACGATTATAATACCGATTCTCTGATAGGAATCGAACCCACAACATTCACACTAATACACTAGACCACCACCTATTAGAGTATTCACAAATAGGTATACTCGTGCTCTAAAAAAAGATGTCTTTATTAAAATTTGCAAATAAAAGATTATAATTATAAACGCTCGTTTTTCAGTACGTAAGCCTTATGTGATGCCTTTTAAGAGCTGCAGAAAATGAAAATACAAGTTAATTGATGAATTTCAAAGAATTTAAGAGTTTTTGGTTCACGATGGAACCAATGAACAGGACCTATTCTGGGAAGAAAATTGTGTTAAATTAATTTTGTAATAAAAAGATTGTTCACCACGGTCATTCATCAGTATAGCTCGATAGCACCCTTTTTCCGTAATGCAAACGTCCTGCGTATTTCAAAAGAAATGATCCCGTCAATACTCGAACTGTACCAGACAGTAAATTTTAAAGGTTGTATTAGAGATTGGCTGATGGCTGGAGATTGTCTTTTTACAAATATGAGTGTATTGTTTACTGATTGTCTTTTAACCAGAGATGGGTTTTATCATTAAACACGATTCTTCGATAAAAATCTACGATCAATTTCAAATAAATTCGATCAGTCTAAGTCCGAAGCAATCGATCGTCATTTGGCTGTAATTCTTGTACAAGTTTTAATTTTATAGGCACTTAAGTTCAGATCCCAGAGTAAAATTTTCCACATAGTCAAAGGACAAAGACTAATAATCGAAAGTGCCTTTGGTATAGTATAGTATTGTTCATGGTTTTACAGAGTGGATAGTAAAAAGAATGGGTATTCCTTGCTCACTAGGTATATTATACTGACCACAAAGTGAACAAAGTGTTCTGCGAACTTGTCGAGCAAAATATCGGATTCAAACAGTCAGAGAAAATTTTTTATAAAATGTTAGATATAAACGTATGCAATAATATCATGAAATGAGCCCGACTACTTTTTCTGATTATTTTACCAGCTTTATTTTTAAAATAAAAATCGTGTTTGTTAAAGAAGTTTTGTAATTAGCAGTCGTTGTAGTCTAGTAAGTAGAGTGTTGGCTTTTAGTCCTAAAACCCGGCATCAAAACCAAATATGAAAAATATTTCTTTGGCGACTGCCTCTCAGCAGATTTCTGGCAAAAACTCTGAGAGTAAATAAAATTACCGTGAAGAGTTTCTCAAAAGTCTGTCGTCCCACCACTCACGTATAAAAGTAACACACGCAACATGCGGGGTGTGAGAAGCTAGGTCGAAAACCTGACTGAATGGTTGTAACGGCCAATTATGTATGTAAAGATGTTTTGAACTCGATAATACCCCAATTGAGGCAGTAAGACTCTTAAGTTGTTAACCAAGCTGAATTTAAATATGGACTGTTAGAAATTGTTTGAACTACGATATCTCACGAAGTGGAAATATGCATTTTCTATATGAAAACCTCGAAGTATGTTTCTGTTCAATATTATTCAGTTTTCCATAAGTACACGCGTATGTCTCTATATTTGCTAGCATTTACATATCGACAATAAGATCTCGTCACATGTAGACAATTTGCTGCATGATGTTCAATTTTTCAAAGACTTTAAAATGATTTTATTGTGATGATAGTCAATGGATCTGTCTGTCAACATATTTGTTCTCCTACTCCTACTATAAGCACAATACAATACGGTAATGAACCTTTGAGACTTGTTTGTTATTTGCAATTCTGATCGTAAGTAATAGGCAGAGCGAAGGGTAATAGGAAATGTATTATAATGCGTAGTGGCGTGAAACCTTGCTCAGTTGATTTGATTCATTATTAAATTCTTTTGATTAATACATCGATTGCCGATGCTTTCATTCAAAGAATCGAATCTCACTAAAATATACAATACATCTCATACAACATACGTATATGTATGTACATATAAAATGTTATATTTCATTACGATTTTAAAAATATTTTTATTTTACTAGATGGCCTACATGTTTTTTCTTGTGATGTTTACGTTTACGGTTCTGGTTAAGATGGAACAGAAGCCACGTTGGCAGGAAATGTATTCAATAGCTTATATTGCAACATTGGGATTTGAAAAAATCCGCGAAATTATTTCCTCTGAACCTGTGGCTATAACGTAAGTTAAACTTGTATTATTAAAATTAAAAATTAATTTGTGTTTGGTTTGGGTTATTTTTATTTATTCTTCGTATCAGTCATAAATTCTCGGTTTGGGCTTGGAACATGTGGAATCCCTGTGATGGAGCGGCAATTATATTATTTTTTATAGGACTATCCTTACGTTTTCGTCCTAATACTATGGATATTGGAAGAGTTATTTATTGTGTAGACAGCATCTATTGGTACTTAAGGATATTAAATATTTTGGGTGTTAATAAATATCTGGGTAAGTTAAATTTATTTTTATATTCTTTTTTTTTGATATTCTTAGATCATTTTATATTAAAAAATTATAGGTCCGCTTGTAACAATGATGGGAAAAATGGTTAAAAATATGATTTATTTTGTCGTTCTCTTGGCTGTGGTATTGATGAGTTTCGGTGTTAGTCGTCAAGCAATATTATTTCCGAATATGGAACCCACCTGGCGTCTGATTCGTGAGGTAAGTTCTTAAAATCGTTTGATTCATTGAATTTAAATCCTAATTATTATCTATAATATTTCCATGTGTGCGTGTGTGTATATAAAACAAGTGTGTAATAAACATTAACAAATTCTAAATCAAATATTTCCTTTTAAAACTTACATATACATACATACATATGTACATATGTGTATGTAGGAATAAATCTAAAAATTTACATTTGTTTTCATATTTTGGCACAAATATTCTATAAATTATTTGGATCGTTTTGGAAATTATCTGTAAAATAATGTATTTAAATATGATCATTGTACATAATTATGTCATTCCATAATTATTAAATTATAACATAATCATGCATATTATGACGGAACAAGTAAATCCATATTTCAACCTAAAAATTCCAATTGTTTTAACAATTTATTGTTTTTACAAATTAGTATGTACCACATTAGTGTTAAGAAAAACAATTGCAATAGACAGAAAATGTTTTCCGTCTTTTATCAATATAAAATTGATCGTTATCTTATATCGCCGTTGTATCGTTGTATTCAGAGTATTGTTGGACGATTATATTTTTCAATATGTTTATAAAAGTTTTATTAGATTCGTGTGAATGCCAATAAACTATATACGAAATACACATACAGCATAGCATTGCGTGTTCACAAACAACCAAATGTATTCAATACAACATACGCGATTGAAAGTCGTGTGAGCTGCCAAATATAAATACAGTTACAATTTACTTTTCAAGATGTAAAAGTTAGAAATATTTATTATTTTTTGGATAGTCACCGCATTCCAATAAGTACAATTGGTCAATTCACACAAGCCGTTGTATTGTCGTGTTGAGTGTATTGTTGGACGATTATACAACAGAGTATGCTTGTTGTTTCATGTACAAATCTGATACACATTTGAAATACGAAAATAAAATACAACAAAGCTTTGAACGTTCACAAACAATTAAGTGTATTCAATACAACATACACTATACAACGCCGTGTGAATTGCCCAAATAAGTACGGATAATATTGTAAACCTATTTGTTTTTGGATTGCAAAATTTTTAGCTTTTATTTGATTAAAATAAAAATTAACCACATATGTACGTATATGCCAAATGCGTTACACTCACATTTTCAGAGACATTTTAGAAGGTATTGCAAATGCAATTAACCCAGATATGCCCAATGACCTTTATATAGTACACCAGTGCATTCTTGTTTACATGATACGTCACGTTTATCAAAGTACCGTTTTTTTGTTGACTTACTCAGTGCTCATCAATACCTCGTGGGAGATTATGTGATCGCATTATTTAGTTATTGAAATACTGAATATAAATAAAATATAATAAATAATGAATAAAAATAAAATAGAAATTTTAAAATTATAAAGCAATTTAAGAAATGTGGAGGCAATGTTGTATATTATATAAAATATATATATGGTATACTATACACTACTTATGCATTTCCATTTTAAAGTTTTCTTTGTACACAGTGGCTTTTTTCGATAAATTAAATCTTAAGCCATTTCAGATAAATGTCACGGCTTTTGCGAGCCTTCTTCTTTTCTGCATTAAAGACAATCACAACAGTTAAAAAAGTCTTCGGGGGAATTTCTACTTGTCTTCATGGCGTTACATATCCTTCAACTTACTTACATTTCTATTCTTCTTCGAATATATTAAAAAACTCTTGTCGGATTTCTAAAACTTAAAACATTTCTTTGATGACTAATAAAGTCCTTTTATCAATAAATTCCAGCATACTTTTAATACAAAAAGGAAAAATTTCTCGTGTTAGCTCCTAACATAATGACTCTTTAAATCTTTACTTGACCAATTCATTTTCCATATCGCTTCTTGCATTTCGTTGTAAAGTTCGGTTGGATGCCCCAAATGTAAACGTTTTTGATGTCAAGAGGAACAGTCTCTATAGTTTCCTCATATCTTCTGCTTTTTGGGAAGGTAATGCGTTACACTATACATACATAATTAGCCAACTTATGATACCCCACGATTTCTTAACTTGTGTTTTTTACAGATATTTCCTTATTTAAAAAAAAAAGAAGTACTGAATTAAATCCTTACCAATTATTTTAATATTTAACTTGAGGACTTTAATATAATAATCCAATTTAAAAAAGCTTATGTTTTAACACCAACCGAAAAATATCGATCACTCTCATAATTGAAATTTTTCGGCTGACTCCAATAGTGACTATTAAGAACCGTTCAACTTGTTTCCCTTATTCTTAAATTGTTAGTTTACAAAAAAGCTAAAATGGCACATTTCAGATTAACAATTATTTGCTTCTTTTATTGAGTATTTGAGTAAAATGACAAACACTTTCCGGTTGTGTCAAGGAAGAAATTAATAAATTTTTAGATTAATTTGTTTTGCATTCTTAGGTTTAGGTTAGAGGACGTGTACTTGCCATTGCGGCAAGTACAATAGTCGGAGATCAAACCCATTGTAATACGTCTTTAAGGAGAGAGAGTAAGGATAATAAAGGAGATAGGGAAAAATAGAGATGGTAGGAAAGTTAGGATGAATTCCTTAACTATATCCGCAAAAACAATATTTTTAAACCATGCCAGGGAAAAAATTTGTATTCTTTTACATCAGTGTAGGTATATTATAAATATGTGTAAGTCTAAACGCCTTTTCAATACTGTAAGTTAGAAAATTAAAAAATTACACTGTGCGACAGTGAAAATACAGCCAAGTAACTACATAGTCCATGTTGTTCAACTAGTTGAGCAGGACTTAAAAATATATTTTTGTTTTATTTTTCTCGAACCCTCCAAACTTGTGTTATTTGACAAAAACTGTTTTTTCTGACTTTACGAATAAAGTTCTGAATTACATTTCTGACTTGATTTCCAAAATTTATTATTCGGCTTAATATTCTATGATATTTGATCAGGTAAACTTGGAAAATTCGAATTTTTTATTTTTTCAAGTTTATCCATTCATAGTAGCAAACTTTATTAAAAAGTATAAAATAAGTGATAAATTCATAGTCTATTCTCTTATGAGATTGAGTCATAATTTGATAAAATTTTACAAAAATTACAGTAGTTATTATATAAATAGTATAACAGTCGTGTTATATTTTATATATACAGTCAAACTCGGATATAACGAACACCGTAGGACCAGAAAAAATAGTTCGTTATGGGCAAAGTTCGTAATAAACGGAGTGAAGTCATAGAAGAAAATATAAAATACAAATACTTTTTTTCATTTATTAAAAATAAAAAGTAAAAATTCCAAAAATATGTGTTAATTCTTTTTATTTAGCAGCTGATTAAAGATACCGAGTGATAATTTAATGCTGCCAAATTAAATACAAGTAAAGACTATTGCCACACTTCAAAGTTATTTCTGAAGGCTCGTTATAAAGAAGTTAAAATGTATGAAATTTAATTACTGGGACAATTTAAAGTAGTTCCTTTTAACGGAGAATTCGTTACAAATTAGTTCGTAATAAACGAAGTTTTTTGTATAAAAATTGTTATTAAAACGTTGGGACTTGAAAATAAGTACGTAATAACTAAGAATTCATTATAACCGAGTTCGTTATAAACTAGTTTGACTGTACACTGAACGCCATAACTGAGTCAACACCTACTATAATTTTAAATTTTCTATTATAAAAAAATATTCTTGTACCACAAGAATAACTTAGTTTTTTGTTTTTGTTCAAACATTTTATTAGTAATAAATAAACGTTTATTATTTATTTATTCGACTATTCTCATTTACTTGTTTCGCTATACTAAGAAAATGAATTATTTCAGTGGTGTATACTCACTTTTCATCACTTTTCACTTACTCATCAAATTAGCTTTTAGTTCATAAATTTTTAGAATTTTTGATGGATCTTCATTGTTTATCATAAAATGTGTCAATTTCACATTCGTACGACTTCCAAAAGTCGGCTAATAATTGATTTTTTTTGCAAATATTATTATTTCTCTTTGCGCAAACATTGGCGGCTGCTCAAACGTGAAATTAATACATTTTGTGTTCCATTAAAAATTCTAAAAATTTATGAACTAAAAGTTCATTTGATGTGATGACATATATAAAAAATATAACACGACTATTATACTATTTATGTAATAACTACAGTAATTTTAATCCAATTTGATCAAGCGAAGTGTTAACTTCTGCACAAGATAATGTACTTTCAGAATGTCACCGCTAATTTCATACTTTTTAAGTAAAGTTTACTACTATGAAAAATTCGCATTTTCGAAGTTTACCTCATCAGGACTCATAGCATATAAACTCAAATAATAGACATATGTATACCATTTTAAGGGTCCATCCCTTCCCTTGCCAACAAGATTTAAGTTTTGGAAATGTGGTTTGATTATTAAAAAAGTTTGGAGGGTTCGAGAAATATAAAAAAAATATTTTTGAGATCTACTCACCAAAACTCACAACCTACACTATGTCATTAGCATAGCATTATTAAAACTAAACATGCAACATCAAAAAACACAATAACTTTCTAATGAACACTAACTTATAACAGCCATAAGACTTTAGATTAACTTGCTTGAAAAAGATTTATGTTTACGATTTGTTTTTAAATATTAATATGACTATGATGAACAATTAAAATAAGTAATTGAGTACATACACATCATCACGAAAGGGTTAAATATATATGTCGAAAGGCATTTATACAATTTATAGTTATTATTTAACACAAACTAAAACTAAATAAAATCATTTAAATGATTACAATAATTAATTAATATCACAATTGTATATTTGATTATTAATATTGCAATCGCATTTTTGTCTTTTGAATTTCTCTTTCTATTTTGTATATTTTCTCATTTCAAATATTTTCAAATACATTTGAATCCTTCTAATTTGACTGGATATTTTCATGGTTGTGCCCATCGTTATTCGTTTCGAATTCTGTATTGAACAAATAAAATGAAAATAATTTGAACGGGAAATTCAAAAAATTTATTTCAACACACACGCACACACATATTAAATTGTGTACATATGAATTAGGTTATTGCCGGTTCCATAGTCGCACCAGGATTTTTGGGTGCTTTAAGACACAATAGCCCATCGCACGGTTCACGTGATTCTACCGGTGGCATTAGCGGTTACATGTCATCTCATCATCGTGTCCACTCAACTACGTCACATCAAATGCCGACGGTTTCATCTTCAGCACCACCGCATCATGCCACAACATCAGGACAAATATTGCAAAGATCTGAGCTCTTTAATGTTTTAAGTGGCAATGTGACCAATAATGTAAACGAGCTGCAATACACAAATAATTTCTAGTTTGAGTTAAACAATAAAATTATAAAAACAAAAAAAAAAATGTGAAATATTTGATGTTGTACAAGCATCTTGATACCTCTTAATTTTGCTCCTTATTTATAGCCTTCTATTACTTCCTGTGACTGTCCCTTCAGTTTCTCTTTTTTTTTTTCTTAATATATATTAAATTAATTCTACTATATGGATGGTATATTATAGACATTTTTGTTTGCCCAGCCATTCTTCAATAATTTGCCTAACTCACTCACTAACTCTTTTATAATAATTTGCCTCTTTATTTAAGGAAAATTTTAAATACGAAATAAAATAAATGTTTCATCCTTATTATTTAATTTATTTTAATGCATGTCTATTAAAACGATGATAATTTGTAAATAGATGTGAACCTATGTGTATGTACTCTCTTATTTAAAAGTTTATAAAGTGATGCTTTTAGTGAAAAAAAAAAAATAAATAATCTCTTGAAAATCCTTACCCTCGACTACATTTAAACTCAATTAAATTTAATTTATTTTTGCCTATCTTTTCAAAGATTCTTATGATTTAAATTCAATCAATTTATTCAATTGAACTTTTGCCGTATGGATTGAAACTGTTGTTTAAGACCACGTTCTATTTTATTTTAAACCAAAACTAGAATTTATTCGATGTGGGGCCACTATTCATACCCCAGATCAGACATTTCCAAATAAAAGCATATTTTGGCCAAAAATTCTGAGAGTAATTAAGACTGCTATAAAAAGCTTCTAGAAATCTGTCGGTCGGTGTCGATTTTAAACTAGAGTTTCCGCCGCTTATGAAAAAAATTAACACACACAACATAAGTGCTGCAAGGTCGTAATCCTGACTGAAGGGTTGTTATAACTCCTTATGTATGTATCTTATCAATATGCCATATCTAGCAGAAGCACACATTTAGATATAGATATAGGGTGTCCAAAATGATATCGTGCAGTGGCTTTATTTTGCGATATTTCAATATACATTCGATTACTGTTGTGTTGAATAAAATAGAGTATGTAGTTCCAGATAAAGTTCACTAGGGTTCAGAATTTTAATACATAAAATATATAAATAGTTCTTTACAGATCAGCTGCGATTTTCAGCCACTGCAGTCTCAGCTTAATAGGTGATATAATTCCTGGATTTATGCCAAACTGAATAAATCACAATGAAATATGTGTAAATATCAGACATGCTGCAATTTTTGCATTAAAATAGAGAAATTTTCCAATTTTCGATATCATTTGTGAAAATGAAATAGAAAACATAGTAAATATATTTAATCACTGGTGAATTATTTTTTGCTTTAAACTGATTATAATTTTTTTTTCGAGGCCGAACAACAATTTAAGACATAAAATTAAAAAAAAGACTTGACCTTTCTCACATTTAGTGTCGGGCTTGAAATGTGATTTTAAGATTCCAGCAATTTTTGTGAAATTATTATATTATGTTTATTAAGTATAGCACACTCGTGGTCTTGATAAGATCTCTGTTTAGGGCGATCATTGAATACTCCCATTTACAGTACAACTTTAGAATATTTTATTGATTTGAGTTCCTTAAGTTATTTCTTAAACACAATAATTTTAAGGTTTGAACTATTCTATCAAATTATAAATCTATTTCTATGGATTCATGCAGTTTAATTTAATTTAATTTAAATTTTATTTATATACTCGTACATATTATATTTCAGCTTATTTGAATCCTAAACAGTGTACCATAAAAATGTAAAAATTATTTTATAAATTTACATAAGATGCGAATAATTGTTAAATTTATTAATACTGTATTAATAAAATAATAATTATAAAGAAATTAATTTACAATAAAAATAAATGAAATGAAAGTGAATTGAAATAAACGTATTTATAATGCCTGTCAACTAAACGAACTCTGTGTATTTGATGTTGTATCCTAATGTATGTGCTACAAGTTTTAAATATAAGAGAATATTTACAAATAAATCGTATTGAAAATTGAAATTTAAATATTTATTTTCAGGTTACTTATCAGCCCTATTTCATGTTGTATGGTGAAGTGTTTGCCGATGATATTGACCCTCCTTGCGGAGAAAATCCAAGTCAACCCGCCTGTGTTACAGGTTAGTAAAAATTCACAATAGGTATTATATTGCGTACATTTACTCAATAATACGTTATTGAAAAAGAATTCAAAAAATAATAAAAACACAATTAATGGTAAAATACCGAAAGTAAAGTAAAGAACATGCAAAGAAAAGTTCGATTTAAAATAAAAACAAAAGTAATAATGCCTACAAATCTTGTAAAAGAACACTTTTTTACAATTTCTTAAGAAATTAAAAAGAATTTAAAAATTTTTTTAATTCAATCGAAACTTTGGAGGGACAACATTAAAGACATCAAATTTATCAAACAATTTTTTAAAACCTTTAATAAGAAAAATTCACTTTCGTAGAAAATACAGTAAAAGGTTTAAAAAAGTTTTGGTGTACGTTGTTATTATAGAAGGTAGTGGATATAGAAAAATAAATGTATAAAAGATTCTCTCCTCTTAAACAATTAATTTAAAGAATATATTCGAATATTCTTTTTTACCACTGAATATGTGTTGATATTAACGTGGATGATAAATATCAATAATAAGTAACAAATATTTTAACGTTTTATATTGCTCCAGTACCAAAATGCACAAAAAACAGACAAAACACTTTGAACACGTCCAATTTCACAATTGATTGACTGCTCACCAAGTTTACGAATTCTATAACCAAATTAAGAAAGAATTATAGTAAAATGCAGACATAGATAGGAATATTGATGTTTTACACATAAATTAAATTTTTTTTATGAGCGATATATCGGCGATACATCGACTTTTAATAACGATACATCGGCTTATGCTGATGGCTAAAGAAAAAACAGTTAGTTAACTCAATAAATACTTTCGAGAATATATAGGTTTTCACTCTTCTACAACCTCCAATAATGACAGATATGAAGATGACGAAAATGATTTACAATCTCATATTTTGTAATACCGCAAGCTGTTAACCCATAAAAATATGAAGCAAAAATCATCCTCTACTAAAGACATCATTAGCGAAACGGAAGTACAAAAGTACCTATCAACACCAATAAAAAAGGACGCAATCGTTATTTGGGAGGACATTAAAAGTTTGTTTGGGAATTGCACTTTAATATCTCCCAATTGTTGCTACTACTGTACCAAGCGAGTACTTGTTTTCGGAAGCTGGTGCAATAATAACACAAGAAAGAAATAGAATTTTGGGAACTAGCTCTCAAAGCTATCTCAAAATTACTTAAACTCAATAAAAATTATTTCATCTTTTACAAAATTTATAAATTAATTAATTATTTGTTCAACCAATTAATAACTATGGAAATATATGTATGTATGTACGTATACAACTTGTTTTTTAGCCTTTATGAGGCTGTCTTGTTTTACTTTTTATGATCAATGAAAAATTAATTATGAAATAATTTTTGTCAAAAAACTGAGTTTTTATTTTAAATAATATTGTTTTTAGCATTTATTTATATGAAAATAAAACATCGAAAAACGTCGATGTATCGAGATTTTATCACCGATGTTTTTTTTCAATACATCGTTATTGCCAACATCGATGATTTTCTTAACGATGTTGTCTCCCTAGTTCTAGAACGTAAACGTCATTCATCATTAAAACATAGTTTTGTAGTATATTCAATTGTCTTCAATACTTTCGATCCCAAAAAATTACATCAATTTAAAATGCAATTTTAAATGCATTTTAGCCACGTTATTCCGAAGTCGTTGATTTATAGGTTTAATTTATTCTCGTTTTAAAATACATAAGATGAAATGTAATTTCAGTGGGAAATAAATCTATAGAACTACTGATAGACAAAAATATTCGACATCATTGATCTCAATACATATAGATATTTGATTAGAGTAAACTATGTATGTATTAGGGTTGAAAATCGGGAAATCCGGAATTCCGAAATCCTGGGATTTTCGAAATTCTCAAATCCCGAATGCCAGGATTTTTAAAAACTTATCCCGGGATTTTCGGACTGTGAATACATATGTATTTTGACCCTTCAAAAGGTCGTGAAAAAAATTCTATAGCACTCTACTTCGATAATAGCATATAAAACGAATTAATAGGGTAACTGATTTAGATAGTCAACTGTCCAAGGAGGTGGTAAAGGTGAATATTTACAAGCTCCATATAGCTACCTTGGAACTTTTTTTACTAACAAATGTTGATTGCGAGAAGTGTTTTTCAACGCCAGCCTATGTTGACAACAAAATTCGTTCAAGTCTATCAGATCACATGTTAGATGTTTTAATATTTTTTTTGGAATCCAAATAATTTTCTTAAAACTAATACATTTGCATATGTATAAATAATTTTTATTTTTGTTAATTTACGCTTTTATGTTACTTTTTGTCTTGCTGTTTTAATATTTTATTTTTAACTAGCAAACCCGGCGAACTTCGTTTCACCACCAGATGGCTTCGTTTTATGTAACATTTCGTTTGATGATTAAAAGATGAAAAAAAAATTTTTTTGTTTTATATATGAAAAGGAAAAATTTTATTTCATTTCACAACAGTAATGAATTCATTTCGATTACAAAAATGAAGTGTTATTTAGTTGAACTTTTGTAAGTAAATGAAAGTGAATCCAAAGTAACTACTGAATCGAAGCGTTATACGTGTCCGCAAATTATCCGTTTCATTGAAGTGATCTTTGATAAACCAAATTTTTTGTTTTTTGGCCTGACGTTAACACAAGCAAAGCGGATGGTTTCCCAACCATGTGAAAAACAATGATTTTCTAAATTTATCCCGCAAACACTAAGCGATTGGCCTTGCGACTTGTTAATTGTCATTGCGAGCGCAAGGCGAACTGGAAATTGCAATCGTTTGAAATCAAACGGAAGATCAGTCGGAATCATTGGTATTCGAGGAATACATACACTTTCACCTGCGTACTTTCCGTTAATAATGGTTGCCTCAATCAAATTCGGCATAAGTCTTCTTACCGAAAGTCGAGTACTGTTACAAAGTCGCGGTGGATTCAAATTACGCAATATCATAATAACTGTACTAACTTTGAGTTGCAAGTTATGTGGTGGAAATACTGGTAACTCCAGAGAGTTCAAAAACTCCATTGGATGATTTACTACATCATCGGGATTCCTTATGGCATCAACGGATTTGTATGTCACCAAATCGCCAGCAATTTTTGATTGAATGGTGAAATTCAGTGCGTGTACATTATTCTTAGCGGTAAGAATTGCTCGTTGACTGGTTCCTCTGGTGTTGGCACCATTGAACCATGCAAATGATATATTTCTCCTTGTATCTGTAATTGCAAACAATCATTTGTTGAAGAATACGGTGTAACTTCTGATCGTGTGATGGTGTAGTGTGTGGTGTATATGTCATTGTTATGTGTTGCAATTCATTGTGTTGGTGTGAGTGATGGGTTATGTGTGTTGTATCTTTTACCTTGCACGCCAGCATGAAGCCGCTTTCTCGAATAATATTAGCTCCAAAGGAAGTCATGCGAAAGCAGTTATTGTATTCAACGATGTGTTAAAGAAAATGGCTGGAATCGGGATTACTTCCATCGAACAATGGTTTCAGTGGCTGTCGTGGTGTAAGTAATGGATTCAGTTTGATTTTTCAACTTGCACAACACAATCCAGCCGTTTCTCTTTTGAACTCTAACGCATTGCAATATCGGCATATAGTCGTCATTGGTCCAATATCTAAATTTTCATCATCACTGTAGTTCGCAGTGGGATCATATTGGAATGGCAAACGATTGTATGATGCCAATGATTTTCGTGTGCTCACGAGTTGTCTCAATCGGGCATTTTCTCTTATTATATTTTGTCTTTCTTCGCTTAAGTTCTGTGAATACACTTGTTGCTGGCTTGCATGTCTTGTGCGGCGGCCGATGTTCGTACGTCGTCCTCAAGGCATTTTGGACTATGGACAGAGTAGTGAATTTAACCTCGAATTCACGATTCACATAATTTATACAGTTCAACTTTCCACTTTAAGACAAATGCCTGCTGTTAAAATTGAATAAAAATTTGCACAATACACGTGATTGGTTTGATGGTTTCCAATTGAAATGTTAGGAAACGAATAACTTATTTTTTTTTTACTTTTTTTTCACAATTTCACAGTGAACACAGTACCGGTTTGTCACATGAAACTGAGCAGAGAACAATGAGTAGCTGTCAAACAATGTATCACGCGCCGGCGCTATCTATAAAGTATTGGTTTGTAGTACATGCTATGTATCAGAGATGGCGCTGTATGTGAAAAAAATTTTTCCCGCTTTTCTGTTGAAATTTTTCCTGAATTTTCTTTGCTATAACCTCACGGAGCCCGAAACCTTTACAACGAATGCAAAACCGTGGAAGCATAATTGAAATACAAATGGTTTTTTTAACAAAATATTTGTATTATTAAGAGAAAACCGCGATTACTCCCGTGATTTTTGTTCCCGAATTATAGTTAACAACGCTGGTTAGGAGCCGAGGTTAAACTATAAGTTTCGTCCCTCGTGGGCAAAATGAACACGCACAACGTGAGTGGTGCCAGAATGCAAGTCGTAATCCCAACTAAAGTGTTGAAATGACGAATTAAGAAAGTTAATTAAAGCCGCCACTTAGAACATTTTAAGGATGTATAAGTAGATTCGATATTCCCCTTTCAGAGTTGTTTTCTAACATATGACCATAACAATTATATTTAGTTGTCCCATGGCTTTAGTAGCCGTAGTATATCAAGGAGGTTGCGGCTTTTTTTTTTTTTTTTTTTTTGATTAAATAAAGAGTGTAGCGCAGTTTCCGAAGATTTATCCTTGTTGTATACAAGTTCAGTTATAGGAACAGTACCTGGAACAGGCTTGAACTTCGTCTATCGGCTTGACCTAGTAGCGGCACTGATAGTAAGCAGCTTAGCGCAGCCGCCTAAAATATTTTCTAACAAGATTTTGTGAAACTAATTAATGGTTTTCAGTTTCTCTGCACTTTTGTCTTTATAAAATATTTGACTTCTTATTTCACCTTATCTGAACCCATTATCAAATAATTGCTTTTATTAAATATAAAAATTTTATTAAAATTTATTTACTGTTTAATTATGTTATTAAAATAAATAAAATAATAATCGAATTAATTACAAGAGTCAATATTTTCATTATATTTTGGACAAAAGTTATTATAAATATCAAGGATATCTTTTCATTTTATTACAGGTCACTGGGTTACACCGATCACAATGTCAATGTATTTGTTGATTGCAAATATTTTATTAATTAATTTATTAATTGCGGTTTTCAATAACATATTCAATGAAGTCAATTCGGTTTCACATCAGGTAAGATTTTAATACATCATAACGAAAAACTTATTTCTACTGCGGCACCATACATTTAATTTAGAAAATTCACAATCTTTCTTTTATGAATAATATGGCATAATTAACCCTTCTGCACTCCTTGAATCAATTTAACACAATTTTGATTTTCAAACGCATAATTTTTCCCTTTAATTCTAAGATATGATGGTGACACATTAATTTATCCATCTCAAGCACTAAAACTATGCTTTTAAAGGAAAACAATAAAATATAAATTGTGCCATCCTCCTCCACATTTCAAAACACGATTTTGGGTCAATATGACCCAACATACGATATTACACGTTTACCATTCAGAATCGTCGATTAATAATTATTTCAGTCAAATAATCAATCAAATCACTCTTAGCAATACTTTTTCATTCAAAATTTTGTTATACTCAAAGTAAGGATTTGCAGAATTTCGCAAAGGTACCTCGTGAAATTTGTTTTATGACTATACATATGCTAACGCATTGACACTTGAACCGTGTACACAAAAGAGTTCATCCAAATTGCAAATTAGTTGAGAGAGTGGTTCTAACATTATTAGACCCTCTTCCAAAGGGATGCACACTTATATGTGATAATTTTTTTACTACATACGATCTTACCATTGATCTTTCTCGGAATATTACATTAGTTGACACTGTCCGTAAAAATAAAACTTTTTTGTTATCAAAAATTCTGAAAAAAAGCCTGTATTTCCCTCTGATTCTTTGTTTTCGTATGATATAACTACTAGTATAGCAACAACCGATGTAAGAGATGAGGAAAAAAAAACCTAAAATAATGTATCATTACAACCAAACGAAAGCTGGAGTTGTAAGCGCATGACTAAGCGTTGCGTTAGTTTCAAATATGATGATAGATGTATTAGCATATAATTCCTTCGACATATGGTCTGCTGCTAATCCTGTCTGGAATTTCAATAAAATATTCAGACGCAGGCTTTATTTAGTAGAACTTGCAATCAGCTAATAAACGAGCATTTTTTACAAAGAAAAATTTTGCTACATGGATCATCAGCAAGAAATTTTGTCAAAAATATTCGAGAAAAAATGATCTCATAAGTGTCTCGCAATGATCTAAGCCAAATACAAATACACTATTATCCAGAAAATTACCAAATAAACGACAGAGGTGTGTCTTTTATTAACATGCAACGGATTCAAATAAGCATTCCACTAAATGTGATTCTTGTAAAAAATTTATTTGCAAAGTGCACATGGCCACATTGAGTATAAATTACCACAAAAATTCTTAAATTGTTATACATTAGTATTAAAAATATAATTATTATCAATAATTGCTCAGAAGTCGCCGTAGTTTAGTATATAGTGTGTTGGTTTATTGGACTTAAGGCCCGATTTCAAATCCTAGACATCAACACAAAAATATTAAAAAATATTTCTTCGACGACTTCCTCTCAGCAGATTTCTGACAAAATTACTAAGAGCAAATAAAATTGCCATGAAAAGTTTCTCAAAAATTTGTCATTCAGTGTCGACTTTAAAGCAGTAGATCCGCCACTCACGTATAAAATTAATGCACACGACATAAGTGGTGAATGAAGCTCGGTCGTAATCCTGACCAAAGGATGGTTGTAATAACCATATATGTATGTAGAAATTGCTCAGGAGGGGTTTATTTATTTTAGTTATCATTACTTTTTATTATACTAAAACAAATGAATATATTATATTATATATTAAATATGAGATTTTGTTTACATTTTAATGTTGGGTCCTATTGACGCAAATTATCTTAGGAAGGGCGCATATCCAAGGGATGCAGGAGGGTTAAAAATCAGTCTTGAAGTCCAATTGTTCTGGACGAATATTTTTTTTCGCAGCATAAAGACGTTAATTGTCTGCAAAAGAATTCTTAAACAGGATCTTTAAATTTTTGAATTAAACTCAGTCAACGAACTCAAAACAATTTATTCGTTGGAGTCCAAGACAAACTTTAAATTCATTTCAATTCATGACTGCAGGCTTAATCATTTAATTTTATTTCCATTGCACTGTGTTCATGGAATCGAAAAATAAGACTAATGTTGTGTATGCAAAACATTGCATAATTAATACGTAATTAAATAATTTTATTGGACGTGTGGGGTCACGTTTTGATGCTTAAATAGTGTGGATTAACATTTAAAATTAATTAAATCTACAACAAATCCCCTTAAATAATTCACTTTCATACGCAAATTAAATATCTTTACGTCAATACTGGAATGTTAATTTATATAAAAAACTACCTGACCCGACGAACTTCGTCCCGCCCAAAATTAATTTTTTTATTGCCCAAAACAGGACATGTTATACATGTACATCAGTAGTTATAAACCACCGAATTAGCCGACTTAAGTATCTTTTAAAGAGGGGGATTTACCACGCCCATTTTTTTCTGAGTTTGTCGATATCGACTCTACAAACTTACCCATTAAAATGCATTCGTCTGCGATCACTTTCTCCCTAAATAATAAATTTTAAAGGTTTGCCACGCCTACTTTCTGCTATATCGAATTCATCAAATCAAACCATCTAAACTAATAAGCTTTCGAACAAAAAAGAATGGTTAAAATCGGTTCAGTAGTTTATGAGTTATAGGTATCAGTTGAAGGGTGGGGGTTGTCACGCCAATTTATGGTGGGGTTCTCGATATCAACTTTAGAACTTACCCACCAAATTTTATTCGTCTACGATCAATATGTATCTAAATATTCAGTTTCAATGATTTGCCACGCCCTCTTAACATTTAAGGATATGAAAAATAGATGTTGTCCATTGTTGGACGTCAGGATATGCACCCAAAATTTCCAAAACGGAGGAGTTTAACCACTAACTCTGTGACACGAGAATTTTATATATTAGATATAAACATGTTCACATATTATGTCTGTTCGAAGTATATTACCGTGAATATTTGGGGCCCCTTTTCTGAAAAGTTTTGCCTTGGCTTATGCGGGTGCAATCTCTCATCGCCTTTTACTAACACTTTTTGTGTTGCTGCAATAAAATATAATTAAAGTTTATAGTTTTCGAGAGAAAACTATGAGAAACATAGAAAAAGTTTCATTTTACCATAATTTACCCAATGTCCTAGTCCATACAAATTTTTTTTGATTTCTTTAATTTTTTCTTTTGTTTCTTTGGTTCGCATAAGGACCATACATATGTATGTATGTGAAAATGTTTACAGTTATAAGTATTTTTCCTGGACTAATCTGGATGTATTAACTTTTATTTTGTCATTTCTGTAGGTATGGATGTTCCAACGCTTCACAGTGGTCATGGAATATCAACAGAAACCTGTACTGCCGCCTCCGTTTATAGCGTTTTGCCATTTTTATTCGCTGCTCAAGTACTGCATACGTAAAGCCAAAGGTGAGAGAGGAATGGGAAAGTTAAATTTTATTCCCTGTGAGTTTTTATTTATAAGCTCGTAAATATATTTTAACCAATAATGTTGTTCTATTCACTTTTATTATATTCTTACTCGAATTGATTCAATTTTATTATTCTTATTCTTCTTTTATTTTTTTTTTTTTTTTGTATTATTATTATTGTACACAAACACATCGATATACATAATATATATGTATATATGTATATACATGTGGATATGTATATATATTTTTTTTCTGGTTTTGTTGTTTTCTACACACACACTCTCACATCTAAATTGTTAATTGATTTCTGATAAATTATTTTTAAAATTTGTTTAAAAATCAATTTGTCAAAAATCTAATTTTAAAAATAAATCTGTGTGTGTGTATGTGAAATCGGAAATTGCAATATTGTTTGTTATGTACATATTTTGAAATCGCTCATACAACAACAACAACAACGAAAATAATTAAATTATGTTTACGCTTCGATCATTTACTTAATGGTTCATAATTAACTGTTTAATCAAACTAATAACGCTTTTGTACTACCATTTGCCATATTAAATTTTTTTTTTATTCATAACAAATTATTCATTTAAATTTTCATTAAATAAAATGTTTAATTAAATTTAATTAAATCTGCTGTTTTTTTGTGTTGTTCGATCCTACAATTATTGTGTCCTAATGTATTTCATATTTTTTAATGTTTGTGCGTATGTATGCACCATAATTTTTGTGTTCCGATTTTTGGAACAATTTTTTTGTTTTTTTTTTTTAATTCAATTTCGATTTAAAATTTTTTTTTATCATTGTGGACGATATGGATTTGAATCGTTTGTAAATATGCTACAACACCGAACATTACTATTCTGTATTTGCATATCTTTTATAACAATTAACATTAATTTATATTGAATCAAATAAATGCTCAGGATTGGAAGTGCAACGGGACAATGGTTTAAAGCTATTCTTGGAAAAGGACGATCTGGAACGATTGTACGATTTTGAAGAGGAGTGTGTCGAAGGTTTTTTCCATGAACAGGAAATCATACTTAATCAGTCGACTGAGGAACGGGTAAAGAATACCACTGAACGCGTTGAGACCATGGCCCAAAAAATCGAAGACATTAATCAAAAAGAGAATTTACAAACTGCTACCGTACAGGTAAATAATATACATACATCATTAAGAGATTTAAACTTTTAATTATTTTATTTTCCTATTCATTCTAACTTCTTTAGAAATTCAATACATATTTATTTTACACATATTATTTATAACCCAGCCAGCAATTTTGAAAATGTTTAAACAAATTCGAGTCTTTTTTGATTCTTCTGCGCGATTAAAAAGCACGAATAGGCGCTCATTTTCTGGTCATAAAAGACTCTTTCGTCGGGAGAAAAAAGTGACTACGAGCGACTCTTTGTAAAAAGTCACTTGTGAGTCATTTTCTATATTATTTTAGAGTAATTTTCGACTCTTTTTCTAGTAGCTTCATAATCATTTTCGAATCACTTTCTGATCATTTAATAGTTTTATTTACCTTCGTATATGATTCTTTATCGAGTCGTCTTTCAGTCATCGTTTAATCGCATACGAGTCTTTTATGAATCCTTTTTTTTTTTTTTGTCATTTATGAGTCATGTTCGCATTAATTTGGAATCGTTTTTATGTTATTTATGATTAAAATTTGAGTTTATTTATTATTCGTACTTATAATTATATTTTACTCTCTTCAAATGCTTTTATTAGGCTTACTGAGTCCTACGTTTACAAAAATCACGTTCTTATGAACGTTAAGTATCAAAGAAAGAATATTAAGTTTGTATTCGTGGTGTATTCACATCAGACATCAAAATTTGTTTAACGAAATTATGTTTTTCGTTAAAAAACAAAGAAAAATTTTCAATTTAACAAAAATTTTACTTTATTTCATTATACATGAATAATATATCAGTCCATTTTTAATCGTGTAACTGATTAACAAAATCAGTTTTGATCATCAAAACTACTCTAAAAAGCCTCATCAAGGTGATTTTTATAAAAATAATCTTCCGAATGTTAGCTGGGTATTGTTGTCTGTCACTTTTTCTATCTATATACATATACAGGTTTATCAATAATATCAATTAGCAGTAATATCTTAGAAATGTGCATAGATCGATGGCTGATATTTTAAGATTTGAATTTGATATTTCAACACAATTCTTCTATTATTATTATAACAAGAAAATTCCAAGGCGGGATATTAACATTTTTCCAATCATTCTCGGTGATAAAGTTTTTATATCGTACCAGTACGTTTGGTACGCTGTATCTGTATTTTATTTGGACACTTAATACGTTTCACCAGTGCACTCAATTACGCGATTTCCTTCATTTGATTTCATTGTATGTTAAATTTAGGTTCTCCCATACATGTATGTATTAATATCATTCATTATCATTCAACTTAGTAACTTAAGATACTGTTATATCAGGCCCAAACATTCAGAAGTACGTCCTTAGACAGTCGTACTATACTCACTCGCTTATTCTTATTCAACCACATATGTGACTTAAGTTTTCAACTTTACGGACTAATTTACAATTAATAGCCTAAAAATAATTAATATTTCGTTTATTTGACCAAATACGTTTAATTTTGTATTCCTGTTTCTTCAATTCAATTCTAATTTTTAATTTATTCTAATGATTGTGTCATGTCTGGTTTTCATAACTAGAAACAAAACTTTGCAAAGTTTGATATTTCCTTATAAATGCTAGATCTACAAAATTTATTATTATTTCATCCATAAATTAGCATGAATTTGAATTATGAAAGTCGAATAACAATAATATTTGACATTGTCAAAGTCACCAAATTAAATTTTATTTGATTATATTACCTGTTTAAGAGTGATGTCATAGTTATCCTATCCAAATAGTAAAAATATTAACTTTTATATATGCGTATAGGCATAAGTCATAATAGTGTTATGAAGAGTAATTATACTGGATCCTTCTATTCTTGAACATTTCCGGTATTCAGTAAAACTAAAAACTAATATTAACTGATAATAATAATAAAACTTCAAAACAAAATAATAAACAAAGAATAAAATTCGCAAATTAATTTTATTCCAAATTATTTTACAGAATATCGAGTTTCGATTGCGGAAAATGGAAGAGTCATCGGAACAAATTTTAAACCATTTAGCGGTTATTCATCGTTTTATGGCTATGCATACAATAGGTCAAGATGAATTCAGTTCGTCCAATATAAATATACCAGGTGACTTGCAACGAATACGAACAGTATCTATGTCAGATAATGAGGGCGGAGGAACCGGTAGTGGTAATGGTGGCGGTGAGGGTGGCGCCGGAGGTCTTGGTGGATTATCGAATAGCTTGCAGGTAAGTTAATATAAAAAAACTACATAATAAAGACAATTTTGAAAGCATTTAATTTTTAGGTTACAAACCGTCGACGATTTAATCGTTCTTTGACCGAAGTTCGACCTGATGCATATATTTTTGATGATGGTGCTCACTTTGAAGTAGTACCTGTGCCAGAGGAGGAGGCAGATGAAGTGGCTAAATCTAGAGAGGTTCTCAATGAGCAGTCTATTCGTAAAATATCCGTACAATCGGAATCCGATTCTGATGTTTATGTACCTCTATCCCAACGTCCCTCAACGTGTGAAACAGTCAAGCGTACACCGTATGTGACAGTGCGCCAGGATACGGGTGCAAGCACCGAAAGTAAAGATACCCTAACACCTCTTGGTAATGACGATGACCAAACACTTGTTGGAGAAAACTCTGATGAAACGGGACCAGACATAACTTTTGAAGGTAGCTTTTCATTTTGCATACATTACATAACAACTAATAACGCTGGTATTTACTTATTTGCATAGCTGCCAGACACCGTGCTATGCGCCAACGTACTGTATCCTTGTGTCGCAGGAACTCTGAAACCTGTTCCATTGTTGGTGACATTAGCCGTTCCCATATAAGTCTGAATCAATTACATTTAACACGTCGCCAAATGAGTCTTACGCAATCTGAGCCAGATAGCGATAAAGAAGCTCAAACAGGTAATGTTACATATCCATACATATATTATGAACTATTTTCCAGCTACAAGTATTGTATGTATATTGAATCAAAAACGAATACTTGTTTGCTTTGGCGTTGTTGTCTCTGATATTGTTAAAGTGACAATTTCTGTTGTATTCTATACCTTAAAAAAAATTTATCCATTCTTTCTCTATTTCTTCTTTATTACTTTGTTTTATTTTTATTTCCTTTAAATATTTTGCTTTCTCCAACAAACACAACAAAAAAAAATGTAAACATATAACACATACATATACAAATAAATATATAATTTAGGAAAGTCTGTACTGCATGCTAAACCCTCGAGAAATATTCTCTTGAAATTGCACAGTGAATACACTTCCATCACTGATGAATTAGAGAGTGTCTGTCACATGATAACCTCTCCAACAGTATCGCTTCCGAGTCACAAAAGTAAGTATATTTATTTACTATTACTTTCATTTTAATATCATCAACATTTTCAAAAAATATTTATAAAATGTCTGTTATTAAAAAAAATCCTGTCTCTATTACAATGGTCTTTTAAATGATTTTCGCTAAAAATCGTTCCACAATCATACTATAGCCCATGTTCTGGAAAGCGCATATCTCTTAATGTTCGCGTTTTCGATTTGAAAACGCCAAATAGGTGCTCTGACAAACGAAATCGCTAGAAATTTGGCGTTTTCATCAATCGCTAGGGCATACTGAAGCGATCTGGTCTAGACCTAGACGGTTACTCTTCTATTTTGTACATTAAGGCTACTCTTCGTTGGATCGATGAACAATTTCACCCTAGTTGGTTACTGTTCGTCGAATCGACGAAGCTAATTTACACTTTATTATATAATTCTTTTATGTATGGCCAAATTTCACTAGTTTTATAGGCAATGTTGATTGATTACAAAAGCTTGTAGTGATTAAACGTACCCGAGGCACCTATTTTTTTAATCCGGATGGTCGTTTTTGTACAGTAAGGTAACTCTTCGTCGAATAGACGAATTTTTTTCCGTTTTTTAACGTTGTTGAAAACAAGAGCGAAATTTGGTCAAACATAAAAGAGTTATATGATAAAGTGTAAATGAGCTTCGTTGATTCGAGGAAGAGTAACCGTCCAGGATTAAACTGTACCTTAAATAACAATAAAATTATATACAATTTAAATTTGATATATTTTCTTTTAATTTCAATGAAAACTTTTAAAATTTTTTAACGATTTAAATTATATTAAATCGTAAAAATAAACTCTTAAGAAAAGTTAAAAAATAATTTAAAACCTGTATAAAGTACTTTAAAACTTTTATGTGAGCAAATAAATCATACAGAATTTTATTTAAAAATTACCAATTATTCGTGAGTGCTCACCAATAACATTTTATAAATAACATTTGCCACAATTTTTCTAACAATTCACAAATAAAATACGTAAATTATATATAAATTGATCTGGACTGTCCAATGGATTGGAAAACCCTTTAGTGTTTTTTCATCAACATTTCTTTTGATTTTTGGTTTTTTAAAGTTAATATAGCAAGCAAATACGCTGTAGGAATTTTAAATTTTTCCATTTGTTTATGTTTTGTTATGATAAAATATATGTTTTCATTGTTCGAGTGCAACTTCGAAAAATGCAAACGAAGCAAATCGCTTAGTTTTCAGAACATGCTGTAAAGTAGGGAAGGGAAATTAATCTTAACAAATTGTATAACTTTCACAAAAAAATTTACTTTTTCCATCCCGATTGTACTAAATAATTTTTTTTCTTTTTTATACATTTTTATTAAAAATTAAATAAAAATATAAATGACAATTCATTTTACATATATTTATGTAAATATATGCGTAAAAAGAACATAAAAATTAACATAAAGGTACATAATAGGTAAACTTAACAACTTACTTTAATAATTTAATGTAATCTAAATTTTAAATCCCTACTTAATATACATTTTTTGCTCGAAAACTGTTTGTTATTTCAAAATTGTTGCAACACGAATTAAATGGCTTCAATAAATTCCTTGTTTGGATTAAATTGGAGACAGTCGAAGCAAATAATCTATTTCTTCCTTTGATTTATATAGTGCTTTTCAGAATTATATCACCACCCTAATTTTGTGAATTTCTAAAAAAAAGTGTATTTAAAAAAGTGCAACATCACAACATTTCATTATGTGTAGTGTTAATATAAAAGAAAATATAACAGTAAATTTTTAAAATTCTGAGCGTAGTCTTTTCCCCCGGGACATCACAATGGGCCGCTATGCGTGCTCAAGTGAGCCTTATGATATCAGAACTACCACTCCGACCTAACCTGGCGTAGTTTTTACTTCAGTATAAAAATTAAGGTTTTTAGGCTTTTGCATAGTTATAGCACCAGCCTCATTTTTATTAAGCAAGAAGCTTTATTTACCAAAAATATTGATACTTAAAACTTAGTAAACCCGCCCTTAGAGCTTATTAAACTAAATATTTGATCTTTCATACTCTTATAAAGAATTTTAATATTTCTCAGTCAATTTTCCCCTACTCTTCGATAATTTTTAATTTTACACTGGTAAATTGTTAGTTATTTGAATAAATTCTTCGGATTAGAATGGGGAATTCGTTTGGGGACACGTTTTCAATAACATTCATATCAGGATAGAAAGCTGGCCACGATAAAACCTCAATAAACTGATTACGAAACCATTCCATCCTCTGTCTGTTGACATGAATTCTGGCATTGTCCTGTTGGAAAATAAATATTTTTTTTCTTTCAAGAAGGGGAGCAAACTTCAACTAAGAACAGTATTATATTCTGTACTATTCAATCGCGTAACTGGAAACCAAAGTTCGAGGCATCCACTCAAAGAAATAACACCCCAAATCATGAGACTACCTACCTCCCCAAAAATTTATTTTAGTAAAATACTTTGGTTGGGAACTTAGCCATCTAAGTTCCCCTTTGTTTTTCATCAGAGAATATGACCTGAAGACGATTTTATATTCATTGTTTGTTATTATTGAAATGATGGTGGTGCTATAATTATGAAAGGCACTTTATTAAATTCTGGTACGAAATATCATTTCTACATTTGCAGATGAAAGTGGAATGGATAATATTCCTTTTATAAATTAGACAGTGATGAGACAGAATATTTGAGTAATGTAATCAAGAAAGCAAAATTTTTAAATAGTGCAAAATAAGTCACTGAGGTGCTATGGTGTTTTTGACTTTCAAATAGTGATAAAAAAAGTGTACCAACTTTTCCATCCCTGCTGTAAAGCGTTTTGCATTCTCCAGAACATGAGCGTATGTATTAAGAATAGAAAAACAAATGCAAAGAATTTTTTAAATTGCTTCTTCGTAGAAGAATAATTTAACCGACTTAGCCAATATTATTTAAATATAAATTTTAATTTGATACAAACCCAAATGTTAAATATTTATTGATTTTATAATTTATATTGACGGTATACAAGGATGGAATTATCGAAAATAATTTCGAATATATAAATTCGAAATTTATAACATTTGCTCTTTAATTCTTTTTCCGCTGTTGAAATACACATACATACATATGTATAGACGATGTACGATGTAAATAATGTAGAAATTTTGAATATAAAAAATTCTAGATGTATGTACATATAGGCGTGCGTGGCCGTGTAGCTCAGTGTACCGCTTAATGATCAAACTCTTATGTACTCAACTCAATTGTGATTTTTTTTGTATTTCAGAAGATCAAAATCATTTTAGCCATGCATTGCTCATAAATTTTTCAGAAATTTAATTAATGCATTCTAATACTTAATTAAAGCCTCACTGGACCGACCAAAAACGGAAATGTCGATAGCTGAGAGAGCGGCCTTATTGGAAAAGCAACATTTGAAAGAATGCGAAGAGAGTGACTATCAAATGCTTGAAGGCTTATTTCAAGCACGTGCCTCCGTAGATGATACCGATGATTCGTATGAGGTAAAACATTTTTTTTTTTTTTTCGTTTTTAAATATTTTACAAATGTCAATAAAATACAACACTGTTTACTTGTATAGGCTGGCGCATCAGTCGACTTCAGTCATCGGCATCCTTTACGACGTGAGACTGCAATAGAGTTGTCACCGTCCAAGCCTCCAGCAGGAGGTGGCGTTGTAGGTGCATGCGATAGTAGTGATACGAGTGGCCCGGCTACTGGAGTTTTCCAAGTGAAAAATGAACGTCCCTGGCAACGTAATGCATCAATGGAGCAACAACAAACATATCATTCACCAGTAGTGCCACAACGGGCTACTAGTGAGTTCTTAAATCCACCGTATGAAAATACTGGACGACTGTTTAAAAAGTCCAGCGAAAGTTTACAGAAGAATTCCAGCACAGATACTGATTACTCAGCTCATCCATATCGATTTATTAAGCAAAGTTCAAATGATACCACCACTTCTATGACCGGTTCGTACAACATAGATACTCCATCTTTGACAGCAGAGCCATCACTGGACGCCGTCGATATACAATCGCAGAGTCAATCCCATACACTGCCGACAACTGTGCTCGAGGGTGGCAACAGCTTAAGTGGAGGTAGTAGCTTGAGCACCTCTGCACGTTATCAACCGTTGCGTACTTCATCCGTTGGAGCATCAGACCTTAAGCGACCAGCGGCTGAAGGATCGTCTTCCCTTGATTTTGGAACAACGAATATAACGGCGCAGGTACAGCCACCACCTCGAGCTATGCAATTGAAGAAACAGTTTAGCTTGGACCAAGGCAAACAGCAGCATCCACCGCCGATACCACCAACTTCACGTTTATCATCATCCGAAACACCCACCACTACCACTTCAGATTATACATCCTCACTACCAGCGTCAACGTCCACCTCGGTATCAGTATCAACACCCACATCAACATCAGTATCGACAAAGTTACAAACACCTCTGAAACATGCTATTTCAACAGTTACCGCCGCAGCAACTGCTGCATTGCCTTCATCGGTTCCCGCCAAATTGATTTCCTCACTTAAACCACCACTCACGAGCAAACTTGGCATGAACATACTCAAAGAGAGTAGCTCGAGCACAGAAGAATCGAAAGATGGCGACCAGACTGCTGCCACATCAGGTGTCATCATACCGAAAATAAGCACTGATCTTGTCCAGGATGAAATTGCTAAATTGTCATCCAATATAAAAAGCAGTACCGAATCTGAAAAGGATCCACCTTACAATGAAACAATGTGCTGATTTTTATTGAAACTCGGTGTGATTATCGCAATAACATCTTTATCCAAAGAATACGCTCACGATGAGCTGCACCCCAGACATCTCAATTTCCATGTTGATGGTCCATAATCAACATCACCGACATCATCAAACAAACAAGTGGGACGACTGGCAAATTAATTAGACGACGATTGTAAATATAGTAGAATATTTGAAAAAAAAAAGAAAAAAATTTATTAATTAATTTTGTAAATACAAACGAAACAAATGTAATGTGCATATACAATACGTACTGGTTGTTTTAGCATCTCGCCACACAATGTTAAACAGGGCCTTCTCAATACATTTGGTGGCGTGTATCCCTCCTCTATGTATGTATGTACATATGTTTGCCTGCTATCAGATTTGATTTCGTAAATAAGCTAACTTTTATTAGAATATTTAACAAATTATACCTAGATTAAATGAAAAAATTATAATTATTGTACTTGTACTATATATTGATTGATTGATTGATTGATAATGATAGTGTAATTTTATTATGTGCAAAAAGACCATTTATACACAGTATATATGTATATAGTATATACGACATACATAAATATTTAGCCATTTATTATTATTTAGTATAGAAAATATGTATGTTTTAAAAATTTTTAAATCATTTACAATTATATGTAGGTATGTGTGTATGACTTTATGAATGTAAGTGTGTGTGTGTATGTGCTTGTCTAACTGTTGTCTTTTTAAACTATGTATTTAAATTTTTAACAATTTAACTATTTGTGTCTATTGCTTTTTAATTTATAATTTTAATGTACTTAATTGATATAAGAATTGCCATTTTTTATAAATATTAAAATAAATTAGGAAAAACCAACTATTTTATTTATAGGGTCTAAAATTTAGACAAATACATACATAATTAGAGCAAAATATAAGAAATATTCTACATTTTATTTATTTACCACTTTACCAGATTATTTATCGTATATACGATGTTTGTTTAAATTCTTGCAAATTTGCTACAATATTTAATTTTTGTATTTGCAAAATATGGAATCAGTACATATTAACATACATATGTTTTTATAGCAAACACATACGACAACAGACATGGTTAAAAACAAATCCAGCCAGCAATTTTGAACATTTTTGATCAAATTCGAGGCATTTTTGATTTTCTGCTCATTTTCTGATAGTAAACGACTCTTTCGTCGGGAGAAAAAAGTGACTACGAGCGACTCTTCTTAAAAAGTCACTTATGAGTCATTTTCTATATTATATTAGAGTCATTTTCTTAAAGGTTTTATTTACCTTCATTTATGATTATTTTTCGAGTCGTCTTTCAGTCATCGTTTAATCGCATACGATTCTTTTATGAGTCCTTTTATTGTCATTTATGAGTCCTGTTCGTATTAATTTGGACTCGTTTTTATTTCATTTATGATTAAAATTTGATTCATTTATTATTCGTACTTATAATTCTATTTCACTCTCTTCAAGTGTTTTTATTATGTTTACTGAGTCCTACGTTTACACTACAGCGATTTCAAAAATCACGTTCCTATGAAAGTTAAGTATCAAAGAAAGAATATTAAGTTTACATTCTTGGTATATGTTCATCAAACATCAAAATTTATTTAAAAAAATATTGTTTTTCAATTTAAAAATAATTGTATTTTATTTCATAGCCATCTTTTACGTAAAAGAAAATTTATACAGAAAAGCAGTTTTTAATCATCTACTTCCGTAAAATATGAATCATAAAATACGTAATTACAATCACTTTTCAAACACCTGCATTATTTGTTTTTGATTAAGCGTTTCTCAATCTTCATTATAAGTCGAATATAATAATAAATAACGCAATGGATTATAGTCGTATTTTAAACGTGTTGATGATTAATTTCCAATTGCTATACAATTTTTTATTGTAATTCGAATTGAACTTATTTTACACATTGGAGCGAATCATTTTTGAGTTCTTTTTTAATCGTGTAACTGGCTAATAAGTTTTTGATCACCAAAAGTACTCTAAAAAGACTCAACAAGGTGATTTTTATAAAAACAATCTGCCGAATGCTAGCTGGGAAAAGACACAAAAATATTGGAAGGCACCCGAGTACTGCTATGTTAGATTTTGTTCTGACGACTTTGACTCCTTTCCATATGAGAAGCTGTGGCAACTCTTGATCTTTAATGAAATAAAATAACGTCATATTGATTTTGAAAGGTTATTGTAAAGTACGAGTCTAGAATTCAACTTCTGTTGTGTATTTCTACCACAAACATTTTTCTCATCGTAAAGTAAATTTTGCCTGGACACTCCACATTATGTTCTCTTTAATACTTAACGACTTAAATCTGTTTTACCCTTTCGTTTGTATAGACATTGCTAATTATAGTGGAAGTGCCTACTATTAGAGACCATCAGGCGGTTTTTTTCGCCATATTGTGCTAAGTGAACCCAAATTTATGGAAAATGGCGCAAAATAATTTTTTTAAACACTCATCGGAAAATGTATTATAATTATGTTGCAATTTAAAATTCATTTTGATTTTCGACATATCGACTCCTCCGTTCTATAATATTCTAAGTCGAAAAACTTTGTTTTGAGTTATAAGCTCTCAAAGTTTTCACGCGCAATAAGACTATATGTGTATCCTAAATAGATCTTTCCTTTATAACTTCCGAACGGAGTATTTAAGTTAGAGAACGTAGAATTTGAAAATGCAAGAACATTAAAAATGTTATAAGTACACTTATAACGTTATAGAATGGAGGCGTCGGTATGTAAATCGTATTAATTTCAGAAAACCATTCACAAGTCATAAGAAAACTATATTGAAACAAAATAAAAAAAAATCAAAAGTAATAAAAAATTGTACAATAATAAAAATCGTAATACAAAATCAAGCCATAAATGTACAAAAAAAATTTTATGTAAATTTGTTCACTCGTTGATGATATTACAAAAGAAAGAGGAAAAATAGTTATTTTAATTAGACAATACAAAATTAATCAAAACAAAATTTAATAAATACTATAAAAAGAAATTTTTATAAACATTTTTAAATTAAATTGCAATGCAGTTGACACAATATTAAATAAATTGTTATTATTTTATTGAAAATGAATGAATTTTTAAATGTTAGCCATATTACATGTTAATAATGTTGAATACAAGTACATATTAATATTGCCCATGTGAATACAAACATAAATACATATGTACTACATATATATATGTACATACTTATATAAGAGCTTTCCAATAATTTAAATAATTTGAATTTATGAACTAAATATAACTCAATTAATTTGTACCTACTAATAACCGAAACATTTCCGCAAATTCGTCAGACCACAGGAAGCAAAACGAAAATAAATATTTATCAACGGAGATTAGAAAAGGCGCTGCTTGAAATAAGATGGGAGCCACTGTATATTGTCGACTCAAAGTTTTGCTGAAATATTGAATTGGATATATAACAGAACAGTAGTCGCCGTAGTCTAGTAGGTAGTATGTTGGCTTATTAGACGAAAGGCCCGGGTTCGAATCCCAAGTCAGACATCAAAACGAAAAATATTTCTTCGGCGACTTCCTCTCAGTAGATTTCTGGCAAAGACTCTGAGAGTAAAAATTGCCATGAAAGGTTTCTCAAAAATCTGTCGTTCGGAGTCGACTTAAAACTGTAGGTCCCGCCACTTATGCATAAAATTAACGCACACACCTTAAATGGTGTGAGAAGCTAGGTCGTAATTCTAACTGAAGGGTTGTAATGGCCAATTATGTATGTATATAACGGGACAAATATTTGCTATTAATTAAATTAATTGAAAATGTGCCATGTGCATTTTTACGGTCTTAAGATCAATATTGTCACTTTGTTTTACTTTCAATCTCAGCAGTAACTTTAAATTTTTAGAGATGATAACGATTTTTTTCTAGCTTTAATCAGAGTATTCTTAAAATCGGGGAAATCTGTTAAAAAAAGCAAAGTCTTTAAGTATTATTTTTTTAACGATAATTTATAATGAAGATTTGTCTTCTGATTACGTCGGAGTTGAAGGTCTCCTGTATTTCGCATCCGTACAAAACACCAAACTTTTCACAGCTTTTAAAAATCTTCAGTTTAGTATGCTATAAACCTGCCCAAAGTTTTACTTTTGCTGTATTAATAGCTCGTTTTTCAGGTTTATCTACTGCATTAACGTCCCTCCATGGCAAAGTTGCCAAACATTTTGATTTAACTGTTGTTGCAGTGTGATTTTTTCCGAATTTCAAGCCAAATAGTGCCGCTTAAATTTCCGCTTTCCTCAGTTTCTATGGCATATAATCCATAATATGAGACAGCAGACATGTGTCATCCACATACTGCAGAATTTGTAGAAGAACGTTGCTTCTTTTCGTACTTCGGATAATATTCTAATCTCCATATTGCCCATTCCTTTTTCTGAGCCGCTATAAGGCCATTCTTGTTCGAAATCCGGTGTAGACGGACGTTTTAATCACAAATTGCCCATAAATTTGAGACTGAATAAAACATGTTCTATAAACTCTTTTTTTAATTTTTTTAATTTAAGCGTTCACTTTTTTGTTCACTTCCGCGATTCTCATGGAATTACGGCATTCATTTTTAAACTCTTTCGAGGACATTACGCATTTACTTTGCATCAATATAAGTAATAAAAACTAGTACTTCTCTGTCTATGAGTTATTGATACAATTCGGTGTTTTCTTTTATGAGTTTATTTACATCTGTTGTGCCTGCAGTGCCGGTTTAAATATGGTAAATGTTGAAAGCATTGGAACAATAATTGCCGAAAGTTTGTCATCAATTTCTATAAATTACAAACCTCACAATTGTGCGGACTTGAACATTTCGAATGAGTATGATTCTGGAAACGTTCTACTTTACAGATGACAAAATATTCAAAAATGAGATGGGTTTGTCACAATTCCATATGTTTGTTAATAGATAAAGATTCTGTTTGATTAATTGCACAAATCGAAATAAAAAATACCACATGTGTGTATATATATTATAAAATCTATTCCGTCTATAATCCCAATAAAATATATTTTGTTATGTCTGATTTTCTGGTCGCTAATCCCTTTCGTTAAAAGCTGATGTTATTTTTTTGGACAAATTTCAAAGTTGTTTCGCATTAATTTTATAAACCACTTACTGAAGTACAACGATTTGAATATCACATTTTAAAATAAAAGAAAATATAAA
Source organism: Sarcophaga peregrina (assembly GCA_014635995.1). NCBI lineage: Eukaryota > Metazoa > Arthropoda > Insecta > Diptera > Sarcophagidae > Sarcophaga > Sarcophaga peregrina. Next base: position 59,593,613 of record CM025793.1, read on the forward strand.
TTTGTATTAGGAAGATCTCATTATGGATGGAATAGAATAAGAATTGTAGTTTCGGTCTGAAATTCTTTTTATCATTATAATTTTTTTTTTTATTTTATTTTATTTTTTTTTTTTGGTTTTATAATGATGACTTCTACTACCAATAACTTTCATCATTTCTAAACATATCTGCAATTAAGTTAAGTGATATTAAATTTCATGAATTATCATAATAACATGTATATGAATGTGTATATGTAATATACATACATATATAATACATATGTATGTATGCATATACATACATACATACATATAAGTATGTATCTCTATTAAATGTATTTTTTAAATATATTTTAGAAATATTTTTAATTAAAAACAAACAGAAACAAACAAAAAAAACTATAAAATACACAATTTAAGCAAATAATTTAAATCATACATAGGCTTATAAGTATATTAAGGGCTTATCTTAGAAGACAAAATCCACATTTAAGTATTTATTATTAAAAACCAACTAAAAATTAATATTTAAACAAACCCAAAGACTTCATACCTGAGAAAAATACACATTTGAAGAGAACATAAAATAAATACTGTGCATACTTGTAGGCTGTTATTACACAAAATATCTTTAATCCATAATGTAGTCCAATTTATTTTAATCTTCCTTTACTTAAATTTATAATTTGTATAAATTTATAATTTGTAATATAATTTATAAATATGTATGCATAATTTTCTGGTTTTATTTTTTATTATACTTTTTACATATATTACATATTTATTATTAATTTATTTGTATCTAATACATGTAACCTGTATAAACAATTGCGTAAATTTAGAAATTTAATGGTAAAAATTGTATTCACAAAATATGAAAATAAAATTTACTTTATTTTTGTTGATACTTTTGAATAAAACGAATATTAAAATTTAAAAAAAAAACGATGTTTATTAAAAGTTTTCGTAAAATTCATCGTAGCTACTTATTTTTGTGGAAATATGACACATTAAATGCAGTCGAATCGATTTGATATTGTATGACCTCAGAAACGAAAGTATTCGACGGCATATTCTAATGTTTGAGTGGACCCTAGATTAAAATATGTCCAAATATGTAAATAAGATACGTAAATGCGTATTATAAAATTGAATGGATATAAAATTTAAGGTTTTTCTTTTATGTGGCAAAATTATTAATATTCTTAGCATAATTTTTAATAACAAAGCAACAATAAACGATTTAACGAATGAAAATTACGTTTTAACTACAAAATTAAAACTATTTAGGACCGCTAATAGCATTTGTTAATGGTTTCAAATATTTATTCAATATTTTATTTTACTTATTTTCTTTTATGCCCATAATATCCAAACTCTAAGAGAAAATATTGTTGGATCACGTTAAGCCATACACCCAATTTAGCTTTAGAAGCTACCATTGTACAATAGACAAAGTTCATCGTATTACAGGCATGACTGAAGAGGCACTAGAACAGAAAACAATTTGTTCTGTGGTATTTTCAGATGTTTTTCATACATTTGATAAAGTCTGCCATACTGGACTTATAAGGGAGCATTCACCTCAACTTACCCAAATTGACCGTCAATTAATTAAATCATACCTCGGGGGGGATTATTCTGCATACATACAGATGTAATTGGCTGTTGCAAACTTTCAGTCAGTATTACCTAGCTTATCTCACCATTTATCTTGTGGGTACTAATTTTATGCGTGAATGGCGAAACCAACAGATAAAGTCGACTCCATGGCCATAGTCCTGCAGGTAGTGTGTTGGCTTTGACCCCAGGCCAGACATCAGAACAAAATACGAAAAGCATTTACTCTGGCGATTTTCTCATAGCATATTTCTGGCAAAAACTTTGGGAGTAAAAAAAACTGCCATGTACTGTTTTATTCACAACACTCAAATCAGTATGGAAACGTACTGTTTTTTACGATTTGTATTGTTTTTGTTACTGTTTTTTCTTTTTTTTTGACAAAGCTATCGAAAATCTGTACTAATATTTTGGCAAAGTATTAAAACCTTTATATTATTATTGAATTTCTATCCGATTGACCTCCGATACTTTTCTAAGCAAACGGGAGTAAATACAAACCTTTTGAACTTTTATGAGTCAAATTTAAGGAGTAAAACTTTTAAAACTTGATATAGAGAATATTGTAATAAAAGTTTTTAATCAATTTGTGTCATCAACAAAGAAGGCTTCAAGACTAAAAGAGTCGAGTTCTGTGAACTAGGATTGAGTGAAATGTTACATAACGTTCCAACACGATGATTTAGTTTAATTCTAACAGTTGAACGATTTCTCATGAACTATCAAAACATCAAAACGTATTTTATTTCTCAAGATAGTTGCCCAGCTGTTTTAAAACAATTTTTGAAAAATTTAAAAAAAGCATATACTTTTGTATATTTTAAACTAATTTACTATATGATCTCATATTTTAATTGTTTTTTTTTTTAATTAATACCTCAAAATGTTTTGAATTGAATAAATTGCTATGTTTTTATAAAAGCGTACTGTTTTTCTTATTAATTGTACTGGTTTTTTGTCCTCAGTGTACTGTTTTTTCGAATTCCAAATCTGGCTACCCTATACCCAGCCCTTACGGCGCTCAGTCTCATTACCGAGTTCGCACATGGTACATGTTACGCAACATATTTGGTAGTAGCCTATTAATGATAATAACCATTGCCTTAATGATAAGGGCACCGTTATCGTAATCGCCATCATTCTCATAATACATTCTAATTGAGCTTGATGATTCCATTTCTTTAATGCAAACACCAAGCTGTTTCAGGGTATAGTTACTATTAGTAATCCGGGATCCACCAACTTCGCGAATATAGTATAGTATTGATAAAATCTTATAAATCGACTTGCTAACGAAATCCTTCCACTATTGTCTTATTGCCCACCTGATTGAATCCGTTATATGCGGATTTATATGTGACCCATAGACCATTAGTTTGGTCTCATTAAACAGTGCTTAATTTCCCTACAAGATTATGCCATTGTTTCTGCTAAGACCTCAGTAAGAACTCAGTAGTAGGGTCTAATTTGGGCCGGGCATGACGGTGCTTTAATGCATACTCACTACCACAGCATAAATGGAAAAAATAATTTTGTTCCTATTCAAAAAATTGTTCATTTGATTCGATAGTTGCTTCGAATTCGATATACAAATGCTCGAAACAGGAATAAACTTCAGACACGTTCCAATTACCTATCCTAACCTATCGAAATGTTGAATGTCTAACCGAGGGTTATAAGCGCGGAGCATCTTCTGCAAAGATGAAAATGGAAACTTGATTACAGATCTGCAGCGGGTGCTCAGGTTGTGGAGGAAACACTTCTCTACTCTGCTACAAGACGATAACGACACCAATACCGCCTCTAGAGATGATGTTCCGAACCCGATCGATTATGCGTCTTAAAGACAATAAAGCTGCAGGTCCTTATGGCCTCCCTGCTGAATTGTTTAAGACCGGATTAGGGATGCCAATCGGGAAATCCCGAATCCCGAAATTCTAAAAGCTTGTCCCGGGATTTTTCGGAATTTTTGGGATTGTGAATTCATATGTATTTTGACCCCACCAAAGGTATGGTATTAGCTTCTCAGATGAGGAAAACCATACTTCCAGTGATAAAAAATTATTTGATGGCATCGAATAGTGCAAAAGCCATATAAAACGAATTAAAAGGGTAACTGATTTAGATACTCAACTGTCCAAAGGAATAGATTTATTTACATCAAGAGGTGGTAGAGGTGAATATTTGCAAGCTGCATACAGCTATTTTTGAACTATTTTGCCAACAAATGTTGATTGCGAGAAGTGTTTTTCAACGGCAGGGTATGTTGAGAACAAAATTCGTTCGTATCAGATCACATCTTAGATGCTTTAACCTTTTTGTTGGAATCCAAATAATTTTCTTAAAATTAATGCATTTGCATATGAATGAATAATTTTTATTTTTGTTAATGTACGCTTTTTTGTTACTTTTTGTCTTGTTGTCTGCAATGACATATAATTCTGATATTCATTCATAATTGGAATGCAAATGATTTTGTTAACAAAATATTTTTATTATTAATAGAAAATCACGATTTTTACCGCGATTTTTCGGGCTTTTTGGATCCCAAATTATCACGGGATTTTTAAAAATCGATCCCGTTTGGAATCCCTAGACCGGATGTAATGAGTTGGTATTGTGTGAACGACTGAAGGCACTTGTCATAAAACTGATTGAACCTTATCAGTGTGATTTCAGGCCTGGCAAGTCCACCAACGACCATATCTTCAGACGACGCCAAATCCTGGAATAGAGCCACGAGAAAAAAGTCGACTCACGCCATCTTTTTGTCGGATATAAGACAGTTTTCGGTAGACCCATAAGGGATCGTGTTTATGCTGCAATGTCTTAGCTCAGTAAACCTAATTTTGTTTTTCTTCTGGAATACCCATAATGAATATAAAAAGAATTTAAGGGTAAAAGTAATTATAGTTTTATATGGTTTTGTTATTTATTTTTATTTTATCGATATTTTGTCATTTCATATAAAAATATTTTTAAATACTTCCGTAAATAATTTTATACTTAAATTACAATATACATACAATTTATTTTAAAATCACTTATAGTCATTCAAAAAAAAAAAAAAAATGCAATTCGTTCCCTAAGATAAAAAATTAAGAGTAATTTTTACAAAAAAAATTATGTCGTCGATAAAGTATTGTTTCTTTCTTTCTTTTTCTTCTTTTTTTTTAATTATTATACAATAATGTACGTACGTATGTAGTATGTATGTACATGGCAGCTAAAATAGTTATGTACTATATATAAACTATTTCTAATACTATGTGTGTATGTATAATAATAAACAAACAAAACCTAAAAGAAATAAATTAACTTAAAAACTAGAATTATGCTCACGAAATAAAAAGAAAAAAAATATTTGTTTGTCAGAGAGAGAGATAGAAAAAATATGGATATGTACACATACATACATTGAAATTAAATACAATTCAGGAAATTAAGAAGTAGTTACATTTGGTATCGAAATTATTTCAAAATTGATTAACAATTTAAAACGATTGTCTTTTCTGTATTATTAATGCACATAAGTGTGCTTTTTCTTCTTTGTTTTCTTTGTTAGTGATGTACTCGTTAATAAACTGTTTAAAACATATTAGTAATGATAATTCATAATTAACATGAAAAATTTCATAAATTAATAATTACAATATTTTCTATATATCAGAACGTTAAGAGAAAAATTTATGTATAAAAGCGCAATTTGTGTAAAGCACAAATAGCGAAGGAGGTGTATTCACAGCTTTTTGGACACTAGTCAAGATCACAATGATTCATCCACTAATTCATTAATTCATTCACACGATCATTCGATTTCTGATGAAAAACGAACATTATGTGTTTTCGTATTAATTATGATCATCATTAAGGTTTGAGGCTTCGGTCACGCCATCACTGGATATTTGTGCTTGATGTACTAATTTGTCCATTTCTTCTTTGGTCGCACGTTTGAAGAAACCAGCCTGGAGAGGAGACGAGGAGATTTAAAGAAATTTTATACATTTCCAAAACACTGTCGATTTCTTATATAGTGTCTTTACACTTACCCTATACATGCCGTACGTTATTAAAGCCAATACTAAAATACCACCCAATACGGCAAGAATTATAATCCAAATGGGTGTACCGTATAGTTGATGTTTCGAAATGATATTATATTCGATCTTCTTATTAACGGCCAATGTAGAGGATAAGCCATTGGTCTTAATCACATCAACGCCAATTAGAACTACAAAGAATTCCCAAGGTTCTATAAGAATTTGATTGACTTCGTTGAGATCGACAGTATATGACATTGAAACAACTATTGGCGTCTCAGGCTTAAAGTTGTAGACTTCCGTTACGGCTTGAACACAAACAGTCATTTCGGGATCGTTACAATTAAACACAATAGTACGATTGACTGGTAAAGTTCCTTTGAGGTCGTCACTTAATAGATCGTATGATTTGGCTTGAGAGATACGGGCATATTGATCTTTGTTGGCAGTAAGAGCAGCTGCTTCACGTCTTCGGCGAGTATGATCCATAGAAGCCGACAATACAGTATCTGTAAGAAATAATAAAATTTTAATAAGGCATAACCTGGTTTAATTTGTGACTTGATTTATTTACCCCCAAGATCATTTGTGGAAGATGTTTTGAAAGTAACTTCATTGACGTGGCCCATATTAATTGCATTGTAGTTCATTCCATTACTACTTTGAACAATCGTTTTTGTGGTAAATGTCGATGAACTGGACATGGTAGAAATAGCATTTCTAACAAGTGTGACATTGTTCTGATAGTAATCAAAGGCCATCAATTGAGAATTATATGTAGCTTGCATGGTAATATTATCCATATTTATAATTGGTATCGTGGCTGCAGATCCAGGAATTCTATAGGCAACCGGAATGTTGAATACAATCTTCATCGCTCCTACATTACTAGGTCCATTGCTTTTAATCTAAAAAAAATGAACCATAAGCGCTCAGAGCATGATTTGCATGATTAAGAACCAACCTCATAATAGTTAATAACTTCTGCTGAGTTAGAAACCTTCTCCAAATTGATGTGCGGCGTTTTGGGTGCACTAAATACAAAAAAATGGAATTTTTTGGTAAGTCTAAAGTGACATATACCGGTAAACGTATCGCTTAGCTTACCCAATTGCTTCAATTTCTGTAAATTCGCTTAACGTTATAACATCTTTAAGAATATTGTTCTTGGGATTCAATTCCCTGCCGGTACTGAATACTTCGGCAGTTAAAATCATGGCAGTACCTGACAAATTGCTAACATCATAAATCACTGTTACTGTGTCCTTAGTTCCCTTTGCCATAGCTTGACCGTGATTGAGATCACATAACATGACAGCGTCATGAACTTTGCAGTTGGACGGGTATTTAGCAAACGGTAAACGATTCGATGATGTTATATTAATCTGTGGCAAGTAAGCTGTTTCTCCCACATTCGAAACTTCATAAGTTATTTTCAATGTCCGGCTACTGCCCAAAATATATGAATTACTGTAAAAGACAATGGATTAATCTAGATGTTTAGAAGTAAGAGGCTCTAATAAAGCTTACTCAAAACCACTGCTCTTGACCTGCATATCGGCAATACAGATTTCGGTAGCACATCCTGTACTGAAAATAATTTTTTCGGTAAAAATTTTTGGTTCAGCAGGATCAACGGCAGCACAGGTATCACAGAAGACTGAATTGAAAGTAGAAGTATTACGAAAAAATATGAATCTCAAATCCTAAGCTGTAAGTTAAGTTGCAAAATTACCTTCAGAATCTGGTATTTGATTTACAAGACTATAGTGCAGTTCCAGTTCAATTGGTTTGAAAATGTCCGATTCGATGAATTTCACATTGCAGTCTAAATTCCTACACTGCATTTGTGTTTGTGCTGCAGCATTAAATTTCATTTCATTGGAACTGGTAGAAGCTATTGTTACTCGCTTTACTTGTGGGTCAACGACTATGTGCATTGCTATTTCTTGAGAACGAATTTGTGTTGACGTTGTCGAAATACTGTAGCAGACAGTTAAGGGGAATGTGGTTTGTCCAGGTTTTATTTCACGTGTATCCGACTTTAGTGTGGCGAGAATCTTAACAACTGGATAGGCTTTGTACAATAAAACAGTTTCGGCATTTGGAGCACCTATGGCCAAATCGTTGAAACCATTGCCATCAATATCTGAACCTCTCGATAGGCCATGACCGAACATATGTGCTCCATATGATGTTTTAATAAAGTCCTTTGGGGAATCTAAACGTTGACTGTGGTGATCACGTAGTCCCCTTTCAGTGCCCAAATAAACAAAAACTGAACCATTACCAGCAAATGGTGCACCAACAGCTATGTCGTTATACCCATCATGGTTCAAATCGCCTAATCGTGTTAAAGTAGTTCCAAAACGTGCTTTTCCATGTACTGGAGAAGTCAGCAATTTGCGTTCAAAGTTAAACTGTAAAAATATATGAGCTCAATAATAAAATATGCAAACAGCAGTGATTAATAACTTGTGATACTCACCCTGCCTTGATTAACAAAAACGTAAATGGCGCCATCATCATATAAACCAGAAATTCTGTGTTGGGGTGCTGATACGATAACGTCAGTTAAGCCGTCGCCATTAATATCTTCCGCCAGTACAGCATAGCCGAAATATTCACCAAACTGTTCGCCCCGGAATACGTAATGCTTTATTACAGTGCCCTTGCTAAAATCAAATATGTAAGCCTGTCGAATAAAATCGAAAATAAATTATTATAATTGTAAACCTATGATTAATAACTAAAACTCACCTCGCCAGACTGCTCATGAGCCTGGGGAGCAGATGCCAAATATAATATTTTGGTCTTATCATTCGAATCGAAATAACCCGAACTGACTGAATAGCCGAAGTAAGAGTCATTTTGTTCAATGAAAGCTTGAGGGTTTGGTATATCAGATTCATAGTAGACTTCAGGACTAATCTCTGATTGGCGTGGAACACGTAATGCTCTTTCAGTATCACGGCGACTTAAGCCGGGATCATCCAATGTAACGCGCTTACGATGTCTAATAACAGAACCTTTCCATGTGTGTATACCGGGAGCGCCAATTAGAAATTCCTCATTGTCTGGTGTAACGTGGACACTTAAACCCTGCTCAGCCAACATGTAGTAATAGAATTTTGAACCGCCTTCCTCTCGAATTTGATCTTTTCTTAAACGTAATGGTGATATCTTGCGAACATTCATAGGCTTATCCGTCAAAGTATCATTAATCCAATAGCATATGCCGTGCATGAGATAATCACTAGTACCAACGGGTGCTATAAACCGAGGAGCACACACAACTAACTTTTCGTTATCTGTTAATCCACCGTCCATGGACGCACCTAACCATTGGAAATCTCGCTTTTCTGAATCGTATGTGTACTCACTTTGTTCGATATTACGGTTACCCTTATCATCAAATATATACGGATAACAAGTTGTGGGCCTATCCAACGGACAACGATATATAGCGCCCGTTTCATTTATATTTCTCTGCGATTCCAATGTGGATTGAGCTCTAGGAGCACCAATTATTAAGCTAAAAAAATATAAAGAAATTAGTTTCATTAGTTTCTATTATTAAAATTTAAATAACTTAATTCTAATTTAAATAATATCATGAGTGCCTATTACTACGAAAGTTACTTTCTTAAACTTCCATTTCCATTTTTCTGTCCCTGAAGTCAGAAGAGTGTAAACTGACTTTGAGATTAAATATCTAACCGAAAGACAATCTTTGTTTATTTCTCTTTTTAAACACAAAAATTCAGATTTTCGTGTGATTTTATTCGAACCTATATAATCCTTTCACGCAATTGATACGCAAAAAATTTTCAAAATTTGAGTACACATTGTGAAAAATTACGTGATATTGTATTAATTACAGCACAATTATAAATTATAAACTATAATTACAATGACCTTATACTCGGTGTAGAACAACAGACTAGAGTCACTAGATGAAATCGAGACCACGACAATCACGCTAATAGTCTAGGACACTGCCTAAGAGGCTACAACGGCTACAATGTTAGCGGATTGATTGAAGGGTCGTCAATCTCTGAGTTTAGGAATTAATATTAGGAACATAATCATTCACTTTGACAAAAATGTTCACCCAATGGTATTGGCATTATAAAATAGGTTAACTCGGCATAAGTGCAGATGATTTCGTGCATTGATGTAAAGACTAATGCACATTAAGATGGTGATAATTATTACATAAATCACTTAATTCGACTTGCAATTCTCAATTCGACTTGTCCGACTTGCAATCCTTTAGTCAGAATTACAACTTAGCTTTTCACACCGATCAGGTCGTGCGTGTTAATGTTATCCATGAGTAGCGTTTTTGAGATACTTTTGTAAATGCACAAAATGAAACTTCTTTTATACAGAGTTGAACTATTTTTATGAGAAAATATTTTCGTCAGAGTAGATCATTGTGTTGATTAAGTAAGTCGATATGCAGTTGGGTCTCGAATCAGAATTTTGAAAAAGTAGGACCAAAAAATTTATCATCAAATTTTATCTACGGGATATGTAGAATAGTAAAGCTTTACTGATGAAGTTTTGGCAGGCTACAGATAGACCGTATCCATTGCCGTTTACCATGAGGAGATTCACAAAAGTGTTCTGCAGGAAAATTTTGTACCGAGCCTCACAAAATTGTTGACTCTTGAGATCTCCCTTATGTGAGTGGCGTTTCATTAGGTGGTCGGTTTATTGTTGTTTTTCTTTTTTTTTTTTTTTTTTGAGAAATAATTGATTGATTGATTGTTCACCAATAACATAGCTGTCTAGGTCATAAGGATAGTAAATTTGATCATATGTTTATCAATATACTCAAATTTACATTGTCCATGTCTAATTGGCAACTTGAATTGAAGTAATCAATAATTAGTCTAAATTTGCATGCTGTACGATGTTAAACATGATTGCAATTTATTGCTGAAGAAATTTCTTCTTTAAACAAGTAACACACGGTAGACCAGTAGTTTCTTACGGCATTAAAAATTTGTTGTAAAGATAGATCAATTCAAGAAAGAATAGCATTAGGTTTCTGACAATACCTCAAACATATCAAAGGATTTAATGATTGTTGAATCTTAAAGTATACTTCACTTACTACATTCAAAATTGGAGTCAGAAAAACTATAAACTCGACCTGTACTTCCTACTTAGACTTTAAAACCCAATCAGGCAATGAAAAACTAGATAAAGTTGAGTTTACAGTACTTTTTTTTTAGAGTCTATGATATGTACTCCCCAGAATGAACTTAAAGATTGATGGCATACAACTGGAGTAATCTGTGATTGCAGAGTATAATAAAAAAAATTTGAAATATAAGAATAACTGTTCTTCTTTTTCTGTAATACGATTTTAACTTGTCATCACTCATTAGATATTTTTCTACTCCGTTTGTAGTCATATGAAATTTATAGGCCTAAATATAACAAATTATATAAATCCGCACCTCTCAAATTTTTACGTATATTGGGACACCGATGTCCCTTAAAAGAAATCTCTCTCCTTAGTCGGATATTTAAAAATCAAATGTTCTAGCAAAAAACAGTTGAATCCCAATCCATATCTTATCATGCTTTCAAAAGCAATTTGTAAAATAATTATTAATTTATTAAAAATTAATTTTAAAAATATTGTAAAACCAAAGGTTCACATTCAACAGGAACGAATTTTGAATCAGTCGTTTATTTTTATGATCAGTGGATAAAATGACAAAAAGTTGCTAAATTAGTAAGATATTGTTACAAAAGTGGAAATGGTGTAATTATATACATTTACTGATTCGCTAATTAATTTCTAAATTTAATTTTCTTATTCTTCAGTTGTTCTTTAAAATCTTTTTCGTTTGCCATACAAAGGAATTGTAAGAATTTTCATAGTAGAAGAATTAATATTTTTATTTATTTATTTATTGTAATACAATTACAAGTTATGTTTAACTCTTTCGAACTGAGCATTTTAGATCTTTTGCTCGCTATAGTGTAATAGACCAGAGTCTCTGGCGGAAATCTAACTCACGAATCTCGCGTTAAAAGTTTAGAAGGATGTCCAATTTGTTTTTTCTTTGTTTTGATAAAAATTTTATTTCTTTAGTCTACTTTGAATTAAATAAACTTAAAAGGCTTTAATTAGCTGGCTTTGCGAAAAAAAATTTCTCTAATAAAATTTTGTTTGCAACTTTATGAACTCTAAACATTGCTAAACTCAATAATTTAATAAATTTATTTATTTATTATAATTATTAATTATAAATAGGTTAAAAACTAATCTTTCTTAATAAATTTCAGATAAGAAATGTTTAAGAACACTGAATTTTAACAAGAATATCCCCATGGGGTCTTAGCTGACTTTTGGAAAAAGTATACAAAATCAAGGTGCAATGTTGGTGCTACGTAATAAAAATCGTTCTTTCGCCAATTTTTAAATATAAGCGGTTTCGTATGTGACTAGAAGATACTGTAGGATCATTTTGGATTGTCCTTTTAATTAAGGAGTCTTCATGTCGCGATGAAGTAGAATGAGTAGAAGATGTGTGACCAGTTTGTAAAAACTTTTAAATTAGCCTAGAAATAATTGATATGTTGACCGAATATTTTGCACTCCATTGATGCCTTAATAAGCAAGCTCTCCAATCCAATCATTAACTTAAAAATCAACCCAGAAAATTGCAAAACCAAACAAGCAATATCTCTTGAAATAATTAATACTTCAACATCCACTATGCCTAAAAGATGTGCGTGTGTCATTCTGAATAAAGGATTCGCAACGAAATATAGATTTCAATAGTTTTTTGTGCACCTTAATTTGGGTTGCTTTAGGTTTTTCCGCTTATATTTTCGAGCTAAAATGATTTTTTTAATTTTAAATTCTGAATTTCTTAAGTTTATGTTTTTCAATAATAAGGATATAAATAAATAAAAAAAATAGCTTTGTTTTCTTAAAAAAAGATTATCATTTAAATAAAATGTAGTTTAGTTTTGGTCATTACTGTTTATCAAGTCTTAGATATACCAAACAATCAGCAACACAATACGATGTTGATATATTCATACGTACTCGTATATAAAACACGCTTCCAAATATTTTATTTAATTAGAGATGCAATATCAAGAATTAAAATATTAGGTTGGAAAGTAAGATCTAATTTTCCTATTTACAAATATGTATGTACATAAGCCAAATGTGAGAAAACAAAAATTATATTCAATGGAGGCAGGCAGGCAGCGCTTATTATAATAGGGTCCTTACACGTTGCGATTTGTTGTACAATTTCATCAAGTTGCACTAGAAATTGTAAGGCTCCAGGATTGGTTGGACAACAGTTGGCCATGGGTTGAATGAAAATCAAAAAATTTTAATTTTCTTTCCACCGATGATTAAATTGAACAACCAAATTTGTACGTGTTAGGGCGCTTTTATATTTCGTTCGTCATTTTCATTTTGAACCCGCAAGTGAAGCATAACCGATAGACAACTATTGAAACAAAACATTGGTCAAAATGACAAAATAATTGTGTAAATTCATTGAGCCATACAAACATATTTATCGGAGTTATCTATCGAATTGAAATTGAAAAGCAATCTTCATACAAATATATGAAAATTTGAATGTTGATACCACATGAAAAATTTGTAAATAAAATTGAATTGAACACAGAAAAGTCGAAGATCGTGTGAAGAAAACGCCAAATTGGTTTATTCAACTGTGTTGTACAATGAATCATAACGTGTAATTTTAATTTCGTCTAACAAATAAAAAAAAGAAAAATAATTTCTTGGAATGTAGTGTATAATTTAATTTTTGACGCATAAAGTAATTTGAATTGCGTATATTATATACCAGTCCTCTCTGTATTATGGAAACCTTTAAATATATAAAGTTCTTCGATATTTAATTCGTACTCCAACTGAAAATCTTAACTAGCTAAACCCCGGTGTGCTTCGCTACTCCAATCGGATATCTATATATACAGTCAAACCCGGTTATAAAGAACTCCGTGGACCAGAACATTTAGTTCTTTATAGACAAAATTGGTAATAAACGGAGTGTGAAGTCATGAAAGAAAATATAAAATACAAAGAATTTTTTTCATTTATTAAAAACAAAAACAAACATACATATATATTGGACGGTCTCGCTCTGCCCATTTTCCTCATATGTACTTCAAAGTCGTCCATACAAAATTTGAGGACCCTAGCTTTTGCAGTTTATAACACATACCACATTAAATACTTATTGGGTATGTGGGAGTGGCACCTCGCTTACTTGAAATTTCAAAATAAAAAGTAGCCTCTTGTTGCTTCCGGACATGCAGGAAGATACTGTTAAAAGAAAATCGATTCAGCCGTTTATAGACTTCAAACAAACCCACAAACAAATACCAAATAACCACACATTTTTAAATACAGTTAAACTCGTTTATAACGAGTTCTTGATTATTACGTACATATTTTCAAGTCCTAACGTTTTAATAACAATTTTCATACAAAAACTTCGTTTATTACGAACTCGCTTATAACGAATTCCCGGTTAAAAGGAACTACTTTAAATGGTCCCAGTAATTAAATTTCATACATTTTACCTTTCAACGAACCCTCAGAAATAACTTTGAAGTATGGAAATAGTCTTTACTTTTATTTAATATGGCAGCATTAAACTATAACTCAACGCCTTAATTCAGTGTATAGATAAAAAGAATTACAACATATTTTTGGTTTTCAATATAAAAAATACTTTTTGTTTTTAAGAAATGAAAAAAATTCTTTGTATTTTATATTTTCTTCTATGATTATTACGAACTTTGCCTATAACGAACAGTTTTTTCTGGTCTCACGGAGTACTTTATAATCGGGTTTGACTGTATATAGATTTAAAGAAGAACATCAAACAAATTTGTGTGCATCTTTAACCCAATAAGTTACTCTTCTAACTCCATAGTTATCTAAAACCCTTCAAGGACATCAATTTAAAACTAAATATCTACATAACATATCCAAAATAACAATCATTGAACGTTCATCTGATTAAAAAAAAAATACAATTACGAAGGAACTTATTATTTTATATGTATGTATGTAATATACAAAAGCATATACCTACACCTATGTACGTTGGTAGTACTATTGAACTAAAGTCCAAAATAAGTTACATTTTAATAAAATGTAGCAAATTGTTATTTCTTCATACTTCGCTTATAATTTTAAGAATATTTCTATAAACATTTAAATAATTTTCCTTTCTGTGAAAATGACTGAATTTTAGGTACCACGGGGCACCCATGGACCGTACACAATTATTTGGGGGATCCAAAATCATATGGCACTAAAAAACCATGTGGTAGCTAGCCAATACTGACTGACCGCAATAAACGATCAATAATGCGCTTAGCTATCACAAATAATTTAAGTTGTACCAAATAAAGTCGGAGCTGGGACTAAACGTAATCAAGAGACAGATTAATGAAATTTTAAATGCAGATCTAGATGTGAAAAAACAAAAAATGATACCCAAGCCACTATTAACCCCTAGACACAAGGCAGCCAGATTGGCTTTAGTTGAAAAATACAAATTTTGGGAAGAGGTTGCGTGGCGTAGTATTATATTCCGTGATGAAAAAAAATTTAACCTTAATGTATCAGATGTATACAAATATTATTGGAGAT
Organism: Sarcophaga peregrina; assembly: GCA_014635995.1. Taxonomy (NCBI): domain Eukaryota; kingdom Metazoa; phylum Arthropoda; class Insecta; order Diptera; family Sarcophagidae; genus Sarcophaga; species Sarcophaga peregrina. Next base: position 59,608,943 of record CM025793.1, read on the forward strand.
GAAAAGGAGGTGATACGCGGACCAGAATAGCACGTAATTTTAAAGAAGGATCTTTAATCAAAATGGATTGCTTTTGGATGTAAAGCACGTTCTCCAATCTGTTTTTTTTTTCTCATAAAATGAATGCGGAGAACTATGTAGAATTTGCTGAAGAAAATTAAGGAAATCATTTTACTTTTCCGCAAGACAACATATCACTACTTACTCCCGATCTAAATCCTGTCGAAAACCTCTGGGGAATTTTAAGTGCCGAAATATACAAAAGTGGAATGACTTATAACTCCTTAAAAGAGCTGAAAGAAGCTTTAATAAAAAAAAATGGGGCGAAATTCCCCGAGATAAGTTACAAAAATTAACAAACTCTGTGACACTTCGGTTAAAAGAAGTACAGGTATCCCTCGTATAACGCGGTAGTTAGCTTCCAGGAAATTTCCGCGTTATGTAATAAGACTTAGCTTTCATATAAATTTAAGGGTTGTGTTGCAATAAACTTTTTCCAAAATAAAATAGGTACTAAGTTAAAGATGTATGTCCGTTTACAACTCAAAATCAATATTCACACTTTATTTAAAAAAAAAAAATTAAACAAACATAATGGAAAAAACTAGTCTGTGTCACTTACTTCGAACATCATATTACGTCGAAATAGTGAACGTATAACTTCAACAGAAGAAATTTCATCGGAAAAGTTTTCGTCATTTCGACGCCTCCATTCTATAACTTTCTAAGTACACTTAAAACGTTTTTAATATTCTTGTACTTTTAAATTCTACGTTCTCTAACATAAATACTGTCAAAATTTGGTTAGATGCGCCGAAGTTATAGGGTTATTAGGATACACATACAGTCGTACGTCGCGTGAAAACTTTGTGAGCACATATCTCAAAACCCACTTTTTCGGCTTAGAATGTTATAGAACAGAGGTGTCGATTCGATAAAAAAAACATTTTGTTGAACGCTCTTCCTTTGTGAAATCAGTTATCAGCCTTTGTTTACTTTTTTCTAACTGTTTTTCGATTTCGTAATAGGACACTAGCAATAAGGCTCCTTATACAAGTCGAAATTTCGCGTTATAGTGAAACTGTTTTTTTTTTTTAAATCGCGTTAACTCGGAAACGCGTTGTAGAATTACCGCGTTATACAAGGGATACCTGTAATTAATCGAGGAGGACACACGCATTATTAAAATGTATGTCTTATTTGAATATATTTAATTAGGTTTAAGTTTTGATTTTTTTTCTTCTTTTGTATCACATAAATATTTTCTTTAAGAATTTGCGTTAACTATAAAAAATATTAAATAAAAGTAAACAAACTCTGAAAATTATTTACTTAAGTTTTTTGTTTCTCTTTACTAAATATAAAAAATATATAAACTTATAAATTACCTTTAAAATCGAAGAGATTTTTAGACAAAAACACATGTACCATATAACTTTTTCCTTACACATACACATAATAATTGGCCATTACAACCCTTCTGTCAGGATTATTGACCTATTTTCTCACTCTACTTATGTTGTGTGTGTTGATTATATACATAAGTGGCGGGACCAACAGTTTTAAGTCGACTTCGAACGACAGATTTTTGAGAAACTTTTCATGGCAATTTTGTTTACTCTCAGAGTTTTTGCCAGAAATCTGCTGAGAAGAAATCGCCGAAGAAATAGTTTTTGTATTTTATTTTGATGTCTGGCATGGGACTCGAACCCTGGCTTTACGTCTAATAAGCCAGCACACTACCTACTAGACCACGGCGACTTCAATAATATTTTCCTCGCCTGTATTAAACTATATCAATAAATTTAAAATTTTTAAAATTTTAAATTTCTCTCTTAAATTCATTGTTAGTATAACGAACGAATGAAATTTTATTAAAAGAGTAAGTATTAAAATAACAACAACAGTTGTGTACTTAACCCTTAATCGTCAGGATTATAACCTAGTTTTTCACACCATTCGTGTTTTGTGTATCAGTTTGATCCATGAGTGGTGGGACCTACTGTTTAATGTTGACTGCAAACGACAGATCCGGGAAACTTTTCATGTCAATTTTATTTTACTCTCTGAGTTTTTAACAGAAGAATACCGGCAGGAAGTCGCCAAAAGAAATTTTTTCATTTTATATTTATTTGAATTTCATGTTCTTGTGTCGACATATCAAACATTGATATCAACAAAAATGAAAAACAGTCGTGTTGAAAACAATTTAAATATTTGCAATTAAACAAATTTCAAATAACCCTTAATGACCAATCGTAAATTGAAATAAATTTCTTAAGAAATACACTCAGAATACGCACTCACACATTCATTGACTCATCAATTTATAAAATATAACGACTTGTGTTTACTTAAACTAGTTTTTTATTTGTAATTTTTTTTTTTCTGTAAATGCTAAGAATGAATGTTTTTCATTATAATTCCCGATAAATTTTCATAAGAAGCTAAATTTGAACGTGACTAGTTCTGATTGAGCTTTAAAAGAAATAAATTCAGTTAAACATACCATTTTAACTAAAAAAAAACAAAATGTAAAAAAAAATTCATGAAACAATCTTATCAATTTCGAAACGAAGAAATTAGACTTATCGGCCTTGATAAAATGTTTTATTTATTTGGTATTGGTATTCGTATTGGAGTTAGACTTCACAGTGTTTCTGTAAAGTTCTTATTGGAAGTGATGAATTATAAGTCAATAATGATTTTAGAAACAATACATAGGTATTAATTGAAAATTCGTATACAGTGATATAAAAATAAAGACAACTTCATTGAAAATATCTATGTACATACATACATACATACATATACATATGTATGTATTTATGAGAATTTAATTTTCAATTCAATTTGTTGACAACTTTTGCAAAAACAAATGTTGCGTTTATATTAGTCTGGGCCAACAATTGAAGTGTGTATGGATGGTAGAGTACTTTAACGTTGAATTTATTATTATATTATATGTTTGTATTATATATACAATATGTATGCATATATATACATACATACATATATAAACAGAGATAAAAAATATTATTTTTACTTTTAGTATGAATGACTTCATTCGAATAAAACTGAGATATTTATTCATTTATGCTCAAAAGAAAGAATAAAAAGCAATAACAAAATAAATATATTTTTTGTAGCCGTAAGTAACCACGTATTAAAAATCAAATTAAATGCGAAAGAAAAATGATATTGAATAATGATGATGATGATGATGATGATGATGACGACGATGATGATTCATTTAGACCTTTACGACTCATCATCAATGTTGGTAGCATGTAATCAAAACTCACCCCTTAGATCTTAAAGTTAAACTGTATCCGAAATATGAACTTTCATATTTGGTCATAGGCGTTGGAAATTGAGGATCTTTCATCACCGCATTTGGTTTTGGCGATAAGTTGTAACCGTTTACACTTTGTGCTAATAAAACAACCACAGACAGGACTTTAACTAGCCGTAATATTGATATTGCTTTTTGCCACATTTTTTTCTATTTGATTTGATATCATACGCTCACTAAATTTAAAACTTTTTCACTTTTTTTGTATTGGAGATTTTTATTTAACTTTGATTTTTTTTTTTGTTTTAATAAAATCTACCTTCTTTTAAACGCGCTTGTTTCTTGGTCCCGTTTTCGAACAACCCAACCCATGAATCGCGTTAAATAGACTGAATTGTTGTTTTGATTTCTTAACGGCCGTACGCTTTGAAAGCTTTAGATGAGCGCAAACATTTATTAAAGCAAACAGCCAACTTACCACCACTCAGTCAACGCGCTTAAAAACTCATTTCTTGTATTTGTTGTTGTGGAAAATCGTTTCTCTGAGTAATATTTATACAAGATATTGTATTATTTACCAAAGATACCTATTATTTAGCATACGTTTACGAGCGTACAAATACGAACCTCAATGGGTATGAGTAATCCTCACGATCAGTGAGGTCAATTATTTTGAAATACTCAAAATAGCCTTTGTTTAGGTTTTCTTAAACATTTCTTCAATTGTTTGTTAAAATTCATCTTGAATGCAAAAGTGTGATAAGTAATGAACAAAAACAAGACAATTTTTAATATCTAAAATAGGATTGTTCAACGGATTTCTTTAAATATAAAAAATTTCTATTTAAATTGTTAATAACAGTTTTAACAGTTTATTTTAGTTTAATTATACGTTAAATACCGCTATTGAAATGCTACTCGTTTGAACGGTGTGGGCTTAAACATATCATATCGGAACAATTTAAAGTAGCGTATTCGATAAAACAAAGTAGAGATTCATAAACATTTGAAAAAAAATCGCTGTATTCATATTTATATTTTATTAAATTATATCGCTATTATAATTTCATAATACAGAAAAATCTCAATTTTTCTAAAAGTCCTACAACTATCGAATATTTATTTCTCACGAGAAGCGTGTATAAGTTTTTTAAACCAATACTCGGCAGATGAGCACTATTCATGAATAGTCATTAAATATGCTAAATTAGCCACACTGCTCATAGTAATTGAACTTTGACGATTCACAAACCACCAACAATATATGTACGTTAGCTACCGAATCGGACGATAGAGTCTCTTTAATATTAAACCGGTATATTTTACAGAATTTTAATCTCTTTCTCTCTTTTCGCTCAAAAATTAAAACAGTTAAATACACACACACATATGTACAATAAAACATTTCAGTTGATTCTTTGTCTCTTAAATATTGGCATTTAACCAAGTTTATGTATGTATGTATGTGTGTATGTGTTGTTTCCAAACAGAGTTGGTTAAAAACATTTACTTTGTTTTGATTTTCAAATTCTCTGCTTGTGTGCTGCTTTTATTAGTGTTATTGGAATGTTTACATGTTGCCTTTTGTTTTGAAAATGCTTCTTTTTGTTGTGATTTATCACACATGTGCACTCGGAATTTTGAATGATTCATATTCGTCAGTTGCTGTCGCCGATTCATCCGTTCAACTGTTTGTTACGTTTGTTTTCGATTTAAGGCCAACATGACAACAAAAGAAACAGCTTTCTTCTTAGTGTTATCGATGACGTATATTTAGATTGCATTACAAATACTAATAAATTTATACAGAAATTGTCTGTGACATCTCACAACATTTTCAAATACATACTACAACAACAATAATAAGGGCTTGTTTTTAAACAATGTGATATTGTCTGTATAAATACGAAACTTTTCCTCTTTTTTTTCTTATTAGAAATAAATCTTTAAAAAGAATTACAAATTATTTTAATGTCATTTATAAGTAAAATTACTACACAAATACAAACATTTATATGTTTGCGTTAATTTATTTGTGTAAGTATACATGTATTTATGTATGATTTTTGGAATTAACCAGTATAGCCCCATTTAAATTAAATATGTAATACGAAGAGTTTTATATACATTAATATCATAAACACTGAGATTAAAGATTCTAACTTTAAGAGATGAGAAGTACATACCTACATGATTTGTAGTGAGTGTGCCTTCCGGCAATTATTATACAGTGTACTCACGATAATGTGAACTTATTTTTCCCAAGGCAGTTCACGTTTTCGAGTTTGTTCACGTTATCGACTACTCAAATTTAAAATAAGAAAATTACCCTATTTAATATGAAAAATAATATTTTATTAAGTAAGAAAAAAATCGGTGTCATTTTTAACCGAAACTAAATTTAAAATACTTTTCCCCCAATTGTTAAAATTTGTTGCGAAATTTTACTCCATGCTGAGTCCAAAAGATTAATTGCAACTTTTATAGTTTACATCTTAATAGAATTTAAAAATTCTGTTTGTTTTCCAGCCACAAGAGACTGTTGCTATAATATAGTTTTGTTATTTTGAAACATTATGGGTGGCAAAAACATTGTAAAAATGAATCCGTGATCAGAAATCAATTGAGATTATTATGTTTATTAAAAAAAGGGTGTTTACCCCTTTTTAGTCAAGTAACTTAAAGCCAAAAATTATAACATAGTTTTCAGTATTAAATTTGACAGTTGAAATCTACCTCTTTAATAAAACATTGATAAACCCAGTCATAAAAAATTTTACATGTCACCCATGCTGACTTGGAGAATTTGTAATTCACTGGACAAGTAAAGTTTTTTAAACTTAGTGGATTTTTAGGTTTTCCAACTACCAGAAAATTAAGTTTGTGAGTCCACGAAGCATTTGAGCAGCCTATGAAAGTTAATCGCTGATTCTCAATCTTAGCGACTGGAGCACTTTTTTACAATTACAAGTTTGTGGCTACAAGTGATTTTTACAATTTACAAGTCTACAAGTCATACTTCTATAAGTCGTTATGTTTCACTCAAAAAAATTTTCACTTGTACGCTTGTTGAATTGTAGAAAAAAAGCTTATGGTCGACGAAGAATCTCAAAAAATTTTACAAGTTACAGGCGAATTTTTAATAAAAATTACTTCAAATAAAGACAAAATCCAACAAAAAAAAAAAAATAAAATAAAATAAAAAGCAAACTATATCACAAATTATCGATAGCGGCAAGATCACAAATCATATGTTATAAACAAGTAAACACACGTGCAAGTAAAACATATAAAATATTCAATTGTTCATATTTTTTTGAGTGTAAAATGAACCGTTTATACGATTCAAGTGATAAAAGCGATAATGAAATCCTATTAAAAAGAAGAAGAACATTTAGACCACGTCTGGAATACGAATTCCTGAAATCCAAGTTAGAGTACAATGAGCGTTAGATTTCTTTTGCTGATAAATTTGTTGTTTCCAATGCTGGAGAGAGAGAAACAAATAGAAGCCATTCTCTCACGGTGCAACAGCAGCTGCAGATAACGTTTCGCTGGCTAGGAACAGGAACCACATACCATGCTATGGATGACTTGCATGGTGCGAGTAAAGCCACTGTGTGCAGCGTTGTAAAAAGTATAGTAACTGCAATTGCAACGTCAGAAAATATGGATCAAATAGTAACTAAATTCTTCGCCATGAAAGACAGGCTATTAGTTTGCGGTTGTTTGGACGAGTCTTTAATAAAATTAGATGCAACCAAATAGCATGAAGAAGCTTATGTTGATCGGCATGGTAATCACTTCATTTCATGTATGGTGATTTGTGGACCCGATCTCCAATTTTATTACTCATTGCAAATTGGCCTGGGAGTACTCATAACTCACCGCAGAATAGAAAACGGCTGGCGGCCAATTCAGAACGGAATCATTTTAGGTGTTTCAGCATATCCGCTAAAAGATAGGCTAACTCAATGCAAACAAATCAACGATAAGGGTTGGGGAAAATGCAATTGGCATTCTAAAGGAAAAATTTCCAGTTTTAAATTATTTGCGGGTGAGCCCCGAAATGGCTAGCGCGGTTTTTAATTGTACGGTCACTCTTTGTAATTTTTCATGGACTGAAGAAGATGAAAACTAGCTATCCTAGCGACTCCGATATTGAAGAAGAAGCGAATGTAACCCTAGCAGACAGTAGAGACCAAAATAAGCAACAAACAATTTTAAATTATTTTAAATAGTTAATGACTCGAAATAGAAAGAGAATGAAAAAATAAAATAAATAATTGTAGAAATTGTAATTGTAGGAATTGTAGTTTACAAGTACAAAAAGCTACAAGTATTGTGAAAATTTTCATGAAACACAATTCATTAGCACTTGTAAGAATTAGAATTGTGATTGTAACTTGTAAACTCATAGAATTGTAGTTAAGTGAAATAGGCCCCTGATCTTCACATAGTGCGAGTTCTTCCAATTTCGTTTTTAACTTTTTCTTAAATGGGACAACAAGTTGCGACTGCAAAGAAAGCTTTTTTCCCAAAATATTAAGAAGGCGAACAACAAACCTTTATTTAAATTTTTGAAGCCATCCATCACTGGTGTTAAAACCAAGATAATTTACTTTAATTTGATCGTGAATTTCGAAAGCTTTGGCTTTTAACATCAGCATACATAAACGAGTACAATGATAACGAAGTTCAAACACACATTAGTAAACAAACAAATACGCTGTAGTGAGTGGATTTACCAGATTCAATATCAAAAAATAAAAATAAAGTGTTCACGTTTTAGAGCTTTCAGATTTTATTCACGTTTTAGAATACTTAGTGGAAAAATAAATTTGTTCACATTTTTGAGACGTTCACCCATTCGAGTATTCACGTTTTCGCGAGTTTACTATAATTCTAAAATGGGGCGACTTCCTCTGCTCAGTGAATCAGATTAATAATATAATGATGGTTATAAAATGTAAAATTTCTTTAGTAGTTATTTAAATAAACCAAATATTTACGTTAAATTGGAGAAAAATCTGCTCACGTTTCTATATATTTTTTTAAACTTGTAAAATGTCTACTAAACATGAAAGGTTCTATGTTTTATGAGTTTCTAAATAAATATTTATTTTGTGCATAATTAGTTACTTTACAAAACTTAAAAAAATTAAATATTTAGGCAACCATGGTCACGTGCTCTCGTAGTTCACAGTGAACATATCATAATTTTTTTGTGTACAACTTATCTCACTATGTGAGTTCTTCTAAACTACTAAATATTTCGAAGTTCATACTTTTATATTTATAACTTTAGCTATGGGACTTATATTCGGTGATTAACACGAAAATTTTAAAATGTGCATTTTCTTTCAACTAACTCTTAACGACGTGTGAAACGTCTTTTGGACTCATTTTTATGCTTAAAATGCATCTAGTGTGCAAATGTTTGGAAATCATTCTTAGATCAATTTTGGATGTGGAGCCCGGCATGATTTTCTAAATAAGTAGACGATGCTCCACAGTATACCTTTTACTTTTATCCGTACTAATAATAACTTTTACCTGTTAAAAAATATAAGGAAAATTAGCGTTAGTTTATAGAATACAACTTAAATGTATGTGAGTATGGAGTGTGTTAAAGGTGAAATTAACAATTATGACATTTGTTGCTTCTGCCAGAAGTCATTATTTGTTTATGCTGTTTTCACTTTTTTCGCTTGCTTTGTTTCAGTATTTTCATCATGTTTCCATTGTATTTTCTGTTCATAGAATTTGCGCTGCATACAACCGTCTTTAGATTTTGTTTGGGCTATGAACATATGAATCCCATGAGTGTAGGGCTATATTTTAATGAGAGTTTTAGTAGCTTTGTAGTTTATTTACGTTTCCACATTCAGTATCTAATTATACGGACATATACCTTGCAAAATGGAAAATTTTTGTGAAACAAAATTCCTAATATATACCATACAAGCTTGTTTTATCAGCTAGGCCTACTCTCTCATTTGTATCTTTTATATCCGCTATTTTAATGTGTAATGTTGGTGATTTGCTTGGAATTTTTCCAATTAATTTGGTATACCATCTAGCCATTGAACTTTTGATTCCATCCGATTTAATTCCCGGTTATTTGTTCGAAAATGCGCCTATTTCACGTTTGAACAACTAGCAAAAGTTGGTAAATATTTGCATTTTTTTGCAAATAGTATTATAAGACGACTTTTAAAAGTCGCTCATAATAAAAAATGTAACATTTTACAATATACAAGATTCAACAAAATTTTTATAATTTTTAATTTGATTTGATAAATTAACATCCACATAATTGGTCATTACAACCTTTCAGACAGAAATACGACCTAGCTTCTCACACCACTTGTATTGTATGCGTTAATTTTTATACATGAGTGACGCGACGTACAGTTTAAAGCAGACTCTGAACGACAGATTTTTGTGAAACTTTTCATGGCAATTTTATTTACTCTCAGAGTGTTTGTTTGTCAGAAATCTGCTGGGAGAGAGTCGCCGAAAAAATATTTTTGTTATGATGTCTGACCTGGGGTTTGAACCGAGGCCTCACAATTAATAAGCCAACACAGTACCTACTGGACCACGGGTTACAGTGTACGTGCATACTGTTATACACTCGGGTCTCGCTTTATGCCGATATTTTTATGCGAATTCGAATTTATGCGATTTTAAATTAATAAATTTTTTTTAAATGTTTTATAGATTTTAAATTGTTATGATGTGTTTTATACTTTCGCATCATTTTTAAGTTAAATCAAGTTTTCACCACTTATATAATCATTATTGTTAACCCTAACTGAAGGGTTGTAATGACCAAAGCTTATGAAGCAAAAAGCGGCAGCGATTTCCCTACGTTTTGAACATTACCTGATAGGTATGTAATGCATAGCTATATTTATGAAAAAATCATCAAAGTCGACAAAGACGTTCAATGAAATCATCAGAAAAAAAGAAACAAATAAATTTAAAGTTTTTAAAAATAAGGACATATAAACGGAGTTAGAAGATCTTGACGTTTGGTCATGGAAATTCATTATGATGATCGCTAGAACTAACACATTTTTCAGTGCCTTGGTTTCTTAAGACGGTGCAATATTTATTGTATTTACTTCACTGCATCTGATTTTCTTACTATTTACACCACAATTCATGCTTTGGTGGGGCTATTCGTATGTGGAACTTTCTAAATCCAGAGGTCTTTCCCATTACTTATGGTATAAAAGATTTCAAACCTAGTACTCATAAACATTGCTCTCTCTCTCTTTCCTCCTTCCCTTAACATATTTTCCTAGTTTCAACACAATGCACTGTATGAGTAGGGGCTATACCATAAGTGCTGGTCGTACGAACAAAACAAAAAAAAAAAAAATAAAGGCACTTGCGTTTGTCGTGCCGATAGTAATATTAGAAACTACAACCGATTTAGAAGTTGTAAGTTTTTAGCTTTTAAGGAATTAAAAAGGCATAAAATACAGAAAATTCATCACAGGTATTCGTAAATAATTCAAAATATAATACTTTACTAGTTCAAACTAAATACAAATCTGGAAGTGGTTATTAATGTACTAAAGTAAAGAATATGATATAAATTATTCATTTCTAAAAATCGTCGTGAATGCTAAAAGTAACTTGGAACCAATGGATCATTTTGTTTTTTTATACTTTTGCTGATTTTTTATGCAATTTTGCTTTGATTATTCAATTAAAATTTGAATTTTTGCAGTATCGTTTTATGCGATTTTTTTGGAACGCATCTATTGCATAAAACGAGACCTGAGTGTACTTTTTAAATAATAACTACGGTAATTTTGTTTTGATTTAATCAAACGTAGTGTCAATCTTTTCATAAGAATATTACTTATATCATATTTTTTAATTAAATATATCTTCTTCTAATATATAAAAATTAACGCTCCTTTTCGTTGTCATTTTATAACTCAAGAACGGGCTCAGAAAACTGCTCTATCGATTTGACTAATTTTTCTTTCAAATATTTGTATTTATCCATTTAAAGTTTTCATCAAGAGAAAATTTTGCCCCGCCCACTTTTTTTGAAAATTACTTAAAATGAATGAAATCTTAAACTGTGCTTTTCATTATGTTATGATCTTTAGCACAGTTGTTACGCATGAGCCGACGAAGATTTCTAAGTTGGTATGACCAATTTCCAATAGGTGGTGCCACCGAAAATTACTCAAAATGAATTAAATCTTAAACTGTGCATTCTTTAACAAAGTTGTAACGTATGAGCCGACGGAAATTGGCGCGACTAATTTCCAATGGATGGCGTCACTGAAAATTATTCAAAATGAATGAAAAGCAATTGGTCAACCTACACCCCAAGCACGGAAGAAAAGAGCATTACGAACCTCAGAAACAGACGAGCACTGTGACTGGAAAATTTTCGAGTATATGCCGCGGAGACCCGTTCGCATGAACCACTTGAACAACGAGAAGTGAGATTAGAAACTGGTCGAAGCGTTCATCTGAATCATAAGGACAACGCGGAACAAAATCAATAAAATGATTCAAAATGAATTGGACATTTGGGTAATGCCTTTCCTTCAAATTTATTTTAGTTGGGGGCGCAGCAACACGTGCAGGGTACAGCTAGTATATATATAATATAAAAGAATATTTTAAATAAATTAATATTTGTATGTTTAAAATAAAAATATGTGGTATATATGAATCTGTAAATACAAAAATTAAATCCTTGAATAAAAATTAATTAAATAAAAAAAGTAAAATCTTGTATTTCTACAACCTCCATTAACCATTTTACGTGCAAAGCCCGGTCCCGAGCGAGGCGGATAATCGAGGTTCAACTTTATATAATTGCTCGTATATTTTTTTTTTTTTTCTTTTGTGTAAGAGAGTATTAAACAATATTCTATCAATTTTAAAAATACCTTTATTTATATTAAAACTTGTTTATACATTTATTAATAATAAGATATAAAAACCGTATAAAAATATTCGAGTGTATGGATGGACGGATAATATTCGACAATTGTCATATGATATTCTCAAAAAATACCGAACAATACAGCGATATGTATTTCAAAAAACGATTAAATAATTTTCTAAGGCACTTGGCGTTTGCTAAGAACTTTCCAACTTACAATGAGCAAATAAAAATAAAAAATAAAATGGATTAGTCTTAAGCAATACAACGGTCTTAGCCGTAACATAATCGAATTTGAATTTTCTTAAATTAATATTTGTAAAGTAGTATAAATGGAATGTTTTTCTTTTATATTGGCAGTTATATATCTATATATAATCGTGTAAACTTCTGGATTGGCTGTGATGATGTCTAGGCGGTTGATAACCGGGCTCCTGCATTTCCATTTGCATAACTAAATTTTTTTGTTCACCTCTCATTTCGTAAGCTTCACGGGCCTCCCGATGTAATATGAAAGCAGCTAGACCCAACAAAATAAATGTAACAACGGCCAGAGCATATGACCATCCTAAGACATTGAATTTTGGATACATTAGCCAATCACGTCGATAGGCACAACCACCAAGTACGCAAACAGCTAAAAACATGAAAAGAGATGATACTGCTGTACATAAATAAGATACACGGATAAGCAACCACTCATATTGGGAAACAGCTTTTAAGGGTAATCGTATAATGGTTAGTGCCAAAATTATCAATACAATAAAAATAAGTATGAAAGATAAAGTAACAAATGCCTGTACGGACATCAACCAGCTAGGTAACAGCCATTCTCGTATAACATAATATTCATGACTGAAAAATAAATAAAATATTTTCGCTGGTGCGTGCAAAATAGAACATATTTGTGTGCAGTTGATAAATGGATTAATTTGATCGACTGTTTAGTTAAACTATTGTGTGGAAAGAAGTCGACGTGGTCTAGTGGGTAGTGTGTTGGCTTATTAGACAAAAGGCCCGGGTTCGAATCCCAGGTCAGACATCAAAACGAAAAATAAAATAAAATTCTTCGGCGACTTCCTCTCAGCAGATTTCTGGCAAAGACTCTGAGAGTAAAAATTGCCATGAAAAGCTTCTCAAAAATCTGTCGTTCGGAGTCGACTTTAAACTGTAGGTCCCGCCACTCATGTATAAAATTTACGCACACAGCATAAGTGGTGTGAGAAGCTATGTCGTAATCCTGACTGAAGGGTTGTAATGGCCAATTATGTATATGTGTATTGTGTGGAATCGTTTTTAAATTGCAATTTATTACTAAATACGGTCATTTGGCGTGTTAATATACTTCCTGCTTTTTGTTGACTAAAATCGAAGCTTGAAGAGTGTATGTTTAACATGCTGTGTTCAATCTGTCAATGAATGAATGAATGAATATTTTCAATTGTCTCAACAACCGAAAAATAAAATTATGCAAGGTTTTCTCGAATGGAATGATAAAGAATAAAAAAGTTAATAAAGCGATTAATGAAGCAATAATTAAAAATTCTTTTTTCACTTGCCAGCATAGTTTTTTGCAATAATTTTCAAAATCAGCAACAACTCAAAGAAATTGTTAAAATGTCATAAACAATAATTTACTTTGAAATGTCAAAAGACAAATAGATCATAAATCATTGTTGGAATATTTTAATGAGTTTTTAAATATTGACAGCTACTGGCGGAATCTAATTATATATGTACGACCGAGTATATGTATGTATGTATGTTGTATTTGCATATGTTGAAAAAATTGTAAAGAACTCTCATTTAGAAATACAAACACTCTTTTGTTGTGAACATATCGTTCATATTTAATTTTTTTGAAATGCTAAATTAAAAGTAAAACTATCGTAAAATGATAAAATCTTCAAATTCCAATTAAAATTATTTATTCCATAGAGGTAAAAGTAATTTCACAAATAAAACACAATCAAAACAAAATAATAAAAGAATAAATAAATAAAAGGAGAAAAAAATAAAATTAAATTAAAAAAATTGTCTAATTTTTTGCTTGTAAGGGAGAAAGTTTCAAAATAATTTTGTTTCATAAGATTTTAAATTCGGTTTTTTATTTTTGTTTTTATGAAACAAGACATCCTAAAGCAAAAGAAACTAGCGGCTGCGGAATACACAGATTGGTGTCTGAAAGAAACCAAAACCAAAAACCACATGTGCTAATGAAACATAAAATTTTAAACAAATTTAATAAAAGACGTTTAAAGGTGTTTTCTTTAAATAACAGTAAATTTGATGTCTTCAATCAAAATTTTGACTTTCATACAATTCGTAACCCATATCAGATTTCTTTTAATTGCAAATCCTATAGTTTATTTGCCTATATTATACGGTGCTTATACATATTTGTCAATCCCAAAGTCGAGCTATAAAAACGAACTCAAACGGTTATGGAAATATCCGAATTTATTTATTATCAAAAAGATTGTCGCAAACCTGGTATCACATTTTCTCGATAGAATATTGATAATAATAAATAATTAATAAAACCTGGTTGACTTATTTTTTGTTATTTTGTCCGCAACTGGAAGTTGTATTGATACTCTGCATTTGTAAATTCTCGGAAGAATTTTGCTGCACTTTTAGACGAAGAAGGTAGGAGAAGGGCGTGGCAAATTTTAATTGCCCATATATTTTGTTTGTTCTGAAAAGTGTGGGTGCCAAATGTAAAGTCTCTTGGGTATGGAAAACATTACACGAGAGGTCTATTTTCCTGAATGTCCAGTGACAATTCTTAGTCATCCAACACCACTCCCTATATTTTTTTTCCACCAAAACATTTGAAGTCATTCTGAAAGTGCGTTTCTTTGAGCAAGGGATTCACAGAGATAAGATGATAATAATATTGCAAGAAGTTAACATATTTAAATAAAGATATAAAATATAATACGGTAGGAATTAAAAATGTCATCACAAATAATAATAATAATAATACAGAAAAATATAAGAATATATTTAATTTATATTTTCCTTGTTTTTGTAATTAAATTCTCGCATTGAATATGTACTTCTCTTCCGTTTGCTTCCGCACTTTTTAAATTATTTCATAAACAAAATTTTTAATTTTATAAAATTCCATTTACTCTCTTATGCTGAAGAAGATTGCTTAAATGATAATTAAAGAAACATTGAAGGTATGATGTCTTCTTTTAACCCGCAATTGACACAGATACTATAGATTTACATACATATACTCGTACAAACAGTCATGAAGAAATTATTTCATAATGATAAACGAACACAACTCAATCTGTGTTATTTTAAACTTTTCTTGATTGCTTTTTTCTTTTTGTATTTTTTTAGTTAGTTCATTCTTAAACAAAACCATGAAATCTTTAACAATATTTGGGAAGCTGATGTCATCAAAGTTCGTTTTAAAGACATCATTTCCATTCCATTTTATTCAATTATATTTATTACCTCGACCATTATACGAAAGCATTTGTCTGTAAAGAAATTGAAGAAATAACATGATGCGTCAAAGTATGTACTTTAAATCAAATAAAATTAAATACATACATACATACAGTGATGTGAAAAATAATAATGACACCAATGTGACACTTGAGAAATGAGGAAAATGAGCCAAAGAAAATAGCACAGGTCAGTACAATAATACAATTACGAGGCTGTTATCTTTGAAAAGAATTTTCTCAATTTACTTACTTACCCATCAAATCTCGAAGTGTGATTGTGTGTCCTTATTATTTTTAACGTCACTCTAGTTGTGCTAAGACGAATAATCTTTCAAACTCGCTATTTAATTCGATAAAAAAAATCGAAAAAAAGCTTTTGTACACAATCACGACGTCTATGTCATTGAGGAGCTCATACTACTCACTGTTGTATACTATCACTGTTGGAAATCATCGCCAATTCGTACTGGAGCGAAGATCTTACGTAGAACTTTTCTCTCAAATACTCTCAAGGCTGCTGCATCATCTCTTAATAGGGTCCATGCTTCTGTGCCATAAAGAAGCACGGGTAGGATGAGCGTCTTGTGAAGTTTTAGTTTTGTCTTACGGGAGAGATCTCTGCTACTCAATTGCCTATTGAGACCGTAGTAGCACATGTTGGCAAGGTGCAAGATTACCTTGACCTCCAGAATGACATCATTTTTGGTGGTAACGACGGAACCAAGATAAATGAATTCCTTGATTGTATCAAAAGTATTCTTATCGGCCATAATCTAAGAATCAATACGCCGCACGTTTCCACCTGTCGATAACATATACTCATTTACTGCCAGGCCCATTTTCTTAGACTCCCGTTCAATAGCACTAAAGGCAGCAGTGACACCTCGCTTGGTACTTGTTATGAGAGATCCATTCCTACCTTGACAGAGCTGCAGGAATTGCTCAACGTCATTCTGCATAGCCTTATCAGCTTCCCAGGTATACTGAGCTCAGGCTTTGCGGCAAAAACATGATCCCTTATGTGGCTATCGAAAGCAGCCTTTACAGTCGACAAAAAAATGGTGTGTGTCGACTTGTTTCTTGTGGGTCCTTTCCTGAATTTGGCGTAGTGTGAAGGTCTGGTCGATGGTCTGAAGCCGCACTGATAAGGTCAATTCAGGGTTTGTCGTTCACACAATACGCCTGTACGAACCTTATATGCAATAGGGAGAAGGCAAATACTCCTGTAGTTGGTGCATATCGTAGAGTCCCCCTTATTCAGGACAGGACAGAGGACACTGAGGTTCCCATCGGTGCATGCGCCCTACCAACTCATTACATCCGGTCTTAAACAATTCGCGAAATGTACCGTTATAATAAAAATAAAGAAATGTTAGATGCTTGAAGAAAATAGTGAGTTAGCAATGGTCAGATAATTTTTGTCTAAAAGCAATGAAATTGTGCTTTAGTCGATATTTGCTATAAATTTATTCTAACGTGTATAACTTATTTTAAGCAAAATTAAAGATTATAAAATTAAAGATTATAAAATTACATTTCAGAAAATGTAACTCCCAAGGCAATGTCATTGTTACTGTCCAAAATATGGAACTTTAAATATTGGCATATCAAACAAAAATTTGTGATGTACGAATTAATAGTGGCTAGGGCGAATAAAATTTACTCTTCCAATTCTGTTGTCCACAATTTGAGAATCTTTTTACCTTCATTTAGCTGGTGTCAGCTAGAAAATGTTCAATTTAATAAAGTTGCAGCAATACAACTTGACTGTTCATACTGGAGAATCTGCGTATTTACAATATTAATCAAAATTGTAAATAGTTTTAGTCATTACCTATCCAATATAGTTTTTACAGACCGGCTTTGTGGAAAGTAAAAGCACAAGCACAAATCCCGCATTCTGCTGGGTGGAAATATCAGGCAATGGTTTATTTCCTTGCGGGTCAAGTCCACATCTATATGAGTGGATATATATAATATTGATAACAGTTGATTAGAGATTCTTAAAATGCTAATCTCAGACCTCCATTAAAATTTGGAATTGTAGAAAGTCTCAACGGCCGTCTACAAATTATTCTGCGAGATGAGTATTCACATAATATAATAAATGTCTCCCAACTTCCCATATAAAAATGTCTTTTTGTTTTCGGAAAATTTCTTCCTATTTTTTTCATAATAAATTTTTTGTTATAAATAAATCCCATATTTATTCATTTTCATTTTTTATTAAATTTTTTTGCACTTCCGTTCTCACAGCATGTAGATAACAATGAGTTGTAAACATTTTCAGAGAATTGTTTACCAATTTTATAACTATCCGATGAACTTTCAATTAGAATTTACCGTAAAATTAATTAATTTGTATCTTCAAATATTTGCATATCTTCAAAAGCAAGTGTTGTTTTTTTAACTCCCCAAAGGAAAGATTATTTAACCATGAAGAAGGAAGTGGTAAAGACTATGTCGTATGCTCTAATTGGAAAGAACTCAGGGTGAGAGATGGAGTCGAGGTACTATTTTGTTAATTGATTGTCTAAGCTGGCCTTGCACAGACAGTGGCTCAGACGTATAATTGTACACTTGGTATGAGATTATTCAAATGCCAATATTTCCACTTCAATGGAAATATCTAAAAAATTGCTCTACACAGTATATAATACTTGGCATTTTTTTTTTATTAAACCAGCACTCAGGGGATGACCCTTACTCATGCAGTGCATTGTGAAGGTTTAAGAAAGGTGGAAAGAGAGAAGATGTGAACGGTAAGGAAATGAGTTGCTGCTGGTAACTATAAAATGACCGGTGCTATACCTTCACCATTAGACAGTCTACAGCAATCGTCCCCAAGAAGCCCGCAGTTTCTCCACTTATGTTGTGTGTGTTAATTTTATACAAAAGTGGCGGGACCTACAGTTTAAAGTTGACTCCGAACGACAGATTTTTGATAAACTTTTCAAGAAGAGAAAGAGAAGAAATCGCCGAAAAATAATTTTTGTATTTTTTATTTTGATGTCTGGCCTGGGACTCGAACCCTGTCTTTACGTCTAATAAGCCAGCACACTACCTACTATACTAGATAATATACTGAATTAATATAACAAAAAAGTAAACAATATTAACGGAATTCATGTGAAAAGCATAATTAGAGAGTCAAATAAAATGCACCGTTTTAATACTTGCAACCAAAACCTTTTGCTTTTATTACTGCTTCCAAACAACGAGGCAAGAGTATTATTGTGTTGTTTCATTCTTGCCTAAGTTCCGGCTCCACTGTGCTGATGCTGGATTTATGGAGCTTACGGGCGAGTTTTACTCAAACATGCACAATAATGTTGAATCTGGAGACTGTGTTCGTGTTTGAAGTAGTTCTGAACAATTATGGATAAGCCACAGTTTCACAACATATGCAGTGCGCTTCGTAGAACCGAACGATACAATAGCACCCAAAGTACGAATGTATAATATCTCATATGTAAACACGACTAAATTTGTTTACGACAGTCGTGGATTTTATAATCAAATTATTTGAATAAAAGTTTAGTTTCTATAACAGAAGTATAGTGCCATGAATAACAATACCAACCATCACCAGCACAGGCTCTCTGTGCAACGTACCGATTGGTCCACAAAGGGTTAAGAATTTTATTTCACTATTCGTGTTACGGCTTGTTAGTAGTTTAATTAAAATATGAGTCACTGTAAAACAATAAAAACTTCATCCTTTCTTTAAGCTGTTTAGACTAGAATGCAAATAAATTAAAAGGAAAATGGATATCCCATGCCCACTGTTAAACGCCTGAATTTTGCGGTCAAACCGGCAACAATTATTTTTTCATTTGAGTGCGAAGGTTTGCTTGAATAAAAAAAGAAAAAACAAATCAGAGTTATAAGTGTGAGCTCCCCTTTAACGTGAATATTAAGAAGCTTAGCATTTGTGTTACAACCAATCGAAGAAAAATAAACAATAAAATACAAAAAATAAAATAAAAATGAAATTATAATAATAAATAACATGTGTTTTTATAGAAATAAACGTATGTATGTATGTAGACATGTATATACCCAGTATAACGTACGTTGTATCGTCTATCCAATACCCCAAATTATTGAATTGACTCATGCACGTTTTAAGAGAAAAAATAAAAAAGAAGAATTTAAACTGAAAGCGTTTATTTTCTTTTTTACAATTCATGGAATCAGTTGACTCTTAATGTCAGCTTACGCATACGCACATACTATATACAAACCTTCATATGATATGTATACACATCCATGAGACACTTCTTGCAATATTTTATTTAATTTCTGTATTTCGTATATACATACATACACGCATACATACAGACGAGTACTTTTTAATATCTTTTAATGCTTTTAAATATGCGGGACGGTAAGATTTCCATGGCGGATTTTTAATAATTTCTCTTTTGGTTATAATTTATTTTCTTTTTTTTCTTTTTTCATTCACTAAATGAATCATAAATCTTAAAAAAAAGACAGACGGACACATTTTCTGACACACAACAACGAACTAAACAACCAGGAACAACACAAAGAGTATGAAGCCAATTAATACAGTATTTAACGATTGCAGTTACATACCATACCATATACTTATATGCACATATTTGCATATATATACGCATCTACATACATACGTACGTACTATATTTGAAATTAATATTTAATTTAGGGTAATTTACCTCTTGGCAAAAGAATGCAAATATAAAAATATAACACAAAAAATATGAATTAAATGAATGAATGTCGTCAATAATTGTATTGAAGCGCACACTTCTAAAATTAAATGCGTGTGTTTCTTTCACGTTTTTCTTTTAATTTTTTATATCGTTTTTTGCTAAATCTTTTTATAAAATATCTCTGATAATCGTTCTTTAAATTGTTGATATAATTTTTTAAGGTCATTAACCGTTTGCCAAGGCTGTTCATGCCAATAAATACGTCACTATTTTGACATTGGTACGGAATCTTGAACAAAAAAAAAGAGGGGGAAACGACAAAATCAAGCCCACAAAAAAAAAAAAAATGTTTTCAAAAATAAAATCCAATAATAAAATGTATTATTCTGTTCATAAAGAATTCAAAAATGTGCGATCATATCATACTAGTCTTTCGAAACATACATATCTATCGAATAAAAAAAAAGTTTTTTTTTTGTTATGAAATGAAAATATTTTTCAACGGACGCGGAAAGAAATGTATCTGACTGAAACAAGTGGAAGAGTCGAATTATATAGTATAGAGCGCGATTAGGAACCTTAAAAGATACATACAGAATTTGTCATTACAACCCTTTAATCAGGATTATTGACCTTTTTTCTCACACCACTCATGTTATGTGTGAATTGAGCGGCGGGACCTACAGTTTAAAGTCGACTCCGAACTACAGTTTTTTGAGAAACTTTTCATGGCAATTTTATTTACTCTCAGAGATTTTGCCAGAAATCTGCTGAGTGAAAATCGCCGACGAAATACTCTGTGTATTTTGTTTTGATGTATGGCCTGGGGTTCGAACGCTGTCTTTAAGTCTAATATGTTAACACACTACCTACTGGACTACGGCGACTTTAAAAAAAAAAACTTTAAAAAAACAGGCACATTAAAATTACCTTTACGAAAATGCACTGGCGGTTGTGTATTAACTGTTAATGAGTTGCAGGTTCATTAATATTCCGGACACCCGGATACATCATTTTGTTTTCAGAATAAAAAAGGAGGCTATTGAACAAACCTGCAGATCAGTGCCAGAGATCAGAAAGATATGCTTGTTAAGCCAAATTTTAAGTTCGAATAAGCATTGACACATACGATACAAATGAAGTGACTTTGTGAGCATTTTTCAGTTAAAGTGTCTCAATACTTACAGAAATGTTTCTTCCACCTAATAAAATCATTTAATATTCAAAGAAGTCGCCGTAGTCTAGTAGGTAGTATATTGGCTTATTAGACGCAAGGGCCGAGTTCCAATCCCAGGCCAGACATCAAAACGAAAATATGAAAATATTTCTTCGGCGGCTTCCTCTCAGCGGATTTCTGGGAAATACCCTGGTAGTAAATAAAATGGCCATGAAAAGCTTCTCAAAAATCTGTCGGTGGGAGTCGACTTTAAACTGTAGGTCCCGCCACTTATGTATAAAATTAACATACACTACAGAAGTAGTATGAGAAACTAGGTCAATAATCCTGTCTGAAGGGTTGTAATGACCAATTACACGGTGCGGCAGTGAAAATACACCCGATTAACTACATAGTTCACTTTGTCCAGTTAGTTGAGTACAACTCAAAAATACCTTTTTTATATCTCTCGAATCCTCCGAATTTTTTGACAAAAACTGTTTTTTTGCACTTTACGCACAAATTTCTGGATTACTCAAACAGTTCGACCCGATTTGCAATATTTATATCTAAATCTTTTTGGAAAGGGGAGTGATGAATATTTATTAATATATATATATTGTATATATATTTATTAATTGGCGTAATATGCTATGAGATTTGATGATATAATGTTTTTTTTATATTTTGAATATAAAATTTTAAAATATTCTTATTAATTTAGTATCATTTAACATTGAATAAATGTATAATGTTTATAGTAATTTTATTAAATATTTAACTAATCATTAACGTTAACAGAATATAGTAGAATAGAATAGTAAACAAAGCAAAATTATTTGTTGTATCTAATGGTTGACCCATAAAATAAAAATAAACCGGAAACAGAAAACTAAAATTTATTACAATACAATATTAAAATATTGTGATACAATGTTTTAAAATATCATTATTATTATGCTTATGCAGTAAAAGCCTTAACTTTCTCCAAAAATTATAATCAAAAGAATTTAACATTTGAGCTCTTATGTGTTTATCACTAGAATAAACCATATTTGACCTTCTTAAGTAATTTATGCAAGACTTTAATGTATTAGACGTATGTATCCAGTTTAAATAAATTAAAAAAATAACTTGTTCTTGACAAATCGAAATAGTAGTCTTACATTCAGCGTAAACAGTTCGTAGCCTGTACTAAAATAACACAAAATATTTAATCTTGTAATAAAAATTCAAATTCCAAAAAATCGGATTGCCCTTCAATATGTCAACACGACCTTCTAGCCATAAAGCTTAATTGTGAACTGAAGATACTTCTCTTGCACTGTATAAGCTAAAGCAATGTAACTTTAAACATCTGTAATCTTATATTTATGAAAAAAAATTGACAGCTACATAGTCTGACTGACGTACCTTTGACTGTCACAAATTTTATTTCTATTCTGTAGGTCGGTGACCCTATGCAAAATATGAATTTCAAGCTTTACAGCATTAGTCAGTGACATTTTTAATTTTCTTTTATTTTTGACTGTTTTAGTTCCTACACATAATAAGAGATTCAAAATATTATCATGTTTGGGTATAAATAAATTAAATTTTTTTTTTTTCAATTTCATAAACAAATTGTTATTAATTCATTCATAATTTGTATTTTGAATTGTATTATGAACGGAAAAAATTATAATAAAAATAAACCCCAAATCGACTAACAATCGGACCGCCTATACGCATTCAGAATTAATTCCATTGAAGACATAACAAGGGACACACTATGCCACAAAATATAATCAAATTTAAAAGCAATTAATTCTCGACTATTAAAATCAACGCTGATGGACAAATATATTGTATAATATATACATATACAACACAATACAATTTTCTTAATAATAAATAAAAAAATAAATAAAAAATTTTTATATTTTATATGCTTAGAGATCGAGTCTGGTTGGTTGTTAAACGAGTGATGAAAGAATTTGAATTGTTTGTAAAGCTAAATAAATGCTAACGTAGAAAGCACTTGGAAGCACAAAAGACTTAAAGACAACGACCAAATGGACAAACATTGGCGGTCTGAATATTATTTGTCGACAATTTATACAAAAGAAGTGAGGATTTTTGTATTTTTGCCATGGTAATGGATTTTTTTGCTTCCTTTATTATTCTTTTGTTTAAAGTTGTTGACTTTTAAGGAGCGAACAAACAAAAATAAACAAACACCCATGTATACGAATAAGGTTGCTGGCAGGTAAACAAAAATTCTTCAAGCCTTGGTAACTCTTGTCTGCACGAAATATGTACTAAAGCATTAAAATTTTGCAAGGGAGGTAAAATAATGATTTCTTTTATTAAACGACAACGATTTTTTAATACATAAATAAATACAACTATGAATTTATTTTATCCAATACTTATTTATCAAAATTTTAATTTAATTAATTTCAGTTAATAATACCACTTTATGAAGTCGCCTTGGTCTATTAGGTAGTGTGTTGGCTTATTATTATCTCAGGTCAGGCACCGAAACAAAATATGAAAAAATATTTATTGGGCGATTTCTTGTCAGCAAAAACTCCGAGAGTAAATAAACCTGCCATGAAAAAGTTTCTCAAAATCTTTCGTTCGAAATCGCCGTTAAACTGTAATTCTCGTCACTCACGTATAAAATTAAAGCACAGAACATGAGTGGTGTGAGAAGCTATGTATGTAATACCACTTTCTAATAGCCCATCTACAAATAGGAATATGTCGTTTCTATTTACGTACCAGTTCTTCGTGTCAAATTCGATCCAATTGCTAAGAGACGTTCGTATTTATAAATGACGTACACCATTCTGTGGATATATTGCATAATTGTTTTATATGTTTCCTTCTGATGTGAAATAAATAGCTTGGTATATACTAGAGGTGTCAACAAGACATATAAAATTGCACTCTATTGCTTTTTTCTCAAGACCGAATATTGATTGTAGCTGCAAATATAAATAAGTGTGAAGCAAAGATAGTGTACAAAAAACAACTGCACTCGTAAACTATTGTACAACAGTATAAAAGAGAGTTGTGTGAAAAGCGCAACAAAAGTATTGTACTCTTCATAGGGTCACAACGTGCATTTCTTTTTTTGCTCTCGGCAACCGAACATCTTCGTCGACACCAGCATTGCCAGTAACTTTTTTAAACTTATTATTTCTGGGGAAAATTTTTTTTTAAGTTTATGGCGAAAGCAAAGGATGTATGCTATAATGTTTTTGTTTTTTAACGCAATTTTATTTTCATTTTTCAAAAATATAGTAGTGTAATTATAAAAAAGTAATAAAAATAATAAAACCAAAAACATTCATACATAACAGACAATTTTTGTAATTACTAATCTTTTCTTATAAATCACCCGCGCACGTAAAATCGTAAGCTACTCACAATGTTTTGCTCTTTGTTTGCTCGTCAGCATTGCCATTTAAACTTTTTATTTCTTGAGAAAAACTTTTTTTAACTACTACTTTTTTACACTACTGATATTCGTATGCCAATACTGAAAATGTAGTTTCAGTAGTAAAATATGCTCTTACAACACAAAGCATAGTTCCGTTATTTCACAGGCAAACGAGTGCTGTTGTATACACTGAATAAATGAGAAATACACATTTCAGTGCACTCGTAAAGTCAAGATCAACAGAAAAGAGTGCACTACGGTATTGCATTCGGTGAAGGGTAAGCTTGTAGAATGTCTTGTGCACCCTTCTAGTATATACCTAGTCGCACTTAGAATTAGTTTTTAACAATTTTTAAACAGGTTTAATATTGTTCGTAATAGACTTAGGCACCAGTAGCATTCCACTCTTATATACTTTAGTTTGCATTAAAAAATAAGAATTCTCATGCCTACAATGCAAAAGTCTATAAACATTTTATTACAACTACTTTTATCAATTAAACAATCAATCTTTGGATTAAATTGTGGAATACTGTTGTTACTAATTGGTCATTACGACCTAGCATTTCACATAGCCTATGTGGAGTGGGCTAATTTTATTCATTAGCAACGGGACCTACAGTTTAACGTCGACTGCCAGAGACAGATTTGAGAAACTGTTCACGGCATTTGGCCAATAGGAAGGCGCCGTAAGAAAGGGGTTTTCATATTCCGTGTTTGATCAAGATATCTGAGCTAGGGTTTGAACCACAGACTCTCGTCTACTAAACCAACATATTACCTCCACACAAAACGATATAACTCCTAATTATTCAACCCTAAAGTCAAATTTTATTTGAAAAAAAAAAATTAAAAGAAATTAGAAGAAATATTTAAAATTCTTCTGAATTCTTGAAATGGAATAAAAAAACTTTGTTTATTATTTGCAATTAATATACGAAAGCCCAAGTTCAAACCCCCAGGTAAGACATCAAAAAGAAAATAAGCAAATAAAATTGCCATGAAAAGTTTCTGAACAATCTGTCGTACAGAGACGACTTTAAACTGCAGGTCCCGCTGCTCATGTATAAAATTAACATAAAATTAACATTAACATACACAACGTAATAATATAGAGATTGAATTAGTGATGGGTACACCAGATCGTAATATTATTTTTATTTTTTACTTTTTAACACGTTGAACCTTATTTGCTTCTACTGTCTGTCAATGTGTAAATATATTAGATTGCATTGTAAATTAGGAATCTAGGTAAATTTAGTGACAAGATGAATAAATTCTCTCATCAAAATTAGCGCAAAATAAGTTTCATAGCTCGAAAAATTAATTTTAACGACGTAAGTATGTAGCACGTTTTTGTACTATTCGTTTTGAATGCATTGGCATTCCGAAAATGAGAAAAAAAAGCTCGCAATATTATAGGCAATGAAAAGATTCCGTGAGATGATATTTGACAATTTTTTGGAGCTGGAATTCCTCCAAAAATAACCTGAAATAATTTTTAAAACCTAATCGGCATTTCATTTCGTTAAGAAACTTTTCTGTACTTTATAATTTTTTTTTTTGTTATTTTTCCAATTTTCGAATCCAAAACGGATAAAAAACGATTCGTTTTAACTTCAGTAGTTCATAACTTGAATTTTAATATATATTATATTTGTATATACATTGTATATGTATAGACATACATACATACATACATATGTAAATATCTTCTTTTTATTTGGATTATTTTATAAAGCGTAAATTTAAGCACAAAATAAGTTTTACAAAGAATACATTTAAAACAGCCTAGAATACTAAAATTGTTGAATTCCAAATCTGTTACTATTCATGGCATGACATGATCAAAATTGTTTTATTCCTTTACATGCACTTCTATCACATACGAGTTTTTTCTTTTTTTTTATTGATTTCACTATTTTAGAGACTGGTTACGATTATCGTAAGGTGGACGTGTTAATTATCGATATGGTTTTAAAGTTTCAAACTTGAAAGGTAAAGATTTTTTTATTTGCCTTACTGGTTTTCAATTTTCATTTTTTTTTTTTAATTTAATTTTCTTCAATAACATGTTAAATATTTATAAATGATAAAATTTTAATATATTTTCTATTTTTTATTATTTTTTGTATTTTTTTTTTTTTTTTTTTTGTTTTTTGTTCACTTTCCATATAGTTGTTGTTGGATGCATTTGATAATGCACGATATTTGGTCTGTTTTTGGTGGTGACAACTTACCTCGAGGTACGCATGACAATTGTGTATCCAAAATATGAGCTACGAACTTGAGGTTGGAAAATTTTCAACTGGGGTCCAGTTATGACTATTTGTGGCTTTGGTGCATAGTTAAAGGTGTGCGTTGAGGTTAACAAACTTGTGAAATATAGACCACAGACTATAAAGCATTGCATTTGGTATATTTGATTAGAATACATTTTTCACTTTATGTTATTCACTTTTTCTTCCTATGTACGTATATATTTTTTTAAATATTTTCTATTTACTTTGGATTTATTTACACTTACAATTATTTGTAATTACAATGGATTATAATTTAACAGAATAAAGGAATAGAAATCGTTGATACAAATAATGCACTCTCGCTTATCTTGGTACTTTTGAGAAAGGACGGGGGGGGGGGAAGACGAACTTTCCAATTCAATCAGTAATTGGTTATCGTTTATATTGTAAAACTAAATGGATTTCTGTAACTCGTGATGATTTCTCTTGGTTTCATTTTATTATATGGTATCTTACTGTATTACTATCTTAATTGTACAATATTTTGGAAGCACTTTTGGATCCACTTTTCAAGTATTATTTATTCGTAATATTTGTATCTCACTCTGTGAATAGTTTTATTATTTATTTTTTTTTTTTTGTTTTAAAATTTTCAATTTGTTTTTCGTTTATTTTTTTTTTCTTTCACGCACTAAATTGTTAATTAAACATGAAATAACAGACTTTTATTTTAAATATTTCTTATTATTACTACTGGCCAGGCTAGGCAAGACAGTGGTGGTATCGTTCTTTGTTTTGTTTGTTTTGGTTCTTTGTTTTTTTCATTCCTTCAATTTCTTAATTACAATAAGAAATGCTGTTGTTGTTGCAGTTTGTACTATTTTTATTCTATGTAGCCGCGCTGTTGTTTTTATTACTGAACCAATACAAAACAACAAATATATAGACAATCTGTCAGATCCAATTCATTTCTTAATATACAATTTATCTTATATACATATGTATGTGTGGATGGATGTGTATGTAGTATTTTCTTAGTTGCTTGTCCACACACAATACATTTACTTGCGCATCTATTTCGATCTACTATTCGGAAATAATTCTTTTAATTTATTTTTATCACACTCATGTCTCGCGTATTGAAATGTTTTGTTGTGCTGTGCTGTGCAGAACAACTTACTTCGCCGGCTACCGAAATCAAAATAAACATCATTTGCTTTTTCTGATACGCTTCAAGCTCCGCTTTTAGTGCTGTTCAGTTTATTTTGGTTCAATATTGTATTCGTTGTGTATTGTATTGTATTGTTCGCTGCTCTGCCTCGCAGTTTTCTGCTCTAAAATAGTTGGGTAGTGGCTCCGTGGTTGTGCTCTTGCAATATGTGGTGATAGTTGTCGCTTTCGTTGTTTTTGTAATTTTTATACTTAGTGGTAGTAGTAGTAGTTATACTATAATTGGTGTGATTGTTCGCTTGTGTTTAAATATATGGGACACTCTATAATTTATTATAAAATGTGAGTGATCTTAACAGATAAAAAAATTCTAAAAAAACATAAAACATAAGTCAGAATATTTTTAACTATAATGCACTAATTACAGTAGCAAAAAATATTCTCCAAGAAAAATAGGAATCATAAAATTTTTCAAAATATTTTATACATGTGCCTGCTTTTACATTCATTTAATTAGTTTTGATCGCATTAAAATTTCGCTGTGTTCAGTGTCAAACGATGTTAAGATGCTAAATAGATATTTATAGTAGGTTAAAATCGCTTTAAGACGACCTTCTCGAAAAGATTCTGCACTTATCATCTATTGCAGTATATACCCTCACAGTGACGTTCCTAAAGTAATTCACTGCAACATACATTTGTATAGCTGAACTCACAATATATTTTCCAAACATCTAAAATAGACTTTGTGATGCTGACAATTTACTTCTAAGAGAAATGTACAAGAGTGTCTGAAAATAAATGACCGTAATCCAAACAAAAATACGCAATCTGTGCCAAGATGAAGTGATTTGTCTAAGCTAGGATCGAGACTATACAAGTAATATTTTCCAAATTAGACCCAGTAATTGTACATTCCAAACCATGACTATACTAAAGGACGGAAGGGACAGTATTCGTAATGCAGTGTACTGTGACCTTTTTAGCCTACAGCAAAGTAAGAACACAAAATGTTACGTTTCACAGATAACAATCCTGTCAACATTAAAAATAAATGGCATTTATGCTACATTATACTCGTATATTCAGTTACGTTACTGAATGTAAGTTCTTACATGGAATTTTAATAAGGTTCCAGAATAATCAATTTAATGACAATTGTAGACTATTCCAGGGAATTCATTCTACAACTTATTCATTTAATCACACGTTTTTTATAAATAGCAATACTCTGTAAATTTGAACTTTTTTGTGCAAATAAGATGGCTCCAGGTGTTTCCGAAGGCATTTTGTGCACTGAACACGAATCTCAGTTCTAGAACAGGGGTGTCATTTTGCATTTTTAAAATCTGAATGAAGATCTGTAATCAGCGACCCGAAAAACCCCTGAGTAACAATTTTCAAGTAAATCTGATTAGTTTTTAAGGACCTCCATAATGCATTTGTTTTTCTCTTACATCCCTTTACATAAACCCACCCTTTACTTTAAGGGTGCATGCAAACAATTTGGCAAAAATCAATTGCCAATTTCTGATAATAACGAAGGTTCTAGCACATCAGTGTTAAGCTCTACAATTTTTCAATAATGGCTAAAAACCGTATTTTTAGGAGTTTCAACCCCCTTTTTCTCGAAAACCTGACCTGGCCTTCGGAAACACCTGGAGCCATCTTATTTGCACAAAAAAGTTAAAATTTGCAGGGCTGTGTAATCAATTCCAAATTTTGTTCATCTTTTAAAAAGTAACACTTTCGAAGTCCTCAAAATAAATTTGTATGTGCGAGGATTCTATCGTTGAAATCAAATCTCTTTCTGCTGAGATATTATTCCGAAACAAATTACAAATTATGTCCATTTTGAGGTTTCAAATCAAATGAAACACTCCTGAATAATGGTCACACGATTGTTAAACGTTTAAAATTTTTTAAAATGTATACACATTAACTGAAATTTTAAAACGTTTTTTAACCATTTAAACTAATCTGTCAATATTACTTATGTATCAACCTAGTTATGACTTGAGAGACAGTAATACTTGTGACAAATGACTGTTGTCCTATGCAGTGTTGACATCTCAGTAAAAAAGTAAAAAGAACTAATTGTTCCGCCATAGTATATCTGTAATTGTTTGTTGGCCCGCAGTCAAGGCAATTGTTCCCTTTCTTCTTTCTAATGTAAGCTTTCTATAAAGGGTGTAATTTTTAATAGTACATTGACATTATTAGTATCCAATAGGAATAATATTTAATAAAAGCTTCTCGATTTATGAGATTAATTTTCACATTTATGTTTAGCCAGAAACACAATTTCCACGTAGAGCGGAAATTAGGCGTACGATTTAAATTACTCTTGGAGACTGTTAAGGCAAAAGGTGATTAAAAACTCGCTATTTTGTAAATTTAGTTTTAGAATAAAATTGTTACCACTTTCGGAGCATTACGGGATAATTACGGCTGCAATAATTAACTAACTGCATCCAATATTGGTTAAATAATAAAGTATTTGAGGCACTGGGAGCTTTATAGGTGTGATTAAGCTTGTAATTAATCATAATGTAAGGACTGCTTGTTATCGATTTCACAGCGTTAGCAGTCTTAAGCCTATATAATATATACTATATATACAGTGAATCACAGTGAAAATGGCCCACCATTTTTGTTTTACTAGCGATTCGGTTTTCATCATTAAATCTTTTGATAATATTTTTTATCGTTCCTCGTGGTATTCTGACAATTTCCACAATTTCTCGCTGGTTCATTCCATCTTTATAGTGGTCAATTAGCAGTTTTCTTATGACGACAGTTTGGTATGACGACCCATCTTCATAAAACCGTGTTTAATAATGGGTAATAAACTTTTATCAATTCGTTCAGAAGTAAACATGAAGTAAAATTAAAAAGAAGTAATAATATTTTATTCAAAGATGGAATTTAACGTTATATGAGTACGCTTTTCTTAAACGTATATATTCATATAATAACATATACTTTCCGAACAAAACCAATATAAATTTTTTATACCCAATAACTTAGAATCATATTCATTTCTAAAGTTCAAACATTTCAAAAATTATTATATTGAAATTCCATCTTTTACAAACACAACAAAAAAATATACAAATCGAAGATACAACAACAATATTTCCATTGCAGTCGAACTACCTTAAAATAAAAATAATTTTTCTTTTGTAGAAAACATTTATAAAACTTTAAAATTATGTAAGAAATTATGGTGAATTTGATTTATGAGTAAACTTTTCCCAACCGATTTCTTATTGAACACCAGAGGAACAACTTCAAATGATTTTTACACCTGCTGTATACACAGTCTCTGGAACTTGACAGTTCCCTTAAAAGTTTTACAATAAAATTGAAGCAATATAATGGAAACACCCATATGATTAAGTCGCGACGGCGCCCACAAACTTTAACAATACATGTAAGTATACCAACAACACTCTACAATGGTGTTCGTTAGTGCAACGCACAATTTTTATCGACACATCCAACATACAAAAATAGAGAGCGTATGCAAGTCTCTTCAGCGTTTGTCATGAATTTTAAGAAGAAAAAATTTTATATTCAAAAATCGTTTCGTTTTTGATTGGAATTAAATAAAATAAAAAAGAAAAAAAAAGCAAATAACATAATGTGAGTATGTATGGAATTAAAACAAAACATGAATATTTTTATTAAAATCTTATTTTTTTTTTTTTGTCTTTCCAAATGACATTTTTTTTTTTATTATTATTCTACAAAATTCGAAACAAGAAACACACACCAGTCCCCCCTCTTACACAATGCATATCAAAATGTCATCGTTCTCAATAAGGGAAACGGAATGTTCTCAAATCCACCCTGATTTGTAAGGCAAGACGTTAATATAGAAATTAATTTGGGTGAACTAAACTGTGGTGATATTGTATAAAATCCTAAAAAAAAAATCAATCAATACGAACGGAAGACACAACCATAAGCAAAAAAAAAAAAGAAAAAAACATACAAAATATCAACAGAATATAACAACCAGAATTATAATTTAAAAAAACAACAAGAAATTATAAAAAAAAAAAATATTCTTATCAACTGCGGTTTTCAGTTTTTTTTTATTTTATGCTGATGACTGTGAACATTGCCTACCTCAACAAGGCAGTTTCGTCATCACCATCGAGCAGACTTAAGCCCACAATTTTATTGTCCAATAATTTCATAAATGAAGGCGAGTAAAAATATAATTTCATTGTTTCTGAATGAATTTAAAAATGTTCTTTCCTTCAACAAAAACAGATAATAAATAGTATGTTTGTATGTAGATATACATATACATTGTATATGCATAGATACATACGTATTACATGCAATTTATACAATTGATGACTACAATTTTACTATTATTTTTTCCTTTTTTTGTTTTTGTTTTTGTTTCATTAAATCTTATTACGCTTAATGGATGGATGGATGGATGGATTATGTTGATATGCAACGGTTTGATAATAGGGGTCATTAGCTCACTTAATATCATCAACTTTTTAAAAGACAATATATTCTCTAATATATATGTACATACATGCATACATACATATTCGTAAAGGTTTAAGTATACCTTATAACGGAGAAAATACAATATTTACAGAGAGTCAGTAGAATTAAAACGACTGTTTATAACCCTAAATTAAAACTTTAGCACAATAGTGACTGTGTATACCTACAAAACCAAACCGACTAAACCAGCAAACCAGTGATCAATATCAATGACTTTAAATTTGAAAGACGAAAAATAAAAACAAATTTTTTTCATTTAATTACCGTTGTTGTAGGGGTATGAGCAATTAAATAATGGCCTTATGTAGTATCTCAACATTAAATGAAAGCGAAACAAATGTTGTGTACGTTGTTTTTATTTGGGTTCATATGGCATGCATATGCAACATTATTGAATGAAGTTGCACTCACGCATGCCACAACTGGCTTTTGCTTTATAGTGGTTGGAAAAAATTTAATTCAACTTTTTATTGTTTTTTTTTTACTTCATAAATACATACGTATGTATGTATATATGTACGTGTGTATGAAAAAGTGGATTCTCAAAAATATTCGTACATTCCGATTGGAAAATATTAAACCGATGTCCATCCATTATGTTACTGTTTTTTCTTTTGTTGCTTTCAAATTTATTACAAATATTTTGATAATTAAAACTTAGTTTACTTACTTTAGATATTCAAATTTATTAAAACACAATTGCAATTGCAATAGCAATATAGGAAATAAAAATTACAAAATTTCAATATTTCTTAGTTGTAATCGAGTAAATTAAATAATTTTTATCGTTTTATACTGAATAAATTGTTATACCGCAAATGTGAGTCCAGGGATTGTATCATTCTAACTAAATAAATACAAATGAAATGTAAAACGCTTTTGGCACGTACCATACATTTTCTGTATTGCAGTTTAATTGCGAGAAGCATTTGTAATTCCTTCTAACACATACTTATGTATTTAATTGATCATTACAACCATTTAGACAGGATAATTTAATTATTTATGTACGAATATTAATAATTGTTAAGTCAATTTATATCAAACAGTTATTAACTCTTATGGAATAAATTTTTTTACATCAATATGGTGAACTACACTTCTTTCTTTAATCGTATTGATCTGATTAAAAATTTTTCCCGCAAATACTAGTATACTGTGGTTAAATTTCTTTATGAGGTTCTAATATTAAACTATATTCTACAGCAATTACTAACAACCAACCAACCAACTAAAATTAGATTTAAAATTACATCGCTAGCTGCAAGTAAATTAATTTTGTAGACCAATTTTTTTTCATTTCTTTTTTTCTGTTTTAACGAATCTTCTTATAAGAATAACAATTCTTGGATGTACCCTAATAAGTATTAACATCATTGTACTTAGGGCATGTGCATGTGTACACGCCCATACAATATACATACAAAGATACTCACAGTTACAAAAGTATGCATACGGGTAAAAAATTTCTGAAATTTAACTTTTGTGAGTCGAGTCCAGGCCTGCGTTTCTGCAGTTTGTTAATGTTTGTGGGACACAAGTATACATACGGTTAACAAATTTCACAAATTTCTGAATGTAATGCAAAAGACCGTCTTAAAATCGAGGAAAAATGTCAGACAAATGTAAAGATTTTCAACGAAAACGGATTGGTTAAAAAGTTTCTGAAATTTGTTAACCTTATGTATACTTTTGTAACTGTGTGTATGCAAAATAAATGTGTGACAATGCAATCCAACATACTAGTTTCGCATAGTAATAGCACATGTCCACAGTTTTCAAGAACATTTCATTATACAGCGTGCATATGAATTTATGCACACACTTTCATTCTTAAGTGTGCGTACGTTATTCGTATGTAATTTAGGCATAATTATGGTTATACGGATACAAATAATGCCTCAACATTTGCCGGTTGGTTATCATACGAGTAATTGGAAACATGAAAGTCATACCAGAACTCAATCAGACGCCTACAGAAAGTAAACAAACTTGAAGTGGTAATAAAATAGAGTCGGTAAATAAATAAAATTGAATATGTATGTACATATGTACATACTAACAATAAATTCATTTGAATAATTGTAAATGCATTGTCCATAGTTCAGAAGAAGTTGCAAATCAACTGCTTAATTAATCAAGAACTGACATTGCCTATTTAAGTAGTTTATCACAGAAGTAAACGAATTTTAAATAATTATGATGCTCGCATAGCGAATAGAAATAAAAATCGTATCTATATCACTATTAAGTCCGCTTCTGTTATCAGAGTCCAAGTAATATTGTCAATAAAATTTAAAAATTTATTAATTGTTGCACTACTAATGAAAACGTAAAAGTAACGGGTACGAAAACCACGAAAATTGGAATTCATCTGTTTATTTGTCGTTGCCGCCTTTTAAATAAATAAGTAATCGAATACCTAAGGACATTTGCTGTTAGCGGCTTCATCTTACAAATAAGTATAATCCTCCTAAATAAGTATACAGCCTGTTTCGAGGTAATGATCTTATGGAGGAGAATAAGGCATTGAATATTTAAAAGTTTATCAAAATTAATTCCAAAGATCTGGTATGAAAATTGCGATATATGGTCACGACGTCTCTTAATAAATACATATCTAGCTATATTACTGTAAGCCAAGTTGAGTTTAGGCCAGCGATTACCATTTCATAGTACAAAATTTTAAAATGCATTTTATTTGTTTTAATGTTCAAGTAAATAATTCAAATAATGTGGAATCAAAACAACTTTTTATAGACGTAAAGCAATATTTTGGAAAAATTAAAAGGTTATTAGAAGCAGAGGAAATTTATGAACCAAAATTAGTACCCAGCAAATATCTAAAAAAGATTACTTAATTATTAAATCAAACATGTATTACTTTATGTATGTTGATGAAATGAAAATCGGACTAACATTTTTCTATGACTGCAAGCTCTAAACGTATTTTCTCTCTTACTCAGTAATACACAACCAAAAATATTTTAGTAGCCCCTGGTTTAGGCCTATTATCGGTGTCGCAGTTCGCGAAAACGTCAGGAATCAGGTACGTTGTAGCCAATTTTATCCGACCGTTAAAGATAATACCTAGATTGGTTGCCGATTCAACAAAGTTTATTTTATTCCCCCTAAAAATTTTATCTAACACTACAAATGCTCTCTTTGATCTAGAGAGCAATAAACATTTAGATTTGGAGGGATATAAAGTCCATTGGCCTCAGCCCAGCTGGCACATTTTGATCGCAGTCGATCGAGTCTATACAATGATTGATATTCTCCATATATGTACTTCTATAAAGCTGGACGTTATCAGCGTACATGTGTACGCTACAATTATCCAAGACATCAGGTAAGTCGTTAACGTATATAAAGAACAAAAGAGGCCCTAATATTGATCCCTGAGGAATTCCTCTTCCAACGTTCAGCGAATTGGAGATGTTGCAGTTCAGGTAAACTCGTTGTAATCCGTTTATATTATAAGAGCGTATAAGACTATTGGCTGAAGTAGAAAAATCAAAGAGGGTCTGTAGCTTCCTTAATAATACTTTGTGATCAACCGTATCAAAAGCCTTGTTGTGATCCAAAGGAACTAAAAATGCAATATAATTATCACCTAGTTTCAGCCTAAGGTCATCAACTACATTGACTAAGACAGTAGTGCTACTCCTAGTTTTCACAAATCCCGACTGCTTATTAGATAAGAAATTATTACCCACGAGATAATCATTCATTTGTCTAGCCATCAGGTTTTCCATTACTTTAGACAGGAATGGAAGAATGGAAATTGGCCTGAATTCGTTATTGGATTTCGGTATGGGAATGATTTTCGACTTGCTTCCATCCATTAGGGAAGGAGGACATAGTCAAAACTGTATTGATTAAGTGAGTGAAGTAAGGCAAATGTCGAGGTGAGAAAGCTTTAAAAACAAAGGATCTAAGTCATCACAACCAATCGCATATGAAATTATGTGGATTTAATTGAAGAAAATACCAGGTATTTATTGTGCAGACATGAGGACAACAGTATCTGGATACCTACAGGAGTACACTGTAGATAGAGGTATGGTTAAACCTGTGAAAAATAAAAGTGCTAAAACACAAAAGTATTCACCACGTAGCTTACACGTTACGAAGGGAACCATGTTTACTCCGTTCGTATAAATAAGTAAACAGGACTACAACAATTGCACATAAAATATTCTAACATTCGCGCTAATAGTCTAGCACACTACCTATTAGACTACCAGGGCGCTACATAGTAATGTCAATACGTCATAGGTTACAGTGATAATTGAAATTGTTTGTATATGCTGAGAAACACAATTAAACAATTTAAACTTAAATTTAATCAACTCCATTTATTCCTATCATTAAGCGAGCTGCAATAATAATTTTTCTATTTTTTTTTTTAGGTATAAAATTTGGTCAATAATTTTTTGTCCAATGTTTCTGATCACTTTAGTAGAGTGGGATGGATGTGTGTAGGGTATTGAAATTGTGATAAGAAAGTAAAGGAGACAAATTTAATATGAAAGCCATTGTACGTTTTTCTTTATGTTTTAACGCATATTCATATTGTACGAGTATATGCGAGATATCTGTATCTGTGAGTATTTGTTGTATTTTTCTCAATACACTCGTATTGGATTTTTAGTATACATAATATGCTATTGAAAAGCAGAAACTCTGAATATGGATTAAATTGTAATCAAAGTAAGACTGCTTGTACTCATTAAAATGTTTTTATTACTATTATTGTAATTGCATCCACTACTACTGTAAACTCCTTTGTTTTAATTATTGTTTGTTTAATTACTTTATCAATAATATTAAATTGAAAACAAAGAAATTAAGTTGGAAACTTTCCCATCAAAAATGGAGTGTAAAAGCTGACAAATATTTCGTCCATCATTGTTATGCCTTTGAATTTTGATAACCCACCGAATCCACAAAATCGATCCAGTTTCAAATTACAAAATACAATGCAACGGCAATACAATTACAAATTGTAGTACAATAGTTACGAGTTGAGTAACTTAAACTTTGGCGAAAACGAGCCCAGGGCTCCACGCCCTTGGAAAATTTAGGCATTATCTTAACTAACGCAACCTTCCATTTGGTTTTTATTCAATTTTTATGTTGGCGTATGACTATCGCTTTCTAGAAAACGGCCATTCATTGCCCGTCGCCGTTTAAAGGATACAAACTGCATTATACTGGTCATGCTATTCATAAGACTAGTCATTAACTTTGAAAATTTATAAATTGTGGTTTTAAGGCGGATAAAATTATAATCGAGCGTTTCAATTGGTGGTTTCCCAGCAAGCAGTGGCATATGCGGTGGAACAGTGTTATTGTTCATTATATTAGCATAAGATGCATCTTACCAATCTGAATAGAAACAGCGCCTGACTTCAGTGTTATGAAACGTTTGACAAATGGGTACGCTAGAAAATCTCTTCAATTTGCGATATGTTTGCAAATATTCTCTTTATATCTTATCAGATTTATGTATTCCAAAGCAATTTCTTCAACACGTCATGAAAATCTTTAGCACTATTCTACCAATAGTAAGGAATTCTATTTACTATCCTTCAATTTGATGACAGAAATACATTTTTTATCAGAACATT
This sequence comes from Sarcophaga peregrina, assembly GCA_014635995.1. Classification (NCBI taxonomy): domain Eukaryota; kingdom Metazoa; phylum Arthropoda; class Insecta; order Diptera; family Sarcophagidae; genus Sarcophaga; species Sarcophaga peregrina. The sequence goes on from CM025793.1 coordinate 59,647,514, forward strand.
AAAATTTGTTGTTATCAGATAAATTGAAGGCAAGTTCATTAACTTTATCTGTTTGTTGAACAACTTACTCGTCTCTAGGCTGACTTTGGGAATCGCCTACGTAATTTACTTGCCCAACTCCAATTGTATTTCGGACGATCACCTTTTTTCTTATAAATCTCGGCTTTTTCTTGTCTTCATTTTCTCACATAAACTATTATTGAATTCTGGATGGTGAAATATAATGAATACATAAACCATAGTACCCTCCCATTTAGAAGTCACCACATTCCTCGTAACCCTATAATATAGTATATCATTTTAAAATTGCCTGAAAAGAACCAGAAGGACAGATGAGGGAGCTTTCAATTATGACATACGAAAAAGGCATCAATGTCCAGGTTGAAATGGCTATTACTAGTCAATAATTGAAGATACATTCTAAAGTTGCGTGAGTGGCATTTGGTTGTGGTATAGTGAGTCCGACTATAACGGTGAGTGTTTCAAATACATTTGGGCGAATGCCACGTACGTTTATTGTTTCTTCTGAATACATTTAGGACTCTTCTTTCATCTTTTTCACAGACACTTAAAGGTTTATCTGCTACCAAGAGATTAACGATAATGTATTATCGTCGACGGATACAGACGATCGCGATCCGGCTCACTACCCATAATGGATTTATTATTCACTGCACCTCCCTAAAATTATATTGAAATTTATTAATTTCGAATTGTTTTCTTTCCATAGCATACTGACACAGCAATCCGACATCAGTTAAGAAATTTTTAAATCGCTCTTGCCACCCAGGGATGCTAGTCTGGCTGGATTGTCCAGCTTTTTTGCTGCTTGGCCAGTTTCCAGCTAAATAACATTTTTTTACTACACTGCAATAACTTGGGCAACAATTTTTATGTTATCTTTGTCAAATCATGTTAGCCAACACTGAATGTACATTTGTTATACAACTAAGTTATGATTTCCATCTTCTATCATTACTGGCAACATGTCTCAACACTTGAACAGCTGATGTCATTGTAGTTTTAGTGCGAGCGATAGTCAATTTCTTTACGTACAGCTTTTATTTTTTTGCATATGAAAATAAAAATAATTTGGAGAAAATCTTGAAATGGATATTGGTGAAGATGCTGGTCCATCAAAACGACATGGCAGAATGTAAATATCACTCTCGTGATAAACACAAAAAAACATAATAAAATGAGGATGTTGCAGAAGTCAAGAATAATAAACTAAAGATTACGCCATCACGCACGCGAATTTAAAACTTTCTGCGCATGTTGAATCAATGACGTCACGCAAATTGTGTTCCAATTGGCTAATGAAATGCAAGTTATATTGCAGGGTTGTCAACTACTTTCACGTAGTGCATACACTTTTCAGAAGAAATGTCAGTTTTCACATATGAAAAAGATTTAGAAAACTTTAAAATAGCTCAACTACGTCATCTAACGGGAAATCATGCGCTAGACGTAATCTTTAGTTTATTTCGAATTTTGTAGTATCAACAGCTTTATTTCTTCTGTCCATCTTTTTTTAAACCTGATGTCCAGCTTTTTGTGAATCGGAATCTGGCAACTCTATATCCATATCACTTCAACATAAATATTCGTTCGATTCATTCATTAATCTTTTCTAACAACGCTTACAACGCTTTACATCGAAAGTTCAATGCAATATTTACAGTTATAAAGAATAAACGTTATAAAATCACGTGCCGCTTATTTGCGAGTAAGATTAACAATAATAATCGAAATTACTAAAATGTAATTACAATATATTTTAATGAATGCTAATTGTGTGTGTCGAAACACCTGTCTCTGCCTCTTCTTTGCATATATGTATGTATGTATGTGCAGTTTGAAGAAGTAACAGACATTTTTACGTTGTCAATTGAAAAACTATTCACTGCAATAAATTAACGTGAATACGTGACCGACAAAAACGGAAGCATTTAACACTGTTATGACGAAAAACTTTGTCTAAATTGTGTTGAACACTTTCAATCACACACCCATTTAAAAGCAGTTAGTCGCAGTCACTTTTGTAAGGGAATTACCCAATGCTTCGTATTTGAGTCTTATTAATTCATTATATTTTAACTATTACGCACTATTCTCGGCGCTATAGTCTCTGCTAGGACAAACCCGAAAAGTTATTAGACATAGAAATGAAGAAAGGAGTATAAAAAGAACAATGAACAATTGTACGTAAAATTAAAAGGCATTATAATCTGAGATTTAAAATTAAGTTGAATACAGGGGTAGGTTCTCAATTTATTCTGTCGTCATTTTACCCAAATGTCTTCTCAGCTTGATGTCGCCGTAGTCTAGTATGTGTGTGTTGGCTTATTAGACGCAAAGCCCGTGCTCAAATTCCGGTCAGTCATCAAAACGAAAATATTTCTGGCAAAAACTCTGATAGTAAATATATCTGCCATGAAAAAGCTTCTTAAAAATCTGTAGTTCGGAGTCGACGTTAAACTAAAGGTCCTGCCTAGCTTGAGCTATTGCTACGTTTTTACCTTTTAAAAGCGTTAAAAATATGAGTTCGTAGATTGCAAATAAAATAAAAAGAAATATCTGTTTAACTTTTAAATTAATTCTTTATTGCCCGCACTACTTTTGTGCTACTATTCGAACTTGTACCACGTATACAACAACAAATATCACAATATATGCTTGTTCGTTGTATTTCTCTGCCTACAACCTTTTCGTAACCAACAGCACTTGTTTGTTATTCTTCTTCTTGTAAGCATAACACGCGCGTAACACTAACGACTGCTTCTTCACACGCAACTTGTCTGCACGCAGGACTGACCCAATTGTAATTCGATCTCGTGTCTTCACACACAACTGATTGAATTCTCACTCAATTCAACGCGGCGTCGTCATACATCACTAACTTAATACGAACTCCGACCTACGTGACGTCGTAACCAGCGTTCCCACGACCAAAAAAAATTTATAACCAAAATGCAAATAAAAAATAACCAAATAAGGAAAAAATAACCCAAAATTGCTTTATTCTAGGTTTGCACAAGCCATAAAAAACTGCACTCTATTACATTTTTCTCAAGACCGAATATTGATTGTAGCTGCAAAAATAAATAAGTGTGAAGCAAAGATAGAGTACAAAAAAACAACTGCACTCGTAAACCATTGTACAACAGTATAAAAGAGAGTTGTGTGAAGAACAAACATATTGTACTCTTCATAGAGTCACAACATGCATTTCTTTTTCTGCTCTCGGCAACCGAACATCTTCGTCGACGTCAGCATTGACAGTACATATATACATAATTGGCCATTACAACCCTTCAGTCAGGATGACGACCTAGCTCCCACACCACTTATGTTGTGTGCGTTAATTTTATACATAAGTGGCGGGACCTACAGTTTAAAGTCGACTCCGAACGACAGATTTTTGAGAAGCTTTTCATGGTAATTTTTACTCTCACCTCGGATTCGAACCCGGGCCTTTTGTCTAATAAGCCAACACCCTACCCACTAGACCACGGCGACTTCGGTAACTTTTTTAAATTCTTTATTTCTGGAGAAATACCTTTTTTAAAACTACTACTTTTTTACACCACTGATATTCATATGGCAATGCTAAATAAAATGTTCTCTTACAACCCAAAGCATAGTTCCGTTACTTCACAGGCAAACGAGTGCTGTTGTATACATTGAATAAATCAGAAATACACATTTCAGTGCACTCGTAAAATTAAGAGCTACAGTATAGCATTCAGTTAAAGGTAAGCTATTAGAATGTCTTGTGCAAATCTTAACAAATTTAAGGCTTAATATAAAAATTTTATTTTTGTCTGTATAGTTAAACTACAAATAAGAAATTAAGGTTTTTATTTATTTGTATTAAATTTTTCGAAAAATTCAAACTCCATCATTGTTCGGTTTGTCTTACATTTTATATCGCTAGATCTACAGTGTGATGAAAGGATGACGACCTTCGAGAACAATCCAAAAATGTAAACAACTTGTTTTCATTATTTTTGTTTGTGTGTCTTATAAGCATTTTAGTTTTGTTTGTTTTCACCTTTGTTCGCTGCACTTTGTTGTTGGTTGTTTACATCTTTTATCCCTTATTTTTGTTAATTCATCGATCTTATAAACAAGCTGAGCCTTTTATTTTACTTGTTCATTGATCACGTGAACAAGCGCATTGTTTTTTTTTAAGCTTTTGTTTATCATTTTATGCATGATCAAGTCCATTTTGTTGTTTTTGGAGCTTTTGCTTATTAAAAACAAAACCATTTTCACTTTCGCAATACTATTATAATCGGCTATATTGATTATTTAAACAACCGTACTTAATCGTACTTAAATGACAAATTGTTGACCACAAATGTTTGTTGGGTATTTTAAGTTAGTCATAGCTTTATGTATTCTTCATTAGATTACAATAGTAATTGATAACGAATATTAATGTCAAAATAAACATAAATATGCTAAAATACAAAAACCCTTTTCTCTACCCATTGAACAACACAAATACAATTATTCATTGAAGATATCAGAGAAACAGAAAGTTTTGTCTTCTACCCTAAATACATAGTATTCGATCAGATCATATCATGAGTTTTTTATTATTGTAGATGACAGTTCCAATATCCCAAGGCATCCATTTAAAGTACTGCATGCAGTCTATAGTTGCTAACAAAAGAAAAAGTACTAAATTTAGTAAATGCAGTTGGCAAAATATAGAACAGTCCTGTGATTCGTTATCAACAAATGGGAGCGATTTTTTATTACTTTTTTTAAATTCGTAAAAATTTATTTTTAACCGGCGTTTGCTTTTACTTATTTTTAGTAGAATAATGAAAGAAGATGTTTTAATGTAATGAATCATTTAATTTCCGGTAACAACTCACTAGCTTTAATTTTACTTTACAAATAAAGTAAGTATGAAAATAAAATACAAAGGAAAAGTTTAAAAAAATAAATAAAAATGAAATAAAAAAATTAAGATTGAAAAGTAACAAATCCGTTTCAAAACATAATAAGAAAACTTTTAAATTTAAAATACTTAGCTTCAACGGATTAATATTTTTTAAATGAATACCTGTGGTATATCAGTAGTATCAACTAGATACAATGCTCAATAGGTAATGCAAACAAATTAGAATATTACATTCCTATTTCAAAGGCCAAGTTATTTAAATCCAACAGAAATAATTGAGTCCCTGAACGGCAACATTATGATGAAATACAATTGCAAATTTCAGCTTAAAAATCGGCAGGTGTGGGAAAGTACACAGAGATCTTCTATTGTGTCGAACATTGATATATAAATTCTAGAATGATGTACACTACATTTGTTAAAGTGGGTTTAATATCTGTTTAAAATAGAAATTCGAACCTGACATACATAGAATTTCTAAAAACTTGTCCCGCGATTTTTCGGGATGTGAATTCATATATATTTTAACCCTACAAAAAGTCCTCAAAAAATTCTATATCACTTGACTTCGATAATACCATCACAGATAAGGAAAACCCTACTTCCAGGATAAAAAATTGTTTGATGGCATTGAAGAATGCAAAAATCCTATACAACGAATTAAAAGGGTAACTGATTTAGATACTCAACTGTCCAAAGGAATAGATTTATTTACATCAGGAGGTAGTAAAGGTGAATATTTACAAGCTGCATACAGCTATCTTGGAACTATTTTATCAACAAATGTTGATTGCGAGAAGTGTTTTTTAACGGCAGCGTATGGTGACAACAAAATTCGTTCACGCCTATCAGATCACATGGTAGATACTTTAATCTTTTTGTTGGAATCCAAATGATTTTCTTAAAACTAATGCATTTGCATACGTATGAATATTTTTTTTTTTTTTTAATTTACGCTTTTTTGTTACATTTTGTCTTGCTGGTTTTATATTTTATTTTTAATGATATATAATTATGATACACATAATTGGAACACAAATGATTTTTTCAACAAAATATTTTTATTATTAAGAGAAAATCGCGATTTTTTCCGTGATTTTTCTGGATTTTTGGATCCCGAATTATCCCGAAATATTCCGGGATCGGGATTTACAAAATTTCGAATCCCAGGATTTTTAAAAATATATCCCGTTTGGCATCTGTAATAGGTACCCCCAAGGGAACCGCTGAGTAAATTTAAAATTCAAAGGCATAATATATTAAAATATTATCCCTTGAATATAGTAGAATATCACTTAACGTCAAGCACTCCATTTGACCCATTTGAATCTGAATGCACAAGTTTTATTTAGTGCATGAGCACGTTTTTCGATTGATTTTTGTTCGAGGGTTAGTGATTACGTAACCGTTCTTCCAAATGAGCTCCTAAATACTTTTTTGAAGTCATATTGAGACTTTGTGCAAGAGTATTATGCCTGTGGGGGCCTTTTTGTCAAAATATATTGGAGTTCTAAGACTTTTGCTGTCCACTATATACGCTTATTTTTGATATCGATTCGACAGTATGTTTTGGTGTCTAACGGATCGCAAATACCTTAATATTAGGAAAAAGCACGCATTTAATTGCTTGTTATAAATTCTACCTAGAAAAATATAATTTGTTGTTTAAAACACAACTTTCAATTCTTTTACACTGGAAAAGTTTTCTTTGCAAAAATCTGCTCTATTTCTGTAAGAAAAATTTGTTAACAAGTAATGCAGGTTCGATATGAGGCGTCTCTTACAGTTTATCATATCATTAGAGCATAATTGAGACACTAGATAGTCTTTCTCTTGAAACATAGTTTTCCGACAGGATGCCCAACATATAAATAATAGCCACTTGGTTAGCTCTAGTAGAAGTAGATACCGTAATATAGTATGTGGTAGGGATGCTAAACGGGATTGATTTTTAAAAATCCCGGAATTCGGGTTTTGATAATCACACATACATACATAATTGGTCATTACAACCCTTCAGTCAGGATTACGACCTAGCTTCTCACACCACTTATGTAATGCGCGTTAATTTTATACATGAGCGGCAGGACCTACAGTTTAAAGACGATTCCGAACGATACATTTTTGAGAAGCTCTTCATTGCAATTTTATCTACTCTTAGAGTTTTAGTCAGAAATCTGCCGAGAAGCAGTCGCCGAACAAATATTTTTTCACAATTTCGTTTTGATGTCTGACTTGGGATTTGAACCCTACATACTAGACTAAAGCGACTAGTAATACTGATCCCGAAATCCCGGGATATTTCGGTATAATTCGGAGATGTCGCGAATTTCTCTAAATAATAAAAATGAAAAAAAAAAACATATTTTATTAACAATTTCATTTATATTTCGATTATATCAGAATTATATGGCAATAAAAATCATATATATTATTTCTAAAGCACTTTTTTTTGTCGGATGCAAATATCTCCTATACCACCGCATCAAATTTAGTGAACGATATCTCATTTTAAAGTTTATGTCTAACACTAATTGGAAAAAATAATTAGAAATTGAAAAATTAATATTTTCATTGATAAAAATTATATTTTATATATAATACTGTTGTCCTTATGATTATATGTTTTTGTTCAAGTGTGCTAATACAGGGTCGTTTAATAGTAATGCAGTTCATAGTTGTTAGATCAAGTGCGATAAACAGGGTCGCTTAATTGTAATGCTATTCCACATAATAATACATAAAGTTGTAAAAGGGATTTTGGTAATGTCGTTAATGTTTGTTTTATGGAGTGTCGTAATACGGTGTCTTTTAATATATACATATATATAGAGTCAGCTGATATTTAACAGTTAAAAAGGTTTTAAGAAAAATAAGAATAAAAATAACGTGCAACGTAAGAATATAAATAACGTGCATTTAAAAAGACAAATGCAATTATAATGTTAATCAGAAATCTTAATGCTAAATAGGGGTTAATAAATGGTACCAGGCTAATCGTAACAAACTTGGGAGAGCACATCATATCAGCAAAAATTATTCATACCGATAAAACTGTACTCATACCCCGAATCAGCCTTACACCTTCTGATCTAACTGTGCCTTTCCAAATGACATGAAAACAATTCCCTGTAAGAGTTGCTTTTGCTGTGACGATAAACAAAGCACAAGGTCAAACCCTTAAAATGCTAGGATTGTATTTACCAGAACTGGTGGGAAACATTGGCAGTTATACGTAGCTTTTTCATGAGTGCGTACGTTTAAAGATATTTTTGTCTATATTAAGGATTCGTACGGGCAAAAAGTTAACGATGATCATGTCATTACTTCTAACATTGTATAAAGCATTTAAACAAATCGCTCCTTTATTGCAACATAGTCAGATCTCAAGAAATTAAAAATTTGTAGTTACTTAAGCAAAACTGCTCTTTTAGACCTTCTGTACATGTTGAAAAAAAATCAGTTTTATATCCCAAGCTGAACCGAAATTATAGCAGAAAGTGTTTGCGGCAATTAGATCATAGGTCTTGAAAACTTAAATCGCATTTTGCCAAGTTCAAGTTTTTTTGAGATATGACTATGTTGCAATAAAGGAGCGATATGCATTTATGTATGATTATGATTTCTAATATTTTTATAATTTTAATAAAATTTGTATTAATTATTTTCATTTTATGTTACAAAAATGATAACTAACGGTGCGAAATATTCGCACGGGTCATCTAGTTAAATTATAAAAAAATAAAACAAAAAGTAACAAAAAAGTGTAAATTAACAAATACAAAAATAATTCATATATATACAAATTCATTAAATTTAAGAAAATTATTTGTATTCAAAAATAAGTATGTTGTTGTTTTAAATAATTAAAAAAAAAAAATCAAAACATCTAACATGTCAACATCAACGCTTCCGTTGAAAAACGCCTCTCGCAATCAACATCATCAAATAGTTCCGAGATAGCTGTATGTAGCTTATAAATATTCACCTTTACCACCTCCTGATGTACATAAATCTAATTCTTTGGACAGTAACCCTATTAATTGGTTTTATAAGGCTTTTACATTCTTCGATGGCATCAAATAACTTTTTAGCTATGGATGTAAGGCTCTCCTTGAAGTCATATCTAAATCTTTACGAAAATCATTCTCTTTATTTGGATTTTTAAGAAATTTTGGAAGAAGTGAATACCGGTTTTCTTTCCTCTGTTCTGTTGCGAAGTGCTTTAAATAAATCTTTAGCAAGAATACAATTGATTGCTGTAATTTCATTTAGCATAAATGTTAATGCAGCATCAGCTTTACATAAAGTCATGTTCATGTTCAAAGTTCACAATCCCGAAAAGCTCCGACACAAGCTTTAAAAAATCGGAATTTGTGAATCCTGAAAATACTAGAATTTCGAGTTTCGGGATTTCACGATTGCCATCCCCAGTATGTAGTGTTTTGGCTTATTACACATTAGGCCAAACTTTAAATCAGATGACTCCAAAGAAATATCAAAAAATATTTCTAATTCAGATTCCTGGCAAAAACTCTGATAGTAAATAAAATAGCCAAGAAAAAGATCGACTTTCAATCGACACTTTTGTAAAAAACTGACGCACACAACATCAGTGGTGTGAGAAGTTAGGCTGTAATCCTGGCATAATGGTTAAAATGACCTATGTATGTATCGCTCTAAAACCATATCGACTTTTTTCATCAAACGAATCCATACCACATATGCACGCAGTGATTAGTTGTTACGCGGATGACTCTATTCCTGGAGATAGGTCAGTAAAGACAGAAAAGGATACTCTCACAATAGTCCGCCTTACATGTGCACCTGAAGCGTATTGGCATGATGGACAATGACGAATATACAGGCTTTTGGCCCGCACTAAGAACCTAGAAGGGTTCGTCGGAACGCGCCAAAAAATTAAAACCAAACATTTTTAATAGTACACATATTAAGAATTAACAAAATCAAGAAAAATATATAAAATTATGATATGAACAATGAACTGAAGAACAGAAATGTTTATTAAATTGTGGATAATTCTTTAAATTGTACGGAATGTATTTAAATTTCATTATCATTCGTTTCGTTTTGTATCAGACGCATGCAGCATCGGCAAGCGTCTTATTTTAAAATAACAACACAAATGTTGATGTTGATTTTAAATTGGGGGGATTGCATTGCTTAAGTGATTTCAAAAATTAAAAAAAAGAATTTAAAAAGTGGAGAACAATAAAAGCAACTACCTACCCCATGCACGAAACGAGAACAATTCATAAACAATTCCAAGTAAAACACATCGTAAAAAACAAATTTAATGAAAGTCTTAATTGTTGTCCCTATGCAATCTCAAAAAAAAAAAAAAACAAAAAAAAAAATCATGGCTATGAGTATGTATGTGTGTATATGAGGGCTGTATTTGTATATGAAAATTTTTTTTTATTTTGAACGAATTCCATATGAATGTGTACTAAAAATAGTAACAAAATAAAGAAAAAACAAACCACAATTATATCAAGAGCATCCGAAAAAATCATTTGGGGTATTACTAAATCAAACATTTCGTTACAATTACAATTACATTCCCATGGTATATTTATGTGTATTTACATAAAGATTTTCTTCTTCATGTTCACATATGTATGTACATACTTTCATGATTTTAAAATTTTTAGAAATCTACATGCCTATGAACATATTCTTGCATTCACGAATATTCGAATATTAAAGTTACCATATATGAAGGCTGGAACATAAAATTAAAATTTTCCTCTAGATCTTTAGAAACTAATAAGTAATGATTTTATAAGTCTTATGTGAGCGAAATACTTCTGAAATTATTTCGATCGATTTGGTTAGAGGGTATTGTATTAATATGCTACACAAGGTTTTTAACGTTAAAAACATTAATTTAATAATAACACGGTGCGACAGCGAAAATACACCCGAGTAACTACATAATGCTGTACAGCATTACAGGTCTTCCATAGCAGTACTGCTTTCCACCTGATTGGAAACGTGTTATCTGGTCTGATGAGTCCAAATTTTACCACTTTTAAAGATATCATGTGAAGCAAACTATTAAATATGGCGGCGAAAATATAATGGATTGGGGATATTTAATATGGTGGGGATATTTAATATATAGTAGATCGTATCATGCGAAAAGAGACTATCTACGTCTTATCCCGAATAAGAAATTGTTTTCCAACGGGATGGTGATCCAAAGCACACAGCAAAAATTGTAAAGATATGCAATGGGAAACAAAATTTTCAATTTTCGGAATGGCCAGCACTAAGTCCCGACCTCAATCCAATTGAAAATCTTTGGTCATTTGTAGTACGAATCAGCCCCAAAAACATATTTAGAAACTTTGGGATCGTTTCGAATTCCGAAAAATGTTATTGAAAATTTGCTAGAAACCATGTCAAACTCCCTAATCCAAGCATTTTCTAATAAGGGTCTATGGACCAAATATTAAAATTGGGTTAGGTTTTTAAATTTTCTTGAAACGTGCAAAATTGAGTTTTTGTGGGTTATTTTCGTTTTTTCATTCAAACTTATTGAATTCATTTCGTTAATTATTATTTTTTTACTGCTATTTGTTAGGAATAATTTAAAACAAATTAAAATTAATCTTTTTTTGTCTTTGCTTGAATGGTTTTGGTTTTGTGGATGACGAAACTAAGTATCGTGAACATGCACTTACTTCTGCTGGAGACTGTAGGCCATCTCATCAAATGAACTTTTAGTTAAAAAATTTTCTGATGGATCTTGATTGGTTATCACAAAATATGCCCATTTTATCATTGGAAGACTTCCAGAAGTCGGCTAATATTTCTGTTTTTCACAAATATTTTTTCTCTTTGCGCAAACATTGGCCAATTTCTGGTGGTCGCTCAAACTTGGAATTGACACATTTTCCGATAAACAATCAAGATCCATCAAAAATTCTGAAAATTTTTGAACCGAAAGTTGATTTGAAAAGATCACATATTTAAAAAATATAACTCGACTGTTAGACTCTTTAATAAAGCTTAATAACTACGGTAACTTGTATCCAATTTGATCAAACAAAGTGTCAATCTCTTCACAAGATAATGCACTTTCGGAATGTTACCATTTGTTTCATACGAATGGTACTATAAACAGTGAAACTTAAATAATATGAACAAATTTCGCATTTGCCAAGTTTACCTCATCAAATCTCATAGCATATTGTATATATGTATACCGTTTTAAAGCTCCATCTCTTCCCTTTCCAACAAGAAATGTTTGAATAATCCACACATTTTTACAGTTTAGAGGGTTCGAGAAATATAAAAAAAAAGGTTTGAGATCTACTCAACAAAACTCACAACCTACACTATGTCATTATTCGGGAGTATTTAATTTTTTTTTTATTTTGTCCGCAGTCCCCCACTCATGTTTAAAAAATAACGCACATAACAAAAGTGGTGTGAGAAGCTGGGTCGTAATCTTGACTAAAAGGTTGTAATGACCAATTATGGAAAATGTTAGACTTATGAGATTTTCCCATACCTTGTACAAACATTTACACACTTAAATGATGATTTGAAATTTTTAGTCAGGATTACAATCTAGCTGATTACACCACCCTTGTTGGGGGTATTCATTTTATCCATGAGTGGCGGTACCTACAATTTGACTTTGTGATAATGCAGATAACAAGATGTTAATTATATTAAAAGCGTTGTGCACTCTAATCAACTAAATCATCTTTCTCACGACTTCAACAAATTTGGTTGAAGAATAAATGCCTGAAAAACTAAGGCAATGGATATAAATCCCAGACTATCTGCTCGTTTACTTCTTCTGCAAACTATGGTTTAACGCAACGAAATATCTCAATATCTGAGACTTTAAAAGATATTGATAATCGAATTAATTAGATTCATACGATATAGAACTCGAACCCTTGGAGCATTTAGACGAAATTCTTCTGAATTTGTTTCTAATCGAATACAAAGTGAAATTTACGAAAATTATTTTCTCCGACGAATTTCAATCATAAGCTTTACGTTGCATAGTTTGGAAAGAATAAATCAACCAGTTTGAAAATATTTCATAAATACAAAATATATAATATCGTCATAGAAGTCATAGCAGTTTAAACGGGTCACCTTAAAATATAAATTTAAAAAATTTTGTTTGTTTTACAAACCAATTCTCCTCAAAACTTCAATTATTTTAATATGCGACCATAAGGAACAACTAACACAATGACGAAGTTCAGCGCATCAATGTTTCCCTCTTCTACTATCTATCTCTGTCTGTCTTTTTGTATTAAAAAAATTTTGTATTAACATCGTCATTATAGAGTTGGACTCGTTGGGGAATTAGGAAATTTAATTATTCTTACATACATTTATACGCATTATTGAATAAAGAATTTATAAAACATGGCATTTTCATTGCCATTGAAATAAACATGAGCGACCGACAACAATCAATAGACGTTGTCAGTGCTGGCACTCAATTACAGATGTAACGGAGTAAATTCAATTGTAATACAAAATGATAGAAAGTTGACATTTACTCTCCATTTCTGGCATTTTATTCATGTTGTATATGTAATTTGTATATGCATTGTGTTGTTAATTTAATTGAATTATTCTTTATAATTCAATTGAAGTTGACGATGGTATTCACAGGGAGTCAGAAACTGATACGTAAACGTTCTCATATCACTGCATTATGTATTTAAGTACTTTATCATTCATTACTTATTAGAAAGGTCATCCTAAAGATGACATTCGTTAGTGCTGATTTCTAACATTGGATTTTATGTACAAAACCTAGAAATGTTCTCACCAAATAGATGATCTATTCTAATAGAAGTGTTTTTCAATTTAAAGTCTTCAATTTTATTTTAAAAAACGTAGAAAGTGGTAAGGAGAATAAATGCTTTCAATAATGGTTTCTAATTTCTTATTAATACACATTAACACTAAACTTACCATGGACGGATCAAATGACCCATTTTGAACTTCTCGTCAGAATTTCTTGAAAATAACTTTATCACATCGGCATTTGCCTTTACGACTTTTATTAAAAAATACATCGAATGTGTTTTCCAAAATTGACTCCTCTCTTATTAATTTTTTTTACCGAGAAATATATATAATCTTGCTTAAATACCGCTAGTGGTCATTTGAGCCCCTTTGGTAGGAATAGGAATACATGAAGTACAGTGAGCGCCATAAGTGAGTCAACACCTATTATAATATTAAATTTTCTATTATAAAAAATATACTTGTAGCACAACAATAATTGAATTGTTGTTTTTGTTTTAACATTTTATAAGTAATAAATGAACGTTTTTATTTTTGAAAATTTATTCAACTATTCCTATTCACTTTTCTCATTATCCTAAGAAAATGAATTATTTCAGTGGTGTTTACTCACTTTTGGCGCTCACTGTATATGAAGATTTAATGTTAACTCACAATTGATTAACAACAGCAAATATTAAAAAATAAACGATAAATATTTAAACAAAACCTCTAGACCTTTAGCTTTCATGCTGCTATCGACCAAATTACTCCAATATTTTATTACTTAAATTGACTGTATATTGCAAAAGACGATCAAGTCTTGTAATTCTTTAGTGCAAGTGAATCAGCAAAGTACTCAACATCAACTGTGTAAACAATATGAGTGTGCGTGTTCTGTTTGAAGGATTGGCACGAACGTGTCTTGTTAACAAAATTGTTGTAAAAATGATTTGATTTGTTTTCGAGTTTAATATTGTAAAATAAGTATTGAAATAATTGTAACATTTTTATTTATTTTTACCGTGCGATTGTGACGAATTGTTGACAATACATTTTTATTTAATGATGAATTACTGTCCCATCAACCACGCCTTCAGTTAAAATATATAAATATCCATACAGATGTTATGTGATAAAGAATTTTACTAAATCTTATAAATATAAATAAATTATTATTACAAGTTTTTTTAGTTTTAACTGGATAAAAGTGGAGAAAAAACAAACATTCATATGGGCAATTTCGTGTCAAATGGCACAATTTTTAAAATCGATGTCTTCCGATTTGGATGAGATCTGCACCAAGGTTAGTACTATTAGATAGTAGGCCAGACACAAATTCTCAGCTCTATTAGTCAGGGGGAGTTAGAGGGGGAAAAAGTTGAACATTTTGATCATACAGGGTTTTTTTAAAATGTGTGTAACTTTTCACCTATTGGTCCTAGCATCAATTTTCCAAAGGATATTATATAGCTATTTCTTAAATCTTTCAAAAAAGAATTTTTAATTTTTAAAAAATTTTTTTCTATTTTTTTTTTTAATTTTTTTCAAAATGAGCCTTTTTTTACTCTAAAGAAAGCTTATACAATTTCCCTTAAGGCCTTTATAATCATCGCTTAATAGGATACGAGTGGGATATCTATCAAAAAAATTATTTTTTAACTCAAGAATAAGATTTTTCAATATTCTTTTTATAACTTATAATACGAAATAACAATAATAATAAAAAATTTAATAAAATTAATTTATAAATTTTGAAAGTGCCAATCTTTCGTCATGAACAACAAACACTAAAACCTAAAAAGTAATGTGAAAAATGTTGGAAAAATATCTCAAAATTTGAGTTCTGCTCAATAAAATTATTTTCTTTGCTCCAGATAAAGCTAATAAAAAAAAAATTTTGTCCATTAAATTCTTGAAACCATTTCCAATTTCAAAGAAAATAAAATAAAAATTAAAGGCATGTTTTAGTATGTCACTTCAACAATATTTAAAAATATCAATGAAATCAAAAAAGTCGAAAAAGGTTTTATACAAACCAAGGTATAAGGTCCTAAAGACTTATGTATGTATGTACACCCAGATATAAACAGAATTTCATAGTAAAGACTTCGCTTAAAATCAGAAAAAGGAAAAAGAATCTCACATCCTCTGTTTACAATAGGAAAGAACTGATGGCCACAGACATCAAACAGAAAGGAATTAGTCGCACCCTTTTTACAATATGAAATGTCTATTTTATCCAAAATTTTCGGTTAAAGAACGCCATGAACGATGAGAATGCATATGTCATTTGGGAAATTCAAATATTTTCACTTAACGTGAAAGTATACAATTCAAATTGAAAGGTGTCGGACTACGAAAGATTAAAGACTAAGGGCCATTATTGCAACTTACTGTTAACCTTGGGTTTAGTTAAAGAGAACTGTAAAGTTACCTTAACGTTCACTTCTATCATATTGTCTACTTATAATAATAAAAAACAATTTATCCGGCCCTTAAAATCTACCCTTTAGTTAACGGAAAGTTGTAATAATGGCCGTAAAATGATTAAAGGCGCTAAAACTATATGTTTCATATAAATGCAGCAGAACCGTGTTGCAAATATTTTAATATGCATACAGAATCCTTTAGTTGTGACATACTATATACCAGAGATCAGTAATGAATCGTTTTTCCGCTACTCATAAGCACTCAAGCAATTTTGAATATGAGTAAATTAACCGAATTGAAATTCAACTACTCTGATTCATTCCTACTCGCTACAACATTGATTTATAAGTATATGTAGCAATGAGTATGAGCACAACGTTGACATCAAACTCACAACATTCGAAATATGTTTGATTCATACGTCTACTCATTCTGATTCATAAATTTAAAATAATACTTATAATATATAATAAGGCATTCAAGTGGCTCGACTCATTCATCAAAATTTACAGCCTTTGTTGTTGTTGCATATACAAACAAAGAAGAAGGGAAAGACAAAGACAACAAGCAAAGTATGCACACAATCTTCTTGTGAGCATAGTAGTGTTCGTAGGCGAATCATACTTATTTTGTGCTTCGTGTAAATGCTAAGTAGAGACGAGCCGAAATCAATAACATCATGTGTATTGTTAAGTATGAATACGACGAGTATTTCCAACTTTGATCACATCAAGTACTCATAAGTAGTATGAGTATGATATCAAAATAAGTATGAATGCGTATAAGTTTTTAACGAATTTATAGAATATACCTGGTTCCGAAAACCATTCTGTATAAGATCATTTTATATTTCATTATTTTTTAGTTTTATTAAAATGAATTAAAATAAATCAAAATATTTAAATTTTTTACAAAACGTAACAATAATTACGAAAATTCTATGTTACTACAAGTATGTATTAAAAGTGATACATACGCTAAAATTCTTAAGTTTTTTTAAGGCTCGATCTACGGTTAAATATGTTTTAGACCGCTTAACATTCCCCATAAATTTTATTCTATTTTCGTAACAGTTTGAAGAATTCACAATTTTATTTATCGTTGCTTTAAAGGATCCGTTTTGCTCTCAATTATTTAATTTAAATATATCGTGCAAAGTACGGACCAACTTGCTCTTTACTTAAGTATACCAATTCATGTTTTAAAGTGATTTTTCTTTAAAGACAGGTAGTTATACTAAATTATCTGTCATGCTGTCATATACCTGCTTCGAGTTTTTCGCTGTGATGATTATTATGAAAACTAAATTCCCAACATAAAAGCAAGTTCAGTGTGTATTATTAAAGAAATTGCCAATGAACAAATGACTAGTCCCTCTTCATTAAGCAAACAAAATAACTGATCCATTCAATGCTTTCACAGTCTTTGACGATTCAGTTGGCCATTGCTCTTACTCTAATCTTTTTATAATTCTGACAACAGTTCTTGGAAAATTTTGCAAAGTACTTACGGAACAACTATCACTTTAATAACAAATAGGAGATATAAATTTGATTTTAAACAGAAGAAAGAGTTAAAATGAGTTTCCTTTCCGTTTTGAACTAAAATTGCGAACATTTATGATAGAGTTATGTACGCTATTGTTTTTTATTTTTTTTTATTTTTAATATTTTTATTCATTTCAACAGAAAAGTAAAAGTGCCGCTGCCTTAATGGATTTAAAATGACTACATACTCGTACTACTTCGTAATTTCGTAATGGTCATATTTCTGTACAGTAACGAGTGGTTTAGAGCCAGCGGCTACTACTGAAATATATTTTTTCTTCTTTTTGACACGGAAACCATTTGTTCGTAGGTGTCCAAAACTACTGAATCATTTAGCAATGATCTAAAAATTTTTTAAAATATTAAAAAAGAAAAATACCTAATACCTAATACCCCAAATTATGACAATTGTGTAGAAGAGCAATTTATGATTATGTATCTTTTCATTGTTAATTGTTGCTTTCAAAAGAAACTTGCAAATATTCCATGACTGTATTTGGCGTATTTACAATAATTTCTCAATTATGAATTATGCAATTAAAAAATACGCCAACAAACATTTTTTTATTTTATTTTGCTACTACATTTTATTTTTATTACTGAAGGTACAGTGAATTTTTATTGTACTAGAAAATTATGTTAAATTTGTATGAAAACCCTGGTGAGAATAAAAAAAATCATTTTTTGATTTTCTAATACTAGACCTTACATAGCCTTCTATTCAACGTACCTTTAGGAATTTATGGTTGATGTACATAGTTGAGTAGAACTTAAAAATAACTTTTTTATATTTCTCGAACCCTCCAAATTTGTTTTATTTGACAAAAGCTGTTTATTTTTAAACTTTGTATACAAATTTCTGGATTACTCAAAGTTTTCTGAGCCGATTTCCAAAATTTAAAGGGGAGATATGGACCTTTAAGCATTTATTTATACATACAGTGGCGAGCAGAAGTGAGCGCATGTTCATAATACTGAGTTTCGTCATCCACACCATACAAGCAAAATCAAAAAACAAAATTAATTTTAATTTTTTATTTTATTTTGCTACTACATTTTTATTTTTATTCATTTCAACAGAAAAGTAAAAGTGCCGCTGCCTTAATGGATTTAAAATGACTACATACTCGTACTACTTCGTAATTTCGTAATGGTCATATTTCTGTACAGTAACGAGTGGTTTAGAGCCAGCGGCTACTACTGAAATATATTTTTTCTTCTTTTTGACACGGAAACCATTTGTTCGTAGGTGTCCAAAACTACTGAATCATTTAGCAATGATCTAAAAATTTTTTAAAATATTAAAAAAGAAAAATACCTAATACCTAATACCCCAAATTATGACAATTGTGTAGAAGAGCAATTTATGATTATGTATCTTTTCATTGTTAATTGTTGCTTTCAAAAGAAACTTGCAAATATTCCATGACTGTATTTGGCGTATTTACAAATAATTTCTCAATTATGAATTATGCAATTAAAAAATACGCCAACAAACATTTTTTTTATTTTATTTTGCTACTACATTTTTATTTTTATTAACTGAAGGTACAGTGAATTTTTATTGTACTAGAAAATTATGTTAAATTTGTATGAAAACCCTGGTGAGAATAAAAAAAATCATTTTTTGATTTTCTAATACTAGACCTTACATAGCCTTCTATTCAACGTACCTTTAGGAATTTATGGTTGATGTACATAGTTGAGTAGAACTTAAAAATAACTTTTTTATATTTCTCGAACCCTCCAAATTTGTTTTATTTGACAAAAGCTGTTTATTTTTAAACTTTGTATACAAATTTCTGGATTACTCAAAGTTTTCTGAGCCGATTTCCAAAATTTAAAGGGGAGATATGGACCTTTAAGCATTTATTTATACATACAGTGGCGAGCAGAAGTGAGCGCATGTTCATAATACTGAGTTTCGTCATCCACACCATACAAGCAAAATCAAAAAACAAAATTAATTTTAATTTTTTATTTTATTTTGCTACTACATTTTTATTTTTATTCATTTCAACAGAAAAGTAAAAGTGCCGCTGCCTTAATGGATTTAAAATGACTACATACTCGTACTACTTCGTAATTTCGTAATGGTCATATTTCTGTACAGTAACGAGTGGTTTAGAGCCAGCGGCTACTACTGAAATATATTTTTTCTTCTTTTTGACACGGAAACCATTTGTTCGTAGGTGTCCAAAACTACTGAATCATTTAGCAATGATCTAAAAATTTTTTAAAATATTAAAAAAGAAAAATACCTAATACCTAATACCCCAAATTATGACAATTGTGTAGAAGAGCAATTTATGATTATGTATCTTTTCATTGTTAATTGTTGCTTTCAAAAGAAACTTGCAAATATTCCATGACTGTATTTGGCGTATTTACAAATAATTTCTCAATTATGAATTATGCAATTAAAAAATACGCCAACAAACATTTTTTTTATTTTATTTTGCTACTACATTTTTATTTTTATTAACTGAAGGTACAGTGAATTTTTATTGTACTAGAAAATTATGTTAAATTTGTATGAAAACCCTGGTGAGAATAAAAAAAATCATTTTTTGATTTTCTAATACTAGACCTTACATAGCCTTCTATTCAACGTACCTTTAGGAATTTATGGTTGATGTACATAGTTGAGTAGAACTTAAAAATAACTTTTTTATATTTCTCGAACCCTCCAAATTTGTTTTATTTGACAAAAGCTGTTTATTTTTAAACTTTGTATACAAATTTCTGGATTACTCAAAGTTTTCTGAGCCGATTTCCAAAATTTAAAGGGGAGATATGGACCTTTAAGCATTTATTTATACATACAGTGGCGAGCAGAAGTGAGCGCATGTTCATAATACTGAGTTTCGTCATCCACACCATACAAGCAAAATCAAAAAACAAAATTAATTTTAATTTTTTATTTTATTCCTAACAAATAGCAATAAAAAACAATAATTAATGGAATGAATTCAATGAGTTTGATTGAAAAAACAAAAATAACCCACATAAACTCAATCTTGCACGTTCCAAGAAAATTCGAGAAACTAACCCAATTTCAATATTTGGTCCATAGACCCTTATTAGAAATAGCTTGATTTACGCGGTTTGACATGCTTTCTACCAAATTATCAATAAAATCTTTCGGAATTCGATTCCATTTAGCATTTATACGATCCCAAAGTTCATACATGTTCGTTGGAGCTGTTTCATACTGCCCGAGCCGATTGAAGTCAATTGAAAATTTTGTTTTCCACTCCATATCTTTCCAATTTTTGCTGTGTTATTCGGATCGCCAAAGGTACAATGTGAAGCAAACTGTTAAACATGGCGGCGAAAATATAATCGTTTGGGGTTGCTTAATATGGTGGGATGTTGGCCCGCTATATTTAGTAGATAGTATTATGCGAAAAAATACTATCTACAGATTCTGCAAAAACATCTTCCGAATTTTATGGACAAATATGCTTATCCCGAATAAGAAATTGTTTTACAGCAGGATTGCGATCCGAAGATTACTTCAAAGATTTTCAGAATTTTTGATGGATCTTGATTGGTTATCACAAAATGTGTGAATTTCACAAAGTCGGCTAATTATTATTATTTCTCTTTGCGCAAACATTGTTTAACTTCTGGTGGTCGCTCAAACTTGGAATTGACACATTTTTCGATAAACAATCAAAAGTCTAAAAATTTTCGAACCGAAAGTTCATTTGATAAGATCACATATATAAAAAATATAACTCGACTGTTAGACTCTTTAAATATTATCTTCTTCTTATTCAGAATGTTACCACTTATTTCATATTTTTTATGTAAAGTTTATGAACGGACAATCTTAAAAAAATATGAAAAAATTCGCGTTTTCCAAGTTTACCTCATCAAATCTCCCAGCATATTAAGCCAAATAATAGATATGTGTATACGGTTTTAAAGCTCCAGCTCTCCCCTTTCCAACAAGTTTTAAATAGTGGAAATCGAGTTTAAAAATGTTTGAGTAATCCAGAAATTTGTGCGTGAAGTCCAAAAAATCAGCTTTTGTCAAATAAAAGAAGTTTGGAGGATTCGAAAGATATAAAATAATATTTTTGGGATCTACTCAACAAAACTCACAACCTACATTATGTCATTAGCCGGGTGTATTTTATTTATTTTGTTGCAGAGTGTTATTAATAAAATTAATGAAGTTTTCATTTTTACATTTGCTAATGATACCGCTTTTATTAGTGTGCAAAAAATCACCTCGAAACGCCTTGATGCCTGCATGATTATCTATTCTTGCCAGAGAAAAGGTGAATGAACGAAAATGTGTTCGATTACATTTACACTATGGAAGGAAACATGTTTATCAATTCGAATAAACAAACAGACATCTTTGCATAGTCTTTGATATATCCATATTGGAAAAATTGGCACAAATAAGGCTAAAAGTGAAGTTGTCAATAGTGAAGATTGTGATTGCAGAAGATGTTGCTGTTAAAAAAGTTTAAAAGGAGAGATACTGCAACTTTCATTTCCATATAAAATATTACTTTACGATTATTTGTACAATCATACCCGATGATTTTAATTCTTGAGTTTTTAAGATTTTTTATTTTTATTTTTTAATTGAAAATTCAGTAAATAAATGATAATCGTGAGGGTCCTGGATTCGATTCCCACCAGAGTGGGAAGCTACTCAGCTCATATATCCATAATTAAATATAATTTGTAATTGTATTGTTAGCAATAAATAAATGATTTGCTTAAAACAAATTTTTGTCTTATTTTTTTATTTTTATTTGCCTATGGAAATATTCCTTGCAGACAATTAAGTACAATATATTAATTCTAAAATACTATGAATTTAAATACTTAATTAAATTATTTTTTATAAGATTATTCGATAAAGAAAAATCAATAAGGATATACAATTCGTTACTGATTACCCTTATTTGATCGGCACCAGCGTAGTTGAATCTAAAATATTGCAATGATAATGGGGAACAATGATTTGACGGACGTGGAGGAACATTAAACGCGATATTATGGATTAAAAAACTGGAGCCAATATCACCAGTAATTACATTGAATATGAATGAGATATTCCACATAGTTCTGCGGCTTTTAAGTGTCAGTTTGATTAATGCTAGTCTGGCAGAATAAGAAGGTAAGCTTGTAGAATTAAAATTCAGTCCTCGGAGGCAAAACAACAGAAATTGCTTTTGTACAGATTCGATGACGTTGGAATATTTTTTATATAGAGTATCCCATATAATGGATCCATACTTGAGTATAGGCGTTACAAGAGATATGCAGAAGGATAAGGATCGTTAAATGCTTTTGCTCACCGTTTTATAAAGCCAACTACGCTTCTAGCTTTATTTACTGTCATAGTCAAGTAGAACTCCTAGATTGATGAAGTTATCTGCAAGCTCAAGCTCGTGTTCATCAAAAGAATAGTTTGCAGAAATCGGATTCTTTCTTACGGATTCTTTCTTTTTAGATTAAATTTAAATTGCAGCATAAATAAAACGAATTTAAGTCAATTTGAAGAAGTTTCTGATCGAAAAGTCTTTGGTTTTTTTTTTTTTTTTGTTTACAAACATATTCTAACAGCAGGACGCTCATAATTTAAATTATTTTGTAAATAAAAATTTATTCAAGAAGTGAAGAGCCCGAAAAAAGTGCTCACACAAAAATAATCATAAGCAAACAATCATCTTAGAAACTGTGCAGCAGTTATAATGGGACATTGGTCTTTGACTGCATATGCTTTTATGGTCGAAAAGTAGACAAGACTAGAAAGACCAAAAGTAATTTGAATGAAATCTACACCATCATAAAACTATCATATGTACCACTTGTGCTTTTTCTGAAAAATGTTAACCTTTCTAGACCATTAGAGTCCTAATATCATTAGTAAAGTATGCCCAACGATTGGCACCTCAATGTCCTCTGTCCTGTCCTGAAAAAGGGAGACCCTACGATATGCGCCAACTACAGGGCTATAAGCCTTCCCCCTATGGGAAGATGCGAACGGTAAGGAAACGAGTTGCTACTGGCGACTATAAAATGGCGGGACCTACAGTTTAATGTCACTCCGAACGACAGATTTTTGAGAAACTTTTCAAGAAGAGAAAAGAAAGAATCGCCGAAAAAATACTTTTTGTATTTTTTTTTTTTTAATGTCTGACCTGGGACTAGAACCCTGGCTTTACGTCTAATAAGCCAGCACACTACCTACTAGACCACGGCGACCGGGGATCTGTAGAAGTCGGCGAAGACCAAATCGAGGAAGCCCTGTCATCGATTGGTGTGAGGCGCCTGGAAGGATGTGTTGCGGCAAGCCGAAATCCATTAATCGGGTTTTTGTGGATAGTAAGTAATTAATTAATTATTTAATTAATTATTTAATTATTCTACAGTAAGAATAATTATCATTATTAGTTATTAATATTATTATTATTTAGTAAAAATAATTGCGTTTAAAAAGTTTACAAATTTCAAAAACTGAAAAAGCTAAAATTTTTTTGTGTCGCCTGTAAAATTTGAAAAATGGGCCTTAACACATTTGTGAATTATACGAACGAGATGTTTATATGTGTATACTTTTGAAAATAAATTTTTGTTAAAAATAATATTTTAAAAATTCTTTATTGCATATCTCTAAAATGTTTCTAAGAATATTAATGTTCCCATAAATATTTCCTTTACAATTGATTTTAATTATGCATTAATTCAATCAATTGAATGAATAAAGATGATTTTAATGTTAATTTCTACGATCTTCATTGCCCTGCACATTGTACGTATATTCGTACGTACGTATGTATGGATGTGTGCAGTATAATATATTTTATATGGACTTTTGATTGTCTTAAATAAATTTAATAAATTCACTCAAATGCAATTATTATCAATCAATCAAATCTTTTATTTACACAAGTATTCATATTTAATGTTTTTTTTTTCTTTTTTGTTGTTTGTTTGCCGGCAAGAGAGTTATAAAAATAAAATATTTTTTGTATTCTCTTTCGAAGAATACGCTATTGTTGCTGCATTATCTTCTATAAAAATGATTGCGTGTTTATTTGTTTGTGGGTTTGTTTGTTTGAAGTATATAGACGAATAAACGGCTGGACCAAATTTCTTGAAATTCTAACAGTACCTTCCAGTATGTCTGGAAGGAACTATAGACTACTTTTTATTTTACAATTTCAAGTAGGCAAGGTGCCACGCCCACATACGAGGTGCTACGCCCAGGACGACTTTGACGTATTCATGATCAAAGTGGGCGGATTGGCTATAGAAGGCGTGTCAACTCCCATATAAAAATATTAAATTAGTATATCGAAGAACATATAACAGTTAGACTCCTAAAATTTTGTCGAAGCCACTTTAGTATCAATATGAAGATTTATGATAAAAATGGAAAATGGCAATAGGGAGCGTGGCGCCTCCCATATGAATATATGAATCTATATATTTAAAAACGGCCGGACCGATTTTCTTGAAATTTTAACTTTACTTTCCTGTATGTCCGGAGTGTATTATAGGGTAGTTTTTATGATAAAATTTCAAATGGGCGAGGTGCCAATAAGTATTTAATATGGGATGTCTCATAAACTCTAAAAGCTACATTCCTCAAATTTTGTAGGGACAACTTTGGCATTTATGTGAACAAAATGGGCAGACTTGCTGTAATGGATGTGTCATCTCCAATAAAAATATTAAATTAATATATCTAAGAAAATATAAATTTTGTCGAATCCACTTTAGTATCAATTTGGACAAAAATGGGCTGACTAGGAAAAGGGGGCCATGGTACTTCCCATATGACTTAAATTTGAAACTTTTTATATCTGGAAAATCATTATAGACAAAATCATTAAATTGTACAGGGGCAACACTGAAATCCATGTGAATAATTTGCGGAAAAAATTGCCGGATATGATAATATAATACAAAAGTTCGTATACATGGAAAACTATTAGAGCTAGAATCTAGAATCTTTGACACACATATGAGTATTTCTTGTTAGGGAAATAAATGGAACCAATTTTTATATGAATTCTTGGAGAGAAAGTAAATATTAAACATCGTATATCTGATAAACTATTGCAGTTAAAGTCATGTGTATTAACTGTTCATTCCAATACCTGTTTTATTATATGTTTGTAAAAATACGCTTAGGTACCATTAACAGCAGAGACAGACCATTGATAACGCTATACTGCCTTAATTTATTAATTTTGAAAATAAAAAACTTTACCTGTTATAGTATATTTGCCTACTACTGATTGAAAGGAAGTACTTAAATAGTATTTACAATCTTTTTCGCAAATCGTTTGAACCCCCGATTCTAAAAGAGTTAAACATTTATTTTGTGAGTAATTGTTGTGATAAATTAAAAATAAAAATATGCCACCTAAAAATATTCGCTTTCTAAACACATCAAAAAGGCAGTTAATTCATAATCGGAGAGGGCTAACGAAACTCCCGAAGAAAGTTAAACGTCTAGAGCATCTACATTTAGGGCTGCTGAGGCTCCAGTTCAACGTGATGAATGTTTACAAAGGGAAAGAATACGATTGCAAAGAACAGAAGCTGCAGAAACAACAAATCAATGAGATGTACGTGTAGACTACGAGCATCAGCATCTAGAGCTGCTGAGACACCTCATCAACGTTATGCACGCCTTAGAAGAAAACGATCCCAATCATCCAGATCAAGAACTGATTAGACGCCGGATCAGCGCGATGTACGCCTAGAAGGAGAGAGACTACCGTTTAGCCACGTATAGACTTCCAACAAAAAACCCATAAACAAACACACAAATAAATAAATACGCATTAATTTTTATGTATATATAGATATCGATAGGAGTAGCGAAGCAAACTGGGGTTTAGCTAGTTTTAGTATAAATGCAAACATACTAAAAACGACAAAGGTTTTCATTCTGATGATAACATGAGAGGGACTGTAATTAATGGATAAATTATTAAAAAGTGTTCAAAAGTATATTAAAATGAAATAGAATGTTTGCTGTTTAAACTTATTTTCTTAAGACATTCTAGTAAGGCGCCTTTTGTACAATCAAGTGCTTTGATGTACTCGCAAAGAAGCTTTGTTCTTCGTTCGGCGTCTATCGTTGGTAGTATACTCAACAATAAAATATCAGGAGTTTGTCAAACTTTTTTGCAAAGTACTTTGAACGTGCAAAAAGCGTCTAAACGCGCCTACGGGCGCCGAACATCTTGCTGTTGTACATACGTAGGACACGAACATCAACCAAGTTCGTAAATATGCATTCAGTTGCTTGTCACTTTCTAAAGAAGGAGGTTTATGTCACTTTTTTTCAGGTTGCAATTATACACCCAAAAAAATATTAGATAGGATTGACTAATATTCAATAAGATTCACTAATAACAATGAGAAACGATCTCCATTTTTGGAAGAATATTTTTCAAGTTAAATACCCAGTCTTTTGGGACTTAACGCTATATATTTTTTCTATATTTTCTACTACATATCGTTGGTCGCATGTAGGAAGGCCCTAACTCGGATATTTTTTTTAATTAAATTTTTATGAGCAGGTGTATGTATTTGTGTTAAATGTATTGGAATCACAAAAAATCTCAACTTCGTAAAAAGTGTGAGTGAGAGCCTTTTTAAATGTGACCGACGATATGCATATTATTACGTCACACTTGAAAATATTACCAACAATTTATTGTAAGGCGATCATATAGTGAATAATATTGAAGTTACAGAGGATGACAAACACTCTATGATCCACAAACTGGCCAGTCCCCATCCAGATTGTTAATTTTTAATTCTGCTAATTTTTCTTTTCAATGGTAATACCTACTTACTTACAAATCGTATTCTATTGATTCCATGTAATATCCCACATCTCCAAAACGTTTCTTCTTATCACGGTCACTGATATTTTGAATACAAGCCAGATATACTGCCTGCTTGCAAATTATTGCTTTGTTCTTTATTGACATACTCAATTTAAAATTAACATTAAAGAAGAACCGGAATGTCTTCTGCTGTAACCCAGGATGAGTATCTCTGAAGATTATACCTTAAAGTAGTGAACAAGCCATCTAAAACCGTTTCGTATTCGCATGAAGCTTTTCGTATGCCTTAGCAACACGTATATGTATATTACGTATATAAACTCGATGAATTCCTTTAAAATCACAATTTCAGTTTCATTTTTTGCCGACACTGTTTTTATTTGATAAAATAATTAAACTACAACGGATCGAAACAAGAAACTTATCGTATATAAAGTATTGAGTGTAACTTAAAATTGGAAACGCATATAAAATCACAAAGCATTATTTGGGCTTTTATCCTTAACCAGTAGAAGACTGTGCTTGGCAAAGGTCGTATTGAAAATAGTATCATACACACCCATTCCATTGTCACTAGTGTAGTAATATTTTGAAAAGTTGCTGATGTCTAAGTGACCACTAATACTAAATGCAAACAGATGTATTCCGGACCATTAATTCGGTTTCAGATAAAAAGTACAACACTTTTGAACAAACTGACACATTGGTCCCAGGCCAGACATTAAAATCAAAAATACAAAAAGTATTTTTTCGGTGACTTTCTTTCAGCAGATTTCTGGCAAAAACTCTGAGAGTGAATAAAATTGTCATGAAAAGTTTCTCAAAAAACTGTCGTTCGGAGTCGACTTCAAACTGTAGGTCCCACCACTTATGTATAAAATTATCACACACAACATAAGTGGAGTGAGAAACTAGGTCAATAATCCTGACTGAAGAGTTGTAATGACCAATTACAAGGTACAAGTCATAAGAAAACCATTCAAAGTGCAAAATTACGGCACCTCTCGGTTGACGTTTCTAAAGCGTTAGACAGAGTTTGGCATGAAGGCCTGATGCGCTAGTAAAGACTAAATTCTCCTAAAAATATTGAAAAACTTATTTAAACTTATTTTATCGGCCAAAAATATTTGCTTTTATCAGAAGATAATCTTTCCGAAGAGTCTCGATACGTGCAAAGACACATTTTTCAGCTACAACAAAATTTTTGATGACGTTAATCGAAACAACGTATATCGAGGGAATACTGTATGATGCAGTGCGCTAAAGAAGGGTAGATGTCCCCCATTTGAATAAATAACCAAACAACAACACTTACACATAAAATATTTGGGCATTCACCTCAATAAACACATTTTAGTTAGCACATATTAAATTAATTGCCGGGCCCTGACGGAGTTCCGGCCTGTATTTTAAGAAAGTGTGTTGTTGTTTTGAATGGTCCTTTGACCTTTATATTCAATGGGCTTCAGAGGGTTGCTCATTTTCTATCTATTTGGAAGAGTTCGTTTATAATTCCTTTGCATAAGTCGGGTAATAGATCTAATATTTTCAATTACAGGGGTATTGCCAAGCTCAGTGCTATTCCCAAGTTGATGAAGAAACTAGTGACGGATTATCTCTGTTTTAATACGAGATCTTTAATATCTCGTTTCCAGTATGGGTTTTTGAAAGGCAAGTCGACTGTCACTAATCTTCTTGAATTTACCACACATGTTTTCATGGGTTTTCTTATCGGTGCTCGGACTGTTGTAATTTATACTGATTTCAGTAAAGCTTTTGATAGGGTTGATCATAGAATTTTGCTTCTTAAAACTTCACTAATCGGTATTCCTGATACTATTCGTCGTGGGTTAGACTCCTAACTCTCCCTTAGGACTCAGAGGGTATTGTTTAGGAATTTA
Organism: Sarcophaga peregrina; assembly: GCA_014635995.1. NCBI lineage: Eukaryota > Metazoa > Arthropoda > Insecta > Diptera > Sarcophagidae > Sarcophaga > Sarcophaga peregrina. Next base: position 59,676,963 of record CM025793.1, read on the forward strand.
TTGTCTAAGACTGTATATGTTACTTCTGGTGTTCCGCAGGGTAGCCATTTGGGTCATTTACAGTTTTTATTGTTTCTGAAAAATCTTCCTTCTACCGTTTCTGATTGCAATATTCTGATGTATGCTAACGACGTTAAATTATTTTATACTTTTGATGATGATCATGGCCAGGCTGTTCTTCAGCGAAATATTGATTTGTTTGTTACTTGGTGCAGGATTAATTTAATGAATCTTAATCTGAGAAAATGTAAATGCATGGTTTTCTCTCGCGGGGGTGTAATCTCGTCCACTTATGTGATTAGTTCTTACCCTTTGGAAACTTTGCCTTCATTTCTTGATTTGGGAGTATTATTGGATATGAAATTGTCTTTTATTGACCATATTAGTATGATGATTGGCAAAGCTCGTGCTGTTCTTGGTTTTGTGAAAAGATGGGCTAGGGAATTCATTGATCCTTATATAACACGACTACTGTACATTTCACTTGTTAGACCTATTTTGGAGTATGCGTCTGTTATTTTGAATCCATACTATCGTTGTCATAGTGATTCAATTGAATCTGTGCAGACGCAGTTTTTACTATTCTGTTTACATGACTTAGGATGGGATTATGCCAATGGGCTTCCGCCGTATGAGGATAGATTAGCTTTGATAAAACTTCCAACTTTGGAACGAAAGGGAAGGGAAGGGCTGTTTTAAGGGTTTGTTTTGTTTTTAATCTGGTTAAAGGTGATATCGATTCTGAGTTCTTGCTTTGTAACCTGAATTTCAGCATTCCAGCAAGATTTTCAAGGCACTACCGTCCTCTTTCTTTAGATTTCTATAGAACGAACTATGCATGTAATTTTCCTTTTCGTAGATTATGTAATGATTTTAAATTGCATTATGATTTTTTAGATTTTAATTGTAGTGTTTGTAATGTAAAACGTGGCTTGTATACTGGCATTAATTTATAAATTATTATATTAAAATGTGTTTTCCTTTATGTCTTAGATTGTTCCGTTTTATTGTTACCTTATTCAGCTTATGATTAAGTTCTGCAGCTGTTTTATGTTCTCATTGCCATAACTTTTCCCTTATCCGCCACAGTCCGGACTGTAGTGTGTACGTGTATTGAATATTTTTAAAAGTGCTCCGTTGTGCATTGTTGTGCAAACTCGAATATTCAGAAGGCCCATATCGTGTCACTGATCAAAGCAGAATTTAAAAATATTGCAGCAAAACTTGAAAAAGCTGCAACTTCATCATCCAAATTCTTTAGCTCATAACATCTTGGACTTTCATGGACAAATTAGCTTAAAAACACGAACATTGTAACTCACATGTCTACACAGCTTCTGAAATAGCCCCCAACAACTGCTACTATAGTTGAATTTATTCCTGGTGTCAACTAGGCATCCGGTTATCGATCTGGAAGTAGGGTAGACGAATATTATGCATTGATATTGTTATCTCCGAATCATATCTTAGTGCAAGTTCCAAGAACATCTTCAAGTCTCTGAAATAAGCATGTGCATCTTCTCTATTCACGAGGGGTTTATAATGTCGAAATGTCAATTAGAAGCAAATTTAAATCTCCACTTGCTATACTTACACCCCTGGAACTATAATCATCCAGTAGTGATCGCCATCATTTATTGTTTAACGGTACGTGAGCAATTTTATTCTACCTTTTTGTTAGTCAATTGATATCTCAGTTATCTTATTTGAAATTTTGTGAATGAACAACGATCTGTTCACAGCTATAACAAGAAAGTATTCGCCATCCTGGATTCTATTTTTTGTTACGCCTAATCGCTTCTGTTTGTAGCTTATGGAGTGTAGTCAAACATATCATGGTATTCCATGCTCTAAATCGTGTCTTTTTCTCTATGCTCCAAACTCATAATCATGATTATATCAATGTGATAATTATAGTTACTTGTATACAGTTTCCTCATGAGTAAGTAGTCTACTGAAACCTAATTTTGATTATGGGAACGAAAAGAAGAAGATTATGGGAACGAAAGAAAGCTTTTACTGAGGTTGTTTTTAATAACTTATCGTCAACGTTGCAAATTTTCTACCCCCCCTTAATAACCAAAGATTACTTATGATCGGTTCAGTTTGGTTAATTCAAGACGAATTTTGCATAATTGGCACGGTAATATCTTTTGTCGCTGGAGTGTCACCAGCATGTGGATATTGCGTATGTTGACTACAAAATTCGTTGAAGCCTATCAGATCACATGTTAGATGTTTTAATCTTTTTAAAAATTATTTAAAACTTTAATATACTTATTATGTAATCCAAATAATTTTCTTAAATTTAATTTTATATTTTATATTTAATTTTAATAATTTTATTTGTATGTGTATGAATTATTTTTATTTTTGTTAAGTTACGCTTTTTTTTTTGTTGCTTTTTTGTTTTTTTTTATATTTTATTTTTATTGGCATATAATTCTGATATAATTGGAATATATTTTCATTTTTATTATTACAAGAAAATCGCGATATTCTGCGATTTTTCGGATTTTTGGATTCTCAATTATCTCGAAATATCTGGGATTTTTAAAAATCAATCTCGTTTGGTATCCGTTGTGATGTGTAACCGTAGTTCACTGTACTATCGGTGGTGAATTAAACGGTGTGTGTCTAGACTAAGTAGTTTTCACCTCAATTAGAGTATCAATAGGATTAAAACAAACCCACCAAACATAAATTGTACTGCAAAACAGGGATGGGCGGATTCATAGACACGCCATTTACACTACAGCGAAATCTAGTACTTATAAGATTTCGAGCCGAATCCCATGCAAAACGAAATCTACTTATTTAAAAATAGATGCAATCATGTGTTTTGCCAAATAGTACATAAAAATACAACGCTGCGCAGGAAAAAACTCACATTTCAACTAAAAAAAACAAAATTAATAAGTACAGAAAAAAAATTTAATTACATTTCCTAAATGTTGTATCGTTCATGCAGTGTTAGCTTTAAGCATAACAACTCAAAAGTTTGGCGACTCGTTCTAAAATTTTCGATGAAGACATCATATGACATATTAGGAACATATTCCTCCCAGAATGATCCATACCTATATATGTGCTTACATGTACCAATTCCATTCTACTATACATATAATTGTCTGTAGTAATACATTTGATTAATACAATCTTATATTCAACAAATGCTTAACATTTTGTTTTTCGCAACAACATTATTTCTGATTGGATCTTATTTGGTCTTGATGAAAACGATACTAAATAATGACCTAGATTTTTAATTTTTGTTTGTTATTAAACTAAATTTGGCAATGTTGTTTTCTTTTAAATTTCAGTCAGCTGTTTTTGTTATTAAAATAAAATCATGGTACTGTCAAGTAAATCCAATGTAAACGATCGAGATTTTGAGTAAGATTTGAAATCTAATCTACTAGATTTCGCTGTAGTGTAAATGGGCTAAAAGTACACTCGACGCACGTAGTGTTGCCATGGTGTCAGAAAATTTTATTTATTATGCATTAAAAAATTAAAAAACATGTGTAATGCAAAAAAATTTGTTATTTACTTTGTAATTAAACTTTTAAATAATTTTTTTTTTATTCTTTTAAATTTGTGGATATAATTAATTGCGGATGTAAACAGAAATTTTTCCTTACGACTAACTAAATTTAAAGTGGCTGCTCACATTATAAACGAAAATGAAATGCTAGCAAACACGCCTTTCGCATGTGCATCTGCCAAAATGCCTGTAAAAAATTACAAATTGTAGTTTCTTTGTTGAAATGATTTACATTTAGTTTTTTGCGCTTTGTTCTTATACTACATATAACCGTACTATCTAAATTTAACATCATGAAAATTATTTATAAAAAAAAACTAAGAACTAAATGAATTTGGTTATTATATTTCACTCCCTGGTGATTCCTTTTTCAAACAAATATTACAATTTTTCATATTTAATTAAATATTGTGTATCATGTTGCAAATTAAAAGTTTTGAAATAATACTCAACCGTAACTGAAAGTGTACGTTTTTATATTAAATTGTACCTTTATAAAAAAAAATATTTATTTAAACTTAATACATGTAGAATTGAATAGAAAAACTAACGACTTATACAGTGTTTTTCATATACAAAACAAAAAACAGTTAATTCGAGACTTAAAAATCCCTCCCGTTTTGGCAAACATCGACGGAACGTAACGAACGTGTGTTTACAAACTGAAAATGATTTTTTGTTTTTGCATCCATTTCTACAAAGTCTTCTTCAGTGATGCCTTTGATTTATCGTGTTCTGTTATTTCTTAATCAGAAAAATCTAATGAAAATTCATTCGCACCAGTTGCTCAAACATTGATATATTCTTCAGTTATGTTATTACCGGCTCCACTATAGGTATTCGAAATAAATGACACTTGATACGAAGTTAGACAAACACGCTTGCGAAAGAATGTACCAAAACTGAAGTAATGATAGTGCAAAATGTAAATAAATGTATGGATAACAAAACATGCGACTTAAAATCGGATTGTAGAGGTAAAAGTTCTAAGTTGACCGAAATGTAAAAGCGTCCGAATTATTGGAGTGTCCGAACAGTCGAAGTTCAACTGTTTGTATTTCGACAAAGAATTACCAATTTTGTAGCCTTTTTCCAAGCATTTTGGAAAAAGAAATTATTCAAAAATTCATTTATAAAATAATTTAAATTGTCATTTTGTACTCAGTTTTCTAATTTTAATTTTTTACAATTTTAAATAGAATGAGACAATGGCAACACTACTATTCGTTCGTTGAGTTTACTTTTCCGTGTTCCTAATCGAGATGAATTTATCTTTAATCCAATCCATAAAGCACACCGTTGTTATTGCAGCTCATATGGTAATCGGGCATGTCGGTGAATATCTCCACTAACATAGGTGAAAATTTCTTATTCTAGACATACACCGTCTAAATCAGGATATACAGTACATGGATGTATGGTAATATAGTACTATTCCGAAAAACTACGTTTGGCGAGTTTCTATTTTATTCACCCCACCTGATAAATTCATCACACCTTGTGAAAACTCACCACCACAACCAAATTCACCACACCACACAAAAATTAACTTTTATAATTTAGCATTTTCTCTCCCTGTAAATCGTAGTATGGAGCGCCAACACAAATAACCAGCAACAATAGACAACAAATAAACAATCCACACACACACCCAACCAACCACACATACGCCACATAAATTTATATTGTTTTTTATATGTATTTTCGTTCTGATTGAGTTAAACCGTGTCCTTTGTGAGTCGTCTAACAAGCTATTACTATTTACCTATTAGACAGACAGACAGTAAAGTTCATAAACAAACAGGGTCGCTTAGATTTACTTACTTATCGGAAACGGAAAGAGAATGTGCTAAAAAAAGAAGAATGAATGTGTATTTTTTTGAACGAACAAAACCGAAATTTTCCAGTGTTGCCAGGAAGAAACTTCAACATTTAGCGTTATCAAAAATATAGAAAACATTGCTACCCTCTCGTTCGGTACACTTCTTTTGCAACCAAAGTTGCGTTACCGCATATTTATGCGGTTTTTTGCGATGCCAAATAGTTCTCTAGATTTCTAGTTTTGCTTTATGAAAATATAAATTATAATTTCGAAAGTTTATTCTTTTAAAATAGCAAAAACTTTATTGCAACACGTTTTAAATTCAACTTTATTAATTAATTTCAAATTTAATTTAATTTAATTTTAAATTTTCAAAAATTGAGTGTTAGTTGACATTAGACGACTCGAACATAATGAGTCAATAAATATGAACGTGCCGCGAAAGGGTGGTCCGGTGAATATACTGATAACCATTTAAATATCATTAAAGTCTGTAACCTTCTGTTTAATTATAGGCCGGGAAGTTGGTTGTAACATCATTTTAGATATTACATCAAACATCATGAAATGAAATGAATGCCGGATATTAGTATTATTTTGAATGTCATTTTCCAATACAAAGAGGTGTTCGACAGTCAGGGCAACATAGCCTGCTATAGTCCGATTGGGATCTGTCCCTGATTCTTATCAGTGACCTAATCTCACAGCGCCCCGTAATAAATCCAATAACTAACCTTAAGCTGGACTTATCCTAGCCCAGCATCCATTCTTCCGCTGCCTATAGCAGGCCATAGACAGCTATAAACATAACAACCCGATCCATTCCCCTAACGCCTTTGTTCTTCCCCTCTGGCTTCGGGACCAACTATAACATCCCCCCTCAGAAAGTGCACCTAATCTAGCGGAAGCGTCCGCCATCTTATTACCGAGTATTTCGCTATAACACGGAACGCAGCATGGATTCAGTCTGATCCAAAATTCTTTAACGACTTCTTGCACTCGCGTACGAGCCGTGATTTGCGCCAGACCGATAGGGCAGATTCACGGTCAACGAAGATCATATAAGAGCCCGAAGTAGGACTACCAGTCATGGCCCCGATAACCATCAAGATTATGAAGATCTCTGTCTGAAACACACTACAGTCTTACTCTAATCTGAAGTAAAGTTAAAGACCGAGTTTGCTACAAAAACCCCTGTATCCGTACACCATCTAACTTCGACCCATCTCAAATCAGGCAAAAACATAGCCTCAGGCACAATATAATCGGTAGATTTTTCCGAAAGCCCGTACCAGAGATCACCAATGAGTACTCAAAACTATGAGTATTTCGAGTTATACTTATAATTTCCATGTAATATATATAATTTATTATTATTTATTTAACGTCATTCTTATACTACTCATATTCAAAGTCTGAAGTACTCATCATACTCAACAACATGTATGATGTTGTTGATATCGACTATCAATGATTCAACATAAGTATGATTCGCGTACGAACACTACAAAACTCGCTAGAAGGTTGGGTGTTTGCTTTACTTTCTGTCTTTGCTTTTTTCTTTCTTCTGTTTTGTGAATACAACAACAAAGGCTGTAAATTTTGATGAATGATTCCAGGCACTCGAATCAGTAATAAGTTTTATAAGTATTTTTTTAAAGTTATGAATCCGAATCCGAGTAGGCTTTTGAATTAAACATATTTCGAATTGTATGAGTTTGATGTCAACATTGTACTTAAGCTCATCGTACTCGTACTTATAAATCAACGTTGTAGTGAGCACTAATGAATCAGAGTACTTAAATTTTAATATTGTTGATTCATTTAAAATTTTATGAGTATTTAAGAGCAGCGAAAAAATGAACCATTGCTGATCTGTGGTCCGTACCTCCTCTCAGCAGCCTGATTCTGTACGTACCGCTTGTCATACTAATCAAGCGGAGTTAGTTTTTTCTTTTTCTAAACAGATTTTTAGAGTTTGGAAAATAAGGAAAGACTATATTACCGGTCGGTAATCATTAAAATGAACAAATACCATTTCTTTTCAAAACTTCCTTTTAAGGAGCAATTTATAACAACTTTTTTACCTGTCAAAACTCATCTCATCAAGTTTTAAATGCTACATAAAGTAGAAATTAGAGTATGTATGTCTAAAAATACTTGTATTTTCATTTATATGACTTTTAAATCCAAAGTGTCATTGGTGCATTTCTACTTTAGGATTATTAACCTATTTTCTCACACCACTTATGTTGTGTGCGTTAATTTTATACATGAGTGGCGGGACCTACAGTTTAAAGTCGACTCCGAACGACAGATTTTTGAGAAGCTTTTCATGGCAATTTTTGCTCTCAGAGTCTTTGCCAGAAATCGGCTGAGTGGAAGTCGCCGAAGAAATATTTTTTCGTTTTGATGTCTGACCTGGGATACGAACCCGGGCCTTTTGTCTAATAAGCCAACACACTACCCACTTGAAAATTAGAGTCACTTAATTTATTTCTGCGAGAAGTGTCTACTATTCCACTAAATGAAAAGAGTCCCTCTACTGGAGCTGAAGATGGCTGTGGGACATTGAATTTTAAAAACATTTGTCTAATTATATTATATTTTTTAAGGCAATGTAAATTAGTGTCTGGATCCAATAGATATGTATCTACTTCATTTTGTATCTCATATTTTTGTATTTGTATTATAGGTCCTAATATAAATTACATTAAAAAACATGTTATTTTAATTAAAAATTTTATAATTTTACAAACTCTATTTATTGAGATTTTAGTGCATATAATATAATTACAGCATTCATTTAGTGACTGTCAAAATTGTGCACTATTTTATTGTAGTGCAAAATTTCCACTACCACTAATGGTTAGTGGTAGTGGAAAAATTTTCACTACCACTAATTTTTTTAGTGGTAGTTAAAATATGTTTCACTACCACTATTTTTTTTAGTGGTAGTTAAAATATGTTTCACTATCACTATAGTAATGAAAAATAGTGGAAAATCAAAATGTTGTCACTATAGTGGGATTTAGTGGAAACCTTAGTGCACTAAATATTTAGTGCACTACCCCCAACTCTGATCTTATATCAGTTGCTCAACAACAGCTTTACGAGCACTCCAGTTAAGTTCTCCAAACAGACAAATACATACGTTTCTACAGTTATGTGCAAGGTGGGAGCAGACGATCCAAAGAGCTTTGGCGCTAATCCTGTAGGGAAGGAATTATTTTAATTTGATTATAACATATTTGATAGTTGTTCTAATTTGATGTTTTCACTTTCTGATTCGGAGTAGGGATGACTGGAATCCTAATGCAATTACTTGGTCGTGACGTCAACTCAGTGGTGACTAAAAATGGCTAAAGTCGTGTAAAAAATGGCTAAAAATGGTTGAAAAATGGCTAAATAATTTTAGTTAATAAAACACATACATTTAATTAAAAAACAACAAAAACTTTATTATTTTATTTTTTACAACAATGTTGCAACAATGAGATCATTTTTATTACAATAAAATATTTGTAAAAAAAATTTAATGTTTAAAGAAATAAAACATCTATGAAATGTGGGTCATTATTGTTTTTATCATAAGACTCATTACTACCAATTTGTTTTAATTATGTTGCTGCACTTGGTTCTATGAAGTTTTTTAATGATGAGGATTCTAATCGATTTTTGTGGACTTCTCCTAAATGATCGATAGTAGAAACTATGTAAATCTATGTATTGCTAAAAGCATACTCAATGAAACCTCTTGTTTTTACACGGTCTTTTTTACATGGTATAGAAAAAAAATTGATTTTGTATTTGCACGGTGATATTTGATATAGCACGGTTAAGACATGTTTATGAAAATTTCAAGAGTGATCTGAAATCTTGTATGGCTCGTTATTTTGATTAGTACAAAGAGATGTCCAAAACTAAATCATAACGGCTAATAACAGATTTTGTTATTAAACCCAGTGATGTCCAATCGGAAACTGAAAATGCTAAACCTGATGTAGTTGAAAGCTATTCTGTTTAAATTGGTGAATGTACCCTTTGTTTATCAACTTAAATTATTTTTTGAGTTCCTGAACTACAATAATTTTAAATTTATGTTACTATTTTATAAGATTTGAATCGCTTTTCATTCAATGAAATGAAATATGCATTAATGTTTATAAAAATGTTATTTAGTATTATAAAAAGACTCTCGTATCTCAGTTTTTTTCGACGAATTATTTTGTTTTTACTTTTTTTTTTACAAAGTTGAAGGATATGGAAACAATCCCCTTCATGTACTTCATGTCTTTTTTTACACATACTTTTTTGGAACGTATCTACCCTGTAAATACAGTATTAAGTGTATTTTTGAACTGACTGGTTTAAAGGGCAGGGGGTTGGTAGCATCAATACGTTCAACTGCATTGATATGTTTTTTACTTTCTGCAAGAACGTTCAGCACATATAACTTTGCGTTTATTTCGCATATTACAATATTTACAAAAAGTTTTCTTTGGATCTTTACTGATTCACTGATCCAATTTTGTAGCCTTAGATTATTATTTCATTCTTTTCGGATATTTTGAGTGTATTTTTGTTCATTTCTACACTTTTTTGGCTTAACTTTTACCAATTCTTATATTGTATCAAATGTCACTTTTCCAGTGTTACTACGAAAATCATAACATTTGTATTTTTTGGCCGTAATAAAGTGTTACGTTGTTTCAATTTTAAATAATTGAGATCATTTTTATGTATCATTTTAGTAAAATTACTGTAAAAATATGAGTATGGCTAAAAATTAGCAAAATAAAATAAAAATGGCTAATGGTAAAATTTACTTTTTAATGGTTTTACGTCATCTCGACTACAGTGACAATGCTTACAGGTCTTTGGATCATGGGTAGACATACAGAAAGAATGAGGCACCCATTTCTCCCGTGGATGCAGATCCTCTGAGGAAGAGGAGACTGTTATCCACCTTCTTTGTCAGTGTCCGTCTCTTGCTAGGTGTAGATAAAGGTTATTTGGTTCTCCATTCCTTGTCAGGTTGACGGAGCTATCATCTATTGATATCTAGGATATACCTTCGTTTATCAAACTTTTTGGCAGGTTTTCCAGTGCGGGTTAGTCCTCTTCCCTGATTTTGGTGGAACTTGGTCAGTAGAGAGATTGCAATTACTTGTGACATCGCAACGGGCCGCTATGCGTGCTTAAGTAAGCTAAGTGATATCAGAGCTACCACTCCAACCTAACCTAAATATAATTTGCTTACAGTCTTTCTACAGTTATCTTGAAATTCTTTACGACTTTTACGTCTATTTTTTTCCAATTTTTTTCATAGAAAATACTTAATGAAGACAAATATGTATTGTGGAGAATCCTTAAAATATATTATTATTTTAAATTAAATTTTTTGCCTATCTCGGTCGTAAGTCGAGAAATATCTGTAAATCCTAATTTTGTGATAAATGGAGAATTAAACATTTTCCAAATTTCGTATCTGAAAAATATATGCAAAATATTGATACAGAATTTCGAAAACTTAAATTATTAGATTTCAATAGTATAATCAATAATAGTGAAATGGATTTCTTAAATTTTTGGGAAACAAATTTGTGCAATGAAAACTATTGATACAAACTTTTTATTACCAAAATTGTCAATTTTTATCCAAACAATTTTAACTCTACCACATTCGTTCGGCAATGTGGAAAGAATATTTAGTCAGGTAAATATCAATAAAACTAAACAAAGAAATCGTTTAGACAATATCACAATTGAAGAAATTCTGTATAACAAAAGCTACTTAAAATTAAATAGAATAAATTATTTTAATACATTAATAAAAACCGATCTAAACATTTTTCTAATTTTATAGGAGAAGCAAAAAAGTTATAAAATAACAAGTACTTCATATGCAGGAACATTCTGATTACATACATATACATAATTGGTCATTACAACCCTTCAGTCAGGATTATTAACCTAGTTTCTCACACTACTTATGTTGTGTGTGTTAATTTTATACATAAATGGCGGGAGCTACAATTTAAAGTCGACTCCGAACGACAGATTTTTGAGAAACTTTTTCATGGCAATTTTATTTTTACTCTCAGAGTTTTTGGCAGAAATCTGATGAGAAGAAATCGCCAAAAAAATACTTTTTATATTTTTGTTTTGATATCTGGCCGGAGACTCGAACCCTGGCTTTAAGTCTAATAAGCCAGCACACTACCTACTAGACCACGGCGGCTTCATTCATTGACACCATTCTGATTTATTGATATAAAAACGTTATTTTTTGTTTCAAAAATCCATAAATTGGTAGGGATATGTTAGATAATCTTAAGAATCATAATCAATAAAAAATTCGATTTTTGGATTTTTGACGACAATATGTGTTAACTTAGAATAAATTTCTTAGAATAAAACAGACATTTTACGAAAAAGAAAGATATTTTTGTTTTTCCGATTTTTTAACGATTTCGAAAATATTTTGCTGATTTTGCCGACTTTATACTAAATTTTAAATTTATCTGACAACAGTGTGGAAAACAAAATTAATTTTTTCCATTTGATATTCAATTTATCGTACGTATATGTATTACTTTAAAATATATATTTTAACACTTATTGGGGCGAGTATTAATAAAAATTCTGTACTGACAAGGTTAAAAGTACTGCACACACTCATTCTTATTTAAAGTCTTCTTTTGTTCTACTCAAACGTGGTTGCATGTACTGGCAAATTAAGTGCTTTAGAATGAAACTGTTGTAGTACAAGAATGTCTATTTATTTACGTAAATAGATGTATGTATGTATGTACGTTTATAAGAGTGGGTGTGTGTGTGTGTAGTTATTCATAGACGAATGCGGTTGGTATCGAATATCAAATAAAATGGATGACCAAACAAACCCGATTATTGTACAAACATCAAAGTGACAACTTACTTGTTTTGTTATGAACAATTACAAGGTAAAATTATGTGTAGGACTTAAATTGAGAGACTCTTACACGTTGCCATCTACTCTATGAGTATATTAAGCGCAATGACGATTCATTGCCTTTAAGCCATACAATGAAAGCAATGAAAAATTATCAAATTCTTTCAGTATAGAATATAATATACACATATACATACATACATACATATAAGTATATATGTACATAGACTTGTATTTATGTAAGTGTTAGTGCCATTGATTGATTGATTCACAGAGTCCAATAATGTCGGTCAAATAAATTGCTTGACAAAATTTAATTAAGCCAATTAATTGGGTTGTCCGCCTTTTTATTTATGGTACGAGTATACCCATCCAATCTATCCAATCCATCCACTACCATAACTAACAATTTCTGAATTGTCAACTTTTTGTGAAAACCATTGAAGCTATTTAATAAAATATTTTTTTGTTTTGCTTTTTGTTTTTATTTTTGTGTTTCAATATTTCTTTTATTTAGTTTATCTATTCATGTAAATAGTAATGTGTCGGTCGGTTCCTTTTAATTTGCGGAACTTACAATAATGTTACCCAATACTGTCTGGCTGTTTACAGTGAACTTTTTTATCTTCTGTTCAGTCCGTTTTGCAACCAGTCAAGGAGATCATTTACCCTTAGCCGTCAGACAGTTTAAGCCTTCTTAATATTTATTTAATCCACCTCAAAGCAAATGTTCTACAAATTTACAAACATTCAGTTTCTTCATCAATAGAGGCGAAGAGAGTAAAATAGTTAGAAGGAAACAAAGAGAAAAGACCACGTCAAGTATAGAAAAGTCTTGTTGCTGAGTGCATGTATGAGCGGAAAAGTATATTTGACGATATGAATGAACATTAGATACAATTCAAAACAATGCCGACCAACCGATACTTATTCTAAAGATGGTCTTACACTGTTAATCCTTTATAATATTTTTATTGTAAAAAAAAGCAAAAAAAAAAAAATCAAACGAACGCACTTTGTAGATGAAGAATTAAATTAAAAGTAGTCATTGTCGTCCGTATGATTGAATTTCACCGTGAGCTATTAAATAACTCTTAAGGAGGGAACTCTAATATTGGAAATTGCAAAAAGGTCATTTCCCCCTTTCCAAATGATTTGCATCATTTGGTATTATGACACGCAGTTTGTAATAAAGAACGCTATTGTGAAATCATTAAAGTAAATTCCGATTAAATTTGCAGTCTTTCAAAAATTGCAACAATGCCTGCTTTGGATTTGTGGTTAATATGATTAACTGTGAATAGAAAACAACTGATTTTAATAGAAGCTTGTGCTTTGGTTTTCATTCGACATTGTTTTCACGGGATTTATTGGAATCCCTACCCAAAGCCCAAATTTAACAACTTAGCAAGTGCTAGCATGCTGTTATCGAGGAGCAGAAACTTTCCCTTGCAACGATATTGATCATCAACGATATGGACTTTGTTCAGTACATTAACATCCAGCGGGTACTTGGATGAGTCGAAGTCGTAGTAAAGGACAACATTTCTGTATTGGAAGTACCAAATTGAGAAAGACCTGCAAGAAAGTATTCAAGCAATCCGAAATTCGCTAAAAAGAAACAATATAAGCAAACATAACATACAGCCAACAATAAAATGTACATGTAATACTGTAAGTCCTTGGTTTCGAGCGCCCACCCCAACGAAATCAATGGTACGATGAGGAGTGTCGCGAGGCAGCTGCAGCGAAAAACGCCGCATACAAGAAGACGTTGCAGTCTGCTGCTACGCGAGCCATTGTCGAGAACTACAGAGAGAAGAGAAGGGAAGAGAGACGCCTTTTCAGACGCAAGAAAAGGGAGCAGGAAAGGCGTGAGCGTGAGGAAGTCGAGATGCGTAGACGTAGGAATGACGCTAGAAAATTTTATCAGAAGGTTAAGCGTCTAACCGAGGGTTATAGACCCGGAGCGTCTTCTTGCAAGGACGAGAACGGAATCCTGGTTACAGATCCGCAGGGTGTGCTGAGGTTGTGGAGGAAACACTTCTCTACTCTGGTACAAGGCGAAGGCGACACCATACCGCCTCTAGGGATGATGTTCCGAACCCGATCAATGATGACGGCGTGGAGATTCCGCCGCCTAGCTATGAAGAGGTCAAAGTCGCGATTACGCGTCTTAAAAACAATAAAGCGGCAGGTCCTGATGGCCTCCCCGCTGAATTGTTTAGGACCGGATGTAATGACTTGGTAGGGCGCATGCACCAGCTCATCTACAAAATATGGCTATAAGAAAGTATGCCCAACGATTGGAACCTTAGTGTCCTCTGTCCTGTCCTGAAAAAGGGAGACCCCACAATCTGCGCCAACTACAGGGGTATTAGCCTTCTCCCTATTGCATATAAGGTTCTTACAGGCGTATTGTGTGAACGACTGAAGCCACTCGTCAAAACACTGATTGGACCTTATCAGTGCGGCTTCAGACCTGGCAAATCCACCATAGACCATATGTTCACACTGCGCCAAATCCTGGAAAGGGCCCACGAAAAACAAGTCGACACACACCATCTTTTTGTCGACTATAAGGCAGCCTTCGATAGCCCCATAAGGGATCGTGTTTTTGCCGCAATGTCTGAGCTCGGTATACCTGCTAAGCTGATAAGGCTATGCAGAATGACGTTGAGCAATTCCTGCAGCTCCGTCAAGGTAGGAATGGACCTCTCCGAACCTTTTGATACCGTGCGAGGTTTCAGACAAGGCGACCCCTTATCATGCGACCTCTTCAACTTCGTCATGGAAAGTGTTCTGCGAAAGGCAGGAGTGCATCGCAATGGCACTATCTTTCAAAAAAGTGTCCAATTGCTTGCGTACGCTGACGACATCGACATCATAGGGCGTACCAAGCGAGATGTTACTGCTGCCTTTAGCGCTATTGAACGAGAGTCTAAGAAGATGGGTCTGGCAGTAAATGAGGGCAAAACAAAGTATATGTTGTCGACAAGTAGAGACGTGCGGCGTGTTGATTCTCAGATTACGGCCGATAACTATACTTTTGATACAGTCAAGGAATTTATTTATCTTGGCTCCGCCGTTACCACCAAAAAGGATGTCAGTCTGGAGATCAAACGCAGGATTACTCTTGCCAACAGGTGTTACTATGGTCTCAATAGGCAATTGAGTAGCAGAGACCTCTCTCGTGCGACAAAATTAATACTCTACAAGACGCTCATCTTACCCGTGCTTCTTTATGGCGCAGAGGCATGGACCCTATTAAGAACTGATGCAGCAGCCTTGAGGGTATTCGAGAGGAAAGTCCTACGTAAGATCTTCGGTATTTGATGCGGGGATCTGCGGAAGTCGGCGAAGAGGACGACCTTGTATCCGTTGGAAGGACCAAGTCGAGGAAGCCCTGTCATCGATTGGTGTGACCAACTGGCGTAGGAGCGCAAGAAGTAGAGGCGCCTGGAAGGATGTATTGCGGCAGGCCGAAATCCGTTAACCGGGTTGTTATGGCCAATTAAGTAAGTAAGTAATACTGTAAACAGAAGCTAAGTCGTAATCCTAATTGGAATTGGTTGTAATGATCAATTATGTATGTTATGAATGCATATTGTAAATAGAAGTTTCACAAATAAATCAAATCTGGAAGAAAAAAATTCGGAATTCACTTTCCAAAAGTGTTCATTTGTAAACACAAACTTACCAAATATATGAATAAAAAAGGACAAATAAAATAAATCGACCGAAGAACGGTGCGGAACAGTTAGTGCCGAGACGTGACTCTGTAACCGAGAGTTGTATTAGTATTAGTAGTGAATACCGAAAAATTTGATCTTTGTTAAAAAGGATCGTGAATTAAATTGAGATCGCGATATTATCAGTTAGATTGTGGTATTATGATTATTATTTTAATTTTATTATTTACACCTGTTGTCAAATGGTATACAGTAGCGAGAAAAACATACAACACTATATCGTACGATATTCAATCGAGACTCGAAACTTATAACATTATCCAATTCCACTACACTTTTGTTTTTCTTATTTGTTGATTTTAAATTAAATTACGTTCGGTTTAATTTACACTTGTCAGCCCAACAACAATTTTATAAATGAACAACATTCTGTAGCATCAGAGGAAATTATGTTTAACTTTCGCTCCAAGGCCCACTGCTCTTTTGGTGAATGCAGGTACCGTCTAGAAAAGTAAAACCGTTTTTTCTTATTAACTTTACTTATAAGTGGCTTCTTGATTGGTCTTTTACCTAATAAATTTGCCTCCCTTAATTGGTTCTGGCTGTGTGGACGCCAATAGAAACTCTTAATCGGTCGTTTGCATAATTTGCCGTTTTCCGATGGTCTACTTTTAATATCTTTACCATTTGACGGGCGAAAGATTTATGATGTCGACCAATTCTTCCTTCTATGCCCGTTGTTTGTTTGATGATATCACGACGAAATCAGACAACCCGTTGATTTGCTGATATTAAATTAATGAGCAGCTTCATTCATTGATTTGCTTTCTTCCAAAGTTCTCATAATGGCAAATTTGCTATCTGCTGACAGCTGTTTCTATTTTAAAATTCACAATTTGTAAAGTTTTCATTAAACTTTTATTTAAATTACTCTAGTTGATATCCTTTTATCTTAACACATTGCGTTGCACAAAATTTGTTCACTTTTTTATAAATCTAAAAAAAATAAAGTAGAAAGAGGATCAAACAACGTTTACTGATGCGTTTTATTAAAATTTAAAAATCAACGAATAAAAAAAACAAAAGTGGAGTGGAATTGGATAACGTTATAAATTTCGAGGCACGATTGAATATCATACGACATAGCGTTGCAATTCTTTTTCTCGCTACTAATTTCACCGTTATCAACTGTCAAAGTTCGAAAGTCCATGTTGCATGACTCGGGGTAGAGGGTATCCATGTAATATCTCATGCTTCGTGACTATTACACTGAAAAACTTTTAAGATTCTTATCGGTTGCAACAAAAACAAAAAATTTCCTGCCCAGGACTTCTAGTTATTCATGGCCCTTTGGATATGTGGAAATTATTTTTCTTTCCTCAAATGTCTTTTATTGAATAATGTTGTGGGGGAGACCAGGGAGATCAATTAAATTTGAAATATTAAAAAAGAGGGTGGACAAATAAAAATACAAAGTTATTGCTTCCCTATCGGGTTGGAAGTTTTTCGGATAGTCGATTCGTTTCGTTTAATTAAAATTAGTCCACAATATTAAGTTTACTAAAATATTGTAGGGTGACCAGCTTGAACATACGTATGTATGTCCCTAGCTACACATTATTTTTTCATACTTAAGATTTTGAATGTCTATTCGTACTGCTAAAAGTGAAAAAATGTTTCTCAAACAACTTTTCTTAAACACCAATGTCGGGGTAAACAGTGAAATGAACACTAAAACAATAAATTTATAATCAGAACCAACAACAGGCAATCACTGAATAAAGATGAAAATCGAAGTAAGTATCGAGGTGACTGATGTGAAATTTCAGGCAATATCTTTTAAATTTAAAATGGCGGATCCAATATCCCCAATCAGTATTGAGGTAGAATTTATGAAATACAAAATAGTGGAGCCAATATTCAATTATAAAATAAATTCTGGTTTCGGTGGATAAAACTGTTAACTGTGAAAAATGCAAAACCTTTTTTATCTAAAACATCAAAAAAAAAAAAAAAATAATTTGTGATAAACTTTATTGAAACCATTTAAATTTTTAATAAAATCGTTTAAAGATTTTTTTGGCTATCAGAGGTTGCCGATAAAAAAATGTGATTTCTCAAAAAACACTAAAAATTTACAAAAATACTTTTCATTTAACACGTTTTTAATTGTATTAACGCGAGTAAATTCACTCATTTTTTAAAGGCTTATGCAAAACTTCATTTCCACAAAAACATTTTATTAAAGGTTATGTCCAAATTATGCGTTATACTCATACTAAATATATATTAAGCACTCCCTATCGCTTTTCTTTTCCATACATACATAATTGGCCATTACAACCCTTCAGTCAGGATTACGACCTAGCTTCTCACACCATTTATGTTGTGTGCGTTAATTTTATACATGAGTGGCGGGACCTACAGTTTAAAGTCGACTCCGAACGACAGATTTTTGAGAAGTTTTTCATGGCAATTTTTACTCTCAGAGTCTTTGCCAGAAATCTGCTTAGAGGAAGACACCGAAGAAATATTTTTCGTTTTTGATGTCTGACCTGGGATTCGAACCCGGACCTTTCGTCTAATAAGCCAACACACTACCCACTAGACCACGGCGACTTCTTTTCCATGTTTAATTTAAATTTATGTTTGTTTTTCACTTATTTAGAGAACTTCAAAAAATCGACCAAATCACACTGTATATACTGCGTTTAAATTTTACTAAAAAACAATGAGTTTAAGCACCCGCTAAACAGCCGTCATTAATTTTTTAGAAAAACAAAGTATGACCTTATTTGGTTTGATATGCAGGGACCGAAAATAACTGTTATTTTTGAATTTTTTATTAAAAAAAGCAACCGCAAGGCAATGTTGGAAAACAGAACCAAGTATATCATTTTGATTGTCTTGGACCAAATTTTTATAAAATCCGCTGCTTTTTAAAAACCTAATTTTTATTAAAAAAATTAAAGTTGTTTTTCGAGCAAAAATAACAGTTATTTTTTACTTTTTTTCGAGTAGAAATGAAAGTTATTTTTTGACTTTTTTTTTTAAGCGGCAATAAAAGTTATTTTTTGACTTTTATTTTTTCTTTAAGTAATTAATATAATAACAGATAAATACCATTTAATTTCATAACAGTCTTAAAGGATATCAAATACCAAAAACATGTGAATAATATCCGTTTCGCCTCGACGTACGCAGATAGATGCTTTAGCATTTTTAATTGTTAATTTGCTCGGTTTACACTAGGGATGCCAAAAATCCCGAAATCCCGGGATATTTCGGGATAAATCAGGATCCAAAAATCATGGACTAAATCGCGATTTTCTCTTAATAATAAAAATATTTCGTTAACAAAATCATTTGTATTCCAATTATGTATGTATATCAGAATTATCTATACATATCCATACATAATTGGTAATTACAACGCTTCAGTCAGGATTATTGACCTAGTTTCTCACACTATTTATATTGTGTGTATTAATTTTTACACATAAGAACGACAGATTTTTGAAAAACTTTTCATGGCAAATATCGGAACTATATGTCATTAAAACTAAAATTTTAAAACAGCAAGACAAAAAGTAACAAAAAAAAGCGTAAAATAACAAAAATAAAAATTGTTCACACATATGCAAATGCGTTAGTTTTAAGAACATAATTTGGATTCCAACAAAAGGATTAAATCATCTAAAATGTGATCTGATAGGCTTGAATTTAGTTGTAAACATACGCTGCCGTCGGAAAACATTTATCACAATCAACATTTGTTGGTAAAATAGTTCCAAGATAGCTGTATGCGGCTTGTAAATATTCACCTCTACTACCTCCTGATCTAAATAAATCTATTTCTTTGGACAGTTGAGTACTAAATCAGTTACCCTATTAATTCGTTTTATAGAGCTTTTGCATTCTCCAATGGCATCAAATAGCTTTTTATAAATGGAGGTGGGGTTTTCCTCATCTGAGAATCTATTATCAAAGTTTAGTGATATAGAATTTTTTTCCATGACCTTTTGTAGGGTCAAAATACATACGAATTTACAATCCCGAAAATCCCGGGATAAGTTTTTATAAATCCCGGGATTCGGGATTGTGTGAATCCCGTTCGAGTTTCGGGATTTCCCGATTGGCATCCCTAGTTTACACTATAAGTTAAAATGACAGGCAGTACTGGAAAGAAACAGAAACACTTTTCAAATGTACACAGTTTTTGTCATGATCGAATAAGTGAAATTATATAAAGACAGTAAAAAACAAAAAGATCTGAATAAAAACTGAAAGTATCGCTATTGATACAAACATTTCAAGTGGAATTCCGAATATAGAAACCAATTGGGAAACCAATTGAAGATTAGGTGCATCCTTTAAAGAATTATCCTCTACAAAATTAATTTTTTTTCCACAAACTAAAGAAATGGCCCATTCAATTAGTGGTTTCAAGAAATTCTTTTAAGAAGCTGCCGGTTATTTTAAAGTCTTTTAATGAATCCCTTCAGCGACAGGTATGTGGGTAAAAAAATAAGTATCCCTTAAAAATGTTTATCCTTAAAACCTTGAGAATGTATTTATTTCAATGATAAATAAGATTTTAACTAATTTTTTTAAAATATATACCTTTTCTTTAATATAGTTCTATTTTTAAATCATAAATGAAAACGAAACTCCTAATTAAAAAATTAAGTTTTTCATAAACCTAAAAATGTAGAGATATTTCTCTCTGTTATGTCTACAGCACATATCTAAAAAAAAAAATAATAAGGATATGAGTAGAAAAATAAAAATGTAGCCTTTTTAATTTCTGAATTCTTTTTTTAAATAAAAAATAATTTGTTTGAAGGAAATTACATATTGCTTAGAATTCTACGAGCGTATAAATCTAGTAAAAAATCGGAAAGTTTATACTAAAACTTTCAACATGTACTAGTTAATCAATGGTTCTAAAGTTTTCATTCTGGTGACTAGTTCTTGTAGTCCAGAATAATCAAAATGTACTACGGAAACTTTGGTTTTAATCTCTCCACAGAGTCCAACAACAACTGCTTAGTCTATAGTTATAATGTCACTAGTGAATTTTAACGACAATCACATCTTAAAATATCCAAAGCAAAAGACGTTGTCTGCCCCATAATTGGTCAGTAGAGCAATGCCCGTAGTTGCCACTGCGTTTTAAAAAAGCTTGTTTAATAGAGCAGTGTTATCGTCATTGCTCAGGCACTGCCATATTTTTGAAAAAGTTAATTTTGTTTTATCTGTAAGTTATAATAACCAAAATAAGTTAAAGGCAATTTGGCGTTCACTTTAGCTATTTTTTTTTTTTTTTTTTTTTTTTTTTTTTTTGTAGTCCAAAACAGTTCTCATTATATATTTATTCTAATGCGCGTACCACCCTCTCTGAGTACTTCTTAAAAAGAACAACGTAAACCATATGTGTTTTACGGTACTCAGATCTTTCTAGTTCAAAGAATTACAATAAGAGGTCCGAATCATGGGTAGCGCTGACGAAGTTGTAGTTATTGTATTCGCTCCAAAATAAAAATTTATAGACATGTTATATATTTACTTATAGGTATCTCTAAAATGGGAAGGGTTGCCACTCCCATTTTTGGTGAGTTTGTCGCTATCGACTCTACAAACTTACGCACCAAATTGAATTCGTCTACGATCTCTATATTCCTAAATATTCAATTTTAAAGGTTTGCTACCCCTACTTTTTGTTATATCGATTTTTTTTTTAAACTACCTAAATCTAATAAGCTTTCGAACAAAACAATAATGTTTAAAATCGCTTCAGTAGTTTAAGAGCTGTAGGTATCATATTCAATTTCAACAACTTGCTATGCCCTCTTAACATTTATGGATATGAAAAATAGATGTTGTCCAATTCTTAAAACTACCCGACTTGCAAACAAAATTTCATGAAAATCGGTCGATCTATTTCGTAGGAGTCTAACCACAAACGCCGTGATACGAGAATTTTATATATTAGAAAATTAAAATTTATTTTGAAAACTATAAATTAAATAAAAGTGAACGCGCGGTTTTGTGAACGCCGCATTACATTAGCACCACATAATGTGAATACTTTTTTTTTGCTACATTGACTGCTCTAAAAAATGAAAAGCCCTATAATTTGAATAGATTTTTTAATTTGAATCGTTAAAATTCTGTGTTTTTAGTTGCGGGAATCCCAATTTTAAGTGTACATATCGTCGTCGAAACCCCAATTTTTTAATTATACAGGAGAAGCAAAAAACGTTATAAAATAACAAGTACTTCATATACAGAATCATATTGAATTATTGATATAAAAACGTTATTTTTGGTCACCAAAATCTAAAAATTGCTACGGATATGTTAGATAATCAATCAAAAACTCAATTATAATTTTTTTGATGGTACGTAGTTTTGGATTTTCAACGACGATATACACTTAACGCTCCTACAACGTGGATTCCTAAAACGCGTTTCCGCTACAACGCGGTTCCCAACATGCGGATATTTTCTCACAACGCTACTCTTACAACTTGATTTCTAAAATCACACAACGATTACTGCTACTTCCATTTGATGTAGAATAGAAAGTTATCGTTCTATTTTAATTTATTATATCTTTCAACTTGAATATTTTATGTAGAATTGAAATTTTATTTTATTTTGTTTAAATAAATGAAGGTTATTAAATTACATAATATGTCAACAAATAAATACACAAAAATATATTAATCACATATTTTTACTACACAAATTTCAATATTTTATTGAAAAATTTTTTTACTTTGGAACCAAACTCTGATTTTTGTATGGAGTTCATATCTCCTTCAACACGATTTCTTACAACGCGGTATTTTATGGGAACCTATTCGTAAAAAAATGCATAAATAATGATTTTTGTTTAAAAGGTTTCGGCATTCGCAAATGTGAACAATTCGCAATAGTGCACAACGCTAATTTTAATTAGTCCACATTAGCGCGCGTGCGCTGTATAACTAATACTAGAGTATACTTTATGTTGACGCTCACAGTAATACTTTCCGTGTTTAAATAGGATATATTGACACTTATATTATCGATGTGGTGAATGTGTACGATCTATCAATTTGTACTCCGAGAAACTGAAATTATCTTCATTCATCCAGTTCGCTGTACGGAAGTGAAGCACGTAACATGTTCTGATGATTAAAGCAATTGGTTCCTCATCAGGTTAGATTAAATTCGGCTAATTAATTGCATATTCGGAATGATGAGATTAACGAAACCTTAGACAAACCTGGTCACAATCATATCCTGAGGAAACATAAGCTCTATCGTATTACGTCGTAGGTAAACGGATCAATGGCATTGGGAGAGAGGCTAAAGCAGTAAGGAAGTTACAATGGAGCACTGAAATGCATAAGTGTTTCAGGGCAAGTACCAATGAGCATGCAATAGCACAGATTTTATTAATAAAATAGAACGAAGAGGTTATAACATTTGCTGAGAAACAAATATGACCCGATGGCCTAATTGGTAGTGTGCTGAACTTCAAAGTCTTTGGGTATTTGTTTGATTTTTTGTCTAACATTATATATAATGACTCGCAAGAAAGAAAAATAAAGTGAGAATTCTTAATCAAAGGCAATTCTCGGAAAAAAGTTACAAACGCACTGGCCATTGAATAAAAATTATTGAATTATCTCTCCTACACTTCAGAGAATTGCAAGGCTAGAAGTCAACTCATGAATGTTGGTCTTAAAAAAAAAAATTCAACACAGTTGTAAAAATAGACGTGATCTTGTAGTAAATAACATGCTCTCAAAATAATCTATCCAATCATCTGTAGCTTTTAAGTAATAATGAATATCCCACAGAAAGTAAACTAAATAGTCAGCTGCGTTTATTTCTTATTTTTAATATCTTAGTTTACAGTAATTAGTTTCAATATGCTACTCTCTATTGGTGTATTCGATGCCAGACAGAAATAAACACATTCGAATCAGACACACGTTCAAAATCGACGAGAAACGTTCATTGAATGTAGCTCAAGACTGTTGAACAAATCTTTGCTGACACACGTTTTAATTAAGTTTTAAATTCAAAATGTGAACTGCAATTTCAATGCAATACCTGGTAAGATTGAACTCACTGTTATTGTTTCATGTCTCTCAATATAGCCGTACACACATATGTATGTACATTCATCTATTCGTCTATTCGCTGTCTGTCTACTGTATGGTTTTCTTATTGTCTGACTGACTGTCTATCAACGAAAATGCATTCATAGCTTAGCATACCAAAAAAATGATTAGATATGTGTGATTGCATATACTCGTACAGATAGTGGCCAATTTAATATTGGCCAAATTGTAAAATGTATTAAATCCTTCATTAACTGCAATAATTATAATAATTTTTATACAAAATAACGAACGATTGATAACAAATCTTTGGATTGTAATTGAACAAGCAACTAAACTCAACTTTTGATATCTGTAGTGTTAAATCTACTTTTTGAAGTTGTCATTAAAGTATTCTCTCATCTACGACCTTCTCGCACAAGAATGTCTACATACAAATGGAATTAAAATTTAGTCTTAATTCCAATAATTAAATTTGTTTTTAAGATTAAAATTAATATTTCCAATACCTAATTTCCCGAAGTATAATTTAACAATTTTCCACTTGTTGAAAATAGTTTTTTTTTTTTTAAATAAAACGCATGCATGATTTTGATTACATGCAATAAACTAAAGTCTACTTTGAAAAAGTATGATCAGACACTTTGCTTTACAACATTCTTCCACAAATAGAATGTGACTCTTTAAAAATTAAGTACAAAATAAAGACAAAATCCAGCTGAACAAAGATATTCATTCAAATTTATTTACGAAACTTTGGCTCAAACATTTTAATTTTCGATATTAAAAGAGGCATCACATATAAGTGAAGTGAATTTTACAGTGACTGTAATTTACCGTTAAGCCAACTTTTAGGACCATGATTACAACTCGCCGTTAAACTTGATACCGTTAGCAAAAGGGAACAAAAAAGTTGCCTTTAACTTATTTTTGTTATTACAACTTACAAATAAAATAAAGTTAAATGTTTTCAAAAATATAGCAGTGCCGGAACAATGTCGATAAAACTGCTCATTTTCTTTTTTTCTTTTTTGTTAATGCAGTACCAACAACATGCTTCGTATTTTGTTATTGTATGTGCTAATTTTGTTTAAATTTGAAGTTGCCATATTGAACTTCACTTCAAAAGTTAGCGCTAAGATGATCCTCCCTTTAGTTTAACGCTCACTTCTATCTTATGGGGTACTAATAATAATGAAAAACAATTTATCTGCCCTTTAAAATCCTCCCTTAATTTTATAAACAGATCTTTGGAAATATTTTGATAGCTTTTTATGTCTTGCAATATGATGACAGCTCCTGTAGAATACAATATACGAGTGTATAGTAGATATGCCTGTCTACAATAAATTTGTATGTAGACTAATAACTGAAACGGTCGGTATCATAGAAAAGTGTGTTATGCTGATTTTGTTATCTTATTCGTAACTACCACAAAACTACTGAAGCGGTGAAACAGACTGATCATGTAAAAGTGATATTCTAATTGATCTAAATTTCGCGACCTATACTTCCCACTGCATATAAAAAAATTAAATTATAAACAATTAAAAAAATCATTTAATTCAAAACAATATATTGAATACAAGAATATATTTTAATCTATATACATTGAAGCACATAACAATATTTATAAATTTAAAAAAAGAATATGTGGTGAACAAAAAATCAATTGAAATATATAGTTGAACAAAAAAATATTATAAAAATTTTATTGTAAACTAAATGTTAGTTCGTCAAAAGTCCAAATGTTCCAATATTCCTAAGCAAAACAATAGCATATACAGAAAAGAATTTTTTCTGATTACAATAAAAAATTAATAAATACTTCACTTTACTATATTTTGGATCATGACTTTTAATTTGACTTACAGTCAGAATTCTTCGGGACAGCAATACCCCATATTTCTAGTTTACTCTGCGGATTTTTCTTTTTTTTTTGAGAAAAATTTTATGGCATTTTTTATTTACTTAATCTGCCGAGAGGAAGTAGCCGAAGAAATACTTTTTCATATCTTCGTTTTGATGTCAGACCTGGGGTTCGAACCGTGGCCTCTATTCTAATATTCCGACAAACTACCTACTAGACAAAGGCGACTGTAGTGATGATAAAACATTTATTAGAACTTTTTTCAAATTTCTGAATGCTTACGTAACGGGGATCTATATTCTAGATAATGCCTGCTTTCTAGTATTAAATCCTTCCTTTGAGTCTGGCCTGAAGTAATACTGATAAATTAAATAGAAAATATTTTTCAGAAATTTGGTCGTCATCCTGGCTGAATGGTTATTAAGATCAATCCGGTTAACTAAGTACAAATAAGACAAACATAAAAAAACAGCAAAAATACAAGAACTACATAAAAATCGACATAATAATGTACGCGAAACGTAAACAAACTTGATAACTCTAACATACAGAGAAATCAATCAGAAGTTGGCAGACGTGAAATAAAATTCTTTATTTATTTAAAAAATATTGTATTTAAATACTTTAACAATACGTCAAATGTAAATAAATAAATACGATCAAGAAGAAAAAATGTCTTTTCTTAACGACAATTTACGAATCCAGGAAAATTAACGCCTTACGTCTTGTTAAAACGTAACAATTGGTGACAGAAGTAGATCGTAAAGCGGTCCAACTAAAAAGCGAGTGAGCTTGTCAATGGCCCCTACAAGAAGCGAATAACAAAGGATATTGATTGAGACCTACCAACAGCGAAGTATAGACTTTAGGCCTATGACTGTGAAGAGAACGAGGAAATGGAAAATTGTAGCAACCCTTCAATGACAAAATATTTAGAATCTCACAAGAGAAGAATCTCAAATAAAAAAAAAAAAACGTATAAACTCAGGAAAACTTTTAATAAATCGAAGTCTATAAAGGAAAATAATAGAACTTATACAGAAAAACTAGGAAAGAAAAGAGCGCAAAATAGTGAACGTCAAAAGGGAAACAAACTATTTGAGAAGGAGCCATAGAAACATTCATGGGCACGAAACACAAACAAATAAAAAGAAAGTGTTAGGGGAAGTAGATAAAAAATCTAAAGCGTTGAGACGGCAGTGTTGCAGAAGAAGTACAAGACATGTTAAAAAAAATTGGAAATGTTACGGAGGAAGCTGAAAGAGTTGTAAATGAAACTGAAGATGTTGAATGATTTGGAAAGAAAGAGGAGAACGTTGAACGCGTTGAAGTTGCGGAGTGGTAGAACGATTTAATCAGCGGAAGGTAACAGTCAGTCAAAAAAATATTAGGACAGTCATTGGCATATTGGGCAGCTAGGTGGAAATCAATAAGAAGAACACCTGTCAATTTGAAATTTGATAATAAATGAAACGTTGTCTAATGATTCAGTATTTGGTGTCCATCTTATACCTGAAAGGACTTGAAGGACCGAATCAATATTGACAGTTTTGATCGAGCAGTCACCTCTAAAGGCTTCAAAGAAGACCATCCTGTTTTACTCAGCAGGCCACAGCAGTGGCAACACCATAGTGCGAGACTTATTGCAATGAGCGCTACGAACAAATCGAAAAGTTAAATGACGTGGTTTCAGGTTTTAAGAATATTATAAATAAGGATATTGCCAAATGTAGCTGATACCAATAATGTTCGAAAAGATCAATAATACATACATAACATATATAATCGGTCATTACAATCCTTCAGTCAGGATTATTGACCTAGTTTCTCACACCATTTATGTTGTGTGAGTTAATTTTATACATTAGTGGCGGGACCTACACGGTTTAAATTCGACTCCGAACGACAGATTTTTGAGAAACTTTTCATAGCAATTTTATGCACTCTCAGAGTTTTTGCCAGAAGTCTGATGAGAAGAAATTGCCGAAAAATACTTTTTTTTTTTTGATGTTTTGATGTCTGGCCTGGGACTCGAACCCTGGCTTTACGTCTAATAAGCCAGCACACTACCTACTAGACCACGGCGACTCTAGATCAATCATAATCAATAATAAATAAAAACTGTGTAGTTGATATATATCTACATACATATAATATGTGAACATAGAAAATATTGAAGGGTAACTGCGATTCGACTAAACTGAGCAATTAATTTTTTTTTTTCTTACTTTTTTGCAGACTTAATGCAATTCTGTTTTGTCTACAATGCAAACAATCAGTACTACATTTGCCAACTACAACCAACTGATTCATGCATATTGGCTTAGATTGTTTCAGATTGTAAGGTATCAATTTGGAATTATTATCAACAGGAAAAAAACTACAAAAATAGAAAAAAAAAATTATTCTGAACAAATTTTGCTATGAAGCTTTCTTTTCGTTCTGTGTTTCTTTGAAAGAAAACGTATTTATAGGCGTTGTTTTACGTTCGTTTTAAACTTTAAAAGAATGTTTCAAAATATTTCAATGCAAAGCGAAACCAACAAAGTAAATCGGATTTTACTTTTGTAATTTTTGTTGTAATTATTTTTTGTAAACCCGTTAACAATTATATGGAAACCAACAAAATCTTGAAGTCTGAACTTGTTCGAATAGTAATAATAGTTTGCTGGTTGTTAATCAACAGTTTAAATGTTACACTGCGGTTTAAATACATTGTAAATACAGTGGACGTCCAGTAGTATGCACGAATTTTCCGAATTGACAATAATTGATAATAATTGTACGAATAGATGGGCATTTTTTCTATTCGATAATACGAATAGTGGTTTGTTATAAGAAATTTTGTTTTATTTACGTATGAATAATTTTTTTATTATGTTTTTACTTCATTGTTTCGCTTTCATCAACGTTTAGCGAAGTTGTTGTGAAATTTCATTATTTTTAAAAGTATTTTGTGTTTTGAACTGTCAAAATGTTGCAAGTAA
Source organism: Sarcophaga peregrina (assembly GCA_014635995.1). Classification (NCBI taxonomy): domain Eukaryota; kingdom Metazoa; phylum Arthropoda; class Insecta; order Diptera; family Sarcophagidae; genus Sarcophaga; species Sarcophaga peregrina. The sequence continues at coordinate 59,705,941 of CM025793.1, forward strand.
ATGATGTGAAAAAGGACAATTTCTTTGCAAGATAAATTAAAAATTATGCCAGATAACGAAAATGGAACATTGTATTTTGAAATTTCAAATACACTGGATCCCCGACTTGCGTCGTTAATGGGGACCGGAGAAACACGACGCAAATCGACACGATGCAAATCGAATCACTTTTTTCTACATAAGTGCACTAAAATTTAATTTATTGGGGAAAATATACAAAACAAAGCAAAAAATGTTGTATTTTTACTTCAACAAATGGTTATATTTAATTATTAAAAAGAGATAACAAAACAATAAATTAACATAAAATTTTAGTCATTTACATATGTATGTATGTATGTATATTTAAAAAAGTGCATTAAAACTTCTAATTTATTTAGCTTCAGATTATAAATCTAAATCAGAAACACTTATACACTTATGTCCATTTGATTGGATGGTTGTACTGTTTTTTTTTAACAAAACTGTCCAAAGTTTGTTGAATTTTGAAATATTTTTAACACATTTGATACATTTTTTTGTAACAACCAATGGCTAGATCAACGGACGCTCCTACGCCCGTGCTACGATTTTCGTCAGGATCGTTTTCAGAAAATATAACCATTGCATGGGAAATTAATTGCAAAGCTTTAGAAATATTGGCGACTGTTAATATTTCTTCTTCTAATGTATCATCTCCTGTTATGACAGGAAACATGCTGAATATCAATGGCTAATAAATTTTCATTATCAAGCTCCTCATCGTAAGACAGCAATAATTCATCAATATCATCACTACACACTACAAATGCCTAAAATGCACAATGCTGCAGTAAAATTTTAACCGTTTTTAGCGACGCAAATCGAAATCACAACGATGCAAGTAGAATCGACGCATATCAGGGTCAAAACGGCACAACACGAACCGACGCACCTTGAAATTGCAACAACGCAAATCGAATTTTTCCAGTTTTAAAAAAGCGACGCAAATCGAAACGACGCAAATCGGGATGAAGCAAGTCGGAGCTCTAGTATAAATATTGATTATCCAAATCCACTATTATATACATACATACGTTAGTATATTCTTTCATGCCTGTTTAAGTACAAAAATTAATTCAAAATAATATAAATTAATTATATCTTGTTTCGTTATGTATTTTTTATAAAAAAAAAAAAATATTAATAAAATTGTGAATTATTTGAATTGGAACATAAAAATGTGTGGTTTAATAATTCGTACTAGCGAACGTCCACTGTAAAAGGAAAATATATTCTTACACAAAAATTGTAATGTAATGAAAATCAAATTGTGATTTGATAAAAAAAAAATCAAACAAGTAACGTAATGAAAATTAAAGTACTGGGTCAAATCAAACCAAAAAAATTACAATAAAAAATTAGATGTTTAGCATGTTTGGATAATATTATGCTATGCCTTATATTGGGCGATTTTCATTAGGGTTAGGAAATAAAATTTTACAACTTTAGCCTTAGCACTCTTCGTCATAGAAATATCGACTCATTTTATTGGGTAAATTTTATTTCAAATATTATTTTAAAACAATCTGTTGACCTAATAATTTGTAGATTTATTAGGATCGCGGAATAGAATATATCTTTACAAACTTTTATGGATTTCTTTTAAGATATTTTTAAATACTTTTATCCCTGGAAGATTATGTCATTTTCTATATTTACATACCTCGTTGATGCTTGCTTATTTACCAGATATTTCGCCGCATATCCAATATATATCTATTTTAAAAGCAATGTTTTCACTTTAATTGAATAATAAGTAGCATCGAAAGTACGCATTTTCTTGACACACAAAGTTTTATCAGGTCCAGGATTTTGAATACACATGTATGTCATTCGAACAGTACCCTTAATACTCTACACGCTTAAGTAAGAAGAGAATAGATTTTTTTGGTCCACAAAAAAGAGAATTACATTTTTAAAATATGTGCATTAGAGCGACTCAAGTTGTATGGAAGCGAAATTCATGCAAAGTGTACCCCTCTTAAAATGAACATTTTTATGATAAGATTTCAAATATTTCGGCTCCAGCTTTAACCTATCTATTGGACGCCCCTTAAAAAAACCTTTCCTATGATATACATATTGTATATGTTACTAAGGAAACAGATTTTTAATTTAACAAAATAGACCTTTTTTCAAAATGGTCCAGCTCACGAGAGGTCGAGGCTGGAGCGGAAATATTTTAAATGTTTTCTTAAAAAAGTCCAAGCTTCATTTTTAGGAGGGTACATCGCCAGCGAAAAATCGTAAAAAAAATTATGTTAAAAAATATATTATAAAGGTATATATGAATGTCGCCGTAAGTAGTGTGTTAGCTTATTAGACGTACAGCCAGGGTTCGAGTTCCAGGCCAGACCTCAAAATAAAAAATACAAAAAGTATTTTTTTGGCGTTTTCTTCTAAGCAGATTTCTGGCAAAAACTCTGAGAGTAAATAAAATTACCATGAAAAGTTTCTCAAAAGTCTGTCGTTCAGAGTTAACTTTAAACTGTAGGTCCCGCCACTTATGTATAAAATTAGCACACACAACATAAGTAGTGTGAGAAACCAGGTCAATAATCCTGACTGAAGGGTTGTAATGCCCAAATATGTTTGTAATGGTATTTATGAATTGTACTTAACTTTAAAAAAAAAAAAAATTTTTTAAAAAATCTATAAAAAGAACAATCTTTTAAAAATACATGCAAAGAAAAAATTCTATGAAACATGTGTTTTTGTCTAAAAATCTCTTCGGTATTAAAGCTAATTTATAAGATTACATATTTTTTATATTTAGTAAAGAGAAACAAAAAATTAAAGTAAAAAATTTTCAGAGTTTGTTTATTTTTATTTAATATTTTTTATAGTTAATTCAAATTCTTAAAGGAAATTTATATTTATATGGTGCTAAATAAGAAAAAATTCAAAACTTAAACCTAATTAAATATATTCAAATTAGACATACATACATTGTAATAATGCGATTTTTAATTACTTCATTTAACCGAAGTGGCATAGATATTATTAATTTTTTTAACTTATCTTGGGGACAGAGACCTGCGCCGAGCAAATTTGTCGGCGGCGTCGGCTAAAATTGAAAAGTTTCGGCGGCGCCTTTATGTCTGCTGTGATCCGAAATGACATAATAATGACCCTGGTTGCTTCACTATGTTAAAGATCCTTAAATCTCTGCAGCACATTTGCACAAACAGACGTACGCAAGTAAATTTTTCGGAATCTGCATTTTTAGAACTTCCTGACAATATGGATTTTGTTAAAACTTTAAAATATTTTTAATTTTACTTCAATACTATGAGCACGTAAATGGTTACAGAGGTTTGATCTAGAAACTTCAAACCTGAAATTATTTCGCATTTTATAACACTTACAAAAAACAATTATCAGAATTAAATATTCAAAATAAAATTTCCCAAAAATTTGGCTTAAAGCTAATTGAAAGAAATATAATAGGAGTTTCAATTATTGCTTTGGGAAAATCTCCTTTTAATTATCTTTAAATTTAATTCCTGCACAGAAATAATACTAGTATATGTATGTACCTACCCCTTCAAACGCATGTGGGAATCATCAAAGCAACTTTACACATATGATACTTTTTAGCACAGGTTTATTTCCAGAAACTAGGCCAATAATCCGGATTCAATGAATGTAATAACCAATTATGTATGTATGTTATTTCCAATAACCATTTAACCAAAATGGTGCCAAACTATGGATCCTGCTGAAGATTTTTTGCTTAAAAGGATTTGGGTTGTTTCTTTAACTTATTTTAGTGGCTAGTATTTTTTCGTATTCATTATGTCATTGTCAATACCATTAAAAATAGCGAGGTCCTCATCAGAATCAGATGAATTTAACTCAATGAAATTTTAATAACAATTTGTAGTTTTTTGGTTCACCATTTTAATTTTTTCTCTTTTAAAAAATTTAACGTAAAGTTAAAAGTATTCCCATATTCACCAAAAACAAAAAAGGGTGTTCAAAATTACCATATCAAAAAACTAAAAATTTTTCTATTAACATATCACAAAATGAACAAAAAAACTTCAATGAGGTATTTAAGTCAAGTATAAAAATATATAAGAACGCCCTGGTAGTCTAATGGGTAGTGTGCTAGACTATTAGCGTGAGGGTCGTGGGTTCGATTCCCACCAAAGGATCTGGTCTGTGACACTACACCGGGCATATGGTCGAAGTTACTCAGCTCGTACATGAATATAATATAATTTGTAATTGTATTGCAATTCTTAAGTAAATAAAAAAATAAAATAAAAATATATAAATATCATATTTTGTATATAATTAAAATTTATTGTATACAATATTAAAAACATATTTTCATATGAGCGCCCTGGTAGTCTAGTGGGTAGTGTGCTAGACTATTAGCGTGAGGGTCGTGGGTTCGATTCCCACCAGAGGCTCTGGTCTGTGACACTACCCCGGGCATATGGTCGAAGTTACTCAGCTCGTAATATGATTATAATATTATTTGTAATTGTATTGTAATTAATAATAAATAAATAAAAATAAATAAATATTTTCATATATTTTAATTTTCTTTACATACATATAACGGCGGGTGAATTTAACCCGACTTAAGCCGAATAAAATTTCGGCGGCGGCGGCTTTTAAATTTTGTCGGCGGCTCGGCATAGCCGTCTGTAAGCCGATCGGCTCAGGTCTCTGCTTGGGGAATTTCGCCCCATTTTTTTAAAGCTTCTTTCAGTTCTTTTAAGGAGCTATAACTTATTCTACTTTTGTATATTTCAGCACATAAAATTCCCTAGAGGTTTTCGACAGAATTTAAATCGGGTCTAAGTGCTGGCCAGTCTAAAACAGTTACATCTTTTTCTTCAAAAAATGCTTTGATCCTTTTGGCTATATGTATATGGACGTTGTCTTACTGAAAAGTAAAATTCATTCCATAATTTTCTTCAACAAATTTAATGAAAACAATTCCACATAGTTCTCCGCATTCATTTTATGAGAAATAAAGCAGATTGGAGAACGTACTTTATATACAAAATCAACCCATGTCATTGAAGATCCTTCCTGGAAATTACGTGCTATTCTGATCCACGTATCGCATAATTTTTCTCTCCAACAATATTTGCATCCATCTGGTCCATCAAGGTTAAATTTTTTTTCATCACTGAATATAATACTGTGCCACAACTTTTCTTACTGCCTTGTGCCTAGGGGTCAATCATGGTTTGGATATCATTTCTTGCTTTTTTCACATCTAGAACTTCATTCAAAATTTCATTAATCCGTCTCTTGGTTACGTTTAGTCACAGCTCCGACTTTATTTGGGTACAACTTCAATTATTTGTGATAGCTAAGCGCTTTATTGATCGTTTATCGCGGTCAGTAAGTATTGCCCTTCAACCAGATCGTTTTTAGTGCCGTATGATTTTGGATCCCACAAATAATTTTGTATAGTCGCATTAGTCTCTCAAGTCTGTTTGCTATAGACGTTATTGAATGTCCATTTTCCTTCAACACCTCAATCTGAGTACGTTCTACTAACGAAAATTGGGTTCCACGGGGTATTTCTACCTAAAATTCAATAATTTTCACACAAATAAAAATTATTTAAATGTTTATAGTAATATTCTTATATACTTGCGTCAAATAATATATTTTGCACTTAAAATTTTGTTTCAGTTGCCATTTATTAGGTAAATCTGTTAAAAATTTAACTTGTTGTACCAAATAATTATTTCTTATGGAAACAACGATATCAAAACAGAATAAAAAAAATAACGGTAAGTTCATGATATCGATATCAGAGAAGTAGCATTAAAAATTAAAGTTCTTGCTATTACTTAATCAGAACATGTAAAATAAATCTGTGCCATATATTTTCTTCCTTGTCTGTATATATTAATAATCAATCAATCAAGTTTTCCTAAAATACTGATTAATAAACAGAATCAATGAACTTTTTGATTGATTCATCGGAAAAGATTAATAAACTTTAAATCACCGGAGGTAATAGGCGTAAATTTATTTTTATATTGTATTCCACATTTCGAATTACAATGCATTATTTGGAATGTGAATATTTTTTATACTTCTACGTACACATGACTAACTAAAGCTGAATAATTGGGCACAACAAAATTAAAAGTTTTTTTTTTTCTTTTTTTTCTTAAATATTGAATATTTGTTTAAATGATTCATTTCAGAAATTAATATGAAATATTGCATATTTCCAATTAATTAAAATAAAAATTTCACTTTTAATGGTTTTGAAAATAAATTGCCGATACGGTCAATATCAGTCAAAACTAATTTTCTTTCTATAGCTACCATAAATATAAATATTATTACGAAAAACTCATAATTTTTTTAAATACATTTTTCTCCAGTTTCATTGGCAAATACTACGTAAATATATATGTATATAGTATGTACTAGAGTGTGCACAAGACATACTGCTAGCTTGCGCTTCACCGAAAGCAATACTGTAGAGTGCTCTTTTCTGTTGCTCTTGATTTTACGAGTGCACTGAAATGTGAATTTCTCATTTATTCAATGTATACAAGAGCACTTGTTTGCCTGTGAAGTAACGGAACTATGCTTTGTGTTGTAAGAGCATATTTTACTACTGAAGCTACATTTTCAGTTTTGCCATATGAATATTAGTAGTGTAAAAAAGATTTTTCCCCAGAAATAAAAAGTTTAAAAAAGTTACTCTGCATGTTGTGACTCTATGAAGAGTTCAATATTTTTGTTGCATTCTTCACACAACTATCTTTAATACTTTAATGCAGTTGTTTTTTTTTGTATCAAATTAATCAAAAATCAAATTAAAATTATATAAATTAAAAAATACCTTTACATTATAAAACCGTTTCCTAGAATTTTAACAGAGATTTTGTTTTATCTTTTTTTTTCTTTGTTTGTTTTTTGGGTTTTGAAATAAATTCACTAAACGTGTAAGAGTATTGTACTTTGTCATTGCAAATTACTATTGTATTTTATCACAGCAGAAGAAAATTTTATTTTTCATTTTATTTTAACTATTTCACCATAAACACAACAAGCAGCATTAATATTTCAGCTCAAAAGGACCAAAATTGCTTTAAAAGTTAAATTTCTTTTTTCTCATTTTAAAAATTTTCTTTTACAGTTGAAGTTAATAATGATTCACTGCAGTGCTATTAATATTTGTGCTATACGTTTACATTAATGCATACATATTATAAAGAGATGGTAGTGCAACGATTCTGTCATCAGTTTTTGAATTTTAAAAAGTAATATCTTCCCTTACAACGAAGATATCATGAACAACGCGTATATTTGCGAAAATTGAAATAAATCAGTTATTGAATTAATCTTGGTCATCTGATGAAGAAGAATTACTGAATTTATTTCAACATACATAGTCAACAGCCGCCGTGGTAAACACAGGGCATACCCTTTTTTAAATATTTATGTTATGTTTTCTGCAATAAAAAATGACATTACGACAGGATTTGTCAAAAATTTTTTAATGCACATTGTAAGAGGTGACATTTTCTTTGTAGAAAAGAAAACACCATTAGATCTAAAACCTATTTTTGAAAAAATATAAATCTGGATATTGCTGCATCATCAATTTTATTTGCGAAAATTGAAATAAATCAGTAATTAGATTCATCTTGGTCATTTGATGAAGAACAGCCGCCGTGGTAAAAACGGGGCATACTCATTTTTAAATATTTGTGTTATATTCTTCTTATATTATAACAGGGTTGGTCAAAAATTTTTTAATGCACCCTGTAAGAGTGTGACATTTTCTTTGTAGAAAAGAAAACACCATAAAAAGCATACCCTGAGTGTTCGTAAGAAATTCAAAATTAACCATCTTTTTTAAGTGAATGTTCAACAACCGTGTCAGTGATTTTTTTTTTCATATTGTCTCCAGGCTTTCATAATTGATTTCAAGGGGAAAATTCGTAAACTTCCGAATACATTTATTTTCTATAAAAATTTAATTTGTTTATAGCAATTTTTCTTTTGTGTGTGTTTTTTAAATGATGTAAAACAAAGGCTTTGTACTTACGAGAGTAATTCCATTAACCAACAAAATATGAAAACTTAAATATGAATGTATCGTATCGTAAAAGATCTAAATTCAACATTTTTCAAGTCGACGAGGCGTTATACTCTTGGGTAACAAATTGCTTTATAATCATTTGTACAAAAATGCATTTCATTGTCTGCTAATCGCAACTTTTTGCACAGATTTCGTGTTGTTTTAAATTATTCTGACCATTTTGTTGTACAAAGAAACTATTAAAGAATAAACAAACATGAATTTCTTTTATTCCACAGTAAACACGTCTATTAACTATCGCAGACACTTCAAAGTCACAAAAGTATGGAATAACGAAAAACGACTGGGATTGAAATATGGTTGGCAGTATTTGAACTGAATTGATTACGTACCTTTAAGGATCTGGCTAATTTAATGCAACTAACACAAATGGGTAACAAAATTCCAAAACATAAATAATTTTTATTTTCAAATTGCATGAGAAGCCTCGTTGTAGTCGGCTTGTTCGAAAATTGCATGCAACCACACGCTCTACTGCTAAATCACAATCCTAAATGACGATCAACAAAAATTTGTAAAACAGAATGTGAAAAAACAATCCAAATACTTCATAATGGTATGACATTCTGCAACTACAGAAAACAAACGTAAATAAACAAATTCAGAGTATGAGCAGTTGTCGAATATCCTCCAAGAAATATTTCCTAAAAATATTTCAAAATAAAAAAAATTGAATTACGAGTTCTATCGACAACCTTTATAAACTCTATTGACTTTGGCTTAAATTAATCCATTATTTCGTGTTTATTATACGATAAATCATATGTAACTTAAATGCCGAATGCACTAATCACGGTCATTATGATGTGAGCGTATATTATCATAGAGGAATAAAGTTTCGACTCAAAGATTAAGAATTCCATTGAAGCATATGGCCCTAATTCGATCCATAAGTAAATATTTGTGAAATCTAGTCACTCAAATGCCTCAGTGTTTAGATAGTGTTAACAAATGTAAGTACAACAATAAAAAATATTGTTTTAATCGTTCTAATATCAAATCATTTGTTTATTGAAATTTTTTTATGTACTCTTCTCGAAAATGGAGTATTTAGTATTCGGGACGATTTTTCGAATTAACTTTGTTTAGCTTAATTTATTACCTTTACTTTACTTTACTTCTTTACCACGCGGCAGACTGTCTACTAAGTTTTTAAACATTCCGGGTCTTCACAAGTACTAAAAGTATAGATAACATCTCTTTTTAGAACCCCCAAGAGGTGCCCGATGGGGTTAAGATCGGGTAACTGCGACACCTGATTAAGAACTTTCTAGCAGTTTTCATAGTGTTATTTATTTATCTTTTTTTTATTATTATTATAGAGTGAACTCGCGGAAACGTGAACACCCGAAAGTGTGAACGTATCAGAAAAGTGAACAAAATTATCTGTCCACAGAGTATTCTAAAACGTAAACAAATTCTGAATGCTCTAAAACGTGAACACTTTTTAGAACCGGTTTCATCAATGTTAATGTTGTTAAAGAGGTAGGAAGAAGTCAATTCTGTTACAATTCTTAACTAACAGACAATGCCCCTTCACATCCGGTTGAATCCCAAATGAGTTCTGATTGCGGATTTGTAGAATGCTTTTGCCGCCCAACGTTATATCGTTAATTCAGCCCATGATCCAAAATGTTTTGTAAATAACAAAACTGTATTATAGAAACAGTCTCTTGGCATTAGTGACTAGAAAGCCAACTGAATTGTTAGATTCTATTAAAATGTTTTAAAAGATGTTGTTGAATCATGAATTGCAATAAATTTTTTACAGGGTATTTAATTCTGTTTACATGCTTAATTTTAATTCTGTTTGGTTGATTGCTTTAACTTTTACTTAACTACATTACACCTACCAACTATCAATTGCTTTAGCCGCTAATCGCCACATGCATTTAAAGTCTATGCATAAAAAAGTGTAGTTTCGGGACCGAATTGCTTTTGAATATTTTTTTGATGGCATAGTATGTCTTTATGCTTATTAGAGATTTTTGTCAAGTGTGTGTTAAATACTAGCCACTTAAGTAATACAATTAATAAAGATGAATTGAATTTTATATATCAAAGTAATTCTAAAATTTTTATTTGGAACCTTTTGGTAAGGCATTATAGGACAAGAAAAAGCTTTTGTCCTCAACCACAGTCCTTGAAACCGGATATTACTGGTTAATTTGGTGTAATCGCATTGAATTAAATACCCTGTAGAATATGTATTGCAATTCATGATTCAACAGATGTAATTAATCCTTTGAACTCTGGAATAAAATTTTGTAACATATTTTAAACAATTGCTGTAAAAGTATTTTAAATTTAGTTTCGGACAATGATTATTCCAATGATAATATTCCCTTAAATGTTTTAAGAGAGAGGATATAGAAATCTGCTCCAGAGATAAGATGTTTCTGATTGGAACAACAATCCTGAAGAAAATTTCACAGAAGTAGGAAGTATTGAAACTCAGGATGATACCGACGAAGATTATATTCCAGACAGAAATTATAATTAAACTGAGTGCTGAGAAACCTCAAAGGAATAGTTCTGTTAAAGATGACTAAACAAAAAATTTCCCAAAAAAAATTACTGATTTCTTCCTTTGAACTTTATTTAACTACTTATCCAACGGAAAAAATGTTCCTAATAGTTTTAGTTTATTTTTTATTGTTTTTATTAATTAAAACGAATTTTCTGTAACCAAGTGTATCTAAGTGAATTATATACTTTTATTGCATTTAATTTTTTTGTTATTAAAGATTAATAATAAAAAACATTAATTTAAAATAGCGTTTAGCATTTCTACTTATTAAAATATAATTTTTCATATTAAATAGAGTCATTTTTTTGCTTTAAATTTGTGTACTCGATAACGTGAACAATCTTGGAAATGTGAACTGCCTTGGTAAAAATTAGTTCACTGTATCGCGATTTCACTGTATTATTTTATTTATTTTTTAGCGTGGAAAACTATATCCGCCATCTATAACCCAGATTTTAGTAAAAAATCTGCTGCCGGGAGTGATTTAGTGCCTATTTTGTAGACTATTCTAACTCTATTAGCAACCAAGAACCATTTTCATTACTTTAAAGTTCATCAAACATTTTTGGTTTGCGTTTCTCCCTGGATAATTAATTTTTGTCCCATAGACTAAATAACCTTCACCCTGTTCTTTGTCGTCCAAAAAGTATAGTTATGTGCAAATTTTGAACGTATGATTTCCATAAGTGGGCTGTGGTTTTTTCACTTTGTTGTACACTCCCAAGTCGGCTTTTCATAGTGTATTTCTTACACCTGGTGGATCTTTAAAACGGTTCCCTTTCTAACAAGATCTAAATTTTGGAAATCGGATCAGATATGTTTGAATAATTCAGATATTTGTGCGTAAGGTAAAAAGAAACGGTTTTTGTCAAATAAAAAAAGTTTGAATGGTTCGAGAAATATCAAAAAAAAAGTATTTTTGAGTTCTGCTCAACTAACTGAACAACCTGGACTATGTAGTTACTCAAGTATATTTTCACTGAAACTGCGACCTAGTTTCTCATACCACTCATGTCGTGTGTGTTCATTTTATACATGTGCGGTGGGACCTACAGTTTAAACTCGATTCCGAACGTCAGAAATCTGCTGAGGGAAAGTCGCCGAAGAAATATTTTGTCATATTTCGTTTAGTTGGAACTGCTTAACCTGGGGTTTAAATCCAAGCCTCACGTCTAATAAGTCAACACGCTAAACCACAGCGACTTACATAAATCGTCTTATATTCTGGAAATTGCTAATGAATTTGGACTGCGTATCCAACTATCAGCTCTCCATTGCAGTGTGGAATAATTCTTTTTTTAAAAAGGATTCTATCTGGATTTTTAAATATTGAAAAACAAATAAATTTAAAAATAAATCAATAAAAAATAAAACCAGAAAACAAAAAAATTAAATAAAAATTTACTTTCGAAAATATGTGTATAATTTTAATTAATTGAACTCAAAAACCGTCCCAATTATTCATTTTTCATTCAACAGAGAATATAGTTTTTTTTTATTCAACATCCATATATTTCTTAGGTTTACTTTTTAAAAGGCTCAACATCTTACTCTAAACCACATATCGATTCTTTTTATCGTTTTCTCAAAAAGTTCATTATTTTCGAGGGAATAAATCGGTATACATACATACATATACATACATAATTGGCCATTACAAACCCTTCAGTCAGGATTACGACCTAGCTTCTCACACCACTTATGCTGTGTGCGTTAATTTTATACATGAGTGGCGGGACCTACAGTTTAAAGTCGACTCCGAACGACAGATTTTTGAGAAGCTTTTCATGGCAATTTTTACTCTCAGAGTCTTTGCCAGAAATCTGCTGAGAGGAAGTCGCCGAAGAAATATTTTTTCGTTTTGATGTCTGACCTGGGATTCGAACCCTGGCCTTTTGTCTAATAAGCCAACACACTACCCACTAGACCACGGCGACTTCGGTATACAACAGTATTTAATTGTAAAACTTCCCTGAAGGAAACTTATCGGCAAGTGTCTCCAAGTCACTAAATATGTCGACTATGTTGGTGACTCTATGCGTCAAGAACTATTTAATTTGCCTAGGATGAGGAAAAAAATTGTCAATTGTAAAATTGTCAAGAAATTATAAACGTTTAATAAAAAAAAAAAAAAAAACAATCAATGTTCTATAAAAATGGAAATAGTGAAAATGAGATAATTATAAGTCCAAGTGTGAATTGTGAAAATTTTGTGGAGCCTGAATGTTCTGTGTCGTCTCAAATAGATTTTCCAAAACATAGTTTGCGTGAGAAGATAAAAAATTGCTATATTGGGCACAATTGTTAAACGAAATAAAATTTTTTCAAATTTTATGGAATTGTTTCCTATCGACTCTGAAGAAAAACGGAGAAATTTGGTGCTATTTTGCAAACTCATTCAAACCCATACGATAGTATTTAATTTTATTGTGGAACTACTTCAACGAATAAAATTGCAATTTTTTGTTCATATTCAATAGATTCGACAAATAAAATCACTCGCCACGGGTAATGCAGTACGAAACCTTCACGAAATATTTGGCCAAAATATTATCATGATTTTAATGTTGACGGCTCTTTTGATAAGTGAAATGTTGCGCGAATAATCAAATGTTTTTAAAATCATAATCCGATCCTAATATATATTATAAATCTTTCTGTAAAATTTGGGATATTGATCGAGCTTTTGTCGGTACTGATTATAGGCAATAAATGGACACAGGGAGTAAAAATAAGCAAAAATTAGTACTTTATGCATAAATGCTGTGTATTATTTGTTTTAAAGGAATTTTTTTACGATTTACCTTGGTTAAGTTTCTCAAATAATTATAGGAAGTGTTCCGTTTATAAAGTTGGACCAAAAGGGATCCAAAAAGGGGAAAAGGGGGGCATTTATATTTTGGACTTAGAGTATTCAAAAAATTGAGCTGTTTGTTAAACCGATTTCCGAATAAAACCATTTTCAAAATCAGTTTCGAAAATGACCAAATAATAATTTTTTATTAATTTCACCTTTTTTTTAATTTAAAAACATTTTTAATTTTTTAAACTAATCCCAACTACATAGCCTGGGGTACAATCTACTAGTAGATAATAACTAGTTGTTTGTGTTCTCATAAATATTTGTAATATTTTAACAATTTGATTAGTTTTTTTAAAATCCAGATGTAATATCAACTTTCAATTAAAATTCGGACAAAACACTTAGAGCAGCATTTCAGCGCCAAAAGAGAAAATATTTCAAACAAATGGGTCTCGGCAAAACCAAAAATAATGAAAGTTGCGAAGAACAAATGGGATTAATAATTTTATTTAATTTTAATAAAACAAAAACGTTATTTTGATGTTTCTATATAAATAAGAGAGACTGAATTAATAGTACCTTTTTAGTTTTTATATTTAAATTTAAAAAAAGGCTGTAACAATGAAATCGTATCTTTTTATTTTTTTTTTTAATAAAATATTAAATATTTACAAAACTATAAATTTTATTGTCGCGTTTTATTACAAAAAAGTACCAAAAGTGTAGACTAGAACTGCTAAATTGTACTATTGATTCAATGGTACCAATGTCCACATATGGTCCCAAAAGGAGTACCTAATCAATATGTAGTATTAACGTCAGTGGTAGATTTTCAATGGCACGCACATGTTAAATGTCTATGGTAAAAAGCATTGTTTGTCGTATAATAAGTCAGTAGTACTGGTGACTGCATCAATAGTAAGTCAGTACAGTTTCACTATTAACGTTTCCTGCAGGTTTAAACCAACTACATATACATACACTACATATATACAAACAGGCTTATTTTATTCATAGATAATATGGTGCATTGATAAGAATCCGTTGTCGTTTATTTTATCTTCATATTTCATTCAAAAATCAAAATACAGCCTCCATTTAAAGCAATAGAAATTCATAAGAAATTGTTTCAAGTACTATCAGCGTAACAATGAATAGGTTTATTAAGAATATAAACATTTACTATTTATTTTTATTTTTTGTTCATCAATTCACGAATGATTTTAAATTCTGCAATTTGATCAAAGTTATGACTTTGTTGGATCTATAAAGAAATCGTTTTCGAATAAAATAAAATTACTTACATATGTATGTGTATGTGTGTGTCTATGCCTATGTATATGTTCATGTTCATGTTCATGTTCATGTTTTTTTTTTTTTGAGTCGAAACCACCTTATAGATTGTAGAAAGATTGTACATAATCACATAGTTTCAGTTATTGCTGGTATGGTATGCTCATTAGCGAATCCATGCCATTACATTGCATTGCAGATTTTTTTTTTTCTTCACTCTTTTCAATGTTGCATAAGTACATACTATGGATTCATGTATGCAATGCAATTTCATCGATGTCATTAGGAGGAAAAATTCGAAAAATAGCAAACAATAGACACATTAAACAGAAATTTATTTTATGGTCAAATCATGATTTTAACTTCTTTGATCATAACAAATAGAACAAAACAAAATGGTATTTAATGGATTTTCCAACTCTATTCAAATTCAAATTTTCAGGTCATTGAGAAACGAAAATAAAAACAAAACAACTTGACAAAATATACAATTTTCTTTATTTTTTATTAAATTTCATTTTCTAAATTATTAAATTTGACAAATAATTTTCATAGAAAAGATATACACATGCTGTACGTTGACACCCTACATCACGTTATGCTTTTGGTAAAGGTTACTCAATTTATGGAAGTCGCCGTGGTCTAGTGGGTAGTGTGTTGGCTTATTAGACAAAAGGCCCAGGTTCGAATCCCAGGTCAGACATCAAAACGAAAAAATATTTCTTCGGCGACTTCCTCTCAGCAGATTTCTGGCAAAGACTCTGAGAGTAAAAATTGCCATGAAAAGCTGCTCAAAAATCTGTCGTTCGGAGTCGACTTTAAACTGTAGGTCCCGCCACTCATGTATAAAAATTAACGCACACAACATAAGTGGTGTGAGAAGCTAGGTCGTAATCCTGACTGAAGGGTTGTAATGGCCAATTATGTATGTATGTATGTATGTATGTACTCAATTTATGGTTGCTTCAACACCTGTGCAGTGTTTTCATTTTTTAACTAAATTTAATATGATTTTGCAATTAAATTTATACATCGATTTGTAATTGATTGTCAAAAAGAATGTTATAATTATTAAATAAATAGAAATAAAAACAAATATAAATAACACTATGCGACAATGTAAAAGAAATTAAATACACCCTGCTAATGATATGATATAGGTTGTGAGTATTGTTGAGTATAATTCAAAAATATTTTTTTTTATATTTCTCGAACCCACCAAATATTTTTATTTGATAAAAACTAATTTTTCTTAAAAATATTTTTGAGATCTTCTCAAAAAACTCATAACCTACACATGCCATTAGCCAAGTGTATTAAATTTTTTTATTTTGTCGCATAGTGTAATTAATTTTTATAATTACATAATATAAAATACTGATAATTTTGGAGATTTTGTTAGTGATTTTATAGTTTACCTATTCTAATGTGTCTCAATGAACTCTTTATTGAACCAATTAATATATTTTTTCATGATATTTTCTTAGACAGTTTAAGTATCATGGTTAATTGATATTTAAGCAATTCTAATCAGAACATACAACCGATGTAAATACAACATTATTCGCCATTACAACCCTTTAATCAGTTTCTCACATCACCCATGCTCCATGTCTTAATTTTATTCATGATTCATAACGAAGAACCTTCTAATTTTATTGCAGCTTCTTACATTTGCCGATTTAAAATGGAAATCATAAAGTGTTACTCTCTGCGGCTTGGACTAAATAGATAAATACATACCCATTAGGCTGCGAATATCACTTTAACTACTTCTTTTAAATTTTATTATCTAACTAGCAGACTGTACCCGGCGTTGTGCGGGCTATGTAGTTTGGATTAGTTTAAATAATGAAAAGAAGAAAGATTGGTTAACGGCTGATCCGAAATTAAATCTTTAGATACTCTAGGCCGGGTGTATACAGTGCATATAAGTAATATGGAATGTTATTGTTTACGAATGCAATTACATCATATAAGAGGACCGAAATGTTTTTCGGATTTAAAACCATTAATGACAATAAATGTGAGACTTTTCGTGTAGCCTGTGAGTTATTGGGATTAATGGAAAACGTTGCTCAATGGGAATTAGCTATGAAAAGTTAAAAGAACATTGTACCATAATATTACAAACAAAAAAAATTATTTTCTCGTAATCAGTGCATTAACAGGCATCGTTTGGTAGGCATTTCTATAAAAAGGTGGCCATGGGACAAACTATTGTATAAATTTTTCCTTAAATTTAAAAAAAAAATTATTATTAGGTAATTTTTACATTAAAAATAACAATAAAGAAAAAAACCGGTTTCTTAAAAAATACAATCTTTCAAATTATTCGGAAACCGGTTCAAGAAACAACTTAGTTTTTTGAATATTCTAAGTCCTAAATATAAGTGCACTCAATTTGCGATTTTGCGCCCCTTTCCCCTTTTTGGACCCTCTTGGTTCAACTTGATAAACGGAACACTTCCAATAGCTATTTGGGAAAATAATTTTAAAACAGATAAAGCATTTATGCATAAAGTACTAATTTTTGCAAATTTTGTCTTCCTTTGTCCCATTTTTTTCCCTTTTTGTTCAAAACTTTCATATGATTTATAGCCTATAACCTGCACCGACAAAAGTTCGATCAATACCCCAAATTTCAATAAAATCGGACCAGGCGTGATGGCTATGCACTCAAATTGCCCGTTTTTGCTCCTTTTTGTTCAACTTTAGAAACGGAACACCTCCAATAGCTATTT
This sequence comes from Sarcophaga peregrina, assembly GCA_014635995.1. NCBI lineage: Eukaryota > Metazoa > Arthropoda > Insecta > Diptera > Sarcophagidae > Sarcophaga > Sarcophaga peregrina. Next base: position 59,723,439 of record CM025793.1, read on the forward strand.
GGGGAACTTAACCAAGCTAAATCGTAAAAGATTACCTATAGAACAGATAAAATACAACATTTATGCATAAAAGTACTAATTTTTGCCCTTTGTCCCATTTTTTCTCCACTTTTGGTCAAAATTTTGAAAATATTTATAGCCTATAACCTGCACCGACAAAAGTTCAATCTATATCCCAAATTTCAAGAAAATCGGTCCAGGCGTAATTGGCTTGCAAACAAGCCAACAAAAAAACACATACAGAAAGATTTATGATGTATGTATATTAGGATAACATATTTAAAGCGATTGTAATGCCAAGAGTTTAAAAATTAAAACTAAATAAATGATTAAAGGATGTATTTTCCAAAAGACAGAATTATCATGAGTAACTTTTATATTTTTTTTTTCTTTTGTACTTCTTAAGACAAATCATTAAATCTGTCCAAGTCTCTCTCTCTGTCTGGAACAACATTATCGAATTTCTAATGCAACCAAAATTGTATTCAGAATTTGCTTGCTTGGAACTAGGAACCAAAATGGTAAATATTGGAAAATTTCGTCGTGTGTTTAAAATTTTAATTTAAACTCATACAAATACTCCCCCATTTATGCTAGTATATCCACTGTATACATACTGAATTATTTCAGGCACATGAGGTGCTATTCATTTGTGAAAGCAACATGTTGCTAAGGAATAATGACACGTGCTTCTTACCAATATGTTGACGCAACATGATAATGCAATTTAAACCCAAACAACAATACATCGCTGCCGGAAGCAGTTTTCCCGCCATAAAATGTACACACTCTATTCTACTAAGAGAAAAAAAAATGGAAATATACTGCGGCAATAGTTGCTTTCAAGTGTTGCTAGAAAATGTTTACTTCGTTACAACTGTTGCATGCTTTGATAATGTGCATCTTGTTCGAATGTCGTTGTGTTTACATTCATATAGTATGTGCATACGAAATGCATAAACACGAGCACGTAGTAGATACAGACACACACACATGCACATTCTTAGCTATCTTGGTCACAGTCGCAGCCATAAAGTTTAAACCGGCAATTGAACAACAACAATAACGACAACAACAACAACCAAAACATCAACGATTGTATTGTTCGCTCATAGTAGTACGTGGTGTTGACTGACTGAATGACTGGCTGGCTGGCTGGTTCGCTGGATGGCTGAGTAGCTGCAGTCAATTGTAGTATGTGAGTGGGGATAAATGTTGTAGTTGTTGATTCGATGGATTGTTGGCTGGCTGGCTGGCTGGATGGTTGGTTGGATGGCTGGCTGGCACTTAGGCTGACTTTTTTGGTTTGCTTATTTGTTTGTTGTTGGTTAGATGGATGGAAATTTGCCTTTTTTTCTTACGTAAATAAGAATTTTGGTTTTTAAACAAATTCAGTTCGTATCCGACTACCAAGTACAACGGTTTGCGGCATTTGAAGAATATCGTCCAGCATTTCTTTCGAGGAAAACAAATGTGCATCACCATATTATTTGATCCATTGCTATTACAAAAATACTATAATTTTAATTAAATCAATTAAATAAAATACAAATGCATATGGAGAGTGTGAAAAATCAAGAGAAAGTGAAAATAATTTTGTTCAAAGAGTACGTATATTATAAAAAAAAAACAACGACAAGACAACATTTGATGAAGTAAATGCATTGCAATTCTCATTTCATTTAAAAAGAAAACAAAAATAGAAGAAAAAAAAAGAAAAATGAAAATGAAAATAGAAAAATAAATAAAAATTGAAAAAATAATAATATTTACAAACTCAACAATAGCAACAACCACAAGAATAATCAGCAAGTGTTTAAAAAAACTCGTGGGTGTTGATAATTGTATCATTTTAAACGTATTCACTCAGCCACTCAGTCATTCACTTATTCACTCACTCGCAAGTCTAAGATTTCTGCTAACGTATGCGAAAAATAAAAATTAAAAAAAAAATGAAATTCGTAGTAAAATAAATAAATAAATAAATTAAAAGTAATAATAAATTAACAAATGTGTTTGACAGTGCATGTGCGTTTGTGTACTTTACAATTTAATTACACGCTGAATTATCACGAAACGGGCAACAAGATAATTATCAATTAAGGAGTTCAACAATTGTTGTTTCAGTTGTTCAAAATTAAAACCAACTTTTTGCGCAAAACTATAACACTCCCAATGGAATGAAAGGTATGAACCGAACAGTTGTGAATAAAAACATGATATTGTGGTGTATTGTTGTGGTTCAAAATATTTTGTTTTTCTACAGCACAAAAATTATGTACACAGTCTATGTGATGTTCAAAAATAGATTTTCTTGAAAATAAAAATTTAAATATTTCGTATATTATTTTAATAACAATCAATAATATTTTGGGAGAAAAATGTCCAATTAAAATTAATACCACATTCACTACATATATATTTAAATAATAAATCTTAATTTTAAATTAACAAAATTTATTGTACTTATTTCCGAGTAAAATCAACAATATTTAGTTATCACATATATGTACACAAATATTATTCATTTACAATACTCTTTTAAATCCTTACTTAAAAATGAATCAACAATTAAAATTAGAATCGTACTTAAGGAGAGGTGAAACTGCTTTAATACATATTTTGTCTTCAAACTTTATGTAGATTAATGCATAGCCTTATCAGAAAACATTTGAAGAGAGCGTTCAAAATAAGATCGTTAAGTAAATAATAGTACTTATAAAAAACGAGAAAAATACATCGTCCTTTCAGTCCTTAAACATTTCCACAGAGCGTTTATTGTGTTTTAAATAATTTTTATTCATTTGTGTTCAGTTTATAATATATTTGGCCAATTCATACGACTTTGTATCGTGTATGTTGTATTGAATACATTTTTTGTTTATGAAAGCTCAATGCTGTGCTGTATTGTGTATTTTGTACACCAAACCTCAAAAAGCTATAAGAATAAGAAGGCCAGTATTTATAATGTGATTTTAAAGCAACAAAATGAAAAATATTCCTGAAGAAAGTAAATTAATTAATCATCTGTGCGAAGAATGTAATTTTGAAAAGTTAATTGTTGACAGGCATATAAACGAAAATATGAAAATATTTCTTCCGCAACTTCCTCTCAGTAGATTTTTAGTAAAACTCTGATAGTAAATAAAATTGCCATGTAAAGCTTCTCATAAATCAGTCGTTTGAAGTCAACTTTTAATTATAGGTCCTGACTGAAAGGTTGTAATAGCCAATTATGTATGTATCAATCCCAGGTCAGTCATCAAAACGAAAAATATTTCTTTGGCGACTTCCTCTCAGCAGATTTCTGGCAAAGAGTCTGAGAGTAAAAATTGCCATGAAAAGCTTCTCAAAAATCTGTCGTTCGGAGTCGACTTTAAACTGTAATTCCCGCCACTCATGTATAAAATTAACGCACACAACATAAGTGGTGTGAGAAGCTAGGTCGTAATCCTGACTGGAAGGGTTGTAATGGCCAATTATGTATGTATGTATGTATGTATCAGTACAAGGGCTTATGTGAATTGCCTAATTGTTTTATGTAACGTATCGAATTTTTACAATTTATATTTGGAATTAAAATTAAAAACAAAAAAAAAACAAATTAAACAATTTAATTGTTTTGTTTGGATAGTTTGCATTAAAAATAACATTAAAAGTATAATACCCTCAGAAAAGGTGGAATATAATACCGAGACGTAATGCTCTGACACGCTGTTTTATTATTATCTTTGGCCACCTCTTTTTACTGTCTGAAGATTTCTGAGTTCTAAATGAAATTAAGTACGTAGTATATCTCATCTGAGTCCCTTATCTTAGGACTTTACATTAGAAGTCTAAATGGGGATAATTCGTCTTCTGATATGTTCATCTCCGTTTATCTTGTCATATAAATCAAAATAATGGCCAATAATCTGACAGACAATGATAATCAAATCTATTTCGAACGCAACTGCTAGATTAATTAAACATCCAGGCTAGTTTTTATTTTAATGTATGCGGGACATCCTTTAAGAGGAACTCAACTTATGGACTTCTGTTTCACTTTGTTTGGTATTGCAATAGGCGGATATTTCTGTCTGTGAAATAGTGACTCTTTTACAAAACATCAAGTAATAAAATTGTCTTAAATTGTCATGCTATTTAACAAATGAACGCAATTTAAATTTATAATACCAAAACATATCAAGAAACATTATTTCAATATTTTTATATACTGATTTACAATGAAAAATTTTAAAAATGAATATAAATATCGAATCGAATATATACAACAATTTCAAGATATCCTAACTATTCAACACATACACATACAGTTTAGGAGTAGGCAATAAAGCAATCCACTGCAGACAGATTGTTAAAAGCAATAAAACCCGAAATAAAAATTTAAATTTTACAGAATACATACAACGTCTCCTTTTACGATGTCTTTTCGTTTCATTAATTTATATTTTAATTTTAAATATTTACATTAATTACACCTGTCAGACAGTGTACAGTTGTCAGATGATGGTCCTCAACATTTTTCGTTACCCCTTTTTCAAAATCAATAATTAAATATAAAAATTAAAAATGTTTACACATAATGTGCATACATACATACATGGAGCGTTGGAAAAAATAATAAAAATGATTGCTAATATTACTATCATCTGTTTTATACATATACCAGCTAAAACCCGGTGGGCTTCACTACTCCGATCGATATGAAATATAAATATTCAAAAGATATCGTTCATCTGGCTACTCAGATTCCTCAACAGCTCTTATAGCAGATTGTCGTATTCTTTGATTATTAAGACGTTCGTTTCGTTCATTAAAAGTTTCGGTAGATACTAATGCTGGGGCTCTACGTAGCTGACTCTGAATTCGAATAATATGCCGACCCCGTGTCTTAACAGCTTTAGATATTGATGCTCGTATCCTCTCTCCTTCTACACGTGCATCACGTTGATCTGGTGTCGCAGCAGCTCTAGATGTTGTTGCTCGTAGTCTTTGTCCTTCATAGGCGAACGTTTGTTACGTGGAATTTTTTTTGTTTTTAATTTATCACAATATGATCACTCACAAAATAAATGTTTAACTCGTTTAGAATCTGGGATTCAAATGATTTGCGAAAAAGATTGTAAGTACTATTTAAGTACTTCCTTCCAATCAGTAACAGGCAAATATACCATAATAGATCAATTTCTTTTATTTTCAAGATAAAAATTTTGGGCAATAGAAAATATTTAATATTATTTATTAGGGGACCATAAATGACCCGACCATAAAAGTTTGTTTTGTATTATATAATCACCTGTAACAATTGCTTCTTTAAAAGGTTATGTATTCTGTAGGTCGTTAATAAATTTAGGCAGTATAGTGTCATCGATGGTCTGTGTCTACTATTAATAGTACCTAAGTTACACATGTCCTAAACATATAATGAAATAGGTATTGGAATAAACAGGCTATACACATAACTTTAGCTGCAATAGTCTACCAGTTATATGATGTTTAGTATTTACTTTATGTATAAGAATTCATATAAAAAAAGAATCTATTTATTTCCCTAACCCGATATGTTCAGATATGTGTTAAAGAAGTTAATGCTGGATTCTTTTGATACTTTTGTATCATATTTACATATATTGGAGGGTCTCGCTCTTATTGCTAGTCCGGCAATTTTTTCACAATTTATTCATTTGGATTTCGGTGTTGCCCGTGTACAATTTTATCTGTAATGATTTCCCAGAAATAAGAAGTTTTAAATTTAATTCATATGGGAAGTACCACGCATCCTTTTCCTAGTCAGCGAATTTTTGTCTGAAATATTCATATTGATACTAAAGTGGATTCGACAAAATTTTAGGACTCTACACGCCCATTTCAGCAAGTCTACCCATTTTGTTCATATAGATGGCTGTTGCAATTTATGAGATATGCGATATTAAATACTTACTGGGTATGTAGGCCTGGCACCTCGTCTACTTGAAATTTTAAAATAAAAAATAGCCTTTAGTTCCTTCCAGACATACAGGAAGGTGCTGTTAAAATTTCAAGAAATTCGGTCCAGTCGTTTAGCCGTCTTTAAACGTCAAACAAACAAAGCTACAAACAAACCCACAAACAAATATATAGATTGATGTATACTAATTTAACGGTCCAGCCGTTTAGCCGACTACAGACTTCAAACAAACCCACTAACAAATGATCACACATATATTTTTATACATATAGATAAGAATATACAAATTTTTACTATAGCTGGAATACAAAATTGTGATCACTAGTTGTTAAGTTTTCTAGATATACAGATTTTAATAATTACTTCATATGGGAGGTGCCACGCCCGCTTCTATTGCACTCCCTATTTTTGTCCAAACAATTTATATTTAAACTAAAGTTACTTGTACAAAAATTGGGGACTCTAGCTACATATTACAGAACTTCAGATATACAGATTTTCGTATTTACTTTATATGGGAGATGCCCTACCCACTTTTGCTAGTTCGGCCATTTTTGTCCAAAATATTTATATTGAAAATGTAGTTACTTGTACAAAATATGAGGTATCTTTCTGTTATAGTTGTTCCAATATACCCATTTTATTAGCTTACAATAGCAGGTAATGTTGCATACGTGGGCGTGGCACCTCGCTCATTTGAAATTTCAAAATAGAAAGTAGCCTATAACTTCTTCCATACATACAGGAAGATAATGTGAAATTTTCAAAAAATCGGTTCACACGTTTAGTCGTCTATAAAGTTCAAACATACAAACACAGATTCATTTACATATATATATATATATATATATATATATATATATAGATTTTTTTTAGGCAGAAATGTTAAATTACTAAACACATAACAGTAGATCATTACCGTTCGATCGTTAGTGTCTAACATTAAAGATTTATAATTAAAATTTCATAAGACGCTTATTATTTAACAGGAAAAACAATAAGAACGACTTCATTTGTGTAGATAAAAAGTGAGTACCGCTTTAAACTAATTTAACTAAAAGTACATCTACACAAATACATACTTAATTGGTCATTATAACTCTTCAGTCAGGATTATTGACCTAGTTTCTCATACTACTTATGTTGTATGTGTTAATTTTTATACATAAGTGGCGGGGTCTACAGTTTAAAGTCGAGTCAGAACGACAAATTTTTTACAAAATTTTCATGGCAACTTTATTTACTCTCAGAGTTGTAGCCAGAAATCTGCTGAGAGGAAATCGCCGAAAAAATATTTTATGTATTTTCTATTTTAATGTCTGGCCTGGGACTCGAACCCTGGCTTTACGTCTAATAAGCCAGCACACTAGACCACGGCAACTTTGTGTACATATAACCACTTTTAATTCATACGCAATTCATTTTTATTTGATATGCCACTATTTAAGGTTCCATATTTTGGACAATAATAATGACAGTGCCATCGGAGTTACATTTAATGAAAGAAAATTATATATATATATATATATATAAATATATATATATAAATATATATAAATATATATATATAAATATATATATATAAATATATAATCTTTAATTTTACATAAACTAAGTTATATACGTTTGGATTTATTGAACATATCAACTAAAGCAAAATTTCACTGCTTTTAGATTAAATTTATCTGACCCTAAGGTACATAATGGTAAATTTCATTGAGTTACAATTTAGCAAAAGCGCTACAAAAATTATCTTAAGGGCTAAATTATACACTGTACGAATTAATAATGGTGGCCAAACAGTATTTTATGAAAATAAGGGATCTTGGTTAAAAAACTTTCGGTTAAAAAAATTTTTCAGATTTTTCAGTGGATCTTGATTGTTCATCGGAAAATGGGTAATTCCACATTTGAAAGACTCCAGAAGTCGGCTAATATTTGTGTTTTTTGCAAATATTACTATTTTGCTTTACGCAAACATTGGCCAACTTCTCGTGGTTGCTCCAATGTGAAATTGATACATTTTGTGCAAACAATCCAGATCCATCAATAATTCTGAAAATTTATGAAATAAAAGTTCATTTGATGAGATGACATATATAAAATTATAATACGACTGTTATGCTATTTCTATAATAACTACAGTAGTTTTTATCCGATTTGATCAAACGAAGTGTGAATCGCTTCATAAAATAATGCACTTTCACAATGTTATCACTTATTTCATACTTTTTAAGTTAAGTTTTCTACTATGAAAAAATATGAAAAAAATTCGCATTTTAAAAGTTTAAATCATCAAATCATATTACATATTAAGTCGAATAATAGATATATGTACACCATTTTAAAGCTCAATCTCTCCCCTTTTCAACAAGAAATGTTTGAGTAATTCAGAAATTTGTAGGTTAAGTCAGAAAACATACTTTTTATCAAATACAACAAGTTTGGAGGGTTCGAGAAATATGTATGGAAGAGGTATTTTTGAGTTCTACGCAACTAACTGAACAAAATGGACTATGTAGTTACCCGGGTGTATTTTCCCTGCCGCACCGTGTAATTGTTGTTTTTTATTTTATTTACTCATTTTTATTTTATAATAAGACAAAAAATTTAAGTAATATATAGGTAATGCGTTTTACAAAAAGAAAAAAAATAAGGAAAATGACTTTGTAGGTACCGTCCAAGAGTAAAGTAAGTAGATTTAAATTTCATAACTTCAATGTGTTAAAATGCTTTACCCAAAATTTAATAGGTTATTCCTTAAGTTTAAGCACTCTATTTAACTTATTTGATATTGAAACACGTTTTTTGTGTTTTCTGTTGATATTTGTTTTCTTTCACTCACAAGTAAGTTTAACACTAAATGTTCATTTATAATACATATCCTTTGACTTGCCTGAAAAAGTCGTAATTCATATTCATATCGCTAACATAGAATTGCAAACTCGTGTTATATTTTTTAACTTGTTTAAAAATCAAATCAAAAATTTTACATTTCTTGTAACAAGTTTAAAATAAATATTTAATATGGCAAATTTCTTATCGACGTGTGAGAATGTAAACTAGGATATTCAATAATTAAATTATGTTTGTTAAACAATAATACGAAAAATTTCAATAGATTTCTTGAACCTTTCTTTTTCAGTTCAGCTAAAGATGGAAATAATAATTCGGCAATGATATTAATGGTTCGAATTACACTGCAATATTGTATCGCTTTTTAGTCTTATCGCCAAATTAAAATAATTCGTATTGTATTAACAATAATATTGTATTAAATGCTCGTGTGGCAATTGAACTTGAAATAAATTTAAAAAAAAGCGAATTTTACTTTTATTTTTCAAAAATTGCGATCGATCTAAGATGTTTATTGCAGAACACTTATAGCGTATGAGAAAATAAATTTATTTTTGCTGCCGAAAACGAAAATCTAAAAGAAAATACTATATGGTCTATTTTTAAGCGCTATCTTTAACAATAAATCATTAAAGTATGTACGAGATATCATTAAATTTTTGTATTCTTTTGAAAGATCAATTGATGCCATTATGTATAGACTATAACATCGTTCAATTGTCCTCCACGGTTAGTTTGGGTGGAAGTGCCAGATAACTGAAGAATCAAATCGTCAAATATTTGAAGAAAAATAGCCAAAGTCGTTAAAGACATTCATTGAAATCGCAAAAAATTCGTTAAAAAAAAATAAATAAATAAATTGAAAGGTTTTAAAAACAAGAACATATAAAATCAACCTTAAACTGCAATAAAAATATTGCATCATCTATAACCATGTATGATATAAATATTAGGAAGTCAGAAGATCTTGGCTTTTCGGATATGAAAATTCAGTGTGATGCTCGCTAGAGCTGATACATTTTTCAGAGCCTTGGTTTCTTAAGACGTTGCAATAAATAGTTCACTTCATCTGATCTACTTACAAATTACACTTACCCTTAAAGTATATTTTGAAGCTTCCCGACCGAGTACAGATGAGGCCGTATTAGGTCGTTATTCACGATAGTATTCCATTGGAGCATCGTTGCGATGTGTCACTGTTCTATCGCTACTATAATTGAAATTGCTCGAGCGAAATAAAAAAATCATGGATTCCTACGTAACACTCATCTTTCTCGGCCAGCACATCGGTATGTGGTCTATTGCCCCGTATATCGTACACTGCGTTACAGACAAAATTCATTTGTTAGACGGACTATTCGTATGTCGAGCTGACGTCCTGCAGAGATTTTTCCTGTTACTTATGGTACAAAAATATTCAAACCTAGTCTCCATAAACACTGCTCCCTCTTTCCCCATTCCTAGTTCCATAAACAGTGCGATCTCCTGAGTGTTGATCCCATGAAAAAAAAAAAAAATAATGGCACTTGCTTTTGTTCTTCCGATGGTAACATTAGAACCTATAATCGAATTTTTAAAATTGTCTGCAACAGCGTATGATAATTTATTTACGAGCTGAAATTGTTTAGTTTTTAAGAGATTAAAATCTAATAAAATGCAGAAAAATCATCACAGGTATTCGAAAATAACTTCAAAATTTTATACTTTACACCGTGCTAAAAAATATGACATTTTTGGAGCTGAAAATCGTCAAAATGACGATATATCATCAAAACTGGCAGCTATGAGTCCAGAATGTCCAAAAAAAAAATATCCTGGTGTAATTGATTATGTTGCCTTTGCAGACCAACCGCACAACAAATTGTCTAACAGAGTCAAATCAAGCGATCTCGACGACAAGCGTACATCACCTCCAAATGAGAAGGTCATTTGCCTGTTGCAGCCACACTTGTCGTTGGTATCCAGGTCTTCTAATTCAGTTTTTGCCTGTAGTTTGCAATCATTGACATATGGTGCGGACTTGGTCAACATTCATACTAAACAATAATTTTTCAGAATCTTTTGGACACTCTTGGATGTCATGTCGTCAAAAATTCGATAATTTTGTTTTTCTATTCATTCAGATATAGGCATCAACAGAACAACATAGCCTTAATCAAATGCCAAACTTAACTTTGAAAATCACAGTTGGAAGACCTTATACTGGTAAAACAAAGACAAAAACTTTTTTACAAACATTTTAAATAAAATAATTAAATGATTCATTTATTTATTGTATACATATGTATATATTTTTGCAAGCATGTACATACATACATACATATGTATATAAACCAATTCAAACTTATGTATATGCATAGAAAGAAACGTAAACAAACACAATATTGTACCAAGAAAAATATCAAAAAGTTTATAAAATTAATTTTAAGGCATTGCAATTATTATTGCATGTTCTGGTAGTCTAGTGGGTAGGGTGCTAGACTGCAAGCGAGAGGGTTGTGGGTTCGGTTCCCACCAAATAATCTGGTCTGTTACATTACACCTAGCAGAATGTCTAATTTAGTCAGTTGGTAATAATTGTATATTATTTATATATGTATTCTAATTAATGAATAAAATAAATTGCAACTATTAAAAAAGAGTCCATTGCAAAATACATAGACTACAATATTGACGCCTCCGCTCTATAACATTCTAAGTCAAAAAAGTATATTTTGAGTTATGAGCTCTCAAACATTATACGCCACGTACGACTGTATGTATATTCGAAGTAGACTTTCGTCTATAACTTCGGAACGGATCGGCGCATCTTAAGCAAATTTTGACAATATTTAAGTTAGAGAATGTAGAATTTAAAAATTCAAGAACATTTAAAATGTTCTAAGCGCACTTAAAACGTTATAGAATGGAGACGTCGATATCATACCTGAAGGCAATGTATAAATCGTTTCCAAGTGTTTTATAGTTTCTAAAAAAAAAAAAAAAAAACTTTTTTTTAGATTTAAAATTTTTCTTTCATTTTAAAATTCATTACAAATACGTCACATATGTAAATTAAAAATTACATCCTAGATTTATTTCTGACTATAAAACTTTAATGTGCAGTAACACTTACTATTTCCAAACAATAGTTCAAGGATGTCACTTCGGGAATATGCCTACAGAATAAAAATATTTTGATACATAAAATAATAGAGTCGAGGCAGATTTTGTATGTATTATTTCGATTGACAAGGAACACATAAACCGGTTAGAATAACTTGGAGCAATAACCGCAAAGGGAATGGTGATCCAATTAGAACGATGGTAACGGACATAATAGTGGTACTGACAGCCTGTGATGAAAATGTACTACTGGTAACAATTCAACAATATCCCAGATGCGGCTTTGGACTAGTGTTAAATTAACAAAACGACAGACTACGCATATAGAAAGCAATCCATATCAAGCTTAGTTAAGATTGATTGAGATATTATATTCAGTTATTACCATCTGTTACTGTCTACGGCGAATAGTTCTTACAGTCAAACTCGTTTATAACGAACTCAGTTAAAACGAACTCTTGGTTATTACGTACATATTTTCAAGTCCCAATGTTTTAATAACAATTTTTATACTAAAAACTTGGTTTATTACGAATTCGTTTATAACGAATTATCGGTCAAAAGGAACTACATTAAATGGTCCCAGTAATTAAATTTCATACATTTTACCTTTTTTATAACGAATCCTGAAAAATAACTTTGAAGTGTGGCAATAGCTTTTACTTTTATTTAATATAAAATAAAAATATAGATAATGATGATGAATGTACCCTCAAGTGACTACTCGGATCAATTCGAACAATACGTAATCGAAGAAGAATCCGATAATGAATTGGATGAACTGGATCAGGATTTCTCCGAGTATTTGTGGATGGAAAACGAGGAAGAATTCGATAAAATTGAATTACAACGCCTTGAAGATGGGGAATTTATGAAGGAATACATTGGTGCCATGCTTGAGGACGAATTAGAAGAACAAATAAATGAATTGGACAAAGCTAAAAATGAAGAATTGAGAGCAGCTCTTACCACTTTGGCAGTAAGTGAATGTAATGTAAGCGATTCATTGCTTAATTCCTTGTCAGCTGAGTTTGTTCCACAAAGTCGCTTAGCTATCGACTTGGGTACTTCATAAAAATCACAGCCCAAAACAAAACAGCATTAAGAATACATTTATCATAGACGATGTACAATTATCTTGAATAATCTCTTATTAGGGTAGTGAAAACGATCTCCTAGTTTTCTATACCGAAAAAACATCACACTACACCCAAATAATTACAAAAAAAAAAAAAACAAAAAAAAAAAACAAAAAATAAAAATTAAAAAATAAGAAAAAAAGGACAAAAAACATTTAAAAAATATTGTAAGAAATTAAATACTTAAAATATTACAAATTAAATGAAATTAATGAAACTGAAATGACAACAAGTTAAGGGTTAGAAAACAAACAAAAAATAAAAGAGCTCATCGAAAACATTAGATATTAAAATAAATATATTAGATACCGTTAGAATAAAATATTGAAAAAGAAAAATATCAGACAAAAAAACTTTCTAATTTATATAAAAAAAAATATTACAATTATTTTTACGCTTTCAAATTAACAATATCTCTGAAGAAGAAATTAAATAATATTTAATAATTCTCTGTCTATTTAACATTTTCCTTTTGAGTTGAATAATAAATAATACGCTGGTGTGTGTATTGCTTGTAAGCTTTTAAAATCATTTTGTATTTTATTTTTGAATATTTTTAATACATTTCTGTTTAATTCATATATGTACGTATGTATGTGATGTTTTTACATTAACTTAACGAAATTCTTTTGTACAAATGTTTTATTTCATTTTTTATTATTATAATTTTCATTTAACTTGTAATGTGGTATTCAATTTAAGTTTTTTATTCAAACCAGCCCGCTCCATGTCTCCTGTATATTGCTTTAAACCGAAAAAGTAGAAACCAAACTGAAATAATTATTTTTATTTGTATTTTATATTAATTGAAATGATTTCACTGCTGCCAAAACACACACCAAAAAAAAAAAATCTTTTCCTTGTTATTTAATCTTTAAGGCAGTTATTTAAGCAATTTTTTATTTTAATGAGAAAGTACCGAAAGCCAACATCAATACTCTCCCTCACTCTATCACTTTTAATCCGTGTTTGATTTTAATGTTTCTTTAATGCTTGTTTTGCAAAAATTTAATTAAATTAAATAACAAATAAATAAATGAAAATATTTGTGTAAAATTTTAAAAAATTAAATTATAACTCAGCATCTTTAATCATGTGATGGATAAAAAAATTAACACATATTTTTGGTTCTTAATAACAAAAAAATACTTTTTGTTTACAATAAATGAAAAAAATTCTTTGTATTTTATATTCTCTTCTATGACTTCACCCCGTTTATTGCGAACTTTGTCTATAACGAACTAGTTTTCTGGTCCCACGGAGTTCGTTATAACTTGGTTTGACTGTACATATAATCAAAATTTCTGTTTTATTTTCAATGAGTGAAAATTTATCGTTTTTATTATTTATATTTTTTTTTTTTTCGTAGGATAGAATTTTTTCTATGAGTAATATAATTAAATTTTCGCTAAAATTATCAAATAAGTTGAAGCTAAATGTTAATGTCTAGCGTTAATCTAAATTTTTCTAATTATAATAATCAAAGCCCTCAACATACTCTGGATTTATCTGATTTAGAAATTCTTCTCTTTAATATTATTTACACCAAAATAAATCTTAAAATTGTTTTCAAAGTTTAATAATTTTTGCATTTTTTTAAAGGGAATAATTACGAAACATGGACAAAGCAATATTCGTGCATTAGGTAGTGTGTTCACTTAAGAGACGAGAGTCCGAGGATCAAACCACATCTTAGGTATCTCGAATAAAACATGAAAAACAATATTTCTTTTAGCGACTTAGAAGTCGTCTGGCTGAAACTGTGAGAGTAAATAAGATTCCCATGAAAATTTTCTAATACCTGTAGTTTGAAGTCAACTTTAACAACATATGTGAGAAGATAGATTATAAACATGAGTAAAAAGTAGTAATGGCTAGTAAATAAATTTATTTTAGAAGTTCTTTTTATGCTTGTAAAAATTAGATTAAAAACAATTTTTTTAAGGTTTAATTTATATTTTTTTAATAAAAAATTCAGAAACTAATTCAAAATGGTAAAAAGAAAATTATTCGTACAACGAAGGACATTTAAATTAATTTCTTCAAATTTTATTTTTAATAATGCTTGATGACCTTTGTCTTTGCATCCTGTCCTCTGCAACTATGGTATATTTTTCATTTCTAAAGCACTCCACAAAAGATTTTTTGTATTCAAATCTTTGATCTAAGTTAATTACGTATTACTTCTTTAACATTGTGTAGAACTCATTTTTTCACAATCTTAGATGAGTGATTCGGATCATTATCGTGAACGAATCGAAAATGATATTGTATGCCCGAATTTAAAGCATACATTTTAAAATTTTCTTTTAACCTATTGAAAATAATGAAATTTATCTATTATAATTTCCACAATCATAAGACTTAAGGCACTTAAGACTTCTTGAACTGCAGCGCGGTGTTTTATCTCCGCTACGCTACGCGAAATAGTTATGTAAACATAACTAGCTGTATAGTAAACATAGTAAATATAGCTGAAGTCATTTGACTTTTGTGGCATATTTGGTATATTAAACGTACATAGTTTTATATCTTCACCCCTAAGGTGGAAAACATGTGTCACTTTCTGTTCATAAGCAGAAAACGTTTTCATAAATTCAAATAATTTTTTCTTTTTGGACAGCATTGTTAATGTTTTTTTTTTTTTTTTTTTGTATTCAATCTATCCATTCGATTTTCTTTCACCACGAAACATCCTATGTTTCTTTTCTGACACATATTGATCGTTTAATAACCAATTAAGTTACATCATTACTAGGATTTTAGTGATTTTTAATGTAAATTTTTATGTTCCATCAAACTGAATCACTATTTTTATAGAAGAAGATTTAAATTTTACGAAAACAATACAAGAAATTAAAAAATCGCTCTTGTATCTCCATCCAGATTTTGTAATAATTGAAATATGTATGCAACATTTTCTTAATCCGATCTTCATCATAATTGTAACGTAATATTGAACATGTAAATATTAATTATGTCCGCAGGTACTGCATTTACATACATTGAGGGTCAAAAGTGAGTAAACACCACTGAAATAATTCATTTTCTTAGGATAGCGAGAAAAGTAAATGAGAATAGTCGAATAAATTTACAGAAATAAAAACGTTTATTCATTACTTATAAAATTTTAAAACAAAAACAAAAAACTAAATTTATTTTTATGCTACAAGTATAATTGGTTACTACAATTCTTGAGTCTGGATTATTGACCTAGTTTCTCACACCAATTATTTTATACAGTTTAAAGTCGAATCGGAACGACAGATTTTTTTTTTTTTTTTTGAGAAACTTTTCATGGCAATTTTTTTTAATCTGAGAGTTTTTGCTAGACATCTGCTGAGAGGAAATCGTCGAAGAAATAGTTTTTTGTATTTTGTTTTGATGTCTGGCCTAGGGCCCGAACCCTGGCGTTACATTAAATAAGCCAACACACTACCTACTAGACTACGGCGTCCTCAAGTATATTTTTTATAATAGAAAATTTCAAATTATAGTGGGTGTTGACTCACTTATGGCGCTCAGTGTACATCTACATACGTATGCTTAGAATTGTCAACAGACATATTTTGTCTAAATAACCATACACAGAATGGTTATATAAACAACATTAAAAAGAAAAAATTTAGACTAAATTCACAATGAAAATGTTTTAAAAGTTATTAACAATAATGAGGCCGCCGTGGTCTGGTAGGTAGTGTGTTGGCTTATTAGACGGAAGACCCGAGTTCGAATCCCAGGTCAGACATCAAAACGAAAATTTGAAAATAATTTTTCGGTAACTTCCTCTCAGCAGATTTCTGGTAAAAACTCTGAGAGTAAAAAATTACCATGGAATGCTTCTCAAAAAATGTGTCGTTCGGAGTCGACTTTAAACTGTAGGTCTCGCCAATCATATATAAAATTAAAGCACACAACATAAGTGGTGTGAGAAGCTAGGACGGACGTAGTACAATGGATCAATTCGACCACCGAGTACTGTACTTGTCAGAATTGACAAGTACACGTCCTCTAACCTAACCTAACCTATTAACAATAATTATGGTATATTTATCGATTTCTCTCTCTCTCTCTCACTCTCTCACTCAATGCTAATGAAATAATGAAAAGTTCGTAGTTTAAACAAGGACGTTTTGTTTTGTTTTGTACATATTTAGCAGAAAAACTGGTTCAAGCAGGTGATAATTTTTTCTTCAACTTTCATAAAATGTACTTTTTTGTATAATTCGAATTGTAATCTAATTCGTCATGCTTGAAAGTAAGAAAGTTCAAAATTAGCCTTTTTAAAATAGGGAATAAAGAATTTCTCAATTTGTTAATATTTTGGCATTTGTTTTGTATTGTATTGTATTGATTAAGAAGTAGGATTAGCAAATTATGGAAATGTTTCACATGTTTTCACATTGACTTTCTTACTTGAAGTAATATTTTAAATTTTAATAAATTAAAATTTTTTTTTTTTAATTTCAACGTCATAATGATAATCGAGATAATTTGAAGAAATTTAATATTTTCTGTGCTATGAAATCTACCATAAATTGTCTAATCGACTTTCGCTATATCTACGGTGACCATGCGTCCGCTATTATAGCGGACAGTTTAATTAATTTAACCTCATGTCCGCTATATTTTTTTTTTGCGTCCGCTAACTGCCCATTATTTTACCCCACGCAATTGATTAAAAGTATTTATATACTAAAATGTCCACTTTTGTCCACTTTTTGGTCTAATATGTATACATATTAGCTATAATTACATATGAAATTGAGTTGGGAACTCTATATTTTGTCTTTGCGTAGACATCTTGGTCTTCAGTTGAAAAGTTGTTAATAAAGGTAATCAGAATTGATTTGGATATAAATAAATAATACCGAAATTTTTGATGAATTCACTTATGTAAAAACTTATGCAAATGCTGAACAAATAGAAATATGGAAACAATCAGCATTAAATCCCGATAAAAAATGAGCTGAAATTTTCAAAGTTTCCGAAACGATAAATATTTCTTATAAAAACATCCATTCTCAAAATAAAATAATGAAATATTTCTTCCTGTCAGCAGATTTCTAACAAAAACACTGAGAATAAACGAATTTGCCGTTAAAAGTTACCCAAAAATCTATCGGTAAAAATAGACTTTAAACTATAGGTCCCACTACTCTTGTATAAAATTACCAAACACAACATAAGTGGTGTCAGAAGTTAGGTCGTAATCATGTTAGAAGAGTTGTACTGACCAATTATGTTACGTTTGTACATACTAGGGGTGTGCACAAGACATATAAAATTGCACCCAATTGCATTTTGCTCAAGACCGAATATTGATTGTAGCTGCAATCATAAATAAGTGTGAAGTGAAGATAGAGCACAAAAAAACAACTGCACTCGTAAACCATTGTACAACAGTATAAAAGAGACTTGTGTGAAGAGTGCAACAAAAATATTGTACTATTCATGGAGTCACAACATGCATTTCTTTTTTTGCTCCAGGCAACCGAACATCTTCGTCGACGTCAGCATTCCCAGTAACTTTTTAAACTTTTTATTTCTGGGGAAAAACCTTTTTTTACATTACTACTTTTTTTACACTACTGATATTCATATGGCAATACTGAAAATGTAGCTTCAATAAAAAAATATGCTTTTACAACATAAAGCATAGTTCCGTTACTTCACAGGCAAACGAGTGCTGTTGTATACATTATATAAATGAGAAATACACATTTCATTGCACTCGTAAAATCAAGAGTAACAGAAAAGAGTACACTACAGTATTGCATTCGATGAAGAGTTAACTAGCAGAATGTCTTGTGCACACCTCTAGTACATATATATCTCACAAAGTTTAACTCTAAAATTTATAAGACAATTTAAAAAAGTGTTCAATTTAAGCTTCATTTAAGATTTGTTTCCATTTTATTATATAACAATTGCCGTAATATCTAATCTAAATGCTTCGAAACTTAATTTTATTTCATTGTCTTCATAAAAATTATGGAATGCAAATTTTTTATATATGTACCTTGAAATCACAGTATATAGTGTAATACTAACGCAAGTTGTGTCTTTTCAAGAAGTTCATCTAACCACTAATCACCGTAGCCTGTAGAGTTTAAACTAGATTTACCATAACCAATTTTGATGAACTTATGCTACATCAGAGGTTTAGTTAGGTTCTGCTTGTACTCAATTGAACCTAGCGCTCGTTAACAAAATAAGAAATTACATTTTAAAAGAATCAAACAATTTATCTATTTAGGGCCATTATTACAACTTGCCGTTAACTAAAGTGCGGATTTTAACGAGCAGATAAATTGTTTTTCATTATTATGAGTACCCAATAAGATAGAAGTGGTCGTTAAGCTAAAGGGAAGATCAACATACCTTTAACATTTAAAGATCCCTTTATGCTTGAACTTGCCATATCATGTACTATTTTCGATATGGCAACTACAATTTTTTTAATTTTTATAATACATTGGTGTGCCTCTATCAAGTCAACCGACAAAATCTCTTCCTCTGCTGAATTATAATTCGATCTTTTTCGATCATTTTTTCTTATACAAAAGGCATAAAAATCACAACGTATAACAAAAATAAACTAAATTCACGATACACAAACTTTGTTAACAAAATAACAATAATAAAAACAACTGTCACTGCGTTTTTAAAGAACTTTTTTAAAGTGGCAAAAGTTATCGATATCGCACCGGCATTGCCATATTTTTGAAAAAATTAATGTTGTAATAACGAAAATAAGTGATAGGTAACTTTGCCGTTCACTTTAGCTAGAGGTACCTTTAACTAACCTCAACTTTAACAGGAAAATTAAACAATTGTGTATCCAACTGATGCATTTGAAAATATAACACAATATGGACATATTTATGTGTACCCAGTGTCTATTTGTTTTCCTATTCCTTATAAGCGATATATTTGTAAAATCTAACACTGATGCTATATGTAACGAACAATACAAATTTTAAATAATTCCGGCTATAAACTCAACTTTACACTAATTCCTTTTTATCTTCTGAAAAAAAAAATCGATTTGAAAGAAATATAAAGTAGAAAATGCTTTTCTATATTAAGAAAACTATACGTCAAACGTCACCTTAGAATCTGATATGATAAAAATAAATATTTCAACTGACAGAATCATCTCTCATTAATGATTTTTCTGCTTTTATTGCAGCGACAGCTAGTATTTCTTGAATATTCTTTCGGTCATAATCCGATTTATAGAGGTTAGGAAACAAACAAAATTCATTCAATTCGCTGAAATGACGAGGATGATGATGATGATGACGATGTCACATAAACAAACAATAATTTTTCCATCAATAATTTCTTGAATTGAATATTAACATCATGTGTGAAATACTCGTCAGCATGTTTTCCTGTTTATTATTGTGTGAATGAAAAGCGTATAGAAAAAGAACTTAAAAAAAATATCAAAAGGGTACCGTGTGCGCTCAATGATATTCTCAATCAACCATCACTAATAATCGTCTGTCTATACAAGCAATCGTCATATATGGAACGTTGCACTTCTAGTAATAGTAGTACATACATACGTACGTACGAATATATTTGTACATACTATATCCCATATGTACGAATACGTACATATTTTCATGACAAACGGAATATTTTTCATTAAACACTAAATCAGTTTCAGTTTCAATCATCCGTATTATTTATTTATTGTGGCTATTCCAGTCACATGTTCCGGCTACATATCGTCACAATGCTTATTACGTATACATTTTCTTTTCTACTCTCTTACCTCTTGTCTCCTCCTCCGACGGCTATTCCAACTCCTGCTTGTTCTGTGCTCAATGTTCATTGCAAATAGAATCGGTGCAATTTAATATTTCTATTCATAGTTTGTTGCTGGACGACCAGCGTAATTATTATATGGAAGAGTTATAACCGGTAATTGTACAACTATTCGGCTTAAAATTTATAGCTGATGTATGAATCGAATTTTACAGCAGAGCGCTATGTATTTGGAGAATGGGATTTACTTCAAAGGCATACAGTACGGTATTAAACTTTTAAATTCTTTGATCAACAACAGAAAGTTCTTTAATTTCTGATTTATTCAACAATGCATTCGTTAATGTTCAGAACGTAGATTTAAGAGATTCCATTAGAAGGAGAATATAAAATCTATTTTTAATTTTCATTTGCTGATAAATGATTATTTTATTACATACATAATTGGTCATTACAACCCTTCAGTCAGTATTATTAACCTAGTTTCTCACACTACTTATGTTGTGTGTGTTAATTTTATACATAAGTGGCGGGACCTACAGTTTAAAGCCGAATCCGAACGACAGATTTTTGAGAAACTTTTCATGGCAATTTTATTTACTCTCAAGTGTTTTTGCCAGAAATCTGCTGAAAAGAAAAGAAACCGCCAACAGAATACTTTTTGTATTTTTATTTTGATGTCTGGCCGGGGACTCGAACCCTGGCTTTAAGTCTAATAAGCCAGCATTATTATGATTATTTTATTAGAATTAATAACACTATGCGACAAAATAAAAAAAGAAAATTTAATACACCCAAAATCCCGGGATTTTCGGGATCCACATAATCCCAAATCGCGGGATTTTTCGAAACTTGTCCCGGGATTTTCGGGATTGTGAATTTATATGTATTTTGACCCTATAAAACGAATTAATAAGGTAACTGATTTAGATACGCAACTGTCCAAAGAAATAGATTTATTTACGTCAGGAGGTGGTAGAGGTGAATATTTATAGGTGCATACAGCTATCTTGGAACTATTTTACCAACAAATGTTAATTGCGAGAAGTGTTTTTCAACGGCAGGTTATGTTGACAATAAAATTCGTTCAAGCCTATCAGATGACAATTTAGCAATTTGCTTTATTCTTTTTGTTGGAATCCAAATAATTTTCTTAAAACTAATGCTTTTGCAAATGTACGAATAATTTTTATTTTTTGTTAATTAATGCTTTTTTGTTATTTTCTGTCTTGGTTTTTCTATATTTCATTTTTAATGACATACAATTCTGATAGAATTGGAATATAAATGATTTTGTTAACAAAATATTTTTATTATTAAGAGATTTTTCCCGTAATTTTTCGGAATTTTTGGATCCTGAATTATCCCGAAATATCCTGGGATTTTTAAAAATCGATCCTGTTTGGCATTCCTAGTTGTGAACACCGTTGACTATGTAGTTACTCGGGTGTATTTTCTCTGTCGTACCGTGTACTAAAAGATTATTTTAAAAATCGAAAATCGACAAGATTGGATTTAAGAAAAGTTTTCGTTTTATTGGAAGAGCAGGCAGATTTGGAGTCAATTGCAAGAGCAAATAATGTAAGTTGTGCTATAGGGTGCTTGTACGCCAAATACTATGACTTTAAATGGATTCATTTGACAACAGCATAACGAATAATCAAGAGTAAACAGTAACGATCACTTTCGTCCACGATTAAATAAAAAAAGCATGTTTATTTGCTTAGCTTTCAATAAATGTTTACGTTTACAAACGAATGAATCTGCGTATAAAAATATAAAAACAAATATTCGTTTGCATTTCTGGACAAATTTACATCGAATAAAAATAAAACGAATTAGACAAGTACATTAGATGTACTGGAGCAGAGTGTCAAAACGAATTTTATTGTACAAACATTCGATAATCGTATGTGAATAATAGACAGAAAACAATTTTCAATTTTAAATAAAACATTTATTGGTTCCTTTTACGCATGATAATAAATTAAATGTGTTTGTATGTTGACAACAATTTCGGATAAAGGAGTAGACTAGGTTTGTTTGAAAATAATTGCGGAATATTTAAAAGACGCCAAGTAAATGTTAAAACATCATTAAAAAATCAACATTATTCGTATTTATGCTGCAAAAATAATATTAAGGCATACAATACATAGTAGTGTTACAACTGCGACAATCTTTACCAGGATCACTACACTCGGGCGACTCTCATGACTGCTACTGTTTTACAAGAAATTGTTTTCGTCCGACTTGTCTATTAGTCTTTTAGTAATTTTCAAAATTGGAAATAATCAGTGTTGTCAACTCAGTGCTTTTAGCACTGTTTTTAGTGCTTTTTAAAACTTTCGACGCGGAAAATTTTTGAGTCAGTGCTTAGTGCTTTTTTTAGTGCTTTTCTTTTCATGTCAGTGACACCAAATCAAAAATTTAAAAAAAAAATTTGGAAATTAAAAACAACTTTGGGCGAAGGTGTATTTTCTAAGGTAAAATCAATTACATTTTATTCGTCTAAGAAAATTATGTTTAATGTGCGTTAACTTTCATACATGAATACTTTCATTTACATGTAAAACTACAGTCTTAACATATCGAATTAGTATATACATACATTTAACTATAGACTAAAAATTAGTCTATAAACTATTCTAAAAGTCTATATATTTAACTATAGGCTTTTGTAGTAAATTGTAAATTTGTAAATTTTTAACTGATTATATAAATTGGTGATGAAGTCGCCGTAGTCTAATAGGTAGTGTGTTGGCTTATTAGACGTAAAGCCAGGGTTCGAGCCCCAGGTCAGATATCAAAACAAAATACAAAAAGTATTTCTTCGGCGATTTCCTCTTAGCAGATTTCGGGCAAAACCTCTGAGAGTAAAGAAAATAAAAATTGTCAAGAAAAGTGTCTCAAAAATCTGTCGTTCGGAGTCGACTTTAAGCTGTAGGTGGTCCCGTCACTCATGTATAAAATTAATGCACACAACATAAGTGGTGTGAGAAACTAGGTTAACAACAATCCTGAATAAAGGGTTGTAATGACCAATTATGTACGTATGTATATGTGTAATGTATGTATGTAATTGGCGATAAAATTAAAAAAAAGTTTTAGTGCTTTTTTGTCAAAATTACGCGTTTTTTTGACGAGTTTGGTGCTTTTTGAAAATTTATAGTTGACAACGCTGGATATAATTAAAAAAGAATTTAACATTGAAAAATTTTCTTAACTTTTTCAAACGTTTTTTTTACTTTTCTCTAACAATTCACGAATAGTCATATCTTGTACAAGAGGTGTGCACAATTGCACCCAATTGCATTTTTCTCAAGGCCGAATATTGATTTTAGAAGCAAATATAAATAAGTGTGAAGCAAAGATAGAGTACAAAAAAACAATTGCAGTCGTAAACCATTGTACAACAGTATAAAAGAGGGTTGTGTGAAGAGTGCATCAAAAATATTGTACTCTTCATAGATTCTCAACATGCATTTATTTTTCGGCTCTCGCAACCGAACATCTTCGTCGACGCCAGCATTGCCAGTAATTTTTTTAAACTTTTTATTTATGGAAAAAACCTTTTTTAACATTGCCACTTTTTTTACAGTACTGATATTCATATGGCAATACTGAAAATGTAACCTCAGTAGTAAAATATGTTCTTACAACACAAAGGATAAATCCGTTACTTCGCAGGCAAACGAGTGCTGTTGCATACATTGAATAAATGAGAAATACATATTTCAGTGCACTCGTAAAGTCAAGAGCAACAGGTCAGATATCAAAACAAAATACAAAAAGTATTTCTTCGGCGATTTCCTCTTAGCAGATTTCGGGCAAAACCTCTGAGAGTAAAGAAAATAAAAATTGTCAAGAAAAGTGTCTCAAAAATCTGTCGTTCGGAGTCGACTTTAAGCTGTAGGTGGTCCCGTCACTCATGTATAAAATTAATGCACACAACATAAGTGGTGTGAGAAACTAGGTTAACAACAATCCTGAATAAAGGGTTGTAATGACCAATTATGTACGTATGTATATGTGTAATGTATGTATGTAATTGGCGATAAAATTAAAAAAAAGTTTTAGTGCTTTTTTGTCAAAATTACGCGTTTTTTTGACGAGTTTGGTGCTTTTTGAAAATTTATAGTTGACAACGCTGGATATAATTAAAAAAGAATTTAACATTGAAAAATTTTCTTAACTTTTTCAAACGTTTTTTTTACTTTTCTCTAACAATTCACGAATAGTCATATCTTGTACAAGAGGTGTGCACAATTGCACCCAATTGCATTTTTCTCAAGGCCGAATATTGATTTTAGAAGCAAATATAAATAAGTGTGAAGCAAAGATAGAGTACAAAAAAACAATTGCAGTCGTAAACCATTGTACAACAGTATAAAAGAGGGTTGTGTGAAGAGTGCATCAAAAATATTGTACTCTTCATAGATTCTCAACATGCATTTATTTTTCGGCTCTCGCAACCGAACATCTTCGTCGACGCCAGCATTGCCAGTAATTTTTTTAAACTTTTTATTTATGGAAAAAACCTTTTTTAACATTGCCACTTTTTTTACAGTACTGATATTCATATGGCAATACTGAAAATGTAACCTCAGTAGTAAAATATGTTCTTACAACACAAAGGATAAATCCGTTACTTCGCAGGCAAACGAGTGCTGTTGCATACATTGAATAAATGAGAAATACATATTTCAGTGCACTCGTAAAGTCAAGAGCAACAGCTCTTGCATTCGGTGAAGGGTAACCTAGTCGAATGTCACACCTCTATCTTGTATCGATCGCACATGCTGACAAGATTTTCAATCCAGTTAGAATTTCTGCTTCTAAGACATTGTCAAGTGAAAATAAATACTTTAACGCTTTCGCACATATTTTACCAAAACAGTGAAGTAGTAGGCTAGTGCAAATATTTATTACGCCCCTTTGCAATCGTGCTAGAAAATTTTCATGTATTACTATGAGTATTTTACGGCAAGAATGTGCTCCTTTTGCTTGATCCTCACCACTTCCTGAAAAAATGTTCGCAGCCATATTTCCGTCCTTTCCATTTCGTTGTCTGTACATCTACTAAAGGATCCGCAAATAACTTTTTTTTTGAAAGTACAATCCTTCCGGTTAATAATGGAAAATAAAAAAAGAAACTTGTGAAAATATTCAGTGGTTCTTTTTTTTTAAATCATTTTCAAAAAAAATTATTTGGCGAACCATTAATTTTCACTTCTTAATCACATTATTTCTCCAGACCCTTTCTCTGCAAACTCTCATGTCTTACCTTTCTTATTTCACACTTTGTATTCTGGAAATCTTGACTTATATTTCTGCCTCTGGTCATTACCTTTGCCTTATCTGTAATCCCGAGTCTATAAAATCGTGTTCTAAGCACGGAAAGAATACTGATCCATCAACTGCGGATTTCTCTCTGAACCTGAGATTATCTGGACAGCTACAGTTGAACACATTTCGTTGTTACCATTCAAATGAATGATACGTTGTTTGAACTCATACACATTCTTTATTATTTCCTTATGCGTTTATTCTTTGTAGTGCTTTTTAGATTGTAAAATAAGATTTCGCAAAAATAATTCAAAATCGTTTCTTCTTCCAATATTTCTACGTTGAAAATTATATTACAAAATATTGTCACCTTTTCAGTAGCTACCCAACCAGTTTGGTTTTCCCATTGCATCTCTAAAGTGACGCACTTTCTAGATCCATATCATACATTCATACAGTGATGCAAAGTGTACGGATTTTTCCTTTTTGTAGGGATTTTTTGAAAAATTTCCCATGTAGGGAAAAAGGGAAATATCATTTTGTTTTTTTACGAAATGTATGGAATTTTTTCAATTTAAAATTTTTAGCATCTAAAAACTATTTTTTGTTCCAATATAATTTAAAAAATGTGTATATTTTTTGAGTGTATCATTGTAATTTTGTAAATCGGATAATACTTCTGTAATATAAAGTAAATAAACATTGTCTAAATTATATGTTGAAGCATTTCAACGCAAAATTTGCATCTTTACTAATGGTTTTTTCTTTTCTACAAAAAAAGTGCGTTTTATTAAGGCAAAATGCAATTGTTCGTTTGTTTCTTAAAAATGTTTCGCCATCTAAAAGGGTCGTATGTTTTATCCTAAATAATTCGCACTTGCCAATGGTGGAGGGCATTGCATTTTATGCCCTGTATAAATCGAGAGTCCTGATAATGCCCTGTGAAGAAGATGACTGTTGTTTGTCGACATTCTACTAACTTACCCTTCACCGAATGCAATACTGTAGTCAGTGTTGCCAACGATTGTATATCAAAACGCGCACAAAAAATTCAAAAACGGGTAAAAACGCGTATTTTTTGAGCTTAAAAAGGGTAAAAATGCACTACCGTTTTTATTAAGAAAAATCGTTTATAAAACTTTTATTTTTTAATATTCTTTATTTGATAAGTAAATATCATGTTTAAACTAATAAAATATAGGTTACAAAACAAAAAAGAAAACAATTCATGTTAATATTTCAGTATAGTTTATAAAATTAACATTTATAATTTAAAAATTTTAAGTATGTGGGTATACGGTCCTTGTACAAAATTCCTTATTAAAAAGGTTCCTTAAATCTTCGGCAAATATTTCCCTGATATCATCTGCATTTTCATCTGCCCCAACCACGTTTGGCCACAATAGTTTTGTTTGAATAAATATATTTGCAGAGTTCGGAAGGTATTGCATAATTATTACAGCGAAAATTGAGTCTGCGTAGACCATATTTTATGTATAAAATCGAATTAAGAGAGGTTAATGATAGTTTCGAATTTTATTTTTTGACAAATTCATGGAGCTATATCTCTCAACCTCTGCGTTAGAGTAAGGAAATTTCGAAGAATAAACTGTGTTATACTAAAAATGTTTTTTCTCCTAACGAGTTTTTAAATTAACTCATCTCTATCCAAAAAAGATCGGTTCTAGTTTTGTTTTCCCAATTAAATTAAATTTTCTAAACAAGTTTCTATTGTTGATAATGTATTTACATCATTTATAAAGTTGCTTATAAATTCTAGTAACTGATCATTATTTATATTATTTAATATATTTTCGACACTGAATAAGGAAACTTTTTGTAAAATTTTTAAATTGCTAGGAAGTCTAGCTCTAATTTCATAAATAATGTGAATAAGTGAAAAGAACACATTTTTGTTTAATAATATTTTTTTCGGTTTCTGTTTTTGGTATTCATTGCAGTCCTTTTCGAAACTATAACCATACATACATAATTCATCATTACAACCCTTCTGTCAGGATTATTAACCTTATTTCTCACACCACTTATGTTGTGTGTGTTAATTTTATATATAAGTGGCGGGATCTACAATTTAAAGTCGACTCCGAACGACAGATTTTTTGCGCAAATTTTCATGGCAATTTTTTTTCCTCTCAAAGTTTTTGCCACAAATCTGCTGAGAGGAAATTTTCGAAGAAATACTTTTTGTATTTTATTTTGATGTCTGGCTTACACACTACCTACTGTAGCAAAATTCATTATAATTACTATCTATATCACTTTCTATATACTTAAAATTTTCACAATTTATTATAAATTTGTTAGCCAGATTTTTTAGCAATCTATACAAATCATTATACAAATTGAACCTCTCCCAAAATGGATCTTAAACGTGAGATATACAAAATTGTTATTATTATTATTATATATCCTTAAGTGAAACATACCCACTGTCCTTAAGAATATTAAAATGTGTTTTAAGTTCCAGCCACATATTCAAAATACATTTAACCGCCTTTTCAATTGATATCGTGTTGTAAATTTTACCCTTAAAAAATGTTGGCATTTTTCTTTGTAGTTTGAATAAGGCTATTAAAAATCAACGAAAAGCACTGAAAGCACTGCAATGAAATTTGAAAAGCACCATAATAGTGCCTCTCCGTAAAAAGGCACTAGAAGAAAAGATTTACGCGTACGATGTTTCATAAAGCGCCATAAATAGCGCGAAAAGCACTAAGTTGGCAACACTGACTGTAGTGCTCTTTTCTGTTGATCTTGATTTTTCGAGTGCACTGAAATGTGTATTTCTCATTTATTCAACGTATACAACAACGCTCGTTTGCCTGTGAAGTAACGGAACTATGCTTTATACTGTAAGACAGGGATGGGAAATTGGTCTTAACAAATTGTACTAACGTTCATAAAAAAATGTACTTTTTTCAGATCGATTGTACTAAATTCACTTTTTTCTTTTTTAAACTTTTTTATTATAAATTAATAAAAATATTATTATAAATTAAAAAGTAAAAGAACAAAAATATCAATAAATTTTTCAAATTGTTAGCACAATTTTGACTTCAGTATAAAAATTAAGGTTTTTAGTCTTTGCAAAATTATACCATCGGTCTCATTTTTGTTCAATAAGAAGCTTTATTTACCAAAAATATTTATACTTAAAATTTAGTAAACCCCCTTTATTAAAGTAAATACTCGGTCCTTGATATTCTTATAAAGATTATTTAATATTTCTCCGTCTATTTTCACCCACTCTTCGATCATTTTTAATTTCAAATTTTCAGCACTGGTAAATTGTCTGTTATTTTGAATATAATCTTCGGACAAGAATTTGGAATTCGTTTGGGGAAATCTTTTCAAAATATCCATATCAGGTGAGCAACCCGGCCACGAATAAACCTCAATAGATTGGTTACGGAACCATTCCATCCTCTGTCTGCTGACATAAATTCTGGCATTGTCCTGTTGTAAAATATATTTTTTCATTATTTTCTCTCAAGAAAGAAATAACCCCCCAGAGCAATAGACTATCTCCTCAAAATTTGTATTTCTAAGGTCACGACAGTAGTATCGATAGTCAACTGGTCTATCTAAGTTCCACTTTTTTTTCATCAGAGAATATGAAGACAATTCATTGCTTGTTATTACTGAAATGCTGGTGGTGCTATAATTATGAAAAGCACTTTATAATAGGTAAACTTAACAACTTACTTTAATACTTAACTCTAAAGGAATAAAAATAAGTTTATGAGATCCAAATTTTAAATCATATACATTATTTCTAAAGCACTTTTTTTTGTCGGTTGCAAATATCTCCCATACCACCGTATCAAATTTAATGAACGATATCTCATTTTAAAGCTTATATCTAACACTAATGACGAAAAATAATTAAAAATTGAAAAATTAATATTTTCATTGATAAAAATTATATTTTATATAGAACTGCATGATAATACTGTTAGCATTATGATTATATGTTTTTGTTCAAGTGTGGTCATACAGGGTCGCTTAATAGTAATGCAATTCTACATAATATAGTATGTATTAAAATCCATTCTGCCAATACTGCTATTTACTATAATGCCGTTTATAACTAAGTCAGTTATATATAATATGCATATTAAGTTGTATGTAAATATCTAATATTTTTATATTTTTAATAAAATTTCTATTAATTATTTTCATTTTATGTTACAAAAATCACAACTAACGGTGCGAAATATTCGCACGGGTCATCTAGTCACTATTTATGATAAATTTTGTACCAGCAAACTATTTGTTATTTCAAAATTGTAGCAACACTAATTAAAAGACTTCAATAACTCCCTTGTTTGGATTAAATTAGAGACAGTCAAAGGAAACCGTACATTTGTCCCTTTGATTTTTATTAAATTTTGATATGAAAATATCCTTTCTACATTTGCAGATGACTGTGGAACGGATAATATTCCTTTTATAACTCCTGATATGTCAAGTTAGCAACGAGTTGCCATATGGAAATGAAACAAAAACAAAAAATTATACATTGATGAGACAGAATATTTGAATGATGTAATAAAGTAGAGAACATTTTTCAATAGTGCTAAATAAGACATTGAGGTGCTATGGTGTTTTTGACTACCAAATAGTGCTAAAAAAAGTACAATTGTATCAACTTTTCCATCCCTGCTGTAAGAGCATATTTTACTACTGAAGCTGCATTTTCAGTATTGCCACATGAATATCAGTAGTGTAAAAGAGTAGTAGTTTAAAAAAAGGTTTTTCCCAAGAAATAAAAAGTTTAAATTGCAATGCTAGCGAGCAAACAAAGAGCGAAACATTCTAACCTTTCTTATTCATTGTTGTGAATAGGTTACGATTTTACGTGCGTGGGTGATTTATAAGAAAAGAATAATAATTACAAAAATAGTCTGTTTTGTATGAATGTTTTTGGCATTTTTATTTTTATTACTTTTTTATAATTACACTACTATATTTTTAGACAATGAAAATAAAATTGCGTTAAAAAACAAAAATAGTATACATCCTTTGCTTGTACCTTAAACTCCAAAAAAATTTTCCCCATAAATAATAAGTTTAAAAAAGTTACTGGCAATGCTGGCGTTGACAAAGATGTTCGGTTGCCGAGAACAAAAAAAGAAATGCACGTTGGGACTCTATGAAGAGTACTATACTTTTGTTGCACTCTTCACACAAGTCTCTTTTATGCTGTTGTACAATGGTTTACGAGTACATTTGTTTTTTTTGTAAACTATCTTTGCTTCACACTTATTTATATTTACAGCTACAATCAATATTCGGTTTTGAAAAAAATGCAGTAGTGTGCATGTAGGTGGCTTGTGCACACCTACCTTACCAGTTTGGTTTTCTCATTGCACCTGTAAAGCCATTTTATAGCATAATTGTGCAGAGAGAATTCACACACATTGCTTATGCTCTTTTGTTTAGTTGTCGATCAGACTTCGACAAGCACACATATTAGCTTATGCTATAAGGTTTACACCCAAAAAATGTTTTAATGTTCAAAATCTTAAAACACATTTTATTTGTTTTAATAGTCGAGTAAATAATTCAGATGATATGAAAACAACAACTTTTGTATAGAACCCAGCAAATGTCCAAAAAACATTACCTAATTATTAAATCAAACATGTATTACTTTGTTTATGTTGATGAAATAAAAATCGGAATAATGTATATTATTAACATTTTTCTTTGACTCCAAGCTCTCAACTTATTTTCTCTCTCTTACTCACTAATACACAACCAAAAATATTTTGGTAACCCAAAGTGACAGAGTTTCTGGATCCATATCATACAGTGATGCCAAGTGTAGGGATTTTTTCCTTTTTGTAGGGTTGTTTTTTTTTTTGAGAAATTTCGCATCTGGGGAAAAAGGGAAATATTTCTTATTTTTTTCGAAATGTAGGGAATTTTTTCAATTTCAAATTTTTAGCATCTAAAAACTATTTTGCTTCCAATATAAATTAAAAAATGTGTATATTTTTGGAGTGTATCATTGTAATTTTGTAAATCGGATAAAGATTGTCTAAATTAGATGTTAATGCATTTCGGTCCAAAATTTGCAAATCAAAAAATTTTAATGACAATTTCATCTTTACTAAGTTTGTCACATGCCAATACTGACGTTGAAAAATTTTTTCTATTGTAACTGACGTACGTACGAAAAAAAATGAAAAAAATAAAGCCATGTGTTATTAAATTCTATTTGCATTATAAGCTCTCATTTACAAACTACTTTAATTATTTGTGTAAATTGTAAATACACGTCGAGTTAAAAAAAATTGAATTATACAGAATTGTAGATATATTTTTTTCATTAATTACAATATTTGTTATTTTTATGTTATCCTGTTGAATTTACCTAGCATAGCTGGAAATTATTAATTTATTCATTATGAATGCTGTTATTAGACTCAGATATTAATATAATCATGATACCGAAGACAGGTAAGGATCATACCAAGGTTGAGGCATATAGGCCGATAAGTCTCATGCCTAACCTATCCAAATTATTCGAGAAGGTAAGCTAGCACATTTGTTGAATTAATGCGGTTGTATCCCAAATCACTAATTTGGCTTTAGGAGAAAACATAGTACCATTCAGCAAACACATAGACTAGTTAATGTAATAAGAAATGTATTTGAAAAAAAAAAGTATTGTTCTGCACTCTTCATTGATGTCTCTCAAGCTTTTGATAAAGTGAAGCATGATGATCTTATATTCAAATTGAAGCAAATATTCTCTGAATATATATATGAAATATTGAAGAGCTATTTAAGTGATAGGAAATTTGTAATTAAACAAGGTATTTTTTTTCAGTTCCCCTCAAAAAATTTACTCCGGTATTCCCCAGGGTAGCATACTAGGTTCCGTTTTATACCTGATATTTACAGCTTATATGCTAATAAGTGAAAACAAACACTGCATTTTTAAGCGTACATACGAATCTACAGATTTCATCGCAGTTTTTACAGGAACAAGTGTTTCTGCTGGAGGAATGGTTAAAGAAATGGAGAATAAAAGTTAATGAACAAAATGCACCCACGTAACCTTTACATTGCGGAGAGAGACCTACCCTGCTATATGCGTCAATAATCAGACAATACCTCAAAGCACTCATGTAAAGTACCTGAGTATACAGCTTGATCGTCGTTTTACCTGAAAATTGCATATTGAGTCAAAACTGGCCCAAATAACTATGAAAACAACTCAAATAAATTGGTTAATTGGTCGAAATTCATCACTTAAGTTAGATTGTGAAATCCTAATATACAAATCAATATTAAAACCCATTTGGTGTTATGGAGTATAGGTATGGGGTAGTGCCTCAGCTTCAAACGTAGTATACTCCTTGGTATATCAAAAACATAAATATTCACAAAGATCCAGACGTCCCGCTGATTAAAATGGAAATTGTAAGACACGTTGAAAAATACTTAGATAATCTAGATGGCCACACAAATTCATTAGATATAAGTTACTTTACTTTTTTATTTTATTTGACAATCCCCTGGCATCACTATATTCATACATCATTACAACCCTTCAGTTAGGAGTATGGAAAAAAGTTAAAAGTTTTTGCCGTTGTTTCCCGTTTATAGTTCTTTACGTTTATATTTAAATACATACATACATCAGTTCTATCAAAATTCCATGGGCACATAAAATTATGCCAAAGACAAATATTTTACACATGCATACTTACATACACACACATGTGCATAAATATTTTGTAAATAATAAACAACTGTACATTTTATAACTGAAAAAAAGAAACTTAGAAGAAGAAGAAGAAGACATGACATCTCTAACTTTATTTGATTCAGTCTGTATATTCTGAGAAATATGATTATAAACGATTATAATTTGAGACTGTCAGTTATGTGGGGGTGTTTAGAAAATGAATGTCGTGAGAACATACATTTCGCAATAGTTCACATTAATATTGTCTGAGGTTAGGTTTAACAAACAACATTAAAGATGACCCATTAAGAATGTACGTGAGCATATTCGAATGAAACGATATGAAACCGTTCATATTAAACAATCCGATAATATTATCACTTTTCGAACAAACAAAAGATAGAGAGAGAACTCCTCACTTTCAAAGCCAAGTTCAAATTGGAAAAGACAAACTGGCTAACTTAAAAGGTAAATAATTTCAAATAGCAATAAGAAAGCAGCAAATATCAGAAAGATAATATTAGAATCTGCTAACGTTGCTATCTCTCAAGCATATTTTTGTTTAATAATTACAAGGTCCCTTGGTGGAATTATGAACTAAACAACTTTAAAAATAATTTTTTTATTATTATTATTAAATCTTTCTTAATAAAGTTTACAAAAGTTTTCAAATCTTAAATCTAGTTTTAAAGGTTAGTAATTAGCACGAGCGTGTTTAATATATTGTATTCAAATGTTATAATAATACTATGCTACCTTGCCAATGCAATTGTCAGTTTATCGACTTATTTTATGGCGCATTTTTTAATTTCTTCCCGAATTGTAGCCATGTTGAGATCTCTATTGATATTGTCGTTACAAATATACTATGGAGCGCAGACAATTTGTCGTGAAAGCTTGGACTGTCTTCTTTGTAATTTCCAAGCGTTAGACGCGCAAGCACTGCCACAAAGCTGAATGCCATAGGCCCTTATTGGCTTAATAATGCATTTGTATAAAAGAACCTTATATTCAAGGTTTAGTGTTGAATTACGATCAATAATCCATTGCATTTGAATAGATTTCAGCTTAATAATCGCTAATTTCGGCTTGATATGGCGGAACCATGTCAGAAGCCGGTATAAGTGGATACCCAGGTATTTGCGGTGATTTTCTACAGGGCCATCAATAATATTTATTTTTATTTGTGGGCAATCTTGTCTTCTAAGTGTGAAGGTTACATGAGCACACATGGATGGATTCAGCTTTATTTTTCACTTTTCAAACCATTTTTCTAAATCGTATATGTGCGACTGCAGTTGTGGTGTTAAACGAAATATGACTAAGGAAAATTTTGTCGATTACAAGCGAGCCAGTATCATTTTAAGGCGTAAAACAAGATTAACCAAAAGAGAATCAATTTTTACAGAGAAAATATGGTCCAACATAAGAAACTCCATAGGATATAAAGCGAAAACAAACATACATTGTATTGAACCGTTAAGCTGGCCACACAACATTCTTACAAACAACGCCGAAATTGAAAAGGATTTGCAAACTTCTGGTCCACAAACTCATCAGAACAAAATTTTCTAGCAAATTTTTCTTGCCACCTCGGTCAAGTCCAGAAGCCCAACATATCGAAAAAAAAAATTTAATCTCTTCGAACTAAATTCAGTTTTAGGAAGAGCAAAAGGAAAAACTTCTGGTTGTGGCCGAATATCATACCCAATATTCATAATGAAGCAATGTTTGGTCGTCACACTTCATAATAGCATTTCCAAAATTATATATCTCAATACTTCAAACACCGCTTTGTTGTTCCTATTTATAAACCAGGGAAAGTCAAAACACACAACAATATTGTCTCTGGATTTCGAAAAGTCTTTTGACAAAATTGGAATAAATGCCATAGTTAACCAACTGGCGGAATGGAATATAGGACCACGCAAAAAATTAAAAATCGTAAACTTTCGGTAAGAATCTGCAATATACTATCCTCTGTATACCCGACTTATAATGGCATCTATAAATGGATCCCCAAACAAACAAACTTTGTTCCATCATCAAACTTCACAAGCAATCAATTTCACAGCTTACGCCGACGATTTTAATTTGATAATTAATTCCGACAAGTCTAAAAATCAACATATAAATATGGATCATCTGTTAATAGCATAAACCAATGGTGTAACTTCTTTGGAGCATCACTATGCACTTCAATTCATACATGTATGCCGCAAAAAGCAATCCAGATGTACTGTTCCAGCCGTAAATTCTCAACTGACAAAAGTTGAAGAACTTAAAGTGCTTGGAATTTAGAAAAATTAGTGAAATTGCGAAATCTTTAATTAAATTCTTAAACGTATTAAAATGCTTGTCAAGTAGGAAATTTAACTGCAGGAAACTAAATTTAATTATGATTATTAACGCTCTTATAATATCAAAAATAAGATATTCGATACTCTTATATGGTCATGCCCCAAAACCTAGT
Organism: Sarcophaga peregrina; assembly: GCA_014635995.1. NCBI lineage: Eukaryota > Metazoa > Arthropoda > Insecta > Diptera > Sarcophagidae > Sarcophaga > Sarcophaga peregrina. The sequence goes on from CM025793.1 coordinate 59,759,759, forward strand.
CTGAGAACTGTCCAAACCATAATAAATACTGCTATTAAGGGCTCGCTTGGAGCCTTTCGGTCAACACCTGGTAACAATATGATGTTCGAGTCAAATATACCATCACTTCAAACCTAACACAGTATAGCTGTAACAGAATTGATTCGCTCCTTTAGCATCAATCCTAACAAGTTATTGGAATCAATTATGGCAAAAATTAAAAAGTCAAGAAGAGTTTCAAAGATACAGTCTGTCATTGCCAATATAAAAGAAGTAAGCGATAATTTACAACTCACAAAAACGCCTTTAAACTTGAATCACTCACCATGGGAACCTAATGCGGAAAACGTTAACACTAGTCTTCACTGGCAAGGTAATAACCAGCATGACCCCTCGCATTTCCGAACCCTTTTTCAAGGCCTACGAGAAATATGTGCGAATACAATTTTGTGTATACTAATGGTTCTAAGGCGGATAACGTTTTCCGTTCTATCACCCAAAATATTTGGTATATATAGAGCTGTTAAGCATCTAGGTAAGAAAAAGAGAAAATACATTATTTCCTCCGACTATTTGGCGGCGCTGTAAATGATCAGGAATATAAATAATCGTAATCCTTATGTAGTTTGCACAAGAAATACCTTTTTGTGGACTCTAACAGAATTAATTTATCCAACATTTGAAATTACAACTGAATAGAGTTGATACCACAAAGATTTTAAGAGTCCGTCTTGGACATACTCGTCTCACCCACTCAATATCCCCATCTGTAACTGTTATATTAACAGCCCCACTACTCCAGAACACTTTCTTTGTTACTGTCCCCAATGCCATAACAACAGGCTAAACATATTTAACCGTAGAACGAGCTGTGTATCAAAAATGGTACATTTCAATTTTTGAAATTATACAACTTTAATTCAGAAAATGTTAGATACGTAATACTTTTTGAATTAGTAGGAATTATTATCGCCATTATTTTAAACCAAATTAGAAATTTCAAACAGAGGGTATAAAATTCAAAAACTTCATAATTCTAGCTTATGTATCATTTTCGATACATACTTAAATTTTTGAAATTTTCAAAGAATTTCTGAAGTGTTATAGTAAATAATTCATTATAGATGAAAGTGAAAAGATTGAATTTGATATTGATTGAAGTAGACATAGTCGAGTATGTAGCGTGACAGCTTATTAGACGTCAGATCAAGGTTCATACCTCAGATCAGACATTTTCAATTTATAACGAAAGGTTGTAATAACCGATTATATATCGCTCCTTTATGGCAACATAGTCATATCTCAAAAAATTAAAAATTTGTAGCTACTTAAGCAAAACTGCTCGTTTAGACCATGTTTACATGTTGAAAAAAAAAATCAGTTTTATATCCCAAGCTGAACCGAAGTTATAGTAAAAAGTGTTTGCGGCAATTAGATCGTAGGACTTATGTCTTGAAAACTTAAATCGCGTTTTGCCAGATATGATTATGTTGCAACAAAGGAGCGATATGTACTCTAAAGAAGAAGAAAACAGAAGCTAACCTTATGAATTAACGAAAGTATTGACAGCAACAAACATGACAATAGGATGTTTATCGCCAAAGATGGTACTACTTGGTACAGAGAACCCCATTTTTTTTTTAGCAGGCTTGCAGAGTCTTTCTTACGTGACAGACAGACATTAGAAAAAAATGTTTCGTCCTTTGTTTTATTTCATAGATATTTCGGTAAACTACGGACGTATGACATTACAGAATCATTCGCTTTGATAATTCGCTACTCGGAAATAATGATAAATTTACATCTATTTTGCCTTTTCGTAAAATGAGCTGAAACTCTTTCTTACTTACTTACTTAATTGGCCATTACAACCCTTCAGTTAGGATTACGACCTAGCTTCTCAGACCACTTATGTTGTGTGCGTTAATTTTATACATGAGTGGCGGGACCTACAGTTTTTAAGTCGACTCCGAACGACAGATTTTTGAGAAGCTTTTCATGGCAATTTGTACTCTCAGAGTCTTTGCCAGAAATCTGCTGAGAGGAAGTCGCCGAAAAAATATTTTCCGTTTTGATGTCTGACCTGGGATTCGAAACCGGACCTTTTGTCTAATAAGCCACACACACTACCCTCTAGACCACGGCGACTTCAGAAGTCTTTCAGCTTTTAATAATTCCAGTAATTTTGTCGCTCTAGGTTAGAAACAAATTGAAGTTTATGGTCGTTATAAATTTCGTGGTCCACCGAAATTAAATCTCTAGTTTAAGTGCATGTTGCATGTACGGCAAGTACTTACAGCTGTACTTGGGAAATCTGTATGCGGGAAATCAGAAAGGACTCAAAGGGAGAGCATTGTTATTGACATAATCGATCTGTATCAAAAGTGATAGATAAGCCAGAGAGCTCGATCAACGGTTTAGAATAGAATTCCGTTGAATTTAATTTCAAACCCAACCTTGGACAGTATAAATACAATAAAAACTTTTCTATCTTTTTAAAATTTTGACCAAAAGGGGAGAAAAAATGGGACAAATAGGGAAAAGTGGCAATAGGTGCTTTTTTACGATTTAGCTTAGTTAAGTTTCCCAAATAGCTATTGCAGGTGTTCTGTTTAAAAAGTTGAACCAGAGGGGTCCAAAAAGGGGGAAAGAGGCGAAAAACGGGCAAATTAGAAAGAAAAATTTTAAATTTGCTTTGAACTCTGGCAAGTAAAATTACTTTTCTTTTTAAATTTCTTTCACTTGTACCATTCATTTTAAACAATAAAAATTATATTCTTTTTAAAGCCACAATAGCACTTAAAAGCACGCACAGGACTGATTTTAATTTCACCATGTAAAAGAATTCAAATAGAAAAATTGAGATATTAAAAAAATAACAGTTTCATTTTGAATAAATTCTGCATAACATTTCAATTAACTATTAGTTAATCTAAAAATAGTTCAGAAAAAGGTGGAATTGAAAAACAATATTATCAGAAATAGCATAAACATTTTAAATTATGGGAAAATTCGGCATAATATTGCAGTTAGTTTATAATTAGTCTAAATTTTTAGGCTCTAAAAACAAAATCATCAAAAGTCTGATCTGGTAAAAGAGAGAACAGAGAGAAAACAAATCTCGCAAACAAAAAGCTTTCAATAATAAATAAACATTTCGTATTTGGGTGAGTTCCGCATAACGTTACAGTTAGCTTATAGTTAGTTTAAAAGAGTTAGTCTAAAATTGTGTTATTTTCGTAGTCAAATTCCAAATTCTAAGGAAGTGCTGCATTAAATTGTAGTTGGCTTATAGTTAGTCTACAAAAGTTAACTTAAAGTGGACTACTTTCGTAGTCGACTACAAAATTACTGGCAGGGAATGAATTTTTATATTTCAATTTGCATGGGGGAAGTATGAATAACGGTGTTATATTTTTGTTGCTTTTATTTGTGAAATTTACAATTGCTAATACTGATAACACACATAACACGTTTATATTTCATAAGAACAAATTGCAAAAAAAACAAATGCAACATTGTTACTCGAGATTATGCAGATCAAATTTGAGGTCAGTAACCTCTTTATACTTCTTCTGTTTTTTTTTTATTTCTGGAAATAAATTTACACACAATGTAGGTAAACAAAATAAAACGAAACTCTCACGTTTCGTATTAAAATTAAGAAATTTTACCTTTGCGTTAATAACACAATCGTACATGCATACATACATACATACATACATATTACAAAAGAAATATTATTTTTCTCTACTAAAAGTTTACAAATGCGACCAGACCAGAATAAAGCGTTAAATTGCAGCCAGTAGCAGTACATAATGATTTAGCAGCACATACTGTAAATTTCGTTCACGATTTTTGAAAAGATTTAGAAATATGTCAAGTTTTTTAAATATGTTATGTAAACTATAAATTAAAAAATGAATAAATAAGGTTAGTGCTTGTCATATTACATATATATTTTTACATAAAATATACATACATGCATACATATGCATGTATTTATATGATTTTTTTTTTTTTTTTTTTTCGAACGTCCCCGGCCACACACTAACCCACCCTCAACCGACCGCGGAGGGCTCGTCCCCATTCCGTAGAGACACTTACACACCACAGTCCGGACTGTAGCGGGAAAGGGAAAAGCTATGGCAACTAGAACATAAAAACAGCTACAGAACTTAATCACAAGCTGAACAAGGTAACAAAAAAAAAAAAAAACAGAACTATCTAAGACTAAAACAAAAATACGTTTTTATACGATAATTTATAAATTACTGCGAGAATACAAGCTACGTTTTATGTTACAAACACTACAATTAAAATCTATAGAATTATAATGCGAATTAAAATCATTACATAATCTCCGAAAAGGAAAATGACATGCATAATTCGATCTATAAACATCTAAGGAAAGAGGACGATAGTGCCGTGTAAATCTTGCTGGAATGCTGAAATTCAGGTTAGAAAGCAAAAACTCAGAGTCGATATCACCTTTAACCAGATTAAAAATAAAACAAACACCTAAAACAGACCTTCTACGTTCCAGAGTTGGAAGTTTTACCAAAGCTAATCTATCCTCATACGATGGAAGCCCATTGGTGTAATCCCATCCTAAGCCACGTAAACAGAATAATAAAAACTGTCTCTGCACAGACTCGATTGAATCACTATGACAACGTTAGTATGGATTCCAAATAACAGACGCATACTCCAAAATAGGCCTAACAAGTGAAATGTACAGTAGTTTTGTTATATAAGGATCAATGAATTCCCTAGCCCATCTTTTCACAAAACCAAGAACAGCCCGAGCCTTGCCAATCATCAAACTAATATGATCAATAAAAGACAATTTAATATCCAATAATACTCCTAAATCAAGATATGAAGGCACAGCTTCCAAAGGGCAAGAATTAATCATATAAGTGGACGAGATTATACCAAGGCGAGAGAAAACCATGCATTTACATTTTCTCAAATTAAGTTTATCTTGCACCAAGTAACAAGCAAATCAATATTTCGCTGAAGAACAGCATGGCCATGATCATCATCAAAAGTATAAAATAATTTAACGTCATCAGCATACATCAGAATATTACAATCAGAAAGAGCAGAAGGAAGATCATTCAGAAACAATAAAAACAGTAAAGGACCCAAATGGCTACCCTGCGGAACACCAGAAGTAACACATACAGTCTTAGACAATACATTCCTAAACAATACCCTCTGAGTCCTAAGGGAGAGGTAAGAGTCTAGCCAACGAAGAATAATATCAGGAATACCGATTAGTGAAAGTTTAAGAAGCAAAATACTATGATCAACCCTATAGCTTTACTGAAATCAGTATAAATTACATCAGTCCGAGCACCGACAAGAAAGCCCCTGAAAACATGTGTAGTAAATTCAAGAAGATTAGTGACAGTCGACCTGCCTTTCAAAAAACCATGCTGGAAAGGAGATATTAAAGATCTTGTATTAAAAAAGAGATAATCCGTCACTAGTTTCTCCATCAACTTGAGAATAGCACTTAGCTTGGCAATACCCCTGTAATTGGAAATATTAGATTTATTACCCGACTTGTGCAAAGGAATTATGAACGAACTCTTCCAAATATGTGGAAAATGACCAACCCTCAGAAGCCTATTGAATGTAAAGGTCAAAGGACCACTCAAGACAACAGCACATTTTCTTAAAATACAGGGCCCGGCAAGAATGTAAGTTTCAGTCCAGACAAAGCATCAAGAACAGACTCCTCATCAAATGAGTATATGTTAGGAATAGAGACACTTCCCACAGAATAAGTATACCCGCCACTCAGATCAGGGCCCGGGTCCAACTGCCTATAAGTAGACTGAAAGAAGTCAGCAAACATATTCGAAATATCAAGGTGACTAAAGGATGATACGCCCCCGTAAAACATCTCAGTAGGAAACAAAGATGATTTACGTTTTGCTCGAACGAAGTCGTAGGATCATTAGCGAAATTCGACTTGACTCGAGTCATAACAGTAATGATTCATTCTACGATAATCCGCACGCGTCCTAGAATAAAGAGCATAATCAATATCAGAACCTGATCTAACAAACTTTTTAAATAATTTCGATTTCCTATTCCTCAACCTTGACAGTCTAGCCGAATTCCATGGAGGACCAGAACGCTCCAAACGACTTTTTACCAATGGAACACACTTCCCAAAACACTTAAATAATACATCATAAAAGTCACCCAAGATCCTGTCAAGTGCAAGAGAGTCGTACGGTAAGACGACCAATCAACAGAGGACAGAAGTGTATTCAAGCGACCAAAGTCCGTACGATGGAAATTAAAACGCCTCTCATTATCAAATGAGCGATCAATTACAGGAGGTGAACAAAGATCAACTTCAATAGAAAGTAACAACGTAGGATGATAACTATCCTCGGGAATAGATATAGGATCAATGCGAAATAAAGAAGAAATACTTGGATCCTCCAAAAACACAAGGTCTAAAATTCTCCCCATTGAATTAAATACACCATTAACTTGGAAAAGACCTAGATCACACATAGCGGACAGAATTTCATCATAGAATGGAACTGAAGAACATGGCACCAATGACCCAGACTCAGGTGAAAAATTCCAAGATATATGAGGAAGATTAAAATCACCAAGAACTACAATAATCCCCTCTTGTCCCATTGAATCAATTACCTTAGAAATCAAATCAAAGTGAGCCCTATAAATATGAATGTCAGCACCAGGAGGAATATATGAACAAGTAATGTAAATAGACTTCCCACGATTATCCCTAACGCAAATAAACTCAATATCCTCCGAGGAACTAAAGTCAATTAATTCAGATGAGTATTTAGAGCAAATTGAAATAAGAACACCACCACCATTTCTTAACTTCCTATCTCGTCTATAAATATTAAAATTACTAGACAAAATCTCAGAATCAAAAATATCACAATTCAGCCAAGTCTCAGTAAAAGCAATTACATCAAATTCAAAATCAAAACTACTATTATAAAGCGAAGAAAGTTTAGACCTGAGTCCACGAACATTTTGATAAGCAATTCCAAAATTAAAAGACAATTTAGAAGCTAGTTTTTTCAAGAAATAGAACCAGGCAAATCAACACCATTCCTACGATGACCCAGCCTGAATACAAATTCACGTACCAATACACCCTGTGGCCAGAATGCAGGATCAACAATTTCACCAAACTTTTCATCAGCAACATATAATTTAAATGAGGAAATGCTACTATCCAAGGATGACCTCAACTTATAGCAACCAAACTCAAAAGGCTCTCTAATCTTCGATTCAACAAAGCCTTTAATATCATCAACCGAAGTATCGCGAGAAAGACGTGACACAAAAATTGTTTTTTTAGGTTTAACTACCACCAGTTCCTTTGGAGCAGAAGTAACTAAACTAGCGGTCACTACGGATGAATACGAACCAGATGACGGTTTAGAAGATGACTGAGAAGTGACATCAATCGGAGGTAAAGGAGTATACCTGGATTCATCATTTACGGACACAGGAGGATTAATTGAAATTGGAGTTTTTAAAGATTGTGGAGGATGGGGTTCACGATATACATTATTACTATTCATTTCAGCAATATTGGAAGATTGAACATTACAATCGGATGCAGAGTAGCATGAAGGCACAGAAACAATTGCTGGGTCGTCACGTTTATCTTTATTTATATTTCTTGCAGACTTACGACGTTTTGGGGAAGACTGTGGAGGAGATTTTAAATTATCCAAAGATTTAAAATCATCAAACAATTTTCCATAAGCCGCAATACGATCATTTAATTTAATTGCCTCCTTTTGAAGTTCGGTGAATTACATACATTAAAAGATAAATAACGAAAGTTACGTTCAGACTGCAGAAATATTTTATTAAAATATTATCTTTTTGTATTTGCTAGAAATTGTGTTAAATAAAAATTTCTTTTGTTTTCTTCGTTGTTGTTTGTTCAAACGACAATGAAATAGTCTAAGTATGTAAATGAAATAATTAATTAATTTTTTTCCCACACCTTCAGACAAAAAAAAATTTTATATTAACCCTTCTACACTCCTTGAGTCAATTTAACCCAATTTCGATTTTCAAACTCAAAATTTTTCCCTTTAATTATAAGATATGATAGTGAAACTTTAATTTATCCATCACAAACACAAAAACTATGCTTTAATATGGAATCAATAAAATTTGAATTTTTCCTCCCCCCTCCACATTTCAAAATACGATTTACTCACACTTAATATCCTTTGGGTCAATTTGGCCCAACATGGGACATTACAAATTTACCATTCAGAATCATTGATCAATAATTTTTCAGTCAAATATCAGTGTTTACGATTCGACAGCTTTGAAGATAGAAAAAAAAGAAGACTTCATAGTAATCAACTCAAAGTTTTTTACAATCCTCATAAAAATGTTACAGTCGGTGCAATTTTAGGCAATATATTCCATCAAAGCCCACCAGATATGGTATAAAAATTTGGGTACTTTTCTATTCCACTAAATATGTCTGGAATATGAAAGTATACACAGGCAGAGCAAGAAATACACAGCTAGAAATTTCCGTATTTCCGTATTTTTAATTTAGGTGCGAGAGTGGTACACAATTACATCCGATAATTTTCTAACTACATACAATCCTGCCATTGACCTTCTTTCTTGGAATATTACATTAGTTGGCGCTGTCCATAAAAATAAAACAGTTTTGTCATCAAAAATTCTGGATATGAAAAAAAGCCTAAAAAAAATTCATTCTCGTCTTAAGTTCTTTTCATCATTCAGCCGATGTAAGAGATGATGAAAAACAAACCTGAAATAATGCATCATTGCAACCAAACGAAAGCTGGAGTTGATGTGCTTGACCAACTAATTGCGAATTACATATGTAAGTGCATGACTAAGTGATGGAAAAGTGAGTAAAAGTTTTGACACATTGACCTTTAGCAAGAAATCTTGTCAAAAATATTCAACAACAAAATTATCTCACAAGTAGCCCGCAATGTTCTAAGCAAAATAATACAAATACACTATTGTCCAGAAATTTACCAAATAAATGACAGAGGTGTGTCTTTTATTAACATGGAAGGAATTCAAATAAGCATCCCACTAAATAGGCTTCTTGTAAAAAATTTATTTGCAAAGAGCACATGGTCACATTGTGTATAAATTATCACAAAATTTCCTAAATTTGGTATACGTTAGTATTAAAAAAATAATTATTATTAATGATTATTAATCTTTCGTTCGGAATCGACTTTCAAACTGTAGGTCCCGCTACTCATATATAAAATTAACGCACACAACATAAGTGATATAAGAAGCTAGGTCGTAATCTGATTGAAGGTTTTGTAATGACCAATTATATATGAATTGCTCAGGTAGGGCTTATTTATTTTAGTTATCATTATTTATAAATCAAAAAAACAACAAAACAAATGAATTTCTGATACTAAATATGAAATTTTGTTTACATTTTAATGTTGGGTCATATTGACCCAAAGACTCATAGAAAGAGCACATATCCAAGGGATGCAGAAGGGTTAAATTATTAATTATTCAATTATTGTTTATATTAAATACATAATTATTTTATGAAAGTATCAAAATAAATAAAATCAATTTTACAAGAAATATATGTACACACATACGATTTATATTGCGGAGCAACAATTCTTATAATGTTGGAGGTAGTAAAAGAAAAAGGAGCAGAAAAGGTAAAAATCGAATTAGATTCGTAGACCGAGCAAAAAAGAATATTGAGCAAAGTTGTTGAAAGAGGTAATAGCTCGCTCTAAAGGTTTTTGTGTTTTAAAACTGATTTACAAGTTTTGGTAAATTAAACTTTCAATATAAAGTCATTATAACTATTACAGCAAGGATAAGTGGGCTCTGTTAACTAATTTCTGCCACAGAATATTTTTTTATTTGGCGACAGACAAATTCCCTTTTCACAACAAGATTCCAGAATAATTCATGCCAAAGCAGTCAGAAAGTGAGAGGTTAAAAACCTTTGTCTTTTTATGGCACGAACGGAGCACTGACAGTTGAACAATCTCTTTTTAGTCATCAGATCCACAGTTTTCAATATAATATAATTTTCTACACGTATATAAATGAGGGCAAAACAAAGTATATGTCATCGATATGCGGCGTATTGTATCTCAGATTACGGCCGATAACTATACTTCCAATGTAGCCAAGAAAATCAGAAAGGAATCAGGCCGAAATCGGATAATCTTGTTGTTAATGGTTGAGAAAGTAATGTAATTACATGTATATACATTGTCTAAAAACATTTTTAATTGAATTAAGAAACATATCAATGATATGATATATTATATATCCAATAAAATCTTGGATTACGACTAGTTTATTTACTTCTTTCCAATTTATTTTCTCAACGGTGGGAGTTGTCAATGTAAGAAATGTTCGACACATTACAGGAAACATCTTCCTCTTACAACATTTTTCAATAAAATTAATATTCTTGAAGTTATAAGTCATGAAACTTAAATTTTATTGTTTCCCCAAAATTTTACTTCAATCGAAAACTTTGACAATTTGACAATATCATTTTATTTTTTACCAATATTTATCAAACTGGGGCGCGAGGCTAGAAAAATTTCGACAAAAAAATATTCAATATAGCAAAGGGTCACCCTAATGTACAATGTAGTGCTTTGCGTTATTAAAATATTTGAAATTATTTTAAAATAAATAACATTCTGGCATGTCTAGTTTTCTTGAGATGCTCTATGTATACGATGATCATTATTTCCATGAGAAAAAAAACGGACAAATATTTAAAATTGAAAAACAAAACAAATTCATTTATTGTAAATAATATTTTATATAAAAATTTTTAAAATCAGTCATAAGTAAGTAAAAATAATAAATATATACTATGTACATATCGCACACTCAGTACGAAAGTAACCCAACTCAAAATTTTAAATTTTTTGAAATCAATGAAAAACGATTTTTGACTTAATTGAAAATAGTTAAAAACAAAATCTTTGGACTATTTTTAGTAACAGTTGACAACAACAAAATACACCGATATTTTTTATTTTCATAAATAGGCAAGTATGTTCTACATAATTTAAGCATATAAACTCGAAAAATTAATCAATTGAGTTGAGTCACTTTTGTACTGGGTGTGCGATATGTACATATCGATGTATAAATTTACTTTCGATTTTTCTCTACAAACATTTTTTTTTTAGTATTTTTTAAGTATTGGACCTGCTAGATAAAAATTTTTTAAATTCCGAACAGTTCATTTCAAAATGGCATTTTATTAGCAAAAGAGATAGATAAGGTTTCTAGTCCAATTTGGGATTTTTCGGAAAATCAAATATCGTTAGGTTAGGTTAGGTTGGTGTAGTAGCTTTATACCAAAAGCTCACTTGAGAAGACGGCTCGCCTCGCTTTCTACGCTAGCGCTGTAGCTATTCCATGAAGCTACATGGAGTTTCCTCTTTTTGGCCTAGTAAACTGCCCATTCACCAAAGTTTGCCACAGGTTCCACCAGAGCGGTTTGGGCTTACAAAAATTTCGTTTTATTTCCTATATTTAAATTATTTCCGATTTCTGTTACCTTAATTAACGTCTTTTCAACTGAAGGCTAAGATAGAATTGCATCTATAACAATAGACAAAATATAGAGTTCCCAACTCAATTTCCTTTTTACCGAATTAGTGAAGAATTAGTGACAAAAGTTGACATTTTGGAAAATAAATAATTTTTAGCAATTATGTGTGATAAAATAGTGGACAAGCAGCGGACGCAAAAAGATAGCGAACAAGAGGTTAAAATAGCGGATTGTCCGCAATAATAGTTAACGGATGGTCACCGTATCTACATACGAGCAGTCCAACTTATTTACTATTTAGTGTTATTCCTAGATATTTGAATCGGATATTTTTCCTGATGATAGATTCGGTTGGATGTTTTGTAAAAATTGGCGAAAATTGGACATGATCTCCTTTTATAAATTACGATGATTACTAGAATTAACACATACAATCGTAATTATTACCAACGTTATAACTCTCCAATTTCTGAATCTGTCAAGCGAAAAAGATTTTGGGTTCTAGACGACATTTTCTGAACACCGTGTTTTTTATTGTCTGGAAATTAGAATTCTAGGAATCTTTGCGCACTTTGAATTTATTGACGAACAATTTAAATAAAATTCACTACTTCATAAAACGTTCGGTATGGTTGAGTGAATCGAACAAGGAGTTGTAATTATTTGACGAAGAAGCAAAACAAATTTCACCGATTGACGCGGGTGTCAATTAATAAATATCGTGGGCATTGATAACTTAACTATACTTAACTGTGCTGGTTGTTGTTTCATTGGAGGTACAATAATCATCTTCAACTGTTCAATAAATTGCTAATTACATTCAGGTCTCGTTTTTTTTATGCAATAGATGCATTCTGAAAAAAACCGCATAAATTCAAATTTTAATTGAAAAATCAAAGCAAAATCGCATAAAAAGTCAACAAAAGAATTCTAATTTCGGTTTCTTAAACAAAAGGCTCTAAAAAATTAACAAAAATGAAATATTATTTCATTATTTACAGGAAAAAAAAATTATCTTAAAAATAATAAATGATTTATAATAAGCTGAAGTTTATAATTATTAATGTACGATCAATCATTCTGCATTGTTTTAGAATTGTTTCGACGTCACTTTTATTATTACATGCCTATCAGGTAGTGCATACATATGTAAGGACTAGATCAAAGAGATTTTGGAAAGTTGAATTATTTTTTTATTGCAGGTTGTCTATGCAACTCATTATATCCGGAAAGCAGATCAGTCAATCCGCGTTGAATCTTCGGTGCTCTTTCGGTGGCTTGGTCCATACTAAGAATAAGATTTTGCAAATCATTAATTTTGTTGAGGATCGCACCAATTTTATTTATTTTTTTTTTTTTAATTGAATATACAACTACTTTTTCGGAATCACTCTCTTCACGTTTATCTCATTGTCGATCGCTGAACTAATGACGTCGATATCGGTTAATGGTTCGTCAGTTAACAATACTTCTTCATCATCCTGCTTCAGCATCAAATCTATCTAAGTCAATTATTTTAGTGGTAAGTGTCGACCAGAGACCTGCGCCGATCGGCTGACAGCCGGCTAAGCCGAACCGTCGATAAAATTTAAAAGCCGCCGCCGCCGAAGATTTAAGTCGGCTTAAATTCAGCCGCCGTTTTTTGTATTTAAAAATATATGAAAATATGTTTTTAATATTGTATACAATAAATTTTTAATATATATAAAATATGATATTTATATATTTTGTTTTACTTGACTTAAGGTAGAATTAGTCTTTACTTTCTGTTCCGTTAGGAATCAGCTGATTTTATTTCGTTAATTAAAAACATATATGAGTAGTTAGTTTTTTTGTTTCGTTCCGTTCTGTTTCGGACGAACCTGTGAAAAATAAAATTTGTTAAGTAAGTGATAGCGGCAAACAGCTGACAGTTATATGTGAAAAATTTAATAAAATAGGAAATTTTATTTAATTTATAAAATTATTTTTTTATTTTTAAAATCTGCTTCAATATATTGAGCAGTGGTAGGTTCACTAACATAAATTGTAAACAATAAACGCCGCAACACATCACACGTCTCCAAAATAATGTTACGAATGGTACTTTTCCCTAACTTATGACTCCATGCAGTAGACTGAATCGAGTTACCATGAGCCAAATAACTACAAAAATATGACAAGTTATTGCTGTACAAAACTAAACAACATAAAGCTTACAGAAGTGTTATTGAAAGCCTTTCTGGAGGTAATATTCGTTGTCCTAGCTTTCTTAGTAAACCTTTCACGAGAGAGTAAAAATTCAAAAACTTCTTTGGTCATTCTAGTATGCAGAAAAAATTGTTCTTCATCCAACTCCTTAATTTGTTTAAAAACTTTTTGATGGTATACCGAATATAAGCAATCACGGTTTATAGGTCGAGCGTACCTTCTTAAATACTTTTTTTTGTATAATTTACATACTATTAAAAAACTGCCAATAATAGATACATCCTCAACAACTGAATCAAAAAAATTTTCCGAAATTTGGTCTATATTATTGTTCATTTTTTACAAACGTTTATTTTTTTTTTTTTTTTTTTTTTTTGATAACCGTAAACAGCTGACAAATTGTCACAGAATAACTAACTGGCAAACGTAACAGAACGGAACAGAACAGAACAGCCACAGAAAGTAAAGACTAATGAGGCCTTTAAATACATTATTGAATTTTTTCTTCCTTTTTTTGATATGTTAATAGTAAAAATATTTAATTTCTTGGTATGATAATTTTGAACACTTTTTCGTGTTTTTTGGTGAATGTGGTAACACTTTTGACTTAACGTTAAATTCTTTTTAAAAGACATAAAAATTTAAAATGGAGAACCAAAAAATTACAAATTTTTTTAAAAATTTAAATAATAATTTAAATGAGTTAAATTCATTTGATTCCGATGACGACCTTGCTGTTTCTAATGGTATTGACAATGATATAAACGAATACGAAAAATTACTAGCCACCAAAACAAAAATTGAAAAGCCCAAATCCTTTTAAACAAAAAATCTTCAGCAGGGTTAATAGGTTGGCACCATTTTTTTCAAATGGTTATTGGAAATAATCCTGTGCTAAAAAGTATCACATGTTTAAAGTTTGAAGGGGTAGGTACATATATTATTTCTATCCAGGAATTAAATTTAAAGAAAATTGAGAGGAAATTTTCCCAAAACAATAATCAAACTCCTATTTCAATTAGCTTTTTGCTAAATTTTTTGGGAAATTTTATTTGGAATATTCGTTTCTGAAAATTGTTTTTTGTAAACGTTATAAAACGCGAAATAATTTCAGGTTTGGAGTTTCTACATCGAAATCAAACCTCTGTAACCATTTACGTGCTCATGGTATTGATGTAAAATCGAAAAAATTTGAAAATTCGAATGCCAAATCAAAATTCATATTGCCAAGAAGTTTTAAAAATGCAGATTCCGAAAAATTTACTAACGCGCGTCTGCTTGTGCAAATGTGCTGCAGAGATCTCAGGCCCTTTAACATAGTGGAGCAACCAAGATTTATGGGACATATGAAAGCCATTTTCGGCTGACAGTCGACTTAAAGCCGCCGCCGAAGCTTTTCAATTTTAGCCGCCGCCGCCGACAAATTTGCTCGGCGCAGGTCTCTGGTGTCGACACACTATACTGGTTATATTAGTGGTGCAAACTTGGTTTAATAAAATTTTAAAATCTATAAAAAATCGAAAAAAAATTTTTCATTTGAAATCGCATTAATTCGAATTCTCATAAAAAAATCCGCTTAAAACGAGTGGTTAAGGTATTGTTCGACTTATTCAACTGTGTTCTTTAATGGTTTGGTGCAGTTAAAATCAGTTAAAAGTTAAACTTTTCGAAAATCATAAAATAAAGTGTTTATTTTATTTCATTACATTAATTTCATTAATTGATTTCTCTAAGTGCACTTATTTTATGGAAGACCAATTATATAACAATTAAAACAAAAAGTCTTTAAAAGACGAAAGGAACAGTCAGAGATGTCACTCAAATATCCCCTAGAGCAATTAACGACCTACGACCATCACACATGTTGACTTACGTTTAATTAAAAAACATTCGTACATTCATAGAATCAAATTAGCTTTATCAAGTGGCTGCTGGCTGAGATCAGGAACAAACAAGTTGACATGGGAATTATTTTTCTGTCCACATAAAACATAAAAGGAAACTAAAATAGGGCTGGCAATATCCCAACAATATTCCAAGTACATATTCCATAGATACTGGAAATTATTTTGTTGTGAAAACTACACAATTAGGGTGTGAATAACTACATACATATGTACATACATAATTGGCCATTACAACCCTTCAGTCAGGCTTACGACCTAGCATCTCACACCACTTATGTTGTGCGCGTTAATTTTATAGATGAGTGGCGAGACCTACAGTTTAAAGTCGACTCCGAACGACAGATTTTTGAGAAGCTTTTCATGGCAAATTTTACTCTCAGAGTCTTTGCCAGAATTCTGCTGAGAGGAAGTCGCCGATGAAATATTTTTCGTTTTGATGTCTGACCTGGGATTCGAACCCGGGCCTTTTGTATAATAAGCCAACACACTACCCACTAGACCACGGCGACTAGCAAATAAGTACATTCGCATCCATTAACTCACTGTGTGCTGTTTCGATTTATAGGATTTGAATTGATTTCAAATTATTCAAAATCAAAGGAAATCAAAATCGTAATCAGAATTGTTGATGGCAGTTTGAAACGCGTATTTAAACAATAACGAATGACCTTATATGTCTTAAGACGCATACTTAGAGTTATGTAAAAAGAAATTTAATGTTTTCTTTTCCATACCAATCTTATCTTAGCTTCAAAAAATACTTTGGAACTACAAAAATATTAAAATTGTTTTCAGTTCCGATCTCTAATAAAAACTCTTTAATTTTTGAGGCAACCGTAATAATAAAAGACCACTGAAACTGTGGTTTTTAATATTCACATAAGTTCGATTCGGTTCAAAGAACTTCCATTTGAAAAGTCACTGTTTGCTTGAAGGCGATTTTTTAAAAATTGTTAATAAGTTGAAAAAAACCTCAATATTCAAAATATTCATGTTTTTGAATTGAGGGAATAGACGTCCAGGCATGGCTACATTCACTCTGAGCAAGATATTGCCTGAATATCCTATACACAACGGCATGATGGCATTCATTCACATGTTGAATATTTGTTGGCTTTTGTGGAAATGAAATGAAAACACATCTCAAGGACGTTCTTGCGTCTGTGTCAGACCATATAAGATATTATTAACCTTTTTTTTTTCTTCAGTTTTTACTTTTAATTCTCCTTTTTTTTAAGCGATAATAAAAACAACTTCAGTCACGTTCAATTTTCTATGCGTTGCAATGCATGCAACGACAACAACTGCATTGACGACTACTTAGAGGACAAAAAAAATATAAAAAAATCCACAGCAAGAGCTCAAACTTACTTAAAATTTCGAACAGCATTTCTAACAACATTTGTTGCATGCATGTCTGGCATGTTGTCTGCAGCTTATTATCACCAACAAACATGCAGTGAATTATATACATACAAACACATATATATAATATATGTATATGTACATACTTATGTATAAATATATATAGGCAAACCCACACTCACAAATACGTAGACACATAATAACAAATATGCCATTTGAACAAATACTATCAATAAAAACAAAAACGATAGACAAACATACTGAAAACCCAATGAACATTTAACCGAACACTTAGCTATTAATAGTCAAAATCATATAGAACTTACTGAGAAGCTAGGTTGTAATCCTGATTGAAGGAGTGTTCTACTCAATTACGTATGTATGTATGATAAGTATTATTCAGCTCTTTGAAAAAAAAGCCCAACAGAGACAACCTAAAAATCAACCAGGTCATGAGGTTACTATACAGTGCTTGTCAAAACAATTGAAACTTTTTCAAAATGGGACTAACAATTAAAATTATTTTTAAGAAATTCGCAAAATATTTGTGCTGTTTGTTAATAAAAAAAATAACGATTAAAAAAAAAACAATATGTGATAAATATGGACTTAACAAATCAGAACTTTCAAAAATTGTAAAAAAAAAATTTTTTGCGTCAAGAACATATTAATGAACTGCAATTTATTTCCAATTTTTTTTTTTCTTTCCAATTTTGTACGATTAGAACACATAAAAACATTTTTGAAAAAGTTTCCATAGTTTTGCCTAGCACTGTATATACATATCATAGTATTGCTGTATTAAATCAACTGATTTTTAGCGGACATCAATTTTAACCATTTTTATAAATTTTTGAAAATATTTTAAAATTTAGTAAATTATATAAAATTACATACGATTTTAGAACTTACCTGACCTGTTTATTACCATTCCTAAATACAAATTTTTAAAAATTGTTAATAAGTTAAAGAAACCTCAATATCCAAAATATTCATGTTTTTGAATTGAGAGAATAGACGCCCAGACATGACTACATTCACTCTGAGCAAGATATTGCCTGAATATTCTATACACAACGGCATGATGGCATTCATTCACATGTTGAATATTTGTTGGCTTTTGTGGAAATGAAATGAAAACACATCTCAAGGACGTTGTGGCGTCTGTGTCAGACCATATAAGATATTATCATTCCTAAATATACTAGAGCCCCGACTTGCGTCGTTTCGATTTGCGTCGCTTTTTTAAAACTGGAAAAATCCGATTTGCGTCGTTGCACCGACATCGATTTGCGTCGATTTTATTTGCATCGTTGTGATTTCGATTTGCGTCGCTAAAAACGGTTAAGTTTTTACTGCAGCGTTGTGCATTTTAGGCATTTGTAGTGTGTAGTGATGATATTAATGAACTATTGCTGTCTTACGACGAGGAGCTTGATAATGAAAATTTATTAGCCATTGATATTCAGCATGTTTCCTGTCATAGATAGGAGATGATACATTAGAAGAAAAAAAATTTACAGTCGCCAATATTTCCAAAGCTTTGCAATTAATTTCCCATGCAATGGATATATTTTCTGAAAACGATACTGACGAAAATTGTAGCATGGGCGTAGCAGCATCCGTTGATCAAGCCATTGGTTGTTACAAAAAAATAGATCAACAAAAAAATCTTTAAAAATTCAACAAACTTTGGACAGTTTTGTTAAAAAACAGAAAACCATCCAATCAAATGGATATAAGTGTATAAGTGTTTCTGATTTAGATTTATAATCTGAAGAGAATTCAATGTAAGCTAAATAAATTAGAAGTTTTAGCGCACCTAAAATTTTTATGTTTTCTCCTAATTTATGGTTTTGTTATCTCTTTATAACAATTAAATATAAACATTTGTTGAAGTAAATGAAAAAAATAAAAATGAATTCATACATGTTTTTATCAAAAATACAAAATTTTTTGCTTTGTTTTGAATATTTTCCCAATAAATTAAATTTTAATGCATTTATATGGAAAAAAGTGATTCGATTTGCATCGTTTCGATTTGCGTCGCATTTCTCCGGTTCTCATTAACGACGCAAGTCGGGGCTCTAGTGTATATGTATTTAAACTATCACCTACACTTTGTTATTGTCTACACAACATAAAATATTTGGGTAATCCACACAAAAACTGTTTTCAATACACGATACAAAGTCCGTCATATCTCAGTTAACAGTTTATTGTATGACAGTATTTATTGTTGAAGTGTCCTATGAACGATTTTTAACCAGATAACAAATGCCTGCTGGGTTAACGATAGATGCGATATAAATATTACAACAGCATTTTAGAGAGAAAAACTAGTCTGAGAAATGTCTCATATTTCGTATTTTAGGATTTTTCTTTAAACAATTTTCCTCTTCTTTTGCAATTACGATTTACTGTCACTGGATATATATTTTTTGTATTTATGTTTTCTTTTTTTTTTCTTCGCAAAACGGAGGAAAAACTTAGTTTAGAGAAAAAAGAGGAATATTTCATTATTAATAACAATGACAACAGGTTTTTCAGCCACAGTTATTTTTAGATACAAAAAAAAATGAAAAAGAAAAAATCTAACGTTCTTACACTCTTATGCATGCAGATACAACGCGTATGTATTTTCTGTACTACCACCACCAATTAATGCACTCACGAAAAATATTATAAAGACAGAAAAATTATTGTTCTGAGCTGATAAACGCATGTAATTTTAGTCTATATTCCTTTCGATTTCTTTATGGAACTTGGTGCTTTTGCAAGTGTCTTTCATATTCCTTTAATTTAATTCAGCTTAAATAGAGTTAGATCTTCCAAAACAAGTCTTAAGATGATGTTGCTGCCTAATAACAACATCGTCTGAAGATTAATTTAACGAAACACTTCAATTAAAATCGTCATATCGACGCCTCCGCTCTATAACATTCTAAGTCAAAAAAGTATATTTTGAGTTATGAGCTGTCAAACTTTTCACGCCACGTATTACTGTATGTGTATTCTACGTAGACTTTTAGAGAACGTAGAAGTTAGAAATGCAAGAACATTAAAAACGTTCTATGTACATTTGGAACGTTATAGAATAGAGGCGTCGATATATTCTTCTTATTTTAATAATTTGTAGTCGCCGTAGCCTAGTTGGTAGTATGTTGGCCTATTAGACGTGAGGCCACAGTTCAAACCCCAGGTCAGATATCTTCAATAAAACGTAATATAAAAAAATAATTCCGCGGTTAGTTTCTCTCAGCAGGTTTGTGAGAAAAACGCAGAGAGGAAATAAAATTGCCATGGAAATACTTGTTCATTTCTTTTTTGCCAACAGTAAAATTTGAATTAAAAAATTGGTTGAATTTAAAAAGCATATAGAAAATTTTATTTTTGTTAGGATTTATTTTATTATAAAGAACTAAATTAAAATTAATAATTAATAAATTTTAACCTTTTAATTATTATTGGAAGTGTATAGACAGCGTACATACATATGTATGCATGTACTTTCAGATGACAGTACCCACTTGTTATTGTTTGGCTTATGGTTCTTCATATCTATCTGAAAAACATTTTACAAGTTAGGAAACAAATCTATGTTTATACTCGTATGCCCAAGTATTTATGAGCAAATCATTTTCAAAGTTATTTCTTTATTTTAATTTTCTTTTTTTTTACTTTTTTTCAAATCAAGTTGTTTGAATGAATGAAGTATTCTTAAATTGGTTTGAGGTTTCCTTTTCTGTTTTCCATTTCGTTTTTTAATTGTTGTCAGTACAAATGGCAAAGCACAGACACAAGCTTGTAAGACAAATGCCTATTCTATTGTTGTATTCGACTTATTAACCCTCAGTTTCAGTAGGCATACCCTGAGCGCCATAAGTGAGTCAAAACACACTATAATTTTAAATTTTCTATTATAAAAAAATATACTTGTAGCACAACAATACTTTTGTTTTTTGTTTTAAAGTTTTATAAGTAATAAATAAAAGTTTTTATTTTTGGAAAATGAATTATTTCAGTGGTTTTTACTCACTTTTGGCGCTCAGTGTTAATACACGAGTAGTAACAGTATAAATACATACAAATTACGAGTATTGCTAGCACTTGTTGCATTGTACTTTCGTCAACGACCGTTGATTGTATGCGATTTAATTGTTGCAGCAATTTGTTAAAGTCTCTTTGAAATTTTTTAAAGTGACAAAAACCATAACAAATAAATTCACAATCGCAACATTTAAAACATCTAGAAAGCTCTTCTGTGTGTATTTGTGTTTAAGATTTTTCTTCCATTTGATCGCTTTTGTTTAAAGATGCAATTTTATTTTCAATCTCTGATTCATTTTCTAGTTAAAAGCATTAAGTTACCTTAATTTTCTTTATCTTTCTAACAAACGTATGCATTAGCCCCATCTTAATGCTCATTACCTTTGACTTAATATAATAAATGTATTAAATAAGTGTGGAAGCTTATCCTCAAAATAAACTTTTTTAAAAAATGATCAAAAAAGTATGTTCCAAATCTGAACAAAATTTGGTAAAAAACAGAAACAGCTGTTGACTAAATTCAGAAACTGTGTTCTGCCTACATTATTACTTTTAAATAAAATTAATTAAATACTGTATTACCAAACAGTGTGTTGGCATATTAGACGTGAGGCCGCCGTTCAAATCACAGACCCGATATCTCCAACAAAACGGAATATGCACAACTATTTCTTTGGCGACTACCACTCAAAAATTTGTAGTTCGGAATCGACTTTAAATCGTAGGTCACGCCAAGTCTTGATCCTGACCGCAGGACTGTAGTCACCAATTATGTATGTATTACGAAAGAGTAACACTATTCCTAATTACAAAACCTAAATGAATCGGTAAATTACGAAAGCATTTTAAAACTGTTCTAAATCTATTAAACATCTGGAGTACATTTCTGGTCAATATTTGTACAGTTATTTAAATAACAAAAATATTCGTTTTTCCTATACTAGTATGTTACAGAGATCAGCAATAAGTATTCAAAACGATGAGTAGGTTCGAGCATACTTATACTTTCGGATGCTTATACGCATTCATACTTATTTTGATATCATACTCATATTTTGATATCATACTGATACTCAAAGTTGAAAGTACTCGTCGTATTCATACTTAACAATACGCATGATGTTATTGACTTCGACTAGTCCCTAATTAACATTTACACGAAGCACAAAACAAGTATGATTCGCGTACGAAGAAGAAGATTGTGTATATGCTTTTCTTATTGTCTTTGTCTTTCCCTTCTTCTTTGTTCGTGTATGCAACAACAACAAAGGCTGTAAATTTTGATGAATGATTCGAGCCACTCGAGTGTCCTATAAGTATGATAAGTATTTTTCTAAATTTATGAATCATAATGAGTAGGCGTATGAATAAAACATATTTCGAATGTTGTGAGTTTGATGTCAACGTTGTACTTATACCTATAAGTCAATGTTGTAACGGGTAAAAATGAATCAGTGTAGTTGAATTTCAATTCTGTTGATTCATTCATAATGAAAATTGCATGAGTGCTTATGAGTAGCGGAAAAACGACTCATTGCTGATCTCTGGTGTATTAACAATTTCAGCAGTTTTGTACAACTTCTACGTTTTTCGAATTATTTGTAATTAACTCATCTTGTAGATCGCAGACCACTTTTACAATTGTTACGCTTAGGTTGATGCCCTCAAAATTTTAGAGCCCGGTAACGCAGAATACAGACAAATTAAAATCTTTTGGAAATATATTTATTTTCGATTTCTATAACACGGTATGAAAATTTAAATGTTCTTTTTTTTACACATTATATTAATTCTTTATGTACAGTCCAACACGGTGCCATATGATATTTAATAAGATCTGTTTCAAAATAACGGTAACTAATTTATCTATTTTCTTTTGCTGTTAATTCTTTCAATTATAAGTTTTCAAAGTAACCACAGTTTATACCAAATTCTGCTTTAAAAAGTTAAATATTTTTGAATTAGTGAAAAAAGTGCAAATTTTTAGCGAGCAAAAAAATGCAACATAGTAAAAAAATAGTTAAAGTTCTTAAATAAGTTGTACAACATGTGTTTTGTAATAGAAGCAGCTCTCAGCTGACAGCAAAACTGCAATCATTAAAGCCTTAGAAGAAGGAAAATCCATGCGTGAAGTTGGACACCTCTTTGGTGTAAATCAATCAACCGTATGTCGGATTAAATCTCGATTTTCCTTGAGAAATAGTGTGGAAAGGAAACCAGGTAGTGGTAATCCTCGAAAAACTACCTCTCGCCAAGACCGCCAGATGATTGCACTGGTTAAAAAAGATCCACGAAAGACCGCAGTGGACGTTGCTAATTTCGCAAATGAGCAAATGGGAGTCTCTAGGCGTTCACACTGTTCGCCGTAGGTTGAAAGAGGCTAATTTGCATGCGAGACGACCCGCAAAGAAACCTCTCATCAGGGCAATCAATGAAAAGAAGCGCCTGGAATTTGCAAAACGTTACAAGGATTGGTCAAATGAACAATGGGCTAAAGTCTTGTGGAGCGATGAAAGCAAATTTAATTTGTTTGGCTCCGATGGGATAAATTTTGTTCGAAGACCGCCTGGACAGAAATATTCTCCAAGATATCAACTTCCAACCGTAAAACATGGGGGTGGATCAATGATGGTGTGGGGTAAGGAACGATATGTTTAAAAAAAATTATTGATTTTACGTCACGTATTTACAGGTGCGTTTTGGAAATTTTGAAAAGTGAATGGGAGAAAATATCCATTAACACATTAATAGCTTTAGTCGACTCTATGCCTTCTAGGTTGCAAGAAGTCATAAAAAATAAGGGCTACGCCACTAAATATTAATTTTAAGATTTTTTTGTAAGAATTACTATTTAATTTAAATAAACACATTAAAATTTATGCTGTTGCATTTTAATTGCTCCCATGAAATTCGCACTCTTTTTAATAAATGACAAAATAATATATCATTAATTAAAAATATTTACATAATGTTATTGATAATAGGTAAGATAACTGTAGAGATTAATAACCCAAAGAAATATTTTGAAGTGGTCACAATTTTTTAAAATTATCGCACTTAAAGATAATTTTACCCAACGTTGCATTTTTTGTGCTCGCTACTGTATATGTATTTACTATTGTATGTATTTTAATATTAAAATATTGTCATTACTTTGATTTATAGGACACAACTGTCATAAACTGTTTGGTTTATATATAAAAGAGCTTTCAAATACAGTAACGATGAAGTACATTGGAAGGAGTCTTAAATTTAATAGAATAGTTTATCGAAAATATACCAAAAAATACAAATTCAATATAAAAATTTTAACGTTTTTAAAATCAAACTACAAGTATAAACGGAGATGTTTACGTAAAACCCTTACCGACAAAATGTCAGTCCAACGAAATTCATCACACCGACGGCTGATACGAAATAATAATGAAATTCGAAATGAAAAACAACCACTTCCGGTCGAAAAAGGTATGTTAAAGAATAATAAAAATATTATGCAGAGAATTCCCATTTATGACAACACAAAGCTTGACAAGTTTCTAAAAATATTCATCTTGATAATGCAACAAGCCCAACTAACAGCAACAACAATTAATGACGACACAAGAAAAAATGCCAGCAATGGTTTGGCAACAAGACTTGTTGCAAAGACTAAAACGATTAAAAATACCAACAGATCGTCGTCGTCCACGTCGAATGTCAATGAAGATGAAATCAACAGAAACCATCGTGCCTATAAAGATGCTAATAAAGACACCGACAACAATATAGACATCGGCAGCAATATTGTCGATGAAATAAGCCATCAACAACACAATTATGACAAAGTGTCAACAATCACATCAACACCAATAAAGTGCCAAAGACGAAAGCATCTCCAGTTGAATGCAACAAAAATATCCGCAACAACACTATCACCGTCATCTCTATCATCTTCAGCACCATTAGCGTCACCGACGACAATGACTACGTCACTGTCATCACCATCTGTCGTCGTTCAAACAAATTACGAAACCTTTCAATGGTCAGCAATATTACGTAATTATGCTTGCGAGAGTCCATCTATCCACCACCAGTATCAGTATCATCACTATCATCAGCGTAAAAGTAAACACATTCAACATCACCACTTCTACCAACAACATCGACAACACCAACAATATCAACACCAGTGGCAACAGCACGCATTGCATATAAAATCATTAACGTCTCGAAGTTTATTAAGCGACAACAATAACAACAGCAATAAAATAAATAGCAGTATTAAAAATAATAACAGAAGCCATAACTCTAACACCATCGACAGTCCAACATGTAGTGCAATAGCCGTCTATCAAATGTTTGATCAATATGTCAATGCAACCTGGAATCGTAGCTACACCATATCTTGTCTCCTTCTAACACTATTTATCGCTTTCACCATCGGCATTCGCAGTACAACAGGTGAGTAAAACACTCTAAATATTCCATAAAATAAATCAACGAACTGTTGCTCACTTTCAAATTATTTAGCGTTGCTAGATAATATTTTATACACATACAGTGGTTCCCACCGTATTTCAACCAGCTCCTTTAAAAAAATTTAATAAGAGTTTATAGAATACTAGGGTCCCGTCCAAAAGTGATGTTTTTATTGCCCAAACCAGGTCACATTACATACTTATTGTTATACGCTGCATAAAAGGCTAATGAAGTTGTAATTGTAATCGTTCCAAAAAAAAAAACTGACAGATTTACATGTCATATATGTACAGATGTAGTTATAAACCATCGATTTACCCGACTTATAGGTATCTCTTAAAGCGGGAGGATTGCACCGCCCATTATTGGTGAGTTTGTCGATATCGACTCTACGAACTTACCCACCAAATTACATTTTTCTACGATCCCTATGTCCGTAAATATTCAATTTTAAAGGTTTTTCACGCCTTATTTTTACTACCAGTAAATTGAATTTTTTTAAACCATCTAAACCTAATAAGCTTTCGAACAAAAGATGAATGGTTGAAATCGGTCCAGTAGTTTAAGAGTTATAGGTATCACTTGTAGAGCCCATTTCTGGTGGGATTGTCAATATAGACTCTACGGACGTATCTACCGAATTTTATTCGTCTACGATCAATATGTACCTAAATATTCAATTTTAACGATTTGCCCTGCCCTGTTAACATTTAGGGATATGAAAAATATATGTTGTCCGATTCTCAGACCTACCCGATATGCACACAAACTTACATGAAAATCGGTCGATTCATTTCGGAGGAGCTTAACCACTAACACCGTGGCACGAGTATTTTATATATTAGATGTTTAAAAATTAAACAAAAAAGTTTTATGCAGTCTAAAATTTATGGGCAATTTGTGATCAAAACCTCCGCCAACACCAGATTTGGAACAAGAATGACCTTATGGCAGCTTTAAAATAGAAATGGACTAAAATAACTCTTCAAACCACTAGCAAGTGGAATCAATGAAAAAAAAACCGCTTTGTTTTTGAGGCAATTCTGATTTTTGAATAATTCTAATTTCTCCAGGTTTTTTTTTTCGAATAAAAAATTAAGAATTAAACAGATTTCCTTTCCAAAACTAAAAACAAATTTAAATTTTTTTATTCAATTTTATTTGATAAAAACTTGAAAACAAAATACATAAATGCGACAAAAAAAACATCAAATACGGAAAAACGTATATTCTTTGGTGATTCCCCTTTCTAGTTTCACAGAATAAAAAGAATTTAGAGATTTCTTATGTTAAAATAGCAGAAGAAGAAAGACGTTCAGAAATTAGAATTTTAAATCCGAATTTCAGAGCGTATATGTATTGCAAGCACTGATTCGAATTTCTGAAATTTCTAATTACTGGAGGTTCTAATTTGTGTATTGTTTCGTTTCGAAATTACACGAGCTTTTTTTTTAAAGGTGATCGTTGAAATAAGCTGTGAGCCACTGTACATACATATGTACATAGTTTGTTGTATTATTTATGGATGTCCATTTACCTTCTCATAGAATATTTTGCAAAATGGGCACAGAAACAGAAATGTACACACGATATAAATCATTATGAAAATGAATGAAATACAAATACTCGTACCAGATCAAAAGAACGTTTTCTCTTCTGCATATCATATTAATTATGATTAATGATTACTTTGATGTTAAAATAAACTAAAAACGTATTTAAAGCAGATTTTCATAAAATTCATAATTCACAATTTATTATTTTTGTTTTTTTTTCTGATTTATTGAATTTGTTCATTCAGTTTTCGCGAATGTTTTTCATAATACAGCATACGCAAAATATATGCAATATGTTGATAAGAATGGAAATAAATTAATAAAATTCTTAGTTTACAAAAGGTGTTTTTTAAAAACTCGTATTTAATATTTCAGAGGAATATTTCTTAAACCGTCACTCAGGGGATGACCCATATTCATGCAGTGCATTATATTGGAATACGGAAAAAATAGTTTATAGGAGGGCTAGGGCGGTATTGCATTTAATGACCAATGCAAATAACTTCGTCACATTTATATTCGGGAATAGGTCTGTAGTAATATTCGTTACTTTCTTTTTTCTACTGTGAGTAATCACATATAGTGTCAAACAAACAATCAGTGTCAGACAAACACCAAGAGTCTGCGGTTGGAATCGAACCCACGACTTCCGCGCAACTAGCACATTGGATCACCCACTTGATACACATAAATAATATACAAGTTATAGCAAAAAGTGTTTGCGGCGATTAGATCATAGGACTTATGCTTTGAAAACCTAAATCGCATTTTGCCTAGTTTAAGTTTTTTTGAGATATGACTATGTTGCAATAAAGGAGCGATATATATTCATCATAATGTTTGTTTTCATAACGCGACTATATAGTATGTATAACGGGTTAATTTTGCATTATATAACTAACTCATGAGGGCTTCTGAGGGTGATTTAGAACTGAATAGAATTGCACAACTATACTAGTGCCACCTACAAAGACTAATGAAATTTCTACACTATTTATTAAACAATGGAAATAATACTATGTACTGTATATAAGACCAATCACAACGATTTTTATGTTTTTTAATATTTATTAAAACAGTTTTAATATCATAATAAATTAGAAACTTTGTAATTCGATTTTATATGTCAAAGGTTTTTAATAGTATTTTAATCAAGAGCTATTCTATACTATACTATACTAGAAGAAAATTACTGGTTGGTTGTGTTTACACACCAAATAAAAGAACTCAGTGGTTCTTTATTAACTTTTGTCGAAAATCTTACTATTCTTTACAACGAATAATTTAGCCGATTCACTCATATCAGTTATACAGTCAATCTGTAAAACGAATTTCGAATTCAAGTCTTTCGCAGTTCCTGTACCAATAGGTCAATATGCCTGTACCAAGCAGTTAAATTACTGTTAGATTTGCTAGTAATTATTTAAGGTCTGAATTACCACCTAGCTTTTCACACCACTTATGTTGTGCTTATTAATTTATGATAAGAATAGCGGGACTTACAGTCTAAAATCGACTCCGAACAACAAATATTTGTGAAACTTTCAACGGGTTTTTTACTCATCGGAGAAATATTTTCTCATCTTTCGTTTTGTTGGAAAGGTGTAATTTAAATCATGACCTAATTTACCAACGTACTACCTACTAGGCACGGCACACAATATTTATGTTTTTTATTTTGCTTTCAAATTATTATTATTCTAAATGACAATACATAATTGGTCATTATAATCCCTCAGTAAGTGTTATGACCTAGTTTTTCACACCACTTGTGTTGTGGGACTACAATTTAAAGTCGACTGCGAATGACAGATTTTTAAAAAACTTTTCATGACCACAAAAATCTGCTGAAAGAAAGTCGGCGAAGAAATATTTTCGTTTTGATGTCTGACTTGGGTTTGAACTCTGGTCTTACGTCTATTAAGCCAACACACTACCTTCTAGACTACAGCGACTTCATTTATTCTAAATCTTCAATATAAAAATAATATAACCTAATTGATGAAATCTTAAATCACCAGGTTTAAATCTAGTAAATATTCCATTCGGTTTAATTTATAAATGATACCAAAAGTAGGTTGCTTTATACCTTTTCACAGTGCTGCCCAGTTACTCGCTGTGGTACCGCTGAAATGATTTAAAAAGTTATGTTTTAGTGCCTCTGCATTTATTTACAAATGAAACAATTTGTCATATTGGTTTTATAAGTGAATCAGACAACGAAAATTTTCTAAAGTCATGCAAATATTTTTACCATTCTTAACTTATTCCTGTAAATAACAAAACGCTTCTGATTCGCACTAAGAAGAAGAAAAGCAGGATCGTCAGATCGTCTATGCAGAAGTGTAACTATGAATACCTAACAGTGTATGAGTCCCACTTGGCATACTACTGGCGATCTGCTGAGGAATACGCACAAAATCACCTTCAATAAATGCACACTTTCGCTCTATCACATAACTTTCAATTGTTTTCACTTATGCACCAGTTCTTCGCCTCTTTTTGAATTCCGTAATAATTATTCGTAATTTTTTCTCATATTTTGCTTCAATTTTAGCTTTTTTCGGTATTTAAACGTTTCTATTCAGCAACCGAAACAAATTCCTCTGTTGGCATAAATTAATTGTTCATCTAATGTAGGGGTCGGGGAACATTTTTAATTATTACCCATGGCAAAGAGCAAAAAAAATGATATCACCTCTTTTCAGCATCTTTCACATTGTTATGCAAATGCAATATCGTTTAACATTAACGTTAAACAAAAGTTACGCAGAAATACATCGTACAACAACAAATATGAGAAAAAAGGGATGGACAAGTAAGCAAATGCAACAACAAGCAAAGTGTCGCGATAGAGTTCGCGAGAACATAACCTTCTACTTCGTTTCACTCACAGAATACAGTTTGACTATTTGTGTTGTTTTTTATTTAAAAAAACTTTATTTCTGGGGGAAAAAACTTGTTTTCTACAAAAGCCCCAACATTTGTAAAGGGAACTCCAAGGCCCTTCTGCCCTCTGTTTGTATTTTCTTGCTTCTTTTGCTCGGGGCTATAAAATACACAATATTTGATTCCAAAATGTAAATATTTCGTGTTATTATTATTTAATTTATTGAAAATAATTTTCAATTTAATTTTGTCGAAAAAACTTGTTTTGTTAAAAAACAAATTTAATGAAAACTTTTTCACATCTCAAAAAACTTGGAAAAAAGGAAAACTTGGCAAAAGGCAGCGCTGGTTGGACTATAAGAATGCAAGACAAAGCAGACGACGTAGTAGTAATTCAGTCAGTCTTATATAAAGCTACGTGTGAAGAAACCAGCTGTCAGTGTTTACGCGAGCAGAAGTGTTGTGCTTACAAAAAGGTTGTGAGCAGAGAAGAATAACGAACAAGCACATATTGTTGTAGTTATTGTTGTATACGTGGTATAAGTTGGAGACAGTGGTTCATAAGATAGTGCTGACAATAAAGAGTTTAATTGAAACTTTGTTTTCAATCAACGAACTCATATTCTAAACGTTTTTAAAAAGGTAAAAACGTAATATTTTTCATTTTTACCCCATTTGTGGTAATTTACCCCGGTTCCCCGACCGCTGATCTAATGCATTGAAATTTTTGTCACTAGAATAAATTTGTTTGGAATTGAACAAAAATGTTTACAAATCACAATAGTTTCATTTATTCATTGGCGTGTAATGAAAATCTGTTTTGGCAGGCATATTTTTCATCTCTGTGTACCTTATGAGTAGCCGCCGTAGTCTAGTAGGTAGTGTGTCGACTTATTAGACGTAAGGCGAGGGTTCGAACCTCAGGTCAGACATCAAAACAAAATTGTGAAAAATATTTCATCGGCAACTGCCTCTCAGCAGATTTAAAAAACTCTGAGAGTAAATAAAGTTGCCATGAAGAGCTTCTCACAAATCTCTCAGTCGGTGTCGACTTTAAGATGTAGGTCACGCCATTCATATATGAAATTAATGCACACAATAAGTGATGTGAGAAGCTAGGTCGTAATCCTGACTGAAGGAATGATAAATTTTGCGTTGACAATAGATCAATTAACACAAGCCGTTGTATTGAGTGTATTGCATTGTGAGTGCATTGTGGGTTCACAAACAACCAAGTGTACTCAATACAACATACACGATACAAAGTTGTATGAATTGGCCATATGTTTTAAAGCATTGGGTTATACAGCGTTAAATATTATCAAAGTTGTTTACTCAGTACTCAGTGTGCATTTCATTTCATATACTCTTGGCGTGTTGATTTGGCTGCAAGTAACTGTTAGAGGAAATAACCAAATATTTTAGAACAAAAAGACAGGGTTGCATACCCGGGAGAAAATTAACCGTTGATAGACAACTATAAAACCGAGGTGTTCTTTTAGCGGTATACGGTATACCCTGATATTAAACTAGCGGTATGTTCTACACTGGAGAGACACTATGCAGAGACCACGGAGGCCGCTCATAGGATTTCTAGACCAGAAATGAGCAAAGTGAGAAAAATGCAAGTAGTGGAGGAAAATGAAGCAAGTTTTGAGAGAAAACGGACAAAAGAGTAAACCAAAAGCTTCAACTGTGAAAAGGGTGCTCAAGACCGGTCTCACCAACAAAACGACGTGCCGTTGCATCACCTAAGGCTTCTGGTATGCACTACGTTGAAACGAGTAGCTCAAGAGAATGCGCAGAAAATCTGAGAATGCCGAAGATCATTCTAACTCGGAAGTACCGAAACTACACTTACACGGCTGCAGAAAAAATTTAAGTTATAAAAGTGAGAAGAAGATGCAAGAAAATCAGAGTTGAATTCGAATTATCGCCTTTAACAAAAAGAAGAGTCTTAAAACATGAAAAGGCTAATACTCTCTCACGCATAAAGGAGATATCCGCAGAAGACCCTCTAACAAAAGCGTGTTGGTCACAATAGGACAGTTTACGGTTGATAAACGGATGCTTATATCGACGTTGGGAAAGCCCTGATGGCAAGGCCTTATCCAACCTATTAGTAGTACCTTCCTCCAAGACGAAAGAAGTGTTAAAGGAGTTCCATAATGGAGCTAGCGGAGGATATCTTGGAGCGACAATGATGCTATAAAGACTAAAACAACGTTTTTATTTGGTTGCATGTCAGCAAGCAGTGAATAGTAAACTGTACCCAGTATATTGCAGCCAAGAAGAAGTCGAGCGCAACTGCAACCATACACCTCTGGCCCGCTTTTGGAGAGGATAGCGATGGTCAGCGATAGAATGAAACCTTGGTGTGATCGTGCAGCTAACACAGATGGTTTCCATAAAGGACAACTGGTTCTATCCTACAACCCAACGCGTTGGGGTTCTCCAACGTGCAAAGTAACTGGGATTAAAGGATGTCGTGTATACGATACAGAAAACTGGCAACCCCCATACAAAAATGAAGGTCGTACACAAAGAGCGACTGGCAAAATATGGGAATAGAGCTAATGACGCTGTTCGGGACGAACAGGCTTAAGTAGGCGGCAGTATTACGAAAAAGCAAACGACCTAATATCGTTTAAAATTAAAAATAATAAAAACAAAAACCACACTAACACATTTGTACATGCATTTTTTTATGAGTAAACCAACAATAACATCAGTATGAGGATGAGAGAGATGGATAGCGCAAACGCAACGTTAGCGAACGCATCAGTATACAACAAACAAAGTATACAAAGTATAGAACAAAGTATACAAACAACACTGAAGTCGTTATAGAATTCTCGAGAAGGCGAAACCCCGAACTTTTTACTGTGAGAATCATCAGCAGACTGATCTCTTGCGAATGTAAAAGTGCAAGACAAAGCAGGCAACGAGTCAGTAATAATTCAATCAGTCTTGTGTGAAGACAAGTGGCGTACGAAGTAAAGCTAGTCTTTACAGGAGTAGAAGTGTTGTTGCTTATAAAAAGGTTGTAAGCAGAGAAATATAGCGAACAATCATTTATTGTTGTATCAGTTAAATATATTTCGCTTTAAAGCTTTCTCGTACAAAGGTGATGGTGGCTCGAAACCATTTCGAGAACTTACACACTTTTACACACATTTAATCTTTATGTTTAACGTACTTAAATACCAAATACAGAACAGAACACAATATGAACTTTTAGAAGTCGCTTTTCGAAAGAGGAAACAACATAATTTATTTTAACAAATTTAATTCATCACCAAAAATGATATACTTTTTAATTTAAACAACATAACGTATACACTAAATTGGTATTTTAAACAGACGAACCATGAGCCAGTCCTTGAAGCTAACTTTAAAATGATAAATTTGGATTTGTAATCTCTTTACACTTTGCTAAATATGGATAGATACATTCATATACATACATATGTATGTATGTAAGACTCACAATAATATTAGAAATAAATAAATCGTCTTTGAAATATAAATTTGCATACCATCTGTTTAATTGAAATATTTTTATTTTTTGAGGTTTTTAGGATTTAAAATTGGGGATGTGTTCTAAAAAAGTGCGGCTTCTCTGTGGTCAGTAGTGGAGTTTCTTGCTCTGAAATCGAATTAATAAATATGTAGGTATTAATCGCCTAATTCTACTCATTTCTTTCAACCTTTCAAAGAACAATATTTCGAATTGCTTTCCCATTACGCGTAATAAGTCATAAATCGTCCGATATGATAAAACAGAATTTCGTTTTTGCCACGCTTATTTATCCTGTTTCGTCTTTATACGTTTAATTTGCTTAATAATTCTCTTTTATTGGAAACTTACAAACTCGATTCTTGAAGTGTAATGGACATATTAGAACCTTTAGTCTCTTAGCATTGGAATATTTTATATACAGTCAAACTCGGTTATAACGATTTCCGTGGTACCAGAAAAAATAGTTCGTTATAGGCAAAGTTCGTAATAAACGGGGTGAATTTATAGAAGACAAATAATTTTTTTCATTTATGAAAAACAAAAAATATGTGATAATTTTTTATATCTGCCAGCTGATTAAAGATGCTAAGTTATAATTTAATGCTGCCACATTAAATAAAAGTAAAGACTATTCCCATACTTCGAAGTTATTTCTGAGAGTTCATAAAAAGGGTAAAATGTATGAACCATACCATACCAATCAAACATATAACATACATACATACATAATTGGCCATTACAACCCTTCAGTCAGGATTACGACTTAGCTTCTCACACCACTTATGTTGTGTGCGTTAATTTTATAAATGAGTGGCGGGACTCCGAACGACAGATTTTTGAGAAGCTTTTAATGGCAATTTTTACTCTCAAAATCTTTGCCAGAAATCTGCTGAGAGGAAGTCGCCGAAGAAATATTTTTCGTTTGATGTCTGACCTGGGATCAAAACATATAACATGTATGAAAATTGTTATTAAAACGTTGGGACTTGAAAATATGTACGTAATAACCAAGAATTCGTTATAATCGAGTATGTTATAAACGTGACTGTACATAAATGCTGTGCAAATAGCTTTCTTTTTAGCATCGCTATTTGCCCATGAGTAGTTTTGCAGTATGGTAAGTGGTTAATGAAGGGTATTAGAATAGAAATGAATTAACCTTTATGTCAACAGATACATACCCTGGTATGTTTTGTACTTTTAAATCGCCGTTCCTCAGAAAGTAATAACTGTATTAACCTGAAATTTCATGACACCCTTACTAGTACTGTTTTCTATCTTATTCCTAGACTTAAGTAAAAATGGGGAATGGTGGCCAAGGATGTGACCATTTTTTTGGATGTTTATTGTGTAAAATTTACGAGTTTTTAATAATAAAATAAAATCCAAATTCAATCAAATATAAGAAAACATAAAGAAATTGTACATAGTAATTTTTCTTAAATTCATTTATTACATTGCGGCATATTACTTGAATGAGCGGCACACACGGGTTTTCTACATAACATAGAGGATTTTTTGGCTGACCAACATTTTGGCAATTACCTTTTGGGTTTTATGCTCCCAGTGGTGTCAGGTTCTTCCACACTTTCATCTGCGGCACCTCTTACGGTCAAAGATTCCCAATATATTTATGGCTTAAATAGCCTTGCATGTGGAAAATATTTTTGTTACGTGTTTATTTTAGACTCTGTTTTCCGGCTTCACCAGCTGTTTGCTAAGATTGTGTAAGAAAGCCAAGGGTTCGTCGCCTTGTTGAAAATTCTGCTAAAAGCTTGTTCATATCATCGACGCCAATCTTATATTTGTTGTAATCATAGATCATAAGCGGCTTTTTCTTTGCACCTTGCACTTCGCATGAATAATGCGTTGTGGCTAGAAGAACAACCGAATTATTTTCTTTTTTTTTATAAAACCACTCATGCAGTGCATTGTGCAGGTTTTAGGAAAGAGGGAAGATGCGAACGGTAAGAAAACGAGTTGCTGCTGGAGGCTATAAAATGGCCAGTGCTATACCTTCACCATTAGACAGTCTACAGCAATCGTTCCCAAGAAGCCCGCAGTTTCTCGCACCACTTATGTTGTGTGTGTTAATTTTATACAGAAGTGGCGGGACCTACAGTTTAAAGTCGACTCCGAACGAAAGATTTTTTTTACGACTTTTTGTATTTTTTTGATGTCTGGCCTGGGTCTCGAACCCAGGCTTTACGTCTAATAAGCC
Source organism: Sarcophaga peregrina (assembly GCA_014635995.1). Classification (NCBI taxonomy): domain Eukaryota; kingdom Metazoa; phylum Arthropoda; class Insecta; order Diptera; family Sarcophagidae; genus Sarcophaga; species Sarcophaga peregrina. The sequence continues at coordinate 59,795,511 of CM025793.1, forward strand.
AGCATACTACCAACTAGACCACGGCGACCCCTAAGGACCCCTTTTTTGGATATAAGAGCACAAGGGAATATTGTTACTGAAACCAAATGTAGTTGGCTCTACTTCCCGTCCTTTAGATTAAGCGAAATATGGTGGTAAAAACAAATCTTTAAATTATAAGTTGTGGTGAAATTACCACGAACAATATTCCGTCCTTCTCTAACCTCTCGCCTAAGTGTTTTTCCCGTTCGCCGGTTGCCGCCAATCCAGTATAAATTTGTCCCTTCATTGGATAGGATGAGACGTAATCACATACTCTTACTTGGCGAGTTTCGATGGTATATATTAGGTAAACCCAGTCCAACGCGTTAGGGATATAACTGTTCATCAACTGTTATGGCTGCAAGTTTATCGGTGTTTTTACGCTATCGACGGGTGTTTCCGTTGTCGAAACGTATAAAGTGGCTTATATCCCAAAAATGCCGCACGCTCATGGAAGCTCGATATTTTTGGATGACCAAGAATGTAGCAGCAAAGCACAAACAAATCAAAACATAAACAGAAACAAAACAATGCAACTACAAAACATAAGTAAAACAGAAATAAACTTAGCAGCAAAAGAATTTCAATATAAAATATATGAACATACCCGGGTATGTTTCTGTTGACGTACGCATAATTTTTTATCCGTTGACATAAACGTTAAACATTTATTTCAAATAATTCATTAAATTTTCTTTAATTAAAAAATATGTGTGAAATTGATTGATCTTAAATTAAGACGCTTTCAACTAAAAACATTGATCGTAAAATAACACTTGCCATTATGGTAATTGAAATGAGTCTTGAAATTCCATTCCTCTACTAAAAATTAAATGACTTTGTTGTTGTAATCATAAAAAAACAAATTGTTATGTACATACATACATAGATAGCGATATAAACATAAATTCATATGTATATTGGCATTAATTTATGTACTTACTTCTATATGTATGTATGTACATATGTTAGCATAAGTATGTATGTATATTTATACAGTTATTAAATTTATATGAAAATAAAAAATAATAAAAAAAAAAATCTGAATGAACACTATTTTCAGCTGGAGCCTGTTGGCAGACGGTGCTAGACAATGGCAAATGCAATGAAATATTTTCGTTGAATATTAGCAAGAGTGAATGTTGTGGCGCCAATCAAGAGTTCGCCTACACTGAACGCGAACCAACAAATGTTGAGTACTTTTTTGCAACAGCCATTGGAGGCGGCATGGAATGTTCACCCTGCTTAGGTAAGTTAAATTTTCTTATTTTTTTTGTTTGTTTTTTTTTTTTTGTTTGCTTTTTGTCATCAGCCTCAAAGAAGGTAATTATTTTATTTTGACTTCAAGAGAATGAAATTTATCATCGATGCCACAACATCTAATGACGACTTTAGTTTGTTTATGGTTTTTGAAAAAACTAAGACGATTTTGTCTTTGGTATTCATTTATTTCATTATTTCGGAAATTTTCAGAAAGTTGTAGAAACGTGAAATGTGGACCAAATAAGAAATGCGTTAAGCGTAAAGGACGGCCAAAATGTATTTGTGCACCGGAGTGTGGTGCAGCTAGAAGAAGACGTAAACAACGAGAACATTCAATGGAGCAGGAACAACATGGTCATCAACACCACTCTGAGGGTTTGTTTACAAGTATTTCGAAGGGTGTTGGTGACGTGGACAATGAGGATGATGATGTATCGTCTACCACTGTCGTTCAATCATCGAATGGCTTTAATATTAAGATAGAAAAATCACAACAATCACGCGATATACGTAGTTTAAGTAGTGAAATTACCAACGTTAATTTAGGTTTAAAGGATGGCAAACATGTGATGATGTTTAATAGTGGCGGAGCAACGTCACAAATGGAACGACATCACAGCAATAACAAAGAACATAATCAAAACCAAAGAAAATTAATTCATGTACACCTGGAAGAGCATCCATATTCACAGCTACAGCAACAGGAACAAAGACAACAACAACAAAAAAGTAAAAAGTCCATCGACTTGGAACAACATACCCACCAAATGCAACAGCACCAACAAGAGGACCAATTGCGACTGCAACTAGAACAGCAGCAAACGAAACGTAAAGACCAGGAGCCAAAAAGCAGCCGAAGACTTTTGATAACCGCTAATGTTGAACATACGGAAAAGCCCACCACTAGACGATTACAAATCTTTAGTAATGTAAGAACAACGCATGACAGACGGCGTAAAAGTAACAAAAACAAAAACAACACCAACAACAGCAACAGTAACAATAACAAGAACAATAATAAGAAAAAAAATAAAAGTGATCAACACGAGGACACTGATCCCTCAGACACAGACATTGATGACAAAGTCGTAGAGAATGACGAAGACTATAACTACAACGACACGGAAGACAACGAAGACAATATAGAGACCAAAATGAAATACAGAAGCAGCAATAGCAATGGCAACAGCAACAGTAACAGTAACAACAAAAATAATATCCACCGTAACGATGATGCAACAAGATTTTTAAACCAGTCTTTGTCTAGACATAAGCTCACAACTACTATAAGAGTAAACAATAAAAACAGCAGCAGCCACAGCAACAGCAAGACCAGTGATAACAACAGCAAAAATAAGAAAAGAAAAACTAAAAGAAGAAAAAATCATGATTTACACAGAACCGAAATACTACAACATCATTCTAGTGATAACAATACTCGCATTAGATCAACAGATCCACAACAGAATCAAAGTCATGCTGTGGATGTTTCACATCATCGTCATAATCGTCATCATCATCGCCAGCAACAGCAACAGCGGCGAAAACATAATAATCATCGTCAAGATTTTCATAATCACAATAATCACAAAAAACAACACCATCAGCAGCAAAATCATCATCGTCGTCATCACGGCAGGCAAAAATTCAACACACATCATACACAGCAGCAGCCAAAGAATGATAAGGATTATAACGCCACAATTACCGTCGTTAGTCCGATACCAGTACCAATTACTTCAGCGGATACAAAAAAAATTGAACCATTTACAACTGTTCTTCAGTCGCAAGTGACAACACCACTTGTGAACTTATCATCATCATCATCATCATCTTTATCGCCTGCTTTAGAGAATTCAACATCAGTCATAATAGTTACAACAACAACAACCCCAAACCAACAAATCCAGCCATCACGATCACAGCTGTTGCTTTCGTCGTCTGCAATGTCTTCCTTATCTGCGGCCACTCCTGTAAATTCCACATTGTCTGCATTAAATAGTGGAGCGGCTGCTGTCGATGCTGCTGATGATTTTCATCATAGTCATTCACAAAATCACGGAAGTAAAATAGCGACGTCATCATCACAATCACCTTCGTCAACCTCTTCGTCATATTCGCAGCCGTCTGTATCTGTATTTGCCTCATCCAAATCGGTATTTTTACCATCAGTGCCTGCTAAAGGCGAAGGTGTTTCACGTCATGATCATCAGCATCGGCGTATTCAAATACTGACATCCAACAACAACAACAACAAACACAATAACAATAACAACAATAATGATAATGATGATGATCATAAAATTGCAGCATTGAATTTAAATTTGCATAACAATCCGCAACAACAGGAAGAACAAAACGAACAGCAACATGATCAGCAGCCACAAGCCCATCAGCAATATTTCCATTCTACATTGTTTGATGCAATTTCTGATCAAATCGATTTCATGGGATTCTCAACTAAACAACAAACTATAACGGTATGTAGTCAATATTTTCCAAAACATTTTCTATTAATTTTTTTTCTTTTTTTTTTTTTGTTCTTTGAAATAACAACAATAAAGCATTTGAGTTTTTTTATTTTCGAATTTTTAATAGTATGTACCAGAAAAATAAATATACGTGCATACATACATACGTACATACATATATGTTTTGAAGTACTTTATCCGATTTTTTAATCAAAATTTCACCAATCATCAAATCAAATCCAACAGTTCACCTACTCTTGTTTAAGAGGGCATTTCAACGTGAAGCTTGTATCGCATTAAGTCAAAAAGCGAAATTAAATTTGTCTGTGTCAGAATTATAAGGACACTTCTCTTAAATATTTCTCAAAATATTGCACTTAACGATTAGGTTTCTTTCGAAGAGTTGTTAAGCTTTTAGGAAATACCACGTTTTTATACAACATTATTAATAATGTGTGTAGTTTTATTACGGAATTCACTATACTCTGCTTCTTGGTTCTAAAGCCAATTTATTTTTTTATTCGAAATATTATATTTTTCATAATACCGACTAGGTTAGGTTAGATTAAGTTATGTTATGTAAGCTGGCAATTGTAGCAATCTTTATACAAGAGAGCTCAGTAAAGGATGTCAGAAGATGAGAGATCAAAACCTAACTAACACAGGAGGCTGAAAATAGTCTATTTCTACTCCTCTTCAGCTCTTACCGAAAACATTTATCGAAATGGTAAGTCTTTCGTGGCCCATCAGAATCGTTCTTTAATCCATACATGTCCAGCATTGTCTAGCACTAATACTAGTACCCTCCTGGCGCCAACAGCCAACTTTTATATCTCATTCAAATTTAATTTAATTCTCAAAATTTTTCTCTTCTAAAACTTGTTTCTTAGCCGGCTATGCTCTGTTGACAACTGCGGTGGTATTCCACGTCCAACATCCATGTGTATCGTATTTGCTGAGAGTACATGTACAGATAAATTATGTTAAAAAAATATCTGAATAGCAAAAGTATTTGTATTTTTAAGAGCATAAGATCGGAATGGTGTAAATAAATTCTAGCCCAAATGTCTACTTATGTAAATGAATTTGACAAATAAAAATACGGTTATAACTTGATCTTATACAAGATAGTAGACCAATTACAGAAAATACCACTGGTCACTTCAGATTATACGATATCATACGATCTCGGTGCTCCCAACGTGTGATGACCATGCCGTCGAACGTCTAGTACAGAATATTGAATGTACCATGAGGTGTGTGGTAGCTCGTAAAAATACACTGATGACGCCGCCAGCTCAAAACGAGTGACTTTTTGAGATGCATAAGTCGCTCTCGGTTCTCATGTAGATTAGTATCATCACTGTTACGGCTGTAACTGTTCGACAAATTTGTTTCTTCATGTACCCATTCAGAAATGAGAAACAATGCTAAAAAGTGGTCACTATAACTGCTACGAATTCTCTAAATGGTTATCAATAGGTAGTGTGTTGGCTTATTAGAAGAAAGACCCGAGTTCAAGATTTCTGGCAAAAAACTCTGAGTAAAAATTGCGATAAAAAACTACTCAAAAAAAGTCTGTCGTTCGCAGTCAAATTTAAACTGCAGGTCCCGCCACTCATGTATAAAATTAACGCACACAACACGAGTCGTATGAGAAGCTAGGACGTTGTACAATGGGTCAGTTGGTTGTCATCTGTGACAAGTACTCGTCCTCTAACCTAACTTATCAATTTAAAAGATTTTTTTTTTTTATTAAACCTGCTCTCAGGGGATAACTCCTACTCATGCAGTGCATTGTGCAGATTTAGGAAAGGTGGAAAGAGGGAAGATGCGAACGGTAAGGTAACGAGTTGCTGCTGTTGACTATAGAAAGACAGTCAACAGCAATCGTCCCCAAGAAGCCCGCAGTTTCTCACATCACTTATGTTGTTGTTTGTGTTAGTTTTATACAGAAGTGGCGGGACCTACAGTTTAAAGTCCACTCCGGACGACAAATTTTTGAGAAACTTTACAAAAACTTTTCGCCAAAAAAATACTTTTTGTATTTCTTTTATTTTTAATGTCTGGCCTAGGACTCGAACCCTGGCTTTACGTCTAATAAGCCAGCACACTACCTAATAGACCACGATGCGATAAAGTCTCACTAATTCATTTAGAAATTCCCTGCTTTCGTTTAGTAGAATTTTCTCCAAGAAATAAATTACTAATTATTAAAGTCTGAGTATACGCGTTCCTTATGTGGTAAAAATTTTGGTAGTTACCTAGGATTGCCCATAAAAAGTATAGTACTCTTAGATAACCTCACAAGTTATGCTCACCGCACTTACCCCTCGAATATCACCTTTAAATCAGAACAACTGACAAACGATTGTGTTCGTATAAATAAACGACAAAAATTTATTGAAATTTGTTTATATTACCTCTTTAATTTCAAATCTATCTTTTATTTACATGACGCTTTAGGACGCTGAATTCGATAGACCTTTAAACCCCGTATGTGGAACAGACGGCCGAACTTACAATACCGAGTGTCAGCTAAGGAAACGAGCATGTAGAACGGACAATCCAAATCTACAAATTGCATATCGTGGTCATTGCAGAAGTGAGTATAAAAATTTCAATTTATTTAACAATACATAGTAAATAATATTATAATGAATTATATATGTATGTATATAATAACATTACATATATTATAAATAACATATAATAAATTACATAAATACATACAGTGTCGGTCAAAACATATTGGACAAAATTCATGTTATAATATTTTGTAGGAGTTAAAAGAAATTAGAAATGAGAAGATTCTAATGCAATGAAAAGAGTTCGAAGACCTGTCAGTAGCAGACTAACTCCGAAACACTGTTCCGGAACAGTTAGGCATGACGATGGCAATATTATGGTGTCTCATTCCATTCGAAGACCAGTTAGTAGCAGACTAAATCCGAAATACTGTTCTGAAACAGTTAAGCATGGAGGTGGCAATGTTATGGTGTGGGGTTATTTTTCTGGGAAAAGCTTAGGAACTTTACACAAAATCGACGGTATTATGGACAAACAAATGTATAAAAATATATTGCTGGAGAAAATGTTGCAACATGGCCGTGATAGAATGTTACGCCAATGGATATTTCAACACGACAACGACCCGAAACACACATCCAAATTGGTGAAAGGGTTTTTGGAAGAAGAAGGAATGTCATGCAGTGCCCTGCACAGTCACCCGACCTTAACCTCAAAGAAAATTTATGGGAAATAGTAAATAGTAGTAAATCGGGAATCGGCACATCGGGATCCAAGTAAATTATAAGCTATAAATGAGGCATGGTCAGCTATTCCAATTAATACAAAAGAGAATATGTGCTGAAGTTTTGAAAAATCGCGGTTATGTAACAAAATATTAGATAATGCTGTATAATCCAATATGATTTGTCGTATGAATTTTTTATCTCTATTTACCTTTTTGCTTAATTTTTAATAATAAAATAATAAACACTGAAAAGAAATTTTATTTTTAATTATACTAGGTACATATGTATTTTTATTTTAGTATGTAATTGTTTGTTTCTAAAATGTCTAATTTCTTTTAAATTGTACAAATTATAATAACCTAAATTTTGTCCAATATGTTTTGACCGACGCTGTATATAGCAATAAATTTAATATTTAAATACTTATGTATGTATCTAGCATTATCGGAGGGTTCTTCGAAAATAATCAAATTAATTCAAATTAATTACACGCTGCGACAGTGGAAATACACCCGAGTGACTACATAGTCCACCTTGTTAGTTAGTTAGTTAATTGAGTAGAACTCAAAAATACCTTTTTTAAATTTCTCGAACCCTCCAAACTTGTTTTATTTGACAAAAACTGTTTCAATTTTTTTTTTTTTTTTGACTTTATGCAAAAAAATTAAATCTTGTTGGAAAGGGGAGAAAAGAAGCTTTAAAACTGTATACATATGTATACTATCTATTATTTGACTTAATATTCTATGAGATTTGATGAGGTAAACTTGGCAAACCCAATTTTTTCATATTTTTCCAAGTTTGTCCGTACATAGTAGCAAATTTTACTTACAAAAATATGAAATAACTTCTGACATTCTGAAAGTGTATTATGTTGTGAAGAGATCAAATCAGACAAAAATTACCATAGTTGACATAGTATAACAATCGTGTTGTATTTTTTATATATGTCATCTCATCAAATGAACTTTTAATGCAAAAATTTTCAGAATTTTTGACGGATCTTGATTGTTTATCACAAAATGTGTAAATTTCACGACCACCAGAATATTAATGAGATCTACTCAACAAAACTTCCAACCTACACTATGTCATTAGCCGGGTGTATTTAATTTTTTTTATTTTGTCGCATAGTGTTGTCGAAAGAAGAATATCCACGTTCCAATATGGTAGTCGGGGTTTATAAAAATTAATCAGATTTACTTGAAAATTATTACCGCCATCTTGGATCCGCCATTTTGAATTTTTAAAATCTGATTTTTAAAATCTGTCATCGGCGACTCCAAAAACCGCCGAGTAACAATTTTCAAGTAATCTAATTAACTCCGTAATACGCTCCCTCCTACTTTAAGGGTGCATGCAATCAATTTGACTTTGGGCTCATTTTAAAGAGCAAAGATCAATTGTCAAATTCTGATAATAGCGATGGTTCTAACACGTCAGTGTTTAACTCTAGAATTTTTCAAAAATCGGCATAAACGATATTTTTAGGGGATTTAATCCCCTTTTTCTCGAAAACCTGACGTGATGGAAAGTGCAAAATGCCTTCGGAAACACCTGGAGCCATCTTATTTGCCAAACCCATGCAGGGCTATGTTATTTTTATGAGGTAAAAATTATAATTAAAACTCAAAATAAAAATTTTTTTTATGAAATTAAATGCATTATCTTACGTTGGCTGTTTCATAAATATGAACATACTTGAGTATTGGCGTCTCAATGGGAAAGTATTATCATGCAATCGTAATCCAAGTACCTTTACTTCGTACTTTTTAGTGTGTAAAGTAAGGAAAAATTTTAGTTGGTTGATTCCTATTAAGAAAATTAGCAATCATTTCCAATCTATGTATCCATAAAATCGCCGTGGTCTAGTGGGTAGTGTGTTGGCTTATTAGACGAAGGACCCGGGTTCGTATCCCAGGTCAGACATCAAAATGAAAAATATTTCTTCGGCGACTTCCTCTCAGCAGATTTCTGGCAAAGACTCTGAGAGTAAAAATTGCCATGAAAAGCTTCTCAAAAATCTGTTGTTCGGAATCGACTTTAAACTGTTGGTCCCGCCACTCATGTATAAAATTAACACACACAACATAAGTGGTGTGAGAAGCTAGGTCGTAATCCTAACTGAAGGGTTGTAATGGCCAATTATGTATGTATGTATCCATAAAAAAATTAGTCTAAACATATCTAAGAACCGATGTCAATTGATTCGACTTCAATTTCGGCGTAGTCTTCTTTCTATAAAATGTATAAAAATTTTCCTTGACGTATACATACATACATAATTGGTCATTACAACCCTTCAGTCAGGATTATTGACCTAGTTTGTCACACCACTTACGTTGTGTGTGTTAATTTTATACATGAGTGGCGGGACCTACAGTTTAAAGTCGACTCCGAACGACAAATTTTTGAGAAACTTTTCATGGCAATTTTATTTACTCTCAGAATTTTTGCCAGACATCTGCTGAGAGGAAATAGTCGGGAAAATACTTTTTGTATTTTACTAGACTACGGCGACTTCAAATTTTCCTTGTCCACTCTGGATTTAACGTGATCGTGTTTCTAAGTTGATAAATGCTAATTTAAAATAAGCAATAAACAGCCTTTTTCAATTGAGTTGATAAATTTAAAGTAAAAAAAAAATTACGTAGTAGACAAGAATTGAAGTAGACAGGATTGTGAAATATAATAATATGATGAAAACACTTCAAAAATAATTCTAGTTCAATGGTAAAATCATATCAATGAGAAATTTTTGATTCATTAGCTTTAAAATCAATGCTGCCATTATCGTTAGTACAATTCATACATACATACATATATCCATACATACATACATACATACATACATACATCCATACATACATACATCCATACATACATACATCCAGACATACATATGTACATATTACTCAATAGAGAAATATGCAACTATTCATTTGTAATAATTGGTGATTCATTTATCAGTGCTTTACACATTTATTACCAATTCTTAGATGAATCTTAACGATGAAAATTATTTAATAATACAGGAAATGGAAAATTCAGTGGTTAAGAAAAGTAAAATAAACCCAAACTAAAACGAGATGGAAAATTTGATCTTTGTCGCATTGTAGAAGAATATCGCATGGAAAATTGCAATCGACAGTGACGTCTTATAAATGTTATTGGAAACTTGTTGTTGCATTAATGATCAACTCAATGGTCGTCAGACGCTATGGAACGTTTTGCTATGCTTGATTGCACTGGTATCTCTATTACAAATACGTTACGACCAAATGAATACTAACGAGCTAGTAAAGTTTTTTAGAAGATAAACATGCTTTTGCAGCGAGTCAGAAGTCACAGTAGACGTGTGCCATAAATGTGGCTCCAACTAATCTCAAAACAAAAATATGATGGAGCTCATACTACAAACATATTTTACTTAGGAAATATATCGTACACCCAGTACAAAAGTGACTCAACACAAAAATTTCATTTTTCAGAAATCGATTAAAAACTATTTTTGATTTAAATAATAGTAGTTAAAAAGGAAAATCTTTGGACCATTTTTAATACCAGTTGAGAACAACACAATACACTGATTTTTTTTTTTTTATAAATAAACAAGTGAATTCTACATACTTTAAGCATATAAACTCGAAAAATGAAAGATTTGAATTGAGTCACTTTTGTACTGGGTGTGCGATATGTAAAATGAACAGTAGTCCAAACGTTGCCAGATATTTCTTTTGGAACTGTTAAAATAAATATCTATTAAATCCCAGATATCTTTAACAAAACTAACGAAGAATTATTTCTTCGGCGACTTTCTCCCAGCGGATTTCTGGTAGAGTTGACATTAATTTTATGTTTTTGTAACACAAGCTATTTCACTTGCCAGTTTGTTTGCATGGAAAACAAAAACAAAATCAGTCAATTTTTGTTGTGTTTCCCATTTAACCAGGGTGGCAAGTGAAATAGCCTGTGTTACTGAAATAGGTCCCGCCATTCATATATAAAATCAACGCACACAACATAAGTGGTGTGAGAAACTAAGTCGTGACCCTGACTGGAAGATTGTAATGACCAATTATGAATGTAGGTATGTAAATAATGTTCGATTTCAAAGTATGAGAGCATATCTAGAAATATATTTGTATGTGAAAATTACTAGCCTTGGGATTATTTCATCGCAAAAACGCTAAGTACGCAAAAAGGTAACACTATACAAAATACATATTTACGATAACGAAATATGTCATTATGTAGTTTAAAGTTGTAGTAATTTTGTGGTTTGCAAAAACGTTAAGTCCACAAAATTACGAAAAATATTAAAAGCACGTGCTAACTTCACAAATATTAATTTGTTCAAATGAATTTTATGTTTTCTGTTCTATTTTTTCTAAAAAAAAAACACAAATGCAAATTACGCGTACGTTTTTCAGTATAATGCAAATCTGTATACTGTCGAAATTCAGTCTTTATTAATGACCCTCTGCTTAATGTGGCTATCTAACATGGCCATGGATATTATGCAAAAATGAAGGTAGATAGCGTTAATTCTACTATAGAAAGAGCTATGAAAAGAAAAGTAATTAACTTTCCTTTTAACATTTGTAAATATGCTCGAAAAAACCCGAGACCCTATGATGTTATGTATTTAGATTATACATTCTTCAAAAGATTTGATAACGTTCAATTTCTTAAGAGTATCAGACCTGGGCGTAATAAAGGTTATAGTAAAGACGCAGGTATTAGAGCTTTAAAATACACCCCAAGCAAAGAAATATATTTTAAAATTAAATATTACCGTAGAAAATTGATGATTAAAATCAACCTATAGACTTTGAAAATTTCCAGTAACTTTATCAAGAAAAAAAAAAAAATTACTTTAAGAAAGTATGAAGACTTATAATTTCTTAAATCAACCTTAACTCGCCTTTGAGTTTTTTCTATTTTAAGTTAAAAACGTATAATCATATGTATGAAGTTATATTTTTGTATCGTTTTATTAGAAATGAACTGTGCTAGTCTTAAGTTACTGTGTTTTTAATTAAATTAATATAGACAATTAAATCAAAGTTATTTTTAAATTTAAAACTGATTATAGGAAAATGTGCTAAGTCCACAATAAACCGAATAAGTTTACAAAGTAACAATGCTAAACATTGCGAATTTTCCTCCCTAGATTTTGTGGATATGGATTTTTGATCTAGGTCATTTAAAGAGAGCTATTTTGTAAAAATAAATGCGTTTAAAAAGTTTACAAATTTTAAAAACTGAAAAATCTACAATATTTTTTGTGTCTCCTGTAAAATATTAAAAAAAAATATTAAAAGACTTAACACATTTGGGAATTAGACTAACGATACGTGTACGGATACCTATTGTCTGCAGTGAAGCCAACTTAGCCCCTTTCGGGCTAGATTTAGCCCTTTTTGAAATACCTTTAACACGAATAAAAATTTTTAGCTTTTTAGAATTTTTGTTCCGCCCTTTCTGCCCCTTTTTCCTTTAACTCTGTATGGCAATCTTATGTTTCTCTGGCAATGTCGAATTGTAAGTCAATGTGGCAGAACTTTTTCCATTTATTTCTTATTTTCTTCGTTGTCATTTACATTGCTATTCTGTGATTTACAGAGAATTAAGAAAAGTACCGGACAACACAAGCTCTGCTGAAAGTTTAAAATTGTATTTAACTAATAATCAGGTATTGATTAAAAAGCATATTAATAAGTATATGAGTGTATAAATTTAAGTAGGTCATAATTTATTGTAAATGTTATGCTATGTTTAGATGAAGCGATATACGCAAAGATATCGTAAAATTTTAGAGACAGAAATGGATGAAGCCTTGTAAAGATGAATCTAAAGCTGTATGTATTTACTGCAACACGCAAATCGCCGCTAAACGCTATGACCTGGTCAGACATTCTGAAACGAAAAAGCTTAAAAAGTGTGCGAACCTTTAAACAGCATTAATATGGTACAACTACAAATTTGTTTTACACTTGCAGTGGTACCCGTGGAAAAGAAATGTTGGGCTGCGCAATCGTTATATACTGCTATCCATTCACCATTTGCTTCCATAAACCACTTGATAGAGACAAGTGTGGATAGTATATAGAAAGTGATTTATGGAATGAAGGAGAGAATGACCAAGAAGTACAAATTGTATTTAACAATGACCAACTTTGAAAGATTGTAATGTAAATTCTATTTGAAACTAATCTAGTACCTTAATTCTATTGAATGCAAAATGATCTCAAAAATTGTACTGTTTTTATCGGAAAAGACTTTTTTAATTTTAGCCCCCTTTTTGCACTTTTTTGAAAATCATCATATATATTATTTCTAAAGTACTTTTTTTGTCGGTTGCACATATCTCCCATACCAACGCACCAAATTTAATGAATGATATCTCATTTATCATTATCTGAAGTCGCCGTGGTCTAGTGGGTAGTGTGTTGGCTTATTAGACAAAAGGCCCGGGTTCGAATCCCAGGTCAGACATCAAAACAAAAATATTTCTTCGGCGACTTCCTCTCAGCAGATTTCTGGCAAAGACTCTGAGAGTAAAAATTGCCATGAAAAGCTTCTCAAAAATCTGTCGTTCGGAGTCGACTTTAAACTGTAGGTCCCGCCACTCATGTATAAAATTAACGCACACAACATAAGTGGTATGAGAAGCTAGATCGTAATCCTGACTGAAGGGTTGTAATGGCCAATTATGTATGTATCTCATTTTAAAGCTTATATCTAACACTAATGGCGAAAAATAATTAGAAATTGAAAAATTAATATTTTCATTGATAAAAATTATATTTTATATAGAACTGCATGACAATACTGTTGTCATTATAATTATATGTTTTTGTTTACGTGTGGTAATACAGGGTCACTTAATATTAATGCAGTTCTGCATAATATAGTATGTATTAAAATCCATTCTGGCAATACCTCTATTTACTATAATGCCGTTTATTACTAAGTCAGTTATATATAATATGCATATTAAGTTGTAAAAACCTCTTTTGACAATACTTTGCAGTAGTTATTAGATCAAGTGCGATAAACAAGGTCACTTAATTGTAATACTATTCCACATATATATAGCTAATATATCAGCTAATATTTACCAGTTAAAAAGGTTTTAAGAATAATAAGAATAAAAATAACGTGCAACGTAAGAATATAAATAACGTGCATTTGAAAAGACAAATGCAATTATAATGTTAATCAGAAATCCTAATGCTAAACAGGGGTTAATAAATGATATCAGGCTAATCATAACAAACTTGGGACAGCACATCATATGAGCAAAAATTATTCATTCCGATAAAACTGTACTCATACCCCGAATCAACCGTACACCTTCTAATCCAACTGAGTCTTTCCGAATGACACGAAAACAATTCCCTGTGAAAGTCGCTTTTGCTATGAAGATAAATAAAGCACAAGGTCAAACACTTCAAAAGGCAGGATTGTATTTACCAGAACCGATCTTTTCACATGGGCAGTTATACGTGGTTTTTTCTCGAGTGCGTACGTTTAAAGATATTTTTGTTTGTATTAAGGATTCGTACAGGCAAAAACTTAACGATGTATTCTATGAAGTATTACAAAAGCATTTAAAGATATGTATGATATATTATGATTTCTAATATTTTTATACTTTTAATAAAATTTCTATTAATTATTTTCATTTTATGTTACAAAAATGGCAACTAACGGTACGAAATATTCGCACGGATCATCTAGTTAAATTGTATTGTACTAAAATCGTAATTTTTTAAATTTAGCCCGTTTTTCATTTTTGTTCACGCAGTTGGTGTCCTAAGAGTTGGCATCACTGATTGTCTGGCAGCACCGGCTTTCTAAATTCGCTTTACCTTGTCGCGACGTCTAACAACAAACAAATCCTTGTTGCTATGTCAGTATAATATAGAAAAAAAAAACCAAAAAATAATATTACTGTTGCTGCCTTTTTCTTGTCATTATTAGAAATATTATTGCAATTTAGTTCGTGTCAGAGATGGCGCCAAGACGTTTAATGCCACTACAGTATTTTATGATAAATTGTATTGTTTATTGGTTACAATTATTTCGCATACGATTAGTGCCAACAAAAACAAATACAAAAACCATAATACGTTCATAACCAAATGCTCTTTATTCCGGGGGTGGATACGTAAAAAATTAAATAAATTTTTTTCGTTTGTTTTTTTTTTTGTTAATTTTAATAATAATAATAATAAAAATAATAATAATAATTTCAAACAATTATGATGTTAAATTTGCATTTTCAAGTTTTTCTCTGCAATAAATGGAAATGGAATTGAAATTATTTTATTTTATTATTACAATTAGATTTTTTTTTGTTTTGCTTTCAATTTTTATCTTTTATAGATCGAAAGATATTTGAAATGTTTTTTTTTTTTTTGTGTTTTTATTCTTCCTCTTGTTTATTTTGTTTGTTTGTTTTTGTGATTGCAGCAACATGTAACGGCGTTAAATGTTTAAATGGATTAACCTGTATTGAGGATCAGTATTCAATGCCACACTGTATAGCATGTAAAATAGAATGCCCACAAGATGATTGTGATAATGATGTTGTCGATGCAACGAAAGCCGTTTGTGGCGCCGATGGTAAGACATACAAGAGTGTGTGTGACATAAATCGTATGATTTGTAAAATTGGCCGATCCATTGGCGTTGCATATCCGGGACCATGTCGTGGTAAGTAAATCAAACGCAAACCATTATTATTTTTTTTTTTTGTATCTCTATGTTTATGTATGTTTATATATGTAAGTATGTCCGTATTATTAGGGTAGTCCAAATGTATTGAGTTGTTGAGTAAATAGCATACGCACTAGTAGAAACGATGAGTAAATTATAAGATATCAGTTATTCGGAATCGAATTTAAACTGTAGGTCTCGACACTCATGTATAAAAAATAGGAAAATAGGTTGCAGTCCTGACTATAAGGTTGTAAAACTTAATCTAATATATAAAATTCTCGTGTCGCGGTGTTAGTGGTTAAATTCGTCCGAATCTAATCGACCGATTTTCATGAAATTTTGTGCTCATATGGGGTAGGTCTGAGATCGGAAAACATATATTTTAATAAAAAAATATGCGAGTTAGGGCCTTTCTACTTGAGTCCAATGATATATACATAAAATGTATGTCTGCTAGTTTTTGTTTTGGAGCGAGTACAATAACTACAACTGTGTATGCCTTACTTAAATAACGTACAGACTTCGATTAAATTTTGAATTGCGTACCGTAGTATACAAATAGTATATGTTATTCTTTTTAAGAAGTACTCAGAGGAGGTGCTGCAGCGTTTTACAATAAATATATAATGTGACCTGCTTTGGGCAATAAAAAAAATCAATTTTGGGGGGAACGAATTTCGCTGGGTTAACTAGTTATATATGTATTTTTAGACTGGATTAAATGAATTGATTACGTTCCAGAATGTAAAATTTATAAGACTCTAAAAGAGTTGCACAACATTTTTCTTTTGGAGTCCTATGCATCTATTTTTATGTGAGTTTACAACTTGCTTATCGAACCTTTAACTATCATTCTGTAAGACGTGACATCAAAAAACAAAAACTAATAAAATATACAATCTACTTTTGATACATACAGTGGGTGACAAAACAATGTAAATTTTTTCAAAATTGCACTAAAAATATTCTTAAGAAATTAGTAAAATATTTGTATTATTTATTGATAAAAAACGATTTCAATGCTAAATTTCAAAAAAAAAAAAACAATATATGATAAATATGAACTTAACAAATCAAAATTTCAAAAATTATTAAAAAAAAATTTTGAGTCAAGAACTGTAAACACTCATCATTTTAGAGATGGCTTCAACACCTCAATAATATAGCTTTTTTATATTTGAATGCATATTAATGAACAGCAATTTAAAATTTTTTTCTTTCCAATTTCCAATTTTGTTTTGTTACCCTCTGTATTATGTTAAACTAAAAACAAGGCAACTTTCTCTGAAATACCGAATATATCACACATTGTGACAAAAATTAAATGTGCCTCTTGCAGCTGGAACAGTAAACTCGTTTTCAGAGGTAAAGTTCATTTAGAAAAAATTAAACCTATAAGAAGGATATATTTATAAATCATGATTGCTTTGTGGGGATCAGGAACTAATTTCCAGGAGCATGACAGTGCTTTTTTGTAATTGCACATACAAATGTAAACACATTATAAATCATTGCCTTAAGTTCTGAAAATGTGTTATTTTTTTTATTAATTTTATTCCAAATTTGAATTATTTTTTTTACAATATACAAGCATAGTTGTTGTTTCTTTTTTGCTTTTTCACTCAAGAAAAAAAACTTTAAAACATCACGATATCATGACAAATTTAATTCCCTACATCCACTTGACATTACAACGACACAATTGTGCTGATTATAAAGCAAATTTGATTTTTTAATAAAATTAAAAAACAAAATAAATAAAATCGATCGGTCAAGTTTACTATCGAGAGCGTAAATCAAATGGATGATATTTTTAACAGCAGTTTTTCAGAAAACGTTCTAATAGTATAATTTCAGAATGACTAGAAGATGAACTGCAAAGCTTTGATTTAAGGTCCATACTTTCTTTAGGTAATTATCTAGGAATTTTGTGTTGTGGCGTTTAGCAACCCAGCAACTTTTTTCTTACTCTTTTAAATTGATCCACCCTAATAGAATATGTATAGAATATATATACATATACACATGTAAATGTAATGTATGTATGTAAATGCATGTATGCATGTATGTCAATTTAAATTTTTCAGTTTATATGCTTACAAAAACAAAAAACAAAACATTCGATGCTAACTGCCATTAAAATCCGAATTACAAAGTTGCAGAATCTACATTAAAATTGCTTGTTTTGCAACACATTATTGTCGGTGTCAATGTCAGTGCGGTTACCACAGAGGTGAACATATCAGTTAAAAATTCATACATAACCCAGCAATCGAATCAATTGGCATTAACTCTCTTTGCAAATTATTAAAATTATGTGGCCGCCAATCGTTAGGAAAAATATTACTTCCAATTAACTTTTTCAATATCAATCAAACAGTCATTTAAAATGTATTAAATGTAAGCCAAAAATAGTGGAGAATATTATATTATTCTACGCCTTTTAAAACATTTCTGAATTGGCTTCTAAGGGTGATTTACACGGCTAAGGCATAAGGGTGATTTACACGGATATCATATCAGTTCAATAATAACCCTGTGATAAATAAGCGTAAAATTACTTAGTTTAGCCTTAAAAACTTAGATAACAAAATTATGAAAAATCTCTTTTTACGTAGTTGTCAATACTAAGTAATGCTAAAACAGTTTTGGAAAGAAGAATTTCGACTTTTTGAGTACCTAGCTATTCCAATATACTAGGGTATGTTTCCATATTCAAAACTTATTATATTTACTTTATATTTTCTTACTTAACATACATATTGAATTTCCACTAGTTTTATTAACTGGCAACTAATTTGATTAAAACAATTAAAAAAATAAATGCCTAAATTTTTAACTTTTATTTGTCAGATGACATTTGTTTTTAACATTTAGCTTCAAGAGTTATTCCGAAACATTCAATGATATCTGTACACTAGGTGCCATAAGTGAGTCAACACTCACTATAATTTTAAATTTTTTATTTTAATAAAAAAAATATACTTGTAGTATAACAATAATTTTGTTTTTTTTTTAATATTTTATAAGTAATAAATAACGTTTTTATTTTTAGAAATTTATTCGCCTATTTTCATTTACTTTTCTCGCTATCCTAAGAAAGTGAATTATTTTAGTGGTGTTTACTCACTGTATACATAGTGTATAACCTAATGGAATACTATCTATAAATTGGTAACAGTGAGTTTATTTCTGAAATCAACAACCAATGAATGTTGTTGAGTTGATCTGATATGTATTCCTAATAATTCAAAGATCACTGCAAAAATCTTTATGCAAATTTGCAATAAGACTATATTAGTGTGTTATAAGAAGAAGAGAGAAAATGTGTTACTTTTTGCCAGAAGACCAGCACGACAAATCGGTTCAAACTCCTATAATACCGAACTTAATTTCTTCAAAAAGGGTTTTCTATTCCATTTGTTTTCCGAAAACACTGATTAATTTCAAAAGTTAATTTTTTTTTATTTTTTGATATTGTTTTGGGGGTGTTTTTGAAGGGGTTTCGGTTTGTAGTTTCATTAATTTAATACAGATTCCCGTTTCCATTGAGTGAAAACCCCCACACCATTCATTCATTCTTACTACCAAGCTTAACATTTGCCTCACAGTACTGAAAGCTAACCGCTTATTCGAAGGTTTTCGAACGCATTTTTTAATCAGACCTTTTCAAATTAAAATAGATTCATCGGAAAGCAATATTTTTATTCATTCTTGAACACTCCAGTGTCTAAGCGAATTATGTTCTCTCTTAACAATTCATATGTGAAATAAATGTTTTTTTTTTTTTTTAACTTTACTGGAGCGTAGTTCTGTCTATAATTCTCTGCGTTACACTTTTCTGACTGCGTTGTTTAAATCTAATTTTTTAATAGTACTTTGCGATGAAATAAATGAAAAATTTTTTGGTTTTTTGAATTATCTTTTGTTCAATCACTAGTTTTAACTGAAGTATTTGAATTCTAATCACCCGGATAGCGCTAATGTCTCGCGGATGAGTTACTGATTTCCAAAAAATAAAATTTTGCAATATTTGTTAAGATATGCAAGAAAATAGAATATTTTTTAAACAGTTGCTTTAATTTTGGCAACAAAAATTTGAGAAATTTTTGATTTCTTTAATTTTCTTGGAACTTAAAAATTATCGTTCAATAATTCTTTTTTTAATAAATTGATAGGACTTTAAAGAAAGCAGACTTAATTTTTTACAATATTTCTATAGAAACGTCAACATATTGAGTTAGATGCTATTGTTTTCTGTTACTACGAGTAATATAAATATTTTTGTATTTATAAATCATATAATTTTTGGCGTTAAGTTATTTCATAAAAAATATTACTGATCCATTTTTACGACTAGATAGGTTAATATATTGCTCATCTTTTATTTAGACTCGACAACGAAGAATTTCGAAATCAGCATATTTATTAGAGAATACACCAACGAGTAATATATGTAATAGAATACAAAATTCACTTATAATTGATAACGAGGTTATATGTATGCTGCTGCTACGATATGATGTTCTTGTGCAATGTAATTGATGCTGTCAGTTATAATCATTGATTAACATTTTTCAGCTGGTTTGCCAAACAACATATAAAGATCGTGTGGTATTATTATTCACGTATTGCTAAAGAATCCTTATAATTATACAACAACTGACTAGTCGTAACGATATTCATTCCGTCCAACTGTTTTAACCGCTTTCAAGAAATTTAATCCAGACTGTAGAATTTGTGTTTTACAATTTTATTATAAAATTTCATTATTAATAATCATTCTTGTTATTATCAATTTACATTGCATTTATAAAAAGCAATGAGCTTTGGTTAAACATTCTTGTACTAGAACAAATTGTTTTCTATTAAAGATTGAACAAACAAATGAACAATATTTGAAAAATAATCTGTAAAAATAATCAATTTCCTTAATATAAAGTCCTACGATAAATATAAAGTATTTTATCAGGATGTCATTTAATTTTATTTTCACATTTTCTTTATTATTCTTCTTCTTTTTTTTGCCAATATACAGAATCAGATCAAACAAACAAACATACAGTTTGTCAAAAAAATCTTTGCACATAGAGAAAAATTAAGAAAACTTAGAAAAAATCATTGATTTCTAATATACATAATCAAAATTTTAAATTTTTTCAAACAGGATTTTATAAACATATGTTTTGTTAATATAATAATTAAAAAAAATTTATAACAATGACAATATTCTAATGTAAAATATTAAAAAACAAAAACAATCCAATTTTACTTCTGTCAAAAAAATGTTTGCACACTTGAAAATATATTAAGACTTATGCAATTTTTTTAAATGTATTGTACTAATATTTTGTGGGTTCACCTTGAGCTTCAATTAAAGCTTGCAGACGCCTTCGCATGAATTGAATAATCTTCGGAATGTCATATTCTAATGGTATTTTTTCCCACTCTTCTTTGATGAACTTTACCTAATCGTGTTTTTTTATGGGCGATCTTTTCCCTACCCTTCTCTTTAGATGAACCCACAAATTTTCGATAGGGTTAATATCAGGACTTTGGACAAGAGCATCAATAACTTTGATGCAGTTGTAAAGGAACCTGGAGTTACATAAATAAGATTTATTTTAAAGATTATTATCTTGATAGTACTTGCGATTGAATTTATTCGGATTAACCGGGTCAATAAAACCAAATTTCCTGAAGCTGGCAGTCAGTTCATTTTATAAAATATCAAGATGTACTTTCTTAATCATTATTTCATCCAAACACCAACTCCCTTGCTGGATATATAGCCGAATACCATTACAGACAGTTTTCCAAACTTTACTGTTGGAATAAGATCTTTATTTTCTAGTACTTTTTGAGGCTTACGCCAAACTCTTTGCGGTCTGTCATGATAATAAAGCATTATTTTCGTCTTATTTGAGAAAATAACATCGTCCCAGTACTCCGGAGGAATTGAAATGTATTCGGTGGCAAATCTTAATTTCTTTTCGACATTTTGTACTGACAGCAAGAGTTTTTTCCTAGTCATTCTTGTAGGATATTTGTGTTTTTGAAAAACATTTCCAATGGTTTCTTGGAAAACACGTAACCCAAAGTCTTTTTAAACTTGAAGAGCGAATCATCTCGCACTGGATTGTGGTCTATCATACACGGTTCTAATAATTTTTCTCACAACTAGCTGCGTCATCTTTTTTGGACTGTCTGTAGATCCCTTTAAATCTACTCCTCCTTCTTTTTCAGCACGGGATATAAAATTATATACAGTCCTGATGTTTAGGGAGAACATTACGACGATTTCCGTGGCAGATTTGCCTTTGTAGTAGTTGAAATAGCCCAATTGTATAATATTTTTTGAAACTCGTTTCCCTGGCGTTTTTTGTATTCAAAAATAAGGACACTTGTTACATAAAAAACGATCCCTTCAGTACTAAAACGATATTTACCCCTTTCACATTCCATCTCATTTGTAAAAAACCCAAAATGCGCAACATTTTTGGGAAATAACGGCATATTTTTGTAATTTTTTTATTATCTTCATTCAATATGCAAAGATTTTTTTGACACTTCTTAGATTGAGTAAACTTCTTTTGTTGTTGTTATTATTGTAATGTGTGTTACTATTAGGAAACTATAGGTGCCATATGGTCGTAGACAAGTACAGTTATAGAATGAGTGCAAAAATAAAAAAATATATAAAGATTTTGTTGTTGAAATTCTTGAATGAAGATCAAATTTTACATTTTTTTGGTCTGTGCAAAGATTTTTTTGACAAACTGTACATAGATTTGCCTTCTGCTTGTAATCAAGCAACAATTTTATGATTCTTTATTTCGATCCTTACTTTGCTCTTCATAATTTACGTGTTGTAGATCTCGTTGGCCTTGATATTTCTCTGAAAATTGTATGAAGCGGCGATCTTCCAGGTCCAGAGCCTTGGTGTACTCTTTCCAAACAGTTCCATCAACTGAAACTGCAATATTTTGGTCGTTTTCTTCAGTTTCATCTTCGTAACTGGGGAATAATCTTTTCTTTTTCGTCCCCTATGCGTTTTCACAATGTTCTCTTCTTCATTATCGTTATTTTGCCGCACCTCGTGAGTTAGCAGCTGCATACCAAGCATAAAAAAAATTGTACACACATGGCGTTTTCCTAGAACACGATCGGATGTCATATTCCTGGAAAACTACTCTTTTTGTGAAAGAGAGAATGAGATTTTGAGATTTCAATGCAGATAACTTCATAAAAATTTATATTCTAGCGGTCAAAAGATGGCTCAGGGTATACAACGGTTGAGTACTTATTATTATCAGAAAAAAGGGAAGAAGAAGAGAAATATATATTAAAAAATTATACGGCTACATATTTTATATATATTTTTCAGAAATACAAAAGTAAACAAAAAAAAAAAATGTGTATACATGTAAGTAAATTCATCAAACAGCTGTTTATGGTTATGGCAAAAAACCAAAATTCAATTGGTACATATGGTTATCGTTATGACTTTGGCATTATGGTAAGTCACCTATAATCGAAAACAGTAATGGCCATAAAGTTGGTTAAAACAGCTGATTTATATGGTTATGGTTAAGTCAGGACTAATTGAAGCTTAAAGGTTGAATTAGTTCTGACTTTACCATAACGCTGTAATCGTAACATAATCCAAAACCGTAAATTTACTATTAGCAGTAATCAGTGCTGCCACAGCCATAAACAGCTGTTTAGGTTAATTGCACATATGTATTTTTCAAAAATACAAAAGTAAACAAAAAAAAAATGTGTATACATGTAAGTAAATTCATCAAACAGCTGTTTATGGTTATGGCAAAAACCAAAATTCAATTGGTACATATGGTTATCGTTATGACTATGGCATTATGGTAAATCACCTATAATCGAAAACAGTGATGTCCATAATGTTGGTTAAAACAGCTGATTTATATGGTTATGGTTAAGTCACAACTAATTGAACCTTTACTCGTGAATTTTTATGTGCTTGTACGTGAGATACGGTTTAGGCGAAAATTGTTTTTTGTGCCGTAAGCACTCAAACCTTATCATAACTTAACATCTTAAATGCTGTTATCATATGTCTTGTTTTGAAATTATATTTTCGACGTCTTTATCAGCCGGCGCAACGGCACTGCCCTATACTAGTACAGTGGAAAAAATGAAAATTTTGGTAATTGCTTGTTTGCTTCCAATACAACAACTGCAGATATCAAAGAATGTTGGTATCAAAATGAAATTTATATTTTATTTGGAATTCAGAAGTAAATTATTTCTTAAAATAATCGGTGCACAAGATTGTTTCAATACAATTGCGAAGCTTTATTTTTGGACGCCTGTTGCTTTTGCTATCGAATATTATTCCTAATATATATTTCCGAATATTTCCTGCTTATATATACGAATAAAGTTGTCGTTAGGTTAAAGGGTCTGAATACAACATGGACGAAACCTGGTTGAATGCTAAATGTTGTTATCTAATGTGAACAGGATTTAATTGCTGGTAGCAATTGCTTTGATAATATTGTATAAAATTTTTATGTCATTTTTGTAATACTTAGATTTAAATTTATTGATTTAAATCCATTTATTGTTTTAAATTTATAATTAAAATAACAAATATTAGACTTTAATAAATTATATTTAAAATAATTCTTTTAATTTAAAATACAAAATTGAATTGTCTGGCTCGGCTGCCAAATATACATACATAATTGGCCATTACAACCCTTTAGTCAGGATTATGACCTGGCTTCTCACACCACTTATGTTGTGTGAGTTAATTTTATACATGAGTGGCGGGACCTACAGTTTAAAGTCGACTCCGCACGACAGATTTTTTGAGAAGCTTTTCATGGCAATTTTTACTCTCAGAGTCTTTGCCAGAAATCTGCTGAGAGGAAGTCGCCGAAGAAATATTTTTCGTTTTGATGTCTGACCGGGGCTGCCAAATATAGAATAATTATATTTGTCTTTTTTATATTGAAAACTATTATATTTTCCAGCTCAAGGTATATTCAACTAGGTAATAGCATTTGTACAAAAACTCAATTCGCAGTGTTTCTTAACAAAAACAACATATATTTTTTGTTATGTCAAATGAAATTCGCCGTAAGCCAGAAATGACAAATGCGAATCCATATAATGACATAAAGTAGTTATTTTGTGTCATTATTCCTCTTTTGTTGATGACACGATGACTTTCTAGAGAATCCGGTCGCCGTAGTCAAAGAATCACAACCCTTTCTGCTTAAAAATGTTGAATTTCATAGTTTCGATGGTTATTTTCTGTATACGTAACAAATAAAGAAATGTTTATAATCAAAATATAGTTTTTAAGATTTTATTTAATCTTAAGGGCAATAAACTTCATTTTATAGTAATTCTTTGTTCAAAAATGTGTTCCAGATAGTAAGTGTCCAATTTTTTTTTTGCTCACTGTATGTATACAAAACTTTTGATAATCTCGTGTACTCAAAAAAGCAGTCAGCTTTTGATCATGTTTACGTTTTTCAGTCCGCTTGATATTATTATTTTAGTTTAGTTTTCTTTTAACCTTACTGGATCGCCTTAATCCTTTGGAATGCGATCCCACATTCGGCCCTCCTGACGCATCATACTACCCGAATGATGTGCTCCACAACTGCACCACCGTGTTAAATCGCCTAGACCCTTCACATTCTCCAACTTTCTCTAATTCATAACGACCATGGTTAATCTTCCTCACGATTTTATAGGGACCAAGATATTTCGGCTTTAACTTCATACCAACACCAAATTATGTGCGCTTGATTGCGACCAATTCTCTTACTTCATAAAATGTCTCTGGAACCCTGTCTCTATTAAAACTCTTCCTATTCTCTTCCTAAATACGTAGTATATTTTCTCTAGCTTCCTTCCTCAATGCATCCCGTTCCTCGTTTAACACTTTCACGAAAATTTCATCTAATAAAAGTTTTATATCAGAATTGTCATTATTCCTCATGTTCAGTCCAGTCAGTATCTTAAACGGTTTAATACCAGTACTCCTCGGTGCGGTACTATTAATGGTCAACATATTTGTACCAATGATTTGGTTTCTCTACATTGAGTTTGGTCAACAAGGGGATAAATATCCTATGTATTCTTTCAACTAGGGCATTCCCTCTTAGCACTCCAGTTGCAATCATAAGATGTTGAATATTTTCGGATTCACAAAACTCTTGAAACTTGTTTGATGTAAACGCCAAACCTCTGTCTGTAATAATTCTTTCAGGGTTTCCGAAAACTGCAGCTTGTCTTCTGAGTCGTTCTATTACCTTTTCAACCCCTGTACTTTTTGTTGGATACAACCACACAAACTTAGAAAAAGCATCGACTAATACCAAAATGTGATTGTATTTCTTATGCTATGCTTCCAGATGGTATGTTACTAAAGGTCTATCATTCTTATCTATGGGGTTCAAAAGTCCTTCTTTATGACCTTTCTTAGCCTCCGATACTATACATTCAACACAACTCTCTACTATCCTCTCTACTTTTGTCCTCAATTCAGGTATATAGAAAGATTTCTCCACTAAGTCTTGAGTTTTACGAGATGAAAAATGGCCTTGACTAGCTATTTGTTCTCTATCAGGGTTCTTATATAATAGGTCAAATTTTACGGCCCTATTGTTAAAAATTTGATTGTATTCTGTCAAACGTGCCTGTAAAACTGTCTTCGTTCCGTCCGTTTGTAACCATAATTCTGTCAGTTTTCCTTGTAAACCCTCTACGGTAAGCGCCAAAATGTTAAGTAATTCCATATCGTTTACAATACTATTAAAAATTTAAAATACAAAATCAAATGAAACTTCTAAATAAATTACAATGAATGAATTATAAGACACAAATTCAATTAAGTATTTCAACGGAGCGCCCTGGTAGTGTAGTGGGTTGTGCGGTAGACTATTAGCGTGAGTGTCGTGGATTCGATTCCCACCAGAGGCTCTGGTCTGTGACACTACACCGAGCGTATGGTCGAAGTTACTCAGCTCGTATAGAATTAGAATATAATTTGTAATTGTATTGTAATTAATAATAAATAAAAAAAAATAAAATATTTCAACGTAAAGAGAAACGATATAAAGTAATATTAATATTAATTTAAATAACGTTAAAATTAATATAATTTTCAAAATTTTAATAAATTTCCTCTAGATTTATAGGTTAAAAAAATATTTTTACAAACTTCTAAGATTCTTCAATCTTTTTATATATACTTCTATTCAATATATTTTTCAATATTCTTCCACACTTCTATTTTCTTCTATAAGTTTCAACTTCAATTCTCTTCTGTTCACTTCAACTCACTTTTCAAAACTTCTATTTTCTTCTATAAACAACTAAACGTTCCTTACATTTATGCGTTCTCTCGCAAAAAAATGTATTTCTATACTCAAACATCCAAACTTCTTTAAATTGTGCATACATACATACTTTATCTCATCTCACATCATCATCACATGATCTTGACATTGAGCATCCTTACATTTGCTTTGCATTTTGTTTACTTTTAATTATTGCAATTTGTCGATCACGGTTGAGCCCCCTTTTGTAATATTTAGATTTAAATCTACTTGTTGTTTTAAATTTATAATTAAAATAACAATTATTAAATTTTAATAAATTTAAATTTTAATAAGCCCAACTTGTTGATGCAAATGTTATAAAATATGCAAAGTGTGCAAGGGAAAGGCGTTTTGATCCGAAAACATGTATATTCGATGAATATTAGTCAAGTAAAGCTAAGCGTGAGTTTTTCATAATGCCCGAAAATTTTGTCGTGAACATACTTTAAACAAGAGATAATTACCATAAAACCATACATGAGTGTATGATTACAATTTATTAACGAAGCAAAAGAAAAGAAAACTTCACGGCATTGTTTATTGGTATATTTTATTACATACAGCGCGATTATGTTGGTGTTTCAACATTGTTGCAAATTCTATCGTTTTTAGGTGAGACTTGTTTGCGATGTGAAAATATATTTCGGAATTTGTATTTTTCACTATCATCGATAATATTGTCGAACTCTGACTGCCATTCATTACTATGCCCATTTTTAAGTTGTTCGCTCTTATTAAGGATCCCAATCGGGAAGTCCCGAATCCCGGGATTTTTAAAAACTTGTCCCGGGATTTTTCGGGATTGTGAATTCGTATGTATTTTGACCCTAAAAAAGATCCAGAAAAAAATTCTACATCAATTGACTTCGATAATAGCATCTCAGATGAGGAAACCCCGACTTCCAGTGATAAAAAATTATTTGATGGCATCGAAGAATACATAAGCCCTATAAAACGAATTAAAAAGGTAACTGATTTAGATACTCAACTGTCTAAAGAAATAGATTTATTTACATCAGGAGGTGGTAGAGGTGAATATTTACAAGCTGCATACTTGGAACTATTTTACTAACAAATGTCGATTGCGAGAAGTGTTTTTAAACGGCAGTGTATGTTGACAACAAAATTCGTTCAAGCCTATCAGATCACATGTTAGATGCTTTAATCTTTTTGTTGGAATCCAAATAATTTTCTTAAAACTAATGCATTTGCTTATGTATGAATAATTTTATTTTTGTTAATTTAGCCTTTTTTATTACATTTTGTCTTGCTGTTTTTATACTTTATTTTTAATGATATATAAATCTGATATACATAATTGGAATA
The DNA here is from genome assembly GCA_014635995.1 of Sarcophaga peregrina. Lineage (NCBI taxonomy): Eukaryota > Metazoa > Arthropoda > Insecta > Diptera > Sarcophagidae > Sarcophaga > Sarcophaga peregrina. The sequence continues at coordinate 59,823,963 of CM025793.1, forward strand.
CAATTCCAATTTGTTAAGAAAATGTTTTTATTATTAAGAGAAAATTGCGATTTTTTCCGTGATTTTTCGAGATTTTTGGATACCGAATTATCCCGGGATCGGGATTTTTAAAAATCGATTCCCCTTGGCATCCCTAGCTCTTATCAATCATGTTTATTTATTTATTTTTTTAATTACAATACAATTACTTATTATGTTTTAATTGTATACGAGCTGAGTAACTTCGACCATATGCTCGGTGTGGCGTCACAGGCCAGAAGCTTTGGTGGGAATCTAACCCACGACCCTCACACGCTAATAGGCTACCAGGGCGCTCTTATCAATAATATAAAATTAATGTTTAAACGATAAGAATTAAAAGTAAAATTCGAATTTCCTTGAACTGTCTCGTCGGTAAAGTTTATAAAGAAATTCTCGGGAATACATATACTACATATTAAATTCGGCGCAAAAAATTAATATGCTGTTTAAAATAGGCATGTGAATTCATTCCGGTCAACCATTTTAATAAATTATTTGCAATGAATGCAATTCTGTTAATTGAAAATTTGTAATTTAAATCCAAATCGTGAAATAAATAATTATTGTTTTGTAAGTAATAAGACGCTTTTACGTAACCTAATAGCACAGAATATACAGTAGCGAGCACAAAAAATGCAAGGTTGGGTAAAATTATCTTTAAGTGCGATAAATTTAAAAAAATGGTGACCAGTTCAAAATATTTCTTTGGGTTATTAATCCCTACAGTTATAGATACCTATTATCAATAACATTATGTAAGTATTTTTAATTAATGATATATTATTTTGTCATTTATTAAACAGAGTGCGAATTTCATGGGAGCAATAAAAATGCAACAGCATAAATTTTAAAATTAATATTTAGTGGCGTAGCCCTTATTTTTTATGACTTCTTGCAACATAGAAGGCATAGAGTCGACTAAAGCTATTAATGTGTTAATGGATATTTTCTCCCATTCACTTTTCAAAATTTCTTCTAATTGCCTCTTATTTGACGGATGTTTCCTCTTAACTTCCCGATCTAATAGCTCCCATAGATTTTCTATGGATATAAAATCCCAAATGGGTAACAAAAATTGTATACGATTTTGAAGACTATTTACTAAAGTGAATTTAAGAATTACATATTTTTATTATCATTATAGATAGAAGTTTATAAATTTAAACTTGTTTATAATGCAGAGGGTATTCGTTGTGATCTAACCTCAAGCGAATAAAAATGTAAATACATTTCACGAGTAAAGTTAGTAAAGTTTGGTTTTGCCCCAAGAGGTTGAGTGACGTTGATAGTTCGAATTGTTGTAAACATGGTTCAGACTGGTAACTTTGATCCGTTAGTGTATCGGAGATTACATTTTTTTGGTCAGCTAGGCAATTAAATGTTTTCTTTTATTGTTCTTGTTGTTGTTTAGAGTGTATGGAGTATATTAGGTTTACTGTTAATTTTGAACAGGTGGCAATAATGAACTTAGTTATTTTGTATTTGAGGTCTTTAATAATTCTGACTTTTCTGCAGATAAAAAGCATTGGTATGAGCTTATGGGCTAAGTAATCGATACGGTCTTTAGTTTAAACTGAACGAAAGGTTCGATGTTACGATGAGATGATGCCTTGATTAATTGATTTGTGATTTTGCACATCTGCAATAAAGCGGAAGAGCGTAATCTATTTTAAATGGTATTATATAGTCGTACATATATTAACTATTGAAGACGTATGGATGTTACAGTTTTTGTCACCAATGATAAAGGTAAGGAACTTTACTATGCTTACTCTAGGATTTAGTCTTTTATAAAGCGCTTGGCCACTAAGTCATTTACTCAAGTCTTTCCATTTTCGTAAAGCTCCCTTTACAATGTTTTGAAAGCAAATAATGTTTAATTATTTGATGGTGGCCTGTTATTGTTGTGGAATTTAATTTTTGAAATAGTTAAGCTCATAGCATTGCGTAAAATGTGGGATCGCATCCCAAAAGATTAAGACGATCCCAAAAGAGTTAAAAGAAAACTGAAATAAAATAATAATAGTAAGCGGACTGAAAAACATAAACTTAATAAAACTAAAATACGTGATCGAGTTGGAAAAATTAAAAATATAAAAAAAGACAAATGAAATTATTATATATTTGGCAGCCGAGTGAGGCAATTAAATTTTATATTTTAAATTAAAAGAATTGTTTTAAATATTATTAAATTTATTAAAATTTAAATTTATTAAAATTTAATAATTGTTATTTTAATTATAAATTTAAAACAACAAGTAGATTTAAATCTAAATATTACAAAAGGGGGCTCAACCGTGATCGACAAATTGCAATAATTAAAAGTAAACAAAATGCAAAGCAAATGTAAGGATGCTCAATGTCAAGATCATGTGATGATGATGTGAGATGAGATAAAGTATGTATGTATGCACAATTTAAAGAAGTTTGGATGTTTGAGTATAGAAATACATTTTTTTGCGAGAGAACGCATAAATGTAAGGAACGTTTAGTTGTTTATAGAAGAAAATAGAAGTTTTGAAAAGTGAGTTGAAGTGAACAGAAGAGAATTGAAGTTGAAACTTATAGAAGAAAATAGAAGTGTGGAAGAATATTGAAAAATATATTGAATAGAAGTATATATAAAAAGATTGAAGAATCTTAGAAGTTTGTAAAAATATTTTTTTAACCTATAAATCTAGAGGAAATTTATTAAAATTTTGAAAATTATATTAATATTAATTTAAATAACGTTAAAATTAATATAATTTTCAAAATTTTAATAAATTTCCTCTAGATTTATAGGTTAAAAAAATATTTTTACAAACTTCTAAGATTCTTCAATCTTTTTATATATACTTCTATTCAATATATTTTTCAATATTCTTCCACACTTCTATTTTCTTCTATAAGTTTCAACTTCAATTCTCTTCTGTTCACTTCAACTCACTTTTCAAAACTTCTATTTTCTTCTATAAACAACTAAACGTTCCTTACATTTATGCGTTCTCTCGCAAAAAAATGTATTTCTATACTCAAACATCCAAACTTCTTTAAATTGTGCATACATACATACTTTATCTCATCTCACATCATCATCACATGATCTTGACATTGAGCATCCTTACATTTGCTTTGCATTTTGTTTACTTTTAATTATTGCAATTTGTCGATCACGGTTGAGCCCCCTTTTGTAATATTTAGATTTAAATCTACTTGTTGTTTTAAATTTATAATTAAAATAACAATTATTAAATTTTAATAAATTTAAATTTTAATAAATTTAATAATATTTAAAACAATTCTTTTAATTTAAAATATAAAATTTAATTGCCTCACTCGGCTGCCAAATATATAATAATTTCATTTGTCTTTTTTTATATTTTTAATTTTTCCAACTCGATCACGTATTTTAGTTTTATTAAGTTTATGTTTTTCAGTCCGCTTACTATTATTATTTTATTTCAGTTTTCTTTTAACTCTTTTGGGATCGTCTTAATCTTTTGGGATGCGATCCCACATTTTACGCAATGCTATGAGCTTAACTATTTCAAAAATTAAATTCCACAACAATAACAGGCCACCATCAAATAATTAAACATTATTTGCTTTCAAAACATTGTAAAGGGAGCTTTACGAAAATGGAAAGACTTGAGTAAATGACTTAGTGGCCAAGCGCTTTATAAAAGACTAAATCCTAGAGTAAGCATAGTAAAGTTCCTTACCTTTATCATTGGTGACAAAAACTGTAACATCCATACGTCTTCAATAGTTAATATATGTACGACTATATAATACCATTTAAAATAGATTACGCTCTTCCGCTTTATTGCAGATGTGCAAAATCACAAATCAATTAATCAAGGCATCATCTCATCGTAACATCGAACCTTTCGTTCAGTTTAAACTAAAGACCGTATCGATTACTTAGCCCATAAGCTCATACCAATGCTTTTTATCTGCAGAAAAGTCAGAATTATTAAAGACCTCAAATACAAAATAACTAAGTTCATTATTGCCACCTGTTCAAAATTAACAGTAAACCTAATATACTCCATACACTCTAAACAACAACAAGAACAATAAAAGAAAACATTTAATTGCCTAGCTGACCAAAAAAATGTAATCTCCGATACACTAACGGATCAAAGTTACCAGTCTGAACCATGTTTACAACAATTCGAACTATCAACGTCACTCAACCTCTTGGGGCAAAACCAAACTTTACTAACTTTACTCGTGAAATGTATTTACATTTTTATTCGCTTGAGGTTAGATCACAACGAATACCCTCTGCATTATAAACAAGTTTAAATTTATAAACTTCTATCTATAATGATAATAAAAATATGTAATTCTTAAATTCACTTTAGTAAATAGTCTTCAAAATCGTATACAATTTTTGTTACCCATTTGGGATTTTATATCCATAGAAAATCTATGGGAGCTATTAGATCGGGAAGTTAAGAGGAAACATCCGTCAAATAAGAGGCAATTAGAAGAAATTTTGAAAAGTGAATGGGAGAAAATATCCATTAACACATTAATAGCTTTAGTCGACTCTATGCCTTCTATGTTGCAAGAAGTCATAAAAAATAAGGGCTACGCCACTAAATATTAATTTTAAAATTTATGCTGTTGCATTTTTATTGCTCCCATGAAATTCGCACTCTGTTTAATAAATGACAAAATAATATATCATTAATTAAAAATACTTACATAATGTTATTGATAATAGGTATCTATAACTGTAGGGATTAATAACCCAAAGAAATATTTTGAACTGGTCACCATTTTTTTAAATTTATCGCACTTAAAGATAATTTTACCCAACCTTGCATTTTTTGTGCTCGCTACTGTATATTCTGTGCTATTAGGTTACGTAAAAGCGTCTTATTACTTACAAAACAATAATTATTTATTTCACGATTTGGATTTAAATTACAAATTTTCAATTAACAGAATTGCATTCATTGCAAATAATTTATTAAAATGGTTGACCGGAATGAATTCACATGCCTATTTTAAACAGCATATTAATTTTTTGCGCCGAATTTAATATGTAGTATATGTATTCCCGAGAATTTCTTTATAAACTTTACCGACGAGACAGTTCAAGGAAATTCGAATTTTACTTTTAATTCTTATCGTTTAAACATTAATTTTATATTATTGATAAGAGCGCCCTGGTAGCCTATTAGCGTGTGAGGGTCGTGGGTTAGATTCCCACCAAAGCTTCTGGCCTGTGACGCCACACCGAGCATATGGTCGAAGTTACTCAGCTCGTATACAATTAAAACATAATAAGTAATTGTATTGTAATTAAAAAAATAAATAAATAAACATGATTGATAAGAGCTAGGGATGCCAAGGGGAATCGATTTTTAAAAATCCCGATCCCGGGATAATTCGGTATCCAAAAATCTCGAAAAATCACGGAAAAAATCGCAATTTTCTCTTAATAATAAAAACATTTTCTTAACAAATTGGAATTGTATTCCAATTATGTATATCAGATTTATATATCATTAAAAATAAAGTATAAAAACAGCAAGACAAAATGTAATAAAAAAGGCTAAATTAACAAAAATAAAATTATTCATACATAAGCAAATGCATTAGTTTTAAGAAAATTATTTGGATTCCAACAAAAAGATTAAAGCATCTAACATGTGATCTGATAGGCTTGAACGAATTTTGTTGTCAACATACACTGCCGTTTAAAAACACTTCTCGCAATCGACATTTGTTAGTAAAATAGTTCCAAGTATGCAGCTTGTAAATATTCACCTCTACCACCTCCTGATGTAAATAAATCTATTTCTTTAGACAGTTGAGTATCTAAATCAGTTACCTTTTTAATTCGTTTTATAGGGCTTATGTATTCTTCGATGCCATCAAATAATTTTTTATCACTGGAAGTCGGGGTTTCCTCATCTGAGATGCTATTATCGAAGTCAATTGATGTAGAATTTTTTTCTGGATCTTTTTTAGGGTCAAAATACATACGAATTCACAATCCCGAAAAATCCCGGGACAAGTTTTTAAAAATCCCGGGATTCGGGACTTCCCGATTGGGATCCTTAATAAGAGCGAACAACTTAAAAATGGGCATAGTAATGAATGGCAGTCAGAGTTCGACAATATTATCGATGATAGTGAAAAATACAAATTCCGAAATATATTTTCACATCGCAAACAAGTCTCACCTAAAAACGATAGAATTTGCAACAATGTTGAAACACCAACATAATCGCGCTGTATGTAATAAAATATACCAATAAACAATGCCGTGAAGTTTTCTTTTCTTTTGCTTCGTTAATAAATTGTAATCATACACTCATGTATGGTTTTATGGTAATTATCTCTTGTTTAAAGTATGTTCACGACAAAATTTTCGGGCATTATGAAAAACTCACGCTTAGCTTTACTTGACTAATATTCATCGAATATACATGTTTTCGGATCAAAACGCCTTTCCCTTGCACACTTTGCATATTTTATAACATTTGCATCAACAAGTTGGGCTTCTCCTTTTTTGAGAACTACGCAACCATCGTGAAGCGATATTTCGAGATTACTCGTATTTCCATGATGAATCGTGATTATTAATCACAAAATGTGTCAGTTTCAAATTTGCATGACTTTTAGAAGTCGGCTAATATTTGTGTGTTCTGGAAATATTATTATTTCGCTTTGCGCAAACACATGCCAACACATTTTGTGATAAACAATCCAGATCAATCAAAAATTCTGAAAATTTATGAACTAAAAGTCCATTTGATGAGATGACATATATAAAAAAAATATAACACAACTGTCATACTATTTTAATTATAACTACAGTCATTTTTGTCCGATTTGATCAAACGAAGTGTGAATCTCTTTACAAGATAATGCACTTTCAGAATGTCATCAATTATTTCATACTTTTTGAGTAAAGTTTGCTACTATGAACGGACAAATCTGAAAAAATTCGCATTTGCCAAGTTTACATCATCAAAACTTATAGCATATTTAGTCAAATAATATATATATACACCGTTTTAAGGGTCCATCTCCAACAAGATTTAAATTTTGGAAATCTGGTCAGAAAATTTGTGTAATCTAGAAATTTGTGCGTAAAGTCTAAAAAAAAGTTTTTGTCAAATAAAAAACTTTGGAGAGTCCGAGAAATATAAAACATATTTTCAAGATCTACTAAAAAAAAAAAACTCACAGCTACACTATGTCATTTGTCGAATATATTTAATTTTTTTTTTGTTTTTATTTTATTATTATCGATTCGGACTGTATGCGAAAATACATACGTTCGGTTATTTAAACAACTTAGAAATTTACACCGCAAACGGTAAGAAATTACGAGAGAATATACGAAAAACAATTTTGAACAAAAAAAAATCTGATGGTAATGTGTTAAATTATTGTAAAGAAGGAGTTGAAGAAAGCACATCTTGCGAGAATGTATACAAATATTCCATATTCGGAATTGTCACTTCAAATTCTTTGAGATAACAGCAAAACGTTAAGTAGTTAGTTATCAATAAAAAGTTACTGTAAAACGCAATTAATAAGTAATATTATAAACTTAAAGAAATTTCTTTAAACTGTAGGTCCCGTCTCCCATGTATAAAATAACAACATAACTGGGGTGAGTAGCTAGAGAAGTGTTGTAATGATCAGTTATGAATGAAAGTAAAACATAGTTTGAAATTTATTTTTGGCATTTTTAATTTTGTTTTTGTTTTTTAACGCAAAAGCTTATTCTGATCTAATGTGGCGAATAATTCAATCGAATTAAAAAATTTGATTTAACAGCAATCATAATGGAAAAAAAAATTGTGGCGAATACAATACAATTTAATTGTGTTGCCATTATTTCAATATTTCGAGTAGAATCTATTATGATAACAATCATTTGATTGTTGTTGTATAATCGAATATAAAGACTTAAAAAGTGAAGAGGCTAAAAGCGTATTCGTGATGTTTCTTTAATGGTTGACCCTCTTAATGAAAATAACAGCGACATTTTAAAAAAACAATAAAGACTGGAGTACAAAAACAAGAAGAAATGGATTAACAGCAAACCGAATTGTAGACACATTCATTTGTTGTTGTCGTTCATGTCTGGAACATCAATTCTTTATAGCTACCGTGTTGCGCATGCGTATTGCTCCCCACACATTTTTCAACTCGCATACAAAAACAAAAACAATAACAAAAAACTACATACAGCATATCCAACGAAAACGATTAAACATTGAACCACGTTAATGGCCTACTCGTGCACTTAAGACCGAGCAAGACTAAACCAGACGAAAACAACCAGACGACCAACCAATCATCCAGCCAGACAAAACAGTAAAGTTTTCAAGACTGAACACCACTAGACTCGACAGGTAATTTTTTAAATGTGACGGTCACTATCGAGTGTGCAACCAACGAACCAACTGAACTTACTAAAGCGCAACATAACAAACATAACAACAAAACTGAAATTAAAATAATAACAGAAACACAAAAAGAAGCAACACAAAACACAAAAAACAAAAATACGCATTCAAAACATGTGTACACATTACAGACACAAATTCGAATGTGTTGGATACAATGTTGTAGCAGACAAGACGGCACACTCGCTGATAAAACCAACGAATGCCAACACAGACAAGAATCAGAAAGCAACATGTCAAATGGGTAAATACTTATGGGAACGAGTGTTCGTTACTCTCGTGACTAAGGCACGTTTGCCATAAGGTCTTCGTAAAAACTTAAACTTGCTCATACAAACAAAAAGTTTTTAGTTTTTTTTGCAAACATAAGTTTGTATGTATGTATGTATGACTGCAACAACATTGTTAACGGGTACTAAACATGTAAAGGGAAATTCAGTCATAAAATACCCTAAAACATGAACTCGTAACCAACATATTGTGTAGTAACATCAAGAAAAAACGAGATATTGTTCTCCCCGAAATCATAGTACAGGAGACGAATGTGGCCAGCCAAAGTATCTTTTTCGAAATAACTTCGAAGTACTTCTAAAGTAAGCATATTCATTCTATCAAGAGATATCGCAAAAGCCTTATAAAATAATTTTAATGTCGATTTTACTTTCATACATTTGTTCAGGAGTATCAAAGTTAAGCTCACGCTTATAACTTCTGTTCTTCTGTCTAAGCTGGTGTAGGGTATTAAAACAATAAATTTTATGAAAGAACAAAACGAAAATAAGAATACAGTACAAACCAAAAAAAAAAAAAGAAAAAACGAAAGAGTCTCAATAAATAAATAAAATCAACTATGCAGCTGCATTACATCAATTGCTATGCATGGCATTTAAGGAGGCCTTTAAGCGTCCAGACGTCTGTGGTATTTCGCATTCAAAAACATGCGAAAAAAAAAATTGGAAATTATAAAAATACGGATTACAACTATCAATATACATACATACACATATCTACATATAAAAGTGTGTGTGTGTTTTGTACAAAAAACCAACCATCCAAATACAGGTAATCATACTCACTATATTCGTACACACATTTATATGTACAATGCAACCAACGTAACGCACCATTACCGAATATTCGACTTGACCATACCCCATATACAGTAGTATTCCAAATACTAAGAACACAAATTATTTGTATATCTCAACAACAAATGTGCTATCGTGAAGAGAATTTTTGGGATACATACCAGTTTTCTAATTATCAACAGCAAATGAATGACGTCGAGGGGTCTAAACCTGAACCTAGATAAGACCGAAATATGTTCATGGATATGTTCGAAGATTGTTTATTATAATTTTTTTTTTTCGATTCCATAACAAAGAGATCAAGATATCTAATTAGATAGGTGAAAAACTTGGGTATTTTCCTGGATAGCAAATTAAAATGGTAACAAAGTTTAGTTAGTCTAATCAATATTTCTCACTCGGTGAAAAACACAGTGGCACTACGGAAACGTTATTAGACTTATAATAATGTTTGATGCAGTTGTTTGGTCGCCATCGATAATAATTCAGAAGAATGTGTTGTTTAGGGAGAAGAATTGAGAGGAGAACATCACCTATAAGAACTGAAATACGTATTTGATATAAAATCTCAAAGGTATAAATCAACTAAAGCAAATCGTACCATAGGGAATAGGACGATGTGAAACTAAACTAATCCTCCGTCCAGAGATATGAATAAATTCATTGATCAAGAGTATGGGATCAAGAGCATTATATGAGTAATTAGTCATCAGGAAGCGATCTGAAATAAAGCAGACAATAATCTGACTAATGGGGCCAGGGTATTACAGTACAGAAATTTGTATATCTCAATGCCTTTACTACCTTCAAAAACAAGCTGCAAAAATTGCAAAATCGTCACATAAAGTTCTGGTAAACAATGCCACTTACAGAATGCTCTGTCTTACACGTATGTATACTTGAACCAGATAGGCGCGTTAGAAAATTATTCATGGCATGTAGTGAAGACATTAAAACGATGTACATGAGTGATGAGGCCTACGGTTTAAAGTCGACTCCGAACGATAGATTTTTAAGAAACTTCTCAGAGTGTTTGCCTGAAATCTGCTGAGAGGAAGTCGCCGAAAATTTTTTTTTTATATTTCGTTTTGATATCCCACTTAGGGTTTGAACCGTGGCTTTACGTCTAATATGCCGACACACTACCTACTAGACTACGGCGACTTCATTGACGTTTATATTTCATAATTAAATGAAGTCTTTTGGTTTTCCCATGATTCTCCCAGTTGCCTTCGACCAATTTGCAGACCTAATAAATTTTCAACCGTTTCACATTGACGTACATATTTATTTGGTAGTTACTTAAGAAAAAAAAAAGTAAAGTGTATGCTATATGCGACGATTTTTCTGTGTTAATTTTTAGCCTTTGTTCAGTTAACCATTTTTCAACTCATCTAAGTTGTTGCTGCAGTTATCTCGAAGCATCATTCGGTTCTATGCTAATTGCTAATATTGCACCAGCATAACTTAAAATCAAATTATTACTTACTGATCCATAGATAATACCGACGCTAATGCTTATGGCATTGATCTGATGTACCATACTCAAGTCTAAATCGAAAATAATATTGTATTAAATTTGTTCAGTATTGTCTCCATTCTTCTCTAGAATATTCTTTCGGATATATTGAAAAATGTTACATGTAAACTTATTGAACGATAAAATATTACAATATTTTCAAACTTATGTGCCATTATTTAGGGCCGTTATTCCAACTTGCTGTTAAAGTTAAGCTTAGTAAAAGTTGACTTTAACTAAAGCGAACTTTAAAGTCAAATTTAACTTATTTAAAGTTCACCTTTTTAAAAATATGGCAATGACGGAGCAATATCGATAATACTGCTCAATTAAACAATTTGCATACCTGCACCATAATCCATTTGCTTTAACAATAGGAGCACTTTTTTCATTGTGCGCTTTAAATGTTTGGTAGCATTCCTTAACAAGGACTAATCACTTAAGGTTAACATTAAGATTTTTATAATTTTTCAATTGTGATAGAAGATTTCATACTTTGTAGGTTTATCTAAATTATATTTCTGCTTAGTTTTGCTGAATTCTCCATGGTTTTTAGTCATCGTTCTAAATTCAGCAATAACGTTAAATTTTAAATAACACAATATTTGCCTTAAGTCCACGTGTAGATTAAAATATAGCTTCATGCATAAAATTGTTGAACACTTAAAATCTTTTTTTTTTAATTTTAAATGTCTATCCATGTATGCAGGGTATTCGAATCTCCATACTTTGTTTCAATTATTTTTTTTTTTTTTTTGGAAATTTGAAAATTTTTAAGGCAGTCATAGTATCCAGTTATTAAAACGCGGTGTCATAATAAATTTAGCCATGTACTGTTTAAATAAAAAAATATTTTTCAAACAAAATTACCTGTGGGTACAGAGATTAAATTGATTTCTGTTACCAAGAATACAAAGTTTCGTTTATTTGTAAAATGATACTCGTATTTGACAAAATTTTATTGAAATGTTTTCAAAGTATGACAAAAATTTTAAGAATAAAAAACATTTTTCACTTCTTTACAATGCAAGCTGTTCTCTGAATCAACCGTTTTACTGATTAATTAAACAAAAATTATTTTGATTTTGAATTCTCAAGCGACAGTAATATTTAGGAAATTGGATAAAAAACGGAAAAATGTGCGTCTTCACAACTCCATATTACGGCTTCAACAAATAGGTATTCATGGCAGAAACTAAGAATTCAAGATATACTTTGTTCACTTCGATAAAGAATGTCATCCAAATTTTTGATTCTTTTGCATCACCTATTAATTGGTATAACATTGTCCACCACGGCTTCTCTAGACGGACCAGATTCAAAATGTCCAACTTTCCATCTTGGCTTTGAGAACCGCTGTCTCTTGTGGCTCATTTGCAAATACCAACCATTTACTAAACCTTTACAAGAAAAATTCTAAAAGGGCCAAATCGTGCGATCTCGGCGGCTCACTCACATCACCTGTATGTGTGATTACCATGCTCTCAAATTGCTTGATGGCTGTTGAAACCACATGTCGTTATTGGCGTCGAGAAATCTAATTGAGACCAACTAAAAACGATGGCCTGCTCAACGATGGTAATCAGCGTTGTCAACATTAAATTTTCAAAAAGCACCAAACTCGTTAAAAACACGCGTAATTTTGGCAAAAAAGCACTAAAACCTTATAATATATTTTTTTTTTAATTTTATCACCATTTTATATAATCAGTAAAAAAATATACAAACCAAAATTAATATTATTCATTTAACTCCAGCAATAATAAGGAAAACAGTTGATACATTTTCGAAGCTAAAATCAGTTACATTTTATACGTTTAAAAAAATTGCGTTTAATGTACGTTAACTTTCACATATGAAATCTTTCATTTATATGTAAAACTACAGTCTTGAATTAGTATATACATTTAACTATAGACTAGACTAAAAGTTACACCAAAAATTAGTCTAGTCTATAGTCTAATCTATAGCCATTTAAAATAGTTTATAGACTAATTTTTAGTCTAGTCTATAGTTTTTTTTTTAATTTTTGATTTGGTGTCACCAACATGAAAAGAAAAGCACTAAGCACTAACTCGAAAATTTTCCGCGTCGAAAGTTTTCAAAAGCACTAAAAACAGTGCTAAAAGCACTGAGTTGACAACGCTGATGGTAATATAGATCGAGAAAGCTGCCAGCCAAAAATCCCCACCAAACAAAGAATTTTGTCGCAACGTATTGCACATGTGGATTGGTAGCACCTCAAATTCGACAATCTTGTTTGTTCACAAATCAAATCATTCAGAAATACTCCTTTTGCTTAAGATCAGTTTGAGATGAGACTTAATGTCCATTCCCAACTGCTGCTGAGACCACTCAACGAAAAACACGGTATTGTCTATGACTCAACAGATTGAATAAATGACAGTTAATTCGACAGGTGTAGCTAAAACAAGCCAGCAGTTATCAACTGCACATTTTCGAACATATTCCATATTCTGAAACATATTCCACGTAAATACGTACCACTGATAAATTTAGAACAGTTAGAGCTTCAAATAAATTAATACAGTTCAAGTAGTCTAAAGGCCGTTGCATCAGTTCAGGCTGTTTAGTAGTGTTAAAAAGAAAGCGGTAAACGAATTTGAAAATATTCGATACTATGAAGTATTCAACCCCGATATTTCTCTGAAGTTAAAACTGAAACTATTGTATTGGACACTTAGTGGAAATACAAAAAACTAAGTTTTAGCAGAACATAAAGAAGGGAAAGTTTGCATTAAATTGTATCTGGATATTTTTAAGACCAGTGATATACCTTCGTCATCACATATTTATGAAAGTGCAACACACCAAAGTCCCAGGGAAATCGAAACCACAATTCCACACTCATGGATTAGCAAAATACCCATTAACCTACTGCAAACCCTATTCTTCACATAAAATTATTAACATTTTTGAATACATTTCAATGCAAATCTTTGTTAAAATAGGTTATGAAGGTTAGTAATAACAAATTCTAAATTCTTGTAGGTTAAGTCATCGAAATCCTAAATAAAGTTTTTGCCAGAAATCTATTGAGAGGAAATCGGCGCAAAAATACTTTTGGTATTTTGTTTTGATGTCTGGCCTGGGACTCGAACCCTGGCTTCTACGTCTAATAAGCCAACACACTACCTACTAGACCACGGCGACTTCAACAATCACGGTTAGACCACTTGTATATTTAAAAACACTTTACAATATGAAATTTTACTTTGAAAGAATAGGAAAAACAAAGAAACACGAAAAAATAAATAACGGGACATCGGCTGAACCAAAACAAAGGACAAAACTATATTAACAATATGAGGCTACATTACTTAGCCATCCAATTCAGATGCAAGTACGATAGCAACATTTCATTCAATTTTGTCTTGTTCATTAATTCGTATATGTTTAGCATTTTACAATGTAATAGCAATAGGACTCATCCGAATCGGATGCTAGTTGTATGCTCTTAACCCATTTTATTTTATGTTTTCCTATTGACATAATAGTACACATTTGCATGAGTTTTAAATTGTAATAACTTGCGGACTGCTGGGCTGCGACAAGAAGACATGTGCGGTGGATGTTTTATTATTTTGTTTCAGAATGACACTCAAAAAAAAAAAAAAATTTATGTAAAAATGTTCTATGTCATTCGCTGGGCGTATTTCATTTTTTTAGTTTGTTGCATAGTGTAATTTTTTTTAAATGCTTTGAAATTCTCGCTTTTTTTTATTAATGCAAAATTGGTTTTTTATATTTATTGAAGCATTCTCATGCTTCCTTTCCTTCTATTATTCCCCCCGCGTCATAAAATGTTTTTGAAAAATATTCCAAAATATGTTAAAATGTGCATTCTTTATATCCATATTCTTTGCTGCTATTCCTATGTTCTTGGCGTTTATTAAAATATACATAAATACATAGAATAATTGGTTATTACAACGCTTAAGTCAAGATTACGACCCAGCTTCTCACACCACTTATATTATATGTCTTATGGTGTTTTCTTTTCTACAAAGAAAATGTCACCCTCTTACAACGTGCATTTAAAATTTTTGACCAACCCTGTTGTAATGTCATTTTTTATTTAAGAAGAACATTACACAAATTTTAAAAAAGGGTATGCCCTGGGTTTTCCACTTATAAAGAAAACGTTGACTACGCTGAAATAAATTCAGTAATTCTTCTTCATTAGATGACGAAGATGAATCTAATAACTGATTTATTTCAATTTTCGCAAGTATTATAGATGCAGCAATATCCATATTTATATTTAAAAAAAAAAAAGTTTTAGATCTAAAAATATGTTGTAGTTTTTGATTTGTTTTCAATAAAAATGTAAATATTAAAAAGGTGTTACCAGATCGCAAATTTTTCAACTTAATTTTTTATAGCTAAAAATATTTTAACACTGTTCTAACATTGAATACAATTTTTTATATTACTAATAATGTAGCTTTAATAATGTAATGTTTCCTTAAGGTTACTCAACTAAACAATGAAAAAATTAACGTCAAATTGGATTACAATACCAGCCGACATCTTTTAAATTTCATCAGGTAGCCCTAGAAATAAACGAAAGTCATCTGCTTTACAGGGCATTATCAGCACTCTCGATTTATACAGGGCATAAAATGCAATGTCCTCCACCATTGATAAGTGCGAATTATTTACAATAAAACATACCACCCTTTTAGAGAGCGAAACATTTTTAAGAAACAAACGCAAAATTGCATTTTGCGTTAATAAAATGCACATTTTTTTGGTAGAAAAGAAAACACCATTAATTTTTTACACGAGCGCGGGACATACAGTTTAAATTCCATTACGAACGAGAGATTTTTGAAAAACTTTTTCATGGCAATATTCTTCACTCTTAGAGTTTTTTCTAGAAATCTGTTGGCATATTTCGATTTTTGCCGAAAATGTCTAACCTCGGGTTTGAACCGAGGCCTCAGGACAATAAGCTAGCATTCTACCTGATAGATTAAGACGACTAATGAATTCGCCTTGAGTCCCACAATATTGCGGCAAGTGATTGTACAGGGCTATATAAGTAAACCTGCACATCGTCGGCGTACATGTGAACTCTGTAACCCAGATTTTGTTACGGTAAATCGTTACTATAAATCGCAACACGACATCACTTTGGTGACTGAAAATCTGGCCAGAAAAATAGCGGAATGGAAAGTTCTTGAAGACTACAATGGAAGTGACCACCACTACATTAGTTTCCGAATCGCGGAAAGAGCGAACCTTATCCCAACAGCCAGGACCAGGGGAACGCGAAAATGGAACGTCGCGAGTCTCAATAGCGCGGCATTATTGGAGAGATTCGATGAGACCTCACTCTCACGAACCAGTAGTGATGCTATCACTCTGGCTAGCGAAACTATGCAGCGTATAATTCGTAGTTGCAACGCCTCAATGTCTCGCGTATCGCAACATCCCAGAAGGCAATCTGTATACTGGTGGACACCTGAAATTGCTGAACTCAGACGAACTTGCCTCCAGTGCAGAAGAAGATACACTAGGGCTAGAAGAGATGGTCATGCAGCACATGAGGCTGAGAATTTCAAACGCGCCCGAAGGGCACTGAAACAGGCAATTATAGCCGCCAAAAGGGCGAAATGGGAGGAGCTCCGTAATGAACTGAACATGAATCCCTGGGGCCTAGCTTATAAAATTGTGACCAGAAAGCTGGGCGCAAATTCTGTTATGCCACTTCTTGACGGCGACGCCGTCGACAATATAGTGATGAATTTGTTCCCCGTGCACCCACCATTGCGTGAGGAACGTGATCCTCCGATAGCTGATACGCCAATACCCTTCACGGATGAAGAATTGATAACAGCGGCGAAAAGTCTCAAAGCAAACAAGGCTCCCGGTCCGGATGGAGTACCGGCCGAAGTAATAAAATTAATTGCTGAAAATCGGCCAAATGCACTCCTGGAAATGTACAATGCCTGCATTGCCCAAGGTGTCTTCCCTGAGCAATGGAAGCTGCAGAAATTAACCCTGATCAGCAAGGGAAAAGGAGACCCGACACATCCATCATCATATCGCCCCCTCTGCATGCTGGATAGTGCTGGTAAATTATTGGAGAAACTTCTCCAGCGCAGACTGGCAGCGGCCATTGAGACAGCTGGTGGATTATCGGAGAGGCAATATGGCTTCCGACCAGGTAGGACAACGCTTGGTGCCATAGCGGATGTAGTGGAATGCGTTGAACGGACAAGGCTCAGACGCCACTATCCGAAGCGCATTGTTGTCCTTGCCACGCTAGATGTGAGGAATGCTTTCAACAGCCTACGATGGGAAGATATTATTAAGGCACTACAAGAAAGATTTCGTATTCCTATATACCTTCTGAGAATATTACGCAGCTATCTGAAGGATCGCAAGCTTCTATATGACACACCCGATGGCCGAAGGGTCGTGGAGATCACGTCTGGTGCAGCTCAGGGATCTATTCTTGGTCCAGATCTCTGGAACCTGAGCTATGACGAAATCTTAGGTATAGAAATGCCAGAGGACACATACCTCGTGGGATACGCGGATGATATAGTGTCAGTCATTTCAGCGCGCGACATTGAGGATGCCAGGAGAAAACTGAATCGAGTCATGATAAGGACTCAGATATGGCTTGAGGATCATGGTCTAGAGCTCGCAAAGAACAAGACTGAGGTCATATTGATGACAATGGCTCGCATCCCACTCGAGATTGGTATGCAGATAGGTGATGTATCACTGGTCACAAAAAGGGCAGTTAGACATCTGGGCATAAGACTCGACTGCAGGCTTAATTATTGGGCCCAAATACAGCATGCAGCTACCAAGGCAGCAAAACTAACGGGCATGCTAAGCAGGATGATGGCAAATATTGGCGGACCAACACAGGCCAAACGAAAATTGATTATGGCGGCGACGAACTCGATATTGCTGTACGGAAGCGAGATATGGGGAGACGCGCTGGAGATTAAATCTAAGCGGAAAATATTAGCAGCGGTGCAGTGAACAGCGGCATTAAGAGTTGCCTCGGCCTACCGCACAGTATCGGGCGCCGCAGTCCTAGTGATCGCCGGTGAGATACCTATTGACCTGCAGGCATTTGAGCGAAGAAAATCTTGGAGAATGAAGAGGGAAAATCTTCCCATTAGTAGCGTGGATCTCAGATCTCAAACACTACGGCGATGGCAAAGTAGATGGAACGAGGAAACATGCGGAAGATGGACTTATAAACTGATCCCATCTATAGAGGCATGGATACGGAGAACCTTTGGGGAAACCAACTATTTTCTGACCCAGTTTCTCTCTGGTCATGGTTATTTCCGAAAATACCTGTACCGTATGGGCAAGGTGACTAATCCTAGCTGTATTTATTGCGAGGAAATGATTGACGACGTTGAACATACATTCTTCCATTGCATTAAATGGCAAGACGAGAAGAACATGTTGATGGAACAAATTGGTGAATTTACACCCGACACCATTGTGAACGCAATGCTCGAAAGTGAGATAAAATGGAACGCTGTGAGAAGATACGTTGAATATGTACTCCGCAGAAAGAAGTTCGACCTTGATGCAATACAACGGAATGATACATAAGAAGACGAGCCAATAGCATGAAGCTGGCTTCAAATATGGCGTACCCAGACGTGGGAGAGTAGACAACGGCCCTTAACTGGACGTCGTTTCTGGGCCCTTCCCGAAGTAATGCAGATAGCCGTCCCGGGAAGGGAGTATCCCCAGAAGGAGGAGGGATTGTTTTAGTGGAAGCACCACTCGACGCAGCTGATGACGATCACTGTAAGTGCGAAGGCATTTTGAACCCAACCTCACACGCCAAAAAAAAAAAAAAAAAAAAAAATATTCAGAAGATTATCAAAGGTCACTCCGTAAAGGCTCTTAGCTGCCACTGAGGTATGATCATATTTTCTCAAGTAATAAACATATCTAAGAATATTATTGAATAAAACATTTGGCTTAAGTTACCTACTAGAATCGCAATTACCAAACAGATCGCATCCATACAGTAAGCAGGGAATCGAATAAGTTTTCGCAAATAAAAGTCTAGTTTCCAAAGGTATATAAAGTTGCGTGCACTCTGGTCCACGTCTGCCCTACCAGTGATCATCCCACGTCAAATTGGAGTTAAAAATTATGCTTAAATTCCTCGTCGCATGAACTATCTAAATTTTCTCATCATTAATCAATATAATACACTTGGATTTCCCTTAGATCTGCCGTTTAATATACTGATAGACAGAATTAATTTTTTACTTCATTTTTTTTTTTTTGTCCTTCCTTTTTTACGCAAGTAAAAATTAATCTTGGACATTCCAACGCTTCCCTTAAGAGAGTATTAATTAATTTGACTACTGCATCAAGCTTTCATAAAAATGCATAATTGAGAAATTGTTGACATCCTTTGGGGCCACTTATAATCTATTACATTTAGTGAGTGTAGATATGAGCTTGTGTTTTACAACCATTAATAATAGATATTGCCAACTACTGGAATTGAAACGCTCTCTTTTTATGCAATAAAAATCAACGATTTATTCTTTTAACATTACGATAGTATTTTTATTGGACTGGTTGAATAATTTATAAACAGGGTTGCCGCATGTTACGTTACTATTGTATTCATTATGCATGTATATCATATCCATGTGATTAATTAGATATTCTATCGTACTTAAATTATTTGCAAAATTTGGGGGTTTGTTTAGTTTAGAATTTAAGAAACTATTTAAGTTTCCCGCTTTAAATATTACGAATATGCATACATATTGGCAACTTTACTCATGTGTTTTGTAATATGAAGGAGCACACTGTATTCCCCAATTGCTTTATTTTCCCTTGAAGTCATTTGACTCTTACACATACATATGTATGTGGTGTTTCTCAATCATCAAGTGGTTTTATTTTTTGCTCTGCGCTTGGTTACATAATTAAATTCATTTTTAATTGTGTGATATCGTATTCAACAAATCGCTCGTAATATTGTAACCTGCAGATGTTTACAACGGTAATAAACCTGTTCTTAATATTGTGCTAGAATGAAATGAATTTAGTACATACATTAATCGCTGTAAATTAATGGAAACGCTATAACTATAACAAGGCAATTTCAAGTCGAGTATCACTATGTAATTTTTAATCGAAATTATGTATTTACATTAGGCAAGACAAAACTATTCCAGTGCAAAAGGGATGCAATTTCCTTCCTATATATATATACTAGCATGTATATATATATACTTGTTACGGCTGTAACTAAAATATCTCGAAGAAAGGAGGTTTGCCTTAAACAGTATTCTCGTGTAGAATTGTACCGTTGAATAGTACCGTTTATTTCTAGAGGAATTAATATTAATATTAGAAAATTACAATACATTTAATTTAACTTACTTACCGCAGTTTTGCACCTCCTTCTTCAACAATGGACAGGCTTCGATTAAATATATAAATTTGACTTACATCTTACAACACAAATAAGAATTTAAAAGGAGAGTGCAAAAAGGCGGTTTACAAAATAGACGTCAAATAAGAAATACAAAACAATAATTCACAATAACAAAATCAGCTGTTCATGTGGAACTTATTAGGGCGCTCCGTAACACCCCCACCCCCGTGGAGCGATCAGCTTCACCATCATCTAAATCGAGAACAGCTAACTTCGAAACAGCTCGTTGTAACTCTCCACTTGAGGTTTTTACATCTGCTTTCCGAACAACTCCATCAGCTCCAGTGTACAAACGCATGACCAAACCTCGCCGCCATTGATTTCTTGGAATATTAGGATCGCATATAAACACAACATCCCCTTCTTTTATTGGCCTTGTAGGCTCACACCACTTAACTCTTCTTGTTAGAGTTGGCAAATATTCTAACACCCATCTTTTCCAAAATCTATCTCTTAAACATCTTACAATGCGCCATTGCTTCTTCAGTTTGAATATTTTATCATCTGGAACCTTTACTGAAGAAGTCTGAGCTATATTAGGCACTCCTAGAAGGAAATGGTTTGGAGTGAGTGGTTCTTCATCATATGGACTGACAGGCAAATGAGTCAACGGTCTTCAATTTATGATATTTTCAGCTTCAATGAGTAGGGACTGCAATACGTGTTCTTTCGGGGATTCATTCTTTAGTGTTTGACGTAAAACCCGTTTGACACATTGCACCATTCTTTCCCACACTCCACCCTCGGAGGGGTTTGCTGGACAATTAAATACCCACTCAATGCCCTTTGAAGATAGTAAATGCTGAATTCTTTCGGCTTCAAAAACTTCTTCAAAGCGTTTAGACTCTTCGTTGGCACCCACAAAGTTTTTTCCATTGTCGGAACGAATTCTAACTGGAACTCCTCGACGGTTCATAAAATTTTTCAAGGCGATGATGCAAGAATCCGTTGATAAATCATAGGCTATTTCAAGATGAATAGCGCGTATAGTTAGGCAAGTGAACAGTGCTACCCATCTCTTTTCAGTTCTACGACCAATACTAACATTTAATGGCCCAAAGTAGTCAAGACCAGTGTATTTAAATGGAGTAATATAAGGCTCAAGTCGATCCGCAGGTAGTGGTCCCATGACTGGAGTAACAGGAATGGCATTGTGTTTTCTACAGATAAAACATTTACTAACAACACTTCTCAATAGGCTCCTTAACTGAGGAATCCAAAATTTTTTCCTTATTTCACAAATTGTGGCTTCATGATTCTGATGTTTCATTTCACTATGATAACTCATTACGACAATCCTCGTGAAGTAATGGTCTTTAGGTAAAATAATTGGCCGTTTAGTAGCGTACGGTAGGCTGCTAGCCGCATCGATTCTTCCATACACCCTAAGTAAACCATCTTCGTCGATATATGGTAGCAATTTAAATAAATTACTGGCTTTTGTGACTGGCTGTCCCTTCTTGATACTCTTAATCTCCTCAGAAAATGATTCCCCTTGAACCACTCGGCACAAAATTGTTTCGG
The DNA here is from genome assembly GCA_014635995.1 of Sarcophaga peregrina. Lineage (NCBI taxonomy): Eukaryota > Metazoa > Arthropoda > Insecta > Diptera > Sarcophagidae > Sarcophaga > Sarcophaga peregrina. The sequence goes on from CM025793.1 coordinate 59,846,031, forward strand.
CGTCTTCTAAATTTTTGGCTGTTATTCCATGTCGATCTAAATCATTGTATCTCTTACGGCATAAATTAATAAATCGAAGCATGTATGCGATCGTTCGTTTTAATCGGCTATAAGAAGAGAAACGTTTAATATTTATAAAATCATAGTTCAAGATTAGAAGTGAGATCTTTGGGCGAATTTCTTCTTCATCATGATCCTCAGGAGGAAGAGTAATATCGTGATCCGGCCATTCATCTTCATGTTGTTTTAAAAACTTAGGTCCATTTAACCATCGGCTTGATTTAGAAAAATCGATATTATCGTAACATCTAGTGGCATCGTCGGCTACATTGTCTCTAGTAGATATCCATCTCCAATTTTCTATATTAGTTGACGCCAATATTTCAGCGATTCTATGCGCTACATAAGGCTTGTAATTCCTATGTCTACTTGAGATCCATTTCAAAACGGTTTTTGAGTCACTCCACAAAATAATTAGGCTTGGCACTATCTTGTGTTCGCTAAGCACATTTTGTTTTAACCTAGTTCCTAGAACGGCTGCCTGTAATTCAAGGCGAGGAATTGATACTTTATTTAGAGGGGCACATTTAGTCTTTGAGCATATAAAACTGACTCCGATATAACCATCGACCGAAATAAATCTCCAATAAGCCACGGCTGCAAAGGCTTCCTCACTAGCATCTACAAATACGTGCAACTGGATTTCATATGGCTTTCCTTGGGGAAAATAAAATCGTGGTAAACGAAAATTAGAAACGTTTTTTAGTTGTTTACGCCACTTCTCCCATGATGTATTGATGTCGTCAGGAATCGGTTCATCCCATCGGATGGCACGTCTCCATGTATTTCGTAGTATTACTTTAGCCCCTACAATATAATGACTTAAAAATCCCAATGGATCAAATGTCGACATGATAACACTTAACATTTGGCGTTTTGTTGGCTTCTCATTACCGGAAATAATGTCCTGACTAACCTTTTTAAATTTCATATCAAACATAAAACTGTCTGAGACAGATTCCCAATAGAGACCTAAAACTTTCTCTACGCCCTCATTGGCTGGAATTACTTTGAGTGATGAATTTCCATCTAGCGCCTGTATAACATCTTTTGAATTTGAAGTAAATCCTCTTAAATCAAATCCTCCGTCCTTATGAATATTCTTCACTTTGTAGTGATACTTCAATGGCTTCTTCAACAGTATCAAAGCTGTCGATAAAATCGTCCATATAGTGATGTTCACAAATGGATTCTATCGCTCTTGGATTGCAATCTGTATGTTCCTTGGCATTTTTTTTCATGACATAAAGAGCAGAACAAGGTGAGCAGGTGGCTCCAAATGTCATTACCATCATTTCGTACTCTTCAGGTGTAGAATTATAATCACAGTTTCTCCATAAAAATCGTTGAGATATTCTATCAGTTGGTTGTATCATTACTTGATGAAACATTTCACAAATATCTGCAGTAACAGCAATTTTCCCTGATCGAAAACTGTAAAGTGTGGTTTGTAGTGAGGAAATATACTGAGGTCCTTTTAATAAATTGTCGTTCAAAGAAATTCCATTTACCTTGGCAGCGGCATCAAAAACTAATCGCAATTTTCTTTTCTCCTTGTTAGGGTTTATAACTCCAAAATGAGGTAGATACCATTTTTTATCTGATGTCATGTGAATATCTTCTAGTGGCACTTTACGGACGTATCCCTTTTCGATATAACTATTTATTACCCCACTATAGGCAACATAAAGGCTTTCATCACGTCGCAACTTTTTCTCTAAACTTTCAAGACGGTTTAATGCCATCGAGTAACTATCTGGAAGATTTACTAGATCTTTTTTCCATAAGAGACCCGTTTGGAAACGTTTACCAACACGCTTTGTTGATTCATGTAATATTCTATTCGCTCTAATGTCATCTTCACTTTGAATTGGAGGAGCGGTTCGTACACCCATATTTTCAATATTAAAATAATCTTCAACCATTTTATGGATCTCTTCCTCCTCTTCAACACGTACGAAAAGGCATGAATGAGTTGAAGGTGACACTGATTTACACGGACCAAATACTACCCATCCTAAATCCGTATTACACGCAAATGGTCCAGTAGAATTGTTTATATTTACATCGGATGGCAACCCTAAGCTGGCATGGTCTAAGCCAATTAATAATTTTAGAACAATGTTTGTATAAGGTTTAATAAAGTTCGACGGCGTATTTTTAAATATTTCTTTTATCTCACATTCAGTCAGGCTTTGCATTGGTAAATTTAAATTCGATACGGCATACACATTTTTTAGGAGATGAGTTTTGTTCTTTCCGGTACCTCTTACTCGTATGTTGAACGTAAACGAAGGCTCCTTTGCTGACCGGCCACCAAACCATTGGAGATTCAAATTATTACTTTTCCCTCGCACACCTATATATTCTGCGATTTCCTTATCTAGCATAGTTATGGAGGAACCATCATCAAATAGGGCATAAATATCTACACTGCGATTTTCACCATAGAGGGTAACTGGCAGAACACGAAACAGTAGTTTTTTATTATCATGGAAACAGCTTAAAACGTCATGGCTAGGCTCACTACTATTATTGTTATTAGACTGTGATGGCAAGGGAACACGAGATGTGTCTTCATGAAGTAGTTTATTGTGTTTACGTTGGCAGCCATCTACTGAGCAAACTCTCTTTCTACGGCACTCGCGGGTCGAATGTCCAATATTTAGGCAAGAGAAACACGCATGAATCTTTTTCACCATAGTCCAACGTTCATCCACTTTAAGATTTAAAAATTTGTGGCAGTCGTATATTTTATGGTTTCCTTTGCATACAGCACATAGTTGAACCTTTTCTGTTGCATGTAGCACTCTGCGCTTTGGTTCAGTGTTAACATCTTGCACTATACATATTAAGTTCGCCACTTCACTTAACCAGTCACTAAAATGTTCAATTGTTGGATATGGGTTAATATTTATTGCGATTTTAGCCCACTCCAGTCTCTTACTCATGGGGAGTTTTGAAATAATAAAAGCGTTGGATTAGCTAAGTGTTGTTGACCATTCACAGATTTAAGAAACACTGCTAAGTTTTTCACTTTAGTTGAAAATGGCACTAATTTAGGTAAATTGTTTTCATTAATATAGGGCAATTCCTTTACTTTTTTCAACTGGCTATGAATCAATTGCTCAGGTCTTCCAAAACGGAATTTTAATTGATCAATAACCACATTAACATTGTCAGGATGAATAAGGAGCGACTTTACAATTTCTTTAGCTTCACCCTTTAAACATCTTTGAAGCCTTTGGTTATTCTCAAAATTATTGTATCCGTATGCTGCTGTTGATTGTGTATAGGCGGTGAAAAATAATGGCCAGTCTTCTGGTTCACCGTTAAACTCTGGTAAATCTTGTATTTTTCTTGGCATCATAAATTCATTTGCTCCGTTAAGGGTACCGTAAGCATTTAAATTATTTGTTGTATGTTGCTGATGGCTGGAGACTGTGTTTGCGCAAAACGACGGCGTACAGTTATTATTATTAAACGGTGTATATGTGTTAAAGGTATTTGGCGCTGCTTGCGGCGACGGAGCAGCGCTGCCTTCAACAGTATTTTGAGGCTGCATATATGTTCGCGGATTACGGGGCTCTGACGACGTTGTGTTAGTATATTCAATGGCGGGGCTAATTGGCGTACTTATAAAGTTGAGGTTATGGTCACTTACCGTTTGTGTTGTCTCCTGTGTAGCAGATTCTAATTGTTGACACTTACGTCTACTCTCAGCAAGTTGGGATTGAGCTTCCGAAAGCTGGCGTTTCAAATGTTGCATTTGTTTTTGCCAATCTGTCGAGAGGACGTTGTCTCTACCTGATGTTGAAGGTTGCGTACTTATTTGGCTTGCTTCATTTGTAGGCTCTGGTGCCTTAGAAGCACTAGCGGTACATCTTTGTTGGTTGGAACTGGCTTTTTTACTTATAATGTTCGCTGTCGGGGCGTCAGTGCTGGCGGCAGAAGCACTAATATTAGCCTGGCTGGCTGGTCTGGATGCTGGCTGCATCTTCTCTTGTCCAAGTTGGTCAGATGTGGCTGTATCTGCACTGGTTGAACTTCTTAAAAGTGGTGGGCTGCGAACTACCGGTGGAGGCATTTATTCCAACAAAGTTTACTTGCAGATTTACTGTAAATGGCAGCTTTTGTAATTCTTTGCTTTTTACAAGAGATTCAATAAATCTGCGAAATAAAAATGTTACGGCTGTAACTAAAATATCTCGAAGAAAGGAGGTTTGCCTTAAACAGTATTCTCGTGTAGAATTGTACCGTTGAATAGTACCGTTTATTTCTAGAGGAATTAATATTAATATTAGAAAATTACAATACATTTAATTTAACTTACTTACCGCAGTTTTGCACCTCCTTCTTCAACAATGGACAGGCTTCGATTAAATATATAAATTTGACTTACATCTTACAACACAAATAAGAATTTAAAAGGAGAGTGCAAAAAGGCGGTTTACAAAATAGACGTCAAATAAGAAATACAAAACAATAATTCACAATAACAAAATCAGCTGTTCATGTGGAACTTATTAGGGCGCTCCGTAACAATACTATTTATATATATACTAGCAGATTGTACCCGGCTTTGCGCGGGTAATGTGGTTTAGATTAGTTTAAAAAATGAAAAGGAGAAAGATTGGAAGATTGGTTAACGGCTGGTCAGGAATTAAATCTGGAGATACTCTAGGCCGTGTTTATACAGTACATGTAAGTAATATGGAATGTATTGCTTACAAAGGCTATTACGTCATATAAGAGGACCGAAATGTTTTTCGGATAAAACTATTGATTACCATTAATTTGGAGACTTTTCGTGTAGCCTGTGAGTTATTGGGATTAATGGAAAACAATACTCAATGGGAGTTAGCTATGAAAAGTTAAAAAAAAAACATTATACCATAATATTATTAAAAAAAATCTTTTTTCTCGTAATCAGTGCATTAACAGGCATCGTTTGGAAGATATTTCTATAAAAAGGTGGCCATGAGGCACCCTATTGTATTTAAAAAAAATTATTATTGGATCATTTTTGTATTAAAAATAATATAAATAAAAACCCAATTTTTTTAATACTCTAAGTCCTAAATATAAATGCACTCAATTTTCCCATTTTTCGTCCCTTTCCCCCTTTTTGGACCCTTTTGGTTCAACTTTATAAACGGAACACCTCCAATAGCTATTTGGAAAGCATAAGCATAGCTAGATGATTCTTTGGCAAGCATAAAATCTGACAGAAAGAAACATTATAGGTGGCGCCTCCTAAAAAAAAATCCGCCATCTATTTTTTAAAACTATCCTATTGTTTATAAACGATACAAGAATTAAAAATTGTTTTCAATTAAAATTAAAAAATTGTTTTGAAAATGTTTAGTATGTGAAATAGAAATTTCATTAATTTCAAAGCGGAGAAAGAATGGAGCTAAGCAAACCTCCAAAATAAACTGTAGTTAGTATTGTGATTAAATGTATTTAAAATTATAAAGACATTTTTTTAAATGAGAAGAACTTTTGAAACAAAAATGCAATTAAATATATGAAAGACATTAGAAGTTGCTTGCATATGAGGAGTATACTCTGATTGTCTTTTTGTATGGCGATGGATCTTCAATACTATAGAACAAAGCCACTTTCGATGTACTGGCAAGTTTGGGTTTACAAGACGCTATAGAACATTGGATATTAGAATGTTAGAAAATTTGGACATCGCCAAGGAGATAGGAAGCGGAACTTCACAGAGTGGGGTCCTCTTCCCCTCCCATAAAACCTTGTAATGAACAAGATACTAGAGCGGTTGGAACGTGTTAGATGTGGAGTTATGTACATATTAGATGTACTATGAAGATAATATTTTATTAAATTTTATGTCAAAAAGTATGTATGTATATGTGCTTCGGAAGAAGAAGAAAATTCAGTTTATTTATTAAAAAATCTAGTAAAAAGTAATCCTGCAATATTTCATGAATATTTCTTAAATTATACTTATTCTGATACCAATATGTATTCTAAATATTTTTCCTTCCTACGATAAATAAATTTGAACAATTTTAATAAAAGATTGTTTTTGAAATTTTATATTTTCAGTGGAACAAATTACTTGCGATGACATTAATTGTGGCCCTAAACAAGTTTGTTTAATCGATTGGTTAACACACACACCTAGATGCACTTCGTGCCGTTATAAGTGTTCTCGCAAACGACGTCCATCGGTAAGTTATGTGGCGCTCATGATTGATAACAATCCTTTACAAATAGGAACTGACAATTTGTCCAAATAAATATTTTGTTAAAACTCCTTTAGTATCCTTTTGTATTATTATGTCATGATTTATGTTTTATTTCATTTCACAGTTTCCTCCTTTTGAAGAAGGCAAAATTTGTGGCGTCAACAATCGTACATACAATTCATGGTGTGAAATGCGTAAAGATTCCTGTTCCACCGGCTTCTATATTGACTTGAAATATTCTGGAGATTGTCACTAACAATGGCAGTGAAAATGGCGCTTTAAGGAAAATAAAACGTATAATAACATGCATACAGTGCTGTACAAAAAAATAGATTTACCTGCTCTCCGAAAGGTTTGGGCCAGTTCGTGAATTTATCACTGCCCCTGCATATTATGCGCATTATGTTCATAAATGCAAAACTTGGCAGCACTGCAGCTGTCAAATGTTCGTAAATACAACTTTAAATCATATTATGAGCAAATAAACACAAAACACTAATCATAAAATGGCTGATGCATTGAATGAGAGTTTTCACAGAAAGTTTCTTTTTTTCTTCCCTAAATATCTTCTTTTTTGCGCATTTAACAACACTTTGCCATTTGTTTTATCGTCCAGTTTAAAAATGAAATCTATTAATAATTTTTCCATTTTTGGCGCGTTTGTTCGTTCGTAAATGCAAACAAATAAAACAGAAAAAAGAGGCATCAACAACATGTGATTAGCAGTGTACGCGCAAAATAATCATATTATGCAGAGCAGTAATGGATTTACGAAAAGGCCCTTTACTATATCTAAATCTCTTATGCAAAGCAGTATATGAAAAAGAGTAACTGCACTTTGTTTACTTACCTCTTAAGAATATAATTCCGTTACATTTCAAAAATATGAAGAGTCACTCGTCATTAATTAATAGCAAGTATAGATTTGATTGTGCTGTTAGATCATGGTGAATCTATTTTATTGAACAGCACTGTACATTCATACGTACTATGTAAAATTTATTATCAATTTTTAATGGTCCAAAGACAATTTTTTTTTTAATATACCAATATTAACTGTCACATAATCATTAGTCTGAAATTATTTGAAATATTTTTATAAATATTATAGCAGAAATTATGAGGGTGCTTAAAAATATTGTAGCTAAAAATGTTAAAAGTATTAAAAGAAGCATCGATCCATTCTTCATATCATTACAGAGAATTAACGCATTCTCTTAGATTAACGGTAACTTATTAGAAATCTCACCTAAGCAAACATTCAGTTTTTAATTAATGTGGTGTTATTTTCTCGGTGCTAATATTTACAAAGCATAATAGCCTGTCTGGCAATACTGGACAACAGACATTAATTTCATATATAAGCAGTGAGCAACAAAATTAAATTCGATACGTATTTTAACTTAATTCCAATATATGGTAACATTTGGTACATATTTTTAATCAGTCCCAATCTACATAATACAATTGGTAAACAAGCCCGTTATGTACCATTCTGCTTAGCTCACATCTATTAGACATAAGAAGTCTGCGTTCAGCACCTTAGCATAGTAACGTTAAATAATAATTTTAAAAACTTATTTATTCTTTTACAATACAGTAGAACTTTGATTATCCGTGATTCGATTATCCGACAACATCGATTAAATTTTTCTGCATCATTTAACCGTGATTACCCCTATTATCCGTGATTATAAGCAAACATTACATAACATGAAATCCACATCTACTGTTTATTGTTTTGTGACAAAATTCTTTTTTTTTTTTGTTTTTGAAACATGTACATATGAATATAAAATTCTTGAATTATATAAATTTTATATAAATATGTACATATTCATTTATTAACTAATAAAAATACTATTAAAAACTAGCCAAAATTGGTATTCAATTAACCAGGAAAATCGATTATGCGGAATGCTTCAGGTCCCGACCGTCACGGATAATCAAGGTCCAACTGTAATATGAAACGTAAATTAAAATAAGTTTCTAGTAATAGCAATAAAAAAATAAAAAGTTCAATAAGAAATACAATTTGAAATATAAATTTAAAAGTTGTGGTAATTGTGATACTTCGCTTTTTTAGTTGCGTGTAGGAATTCAAATCTTTTGTCTTTTCAGTGTATTCCTGGATGGCATGCATGGGAACAAGGCAAAGTTTCTGACTGTGGCCAACATGGCGACCACCAGGACTATCCTTGTCTTGTATTCAAGTTGACACGCAGCCTCCCCATGATCCCTCCAGGATGGCATTCTAGCACCCGCTAGATGTTAATTAATGCGTGCAGCGAGGTCAAATCCCCTAGACGTTAAATTCGGGTTGTGCGTAGGCCTTAGAACCCACTATGTAAAAATTCCATTCAATGAAAACCACAACAATAGCCTCTATAAAGATCCCCTCTAAAGTTGACGACCACGACAAACGTTTCAAGGACAACGATTTAAGAATACATACATACATAATTGGCCATTACAACCCTTCAGTCAGGATTACGACCTAGCTTCTCACACCACTTATGTTGTGTGCGTTAATTTTATACATGAGTGGCGGGACCTACAGTTTAAAGTCGACTCCGAACGACAGATTTTTGAGAAGCTTTTCATGGCAATTTTTTACTCTCAGAGTCTTTGCCAGAAATCTGCTGAGAGGAAGTCGCCGAAGAAATATTTTTTCGTTTTGATGTCTGACCTGGGATACGAACGCCGGCCTTTTGTCTAATAAGCCAACACACTACCCACTAGACCACGGCGACTTCTGGCGATTTAAGACGATTTAAGAATAGGCACATGGAAAGTCCGCACCCTTACAGGGCAGGCGCGATGGATAGGAAAAGGATGCAAAAGGTTAGCATCTTGCGATGTGTATTACAACTGCACGATAAGCACGAATTCGGATGTGGATTTGTGGTTAATAAGAGACTTCGTCACCTTGTCTCTAGGTTCATGCCAGTGAACGAAAGAATGTGACTATCCGTATCAGGGCAAAATTTTACAACATCAGCTTAATTTGTGCCCTAAGGCCCGGACGGAGGAAAAGGATGATGTGGTTAAGGATACCTTCTATGATACACTCGAGGACGTATACGATAAGTGCCCGGCCCATGACGCCAAAATCGTCCTCGGGGATTTTAATGCGAAGGTCGGACGGGAAGGTATCTTTGACCCCACTGTCGGACAGTTCAGCCTCCATGCGAACACCACCTCCAATGGTATGAGGCCGACCGATTTCGCCGCGGCGCGTAAAATGGTAGTATGTAGCACCAGGTTTCAGCATCTTGACATTCACAAGGCCACTTGGATGTCCCCCGACTATCTTGTCGCAGCCAAGTTCCGAGTGCGCATTTGCGCCTCGATACTGCGCGCTCTAGTGCACAAGTTCACAAAGAACAGTTGAGGCGTTCTCCGCTTAACTCTCTGATAAGCTCCATCGTTCTCCATCCAATCTCAGTGATATTGGCGGATTGTGGGCCAACAACTCCCACTCCTTGCGCAATACTGCGGAAACAGTCCTTGGTTTCCAGCGCCCACCCCATAGAAATCAATGGTACGTTGACGAGTGGCGCGAGGCAGCTGCAGCGAAAAACGCTGAAGTCGGCCGCTACGTGAAAATTACAGAGAGAGGAGAAGAGATAAGAGCCTCCTTTTCAGATGCAAGAAGAGGGAGCAGGAAAGGCGTGAGCGTGAGGAAGTCGAGATGTATAGATGTAGGAATGAGGCTCGAAAATTCTATCAAAAGGTTAAACGTCTAACCGCGGAATATAAGCCCGGAGCGTCTTCTAGCAAGGATGACAATGAAAACCTCATTACAGATCCGCAGGGAGTGCTGAGGTTGTAGAGGAAATACTTCTCTACTCTGCTGCAAGGCGATGACGATATCAATACTGCCTCTAGTTCCTAACCCGATCGATGATGACGGCGTGGAGATCCCGCGGCCTAGCCATAAAGAGGTTAAAGCCGCTATTATGCGACTTAAAAACAACAAAGTGGCAGGTCCTGATGGCCTTCCCACTAAATTGTATACGACCGGATGTAATGAGTTGGTAGGGCGCATGCACCAGCTCATCTACAAAATATGGCTAGCGGAAATTATGCCCAACGATTGGAACCTCAGTGTCCTCTGTCCTGTCCTGAAAAAGGGAGACCGTACGATATGCGCGAAGTACAGGGGTATAAATAAGACTTCTCCCTATCGCATATAAGGTTATTACAAGCGTATTGTGTGAACGACTGAAGCCACTCGTCAAAACACTGATTGGACCTTATCAGTGCAGGCTTCAGATCTGGCAAGTCCACCATCGACCAGATTTTCACACTCGCCAAATCCTGGAAAAGACCCACAAAAATCAAGTAGACACACACCATCTTTTTGTAGACTATAAGGCTGCTTTCGATAGCCCCGAAAGGGATCGTGTTTCGTCGTAATGTCTAAGCTCGGTATACCCGCGAAGCTGATAATGCTATGCAGAATAACTTTGAGCAATTCCTGCAGTTCCATCAAGGTAGGAATGGACCTCTCTGAACCTTTTGATACCGTGCGAGATTTGAGATAAGGCGATCCCTTATCATGCGACCTCTTCAACTTCGTCATGGAGAGTGTTCTACGAAATGCGGGAGTGCATCACAATGGCACTATTTTTCAAAAAAGTGTCCAGTAGCTTGCTTACACTCACAACATCGACATCATAGGGCGTACCAAACGAGATGTCACTGCTGACTTTATTTATTGACCGGGAGTCTAAGAAGATGGGTCTGGCAGTAAATGAGGGCAAAACGAAGTATATGTTATCGACAAGTAGAGCCGTGCGGCGTATTGATTCTCAAATTACGGCCGAAAACTATATTTTTGATACAGTCAAGGAATTCATTTACCTTGGTTCCGCCGTTACCACCAAGAATGATGTCAGTCTGGAGATAAGCGCCAGATTACTCTTACCAACAATATTTCAATATTTTCGAAGAATTTTAACAGGAATTCAATGTATTAAGATGTGTACGCAGAACTTTTATATCTAATATGGCTAATTGGTCTGAAAATTTATATAATAATATGGTATATATGGACCAAGTTCCATTTTGAAAAAAATGTTACCATCATGTTGAGTTAGGATTTGCAGAAATGTGGGTTTAGTCATCTATAATTTCCAATTTTAAATGAATTAAGTTGCACGTTGCTCACGACTATCTAGTATGGGAATATATTAACGTTTTTATTTTAAGTTTTTTATAAACATTTCCCCAGGACATAAAACTTGTTATTTCTAGTAAATATTATTAAAGTATATCAAAAAACTGTAGGGGTTATAATTTCAGGCAAAAGTACTGAATGGATGGATTATTTTTTAAAAATTCACATTCTGCCGAAGCATCAAAATAAAACAAAAAACTGAAAATATAAACGAAAAACACCAAAACATAAAATATAAAATTTAAATAATAATAATATCATAATATCAAATTATATTTAAAATACAATTAAGTAATATGCCTACGTAAATAATTATTTAGAAAATATATAAAATTATATACTTACATATACATACTTACATATATACATAAATGCATATTATAAACACTTCTGTGTGTATTTACTAATAATAAAATAAAAATAAATACAACAAATTAAAACACATACATATCTTAAGAGGCTTAAATAAATAAATGTTAGAATACAACATAAATTATATTAAAAAAATTTTTGTTTGTTTTTCTTTCCTTCCAATTAAATATTGTTTGTGATTTAAGTAGAATGGAATTTTGACAACAATATTCTACCGCTGGAATTGTTCTGTAATTTTTCGCCCCCTTTTTATTGGATTGATGTGTAACAACTTCAATTATTCATTACACCTATCCACCGATTTACGCAGAGATTAGGTTCCTTAGAAAACCGTGTAAACCGTAATCGTAGATTTCGCTATGTAAAACGGTGTAAATCGAAAACAAACTAAAATAGACATAAGTCAGTCACTTAATTTTTTATTTTTAATTAAATCAAAAATAGTTTTTAATCGATTTCTAAAAATAAAAATTTTCTGTTGAGTCACTTTTGTACTGGGTGTGCGATGTTTATTTTGAAAAATATAAAAGCAGCTACCTATTCATTAAAATACAAATACAGTGGCTCCATCGCAGATCTCAACATAATTGAACATCTTTGGGAAGAATTAGCTAGAAGAGTATACCAACAACAATTCAACACTTTGAATCAGTGGTTTTACTGGAAGCGTGAACCTGAGCACAACAAGATATGAATCTTAAAAGTGACAGTGCTATGTTTGGAATTATTAAATTATAAAAAATTAATATTGAAACTTAAAAAAAAAGAAATTTAAAAATCTAACAATACTGTGGATGTAAACAAGATAGCTGAAAAATAATTAAAAATGTTGCTGTTTAGAAAAACCAGTCTAAAAAACTAGAAATAAAAATATTACCGATAGTAACCTATAAAACAAATCACAAATCGTAAAAAATTTTGCTTATGAAAATAATTTAAATGACTCCTTTTTGAACGCATTTGCATTGCCTAGATTCTGGATGTAATTGGTAAGGAATTCCAAAGACTAATGGTGTGCATAAAAAATTGTCTCTAAAACAAAAGAGTCTTAAATCGTTGCTGAATAATGTTCCTACCCCGATAGGATCATTTAATCCGACAAAATAAATATTATTTTATGAAGTAGAATAAGGCATTTAATTTTTAAGAGATCATCAAATTTTGCATTAAGAATCTGGCAAGCCAAATGTGAAATGTGATCACGACGCCCTATATGAAAGACATATCTAGCTATGTTATTAAATGTCAAGTTAAGTTTACGGTTGTCACTATAATCACAGTTTGCGAAGATTTCACACCCATACAAAAGTATCGGAATTACATACGTTTTAGCAAGTTGCATACGAATGACAAAAGGAGTCGAATCAATAACAGTCCACAAGTTCCTAAACATACTATAAATTCTACCAACGACGACACCTATATGGTCAGACCACGATAAACTGCCATTAAAGATAGTACCCAGATTTCTTGCAGATTTGACAAAGTCAATTTTACTACACCTGATGCACAATTCAGGCATGGCAGATGATCTGTCGCTCCTCGATAGTATAATACATTTAGACTTAGAGGGATTGATGCAAAGTCCACTGGTCGAGGCCCAGCTGTCAATCCTAACCAAATCACGATTAATGAAATCCAAACAAGAATCAATATTCTCCCTAGAAGTACTAGTATGAAGCTGCACATCATCAGCATGCATATGATCATTACAGTGAACCAGGACATCCGGTAGATCATTTATATATATACAAAGCAACAGAGGCCCAAGTATTGATCCCTGGGGAACACCTCTACTAATATTAAGTGCATCTGAGATATTGTCATTAAGATGATCTTTTTGAAATCTATTTAGTAAATAAGAATAAATAAGATTACAGGCAGAATTTGAGAAAAAAATTGTTCTCTTTCGTCATTTCTAGCCAGGTGCTCTTGTTTGTTCGGTTATGCGTTGAGTTAATTTTCTTTTTCTTATATAAAATTACCGTTATCATGAAAAATGTTGTTATTTTTTATTAATCTGAAAGGCTGTAATGTAGAGTGTAAATAAAAGTCAAAAAGAAAACCTATATTTAATATTTTCTTTTTAAGTTTTATGCATACATATCAGACTAATGCTAGTCCGATTATGCGATGGAGCCACTGTATATAAAAGTGTACTCCTTTATATGTATATTTAATTCCTTCTGACATACCGAAATCAAATTCATAAATGTTTAAAAAATGTTACCAAAAATTTAATTATCTACTGTTGTCACTGTCATAGGATGTGTATAATGTTTTCTTCCTGATTGGCATGTTCTCACTTTTATGACTCGATAATACTTTATGCGATTCTATTTCGAGGTTAGATGGATTAGGAACGATTTTATATTGGCGAGACCTTGTAATGAAATCCGTAATTAACATTTGCCTTTGGTTTTTGTTTAAGTCCTTATAGACCTCCTCATATTGAGCTAAGCATTTCTTAATATCCCGCCCCCTGTAAAAGCGAAAACGTGTAAAAAAAGTACCGTGTAAATCGGGGTATAGGTGTATTTCAACCCATTGACAATTACCTGTTTAAACAGACAGCAACATAATCGGCCATAATCAAATAACTTTGTCTAAAAATTATAGAAAATGAATACAACAGCAACTCCTTGGAATTCAAACTAACCAATTAGATTAACTTTTTTTAAATACATTTTATATTATTTCTTACAATTAATTTACATTTTAAATTTAAACACCATAAACATTTTTTCTGGAATATTAAAAAAAAATATATTCGCGTCAGTTTGTAGAAATTCAACTTTTTTTTTGAGCTCTTCCCCAATTTAAAATTTTTTCCCCCAAAACAATGAATTTTTAATGCCGAAAATATTCAAACAAAAATATCTCGAGTAAAGGTATGTACAGTAGCGAGCACAAAAAATGCAACACTGTGGCATATGATCTTTAATAAGATCTGTTTCAAAATAACGGTAACTAATTTATCTATTTTCTTTTGCTGTTAATTCTTTCAATTATAAGTTTTCAAAGTAACCACAGTTTATTCCAAATTCTGCTTTAAAAAGTTAAATATTTTAGAATTAGTGAAAAAAGTGCAAATTTTTAGCGAGCAAAAAAATGCAACATAACAAAAAAATAGTTAAAGTTCTTAAATAAGTTATACAACATTTGTTTTGTAATAGAAGCAGCTCTTAGCTGACAGCAAAACTGCAATCATTAAAGCCTTAGAAGAAGGAAAATCCATGCGTGAAGTTGGACACCTCTTTGGTGTAAATCAATCAACCGTATGTCGGATTAAATCTCGATTTTCCTTGAGAAATAGTGTGGAAAGGAAACCAGGTAGTGGTAATCCTCGAAAAACTACCTCTCGCCAAGACCGCCAGATGATTGCACTGGTTAAAAAAGATCCACGAAAGACCGCAGTGGACGTTGCTAATTTCGCAAATGAGCAAATGGGAGTCTCTATAGGCGTTCACACTGTTCGCCGTAGGTTGAAAGAGGCTAATTTGCATGCGAGACGACCCGCAAAGAAACCTCTCATCAGTGCGATCAATAAAAAGAAGCGCCTGGAATTTGCAAAACGTTACAAGGATTGGTCAAATGAACAATGGGCTAAAGTCTTGTGGAGCGATGAAAGCAAATTTAATTTGTTTGGCTCCGATTGGATAAATTTTGTTCGAAGACCGCCTGGACAGAGATATTCTCCAAGATATCAACTTCCAACTATAAAACATGGCGGTGGATCAATAATGGTGTGGGGTAAGGAACGATATGTTTAAAAAAAATTATTGATTTTACGTCACGTATTTACAGGTGCGTTTTCCCGTGATGGGGTAGGTCCCTTAACTCAAATCAAAGGAAAAATGGACGCCAAGAAGTACTGTGAAATCCTTGGAGAACACATGCTGCCTCATCTGCAGGAAAAAATACCTCCTGGTAGCATATTCCAACAGGATAACGATCCAACGCACTCAAGTCGCTTAGATCGAAACTTTTTAAGCGACAATGATGTCAAAGTTTTGGATTGGCCATCACAGTCTCCCGATCTAAACCCCATAGAAAATCTATGGGAGCTATTAGATCGGAAAGTTAAGAGGAAACATCCGTCAAATAAGAGGCAATTAGAAGAAATTTTGAAAAGTGAATGGGAGAAAATATCCATTAACACATTAATAGCTTTAGTCGACTCCATGCCTTCTAGGTTGCAAGAAGTCATAAAAAATAAGGGCTACGCCACTAAATATTAATTTTAAGATTTTTTTTTGTAAGAATTACTATTTAATTTAAATAAACACATTAAAATTTATACTGTTGCATTTTTATTGCTCCCATGAAATTCGCACCCTTTTTAATAAATGACAAAATAATATATCATTAGTTAAAAATATTTACATAATGTTATTGATAATAGGTATCTATAACTGTAGAGATTAATAACCCAAAGAAATATTTTGAACTGGTCACCATTTTTTAAAATTATCGCACTTAAAGATAATTTTACCCAACGTTGCATTTTTTGTGCTCGCTACTGTACATTTATCGTGTAAATGCTATTTGTAATGATTATCTTTAATTTTAATTTAACTTTCACCATAAGTGACCCAGTTAATCGAAAAGTGCGCATCAGTAGAAAAATCTAAATCGGGTTTATAATTGATTATGTTTCATAAGGTTGTCTAACATATCACTACCAGTTTTTAGATTTTTGCGATCAAATGGCGTACCATATGAAGTATTTTTTATTTCATAACGTTTTTGTTTCTCCTGTAAAGTTAGAAAAATTGATACTACGTACTTTTGGATTTTTGCCGACGATATGTATGTATGCCCATATTTACTCATGTACACCCATACCACCCTTTGCGTCGTTTCGTTTTGCGTCGCTGCTGAATAAGTACTAATTTTCACTACATGTCGTTAGATTTCAGATTCTACGTTGTTTTGGGTTCGAGTTTTTAATTTTTTGAAAATTTTTTTTTCTAAAAGATGCCACGACTTTCGATTCTAATTGCGCCATGATATCAGAACCTGGGTATTCTCTAAAAAATCGACGTAAAGTGAGGTATCGTTGTATGAAAGCGTTACTAATCAATATTTATCATTTCATCAGTTAATACAAATATGCTGCATATGTTGCTTGATTTAAAAAGTACGTCATCTCTGGGGATAAATTAAATTTATCACATCAAATTATGTTATTTCTTATAAACATCCTTTTTGCTAAGTGGAACTTCCAATAGTGCATATGGTTTTCTGTTTCGAATCTAGGTTTTCGTTGCAGTCATATTGAAATTATACGTTCGACTGTACTGTAGTGGTTTTGAGTCACCATCAAATTATATTTACAGTGGCTCTCATCTTTACAAAGTAAATCCTTCCGATTAAAATATGGTTGCTTTATCCATTGACAAAAGCTAAAGTAGGTTCAACGTACAAATGATAAAAATTGTTTAATGTTTATAAAAAAAATTAGATTCAACGGAAAGCAACGCCTGAAGCAAAAAATTTTTAATACGCAAAAAATTTCTACACTGAATTCTTAAAAATATTCCAGACTATCAGGATATCCCGTTAATGAAAACAAAAAAATAACTCCAACTATAATATGTAAAACGCAGTAAAACCATTATATTATTATAGCAAATTATTTGCGTCGTTTCTTCAGCGTTGAATACAAAAATTAGGCTGATGCTATAATTGGAATCAAACTACCATACATACTAGCCTATTTGTTTATACATATATGTATAAACTATTTGTACTTTCATTTGAATATACTGTTTCTATATATTTATACTTATAAACATATATGTAATAATGAAATAAAAATGATAAATTAGTTATTTTAGTTAATTTTTCTTCCGTTTTATTTTTGTTTCCTTAGAATAGGAATTACATAATTATGTATAAATAATAATTAAATGCTATGGAAATTCATTAGGAATTGAAATCATGCAATATAAATTTGTAAGAAATATTAAATATAGTTAACATTTTTAATTGCAATCAAACGTATTACTAAATATATCCGTCTGTTGATAACGCTCTTTAGTCTTTTTCATTAGTTCTATTTTCCTCTTTTCTGTTGCACTTAGAGATATTCCAGCGATGGGAACGTCACAGCCTAGACCCTTATATCCAGTATTCGATTCAACGTTGATCTGCAGTACAAAGATTTTTAAAACATATGTATTTTGGGAAAAAATTTAAAATCGACGTACCGGTTCTAAAAGACCACCACTGTCCTGAGTTTTGCCTAAGGATTCGCCTTTGGTCCATCCCAATTTGGAAAGCATTTTGAAACCTTTGTTATCACTTGAAATTGCTCTAAAATAAAATAAATTTAAAAAGTGAATAATATACAGTAATTTACGACTGAAAAAGTCTTACGTATCAACAGATGACGTTTGCGTTTTTTCCTTATCGGAACTACTACCAACTTTCGAACGTCTGCTGGCTGCACGATCTTGATAGCTCTTATGATTCTTACTGCTATTAGTATTCCCACTTCCATTCCCCACCCCTGCATTTAGTTTCAAATCAACAAATTCTTTAATAATGAAAAATAACAAAAATTTAATTAAGCTTTCTTGCGAGGCGTTCTTATAGATTAACTAACTTTCATTCTCCAGTCCATATTTCTTTTGTAATTTCTTTAGTTGCTCTTTATGAGACAGAACCACTGCTGACCCAGATGAAATATCGCGTTGCTGTGGTTCTATCAAAAGGCCCGGTTCACAAAGCCCGCAAGTGCTATTACCCTCATGTATATGACACAGTAGCTTAGTTTGAGCAATTTGTATTATACTGCCGTGAACTAAATCATAAAATTCACTTTCTGTTTTAGAAGCAGACATACGAGTACCATTTAACACGGTACCATTACGAGAACCCAAATCGACACATTTATATATTGACTTCTTGGTATCGTACGTAAACTTTAAGTGAAACTGAAAATATAAAAATTTAAATGATTCATGATTTGTTTCTTATTTAAATGAGAACGAGCACCTTTGAAACATTAACATCAGGTATTATAACGTCGTGTTTGCCCTCACGCCCCAAACTACCGCCTTTATAGGTAATTAAACTTAAAGAGCCAACTTTAAGATCATCTAGATTAGTTTCTTGTACAACGAGTCGTAAAGAGGGAGGGTATTTTTTAGCAATGTCTGAAAAATTTTTAATAGAGAAATGGATAAAAGTGATCTACTTTTGATTTTAAACGCGAATTTCTTTTCTTAGTAAACTACCTTGAAAACGTCCACTACTTTTAAATATCGGTACTTTATGCTTTTCATCTCCTGAATCGCTTCCACTAGCACTTTTGTTACTCGAACTGGAAGTTGAAAGCTCTCCATCTTCTACATCATCGCTGTTAGACTCTCCACCACTAGTCTTTAAATGTTTTTTCGAACGTTTGTCTTTTTTATGGGAATTCCTTCTGCGTTTACGTTCTGTGTCTTTTGTATCATCTTTCGACGATTTCATTTTATATTTTCGATCTTTTTCCTGTTTTTTTTGTTCTTTTTCTTTACGTAACCTCTGTAATTTTTCTCGGTCCGTGACAACTCCAAATTCATCAAATACAACTTCTTCAACATCATCACCATCATCTATTTTGTCGTCGCCCTGCAACAGTAGAAAAGAAATCCGCGTTTTCATCGAACATTCTGGTCTTTAACTCTTACCTAATGCATTGCTACGCATTCGGTTTACATTAAGTTTTGAAAAACGTTTTAAAAGTGAATTGTTTACATAATCCTCTAATATTCTGCAGTCATCATTGTTGGAATCCTAAAACAAAGTTAAATCACCGAGTAACTTTTTGTCAAATCAAATTAATTTATGTGCATATGTATGTATGTATGTATGTTTGTTAAGCTTTTACAAATAATTTGAAAAAAAAAATTCTAAATTTGTCAAATGCATATTTAAAGCCTTTAAGACGTAATTTTATTTTAAATTTATTTATTTTTGAACTATTTTAATTAATATCTATGATTATATATGTATGTAGATATGTACATATGTATGTATGTATGTATGTATATGCATAAGTTCATGAGATGTAGATGTTTAAATAATATATAGAATTTTGTTTGGTGTATTACCTTTGCTGTTGAAGCTGTGGGTTGTACCTGAACCTGTGAATGGAACTCGTAACAATTTTTTTCTTCATTAAATTTATAATAGCAACCAGTGTTTCCATCATAATATAGACCATATTCCTAAATTTTAACAACAATGATTATTTTCGTATAATTTCGAAATTAATTCTTTTAATTTTTTCAACATTATGTCAGTACTTACCGCATTATAATAATAGCCTGACTTTTGGTCGTAATAGAGTCCAGATGTCGGTTCATAAATAAAGCTGCTAATGTTTTGTGCGTTTTGGGCAGCTTGACGCATTTCGTCAACAAAATCGAACGCTTCTGTGGCAGAAACTGTAATAAAATAAAAACCGAGAACAGAATTATTTTAACCACTTTCATATTTCCTCTATTTATTCATTTGTTTGTTCATTTACGTAAAACTGAGAGAATCGTTTTAGAAATATTTGGACATTCTATTGTGACATTTGTGTCCATTATGGCTTTAAAGCTTAATTTTATTGTTCGGAAATATTTCTTCGAAATTATATATAGGAAAGCTTAGTTAATTTTTTTTTAAAGCACCACTGCTACCTACACTGGAAAAACAGTCCGAAAGTTTCATAAACTATGATATATTCTCGACATCAATGGATGATAGCTCCGTCAAGCTGAAAAGGAAAGAGCCAAATAACCTTTATAATTTATAACAGTCTCTTCTTCCTCAGCGGATCTGCACCCATGGCAGAAGTAGTTAAATGGGAGCTGCATTCTTTCCGCGTGTCTTCCCTTAACACAGTGACCTACAAGCATGGCCACTGAGATTAAGATGACGTTATGACCAGAGAAGATTGAGATGAGGGTAAAAGGAGCGCTACAATAATCCGATAGTCGGATGGAAATGTTCAGATCCAGTTTCCTAGAGTAGACTCCGCTACTAAACCCGGAATCTTGTATCTCCTAGTGAAAAGAATTGTATCGATCTTGGAGATGTTATTAGATAATCCAGAATCCCCACACCAGTCCTGTAAAATAAGCTTATCAGACAACGCCTGCGGACATATTCTCAACGCAACAAATAATAAACGATTAATAAACCTAATCAGATCCTGTCCCAGGCTGAGAGAAATAAGAGTCCTAACTATAGCGTCCGGGTTGCGTTTTTTATGCGCTTTCCTTGTTCATTAATGTGGACGTGCGGGGGCTTTCTCACCCTAAAGATAAAGAGTGTACGCATGTTGGGACGAAGATAGAAATGATGAATCAATCGAAGCCCTAACATGAACATCAGGTAGTCTTGTCAACGCCTTTAGAAGAAAGGAACAAAGACTGATTGGTCTCTAGTCAATTGCTTTAGTGTAGATCGGTTTCCCGGCCTTAGGAATGAAAATCATCCTAGATATTCTCCAGCTCCAATGGATATAAAGGAGCTTGAGACTAGCGTTATAGATGGCAAGCAACCAAGTAAGAATTATCTCTTTCCCACGTTGGACGTCACCCGGAATATTAGGATTTCGCCAAATACTCCAGCAACATTTCTCATTTTGTAGAGTCCATACAAACTTTATCAAAATTGTTCATTGTACGACTTACGTAAAAAATTTGTCATTACAACCCTTTAGTCAGGATTATAGAGCTAGTTTCTCACACCACTTACGTTATGTGTGTTAATTTTGTAAATGAGTGGCGGGACCTACAGTATAAAGTCGACTCTGAATGACGGATTTTTAAGAAACTTTGAACGACAATTTATTTGCTCTCAGAGTTTTTGCCAGAAATCTGATGACAGGAAGTCATCGAAGAATTTTTTTTTCATGTTTTTGATTTAGCCCCAGGTCAGATGTTTGAACCTTGATCTTACGCCTGATAGGACAAAACACTATCTGCAGGAGTACGGCGTCTCCATAAAATTAAATTAAAGTTATTTTCTTTTTCTAATTGATATAAAATAAAAAATTATTAGAGATCTTAAGAAATCTTTAAAAAAGTTTATTTTTTCCACATTCAATTCAGTTGGTTTTATTGTTAGAATTTTCTTTTATTCTTATTCTTTGCAAACTTAAACGAATTTGGCTGCATTTTGTCAAATGAAATATTAGAACTTTGTTTATTTTGACAAAAATGTCTTCTTACACATTAATTGTTTTGATAACAATTCCGAAAAAAAATGT
Organism: Sarcophaga peregrina; assembly: GCA_014635995.1. Taxonomy (NCBI): domain Eukaryota; kingdom Metazoa; phylum Arthropoda; class Insecta; order Diptera; family Sarcophagidae; genus Sarcophaga; species Sarcophaga peregrina. The sequence continues at coordinate 59,868,130 of CM025793.1, forward strand.
TCTGTTTTTACTTCGAACTTTTTAATCAGAAAATAAAGATAAAATCACACATTAATAAATTACAAACAACAAGGCACCACAGTAATACTTTAATAATTAGAACTAACAATTATAAAACAAACAATTATAAAGAGATTAAATATGGTTTAAAAAGATTTACTCAACTAATGCACCTGAGACACATACTATATAAATATCCATATCAACTTTTATAAATTTTTGTTTTCCTTAAAGTGCTAATTTCTCTTTGTTCTCCTTAGTATTTACCTAATACCAGCTCTCTAAGTGTCTTTCTAAAGGTGGTATTTGAAGGTTAAACTACTGGAATATAATTTTCGCAACAATAAAGATAACAATTTGAATGTTTTGTATTACAAAATTTGAATTGTTTCTATTCCCAAAGCAGTCCTAACCTCATTAACAATTTTCCCTAAATATACAAATTCATATACATACATTAAGCACAAAAAGATTTCATTAAATACTAGTTTGTATATACATAATTATTATTATAGACCAATTCGCGTTCTTGTGTAAATGATTTTGCATCATTGCATTTGTAAAATGGTTTAGTATATTTTTACACTACAATAACAAAATATACAGAGATACTCTTGCTAGAGTGTATAAAATGAACAATATTCAAAACCTTAGTTTATATTTACTCAACATTTGCAACAGTTAAGTAAACTGACAACTGAAAATTTATTTATTAAAAATAATAAATTTCGTTAGCAAATGGAGACCCAAAATATAAAAAAGAATGAAAAGGGATAAACCCAACAAAAAATGGACTGAAGAGGATGTTAATAAAATAATTCAATATCTTCGAAAAGATCCGGAAGTATTAAAAAGTCCAATATTTGTCCCTTCAAACTTCCATTAGACATTTTTATAAATTGTTAACAAATATCATAAAATTAAAATCAAATATTTATTTTTTATTTTTGACAATCAGCTGTGTATTTGTGTTTTACAATTAGTAAAATTTGTTCACAATTAATAGGAAAGATTTACAATTGCATAAATACAATTGCAAAAATTGGGCTTATATTATTTCTTATATTGAACATTTATATTATTTATATTCTAAATGAACTATTACAACTTATTAAAACCGTAGCCTCTTACAACCCATGCAGTCGTTCTTATGAAACAAAGTTAGAAATAGATTACGATTTGAACTAATGTTTTCCCTTACATAACCTGATCAATTTTGTATACAATTCCATCCAGAAAATAGGCCGTGTACAATTAGTCTCTCACAGTTAAAGATAAAAAAATTTCTTGCTTGTTTGTAGATTGTTGGTCCCGACAGAGCTAACAGTCAGCCACTACATACATCAGAATTAGTTATTACAAACCTTTAGTCAAGACTCCGACCTTATTTTTCACACCACTTGACCTACAGTTTAAAGTCGACTCCGAACGACAGATTTTTGAGAAGCTTTTACTCTCAGAGTCTTTGCCAGAAATCTGCTGAGAGGAAGTCGCCGAAGAAATATTTTCTCGTTTTGGTGTCTGACCTTGTCTAATAAGCCAACACACTACCCACTAGACCACGGCGACTATACGCTATGAACTTCTCCGTTATCAAATAGTGTACGGGCAGAAATAAACGAATCGTTACAAGATGTTCTACTTTTTGATGTAGTTGCAAAATATCACTACAATATATTGCTTCTAACCAATCTTCCCGTTTTTTTATTCGCAAAGCTGATCCAATCTGATCCAAAACTGTATCCTTTATTGGTACCCTAGAAGCCTTAAATTTGGTAGTAAATTGGTTAGCCTTTGCTTTTCCTTGTGCAGTATTCGGCAATATACTTTTTACCATAAAGTCTCCCGTAATCTATTTTTGGGTATCATTTACTTTTGTTAATTTTAACCTAAAATACTAAAATTTTAACTATTTTCTTTAGTTTTTAAAAAATTCTTAATTACATTTTCTTTTTTAATTTTTATTAACAAACTAAGCTTTACTCGATATGTTTTTTTCCTTACGATTAAAAACTCGCAAGATTCCATTCGAACAGTTGCACGCTATCGACTGCTGTTATTAGAAATGTCGATACATATTAATCGATATCACTGACATAATCCCAAAACTAAAAAAATCGAAGGTACGAGTAAGTATTCGATCGTATACGACTGCCAGAATAAGGCCCCTGATCTGGGGTTTGAATCGAGGCCTCACGTATAATAAGCCAACACACTTCCTACTAGACCACGGCGACGTCAAACCCTAATCTTAATGACATAAGCTTGTGAGGCTCATTTTTGATCAATGTAACAACATAAATATCTAACACACGGCATCCATATTTCATTTATTTTATTTTACACGTTTTGAAAAATTCTGTAAAGAAAAATTTGGTATTATTAGATATTTCCATCTATTGGAGACCGAAATATAAAATAATAACATTACTTATTGATAAGAGCCTGATATGAGTTTTTAACTGAATAAATCATTCTTCAGATCTTTGTAATGCAGCTCTATACATTGCGACTGGTTGTAGAACTTTGAAATTGTGTACAGTCTGTTCTTATGTTGAATGGCTGAAAATCTAAAATTATTGATCTTCAACCAACCGACGTAAAATTCGATGTTACAATAATAACACTATGCGACAAAATAGAAAAAAATTAAATAAATACGCTAATGACAGCGTAGGTTGTGAATTTTGTTGAGTAGACCTCAAAAATACTTTTTTTTATATATCTCAAACTCTCCAAACTTTTTTATTTGACAAAATCTCTCTTTTTTTTTGGACTTTACGCACAAATATCTGGATCACTCAAACATTTCTGACCAGATATTCAAAATTTAAATCTTGCTAGAAAGGGGAGAGATGAACCTTTAAAATAGTATACATATATCTATTAATATTAATATGCTATGAGATTTAATGAGGTAAACTTGTAAAATTCGAAGTTTTTTTTAACATTTTTTCAAGTGATAATATTCTTATTAATATTCTTAAAGTCTTGTGAAGAGATTGAGTCATCATTTGATCAAATCGAACAGGTATTACCGTAGTTATTATTTAAAGGGCCTAACAGTCGAGTGATATTTTTTATATAAGTCATCTCATCAAATGAACTTTTAGTTCAAAATTTTTCAGAATTTTTGATGTATCCTAATTGTTTATCACAAAATGTGTGAATGTAACTTTTGCACGATTTGCAGAACTCGACTAATATTTGTGTTTTTTGCAAATATTATTAGTTCAAACTTTGGCCAACATCCAGTGGTCTCTCAAACGTTAAATTGACAAATTTTCCCATAAACAATAAATTAATAAAGTTCAAATGGTATTGTCCAATGAAACTGCAAACCACTAAAGTGTTAAAACCACTTCCCGGCCAGATTCTGGCAGTTCCAATGGATTGTTGTGATCTCTTAAACTTTTCCGATTAAGTCGTTGACAACTTTCTTCCTCCATCAATAAAAATTAATTCCGTTTAGATTTTGTAAGGAGTGCAACTGTTTGTCATAAAAAATATCCGAAAAGGTTTTTCGAAAGAAGTAATCAGTGCTTTTTACATAGGAGCCTGCCTTAGAGACTCACGTCAGTAAGACTAGGGTTAACGCACACACCATAGGAGAAGCTAGGTCGTAATCCTGAAACAAGACTTATAATGGCTAATAAAGGAGAAACTGTATGATCATGATAATCCATATAACAACCAATTCAGGTAAAACTTTTTATTTATTAATTTTGGAAACATTTTGTATAAAATAAATTTAAAATAGTTCATTTAATCTGAAGCATTTTCAATACATTACACTGTAACAGAAAAAAATAGAGTTTCGTAAATTATATCAGCTTGAGCTTTAACAGAATGTATCACCACAATATGGTAGGGTAACATTATCAAAATCATAATTAGATAACTTCAATTCATGAAACAGTATCACAAGAGATAATAATTGATTACCAAAATACAAAAATACAGAAAGCGTGCGAAATTAAGAGAAAGTGAAATTCGAAAAATTTTCATGAACATTATTCACTCAGACAATAAGTAATCGTTTAATAACAAAGTGAGGGATAATTTTTAAAGACTGTTACATAGGTTTAGTGATTAAATGAATCGAAAGGTTATCAAGAAAAACATTTAAAGACTTAACAATAGGCATTATTCTAAAATATTCTTTATATTGGAGTACTGTTGATAATAATCATTAGATGTAAATCAATTATTTTGTAAACTTTTATAATTTACATTTGAAAAGATCAAAACATATGTATTTCGTTTAACTAATTTTTATTTATTCTGCTAATATTCCTTAATAAAATAGTTTAAATAATCCTTAAGATAATAAACATAATGGGATATATGTATTTAACAACTATGTATGTATGTTTGGATTGCAGTAAATTAGTTTAAAATCTGTTCAAAATATATAAAAAAAACAAACTTGTTTACAATATTTTGTAATTGAGTGAACCAATGAATACAAAAAAAATTCATTTACACAAGAATTAAAATTATAAATTGTGGTAGGTTTATAGCTTCATTTGTAGGTGTCACAAGTTATGGTACATGGAAAACGTACGTCGCATACATAGGGGAAGTTATAAAAATACGATAAGCGGTAATACGATAAGTTAAGAATTCGTTCATACAATACTATGAATAGAGTCAATTTAAATGTTCTTTAAGTAAGTAAAAGATATCAGAACTTTTCGTTGTAGTCATAAATTGTTAGTCCATTGAAAAAAATAACCGAGTTTTTTGTTCGCAATAGCTGGATTCTATTGTCTTATCAAAAATATTAATTTTCTATCGCCTTTGATGAAGGAGAAAGAGTGTGACGAACTAAAATAAGCTTGTTTTTTTTATTATAAACTACACTAAAGACGCTAATAAAAACAACGAAAAGGTATAAAATATTAAAAAAAAAATAAGAAAATGCTACACAATTATAAAATAAATTCTTATCAAAGTCAAATCATTCCAGTAAACTTTGCCAAGTAGATAGTCAAGGTATATTTCAATATGGCTGAATGAATAAGTTTGCGAAAACAAATTTTATTCTTACCAATTTGGTTTTCACTGCCACCGGTGACAGTGCTCCTGTAACAGATCGGTAGACGGATAATTGTAAAATTTTAAATTAAATTGTCACACACTTACATACGTACGAATAACAGTTTAATTGAATTGAACTGTAAATAGTGAAACGGAATTAAATTACAAATCCAATAAAAAAAAATTGTATATTGACAATGCACGACGAACGTCTGAAAGAGTTTCTTAAGCCTTTTGTTTTCAGTGATTCTCAGTTACAGGAAGTGTTGAAGCGTTTCAGTAATGAAATACAAAAGGGATTGTCGCAGGCAACACACAATGAAGCAGATATAAAATGTTATGTGACATATGTTCAGAATTTACCAACGGGTGACGAAGTGGGTCAATATTTAGCACTGGATTTGGGTGGGACCAATTTCCGCGTCCTGCTTGTTACATTGAAAGGGCACCATGAGGCTGTAGTTGAATCAATGATTTACGCTATACCTAAAGAAATAATGCTAGGTCCAGGAGAACAACTATTTGATCACATTGCCGCCTGTTTGGCCACATTTGTTAAAGAGCATAAACTAGATGATGCACACTTGCCTTTAGGTTTTACCTTTTCATTTCCCTGCATTCAACTTGGTCTAACAAAAGCTTTATTGGTTCGTTGGACTAAAGGATTTCAATGCTCTGGTGTAGAACAAGAGGACGTATGCCGTCAACTTAAAGAAGCAATTGCACGAAGAGGAGACACAGAAATACACGTTATGGCAATTTTGAATGATACAACTGGAACCCTTATGTCGTGCGCCCATCGTAATCCAGAATGTCGTATAGGTGTCATAGTCGGCACCGGTTGTAATGCATGCTATGTAGAACGCGTTGAGGCAGTTGATTTGCTTGAGCCGGAATATAAGTTGACAAATAAAAACGTTCTTATAAATACCGAATGGGGTGCTTTCGGTGATAGTGGACATTTGGATTTTATTCGAACTTGCTATGACAAATCAATTGATGAAAATTCCCTAAATGCTGGTACTCAACTATTTGAGAAAATGATTTCCGGTATGTACAAAACAAATTAGAAACAAATAGAATAAAACAAAAGCATTTACAGTGCAATACGGTAAAACCAATCTTAAATGTGTGATGCAAATAGAATAACGAATAAAAAAATTAAATTCCTTAAAATTTAATGATTCTATAATCGAGATACATTCATTCCTTTCCATTTGCACGCATGCACCTACTAGACATACATAAGTGTTTATTTGATCTTATCGCTTAAATTAAATCATTTGAATACGGAAAAATCTTATTTAATTTATATTTTCCTTTATACTATTGACGTAATATTAATCGCAAATAATCACATTCCAGTTAAATTTAATCTCTTTGTAAAGTCAAGTGCAATCGATTAAACATACTTCGACACATTACTATAAACCAATTTATATATTATAAACAAATATTTTTATATGTTTTGCTATTCATAATTAATCTATTTAATTTCGCGTAATTCTTATTTATTTTATTTATATTATTATTTACATATCAAACCTAAGTGCCACCCTAATGTTTCATAAATTTGCTTGTTTCTCAATTTTGTAAGATTAACCAGTAATATCATACGATGCATTTACTACAATGTGTTTTCTATTCTTTTTGTAAACAGTATTCTCTAAAGTGATTTTGCTTTATTATTGATGTTGTTATTTTCAATGTGCACCTTTAGCAGGTAAAAAAAATTTAACATTTTTTTTAATAAGGAAGTTTGTCATTCTCTGATGTTCCTTTTTTTTCGCGTATATTTTTTGGTGACTCCGACGTGATAGAATTTCTAGGTGTTGTCATTTGAAGGTTACACAATTTTTCAAAAGCCGCAGTTTGCGTCTCCAATTATAAAGAAATCAAAATAATTGAAAAACAATTTGGACGGTAATTTTATAATTGTAATTACAGTTGTAATCTGTTATTAATTATTTCCTCAATAAATTCCAAATTACCCATGCCTGGTGCCTACACACATTGTGGTACCACCATCATGTTTAACCGTTTCTTGAGATCAAGCGCTTCATTCCTTTTTCCTCCCTAGTAAAATACATCGTTCAAAGAAAACTCAATATTCCTAATGAGCTCAATCCAAAGGACTTGTGTGAAACAGTTTAGCATGGCTTCTGTTTAATCCGTGGACTGTATGTGAGGGTAATAATAACGTAACGATATAAAAATATTAACCAAAATTTAAAGGAATTTTGAATCTCTGACAACAAAAAAAAAAACTCAAACCCCTTTTCTTTCCTGTCTCGTGTCTACAACCTCGTTACCATTGCCCTCCAAAAATGTAGTCATCCAACGGATGTGCTCATATTCCACATAAGAAGAAGCATCGGGCTACACTGACATTGACTCGTCCTTTCGCAAATCCTCGTTAGACTCAGATTTATTCATCAAGAAATTCTTATTTAAAATTTAAACAATTAGTGTCATCAATTTGATGACACTACACAAATAACTGTTTTTTAATATAAATTGTTCGCAAAATAACTGGTTAAAAAAAAACTGTCGCAATTATGACGGAAAAAACCAAACTTAAGTTAAATGGTGTGCTTAACCTTTAGAGATATCATACTAAATATAAGAACAACATATTCATATATATTTTCTGTCTACTCTATGTATATCCGAATATTGTTAAAGCTATGTAAAATCCGATAATAAAGTTTGTCCCTTTAGCTCTTTGCAACAGCTAGTTAAACTAAGCGTTTTACACCGCTATATTTGCGGGCACTTCTTTTTCAGATTAATACAAAAACCTAGTCGGCAAAGTTTGCGTTCTTTGCGCGTAAAATAAATTCAAAATTTGATTAGGGTTTTCAGAATTTTAAAAGTATTTTAAAATATGTCAGAGAACTGATAACTTAGAGTAAAATTGTGTAAATTTTTAAAAATTATAAAAAGTATATTATATAAGTAATGTGCAAAATTGTCCAAAATACAGGTGACGTTGAAAAAGTTTATAGTACAGAAGAAATTCACAAATTATTCAATTCGGCTGGATACCACATCTAAATGCCCAAAAACGAATTTGGAGGTCTTATAAAGCTACTCGCTCTGATCCGATGGATGAGTAAACGAGCGCATAAACCCAATTAAAAGTCTTGAACCTTTCTTTTTCATACTGACAAGACAACGATCACAAACACACCGCACTTATCATAAAGGAGTGGATCCTCCATAAAGTAAAAAACCGATTGAAGATAACATCTCTGTCGCCCGATAATTATTTCTTTGAAAATTTGTAAGACGACTTCCAAGCACAAATTAGAAAACGCGCGACATTGTAACGAGTAAAAATACTATTTTGGAAGAGTGAGATAAAATATCACTCAGCGTTATCAGTAACCTATCATCGACGCAAAACCGCCTTAAAGCGGTCATAAAAAACAAAAGCCTTTATAGAATTAAACATTTTGAAATTATGTACTTAATTATCTACAAAAAAATTAATTAGTTTGTTTATTGATAATCGATTTGTATTAACTACAACCCTTTTTTGTTTGCATAGTTTTAAGAACCTGAGGTTATTTATTGGTTTCATTACATTGCGAGATTAGATCATTGCAAAGGATCTGGAACAGATGCCACTAGGACTATTGCAGTCAGCCCTTGTCCAGTCCTTAGTAGGTAGATGTTGAGGGCCCTGAACTGGGACTTCTTCTAAGGTTTGGACTCTCTATCGCAAGCCTATATTAGGGTTTTCCATGGATTCATAAATAGGTTGAGCTGGTTGAGAAGTGCTAGGACATCATGGTTGTAGTGGTTCCATTTTTTCTTCTTCGTCTCTTTTATCTTCCCTTTACTACCTCTTCATCTTTTCCATTTTCACTATCTCATTCACTATTCTCTCTTCTATTACGAAATTAACATCTAGGTATTGCACTTGTCCCAATGACAAGTAGCTCAATCGTCCTCAATCCTAACCCAAAAACCTTTCGAAAAGTTTTATTAATGACATAAACTTGCTTGACATAAACAACTTACAACTAAATTCATTGAGAGTTCAAAGACAAACTTTACAGTTTAGAACAAAGCTTTCCGAAGATTTCGTAACTGCGTCGGCCGTCAAACATGGCTGGTGTGCTAACACAACTTTTTCTGTATTTAAATGGCATACACGAAAGAAAAATAAATGCCACATTTGACGATTTATCGTCATTTTGACGATTTTGAGCTCCAAAAATATCATTTTTACGTCATGACATTTTATGCTCTTATTTTGTTGATTTTGAGTAATTAAAAATTTGCAAAAGAAAACTTTAGTAAATTAAACGTCTCCTTAAACTATGTATTTGCGTTGCAGTTGTTACTGTTGTAAATTGATGACAGTAACAATAAGGAGTAAAGTATTATATTATTAAGTTATTTTCGAATACCTGTGATGATTTTTTTGTATTTTATTTTATGCCTTTTTAATCCCTTAAAGGCCAAAAATTTCAACTCCTAAATAACATCGTAGTTGAGCATAAATTACACAGCCCTTCATGGATTTTGCAAATAAGATGGCTCCAGGTGTCTCAGAAGGCATTTTGCGCACTGGACACGAATCGAATAGAACAGTGAAATACAAGCCACATTGCAACGATGCTCCAATGAATCAATGCAGTTGGACACACTATCATGATTAACCACCTACTACGACCTCTCCTATAAACGGTCGAGAGGCCTCAAAATAGACGTTAAGGGCCAACCTTTACATGAGAAGTATTCCATATTCGGTCGGTTATGAATGGTGTAAATGGTAAGTAGGTCAGATGAAGTGAAGTATTTATTGCACCGTCTTAAGAAACCAAGGCACTGAAAACAGTTCTAGCGAACATCGCACTGAATTTTCATGCTCATAACGTCAAGATTTTCTGGCTCCCTAATATTTACACCACACCTGGGTATAGATGATACAATATTATTGCTGTTTAACATTGGCTTTATTTCTAAAAACTTTCAATTTATTTATTTGTTATTTGTGACGATTTTTTTACGATTTCAAGGAACGTCTTTTACGATTTTGACAATTTTTTCTCAAATATTTGACTATTTGATGCTTCATTTATCTGGGAGCTATGTGCGAGACCCACATTTGAACAAATCTTAAATAATGAGTTTGCAAAACAAGAAAATACTTTTCGTTTATAAAACAATGGCTTTTTAAGAGGTAGGATATAAGAATAACAAATATACTCATCTTGGAGTGACAATATTAAGAAACTGTCGTTTAAATGCCCTATGGGACAACGATGAACAACTAACATAAACGTCATTTTGAACTGATTTTGACTGATGGAAATGAATTTGGGACTATTGGAACAGAGTTTATTAAGTAGCTACTTTTTCCTCGAACTGATCCCTTTATTTTGAAAACTAATATAGAGTACAATTATACCTATGTACATATGTATATACAGAACTAATTTACGTTTGTTAATCATAATTAAAATATTATACAAGAGAAATTCATAAGATTAAGAGTGAAAGAAATTAAAAAGATATCTATGTACATCGTGCAACTAACACAATCCGTCTTTACACGAAGCTTAATTTCATAGGTCTACTATGAAAATCGTTAAGATGGGATTTCCTGTCTTGTGCGGTCATATGAATCTAAAATAGTGGTTAGGACATACTGGCAATAACGGTAATAATTATAACTTAAAAACTTTTGATGAATTTTAGTTTGTTTAAATTACCTTTAAGACTTGGTGGCTTTTCATTTTATGAAACAAAATATGCATTAATGCTTATACAAATTTTATTTAGTGCCTTATAAAGACTCTTTCTTGTATTAGTTTTTTCTCCAAATTATTTTGTTATTACATTTTATTTTTTTTTTTTTAAAGTTGAAGGATATGGAACCAATCCCCTTCTTTTCTATGTACTTCATGTCTTTTTTACGCGGTTTTTTTACACGGTTTTTTCTGTAACGTATCTACACAGAATTTAGTGTATACGATTCAAATATTTAAAAAAAGTAGAACGCACTGAAAATTATTTAATAAATAGTTTAAATAATGTAAATAATTTAGTTTGATAATAATAAACTTTTTTTATTGATAATTTTTTCTTATTTGTTTGGGTTTGTAACTGTACAGCTTTTTCAATTAATTTTTATCATCCTTCTGACAACATTTGTCATAGTTCGTATTACTTTATATTATCCTTAAACTAGAAAATAAAAAATAATAATAAACCAATCTTCAAACAATGAGAAATTATATATTGATATATGTATGTACTCAGATGTGAGTAATTGATTACTTATTGCCACACAAGATTATTATCCTGAAACTATGCGGGTGAAATTTTGTAGTAATATTTTAAAACGTATTTAACGCTTTTAAAATTTGTAATATAACAAAACTGCATTTTTTTCTTTTTAGTTTTTTAAAAATTTGTAATATTTGCGATACAAAGAGTAAGAAATATAGCATTAGGAAAACTAACTCTTCAGTATATATTTGTAATTTTGGAAAAACTTCAACTCAATTGACCAGAGGATACCGTTGGCTGTGCAAGGCCAAGCATGTTTTCATTACTAATACTCAGCAGTTCATAAGAACCCTGAGCGCAAAACCGTAAGAATGTTGCCAATTTTAAAATGTTTTAAATGGATTTCGCACGTGTACATTGATGTAGCAATTCATCTGTAGTGGATAGTTAATCCTTAAAAGTAACTTTGCACAGTCCGAAGTTTTTAATAAATCTCCAAATAAAATATTTACATGATACACACATCAACATCCTAATATAGTATACACTTAGGTAATTGAATCCATTTCCAAGGAATTGGAATCATCTCTCAATTTTTTTTCTACTTCTGGCTACTTCCAATAAGTTTTCATCCTCATCTGAAGAATCGTCAAACCGTCGTATACATATTACTTTATTACACTTCTGTTTTTTATTTTTTAAAACATGACAAAAAAATTAAATATTATTTTAATTTTGTTTATTTAAATTGTAACCCGCACAATGAGTATCAGCTGATATTATTGTGAATAAGCGGAATTCACAATAATACTATTCACATCGAATTCACTTCATAATACCAATTGCAAATTCGTTCGATAGGCACTTTCGAAGATCGATCAAAACTCATAATAGGGCCCTTAATGAAATAACTGACAAAATAAAAATGTTACGTTAAGACAACTTTAAAATGAATACCTGCATACTCTCACGATTCTATATAATGCTTCTATATATCCTTGGTAATTGAATTAATTAAAATAATATACGATAGCGAATATGTGATTCAATAGTAAAGTATTGGCTAAATCCAAGCTTCTGAATAATAGCCGCTTTGACCTATTAAAATTAATCATAAACAGGGAGTTAATTATATATACACGAAATAGAAAAAATATTTTTCATGGGAATATTATTTTCTGATAAACATTCAAGACACTCAATTCGCGTTGTAAATAATTAGTAATTGTAAATAAACATATACGACTCATATTTGGTAAGTAAAGATTTACATGAATAACAATAGTCTTGATTTTTATATTGTTACGAAAATGGAAACGGTGTACATCATTTGACATTAAAATGAGCAAAAGCTCGCCAACAAATGCAACGAACTTGTTCCAAGTAAACCAACATCAGCATGAATAAAAAGGAGATAGACAGGTAAACTGGAACGCAACAGCAAGCAATGTGTATACAATATACAAACATCAGTGATGTCGCGATAAAGTTCTCGAGAAAGCGAAAACATGAACGTTCTACTACCTTCAAGAATATTCGTCAAACTGTTTGCGTGGGCATAAAAACGGCAAGACAAAACAGGCAACGAAAGAGAACAGTCGTGTTTTGAAGAACTCAGTTGTGAACAGAATAGCGAATAGTTGTGTGAGAAGAATAACGAACAAGCAAATTATTGTTGGACACATCAGGTTGTAAAACGTTTTCAAAAAGGTAAAAACGTAACAATATATTTTAACGTTCCTCAATAAGTTATTTCTATTGCCACATCACAGGTGGAGCCAACAAATAAATTTATTTAGTCTTACTCTACGTTATAGTTTTTATAATATTGTAATTTTTCGTTTAGAATAAACTTGCAAGTGTATAATAAATTAAAAAAGAAAATTTATATATTATATACTTGATGATGCAAATAATAAGTTAAATAAATAATTGAAAATTTCTCTTTTCAGGTATGTACCTCGGGCAATTAGTGAGATTAATTTTAATTGATGCCATCCAGAGGAATTTAATATTCGTATTGTACCAAAACAAACAGGATTTTTTGAAAAAATTAATGAATGAAAGTGAATGTTTCGAAACAAGTATGATTTCCGATATTGAGTCCGACACATTTCCAGAGTGTAAAAAAACTCGCAAGATTATCAAGGAATTATTCGGTATAGAAAAACCTTCCGTAGAAGATTGTCAGAAATTGCGTTACATTTGTGAATGTATATCACAACGAGCTGCCAATTTGGTAGCAGTGGGCATAAGTGGCTTAATTAACAAAATCAACGAACGTAAAGTCGTGGTTGGTATTGATGGTTCGGTTTACAGATTTCATCCAAAATTCGACGCATATATGAGATCAGCAATTAAAAAATTAATATCTCCTACAATTGAATTTGAATTAATGCTTTCCGAGGATGGTTCTGGCAGAGGAGCAGCTCTGGTAGCTGCTGTAGCTAGTCAAAATGAATAGCTGTTAATAGAATTTATTATATTTACAAATAAAGGTATAAAACCAAAAATTGTTTTTATAAATTGTGATTAAAACCTCTATTAATTACCAATACAATAGTGGATTGGGATATCACTATCAATCTTTCAAGGTAATCAAAAACCTGGAAGTAATGATTTGTATTTATTTGTTTCTTATAACATTACTTTTATTTACATTTGAACATTTTTATTTTCGTTATAAAAAAGTTGCTTCGAAGTGTATTTTAAATTCTAAGGTCTACATAAATTTACATTGTAAATATGAATTTTAAAATTCATGTAGATCAAACAAACCAATTTGCAACAGATGTAAAGCCAACTTAACCATCAAACATGTCCTTGACGATTGCCCAGGATTTTCCCACTTAAGACGTACACATCAACCAAATTCCAAATTCAGCAATCTTCTCAGTGAAGCAACTGTTCATAATATTAATACTATACATAACTTTATTAAGCAAACTAGACTTCCTATTTAAAATTCCTAAAGCCGATAGCCTTGGCAGCTAGTGCTTTCCTTTCTTTTTAGTTTTAGAATTTATTCATAAAATTAAAATAAATAATAATAATAATAAAATTCATGTAAAATGGCTGTTAATGCATAAAAGTGAACAATTTATTCCTGCATAGCCTCAATTACTGAATTTGGGGAAAGATCCGAGATATCAGAAGTCGCGCATGGAATATCACGTCGAAAAACATTGTCTTAGAGTGAAATGTAGCGGCCATCAAGCCACAAACACTAATATATGATATGTTACGATCGGACCTAAAATGACGACGTAGTATATAAAAAACAAAAAGGGCAGTATTTCTAGGCATGGCAAAAAAATTTGTGTATTATTGGGCCCTTTATTAATATATCTTTAGTTCTAGGGGGTGACTGACTCAACATTTTTTTTCGACCCACCCTAATGTATTCGTTGAGTGCAATAATTTAAATAAAAAATTTCTGATTCAACTATTTTTTATTTTTTCTTTACATCTTCATCTCTTCCCATTTTTATGTTATTATTAAAGACATTAAAATATTTTATTATCAATCTAGTAAAACGAATGTAGTAAAAAATTTAGTAAAGCAAAGAAATATTTGTATATCGATTGCAATCGATTGAACATATGTATGTACTTCTATACATTTCGGGTATTCACACGGTGTGCTATTAAGTCTTATTGTTATAAAATACTAAAGTTTTATGATAGTTTAAACAAATTGTTGTTGTGCTTCAAAGAAAAAAGTCCTAAAATAATAACACCTTTTGTGATGTGTTTATTGTTTAGTCATAACTAAACAGTGTAAATCTAAGTCGAAAGGGAAAAACTTGTCATCGAGCCGCTAATAATATTTAGAAGTTGCCGTCATTGAATATTCGCAACATATACATAAAACATGCTATTAATTTCTGCGTAGTTCAATAACTTCGAGATTAATTACATTTTAATAATTTATTTAGCATAATATTGAATTTTGATTACTGTCCAGTAAACCAATGGAAAAACGTTCTTTTCAGTGACGAATCAAAATTCGATATTACCGCTAGTGATGGTATAAGTCGAGTTAGGCGGCCAAAAGGAAAACGAGCACAAGAAGAATTTTGTGTAAGGCTCGTCAAACATGGAGGCGGTCAAATTATAGCCTGTGGATGTTTTTCTGTCAATTGTTTGGGCCCACTTCATCGTATTGAGGGAATAATGGATAAATGGTCATACAAAAACATCTTTGAGTAGGTTATGTTGCCATATGCTGAGTGGTAAATGCCTTTCCCATGGACGTTAAAACAAGACAATGATCTGAAACACACTTCGAAGGTAATAAAAACTTGGTTTAGACAAAAAAAAAATATATTAATGTTTGGAACGACCACCTCATTCACTGGACCTGAACCCAATAGAAAATCTCTCGTCAATTCTAAAACAGCTCATTGATCGCAATAACGTCCAAAATGCGGACTAGTTGCTTAATCGGATTAAAAATGCGCGGCATGCTATTCCTCAGGCTACTATTTATCATTTAATAGAGTCAATGCCAAGAAAATGCAAACCCATAATAGATAGGGAAGGTTTCGCTACGAAATATTAAGCAAACAAATATTTTATCGTGGAATATTTTTAAGTTGCAATTGTTTTGTCTTACAGAAGAAGTGGCTATTTTTCTTTTAAGTTTTAAAAATCTCTATCTAGAAGAAAATAAAATAATTTTTATTGAATATCGCAGATAAGTTTCCTTTTATTTTGTAAGTAATATAAAATTTACAATTTGATTACCCCGTTCCTTTTATTTAAGCTAATTATAAAATCGCTATAGCAGTTGCAAATGTTTTCTCCGATACTGTTTGTCCGTTAGTTTTTGTTTTGGAGCGATTACTACAACTTTATGAGCGCTTTATGCAGCATACTTCAATGAATATATATTCTCTTACCTGTACTCCCATAGCACTTTCATGTATAAGATTAATATCTTGTTATGCTATGACTAATATTATAAATAAATAAATAAATAAATATCTAATGTAACCTGTTTTGGGCAATAAACAAATCAATTACGGGCGGGACGAAGTTCGCCGGGTCAGCTAGTGTACTGTAAACAAATTTATATATTATAAACAAATATTTAAATATGTTTTGCTATTCAAAATCTATTTAATTGAATGTAATTTTCATTTATTTTTATTGATATTATTATTTACAACCAAATCTAAGTGCCACCCTAATGTTTCTTAAAATATTCTTTAAGTGTGACCGTATGGCAAACATGTTTGCCCATATTTCTGTTTGCCTCTATTTGATAAAACAAAAATGGGAAAATAAATGTGGGTAGTGTGACCACTAAACAGTTGTTTCAGTTATATATCGGGCAAACAAGGGAAACCAAAATTGTGGCAAACATTTGACTTATTTATCCGTACCTTTATAGTTCCATAAAGCTATTATATATCTGTCAGCTATTTGCATTCTAAAATATTTCTAGATTACACTTTCCTAAATTGGATATTAAAACAAGTGTATATTTACTAATTTCCTAAAGAGATAAGAGTATTATTCGTATTACTTACATAGTTGGTTATTGCAACCCTTCAGTCAGGATTATTGACCTAGTTTCTCAC
Source organism: Sarcophaga peregrina (assembly GCA_014635995.1). Classification (NCBI taxonomy): domain Eukaryota; kingdom Metazoa; phylum Arthropoda; class Insecta; order Diptera; family Sarcophagidae; genus Sarcophaga; species Sarcophaga peregrina. The sequence continues at coordinate 59,885,010 of CM025793.1, forward strand.
ACCACTTATGTTGTGTGTGTTAATTTTATACATAAGTGGCGGAACCTACAGTTTAAAGTCGACTCTGAACGACAGATTTTTTTGAGAAACTTTTCATGGCAGGTTTTATTTACTCTCAGAGTTTTTCCAGAAATCTACTGAGAGGAAATTGCCGAAGAAATACTTTTTGTATTTTTGTTTTTGATGTCTGGCCTAGGGTTTGAACCCTGACTTTACTTCTGCGAAGCCAACACACTACCTTCTAGACCACGGCGATTTTATTATTCGTATTATCAACAGAATTATAGTTAATTTTGCTATTACAATATTAGTAATTTTTGAGTATAGTTCTAATTCTAGAAAGAAGACTTAAAAAGATTTAAATTAGACTGAATTGATCGAAATATTAAAAAAGTGTGTGTGAGATAGCAGCATCTGAAAGACCTATGGATGGTATTACGTGTTGAATAACATCGATCAAATGTTCATCATATCTTCTCTAGGTAGACCGCATTTATATATAATTTTACATATGTAACTAACGCAAAAATATGGCCGATGGCGTATGTTATGTTGACTTTAATAAACACTGTTGTTTGTAGCTTTTCGCATACACCAATGATTAAGAAAACCCCATAAGTAAAAGTCGAACGGTGGCCAATTCATATCAAAAGCTAAGACCGAGAAAAAGCGTTATTGTATGGACGTGATAATTGCTGACATAAGCTCTCATATTATTGGCTCCAACATTCGAACGTCTCCCAAACGACTTAACTTTCATTATTTCGGGACATCCTGCGTAAAGCATCAGCATCTCAGGAGGAACTTGTTTTTGAACGAAAACAAAATTTGCCAAATAATATAAAGAAATGTGGAAACTCAGAAAATCTAAAAATTCATTTCGCGGAAGTCATAGTAAAAGGCAAGTAAATGACACAAAATGGTAGCACTACTTATTTATATCTGATTCCAAATTTCAGGGAATGTACAAAATTATTGAACAATGCAAAACACAGGTCGCCGACTAATAATGGACAAAAGAATCTTCACAAACTCGTCATCATGAGCACACTTCAAACATATAACGGCTCAAATACGGACGTTTTCAAATAGAAACTAGAAAAGATAAGAAAGACAGCTTAACTTCATTGCGTAAATTTAAATCGATACCAGACACATATCAGAAAAGTAAAATATCGTCGTACACGGCCAACGATGAAATTGCCGAGATAGAATAAAATACGCATCAGCTGTCTCTGCTGCGTTCTGGTACAAGTGGAAGGTTGGTTCTAATCGAGAAGGATTATAAGCATTGGGAGGATATATTATAATGTTATGTGAAAAGTAGTCTCATGGTCTATATACAATATTAGAATAGGTATAGATAAATCCAACGTAAAACCACTTACTGGACATTGTGAAATTAAATCGCTGATTTAGATCTAGGGCTATCGCGATGAGGAGAATAAAGAATTCATTGCTAATACGAAATCTGTCGAAAGCTAATATTCGGGTTCTCCAATGGTTTGTGATGGAATTGGGCTGGATAAGATTCACTTTACTACATTCTTTTCTAACATTTTCTTCTTTTACCTCTCCACTTTAAGAGATAGCAAATTGTTAAAACACCACCGAGTGAAATTATTTGTTAAATTTCTGAAAATGGACGACCTCATACAATGCAACATCGTTAGAAAATATTTTGCCACCGTTTCAACAATATAGTGCGCTCTGCGTCGTATTTAACCCATATGTGCTCAGCGCTCCATTTTAAAAACGGTAAGACATTAATTGGTTTTTCGTAGCTACCGGTGGTCAGTGCCCTAAAATTAGGGTGTTGAATATTTCCAAAATGGTACAATTACATACATACATAATTGGCCATTACAACCCTTCTGTCAGGATTACGACCTAGCTTCTCACACCACTTATGTTGTGTGCGTTAATTTTATACATGCGTGGCGGGACCTACAGTTTAAAGTCGACTCCGAACGACAGATTTTTGAGAAGCTTTTCATGGCAATTTTTACTCTCAGAGTCTTTGCCAGAAATCTGCTGAGAGGAAGTCGCCGAAGAAATATTTTTCGTTTTGATGTCTGACCTGGGATTCGAACCCGGGCCTTTTGTCTAATAAGCCAGCACACTACTCACTAGACCACGGCGACTTCAATGGTACAATTGTTAGTATTTAATTTTGAAAAAAAAACATTTATTTTATACCATATAAATAATAAATACAATAAATCCATGTTTCCACAAAAAAAAAAAAAATTGGGCACATACGGATTAAAATAAATGTCGGCATAATAGCATTTTCGCCTATCGAAGGATTTAGTCGGTAGTAGGGATGCTAATCGGGAAATCCCGAATCCTGGGATTTTTAAAAACTTATCCAGGAATTTTTCAGAATTTTTGGGATTGTTAATTCATATGTATTTTGACCCTACAAAAGGTCCTAAAAAAACTTCTATATCACTTGATTTCGATAATAGCATCTCAGATGAGGAAAACCCTACTTCCATTGATAAAAATTATTTGATGGCATCGAAGAATCCAAAAAACTCATATAAAACGAATTAAAAGGGTAACTGATTCCCAACTGTCCAAAAATATAGATTTATTTACATCTGGAGGTGGTAGAGATGAATATTTACAAACTGCATTCAGCTATCTTGGAGCTATTTTACCAACAAATGTTGATTGCGAGAAGTGTTTTTCAACTGTAGGGTATGTTGACAACAAAATTCGTTCAAAACTATCGGATCAAATGTTTTATCTTTATGTGATTTATGCTTTAATCTTTTCGTTGGAATCCAAATAATTTTCTTAAAACTAATGCATTTGCATATGTATAAATAATTTTTATTAAAATTATATAAATAAATCTAAATAAATAAATCTAAATTTACGCTTCTTTGTAACAATTCTTGCTGTTTCTATATTTTATTTTTAATGACATAATTTTGACATACATAATTTGGATACAAATGATTTTGTTAACAAAATATTTTTATTATTAAGAGAAAATCGGGATTTTTCCGTGATGTTTCGGGATCTTTGGAGCCCGAATTATCCCCAAATATCCCGGGATTTTTAAAAATTAAAAAATTTAAAATTTAAAATAAATACTAAAAAAATCGGTAGCGTGAGATATCACGCTCAGCGCTCACTCCAGATGGAAAAGCTCGATTTGACATTCCATAAAAAATAACAAGCAACCAAATACGGCCATTTGATTTATATCTTCCCAACAAACTAACGCGACATCTTGGCACTACCCACCGTCGAACTACGTCTTATCACCCTCATGGAAATGGCATCATTAAGGGATTGCATAGAAACTTGAAAGAGATACGTCACGCTTATCGAAATTAGTTAGTCTATAGTCTGAATTTTAAACATTGTCCAAAGCTATGCGAAATATACAGTCTGAGCAAAATGCGTGATACGACGGAAAAGTATTACTTATTAGTTCAGAAGAAACGAATGGAATCAGTTTTTACAAATTATCATAGTTTATTTTTCGGAATTTTTTCGATAAAATGTTATCAATTAAAATATCAATAACAGGCTAAAGTAAAAATCATTTCGTTTTAGTTTTATATACCTGTTGCTGTGTATAATTATTGTAGTTTTACAACCGTTATGATGTTAAAAATATTTGCGAATAATTACTTTAGGGAAAATAGTAAAATTTATGTAGTGCTTTGTGTATTTATTTTAACCGTTTGGCTGCTAAGCGATTCTGGTGAGAACGTTCGAAAACTGCTCGAAAACTATAATTAATTATTATAATAAAAAATAATCTACATAATTCTAATAATCCTAATATATATTATAAATCTTTCTGTAAGTCTGTTTTTTTTGTTTGTTTGCTAGACAATCACGCTCGAACGCCTGGACAAATTTTATTGAAATATATAAATCTTTTCAAAATTTTGACCAAAAGGGGAGAAAAAATGGGACAAATGGGGAAAAAATGATAATAGGTAATTTTTTATGGTTAAGTTTCCCAAATAGCTATTGGAGGTGTTTCGTTTCTAAAGTTGAAACAAAAAGAGGTCCAAAAAGGGGAAAGGGGTCAAAAACAGGCAAATTGAATGCATAAGCAATCGCGCTTGAACGCCTGTACCGATTTTCTTGAAATTTGGGATATTGACCGACTTTTTATCGGTGCAGGTTGTGGGCAATAAATCTTTTCAAAATTTTGATCGAAAGGAAAAAAAAATGGGACAAAGGGAGAAAAAATGGGCAAAAATTAGTACTTTATGCATAAATGATGTATTTTATCTGTTTTAAAGGTATTTTTTACGATTTAGCTTGGTTAAGTTTCCCAAATAGCTATTGGAGGGGTTCCGTTTATAAAGTTAGAGCAAAAGGGCTAAAAAAAGGGGGACAGAGGCGAAAAACGGGCAAATTGATTGAATTTATATTTAGGACTAAGAGTACTCAAAAAACTGGATTGTTTGTTAACCAACTACCAATCAACTACAAATAACCACTATTTTTTTAAATTAAAAACATTTTTCGTTTTTTAAACTAATGCAAACTACATAACCCGCACAACGCCGGGTACAATCTGCTAGTCTGTGTATAAAGATAGACTCTATAAATCTCGTCTTTTGATTTTATTTTCGCTTTTTGACTAAATTTTTACACTGAAATTTGCAGCCCAAATCCGATTTTCGTAACAAATGAACACAGCGCTCCGCGTAGTAATGAAACGGTTAAAACGCTGCTTTTTCTAGATTTTGTGCGACCACATTTATTCCTTTTTATCAAATTTAAAAATCATACCTATTTTATATCCTTGAAAAATTATACTTTCGCATGGCATAAAACACAATTTTTTAAGAGGTATTACTTGCGAAATAATTGATTAAAATAAGTTTGATGGCGAACGCTAGTTGAAATGTATTTTTCTACCGGTAATCTTATTTTAAAATTAATAATCAAAGCAGAAATCGATCATTATTTTGAGTCTTGAATAAATAAAAATAGCACTTACATTTGTTCTCTTCATTTTCTTGATTTTCTACCGAACCTTTTACCGGATTCGACTTGGATTCAGAATCTGTCGAAACATTTTCTTGGGACAAGCTGGTCTCGCAACTGATTTTGTTTCGTAAACTTTTTAAATCACAATTTTCTTTAATCTGCAATTGAAAGAGTTTAATTCAAGCAATAGAGGTATAAAAAAAGTTTATTTTCTTCGCAAAGTGTAATTTACCAGTTTGTTGATTTTGTTTTTGTATTTCTTAATTTTTTTGTCCTGCTTCTTGACCAGCCTGTGAATATTGGCAATGTACGCAAACAGATTTTCAGACTTTAGTTCTTTTAGTTCCTCAATACTTTTAATTTCAAATTTCGTATTGACTGACTTATTATCATCCTTGTCTGTGTTTTCGGTATCACTATTCGACATTTTCAGAAAGTTTGCGCTATTCTTTAAGCAAATTTCAGAAAATTTTAAAATTTTTCGAGGTAAATTTTCTTACTTGTGCAATGCAATAATAAATCCTAGTGTCAAAATATTGAGTTTTGGGGTTGCCATCGTGTTTTGTAATTTAAAGCGAAATTACACTGAGCAAATTTGAAATAAAATTAAACCAAATAATACACAAGGAATGATTATGAATGAAAACATATTAGATACGTATTTCGTGGTTAATCGGTTCGATCAATAGCTCTGACGTAGATTAATGACAATATGAATAGATTTGTTTAATTTTTTGTTTATAAATTTTGTGTGCAAGCAAATCCAATAAATGTCAAACAACTTATTAGGTTATTATTTTGCTGACCCTTGAAAAAGTTTATGTACAAAGTAAATTCACCTTATTTATTGGAAGCAAAATTAAATTTTTTGCGATTGTAGTCTATTTGGTGAGGTAGATAATGTGATTGTATTAAATATTAAAATGCGGAATTTTAAGATTAATTTTTTCTCTCATGAAATGGAATTTAAAGTGTTGATACATTTTCTAAAAATTAAATAACATCCAAATTTATATACTTTATTTTTTTCCCTCAAAGAACTCATTCTATCAGATCCATTTATTTATGTACATTTTCCAAAAAAAAAAACTAAAATAATTAAATTTTTATTCTAAGTATTGAAATTTTTTTAAAGGAGGAATTCACCTGATTTTGTTTATAAACAACAAAAGCGACGTAAATCGAATGACGACGCAAATCGAAGTTGAAGGGAACAAAATTTTTGACGAAGTTAATCAAAACAACGTAAATCGAGGGAATACTGTATCTCAATATTATAGCAATGCTTTTTAAAAGTGAATTATTTTGAACAAATGATTCTTAGTTTTTTAATTAATATGGAGACCTAAAATTATGAATTTTAGCTTCAAATACCTACTTACTTATGGCCTCGTTTTCACAAGTCTTTATAAAATTACTCTGATGTAAAAAATTCAAAATTTGTTAAAATTACTTTCTTCTTGATCTGGTAGCATTACATATTTTTTCCCGGTTATTTCTTCTCCTCTTTGCAGTATTTTGTTTGCCAGTTTTCTTTGATTCACACATTGACAGACAAAACGTGCTCAAATGGAGAAATTCAAAATAATTTTATGTTTTATTTTAATATTTTGCTGCAGTTTAAAAACTGCTGAATCTACAAAATTAAACTATCCAAGAGTTTTGCTTCCAATATTTGACAAAATTTCCATAAATTTCACTTTGGAAGTTAAGGAAAGAGGATGTTTCAAATGGTATGATTTTGTCAATTTTCTAGTGATTAAAGTGTTGTTATTGTAATTATATTGCTGCTATTGTTGTTTGCTTTGAAGCCGGCAATTTTTGAAAAAAAAAACAAGACAAGCAACAACTGTAGGGCCTTGAGATCTTGTTTGGATCTTTAGAATTTAACATAAAAAAATCTTAGTAAATTTAGAACTTAACTAATTTGATTTGTTCGCAGGACGTCCTCACGGCAGGACTTGATTCTGATAACGCCACTTTATGAAGACGCTGAAAACGAATGCACACACAAGGCCACAGTGACTGTTTTATCACGGGAGAGAAGGCGTAACACTGCAATAGTGTTGGCAGAGGATATTACCACTGGCGAGTCCTTACGCTGCGATGTCATCTTGGATGTTATCGATAAATTGAGTGTTATTACGACGACACGTCAATTGTTTTTGGAAGAGGCACCGGAAACATTCGTAATACACGCAGAAGATTCACAGGGAAATGCATTTACAACCCTTGAAGGTGTTGAATTCAATTGGGCTATATCATCCTTAAATGAGGACAACAAAGATTGGTTCCCAGCTTTAAGATTCTTAACTTTTACGGAAAGTGCTTATCATGAAGTGCCGGAAGCTCTAGAGAAATTTGAAGCTCAAGGACTTAGAGGTTATATGGTATTGCTTGAGGGCATTAATACAGGAACAGCAAAGGTATTAATTCATTCCTTTGTATGAGCATTTCTATATGTTGTGACGAATATTTATTTTCGTTTTCAAGGTCACTGTTGATCTTCCCTATCCAGAATACCGCCGAGTCCAACCGCTACAAGTTTATATTAATGTTTTGGCCAATATAATTTTGGAACCATCTGATGTATTCATTTTACCAGGTGATTCCATCAAGTTTCGTATACTACAATTAAAAATGGGCAAACTACAAGAAATTTCATTAAACAATCAATACTTTTTGGAAATTGACGACACCAATGTGGCAAATATTAAGGGCACTGTTGGCACCGGCCTTAAGGTTGGCCGAACAATGGTAGTGTTACGTGATCGCAATGTTCCAAATGACGCAACTTTTGCTGGCGACGAATTAACTAAAACTTCTGTACCCAGTGCTAGAATTACAGTAGCGAATCCTAAAAAGCTCGGATTAAATCTTTTGCCATACAATAATTGGATAACTGTTGAAGGAGAAAAACACGAAATTGCAGTTGATTTATATACACAGTGAGTTTAAATAAGATTAATTAGTACAGAATTGTAAATATGCATTCCAGGGCTGAATCAAAATTTACTTGAACCGTTAATCCTAAGAGTTATTGTTATTGAAACACAAATAACCCCATAGGAATATTTGTCAATAATTTCGGGGGATGTTAGATAAATATTCTTCTAATTCCTTACATTCCAATATTTAATATTCAAAGTATCAACTATTATCTTTTACAGCGACGATCACAAGATTACTTTGGGATCACGTTACTCCGTTAATTCTGAATTAGATGAAATGCTATTTTTAGTACATAAGCGAAGTAATAATGGTTCTCGCATTTTTGGTGAAGCCATTAGAGAAGGCACTACTCCAGTTTATGGTTCGTTTAAAGATGTAAGTTGTTTATTTTGTTTTTATTATTTCGATTTTTTTTTACTCTTCTGTTATAATTTCAGTTGACTGCACAAGCTGAATTGCAAATCTTTCCTGAATTGTCATTGAAACCCAGTAAAGTTATTTTACCATTCGATCCAAATGTTATTAAAACGCAAAAAATTCAATTTCATGCTAACGGAGGCGATGGATTATACATTTGGAAGTCTCAGCACCCTCGACTTATAAGTATTAATCAAAGCGGTTTAGCTACGACTGTTATACGTGATGCAGATAACAAACACATCGTTAACACCTTTGACACTTCAACGGGCTCGATTCTAACAGCTCACGGCCATGTCAAAGTAGCTTTGACAAAAAATCAAAAAATAACACGTCAGGCAGATGTTTACTTTTTGCCGCCTGTAAAATTGGAAATTTTAAAATACAATTTTGAAACCGCACTAAAGGATTACGTACATCTTCATGTGGCTTTATATGCATATGCGAACAATACTTTGTTGCCATTTACAAAGTGCGAAAATCTAGTCTTCGATTTTGAATTTTCGAATCCAATATTTCAAGTTGATTACAACAATGTTGAGGTCGAAATGTCTCCCAATGCGTGTCAAGTAGTACACTTACGAAGCACTGCTGTAGGTTTATCACAACTCAAACTCTCTTACAAGTTCCAAGATAAAGTTTTGAAGGATGAAGTAACTTTAAATGTTTTTGATCCGTTAGTAGTTTTATATCCCCTTGAAAATTATGTCGTTTTACCCATTGGTGCTTCGCGAAATATACTGTACAAGAATGGTCCACAAAAAATTTATACTTTAGAAACTGAACTGACAAAAGGGTCAGAGTATAATAATAATATTGTTCGTTTGTCGGAAATCGAATTTGATACTCAGAATAATTTATATGCTTTTAGTGTCTTATGTAAAGAAATTGGAGAAACTGATCTCACATTTAATGTCTTTAACGCCTTGTTGGCACCAAATTTTCAACCATACATATCTACGATTGTTACAAAGGTTTACTGTGTTAAACCCCGTTTCATAAATTTATACACAACGGAGCAACTACGCTCCTCTTGCCCAATGGAGGTTAAAAATGCTTTGCTACAATTAAAAGATAAAGATAACAAATTCGAAATTGAAATAGAAGTAATGGATGCTAAGAATCGTAAATTGATGAATATATCCTCGTTATTTATTGATTGGGAATTTGCAGCTGGTGATCAGCGCTATCATACTGGTGCTATAAGTTATAACCGACAGTCAGAGGAAGAGTTCATTGAGGGCATACGTTTGCCCGGCAAAGATTTACTAGTTACCACAATTAGTGAAGTTGCGCAAAATTTTCGAATTAAGGGTGTCGTAACAAAATATGATGAAAGAGTATTAAGGAAGCAAAATATATACCCGGAAGAACCCCCTTTTGGCGTTACAAATGTATGTAAAAATGTGTATTGCTCATTGAATGTTAATGTTTTTTAATTATCTAACAAAAAATTTGTTATTTTTACAGCCTAAAACTGGTGAAATCTTTACACCCGTAATAGAAAATGAAATACGTTTCATGACTGTGAATAGTACCTTTTTCCCATCGGACCATGTTAGCATATTTTTAGCAAAAAATAGGCGAGAGCGTATCCATATGTCACAAGGAAGTGGGTTCTATGATTTTCAACTTTCAGAATCTGGAATTGTTAAAGTCGAATTTGACAATAAAGAAAAGGAATTGATTATAACACCCCTGCGTATTGGTCATGTAAGTATGACTATAAAAATAATCTTAATTATTATTAAAATTCGTAACAAAACTCCTCTGCTTTATTTAGACCCGGTTGGAACTAATTGATCGCTGTTTAATGAATGAACCAGCATATTTGTTAATTTCGGTTGTCAGTATAAGTGCTATCATTGCCGACGGTCCGGATCGTGTAGAACGCTCGAAGTCGATTGAAGCTATTGTCAAACTTTATGACTCTCATGATAATCCATTAAATATTGATCCTTTTAATTTACATATCTATGAAATGTCCACAGAAGTCTTGAATCCAAATATATTGAGTATACAATTGGGCGATCAGTCCGACTTAGATGTTGGAGAAATTAAGTATGTTGAATAACTATTTTAAAATTTGTTTCCAACTTACTGATTAAAGTTTTATTGTAGATTCATTATTAATGGCAATAATTTAGGTGAAACTAAAATAATATTTAGCTCAGGCAGCGGGGATCTACGGGTATCTAGCGAACCGATGAATGTTCAGGTAAATTCCGAAATTTGCGTTCTAAATCTAATTACTAGTGATACATAAATTGCTTTTATATAGGTGTTTCCACCTCTTCGTCTTTACCCACGCAATTCGACGCTAGTAGTTGACTCAAGCGTTCAAATATATTATCATGGTGGTCCACAACCAGACGTTAACATAGTTTATTATGTCCATGATAAGAAAATCATTAGTAAGTTAATAAGAAATTGAATAAGAATTAAATTTTTAATGATTTCATTTTCTCTTTAGGCATGGAGTCGGCCATTATTACTGCAAATAAATTGGGTGACACTAAAATTACTGGGAAATGTGTTATGAAAAATCCTATTAGTGGAAAAGAAGTTGTTATATCAGAAGATACAGTTGAAGTTCATGTTGTACCAATTTTGAATATTCAAATAAGAACTCCTTTAATAAGAATACGTAGCGGGGCTGTAATGCCAGCTTCTATATGGGGTATACTTTAAGACAGACTTTGTGATGAGAAAATAATTAATGATTTATATTATTTTTGTTGTATGTTCTTTTCTTTAGGAAACCCAGATCTATCGCCTATGGTATTGGGCACATTGTCTAACATGCATATCGTTTGGTCTACTAATCAACCTGACGTTGTTAATATTTATAACATATTTGCTGATGCTGGTAAGAGAAATTGTTTAAAAGTTTTAAATGTATAATACGTGAACTATGATACAGCATTATATATGATTAAAGTACTACACTAATGCTCACAAAATGTTCATATAACAAAAGTTTTTCGATGATCTTGGATGGTTGAGCTTCATTTCAGGAACAGATACGAAACTTACAATACCTCATTAAGCTTTTTCTATAAGTAGTAGCAAAAAGGTAAATTTCGTTATTTTTAAGTAATATTTTTTATACTCTTTTTAGGAATTGAATATTCTCCAACGGATCTAATTTCTGTACGCATAAAAGCGCTAAATCCCGGAAAAGCCAAGATTCAAGCAACCGTTCAATTACCAAGTGGTCAAAAAATTTCATCGTTCGTTGAAGTTGTCGGTAAGCTTAACTTAACGTTTTTGCCAGTTGTATACTTAAAAATGACTGACAATGAAAACTTGATTTAACTACGTAGATTGCAAGGGAACACTCTTGTTAGAAATTTTTCAGAAAAACTTCCGATTGGACAATAATATATTCCTAGGATGCTCGTTGTTCTTACACTAATTTTAATTGAATTTGTTTTCTAGATATAGATAAGTGAAGTTAAAAAATTTTGAAATAGAAAAGATCGCTACCATTTATGTACACTGAATTTAAAATTTTACATTATTTTCTAAATTTTTCTAAAATGTTCAAACGACTTGGTCTATAGGTAGAGCAATAGCCGACAATAAAAGTTCAGTTTAAACTTTGTATAATTGCATCGATGATTTTCATACATCTGTTAATGTTGTTGCCAAGTATTTGTCTTACAATATGCTTCTGACAATGTGTTAGGTAAAAATTACCAGTTCATAAGGTTACATAAAAATTTTAACAATTAATTGACGTTATTGTATATATTCTGAAAAACCTCTGGACAGATATATAAACATTTAATTTAATGAGTTCTTTACAACTATTTTTAGTATTTAAAACTTTGGAATTGGAACATCCCAAGCATATAACAACTGATACCATTTTATTGGCACCGCGCAGTTCTATACAGTTAAAAGCGAATTTGGAAAATGTTGTTTATCGATTATCAAGTGATGGTAATTCAATTGTCAAAGTGACACCAGATGGCATTGTACGCACGCAGGATGTTTTAGGCAGAGACCTAATTATAGTAACTATTAAAAATATCTTGCTTATGATATAAATTACATTTTTTCTATTTCGTTTTAGGCAAAAACCTTCGATCAAACCTTATCAATTGGCATTGAAGTTAAGAATGTTCAATACATTTTGGCCTCTTTGGAGTATCCAACATTAAAATTGAAGCAAATAGAAGAGAAACTTCCACGTGGCATGAATTTTGTATTAAAAGTATCATTGCATGATAATTTAGGCAATGAGTTTTCTCACAATATTGAGGAAGTGAATGGCTTAAAATATGATTTGTCTCACAAAGATATTGTTGATGTGCAAATTGGCAATAATTTGACAATAGCGGTAAGTTTTACGCATGAAGTAATTCCCTAATAATTGTTAATATTATTATGAAAATAATATCCACATGTTTATGCACACAGCCATGTATGTACATATAGTGCATCTCATTTATGAGCTCTCGCAAGCGTTATGTCTATTTAAAATCATCAGAGTATGAGGCTCAGTGTTTACACAGAATAGTGACAAAACACACTATATAGTCTTGATATCTTGAAAGCCATGATAATCCTAATTCCCACTTGTCATAAAATTATTGAATATTAAATTTTAAATTCAATCACCAATATGTTTTAAAATTTCGGAAACAATCTATATAAAACTTTTTTTACTTCCAATTGTAACCGAGAATAAATTTAACATTCATTTTTTGCGAATATGGCCACGAAAGTTTACATTATTGAGAATAAGGCGAATTGGGTTAAATTTTCCCATCTAAGTTTTGCTTGTTAGCATGTTAATGCCTTAGAATCATATTAGATTTAGTAGGAAATTACATACTAATAGTTTATAGTCTGCACCCAGTCATGACTTCCTACTAATAGACTCTTATAGGTCTATGTTTAGATTAGAGGACGTGTACTTGCTATTGAGACAAGTAAAGAATCCGGAGGTCAAGTTGAGCGATTGTACTGTGTCGTAAAGGGAAGAGGATAATACGGGAGATAGAGAAAAAGGTGAGGAATAGGAAAGGGGGAATAAGGAAGCGGAGGAATAACACAGTCAAACAATCACACAAGAGAACGTGACTACACTATTGAAGCCCTAGTACTTATTAACCAGTTCAAAATCATACATGGGCACACTGCATTATATTTTTAATGCGGTATGTATAGCAGTAAGCAGTAAAATTTTACTCGTTACTGAAAAAAATTGCAGTAACCAGTAAAATTTTAATCATTACTGCAATTTTTTCAGTAACGAGTGAAATTTTACTGGTAACCGCAATATTTAAGAAACGAGTAAAAGTCGTACATGGGCATACTGCATTAAATAAATATTGAATAAAATATTAACAAAAATAAAAAATTAAAAGCCAATTTGTAATCAGTATCGCTCTCTAACAATCGCTTTAGTTTACCAAAATTTTCACTCAAATTGCTGGAAATATTTTCAAAATTCTTTCTATTTGCTAGTGGATTTTTACTCGTTTCTTAAATATTGCAGTAACCAGTAAAATTTTACTCGTTACTGAAAAAATTGCAGTGATGATTAAAATTTTACTGCTTACTTTAAATTTTTTCAGTAACGAGTAAAATTTTACTGCTTACTGCAATTTTTTTCAGTAAGCAGTAAATTTCAAATTTTTAATGCAATATTTATTTAATGCAGTATGCCCATGTATGTTCAAAATAATAATGAATTTATGGAGAGCCTTAATGTAGACGCTCGATAAAATATTCAAACCCTCAAAGATGCCCCAGCCGAAGGTCCTAAACCAGACTCTCATATATTTAAATAGATTTGAGTTGATTTTACTTATATGTGAAAATTGTAAGTCAGACGTCTATCACGACTGATGCTATGACAAGACATACGCCCATGTTCTGGAAAACGCAACGTTTTCAAATCGCTTACGGTTTGAAAAACGCAAAACGCATAATAACCTGTTCTGAAAACGAAGCGATTTGCTGGCGTTTTGCATTTTTCGAAGTTGTATTCGAACAATGAAAACATATGTTTTATCATAACAAAACATAAACAAATGAAAAAAGTTAAAATGCCTACAGCGTATTTGCTTGCTATATTAGCTTTAAAAAAAACAAAAAGCAAAAGAAAAGTCAATGGAAAAGCACTAAAGGGATTTTCCAATCCATTGGATAATCCAGATCATGCGTAATTTTTATATAATTTACGTATTTTATTTGTGAGTTTTCAGAAAAATTGTGGCAAATGCATCTTTTCAGTTAGAGATGTTACTTATAAACAATCACGAATAATTGGTACTTTTTAACACGGGTAGTCGGTTTAAAATAAAATTCTGTATGATTTATTTGCTCGCATAAACGTTTTAAAGTACTTTATACAGGTTTTAAATTGTTTTTTAACTTTTATTCAGAGTTTATTTTTACGATTTAATATATATATGTGAATTTAATAAATTTAAAATATTAATATCAAAAGTTTAAAAAGAAATAACCAAATAATTAGTTGTAAAATTAACACCACTAGCATTAAATTTTTTTCGAAGATCAATCTGATCAGCTGTTTGCATAAATCGCCAGTTGATAAGTAAACAAATGGTACAAACAGTAAACAAACTCAAAGCAAATTTTTGTATTCAATATTTTTAATTTAAATCGTCAAAAAATGCTAAAAGTTTTCATTGAAATAAAAAGAAAACATATTAAATTTAAATTGTGTATAATTTTATTGTTAATTTAAGGTACAGTTTGAATAAAAAAGACCGGATCGCTTCAGTATACCCTAGCGATTTGAAAACGCCAAATTTCTAGCGATTTCGTTTGTCAGAACACATACATGGCGTTTTCAAATCGAAAACGCAAACATTAAGCGATATGCGTTTTCCAGAACATGGGCGATAGATTTAACCACTTTTGTCAATGAAAAGCGGATTCTGTAATTACCTAGATGTTTTAAGTATTCTGATGAATGCTAAGGAAAGTAGATTCATTAGCAAAGTTAAATGTGTGTAAATGATCCGTATAAAAGTACAGGAATATTCCACTATTTGCGAAGCATACTGTAGACCCTGTCTAAAACTACGTTAACATGGTTAGACCGACTATTAAAAATAATACTCAGATTTTATGCGGATTTGTCAAAGCTAATACTATCAATTTGATGTAAATGAAGATTGATTAAGTATATACAAGAACTAATATTTTCTATACGTGTATTAGCTTATGCCAGTGTGCACTATCAGCATACATATGGACCAAGGCGAATTCATAGATGGTGGTGTTATCAACCTAGCTGACTGATTTTTGAGTACACGGGATTGTTAAATGTTTTGTATACGTACAGTGAGCAAATAAAAAATTGTGCATTTACTATCTCGAATATATTTTTGAACAAAGAATTACTATAAAATGAAATTTATTGTCCTTAGATTAAATAAAAGCTTAAAAACTATATTTTGATCATAAATATTTCTCTATTTGTTTCGTATAAAGAAAATAATCATCGAAACTATAAAATTCAACATTTTTATGCACAAAAACTTGTAATTCTTTGGCTACGGCGACCGGATTCTCTAAAAGTCATCTTGAACAAAGTTCTGTGGAATAATTTATTTGTTAGTATGCAAATCAATATGTATTTAAAAGAATTTGTTTTACAATTTGTTTTTTTAAATTTCTTTATAAACAAACAGAAACAAATGGGATATAATGACAACTTTATATCATTATATGGATTCTCCTTTGTCATTTCTGGCTTACGGCGAATTTCAATAACAACGGAAAATACATGTTTTTTGTTTGTTAAAAAAACATTGCGAATTGAGTTGTTGTACAATTGATTTCACCTTATTGAATTCGCCATGATATGGGCGTTATATTAAGTACTGATTCCTGAACAACATCTCTCTTTGGGCTCGTTGAAATTGAGTAATTGAGTAAAATATGTGTTCAAATCTAATATTTTTTGGAATTATTTTTCAAATGAAATAAATTATAATTTGAAATTCACATAAAAATTAAAATAACCGCAGTAGGCGAATTATTCTTTTTTTGTAATTCAAAAAATATTTATTCACGAGATATATTTAAATTCACGGTTTTGTTTGCTCTAGCGTCTTACGACATTGTTGAGGCTAGTTGGCATAGTATGGGTGAGTTCTAAAATTTCAAAACACATTGCAGTGATGCAGTATTACTACCGTTTCAATACAAAGTAATCAACTGTGTTGTTTGCTTTGTAATAAAAACACATTACAATGTTTTTACGTTTAGGAACTTCACCTTTTTATCAAAAAATTCCCATGATGTTACCGAATCTCCGGATGTTCCATTGCTTTTGTATGTCTGCATGAAATTTAAGTAATTTCCTCTAATTTCATCGCGGCTGAATAGAAAACTTTCGCCAATTGCTTTTATATCGAGAAGGTCTTTTTTTTTTTTTGAAGCAAAATCGTTTTCACTTTGAAATCTTGTTGTCAGGAGAAGCTGCTTGAAGTCAAAACTCTATTTATTTTACTAAAAAGTAAATTAAAATTAATAAAAATTCTTCTTACTTTCATCCGCCATGTTATATTTGTATTTTGTTTATAAATGTAAACACAAAGCATCAACAAAATTAATGATTCACAGTTTACTTTTTGTTTTCGTATTGATAACTTTTGTAATACATTTAGGAATACATTGGTTACATTGCAAATTACACTTTGGAACTCACACAATAAATGAATAAATTTTAAATAAATAGTAGCTAGAATGAGTAAAAAGCAAATATAAATAAATAAAAGTAATTATAAAAATAATATATATAGAGTACATACCACATTAAAAGCATTTCTGAATTATTTAAGAAATATGTCTTAATGTCGGATTAAAAAAATGAAATTACATTGACATCTTTTAAGTTTTGTGACAAGTTGGTGTATTCCACACAACCTATGAAATCAATTCGTTGCTTAGTTTTTTCAAGACTGCATCTCGCAATTTTTAAGTTTGAACTGCTTCTGGTAGCAAAAGTTGATTGATCACGAGTGAAAGTTTTTGTGCTGTGGCTAATGTTATGTAGGGATTTAAATGCAAAAAGAAGTACTTGCTTTTTATATATTCCGTTTATAGGTAATATATTCTTGGCAATTTCCTGGTACAAACTTAAAGCAGGATACCTAATTGGAAGGTTGCAGGTGGTTTTGAGTGCTTTATTTTTTGTTCTTTGAAGATATTGTAGCTCTATGCTATTCTTGTATGAATATACAGAAACCAAGTAATTCAAATGGCTCTGAATTAATGTCTCATATATAATAAGTTTTGTTTTTGTATTAAATTTGTATTTAAATTTGAACAAGAATCCAATTACTGAAGATATTTTTGATTTAATGTCTTTAATATGCAAGTTCCATGACAAATTGCTTTGTAAAGTCACGCCTAAATATTTTACTGCGTTTATTTCAAAAATTTTTTCTGCATCTACAAAAACACTAAGCTTTGGTCCATTAGTGTTTATGTAGGGTTTAAATCTTATAAGTTTCGTTTTAGATGAATTAGAATTAACTTGTTTAAGCTCATATATTCAAAAATTAGGGGCAGCGGGTGAGTGAACTTAGATATATTGACATGGAAAAACCAATCCAACATCCGTTATCCTATTAGGACCGAACAATGTAAATATGTATTTAGTCCACAGGCAGAATTTGAATAGCTATTGCAGCTTTTTGAGTAAAATTTTATGTTCAAACGGTCAAATATGGTCATCTGTAAGGCGAATTTCTTCTAATTATTTCTAAGATATGACGCATGATATTCATCGTTTATGTTATCTCCTCTCTGGGAGACTCCAGAAACTCCTATTTGGAGAACTTTTTAAAATCGACAAATCTAGTAAACATTAAAGAAAGAGCAGAAAAAGATTGGAAAAAATTAAACTCTGTATTACACTTTAAAGATTTCGTGCAGCATTAAACTTTTACAGTTAACTTTCATAGAAGAAACCGTCGATCATTTTTTGTATCATTGTCATCGTTTGCAGACGTTCAACCAGGGATGGTAAGGAAGTCGATTTGTTGAAGATAGACTAGAGAATCTAATAGGGCTCATTAACGTTTCCTCCCTTATTTTTCCTCCTAATTCAAGGATCACAATGGGTCTATGGGTGGAGGCATGATCCTAAACTTACCTAACCTAAGGTTTACTGTTTTCACTTATTTTATATTTTTGGCGCTTTATAACAAAATAATAATGGTTTCCATTTATAGCTAAAATATTTTCCATTTACTTTTCCTTCATAAGTTAAGAATTTCGATAAAGTTAAAATGCGAAGCAAAATCAGACAAATAGTTACACTGACGACATAGTCAGGTCAATGGATCTGTGATTGTGTAGTTACATCGGCGTAATGTATGGATTTATAATATCGAATATAACGACAAGGAATATTAAATTTAACAGATCTTAAGAGAAAATCACAATAAAAATTTTCCTTTGGTTAGGTTAATCATAAATGAGAAATTTCACATGGTGCGACGACGTTTAGAAGTCGCCGTGGTCTAGTGGGTAGTGTGTTGGCTTATTAGACAAAAAGCCCGGGTTCGTATCCCAGGTCAGACATCAAAACGAAAAATATTTCTTCGGCGGCTTCCTCTCAGCAGATTTCTGGCAAAGACTCTGAGAGTAAAAATTGCCATGAAAAGCTTCTCAAAAATCTGTCGTTCGGAGTCGACTTTAAAACTGTAGGTCCCGCCACTCATGTATAAAATTAACGCAGACAACATAAGTGGTGTGAGAAGCTAGGTCGTAATCCTGACTAAAGGGTTGTAATGGCCAATTATGTATGTATGTATGCGACGACGTTTAAGGCTAAGCCATCGTCTGCAAGCTTATTTATATAATTCCACCATTTACATGAATATTTTTCTATTGAAATTGCTTGGAGTTGTTGGTAATATGAATAAAACTAATAAAAAAATAAAATAGTTAAGTTTTATTGAAAATAAACTTGCGCTTGTACAATTTTCAATGGCATTCACTATGCATATCTTGTATGGTATATGTGACCAATTTTGTTAAGACAAGTTTATATACTTTATTTACTAATTGACCAAATACTGTTAAGATTGATTATTTCATTAAAATTATAATGTTATCTTTAACAAAATTCTGTTGAAATCTGATTTACAAAAATATAACTTTTATCATTCTTTTTACTTGTGTCACTTATGCTTTAAAAAAACTACAATATACAGTCAAGGAAAAAAGTCTACATACAGCGTTGTACGTGGGTTTTTTCCCTTTGATTTTTATTGCATTTCCAATTAGCAATGTTTGAGGAGAAAAACGAAGGTTCAAAAAAAAAAAAAAAAAATAATAGTACACACAAATTATTGGGGAAAAATATACAAATTAACGAGAAAAAGTATACATATATGCAGTGTTTGTAGACTTCTTTCTTTGACTATATTTCAAAACATACGTTCAGATGTCTTGTTTTAGATTTTATAAACTTTTACTTCACGTGACTTCTTCTGTAGTTACATACATAAAAGTCCTTGACCGACTTAAACATGTCTAATATATTTTGTTATGTTTAAACGATTTAAGATTACTGATGCGTTGACTAAACAATATAAATATTTTTACACATGCAAACTTATGTTCTAGTATATACCATATGTACGTACATATATATGTGTATATGTTTATGTATGTGTATACATATCTATGTTTACATGTAGGTATCAGTTGTCGTACCATATCTGGCTAACCTTCATTAAATTATCGTAAACGATATTAATTTTTTGCCTTGGTTGTATCTCCTTCGTCAACGTATTTTATATATTTTTTTCTTTTTAAGGTAAATCTGCCACGTGAAACGAGTAACATGATTGCCGTAAGTTTGAAAGATGCAACTGGAGTTCAATATGCTGAGGATTATATAAAATTGTCTGTTGGTGAATCTAAACATATTTATCCTACCAAGGTAAGTGACATGACATTAAATAACAACCCATACGTTGTAGTTGTAGCTTATTCCTATATACTATATACACAATAATATAGCTACTAGAAAAGCAAAACACCACAATGACCAAATACAATAGTGGTCTTATAATTAGCACACTCATCTAGAAAAAGTTTATGTTTAATATTTTATCCTTAAATTAAACTAAATTTTACCGACTGTAATTAATAAAACTTAATAAATAAAATTAACATCAACGGTAATTATCAAAATTAACATAGTTTTTTGAAAAGACTAAAAAAATTTCGGGACATGTAATAAGCACACCCTGTATTTTGTTATTATTTTCTCAGTGAGCTGCAAAGAAATTAAACTAGATTACTCGGTTTTGTATAAAAAAAATATAGTTTATGTTAAACTTTGTTATAAAAACCTTTTTTATATTAAAGTTTCACAAAATTATTATAAATACCTTTGCACAAATAATAATATCTATAGATGGCTTAATATAAAAAAGGCCTAACTCAATTTTTTTCAAAATAGCGGTTTTAGTTTATTTTAGAGGACAAATGTCAGATTCACCTTGCCTGAAAATTTCAGACGGATACAATTGCAACTATCTTGTTTATAACGATTTCAAAAAAAGACCTAACTCATGACAATAAATTTTTGGAAGAAAAAGACCTAACTCGGTAAATCTGTAAGTCCATCTGAAGAAACAAATTCGCTTCAGCGGAGAAAGTTGCTTAAAAAATTTCGGCGATGGGTTTCTCTGTTTTTGACACGCAGGAAAAATTTTATACGAAAAATTCGGTACTTCCCAATATTATTATGCATGCAGACATTTTGAGTATTCTGATCAACAAAAATTAACAATTTTTTGAATGAGAAATAAAATGTGTTGCTGTTTTTTTTTTTGTTGTATCTAAACTTTTACGAATTGTATTAAGTTTTTCGCTTCTCCTGTAAAGTAACAAAAAATCGAGTTAGTCCTCTTTTATATTAACCCATCGATATATAATATCCACAATAAATTCCAAACTTTTTACACCTACTGCTAACATATCTCCCCACAGTATTGTACTTACCGAGACTATGCGTAACAGTTTTACGCAATTTCTTTGTATTGAGTACCTAACTTTTCTTCCTTCATACTGAAGCACAAATGAGATTTTGAATACACTCAGATATCGTTTTATGCGATAAATGCGTACCAAAAAAAAAAAAAAAATCGTATAAAACGATACTCTGGCTTCGTATAAAAATTCTGAAAAACCGCATAAATTCAAATTTTAATTGAAAAATCAAAGCGAAAACGCATAAAAAATAAACAAAAATAAAATATTAATTCATTATTTACAGAAGAAAAAACAAAAAAATCTAAAAAATAATAAATAAATGATAAACTAAAGACTATAATTATGAATGTATGATCAATCATTCTAGTTCGACGTCACTTTTATTATTACAGGTTGTCCATATAGGGGACTAGATTAACGAATTTTTAGAAAGTTTAATTGTGTCTTCTGAATAATAGTATTAATATGACAGTTAATAAAAAGAAGCAGCTCCTTTAAATAAAAGATGCTTTAAGTCATAACTTAGGATTGACTTTTGAAGGCTTTTATTGGCATAGTTAGACCAATCTGTTGCTCATCAATTGCCTTTTCAATTTGAAACGAACTGGAACGATTGATTTTCACAAGCTATTCTTCATAGGGATCTGATAGTATAAGGTGTCAGGTTCTAACTGCAGCGGACATACAGGGAAGTCACTGCCGCTTTCTAAATCGGCAGCTTAGGTCATTACGATTTTTCAGGTAGGAGTAACAATAATGATTATATTGGTGCAAACTTAGTTTAATTTAAAAAGGATGCAAAAGTTTAAAAAGTACCATTACATTTTAAAATCTATATAAAATCTAAAGAAAAGAATTTCATTTAAAATCGAAATTCGAATTCGCATAAAAAAATGTGTTTTTTTTTTTAAAAGAGTCAAAATATATTAAAGTACGGATGTACTTTAGTATGAAGGAAATAGTAATGAAGTGCTCGATCTCATGAAACGGTTAAACATGGTGTTGGTACCGCAATGTGTATAGGCACCAGACGTGGGCAATTTGGAATTTATTCAGGAAATAATTAATAAGAGAGAGTATCTAAACTTTCTAAAAGACAAATTCACCTAAAGTTCGAAAGAATTAAGAATTTGTAATTATTATTATTTCCAACATATCAATAAACTCATTAATACGGCTGATAACGTAGACATGTGATTTGCCTACCAAAGTCTCCAGAGAGTTAATACTCTTGCACAAAGTTCCGATATGATTCCAAGAGGCTATTTAGGAGATCATTTGGAAGAACCCTAAACCTCAAACTAAACTTAATCGAAAAACTTGCTATTGAGTGCATGGCGTTAAATATCACCAGAAAACATTAAACGAAGCTGGTACATTCAATACCAATAACTTTACAACTTTATGCAGCATTTTCCATTTCTTTCCCATTAACTCTAATACTTAGAGTTCGGATTCAATTTTTTTGTTGCTCGTTATTTTGTTTGCCATTTTATTTACTGTGTTTTATTGACAGTTTGAAATGTGGAAAAACAGTAAAAATATCAAATTATAAGTAAGTCTTTTTATTATGAACGATATTTTACGTGAGGTATTTAGTTGCGATTTATGTCTGTATAACATTTCACATACAATTACGTACTTTAAAATTAATTATAAGAGGAAAATTAAAAAAAAAATACAATATGCGTTGTGTGTGTGTTTCTTTGTGAGACATGACAGCAATTAAATAATTTATATCATGATATTCTATTGTATTTCAGTAGAATATTACATGATAAGAAAAAACTATTCAGAACGTGTGGTATTTAATGAATATATTTCCTTTAATTTAATTTTGGAAAGGATTTATGGAGTTTCAAAATATGTACAACATTTTGAACTACAAAAATACTAATAATCATCTTTTAACAAAATCTAAACCCATTTGAAATACCGCCAAAAGAGAATTAAATGTTGTACTTTATTGGTTTGCAATCAATCATCGATTCCAGCATACAAATGTATTGTACTATTTTCTTTTATTAATAATAATTAATACAATTATTAAATTATGTTCTAGTAGTCGGTTTGATTTGATTTTTATTAAGTATAAATAAAATACTTTGCATATAGTTTTCTACAGTTAAGTTCAGATAAATTTTTTTCTGTTTTGTCTAATTAAATGAAAACTAACATGTAACAAGTTTTTTCCTTATCCTTCTCGGCAATAACACTATAATTATGTATGTATTATTTTTAAGACAATTGCTGACCTTTTACACAATTTTATGATGATTTAAATTACTTAATATTTATTTTCGAACATGTGGGTAGAAATATCAAATACTGCAATTTAATAGTGTTGCGCATGTCTTTATGTCATAAAAACTTTTTTGTTACAACTTCATGAGTGTACTTAAACACATTTATTCTTGTTAAATTGATTAACCTATTACTGATTATGATATTTTCTGTTTTTTTATTTCATGATTTATTTCTTACATTAATGATAATATTGAAAACGAATTATTGACATGTTGACGTCATGATTTTCTTTTGAATTGGCTTATATTGTTACTGGTTACTGGAAACCACTAGACAATATTCTCAGTTGGTGACATTGTATGCTTTGATTCTCCGTTTCCGTTATCATCGATTTGGATGAGTTCAGATGAACAAGTTTTTTCTATTGATCGTCACACAGGTATGTATTTTTTTGTTTTTTTTTTCTGATGTCTGAGTTATTTTTATGGGAACTGTGATATAATAAGAAAGACGCATGTATATTTTACAAATATTAAAGAATTTATAATTTACAAACTAAAATATTAAAACTATTCGTTTTCACAAAACAATGGAAACTTTTATGATACTGCAAGAAAATAACTAAATAGAAAAAAATTAATAAAAGTTCATGATTATCGTTATTTTATGTTTTTCACATTATTTAAAGGTAAATTTACAATTCCCTTTAGCTAAAGCAAACCTTTAACTAAACCCAAATTTAAAGACAAATTGTAATATTGGCTTTAATGTTTTAAATAATTACTAAAAATGACTAAATTAAACATTAGTCAAGGCTTAAAAATTAGAATACGAAACTATTTTAAAGGCGGATTAAGCAAAAAACCATTTTTGATAAATAAGGACTTAACAAACCAGCAGTTTCAAAAAATATTAAAAAATATTGTGAATCAGGTACTGTGAAAACCCTTCGTTTGGGAGGTAGACCTCGAAAAACTACTCCAAGGCAAGAAATGTGTAACATAGAAAATGTATACATATATACGCAACATACATACATATGTAGTCATTACAACCTTTCAGTCATGATTACGACCTAGTTTCTCACACTACTTATGTTGTGTGTTTTAATTTTATTCATAAGTTGCGTGACCTACAGTTTAAACTGACTCTGAGCGTCAGATTTGTAGAAACTTTTCATAGCAATTAGAAATGCTCTCAGAGTTTTTGACAGAAAAATATTTTTGCTATATTTCGTTTTGTTGGAGATGTCTGACCTATGGGATAAATAGTGCTCCACCTCTAATAAGGCAACACACTATCTACTAGGCTAAGATGAAAATTTATAAATAGATTTTATTATGAAGCTTCAATCTCAAACAATGAATTTTTTAAAATTAATGTATAAGGTTAGCCGTTTCTAAAGATTTAAGTGATATGCCATACAAACATATATTTATATTCTAGGGTAAACACTTGTGTTAAGTCGAATTAATAAAACGATAATAAATCGGTCACTAAGATGTCAGATGCAACATAATTCCGGTAGCGAATTGGGAATGAATTAATTGCATATATTTGTTTAATTTATACTTCCTAACAACTTACTTACACTTTTTATTATTGGATCTTTTTGTAGGAATTGGTCAAGTTCTCGCAAATCGTAATAAATTGGGTGAAAAAGTTATAGTCACCAATGGTGATAAGGCAAGCCAAAATTTTATAAAATATGATGTGGAAGTTCGTGATGCTGATGTGGTAGGTTACTATTTCTATACGATATTATTTAAGTTAAAATAACATATTTACTTTAGTTATAAAATAGATAGTTATATCTTTTGAAGTCTGCATTAAATTTTAGAATTAATACATTAATATTTTATTCAATTTTGTTGGGTTTTTTCCAGATACAATTTGTAAAATCATATGATATATTTAGTGGTTCATCATATCACGGATATTTTGTTGTTCGCAATCACTTACAAGTAGATAAGTTTACAAACTTGGTGAGTCTTTTCGATAATTTGTAAAATGTTTTCTTTATTTAACAATTTTATTAACATTCAAATTGTATCAACGAACAAATGTTTCCTTTGTTTTTCATGGCAGGTGGCTAAAAATATTTCAAAATGTTCAGGACTGTTGGAAAATGTTCCTGTAAAATTATTTAATTGTGTGTTGAAATCGAAACAGGCACTGGGACAACAACTGCTGGAACATTACAAAACTACTCCAGTATTTGTAGCCGAAACAGGACGTTATGCATGTCAAATTGAGTTGAAAACTTCATTCAACGAAATTTTAAGCATAGTTAAAACCAACGATATACATTTTGAATTAGACGTAAGAATCAATACCAAAAATATGAACTAAATAATAATTTTTTAATGTTTTTTTTTCTTTTTTTATAATTTACATCTTAGGCTTCACTTAAAAATGGTTTAACTGATAAACTTTCTTTAAAGTTTGTGCCAGGTATTAAGGTAATGCCAGACTCTCTAGTTTCAGATGAATTAAAAGAACAAGATTTGGTAGTGACTGGCTTAGATAAAGTTCTTCAAAAAGTTGAGGTAAGTGTAAAATTTTCAGTTTAACACACTTTGGGAGAAACAAAAATAATTTGCAAAAAACGAAATCACGAAAATAAAAAAAATGTTTAAACATGTACAGCATTTTTCTGGCATCCAAGAATATAGAAATTTTAACTACAAGATTTTAAAGTCAGTTAAATATTAAGCAATGTATAAAGTAAAGGTAATTTTAATAAATGAATTTAACAAGAAATGACATTTTTAATTTGTTCACATATTTAGCATATCCCCATTAAAGGTGGACAAAATCGTCATTTGTGTTGAATTCTTTTTAATAATCAGTTATTAGTTTCCAGGAAGTCTTTAAAAGAGTCTCAGTGAAGATTTTTTTAGTTTTTTTCTTCAACTTGTGTCTTAAGATCGTTCCATGAGTTGAATTGGAATCGGAGCTTTATATTGGCCATCATATAATATTAACTTATTGGTCCTCTAAATACTTTGTCCAATGGTGCGTTCTGTCATCATAATTATCATAATCTTGCATAAAAAATTCATTCTACATACAAGGAATCAAATGTATCTACATAGTATGTCTTAATCCATAATTGAAACATTTTTTATGACCAGATGTATGATATATATAAGCTGACCCTTCCATTATATAAATTCTCTTGGCTTAGTTCCCTTCAACGAGTAGCGTGAATTTGAATTTTACTTAGGTGTACGCTACAAATATCGATTGAATTAGATTCACTACGAATAAAACCATTATTTTTGAATAATGTTAGCTTATTTCTTTATATTTTAGCGAAAGAGGTTTATGTTGCACTACCCAATAAAGTAGCTTTCTTTCAGTCTGCAACGTAAATCCGATAACGGATTTCAACATGCCTTAACAAATCCTTCCAGGAGCCTCTTCTTGGTCCTTCCAACACAAACAAGCTCGTCCTATTCGCCGACTTCCGCAGATCCCCGCATAAATATCCTTCTCGCCGGAGGAGCATCTTCCTCCATTCGAAAGACATGCCCGAGCCAGCACGGCCGCTGGATGTCAATACGTTCCACAACGTCTATGTTCTTGAAGAGTTCATACAGCTGACTGTTGGATTGGATGCGGAAATCATCGCTAAGTTGCACTGGACCGAAGATCTTATGTAGAACTTTTCTCTCGAATACTCTTAAGTGTGCTGCATCAATGCTTAATCCATGCTCCGTCAAACTACTGTTTTTTATCTGATCCGTTTGGATTAAATTTACTCTCATAAGTAAAGACTCCCTATGTAGGTAAAGTGTAGGCACTATACAGGTAATCCTTACATATGAGAGTGAATTTAACCTACATGGAACACATGCAAAGCAGTACGTTCGGTGTAAGCTAAATACTTTTGGGTTTCTAACCTAGAAGGTGGTCAAAATTCTACTATTTCTGTGAAATGCAAAAAATAAAAATGTTTTATTTGGTGTCAGTTTCAGGTGGTAATGAAGGTGTTAAGCCCTGAAATGTTTCAATACCAGTTTCGTCCGAATATATGGTTAGTGCCAACATGTGTATGTCTGAGTTTTCAGGTTCTACTGGTAGAATTATTTTAATAGTGAATTCATCATGTCAACAAAATACTCTGCAAAATTATTTGCCTATTGAAGTCTGTCAAGATTAAAACACTGGCATCAAAGGTACGGTTATCGAAACAGTCACCACCAACATTTTGCGCAATCGTTATGTCCATAAAACTACATCACTGTCTGTAAAGACAACGATTATTTTTAATTGTATATTGAAAAACTGGAAATATTGCTCAAGTCTCAGTCAACCATTGTTATTTAGCTCCAATCCTTTTTAGGCAAAAAGATTAAAAATTTCTTTTTCAGTTGTTTGATTTTGTGTAATGACAGACCTATGGAAGTATTATTGAACGTTCAAGGTTGTTTATTTTTTTTTTTTTTTTTTTTTTTTTATCTTTAAGGGGATGTTAGTCGCAGATGAAGATTCTAAATATAGGACAATTGAAAATTTGAACCTCTAGAGAGATATCGTAATCAAACAGTGGCACGCATTGCCATATCGTATACTCATTTGATGAAATTTGTTGCTTATTTCGTACTCTTGAAAGCGATTGAAGATGTTGTCCTGCATGAATTTGTTTCAATGCAATTTATGCTTGATTTTGGATTGTTACACGTGATTGAGAGATTTTACTATACTGTTAGATAAGACAATGCACTGACAATGACAAGTTCGCATCAGTACTTTGTTTGCCAATTGGGACTATTTGCTTGTTAATTTTATCTTACAATATTACCAATAAAATCAAAAATCTCTTCCAACAGTGACAGTTTTTTTTAACTGGAAATATGTAATTTGTTTATATTTTTTGGTTGCTTAATAGTATTGGGTTTTAATTTAAAATTAAATAAATTTAGAAAATTAGATTCCAGCAACTATTTGTATAAATATGGTCTTCCCTTCCTTCCATTTTAAATTTTTTCTAGTCTGAATAGCGAAAATCCATAATATATCTCTTGTCCATATTATTTCGATGTCAAGCAGTGACCAAAGGTCCATATATCAAAAAAGTGAAAGAAATCCGCTAATGCTATTCTATATTTTAGATATTATTAAGTATTTTAACCTTTCTTCCCAGCCTTTAATCAAAATTTTTAACCGTTAATCCAGGGTTTTTTTTCGGGCAGTAATTTGACGTTGCCTGGAAAATACAAACGTTTCAAAATCATCCGCTATTTAAATATCTTCACAGTACTCTTACCGTAGTTTCTTCTTAATTTTATAATCAAATAATTTTAAATTCAGAATTCTATACCGCCCGACTGAATCCCCTGAATAAATCATATGGTTAATTAATATTTGCATTAGTGGAAAAAAGTTGTAAACAATTGAAGAATAGAATAGAACACCTAGTAACAATCTCTTGTAATCTGATTTTATCATTGCGTATATGCAATGCCATGCAATGGAGGGCGGGCTAAAGTCAAATATTATTAAATTTAATTTTAAATTTAAAGTAATAGAAATATTTCATCAATTTTAATTGTGATGGAATAAAATATACGTTTTTTATGACATATTAAATCATTATAATATAACCTTTTTTAGGTTAAACTACTCTGACTAAATGTCATGAAAGGCATCTAGACGCTTTTGTATTAGCACCCATAAACGGAAATTGTTTAACAAATATTTCGTATTTGTTATTGATGGCAATCGTTTGCTTTAGCACTTCAAAGTAATTTCTAGTGTGATTATTTGTGTTGAGATTCTGTCGTATCATTTTCCCATTGTATGAGAATCGTCATTTCATATGGCTAGAAAAGATTTTGTCTTATGGGATACGGTTGATTTAGCTTTGTGCAATTATAACGGGATGTGAGTTCATGAGAATGAATTGAATAATAAAATAAATGTATGTTTATAAAGCATGACCAATAGAGGGTTAAAACTAGAAAAAGAAATATTTCGATTTTATAACACTTATTTTATTTTATAAGATAAAACTTTAATTATTATTGTTTCCAAACCTATATCTTATCTCTTTTTTTTCGTTTTCATTTAGTTTAAGTTATTAATATACATGTGCCCCTTGGTAAAACATTTTATGCAAGAAGTTAGTATTTTAACTGAAATCTGAGGAGTTAAAATTAAATTTTAAAGTCAAAAAAGTAACGAATTTTCTCTCATTTGATATTCAAATTATTTTATGAGGTTGTGTAAATCTCTTGATATTGTGGGGGTTTCATGCAAAAAATAGTAAAGTATTGACGTCCAAACCTCAAGTTCTTAAAGTACTTATTGTAGTTAAAAAAATTCACTTCCAACATAATTTTATACATAGAAATAAATTTTAACAAACCTTATTTTTTTCTATGAATATATTTATGTATGTGTATATTCTTATTCAACAGTTTTGTGACAGTGAAGTTGTAAGTAAAATTAGAACTTTGCTGTTTTTAATCAAGCTTCAAATGAATGTTCTTTAATTTTTAAAAAATAATGTTGTTGTTACCTCATTATTATTTGCGTTGATATATGAAAGTCATACCTTTAACCCATAATTGGTATACACAAGTTAAACTAAACGCAGAATAGTTATAGAAAATAAAAAAATTGTATTTTGTATACTAAAAGCTCGTTTGGGAAACTAGGCCGATAGACACCCGAAGGCTATAGTATGTTTCAAGATACCACAATAAATCTCACTCCTCATCCTGGAGTAATTGGCGCACTTCTTCATTCTGTTGAGAGCATTAAGTCTCCAATATAGATTCAAAACAAGCCTTTATGACAGAACACGTGATGTTTGTACCTTTTGATGCAAAAAATGCCGCCGTTTTCTCAAAATTAACACTTAAAGTAGTTGCGGGTTCATAGATCCTCTTTTACACAGGATAAAATGGGATCTATAAACTTGCCTGAATTTGAAAAAACGTTATCCGCATAGGCAATTGCCTCGCATTTGGTATTTTTCAACGTCAGTAGCAATAGGGAGAATACTCCACGTGTTGGGTTCTTCTTCTTGGTGGCAATTAACACGTTTCCTGCCATATGTTCTATTTTCGGTGCACACTAATTTCTACGCGAAGCTAAATTTTCTAATTTAAAATGTTGTATCCAAAGTTTAATTATTGGTAGGTAGTTACTAATTTCATATTTACGTAATACAAATATTGTAGTATTTTCTGAAGAAGATGACCATGGCCTACCTTCTAGAATTACACCATGAATTACAAAATTGAATTACAAAAAAGAAACCACTGCAAACCATCGTGTGAAAAATTATAACAGTGTAATCATGCTTGAGCAGAATTCTATATATTCTATGTGAAATTTTTATTGTTATTTTGTGCATTATACTGAAATATTACTACTTACTGAAATATTATTACCATGTACACGAACTTTTGTATCATATTTACGTATATTGGACGGTCTCGCTCTTATTGCTAGTCCGGCAATTTTTTACAAATTATTTATATGGATTTCAGTGTTGCCCGTGTGCAAAATGGAGATTCACATATTCATATGGGAGGTGCAACGCTCCCTGTTGCTAGTCAGTCCATTTTTATCTAAAATATTCATTTTGATACTAAAGTGGCAAAATTTTAGGAGTCCAACTGTTATATATTCTGAGATATACTAATTTAATATTTTTCATATGGGAGGTGACTCGCCCACTATATCCAATACGCCCATTTTGTTCATATATACGTCAAAGTCATCTATACGAAATTTGAGGACTTTAGCTGTTGCAGTTAATGAGATATGCGATATTAAATACTTACTGGGTATGTGGGCGTGGCACCACGCCTACTTGAAATTGTAAAATAAAAAGTAGCCAATAGTTCCTTCCAGGAAGGTACTGTTAAAATTTCAAGAAAATCGGTCCAGCCGTTTAGCCGTTTATACACTTCAAACAAACAAACAAACCCACAAACAAATAAACACACATTCATTTATATACATATAGATGGCGGGATATACAATTTAACGTCGACTCCGAACGACAGATTCTTATGGCAATTTTATTTACTCTCAGAGTTTTTGCAAGAAATCTGCAGAGAGGAAATCGCCAAAGAAATACTTTTTATATTTTATTTTGATGTCTAGCCTGGGGCTCGAATCCTGGCTTTTACGTCTAACTACGAGCCGACGGCGACTCCAAATTTTAATCTGATTATTGAAAATTGCAATATCTTTTACACTTTTAATTTACGATGGACTAGCAGTATTTTGTGATTTGTATCGGGCAGTTGGGTGTTCAGAACGTTTAAAACCACTTTCTTGTCATTGAAATTGATGGCATAAAGTGCCTTTAGTATTTATCAGGTTTGATTTTGCTTACGAAATCCATGCGTAGCCTTTATTGGCAATAACAGCTGCGCATAGCTATGGCATCGTTTTAGAGCTATTTTGTATCAGGGTTCTTGAATGCCTTTCTAAAATGATCGCTAGTGGCCGGCTTAGAAGCGGCAACTGCTTTTTTGACATCAGTCAACATATTTTCGATTGGATTCAGGTCTGGTGACTGCACATGCTACTCCAAAACGTACACGAAATTTCTTTGGAACCATTACTTTCTATTCCTACTGGTATGTTTGGGTTTATTATTCTGTTGGAAGACCCATACCAACCGCATCTCACCTTCTGCATAAGGTAGCATCACATAATATTTTTTTATTTATTTTATTTACATGTCAATAGATACAATATATCCTTACTGACTATATGCAACAAATACAATTCATATTTAATTTAAATTTTATACTGAAGTATAAATTACAGTAACAATTTGAAAAATTTAGTGTTATTTTTTCTTTTATGGTGACACTACACATAATAAAATACTTTGTTGTTGTTATTATAAATGTACTTTTTTAGAAATTCAAAAAATTAGGGAGGTCCTATAATTATGAAAAGTATTTTATGAACTGCATAACAAGGGTCCCATATGAGAGAATCATACTTCAGGATAGAGCGGGCAAGAGATATAAATAACATTTTAGTTAAATAAGGATCAACAAATTCCTTACACCAGCGTTTCATATACATACACAGCATTATCAATGCAATAGAAGGTATCAATCTTTGAGTGTATAAAAAAAATGTAATGTGCTAACACTTTTTAATATTTAATTCCAACAAATTCAATTTGGACCACTTATAAAAACAGCAAAAGTCAGTACTAAGCAGATTAAATTCATAAACATTGTTAAATGTGTTAAATATATTAACGTCGCCAGCATCCATCAGTACCTTCGAATGCAAAACAACTGAGGGAAGATCATTAATAAACAAAGTGATTAGACCCAAATGACTGCCCTGAGGTACACCAGATTGCACTTTAATAATTTAAGATGTGACGTTTATAAATTTGACTTGTTGAGTTCTTTGTGACAGATACGAAGTTAACCATTTGTGCAATAAAAGCTTAGGATTCACTTTATCTAATGCTTTATTGAAATCTGTGTATATCACATCAGTCTGCATTTTATTTAAAAATCCTTTATTGACAATTGTGGTGAGTTCCAAGATATTATTTGTTGATCATCGAGATTTACGAAAGCCGTGTTGACATGGCGATAGTTGAAATTTAATGATATAGATCAGTTATCATTTTCTCAAGAAGTTTAGGAATAGCATTAATTTTGGCAATGCCTCTGTAGTTTAAATTCTGCGAGACATCTCGAACAAAATGAAATTTGAAAAAATATTTTTAGCGACTTCTACTCATGAGATTTCTGGCAAAATTTCTGAGAGCAAATAAAATTGCAATGAAAAGTATTTCACAAATTTGTCGTTCTGAATCGAGTTTAAACTTTAGGTCTTGCCACTCATGTATGAAATTAACTCGCACAACATAAGTGGTGGGAGAAACTAGGTCGTAATCCTAACTGAAGGATTGTAATGACCAATCGGGTATGTGTGTATGATAACACAAAACTCCCAAAATAATTATTTGAGCGGCATTCTATTTTTATTCAACATGAGCTCATTGCATTATATTTGAATTCATGGGAAAACAAAAATTAATTCCATTAGTCTAAACCAGTTCAGATTTTCATAGGAAGTTAAAGTTGATCTTTTTTTTAATTTGCAATGAAAGGTGTTTTCTTGAGAATTTTAACATCGCTGGCAGAGTTTTTTTTTTTGACTTCTGAACATACTCTCTTTAAAAGTACGTTTTGATCTTTCTCCAGAATGAACTGCTTGTAACGTTCTTGTTGTTTAAATTATTTGTGATATACGTAAGAGTAGATTTAGCCAATTTGTAATCTTTGTGGGACATTCTACTTTGGAAAACGTGTTTTAGTTCTAAGCTGTGTTATAACTTGGTTACGCTGGCATTCGCCTCTAAATATTTTTATAATCCTCAAAACTACTTACAGTTAAGGTTAAAGTAACTTTCTCAGGTATCCCCACCGTCATTTAACCACTTACCTATCACCTACCGATGGATAACAGCTGCTGTGACGAATAATATAAATTTATTACAACACAAAAACCAGTGTTGTTAAAACAATCCTCAAGTGAATCAAGTCTCTAGTTCCAATTTCAGTTATCTTGAATCCACAAATCAAAGCTTGGTACATTGCTCTGAGCAATGCTTCTAGAACTAATATGTTCTTGCAGAAAAGAAAATTCGTACATATAATGCTAGTAGCTTCACACTCAGGAATTCTGTGTAAGAAGTCCAGTTTCATATTATACGTTCGCAGTCCATTCATATATTGCAATAAAATCAAGCATATGAAGATTTGCAACTTTATCTAATTTGAAAGCTGTAATGTCATACAGAGATCAAGCATAGAAGTTTTAACAAATCTCTTGGGCTATGTTTTCTGGTAGTTGATTAAGTGTCGAATATTCCTATTATACAACTGGAGTTTCTGAAGCAAAAAAAAAAGATTTTATTATTTTAATTAAATGTTTCTTAGCTGTGTTAATTTTATCATTATTTTTGTTTTCCTAAGCATTGTACAACTTTGATTTTCTATCTTTAAGGTTAAACCATCCGATAACACATTGTTGACAGTGACAACACATTCAAAAGCACATGGAACATTACAATATAAGATAAAAATTCTTAAGAATCTGCCATTGGATGAACAACTATTTGTACATGTTCATTCACCAGCAACTATGCAAGATATTCAGGTGAGTAAATGATTTTTCTACTTCAAAACTCTGAATTATATATAAAAAACATTAAATTTAAAATAACAGTTTATCAATATTACAATCGTGAAAGATATTGGACAGTTTAATAATTCCAATCTTGTTCAATCTAAGTACAAGTCCCTTAGAAATACAATCATAGCTCTGCGTTGAAGGTGTTTCTTAAACGGTTAATACCATGGCCTTTCATTTTTCAATAGTGCAGATCAAATCTTTCTGTAAGTCTGTTTTTTTGTTTGTTTGTTTGTTAGCCAATCGCGACTAAACGCATGGACCGATTTTCTTGAAATTTGGGATATAGATCGGGCTTTTATCCGTGGAGGTTATAGGCTATAAATCTTTTCAAAATTTTAACTAAAAGGGGAGAACAAATGGGAAAAATGGTAATAGGTAATTTTTTACGATTTAGTTTAGTAAAGTTTCCCAAATGTTTGTTGTTTCGTTCGTTACCCAATCACGGCTGAACGCTTGAACCGATTTTCTTGAAATTTGGGATATTGATCGAGCTTTTGTCGGTACAGGTTATGGGCTATAAATTTTTTAAAAATTTTGAACCAAAGGGAAAAAAATGGGACATAGGGAGAAAAAGAGGGCAAAAATTGGTACTTTATGCATTAATGCTGTATTTTATTTGTTTTAAACTTATGTTTTTTACGATTTAGCTTGGATAAGTTCCCCAAATAGCTATTGGAGGTGTTCCGTTTATAAAGTTGGACCAAAAAGGGGGAAAGGGGCAGAAAGGGGCGAAAAGCAAATTGCACGTATTTATATTTAGGACCTAGAGTATTCAAAAAACTGGGTTGTTTGATAAGCCGGTTTCCGAATAATTTGAAAATTTGCATTTTTTAACAAGCCGATTTCGAAACCGATTTTTTATTTATTGTTATTTTTATAACCCGCGCAACGCCGGGTACAATCTGCTAGTTAAATATATAAAAGTATATAATTAATATTGCATGGTTTCTTTATTAATGTGTTTTTGTATGGAAACATAACTTCTGAGCGTTTCCAATAATTTTTTAATTACTTGTTTGAAAGTTTTCCATTGATTTTGTTCACAATCATCTTTATAGTCGTTTACAATACACCATGTTAGATACATCTTTTAATATACCATGGCTTTTAAAAACATTAATTAAATCTAATTGATA
The DNA here is from genome assembly GCA_014635995.1 of Sarcophaga peregrina. Taxonomy (NCBI): domain Eukaryota; kingdom Metazoa; phylum Arthropoda; class Insecta; order Diptera; family Sarcophagidae; genus Sarcophaga; species Sarcophaga peregrina. The sequence goes on from CM025793.1 coordinate 59,920,970, forward strand.
AACATTCTTATGCTCTATTTGGCTAACTTTATTGCACTTTTTTCCTCTTAATCTAGATTAAAAAAATATTAAAAATTAATGTTAGTTAGTGATTATCGAATATTGATTAACAATTTTTCAAAATCGCGAATATTAAGTTAACGCCAATTCATGTTAGAACTTAAATTAAAACTGGAAACAATAATAAATTTGTATTCCTATAGGATGGAACACAGTTCTTATCAATATTGTTTAATTTGTTTCCCTTCCTTTATTATTATTTCGTCTTCATTATAAAATAAAAACATTAACAAATGGAATTAAATAAGTTCATCACTGTGTACATTCGATACGGTCGTGATGAAGTTGAATGGTTTCATTCTCTCGCAATTGGAAGTTTTCCGTGTCCATAGGAGTATCGACCAGTATGTCTGTATACAAATACGGTAGAGTTTTTGTAGAAGTTTTCCTTTTGTTGCATTTATAAAATCTGTGAATATTGGCTGGATGAGTCGACTATTATGTTACAATTCGAGTATCCGTGTTCTTGCTCTTCATCATCTTTGCTGCAATTTATTTTTATGGATAGTTCGTTTTTTGTCTCTGGATTAATGTTGCAACTGCTGGAAGGAAATTCGAAATATTTTGTCGCTTTTATTGTTTGTTATTTTTTTTTCTTTTTTCAATTTTTTTACTTTTTGTGAGTGAGGAATTGTACTTGTCTTGTTATAAATTCCAATTTTTTTCTTTTTGGCACGTATGTATTGGATGAGAGCAACGGAAACGGAAGCAAGCAATTCGTGTTGCAACAGCAATATCAATTGTAAGACAATGGATGGTATTGGCGACAATTTATTTAATCGAAGGACACAAAATTTAAACAATCAACGAATAGGTTAACTTGATTATATTTTCTTTATTTTACATCTTTTTCGCAGAGTATACATACGTAAACAAAAATATTGTTTAATTAATTATGAAGTATTCCTCTTCCATTGTAAATAAAATAAGATAAGAAATATATGTACATGCAGGGTCTTCCAAGAGGTGGCCGTAGTCTAGTAGGTAGTTCGTAATTGGGCAACAGATGGCGCTATAATTTTATCATTGAGCCTTTAGTTTTATTAACATTAATGTTGTTTTTGTATGTAAGAGCTTTTAGTATGGTCTTTTTGTCATTCGTTTGAATCGCCTAGATCGATCTAAACCTCAAAAAATAACCATAAACAATAATAGAATTAATTTTTTGGGCATTTGGGCAATTTTTTAATATTGTAAATTTAATTTGAAAGTGTTAATATATATTGTGCTCTAGGTCGGAAGAAAAGGATAGTGTTTTGTTTTTTTTTATTGTGTGTGAATTATTTGCCTTATTCTAGGGTACCTAAGAAAAAGACGTCTCATTCCCCTTAAATACAGTCCACCAATTAACAGGTTGTAATGACCAATTATGTATGTATGTCCTCCAAGAGGGACTTACTATCTTTGACACTCTATAAAGGTCATCTTGTTGAATCTACATCTGTAAAATTAGTTGTTATTTGTTTAGTCTATTTTATCAAATTAACATGCATACACAAGTAAGTGTGTGTGCTGAATGTGGTCTGGATCAATTGGTGAGCCAACACTAATTTTTATCGCAAAATCATCGTGAATTTTGAATTTGGAGACCTCACCGGTTTATATTTCTTTGAGAACGACGTTGACCAGGATATTACTGTCAACGGCGAGCACTATACTTAAATGTTTCTTTTTCAATTTAATGATCTGGACACTAACATTTGGCGTCAACAGGACTGCGCTGTAGCTACATTTTTCAATAGCGGTTTTTAAAACTAACATAACCCATGTCAAATTCAACCTAACTTATGCGCCACAATTAATCAAAAAAGGATACTTCGGATGCACTTCAAGAAGAAAAGTGAAACCATACTATTTTGCACACATAGTGGCATCAATAGGTGTTTCAAAAGAATAAACAATTTGTTTTATTTAAATTTAAAGATATGTAATGTGAATCCTACCTATATCGTTTTTAAAAACAACTTTCTTATACGGAGACTTTATTATTTATTTACTATATTTCTTGTTTTTTCTTTCTTTTTTAGATACCAGTTTTGGAAAGTAATACAATACAAAAGTGTTCAAGTCAACCGTTCAATTCATCATCTGCGTTGTTGATAAAAATTTTATCTAATCTCGGTTTAATCGTCGTAGCCGTTGTCGTTTTAGCAGCTACAGTTTGGTGTAAGTTGAGTTTGTCGTATTTTTTAATCTTTCTTTTCATTTATACATACACGGTGCGACAGTCAAAATACACGCAACTAATAACATAGTGAAGGTCGTGTGTTTCGTTAAGTAGAACTCAAAAATATATTTCTCGAACCCTCCAAACTTGTTTCATTTTACAAAAACTGTTTTTAATATTTCTGAAAAAGGGAAAGATAAGCCTTTAAACGTGTATTCATAAACATATGTTTTAAACTTACGTGTTATTAGTTTTGATCGGCTAACTTTTAAAATTATAATTTTTTTCTTATATTTTCAAGCTTAGCCACTCTAAATTGCAATATTTTATTAAAAAATATGAAATAAGTGGTGAAATAAAAAATATGAAATAAAATCGGACAAAAATTATCGTAATTATTATTTAAATAGTATAACTACGGTAATTTATTCCATTTTATCAAACGAAATGTCAATATGCAGTTTTAAAATTTACCACTTATTATATATTTTTTGATTAAATGGACCATCTTGTAATGTCTAGTTTGCCATCGAATAATATTTATACCGAATAATTGTAAACCGTTTTAAAGGCACTTCGTTCCCCTTTTAAAGAAAGTTAAAATTTTGAACAATAGCTCAGAAATGTTTGTATAATTAATAAATTTGTGCAGTCCAAGAAATCACTTTTTTTTTTCAAATAAAACATGTTTGGACGGTTGGAGAAAATTAAAATGAAATATTTTTGTTCTACTCATGAAAATTCACAACATGTACTAAGTCATTCGCTGGGTGTATTTAATTTTTTTTTATTTTGTCGCATAATGTTATTATTTATTTTTTTTTTGTACCTCTAAACTAACTGAACACAGCACTACTTACTGTTTTGTCTCAAATTAGTCAATAACATAAAACTGATATAAAAACATTCACATAGCGACCTATAAACGATATAAAATTGAAAAATTAAAAATTTTAATTAAAAAAAAAAATTGAAATAAAAGATCTAAAATTAGGACATCTTGAAAATAAAAGACAAATTTTGGACTTACAGTGCTTGTTATAACTTCCGCTGCAATAAGATAAAATTAAAAATTCGTTTTTCCCATATCTTTGACATCATCGGACGGTTAGGTTTTTTTTTATATAGTCAAAAATTCTTCTTCAGAAGTTATAATGGAATTAGTGAATATATATGTTTTTCCATAATTCTGATACATTTTTTCGTATTGCGTGTTTTCTTATTTAAAATATTATGTTTCTTAACTTTGTATTTTACAATTTCTTCTTATAATTTAACTTTTTTAATCCCCTCTTTTAGAAGTAATAATTCTATTTCGTTTATCATTTCCATTTTAGTGTATTTGTATTTGAATCCTGCAAGTGGGTGTACTCAAATTAATCAAGACGGTAAGTTTAATTAGCAATTTATTTTTTTTTTTCTCAAATTTATTTAAATATGAAATATCACTGACAAAGAATATACAGTGGACATCAAAAGTCTTAGTACTGAAATATATTTTGGCAAGAAAAAGTCCCCACATCTTTAATACTCTTGCACAAAGTCCCGGTATGACTCCAAAAGAGTTTTTAGGAGATCATTTGAAAGAATGGTTACACCATCGCTAAACCAAAACGAAAATTAACCAGAATACACTAAACAAGACTTGTACATTCAATTTCAAATGGGTTAAATGGAGTGGTTGACCTTAAGTGATATTCTACTAAATACAAGGGATAACATTTTCATATGCATTTGAATTTCTTTGAATTTCAAATTTACTCAGGGTTCTCCTTGAGAGTACCTATGGAATCATCTGAAACTTTTCCTTATTTTTCTCTTGTTTTATGAAAAATATTAAAAAAAATTTTTGTTTTATTATAAAACAGAAATAAATTAATAAAATAAATATGAAAACTAAAAATTTGTATACAAAATTTTGGCTAAAATTCATTAAATTTTTAAAATATTGTCGTACTATGACTTGGAAAATTTGTTTTCCTCAAATACAAAAGCGAATAAAAGATATAAAATTACTCCATGCATATTTTTCAAGTATTAATGTATGTTGTGTATTTGATCCCGTATGTATATATACATATAAGAAGTGCACACATAAAAAATAAACTGGACTTACACTTTTCGTTATAGAAATAAAACTAAGTGGCAGATTTTTTTTGTTTTATATTTCAATTAAAGTAAATAATATTTGAATTCTTTTGAGTATAAAATTTTTTTCTGACCAAGGTCTCAGAGCATTCAACTTTTTGAGCCACTTTTCTTCCAGACATGATAGGGTTTTTTAGAAAAATACGCATTATTTTATTTACTTTGTTTTGGTCGGCCAATCCTTTTTTTCTTCCACTTCCACGCTTTCTCTCAATACTCAAAGACTTCTTATATTGTTTTATTCTTACCTTAGAAACTGTTTTTTTGTTTAAAACCGATTTTCCGACATTTTTGTTGGGTTCCGATTTTCAAAAAACTATTTTTGCTATTGCAATAACATTTAGCACTCGGATTTTGAAACAGATGACTAACAAAAACAATGTAATGGTATTCATTCTCTTCAATTGTGATAAAAGTTATAAGCTTAAAAGTAGACCAATTTTTTTTGTGCGCACTCCTTAAGTAACTATAAGATATAAGTGAATTTTCAGGGTTTGTATTGTTTGCTTGAAATTAGCAAAAGCACCTAAATTTCTGCTATGCTTAAAGTTTTTCAGCAATTGTACCGAAAACAAACAGCGAAATCGAAGAAACAGAAACAAAACGATCACTATTGCTACTCGTATTATTATTTATAGAAAATATTATTTTCTATACATTATACAGTCAAACTCGGTCATAACGAACTCCGTGGAACTAGAAAAAATAGTTCGCTATAGGCAAAGTTCGTAATAAATGGGGTGAAGTCATGGAAGGAAATATAAAATACAAAGAACTTTTTTCATTTATTAAAAACAAAAAGTATTTTTTTTATTAAAAACCAAAAATATGTGTTAATTTTTATCTAGCGGCTGATTAAAGATACTGAGTTATAATTTAATGCTGCCATATTAAACAAAAATAAAGACTATTTCCACACTTCATAGTTGTTTCGGAGGGTTCGTTATAAAAAAGGCAAAATGTATGAAATTTAATTACTGGGACCATTTGAAGTAGTTCCTTTTAACCGAGAATTCTTTATAAACGAGTTCGTTATAAACGAGTTTGACTGTATAACTTTTAAGCAGTTCTTTACAAACTGAAAGAGCGCAGCAAATAAGTACAGCAAAAACACAAGAAACCACAAGAGCTGTCACTCTGTAAGCAATAGTGATCGTTTTGAAATTATTAGCTGTGACTGCGTTAACAGAAAACGTTTCATTGTAACACTACAGCTAGTGAGTTTGTTTCGGTTTTTTTGACTTTGCTGTTTGTCTTTGCTGATTTATTTTTTTCTTAGTTGTAGTTAAGTAAATAAGAAAAGGCAAAACACAGTGAAGCAAAAACTATATATTTTTGCGCTAAATTCAAACTTGAAATAATTTCTTCTGAATTTCTACTGAATTTTTAATGGAAAGAAATGTAGTGAGCACAATTCTCGGGCTTCTGTTCTATTTTTAAACTGAAGTTTGCATAGATACCCATAGTTCGGAGGGCCACATATGAAAGTGGCGACATTTTATCAAAATCATCAGTTGAGCCATTAAGTAAATATAGAACTATGAGAATGGTAGAATTGTCCTAAAAATTATTTTTGGTAAAAAGATAGAATGCACAAAATAGTCTTCGAACGTTATAAGCTAAGTGTTAGCCGTTTCTAAATACATACATACTAAACTTGATGAAATTCAGCATAAAGGCACATTCATTGTTTTTTCCAAGATTTGGTCCGTCATTGTGATTGACAATATCAATGAACTGAAATTCAACGAAGGTGTTTGATTGAGCTAAAAGAAGATTATGTTGCAAAATAAAGAAATATCTTACAATACCTGTATTGCAGTCTTTAAATGCATCATGATTTTGTACTACAACAATTATTTTTATAAATTTTCGATTTTGCCTAATTTTTATAATATTTCCTGTCCTGATTTGGCTCCTGGTAACAACATTACGTTGACCCACAATTTACAGTACAATACATCCTTCTTTATCAACACGGATTTTGTGTTAAATTTTTTAATAAAATCAACAACTATTATGATTTTTTTTAAATACCATATTTTTTAACCTCTCTTTTCCCTAAAGTAAAATGTATTTCAAGGGTGTATGCAGTAATTCTTGTTTCACATTACAAATCACACGTTAGGAACAACTTATAGCCACTCAGACATCCGTCTCAATGTTGAGCTAGGTTTAACTAATATACGTACACGGACAAAACTATAGTCTCAATCATTTTGATATTTGGCCTATTTGCTTACTACCGTTATTAAAAGGTAACGAGGATTGTGCTCTAACAGTATTCTTTAAGGTTGTTTAGTTTAAAATTTTTTCCTTTATGTTTTGATTTAGTAAATGTTAAGGATTTGTTAATACAAAGATTAGGGAAATTTACTTTTAAATGAATTGAAATGAAAATATTTCAGTACACGTACATATAAAGATAAATATACAAAAGGTGAATAGGGTACCTGTGTGACATTTTTTTTTTGAGGGGTCGGTTTATACAAACAATACAGTGCAGTTAGAAAATTTTACCGCCTTTTTTGGGCAAAATTAATTACAGCCAAACGGCTGTAATGACTTTTGGAATACTGTTAGAAGGGATGGAAGGATGCCTAAAGTTTTTCACCGCAAAAATAACGTTTGTAAATATAACTAAAACTTAGTTCCAAATGGGTTTTCTGCATCAACAATTTTTTAGGTCTTTGATAGATATAATCTGGTCTTCTTAAATCGTTTTTCTACTACATCTATCCTCCGATTTACACTGAGCTTAGGGTCCTTATAAAACCGTGTAAACCAAAATCTTAGATTTCGCTATGTAAAACAGTCTAAATCGAAAACAAACTAAAATAAGCATAACTCAGCCATTTATTTCAACGTAAAATACTAGTAAATAGCACATGAGTATATATGTTTATTTTGAAAAACATTAAAGTCGCTATCTATTATCATTAAAATACGAATATATAAAACTGTACTCCTAATTCATTTTACATACAGAAACCAGAAATATAAATATTTAAGAAATTTTACCAAAAATTTAATTATGTACTGTTATCATTGTCATAGGATACGTGTAATCTTTTCTTCCTGATTGGTACGTATAATGTCACTTTCATCACTCTATAATACTTTATGCGATTCTGTTTCGGTGTTAGATGCATTGGGAAATCCGTAATTAACATTTGTTTTTGGTTTTTGTTTAAATCCTTATAGACCTCCTCATATTGAATATCTCGCCCCGTGTAAAAGCGAAATCGTGTAAAAAATACCATGTAAATCAGAGGTTAGGTATACTTTTTCTGCATAAAAAGCAATTTAACTTACCAATATAATACGTTGACTGCCGCGGCAAATTTCAGAAAACTGGTCAAAAATGACAATTTGATTTTGTCACATTATATTACAAAATCATAGGTATCATTCAATATCAAAAATTATGTTTTTTAGGAGAAAAACTACCTACTAATGAGGACGAGATAACTCGTAGATAGCATTCCCTTTTAGTCTCGTAGTAACAATCAAAGTTGTGTTCTAGTTGGAGTACTGATTCTTTTAAATCCGTCGCTAAATCTAATTGGTAACATTTACGAGCAACCGCAGATGCAACAAGAATTAGTAGCTCAATTTCATTATTTTGAATTTTTGTGGTTTCTGTCCCTTTGTACTCTAGGATTTTTGGCAAACAGTTAATCGCGCCCGTCTCCACTTCGTTTTAGTGGAGGCAGATTGCGTGTCATGTTTTTTAATGAAGTATTATTACCTTTCAGGCAAACAGCATACTGTCTTTCAAAAACTTGCAATCTACATAACTTTTATTCTGTTTCGTACTCATATTTGTACAATATATTCGTATCTGCTCCTTTATATATTATTTAAAGTTTTTGCAATAATCACATTCAGCAATGTATATAAGAAAATAAATCGGTACAAATAGCGCCTCATCTGTCATCTGCACCATAAATTGAGGCACTTGGAGAAACGCGTTTTTTTAAAAGTTTTTGGGTATCCGCAGCTGAAATTTATTAAATTCAGAAAAGAGGTATGGGTCACTTCAATTTTTACAATTTAATCGATCTTGTAGACGAGGTCACTAACGTTCTTATTTTCGATTTTTTTAGTTTTTTAAAACTATAAATCCTTATTATGAAAACTTTTATTAAAAACTGTCACATAACTAATTTAGAAACTGCAAGGAGAACAACTGATAATGTAAATAGTAAATCAATTTCGTAGAAAACAAAATTAAAAAAGAAGGCTGTTTTATTATTTTTTGTTGTATTAAAACAAAAAAAAAAAATTAATTTTGCAAAATTTTAAGTTTGATTTGGCTAAAAAAATGGTTAAAATTTCCTATAGTGCAGTGTAAATGTTTGTTAGTAGTGGATACTTCCCATACTTTCGTGGCTCTTAGATTGTATGCTTTAGTTGGCGTTTGTCTGCAGGCGATATTTTCATAAAATTCATAATGGTTGAAGTAACAGCCCAAATTGAGTTCTTATGGTTGCATTATTATCTGACTTTTCATCTCATATTTTGCGAGATACTGCCAGAGTCACACAGTCATTTAAAAATTTATTTTACCTCAACACTATTTTCAGTCATGGTTAAAATTTGTCAAAGGTGAACGACTGCCTTCAATTCAAATGGGTTGGTACAAGACATTTGACAATGATCAAAAATCAAGTAAAAAAAAAAAGAAAAAATGTTATCAATTGAATGCAAAGTGCAAATTTCAATGCATTTTCTTCCTATCAGTTTTTCCTTTTCAAATAGAAACCTGATGAAAACGTTACACAAAGCTGAAATCAGTGTAAGCAAATCTAGTATTTGCAATGCATGAAACCTTTATTTCAATTGGTTTAGTTTGGATGATTTTTATTTCTGAGATCTGCATTTGCTTTATTATTATTTAAATTCTTGATACTTTTTTAATTCATTAATGGATAAGACCCACATTTAATTACAACAACAAGTATATATTGTACACACAGACATACTCCGTACCATACGTACTGCAACTGTCGCGGATGGGATAAATAGACGTGTGATGTGTTGAAGAATATTTCATGGCTTTTTAAACATTATTTTAATACGGGATTTTGAGCTTAAATGTAATTTAATTATATAAATAATATGTCGTTCCCATAGTTGCTCTGGTGAAAAGGAAGAAAACCCAAATGTTTATTTGAAAAAGATAATTTTTCACAAATAAATAGGAATTAAATAATATTCCCCTTAGGGAGGCACGTACATATATAAGTATTGTACATTGTATTTTATACATGTAGATTTATAATATTACCCATAAAATTTTTATATACATATCAGAGATTAGCAATGAATCGTTTTTCCGCTACTCATGAGCACTCACGCAATTTTGAGTATAGGTGAATCAACGGAATTGAAATTCATTCGTACTCGCTACAACATTGATTTATAAGTATAAATAGTAATGAGTATTAGTACAAGGTTGACATCAAACTCACAACATTCGAAATATGTTTGATTCATACGCCTACTCATTCTGATTCATAAATTTAAAAAAATACTTACAATACTTATAAATGATTCGAGTGATTCAAATCATTCATCAAAATTTACAGCCTTTGTTATTGTTGCATATACGAACAAAGAAGAAAGGAAAGACAGAGACAACAAGCAAATCTTCTTATGAGTATAGTAGTGTTCGTACGCGAATCATATTTATTTTGTGCTTCGTGTAAATGTTAAGTAGAGACGAGACGAAGTCAATAACATGCGTATTTTTAAGTATGAATACGACGAGTACTTCAAACTTTGAGTATGAGTATCATTAAAATAAGTATGAATGCGTATAAGTATCAGAAATTATAAGTATGATTTGAATCTACTCATCGTTTTGAATACTCGTTGCTGATCTCTGATACATATGTACATACAGTGAACTCGCACAAAGGTAAACTAATTTTTGCAAAGGATGTTCATGTTTTCAATGTTGTTCGCTTTTATGATTGGTCAAAGAGCAAAGAGCTGATGAGTTTTATGTGTGGTTTCCCAAAATTTATAAACCTAATCATCCATATCGTAGATAACATGATAGGGGTGAATTAATTAATATGTCTGAATATTCACGTTTACAAGAGTTCACTGTATATGCATGTGCATATATATACATTTATGTACATAATTGTAAATTATGGTACATACCATTCGGACACTAACGAGTACTAGTTAAGGGGAGGATTAATTGATTTGGAAAGATCTAAGAAAAAATACATTCAGTCAGGATTACGGCCTAGTTTCTAACGGAAAAATTCATTAATCTAAATCAATCAGAAATAAATTATATATGAAATTGTAAATTTTTATTTTCCTTAATTGTAGCAGCTAATCTTGTTCCAATTCCAATTTTTTTTTTTTAATATTTTAATGCAATATCTTGTTATTTATCATCAGATTTACATTTAAGTGTTTCCAGAATATTTATCTATAAAAAGGAACACAATTTTGTCATTTCTTGAATATATCCAAAATGGTTCCTCTGAATATTTTTAAAGAAGTAATTTCTCATACTGTAAAAAAATATTTAAATGAATAATAAATATTAAATTATTGTAAGGAGAACAAATTATATGTGGGCATTCCCATCAAGAGGCCAGCGAATTCCGATAATGTAAAAAATTTATTTTTATTCATTACTCATTTCGAGATATTCGTACGCCAAGCCAAATAATTATTGTGTATTACATTTTTAAATGACATAAAAAACATCATTTGAGAATAATCTCCTCTCCGTTTCGAATTGAAATTTTCTTGTTTGCAAATTACTCTCCGTTTCGATTCTGTTTGATATCTTTCGAACGCATTATTCTACGTTTTTTTTTTTTTTAGTAACGGAGGTTACTGATATTTTTGCTTTTAAGAAAAACGTTTTATAAATGAGATCAATTATTTTTTTATATATTTGGTTAATTTAATATTTATATTTTCTCTACCTAATATATATTAGATTTTTTATATATATTTGTATTTTGTCTAATATATATAGAAAAAGTTATATTATTTATTTCTATACAATAATAACGAATAACCGTGAAAAATATTATCTCGGGATTCTTGATACTTGAATAGTTTTGGTTTATTTCTTTTATTAATTAATTATTTTTTTTTTTTAAATTATAACTATTTTCTGTTCCTTTTTGATATGTCTACAGGAAACACAATTGTATTGAACATATTCTTCTCCTCTGTAGAATATCTATTTTCGATCAGTGCGGAACTAAATGCGGTACTTAAACAATGTTTGTCCTGTCCGACATGCTAGGTGTAAAATTAAAACACGAAATAACACTGTAGTTGTGAAAATTATTTTATTTATATACTTTATTATAACGTATTTTATTTTATAATGTTCATTTACAATTACTGAATTCAAAATTCTTGTGCATATTGTTGAAATTGATAGAGCCAGTCAGAGCAATAGGAATATAAGCAGTTATTTTTGTGACAAACTATTTGTTTTACAATATTTCTGAATTTCCTGATAAAAGTTATTCTTGGAACAGCCATTAAATAACTCACAAGTAATTAAAGCTTCTTCTGTTAAACTTCGAAATATTATTCAGTTCGTCTTTTGATTGCCTTTGGTATTTCCGACATCTACTGAATCGTAATCTTAAAATCTCGCGTAAGATTTGGACTAAACTAAAGCATAAGTCTATATTTTGAAATCTTTTGTCTCTCTTCTATTGTAAGTAGGTATATACACCTTCATCAATTATTTGTTTTCATTTTTTGGGAAACTTTTAGTATCCTCTGCTGCATATTCTCTCTTCTACGACTACACTTATTTTTTTTATCCATCCTTCATTGGTGTTAAACAATAGTCTGTTAAATATCTAACATGATGTAAATCGAAGGCTGAAAGAACAAAAAATTTCACGACATCAATCGGGATGGCGTAAATCGAAAAATTACTTAAACTTATAAATAATGAATTAAAAAATAAATATAAGATGCTCTAATAACAGATTTATTAATAATAAATAAAATTAACTTTATTTATTTATTCACTTTTTCAGTATTTTCAACGTCAATGAAAAATAGAGCAAATAGTTCACAAAGTACTAATCCTGGTTCACCCGCTGCATCACCAATAGGAACGTCATCGCAATCTCCATTTAGTAAGTATTTTTTATTTAATAAATAAAAATATCCATAAGATTTATTCTATGTATTGTTGTTTAAAGCACTAAACACTAACAAACATTACAAAAATTAAAAAAGTATGTACACTTTTCAAGAAGCTGTTCTAGATTGTATGTACTTTTATTTGATCAAAAAGTTTTAGAATTGAAATTTTTATGTAAATCAAATCGAACAAATAAGAAAAGGAGTATCTAATATATATGATATAAATATAGAGAATTTTAATTTGCTACTCAAAATGTTGATGTACGTTGCTGTGTAGTAATACATTGCAGTGTATTTTAACAAAGTATTTTGTGCTTATTTGTATCACTATTGTAGTTTATATGCAAGAAAAGCCAAAATAGGCATCCAAATAAATTTAGATGCAAAATAAATACAACACGAGACATTCCATACATAATCGATATACGCACGTAGCGTCGTCCTGTTGAAACCAAATGTTGCCAATATCTTCCTTTTCAATTTTGTGAACAAAAATTCGTTCAAACTCTACACACAATTGATTATGTGCTTAAAAATGGGACCGATCGCGAAGGCAACTGCATGGCCAGCCGAGGCAGCCATTTGAATGAAATTATTTTCCAATATTAACCGGAAGGATTGTACTTTCAAATAAAAAACAGAAATTTGAGAAAATATTCTGTTGTTTTTTTTTAAGCATTTTCAAAAAAAAAGTTGTTTGGTGGGCCCTTTATTTCTATTCGTCATATTATTTTGTCTAAGCAAAGGAATTTTTTGAGCTGTTCTACCCGGCAGTTTGGCATTCAACAATCGTCTTCGAATTATTTTGAATGATATTAAATTTTCAATTTTAACTATAAATGCGATAGAAAATTTGAATAGTTCTATATCAGCTAAAGTTATTATGCGATGTCACTGTTTTTTAATGCATTCCATGCCCTTCGTCATTCCGTTTTGTTTTCAGAGCATTGAAGTTTTCTGGCCATGCTGTGGCAATACATTTGAAAGTTCGTCCTTGTTCTGGAAGTTGTTGTAAAAATGATTTTTCAAAAAATTAAATTAAGTGCATCTATTCTTCTGTTCAAGAAAATACCAACTAAATGAAAAATATCGCATCATTTTTATAAAATAAGTATTATCCTTTTTTCTCTGTAAGTGATGACGCAAGTCTCATAAATAAAAAAATATGCACCAGTGGTATATTAAATATTCTGTAAAGTTAAAAATATATGCCATCGCTACACCTATTTTTCTATCCAATTGTGTATATTGGTTATAATAGTATATACAGTTGTGTTCAAAATAATAGGAGTGTCCTTCATTTAAAAGCAAAGTTTAAAATTAAGAAAAATAGAAAAGTAAATATCAAATTTTTTGACTTAAAATTTATTTCTTATTTATATTATAACTTTTTACTATTCAATTTTATAATCAAAACTATAAAAACAATAAATATTTCATATAAATAAAACTTACTCTCAAAATTAATTGTTCAAAATAATAGGAGCGTTAACACACAACCTAATAATTTTTAAACAAAAGGCACAAAATTTTGATATTATGTTAAAATAGTAAAGCTATATTAGTATTTGGTTTAATAACCTTTGTTTTTAATGACTTCAGCATCTTCGAGGCATTGAGTCAATAAGATCTTGGCATCTGTTTAAAGGAATTTGTTGCCACGCTTCCGCGCACTGTGATCCATAGTGCTTCTGCATTTGAAGGTTGTTTCTCTGCAGCATACTTTTTAGCATCTCCCCATAGATTTTCTGTGGGATTAAGGTCAGGAGCCTGAGCTGGCCGCGATATAACCTTTACCCCATTAACCCAAAACTACTTATTTGCCAATTTATTGGTGTGTTTCGCGTCATTATCTTATTGGAATATCCATTTTAGAGGCGTGGAATATGATAACATCACTTCTCTCAAAGTGCCGAGATAGTCATTATGTCTCCAATTGGTTGTATTGGGTTTACACCATTATATGAAGAGCTTCCCCACATTAGTTTTGCACCACCATGTTTAACTGTCTTTTGTGTATACTGAGTTATAAATTTGGTGTTGAGCAGACGTCTAACATATTGTCTAGACCCAATGCCACCAAATAAAACAAATTTGCTTTCGTCGGTCCACAGTATGTCTCTCCATTTTGGTTCGGGATATTTGATATGTTCTTGGCCAAACTTTAAGCGTGCTGCTACCTGTTTTTTTAGTCAGCAATGGCACCTATGGTGGACTTCTTGTGAATAAATTGTTGTCCATCAGACGCCTACGTCAAAGGATTTATTTTGCTGTATCGCACAATTTGGCGATCATCGACAGTTAATGTTTTGCCCTTGCGCCCACGCGTTTCGGGGTTTTTTTATATTTTAATGCATTTGTGATCATTTGATCGGAATAACATAAGATTTCCTTAATTTCTTTAAAAGTTTTGCTTTTTTTCGAAAATTTTTAATTAGTTCTCTCTTTTCTTCAGTGAAGTGCTTTCATCGACCCAATATTACAAAAATTTATGTGAATCACTGTAGAAAACGTTTTAATTCCATTTTTCCGTACTTACTGTTCACTTTTTCTGTTAAATTATATGCTGTTATATTTTTATTTTTAAAAGAACACTCGCACTCCTATTTTTTTGATCAACGGAAATCTAGGGCAAACACAAAAATGAATCAATTTTATTGCAAATATTAAAGTTATTACGAGATTTTTTTTATTTTTTTCTTACATATCGTTGTAACTACCATGAGAATATACCATGTTTTGCAAATTGGTACAATAAAAATTTTTAACTTTGAAAATATTACATGGTTTCGAAAATTTATTAATAATATTTTATATATTTATGACTATAAACACTACAATTACTGCTATATTATTTCTGTATGCTAATTTATTTCTTCTTTTTCTCTTTGCAGGCGTACGTAGTAGTCCCGAAAGTGGTGGCAGTTTATCACCTGGAAATGATTCGTTAGTTTATGGTGATACAAGTTTAGTATCGCCACAACGGAGGATACATCGTAGATATTTATGAGATTATATTTTGTAGTTTATTTGTATTTTATAAAGAACACATCCTGAAAATAGTTTAAGAAAAGCATATTTCATTGGACAGAGCTCTTAGCATATAAAAAAATCGACTACCTTATATCGTCATCATACATATAAAAGTTAATATACGCAAGATTAATGTTTGTTGATACGTATGTACACATATAAATTCTGTATATCCCTTTAAAAATTGTACCAGAATGAAAACAATGTCGTTTTACCTTTTTGCTGTCTACTCTCCAATTCTATTTGTTTGTACATTCGTTAAATATGTTTTCCTCTTTATTTTTTATTTTACCATTTTTCTTTTTGTGAGTTACAATCTTTTTTTTTTTAATTTTTTATAACATCCAAGAACGGAAACGGTGACTGCCATATGAGAACCACAGACTCACTGATTTAAATATAATCACATATACTACATTACTACAAGATTTATTTAAGATTTTTTGCAGCTTTAAATAATTTAACGCATTCAGTTTTGCCCCAATTCACATAAATTTAATTTTTTTTTATTTTTAATAATTATTTAGATGCTTGACTTTATATAAAAAGAAAAAGACTCAATCATATCTCAATTTGTCTACTATTTTCTGTACTTTCACTTTGTGTATTTTTTGTTAGTTAGTTTATAATTTTTATTAATTAACTTTTATTGTAAACTAAATTAATTTGTATTCTTTAATTTATGTATTTAGCACATAATTTTTCAAACATATTTTTCTTTTCGTTCATTGTGTTTATTTAAGGATTAATATTTTTTAAATAATTAATTGTACATTCAGGTAAATAAAATTAATTCATTTTTAATGAACATTATCTTTGAGTGCCTTGATTTTATTCTATTCAAAAATTTGATTTTTTAAATTAAATTTTAGTAAATGTCTCACGCAATATTTCGCGATGCATACAATGCATTTATTTCCATATACAAGAGTAGGCCAATGAGTCTAAGCTTCTATGAATGTAAAACTGGTATTTGAATATCAAAATTATTACATTGCTTATTATAAAATACTTTCTTCAACATGTCTGCAGTTTGTTTATCCCTGCTAAGAAAAATATTGGCAGAGATTATCAATATCAAGTATTTGATTGTGGGCCGAATTATCGTTAGAGTCAAATTCGTGTTATTACCAGAGGCCTACTACACTCAGACTATGACTCCTACTCTTCGTTTTTTTAGAGTCCGATTGAATGAAAATAGAAAAGAAGATTGGTATTGAACAACTTTTTGTATGAAAAAGCAATAGGAAACACTTTATAATTTTTAAGATAGAACAGTGTTGAAATAATTAATAATAAAAATAAATTAAGTGGTACTTGCGTACATTTATTTCACTGTCCATTATCTTGTTGCAAACTTTGTTGATAATCTGTAAGATTAATTAACTTTTATTTGTCTGGTTTGTCAAATCAACTTGGATGTAACATTAAAAAACAATTGTAAATAATAAAATCGTTTTATCAAAATGAGAGTTCTTGTCCGTCTAACTTGTTTCGTGTTTTATCCATTTTATGATCTTCATAAAAAATTGTAAATTATTTAACTTCATTAAAATGACATGTAACTTGTTGATATAAGTTATAGTGTTGCAAATGGTTCCAAAATCGCGATAATATGTTACAAATTACATTCATCCATACATTGTGCTGATAGTCTAGAGTAGAGTTGGGCAACATTTTTGTCATTAGAGGCCACATTTAAATTAGGCAGCAATAAGAGAGACTGCATAAGCTAAGAAAGTCACTTTCACTTGAAATTATAGTTTTTCTATAGATTTAACAATTTATTGCATTGTGTAGAAAAAATAAAATATAATATTACAAAATTTTAAATATAATATTCACCTAAATTAATTTAAAAATATTATAAAAAATATAAAAAAATACAATAAAAAATATTTTTTTATTCACTAAGTTAGTGACTTCTTAATTGGCTTTGCTTTTTATTTGACAGTAATTGTTAATTTGGATCAAGCTTAGTAACACAGAGCATTAATTTATCCTTTAAATGTGCATCTGTAATTTGCGTTTTTAAATTTGTTGTCTCGCAACAGTATGCACTTCCGAAGTAGGAAAGTAAACGGCGAGCATGTTCTTGAGCGTGGATATTCAACAGAATTTTTCCAGATTTCTAAGGGATCGGTTTTACCGTTAAAAGATTTGATTTACTATATTCCCCTAAATCAATTAACTCCATTTGTAGTTCTACAGGAGCCTCGGATATATCTCTTAAATGTATTTCCAATGCCAGTCTCTCTTCTATTAAACAATCCAAGACACCTAAATTTTTTTCTAAACGCTTGGATTTTTTTTTCACATTTCATAAATATAGGCAAATATTTAATTTGTTACCATATCAGACAAAAATGCAAGGTTTCTGAGAAATACTTCATCTGATAGATCACATTGTATTCCTTGTTCTTGATAAAAGTTTAAAATTTGTCGTCGTAAATACTTGACCTGATGATAGCCAGCGAACCTTGCAGTGGTAGTTCAACAGTATACGTTTCCTCATCTAAAGAGAGCATCCGGCAAAATTCGCGATGACGCATTGCATTTACGCGAATATAGTTGACAATGGCAATAGTTCTTCTAGTGTCTTGCAAAATGGTAGATTTTGCTGTTGCAAAATGCAATGAAATGATATCAAATTTTTCAAGTTTAAATTTTCCTTTTTTAACAAAGCAACGAATCCTTTTTTTTTTGGCTCTCATGGAAGGCGCCACTTATGTACAAAATTAGCTCACACAACATAGTATAGGTTAGGTTAGGTTAGATGACGTGCACCTGTCGGTCAAGACAAGCACAGTACCCGGAGGTCGAAATTGACCCATTGTACAACATAAGTAGTGTGAGAAACTAGGTCAATAATCCTGACTGAAGGGTTGTTATGACGATTTAAGTATTATGTATATGTGATTAATTCTTACCTTTTGCAAACTGTGACTATATTTCTTAATTTGGGAGTATTATTGAATATGAAACTGTATTTTATTGATCATACTAGTTTGATGATTGGCAAGGCTGGGTATGTTCTTGGTTTTGTGTAAAGATGGGCAAGGATATACATTTCACTTATTAGACCTATTTTGAAGTATGCGTATATTATTTAGAATCTATACTATCGTTGTCATAGTTATACCGTAGAGTCTGTGCAGCAACAGTTTTTATTATTCTGTTTACGTGGCATAGGATGGGATTGTGCCAATGGGCTTCCGTCATATGAGGCTAGATTTTGTTTGATAAAACTTCCAACTTTAGAATGTAGAATGGCTGTTTTAGGCGTTTGTTTTTAATCTGGTTAGATGTGATATCGATTCATAGTTTTTGCTTTGTAACATCCTTTTTCTTTAGATTTTTATCGAACGAACTATGGATGTAATTATACTTTTCGTAGATTATGTAATGATTTTAACTAATATTATGATTTTATTGATTTTAATTGTAGTGTTTGTAATATAAAACGGAACTTATATGCTGCCACTAATTTATAA
The DNA here is from genome assembly GCA_014635995.1 of Sarcophaga peregrina. Classification (NCBI taxonomy): domain Eukaryota; kingdom Metazoa; phylum Arthropoda; class Insecta; order Diptera; family Sarcophagidae; genus Sarcophaga; species Sarcophaga peregrina. The sequence goes on from CM025793.1 coordinate 59,940,035, forward strand.
ATTATTATATAAAAATGTATTCTCGTTCTTGTCTTAGGCAGTTCCGGTTTATTGTTACTTTATTCAGCTTGTGTTTAAGTTCTGTAGCTCGTTGCCATTACTTTTCCCTTATTCACTACAGGCCGGACTGCAGTGTGTACGTGTCCCTACGTAATGGGGACCAGCCTTCCGCGGTCGGATGAGGGTGGGTTAGAGTGAGGCCGGGGACGTTCGAAAAAAAAAGTTTTTTTCTCAAAAGACTATTAAGAGGAAACCGTCGAAAAAAATATTTTCAGGTGAACAGTGCTGTTATATACCTGAACTTTAGCGGAGTGATAGATCTTAAAGAAGGGCATTATAATATGTTAGAATGAAAAAACACTTATGTTGACACTGATATGTTTAATGTTACACGTTTTAAATATAAAAATCCAAGTACAACAAATAACCAAAACCAATAATAAATCACATCATATACACAAAATAATTAAATAATGAAGTAATAAAATATATTTTATTGTAATTAAAATTATCACATCAGAATATTGAGTTAAAGAAATTTGAACTGAAGGTTCATTTGAGACCCTCTGTATTCAAATTATTCAAAATCGTTGTTATGCGTATAATTCTCATAAGAAGTTTGATAATGAAGGCAAATAAAATGATTATTAGAAAATTGTAAAGATTTCTAGGATTTTTATATTGTATGTCTTTAGGTATGTATACATATGTATGTACATAGATACATAAAATTATATACATACATAAATTAATACCATGTATAATAAAATATATTATTGAATTTGTTAAAGAAATATAAATAATAAGTGTACATTTATAATATAATCGATTAGTTTTAATAAATTTATTCTTAATTCTATAATAATTATTTAAAATATTTTATTACTTATGCTTATATGTATATACACACACAGTCTTATAAAGTCCATGAGGATACCATCTTACATACTGCATACATACATAGTTTTTATTAATTAAAAAAAAAAAAGAATTGTTTATACTTTACTGCGGAACAATAAGCATTTTGTTGTTTGGTAGTACACTTTGGCATTTAATTTTATGACAATAAAATATCAAGAGTAATAAGAATATTTATTGAATATGTGTTCAAAACTATTCGAATACGTGTGATTGTGTGTGCATAAGATTTATGAGGTCAACCGTTCGATTTGTATGGTGCTATGCTTAATGTTGTATTTTGAACTCCCTGCTAATTGTGTAGCTTTCATTAGAACTGTATTGCTATCGGTGAGAATATCTAAAAACATACACAAAATACGAAATATTTGTACATTAATATGCAAATAAATATTTAAATATATGTATGTATGAATATTAAAGTGATGCTGGTCTATATATATATATATATATGGTCTATATATATATATATATATATATATATGTATGTATGTATGTCCATGCATGCATACAATCGAATACACATGTAAATATGCATACAAAATGAATGTGAATTCATATCTTTCATTCTAGGGTTATCGAAGAAAATAAATTCGATCCTTAAATTCATCGCTTAATCTAACTTTACAAAATGTTCGATAATGAACAATTACAAATCCCAAAATTTTTGTTTTTTAAAGCTGAAATGGTTTCCCTGCAGGTGATATATCAAAGACTTGTAGACATATCGCAGTTGTTCCAAAGAGACTTTGTGAAAGAAAGAAAAGTCGAAACACTTCCCAAGCTAGATGGGAGCGAAAGGAAATTTAAGTCAAGAATCAGATTATCCAGAAATAAGTCAACGATAATAATCAATTTTAGTCGCGTAATGTAAACTTAAAGAAGATTTGTTTAGAGAAGAGATCGCCTCAGTACAATATGTTGATTGTGTAATCGTGTAGATCGCAGGCTTGGAGAAAGATTTAGTTTACAGAGGTTTGTTTGTCTTTGGCATGACGAAATCTTCTGTAATCGTTCTTCAAAAGAATATTAGATTTCTTATTCGCGTACATTAAGGGTGGTTTTCAGTTTAGTCTTAAAGATGTCAAGCTTTAATCCGCTGATACCGATTGTCAAAATTGGTTAATCATTACCTATCAATTAACAATGGGTCATCGCTTCATATGGTAAAAGCCTGTATGTAGGCTGAAGTGAGCTTTGACCTAGCTGGCAACAACTCTATTATGTTCAACCCTAGGTTAGGTTAGAGGACGTGTACTTTTCAATTCTGAGAAGTACAGTACTCGGTGGTCGAATTGACCCATTGTACTACGTCCTAGCTGCTCACACCACTTATGTTGTGTGCGTTAATTGTATGCATGAGTGGCGGGACCTACAGTTTAAAGTCGACTCCGAACGACATTTTTTGAGAAGCATTCTATGGCAATTTTTTTACTCTCAGAGTTTTTGCCAGAAATCTGCTGGGAAGAAGTCACCGAAAAATTATTTTCAAATTTTCGTTTTGATGTCTGACCTGGGATTCGAATTCGGGTCTTTCGTCTAATAAGCCAACACACTACCTACTAGACCACGGCGACCTCATGTTCAACCCTAAATATCCCACATTTATAATACAAATGTGAAAACAGACTAGGGAAAACTATAAGTTAGGGTACTTCAAAAGATTGTCTACAAAACTAGAAGTGAATTACAAAGAGTAAGTATTTGCAAACTCCTTTGCATCTTGCACATTGTGCACTCCGTGCTTGCACATTTAAAATTCGTTGTACAGACAAGGTTCAAAGCAGGCAAAAAGGAGCTATTGATTGCCTTTGTGCGTGTGTTTGTTTCTTTATGTACCATACTTTGCATTTTGTGTATTTTCTTTTATTTTTTGACACTTTGCTCTGCTCTTTGTGTTTGTTTTTCTTTTTATTAAACTGAGGTTAGCAAAGGAAAATAATTATTTAATTCTAAGTATCATTGAGATTTTAAAATACATTGCAGATTTTTCTCATTTAAGTTGTATCAAATTCAAACATTGCACAGCAACCTGTATCCGGATATAGGATGTCCTTTAGCAATGACTAATAACACATTGCGTAATAAAAAATTTGTTCAATATAAGCCTCTGTTGAAAAATTATTTAGTGCGATCTCATAAATTTTAACGAAAGATAACAACTACATACATAATTGGTCATAATAACCCTTCAGTCAGGATTGTTGACCTAGTTTCTCACACCACTTATATTGTGTATGCTGATTTTAAACATAAGTGGCAGGAGCTTCAGTTTAAAGACTACTTCGAACGATAGATTGTTTTGAGAAACTTTTCTTGGCAATTTTATTTACTCTCAGAGTTTTTGCCAGAAATCTGCTGAGAGTAAATCGCCGAAGAAATACTTTTTGTATTTTGTTTTGATTTCTGGCCTGGAGGTTGAACCCTGGCTTTACGACTAATAAGGCAACACACTGCCTACTCGACTACGACGACTACAAGATACTAACTTCGGCTATTAATTTAAGCCCTTGTTCAAATACAAGTTGTGAATAAACTTCGGCGATTTGGCATTGTTTTAAAATAAAAACTTTTTTCAGGCGTACTAAAAATTTAAATTAAATTCATATGTTTAACACCTCAGTAATTGTGCAATACACATGTACGCACTCTTTTACACTTTGTACAAATAGGAGCTGTACAATAAGAGTGCACTTTATCTGCAGCCAAAATAAGTGACCAGAGTAAGTGTAACGTAAAGTTTGCACCGCACTTTGTTCAAAGTGCACAAAATAGCGTAGAAAACCGTACTGCAATGTGTGCTTTTGACTTTCTTTAGAATATCATTTGTTATGGAATGTTATTAAATTTCTAAGAAACTGAAAGGAAGGAAAAGATTCTGGAGGTAATAATAAGAAAATATTCATAATAAATAGATCATTTTAAGGGCCATTATTACAACTTGCCGTTAAACTTGGGTTTAGTTAAAGGTACCTTCAGCTAAAGGGAACTATAAAGTTAGCGTTTACTTATTTTCGTTATTACAACTCACAGATAAAATAAAGTTAATTTTTTTAAAAAATTTGGTATAAGAGGGGCAACGATGGGCTTCATTTTTTGTTGTATATGCTCAGTTTGTTTATGTTTGAAGTTGCCATAATGAAAATAATATATAATATGGAAAGTTCAAACATAAACTTAACTTTAAAAGTTACTGGTAAGATGATCCTCCCTTTAGCTTAATGCGCACTTACACCATATTGTCCACTTATAATAATGAAAAATAATTTATCTGCCCGTTAAAATTATCCCTTTGGTTAAGGGTTATTATCCATGTTTGGGGATTATATTCAATACAGTTAGAATAATTAATTTATGGTTTGTTGATAACCCTATCAACTCGTATATAAAACTAAAAGTGGCTCTAAACATTTCTATAAATGTATGTATACATGTGTATACATTATCGGAATGTAAGCCATAAATATATTTTAAGTGGATTATGATTGATGTTGTCTATTATTAACAATTGATAACCATAATTACCAACGACTAAGTGAACCATTAAAATGCTATAATTTGTGGTGTGATTCCAAACAGTTAAGTGATGGACAGACCTGAAAATCGAAATTTAAATTAAAATTTTGTAAAATATATGTACATACGTATGTATTAAATAACTAGAAAATTGCAGAAGATACTTACTTGACTCCTTCAACGTTCAGCAAATCCATTTCGAGATCATCTAACGAAATGCCCTCAGGTACTGCATCCATTATTAAATGCATTGATTCTTTGAATAAATTAATTGTAGTCATTATCACAATTACGGAAAACAGTAGAGTACATAAAGGATCAAGAAATACTGCCTTTGGCTAAAGGAAATAAAACAAATTGTACAATATTAGCAATTTAACCTAGAGGGAGGAGCATTCATTCGTTCATTTATTGACTTACAAATATTTTAATAAATACTGATGCCAGAAATACGCCTATACTCTGTACCAAATCTCCGATGACATGTATCGTGGCTGCACGTAAATTCAAATTTTTCTCATCGCTAGATAAGTAAAGAGATAATGATTATCAAGATTATAAAAGATTCTATTGCCAATTATAATGCTTTAAGGTCGTTTTTATGCAAATGAATTTCAAAACGTTAAATAATCAAAGCCTGGCATGATAATGCAATTTATTTAAATCCAATAAAATTTAATAAAAGTTATGTAACTTGAAAACCATGTGGTGAGAATATTTTTCCCATGAAATATTTCCTCTTTCCCTGAAGCTGAAATAATGAAAAATTTTCTTGGAAATAATTTCACACTAAAGAATTTTCCTTAATTTAACATTACAATTTTAAATTTAAGGCTATTCTTTCTTGTATATTTCGATCCAGAAAAATAAAAAGGTAAAGTTGCACTGAACCCTATCGCAATCTTTGCTATGGACGGTAAAGTATGAGTCACATAGAATGTATTTTGATATTTCAAACTGACAACAATGTAAATTCGTATGAGGTTGACGCAATTAGTACTTTGTTAGCTGATCGCTGTTCCGATTCGTCCATAAATTTATATTTCAGGTTTCATAACAAAAATACCGGAAATGTCAATTTGAGTTATATACAGTGGCTCACAGTTTATCTTCTAATATATAAAAATTAATGCCACTTTTCGTTGTCATTTTATAACTCAAAACGGGCTCACCTATCCAAGCCAATGTTTAGGCTTTGATCGGACTATTTAGTATATGATTTATGTGAAGTTTGCCACTCCCACTTTTAAGCCCACATTTTCTATTTATCTAAAATCAGAAAACGGCTCCATCGTTTGACTAATTTTTCTTTCAAATGATTGTATTTATCCATTTAAAGTTTTCATCAAGAGAAAATTTTGCCCAGCTCACTTTTGCGCCCATTTTTTTGACAAGAAACAGTATAAACCTTTCTGTAAGTCGGTTTTTTGTTTGTTTGTTAGTCAATCACGCCTGGACTGATTTTCTTGAAATTTGGAACATAGATCGGGCTTTTGTCGGTGCAGGTTATAGGCTATAAATCAAATATTTTGACCAAAAGGGGAGAAAAAATGGGACAAATGGGGAAAAAATGGTAATAGGCGATTTTTTACGATTTAGCCTGGTTAAGTTTCCCAAATAGCTATTGGAGGTATTCCGTTTCTAAAGTTGAACCAAAAGGGGTCCAAAAAGGGTCCAAAAAGGGGGAAAGGGTCCAAAAATGGGAAAATTAAGTGCATACCCAATCACACCTGAACGCTTGAATCGATTTTCTAGAAATTTGGGATATTGATCGAGCTTGTGTCGGTGCAGGTTATAGACTATAAATCTTTAAAAAATTTTGAACAAAAAGGAAAAAATTGGACAAAGGGAGATAACAAAATAGTACTTTATGCATAAACGCTGTATTTTATTTGTTTTAAAGGTATTTCTTTTATCCAATAGTTCTATTCGACCTTTTTGATTATAATTAAATAAAAAGATTCATCGAGCTTGAGGTCAATTTTTCCATATGTTATTTATTTACTTCCAATATTTCGATATCCTACGGATATCATTCTCAAGGCTGTAACAAGAATAACAATACAAATTACGAAAAATTAATAACAATCACTGTGCTTAAACAACATAATAACAAAGAGAAACAAAAAACACTTACAATAAGTAACAATTATATTAGACGTCTACACATCCTCACATTTAATATTGCACTAATTATATTATCTTATTTTCTTATTAACTATGTGTCTATAGCTATTGGCGCAGTTTTCCGTGTCTGTTTTGTAATTCATTCTTCTCTCTCTTGGTACATTGATTATATGTAGCATCTCCAGTGTGTACCGTTTATTATATTTATCCTCTCTTTGTAATATTTCAACTTTCTCCAAATTCGGCTTGTGCTTTTTCTCTGCACAGTGGGATGTGAGTGCTGTTTTTTGTGTTGACATTTTCGTTATATTTTTAAAATCAGATTTGTGTCCTGCTATTCGTGTTTTCAGTTTATTTTTCGTTGTTCCAACGTATACCTGATCGCATGTGCCTTGGTCATTCCCCTTACAGCTAATCTTATATATTACGTTGGTGTTGTCCATTTTGTCAAGTTTACACTTGGTTTTTGAAAATAATTGTCCTAAAGTATTTGTCGATGTATGTGCAAGAGTAAATTTGTCCTTATTATAAATTGTAGAATGCTTTATCCTTTCCGCAATCCGTGGAACATATGTCATTGTTTTGAATATCTTCGTATTCTCCTCTCGTTCCCTTGGTTTTTTTCCCCTATAGTTACGTATTAAACTCGCTATGATATTTTTCGGAAAAGAGTTCTTCGCGAGAATGTTGCTAATTTTCCTTATATTGTCCATATGAAAGGATTCGTCGCTAATCGAAAGGACTCTGTCGATAAGATTATGGGCCGTATTCATTATCACTTTCCTTGGTTGGCAAGAGTTATAGTTTATAATTCTTCCCGACGCTGTTGGTTTTTGATACCAGTCTATTTTAATCCTGTTGTGTTTTCTAATGACTAAGGTATCTAGGTACGGGAGTTTTTCGTCCATTTCCTCCTCCATGGTAAATTTAATATTGCGGTGAAATGAATTCAGTTGTTCCAACGTCTTTGCCATTGCACTCATTTTTACAATCCCAAAAAGGTCGTCCACATATTTAGTTAATAACCTAGGTTTTTCGTCAAGATTCTTCATACACGTTCTAAGGAGCTCCTCCATCACAATATCTGCCACAATAGGTGATGCTGGTGAACCCATTGGCAGTCCTTTACATTGTATATAGATTTTGTCTTTGTATTTAAAATATCTGTTCTCCTTAATACAGAATCTTAGAATTCTGAAAAATAGTTCCTTTGGTATATTTGTATTATCCGATATGTCGTTCCATTTTCCCATAATAATTTCTATCGCGTAGTCCACTGGTATACTCGGGAAAAGTGATACCACATCAAAGGAAACTAATTTTTCGTCCGTATCTATTGCACTGTTATTAACCTTATTCCTAAATTGCACTGCATCCTTAACATTGTAAACAGAAGACTCTGTAAGTCCTTTCAAAACACCTGTCAGTAATTTGCAAAGCTCACTAGATGGTGAGTTTACTGATGCACAGATTGGTCTAAGTGGATAATCTTCCTTGTGGATTTTAGGAAGTCCATATATTCTTGGTGCAGATGCCGCGTCATTCTTCAGTCTTTTCTTCTCTATCACAGTAATGTTATTGCACAAAAACAGTTCATCCACTAGATCACCATTCTTTCTTTGTAAAGATGATGTCGGATCCTTATTTGTCCACCTATATAACATATGGAAAAATTGACCTCAAGCTCGATGAATCTTTTTATTTAATTATAATCAAAAAGGTCGAATAGAACTATTGGATAAATTTAATACGGAGAGCACGCCGTAAAAATGGTATACAAAAATATCAAACAACAACATCATTACATCAAGAATCACATCAACAAACGAAAAACTTTGAAGAAACGACAACTGAATGCGAGATCTACAATAACATTCCTTATGAGATGCAAAAACGCAGGTATTATACCGAATTTTTTGGACAATGCGACGAAGAATGTTATTAACATCTTCAAATATAATTGGACAACCCCCAATAAGATTGACAGCGCCCTTAACAATATATTAGAGAACTTTCATAGAAAGTTACTTAATCTTCTAATTAGACAGAAACACGAAATTGTACAAAGTACTACAATCGAAATTAACGAAACGGAAAGAAAGATAAACAAACACTTGACACTAGATGAACAAGAACAACTCTGGAACAGTGAGGACATACTAATCAGTAAGGAGAACGATAATGTGAAATCCAGACATAAGAGGAAATTCGACAATTTAAGGGAGAAACAAAGACAAGAGCTTGACATTATATACAACGACAAGTGGTTTGTGAATAAGACAAGCACAGACATTCCAAAGGAGATAAGATGGCTATTATCACTGGGAGAAAAATACGCAATACCGACTGAGAAGAGTAAATTCCCATTATTCAAAATGATTGCTGATGGAGAGGATTGCATCCAAACCTTGGAAGATAGAGAAGAACAGGAGATAGCGAGAACACAATTTACATCAATGCTGGAAAATCACATAAATAAACAGAATCTAACCAGGAGAGAACGTTACATACTAAGCACAGTGGAACGGACTAAACAATTTTTGCACAAAAATAAGAATATATTAATTTTAAAGGCAGATAAAGGTAATGTTACAGTGGCAATGGAGAAGAAGGACTATGATACTCGGATGAAGACCATTGTAGGAGATATGATGACATATAGGTGGACAAATAAGGATCCGACATCATCTTTACAAAGAAAGAATGGTGATCTAGTGGATGAACTGTTTTTGTGCAATAACATTACTGTGATAGAGAAGAAAAGACTGAAGAATGACGCGGCATCTGCACCAAGAATATATGGACTTCCTAAAATCCACAAGGAAGATTATCCACTTAGACCAATCTGTGCATCAGTAAACTCACCATCTAGTGAGCTTTGCAAATTACTGACAGGTGTTTTGAAAGGACTTACAGAGTCTTCTGTTTACAATGTTAAGGATGCAGTGCAATTTAGGAATAAGGTTAATAACAGTGCAATAGATACGGACGAAAAATTAGTTTCCTTTGATGTGGTATCACTTTTCCCGAGTATACCAGTGGACTACGCGATAGAAATTATTATGGGAAAATGGAACGACATATCGGATAATACAAATATACCAAAGGAACTATTTTTCAGAATTCTAAGATTCTGTATTAAGGAGAACAGATATTTTAAATACAAAGACAAAATCTATATACAATGTAAAGGACTGCCAATGGGTTCACCAGCATCACCTATTGTGGCAGATATTGTGATGGAGGAGCTCCTTAGAACGTGTATGAAGAATCTTGACGAAAAACCTAGGTTATTAACTAAATATGTGGACGACCTTTTTGGGATTGTAAAAATGAGTGCAATGGCAAAGACGTTGGAACAACTGAATTCATTTCACCGCAATATTAAATTTACCATGGAGGAGGAAATGGACGAAAAACTCCCGTACCTAGATACCTTAGTCATTAGAAAACACAACAGGATTAAAATAGACTGGTATCAAAAACCAACAGCGTCGGGAAGAATTATAAACTATAACTCTTGCCAACCAAGGAAAGTGATAATGAATACGGCCCATAATCTTATCGACAGAGTCCTTTCGATTAGCGACGAATCCTTTCATATGGACAATATAAGGAAAATTAGCAACATTCTCGCGAAGAACTCTTTTCCGAAAAATATCATAGCGAGTTTAATACGTAACTATAGGGGAAAAAAACCAAGGGAACGAGAGGAGAATACGAAGATATTCAAAACAATGACATATGTTCCACGGATTGCGGAAAGGATAAAGCATTCTACAATTTATAATAAGGACAAATTTACTCTTGCACATACATCGACAAATACTTTAGGACAATTATTTTCAAAAACCAAGTGTAAACTTGACAAAATGGACAACACCAACGTAATATATAAGATTAGCTGTAAGGGGAATGACCAAGGCACATGCGATCAGGTATACGTTGGAACAACGAAAAATAAACTGAAAACACGAATAGCAGGACACAAATCTGATTTTAAAAATATAACGAAAATGTCAACACAAAAAACAGCACTCACATCCCACTGTGCAGAGAAAAAGCACAAGCCGAATTTGGAGAAAGTTGAAATATTACAAAGAGAGGATAAATATAATAAACGGTACACACTGGAGATGCTACATATAATCAATGTACCAAGAGAGAGAAGAATGAATTACAAAACAGACACGGAAAACTGCGCCAATAGCTATAGACACATAGTTAATAAGAAAATAAGATAATATAATTAGTGCAATATTAAATGTGAGGATGTGTAGACGTCTAATATAATTGTTACTTATTGTAAGTGTTTTTTGTTTCTCTTTGTTATTATGTTGTTTAAGCACAGTGATTGTTATTAATTTTTCGTAATTTGTATTGTTATTCTTGTTACAGCCTTGAGAATGATATCCGTAGGATATCGAAATATTGGAAGTAAATAAATAACATATGGAAAAATTGACCTCAAGCTCGATGAATCTTTTTATTTAATTAAAGGTATTTCTTTAATTTTTTATTTTTTTTAAAAGGCGTCCCTTTAAAACAAAACAAAAATTGGGGGGGGGGGCGCTTTTAAAGACGTTATAGTCTGATACTTTTAATGATCCTTACACCACACATAATAGAATTTTGAGAAGTAAGCTATTCTCGCCTGTAATTTTTCAACACCTTTGGGCTGAAATCAAATTTTAAGCAAACAAATGGAATCTGATTTAGTGAAAATTAGTTAGATGGGTAAAAGTGGCTGTCCCCCTCGATGGAGTCATGAAGAAACACACTTAGGCCGTATACAGACCCAATAATTTTTCCGTTATGAAAAAGTGTGTTGTGGTACGAAATATCAGTTAAGTATATGTACTTCAACTGCTACTTCCTTTGAAAGATCTAAAGGTTTTTTCCGTGAAATCCTCATGCATCATTTAACGAAGATCTTTTTCCTTAAAAAACTCGTACTGCTAACAGTTAGGAATTAATCAGTGTAGTAACGCTCTTCCTTGTGTTTTGCTTGGTCTGTGTAATTCCTCCGCTTTCCATTCTAAGATACTACGATTGGAGCATATACTATTAGGATTGAAAATATCTTAGCACAACTTCTATAGAATCAGTAACAGAATTGGATAAATTAAGAACAGTTATAAAACTATAAGTTTGTTGTCGTACAATCTATCTTTAAAAATTAAACGCCTTAAAAATTTAATTTCCTTCTTCTATTATTCTTAATTATTAAAATACTAGCTGTACCCTACACGTGTTGCTGCGCCCCCAACTAAAATAAATTTGAAGAAAAGACATTACACAACTGTCGAATTCATTTTTAATCATTTTATTGATTTTCTTTCGCGTTGTCCTGATGATTCAGATGAACGGACCTGAGTAGTAAGCATTCGATCAGTTTCTAATCTCACTTCTCGTTGTTCAAGTGGTTCATGCGAACGGGTCTCAGCGGCATATACACGAAGATTATCCAGTCACAGTGCTCGTCTGATTCTGAGGCTCGTAATGCTCTTTCCTTCCTTGCTTGGGGTGTAAGTCGACCAATTGCTTGTCATTCATTTTGACTAATTTTCAGTGACGCCTTTCATAGGAAATTAATCGCACCAATCTCCGCCGGCTTATACATTACAACTTTGTTAAAGAATGCACAGTTTAAGATTTAATTCATTTTGAGTACTTTTCAGTGGCACCACCTATTGGAAATTGGTCATACTAAGTTAGAAATCTTCGTCGGCTCATGCGCAACAACTTTGCTAAAGATCATAGCATAATCAAATGCACAGTTCAAGATTTAATTCATTTTAAGTAATTTTCAAAAAAAGTGGGCGCAAAAGTGGTCGGGGCATAATTTTCTCTTGATGAAAACTTTAAAGGGATAAATGCAAACAGTTGAAAGGAAAATTAGTCAAATCGATGGAGCCGTTTACTGATTTTAGATAAATAGAAAATGTGGGCGTAAAAGTAGGAGTGGAAAACTTCACATTAACCATCTACTAAATAGTCTGAACAAAACCTACACATTTGGCTTGAATGGGTGAGCCCGTTCATGAGTTATAAAATGACAGCGAAAAGTGGTATTAATTTTTATATATTAGAAGATTAGTGATTGGTTATTAAATTTTGGGAATAAAATTTTTCGACGATAATTTTAAAACGATAAAAATATTTTTCATAATTTTTGTCGTTTGACTTCTCTAAAAGTAATACGGCCGACCATGAAAATTGAAGCAAGATCAAAAACTTTAAAATTTTATTCATAAAATATTGCAAATGTTATCACTTGTTGTTGAATTACAACGTGAACTTTCCAATCACGTTGTTTAGTTGCGAAGTATTAAAAAACCTGTTTTTAAAAGTTTTAATTTTTTAAAACTTTATTCTTATTAATTGCATTTAAAAAAAAACAACAACATCTTTATCTATCAAAATGAACTTTATCTCTGTTTATGTTGGTATACCGAATAACTTTGGGTTTATCTTTGTATACTTTTTATTAAAATTGTATTGTAAATATTTCTTTTTATTGTATTCAGACTGTTATACGAGTAAATGAGAACCAAATAATAAATAAATGAAAATGATTAAATTTTATTTCCACAAAATTATTCTATAAAATAATCATATCAATAACCAAGCAAGAATTGTTAATAGAATTATGATAGATCGTTCATTTAGATATCATGCCTTTTTAATTTTCGAATTAAAAATTTTATCGTTAGTTAGAATTCAAATCGATTCGATGGCTTTAAGATTAAATAGATTTTTGATTATTTAACATTTCAACTTTTTCCAAAAATGAAAATTAAATTGATAGGACCTTAAGTAAATAAAATTGCCATGAACAGCTTCTCAAAAATTCGTCGACTTTAATTGTAGGTCTCGCCACCATAGCTGCCAGATAAATGAAGAATCAAATCGTCAAATATTTGAGAAAAAATCGTCAAAGACGTTCATTGAAATCGTAAAAAAATCGTCAGAAAAAATATATAAATAATTTGAAAGATTTTAAAAACAAAAACATATAAATTCATAGTTATGCAGCGATGATATTGCATTATCTACACCTATGCGCTGTGTAAATATTAGGGATTCAAAAGATTTTGATGTTATGGGCATGGAAATTTAGCGTGATGTTCGCTGGAACTGACACATTTGTCATTGGCTTGGATTCTTAAGACAGCACAATAAATACCTTATTTCATCTGATCTACTTAACATTTATAGAAGTCGCCGTGGTCTAGTAGGTAGTGTGCTGGCTTATTAGACGTAAAGCCAGAGTTCGAGTACCAGGCCAGACATCAAAAACATAAATACAGAAAGTATTTTTTCGGCGATTTCTTCTCAGCAGATTTCTGGCAAAAACTCTGAGAGTAAATAAAATTGCTATGAAAAGTTTTTCAAAAAAAAAAAAATCTGTCTTTCGGAGTCGACTTTAAATTGTAGGTCCCGCTGCTTATGTATAAAAATTAACTCACTCAACATAAGTAGTGTGAGAAAATAGGTCAATAATCCTGACTGAAGAGTTGTAATGACCAATTATCCATGTATGTGCTTAACATTTATAACCGACCGAGAATGGAATACAATTCTCATGTATTGGATGGCCCTTATCGTCTATTTTGTGGCTTCTCGACCGTTTGCAGGAGAGACCGTTAATCACGATAGTGTTTCCAATTCCATTGATTCATTGGAGCATCAAATATTGGTCGAGCTAAATAAGGGGGCTTGTTTATGAAAACCATGTATTCCTACGTAACACTCGTCTCTCGGCCAGTACATGAGTATGTGGTCGATTGGTCAGTCTATTGCACATTGCTTTACAGACAAAGTTCGTTTGTTAGACGTCAAAATAGCCTTTTTAATTCAATATTTTAGTTTTCTAAAAATTAGTTTTTAAAAATTCAATCGCTTTATTAAAAATGTGGATAGAGGATTACTGAAACTATCGAAAAAACAATCGATTCGGCGTCTCTTATTAACATATTGCGTTTCGATTTCGTTTAACTAGATTTTTTATTTTCATGACAAATCCACTCATCACAAGGAAGACAGACATTATGAATTCGTGTTCATTGTAGTATTTTAAGTAGCGGTATATAGTTTAAATAACTTTAATTTCAATTAAACTGTATTGGTTTTATTATGGCTTTTTTATTATTTGGTAAAAATAAATATTTGATGTTATGCAAAATCTTTTGAAAATAAGAAACGTTAAAATAAAGTAATCAAGAGACATGACAATTAATCTTTTAACTTTGCGAACGAGATAAATGTGTTTCGTATTGGAAATTTTTCACATTGAAACGGATATAAGAATAATATTAGACAGAAGGCTGACTCTAGACCTATAGTATTTAATTCTTACTTAATTGTTCATTACAACGCTTAGTTAGAATTACAATCTAGCTTCACACATCACCCATATTGTGTTTGTTAATTTTAAACATGAGTGGTGGCATCTACAGTTTAAAATTCATTCCGAAAGATAGATTTTTTTAAAAAATTTTCATGGCAATTTTATTTACTTTTCGAGTTTTTGCACATAAATTTGTTGAGTGAGAGTCGCTGAAGAAACATTTTTTCATATTTCCTTTTGTTTGAGACATCTGACGTAGGATTTGAACCACGTGTTTATGTCTAATAGGCCAAAACACCACCTACTAGACCACTTGGCAACTTCATTCCTGGAATATTTTTTAAATAAATATAATTCAAAATATTACTTGTCGTTAAAGAAGAATACATTTCTCATTTTAATAAAGAAACCAAAGAATTAATAAATTTCCGGATTAAAAACTAATGTAAAAATTTCTTTTACGAAATAATATTCAAGTATTGACCAAATACGCAAATTAAAGCACTTAAAATTCGGTAATCTAACTAATAGTAATATTCCACTGGTTATCAAAAACGAAAAAAATTGTCTTTGAATATATTAGAAAGTCAGGTAGGAGTTTCAATTAAATTAGTAAAAATCAGTTTTGGGATTATGTATAGGGGATAACCGAAGTTTGAATGATTTTATACGAGCATCAGCACTAGCATATTGAATTGCTTATTTTTTTTTTAACTATTCGATCTGAAATGAGTCCTTTATGATAAAAACGACAAAAAAAAAAAGAATATTATAAAATTGGCATAAAAAATAATTTCGGCTATGCATAAATACTATGCAAATAGTCGATATGATAACCGATATGAAGAATAAAAAATATACCCAAAAAAATAAGGTACCATAAATATTAAGCTACGTTTTGAAATTCAATTAGGAAAAGTCCATTAAACGTTTAATTGATCTATAAAAACAACGACGACAACATGAAAAAATAAATTCTTTTTATATCCTGAACAAATGACGACAACGAAATACAATAAACGGCCGCAGAACAATTTAATTTCAATGAATTCTTACCCATCTTGTTGGTGCTTCGATAAATTTCCATTGAATACTATTGGCGCAGACAACACTTCTATTGATGTTGCCTCAGCGGTGTCAATAGCAGTAGTTGTAGCAGTTGCAGCAATAGCATCTGTATCGACATCGCTGTCAGCAGGAAGCAGTGACCTCGTTGAAAGGTCTGCATGCATGTGGCCACTATCATTACTGTGTCGTCGTCGGTGTAATAAAGTCGAGGAGTGTGTGTGACTATAACCATGACTGTGGCCCAGATGACTGTTGTGTTTGTGAGAATGACTGTGTGAGTGACTGTGTGTGCCACTAATAATACCTGCTGGTAGGTCAAGTAGTGAAGTGTGTAAAACAAAAATCATGCTGAAAAGAAACAAAAAAAATTGAAAAAAAAATAAAATATTAAAACAAAAAAATATAAATAAAAATAAAAGAAAATGTGTATATTATCTGGTATACAAATATGAATGTCATTGCTCACAACATACATTCAAACGTATGTATGTTTGTATGTATGTATGTACAATATGAAACGATTTGTTTTTTTTTTCTTGTAGAATTTATTTACTATTTTTAATTTATGCAAAACTAAATATTGTGCATTTTTGCATAAAAACGATTTTAAAGGAAAAATGCATTTGAATACCAAAAACAAAATCAACATTCATAACTGCATTATGTTTACAAAGTTACACGTGCACAACGATATTGAGTCTGATGCATGCATCATTCACTTGCACTTACATGATATTAATTAAAATTCCAATACCCGATATGGTCATCATAGTATTTGCATTCAAATCGTAGTCATTCGAATATATGCGTTGTATTGCCACTAAAACCAGTGTTGCGGTCAGTATCCAAATGCTTAAAATCGATACAATTGCGCCCATGACCTCTGTGAATAATAATAAACGAAAGAATTCTCAATTAGAGCGATTTAATATTTATTTATTCAAATTATTTCCATTTCACACACATACATACACATTTCATACACATAAAAATCTATGTAAAAATTATTGATCAATTTAATAATTGACGTTACCCAATATAAAAGTGCATACTCTAAATTGGACATTCCTAGATAGTATGAACGATTCTTTTATGTTGTGCTTAAACGAAGTTATATTCTTTAAATTGATAATAAATAGACAATGATGAGAAATATAATCCAAAATTATTAACATACAAATGCAGTATTTTTATTATAAGGTTAATTGAATGAACAACCATTTACCACAATAACCCTGCAAAGAAAAATATTCTAGAAATTTAGTTAAAAATTTGCTTCTATCAGAAGTCAATTAGATCTTTAATTTTCAATTGACTAATTGAAGTTTAATGGAAACAATTCATTCTGCACTCAAGTATTGAGTGTTCCTGTTTTTTTTTCTTTGTCAATTTCGTTAACAAATGTCTTGTTTACTGCCAATATACAGATCATAGACTGTCTGCAAAATTTCTCTGTTGCTATCGTTGTGCAGCTATATCTTTAAGATATTTAAGTTTCTTCTCAGATTTTACAATACAGAAGTTATTTCTTTCGCTCTGAATATATAAAGACGACCCATAATTCAAGTCTTCAACATCTGTTATAATTCTGTTCTGGCTGCTGATTACTTATTTATATATATACATAAATATATACATAATTGGTCATTTCAACCCTTCAGTCAGGATCACGACCTAGCTTCTCATACCATTTATGTTGTGTGTGTTAACTTTATATATGAGTTTCAAGACCTACAGTTTAAAGCCGACTCGGAACGATAGCTTTTTGAGAAACTTTTTCATGTCAATTTTATTTATTCTCCGGGTTTATGCCAGAAATCTCCTGAAAGAAAGTCTCCGAAGGAATGTTTTTTCATATTTTCATTTTGATGTCTGACCTGGAGTTTTGAACTCGGGCCTTAAGTCTAATAAGCCAACACACTACCTACTAAAGTACGGCGACTTCAACAAGAGAAACAAACAAGAAATAACAAAACAATAAAATAACAAAAAAAAAAAAAAAGTCTTTATAAAAATCAATAAAAGTCATTGATAATAAAAATAGTTTAAAAAAGAAATCGAGCTTTGTTTAGTTTATGTGCTGTTATCTTCAGATAATACATCCAAATCAACAACACGCTATTTGATTAAGTGGTCTTACAGATTTGTTAACAAAACTGTCTAAGGTTTGTTGAATTTTTAGAAATTTTTTTGCTGATATACAATTTCCTTGTAACAACTAATGGCATGGTCAATAGATGCTGCTACAATTTTAGCGCTACGATTTTCGTTGGGATCGTTAATTGCATAGCTTTGGAGGTTTTGGCGATTGTTAATTTCTTTTTCCTCTAATGTTTTATCACTTATCATAACATCATCTTCAGAAGCATGCTGAATATTAATGGATAATTAATTCTCACTATCATTATCGTGTAGCAATAAAAGTTCATCAATGTAAACCTCTTTCATTCCTTCAAACTAGGCTTCTATAGCTAATTGCAACAACGCAAGCTGAGTTTTGTCAATTTGAAAAAGCGACACAAATCGAAACGATGCAAGCCGGATCGGCGCAAGTCGGGACTCTAGTGTAATGTAAACAATACAGTTTAAAATTACCTAGCATAGACGAATTACACTCGGTACCCTGCTATATCTTGCACGATCATAAACAAGTCTAGGAATATTATTGTATGTGGTTTTTAGTCTAAACTTACTTATTGAAGCACTACTCTGTTCTAGTTGTATCCGTACAGTATTCGATAGGTTTTTGCGCGTAGCATACCAATATTAAAGGGAGTAAAGTATTGCGTTAGATAAACATTTAATAACATTGCATTCGTTTTACCACGAGCGGCATGGTTTGTCCAGTTAAGGCTATTGTTAAAAATAACTCACAGATTCTTGACGGTCTAGGAATGCAACATCGTTAAGAAAATCATCGATGTTGGCAACATCGGTGTATCAAGAAAATAACATCGGTAATAAAACATCGATATTTTATTTTTATATAAATAAATACTAAAAAATATTATTTAAAGGAATAACTAAGTTTTTTTGACAAAAATTATTTAATAATTCACTTCATTTATCATAGAAAGTAAAACAAAACAGACCACAGGCTAAAAATAAATTGTATACGTACATATATTTGCACATTTTATTTATTAGTTGAACAAATTAATTTAATTTATTTATAAATTTTATAAAAGATGAAATAATTTTGGTTTTAATTTAGTTTATGTAATTTTGAGATAGAGTTAAGGAAAAGTATCTTTGAAAGACTATATCCCAAAAGTCTACTTCCTTCTTGTATTATTGTTGCACCAGCTTCCGAAAACAAGCGCTCGCTTGGCATAGCAGTAGCAACATTTGGTACATATTGAAGTGCAATTTGCGAAAGTATTGGAAACAAAGACTTCATGTTCTCACGCTAGGTAAATTTGTACTTCCGTTTCGCTATATATATATATATATTTGAGGATGATTTTTATGGGTTAACAGCACATCAGCATAAGCCGATGTATTGTCCATAAAAACATCGATGTTAAACATCGAAATTTATGTGTAATACATCGATGTTTCGATAATATCGATGCACTGCATCCCCAGTCCGGTCTCAGTAGTCGTATTATGTAATTTGAATTATTAATTAAGCTGTGTGTGTCGGCTTCAGACAAAGACCATGTAAACACACTATTATGCAGATTATTTCTGTACATAAATTAATTTCTCGAAAATTTTCGACAAGTATTTCTTTTATTTTAAGTTTATATTCGATATTAACGAAATACAATCTATAGTCAAACTAATTGCCTTAATGCTCACGATAAATTCGATCATTTTTATATTGAATCTTCATTAACGAAACATGCAGTGCATTCAATGACAAACATAAAATCCTTTCACAAAGAAACTATTGTACTCTATTAGCTTATATCATTAGTTTTCAATTTAGATTTTTGACTATCAAACATTACTGAGATGTTATTAAATTCAAAGCCTGATTTTGTACATCAAGACTCATATCTGCATATAACCAATGTATGCATATCTACAAACACCTATGTTTGTAAACTTGCATGTGTACACCTTAAAAATATATATGTATGTGTGTATGAATGTATGTATATATGTACATTATAATTGTTTTGGTTGAATATGGTTGTTTACATACCAAATCGTTTATATCCAAATGACATTTTTGCATCCGGTGGTCTACTGCCAAGCCAAATTGCGACTAGACCAATAATGAAACTAATGCAATCCGATGCTAAATGTGCGGCATCCGTCATAATGGCTAAACTTCCGGCTATATAACCACCTAGGAATTCAACAATCTGAAAAAGCAAAAATAGAAGGAAAATAGAAGGATACGTTTTTAAAATCCAAAAAAAAAAAAACTAAAAATAGACATATAAAGGAATGAAAATGCAAAAATAAAAACAAATACAGAGAAAAATACTAAGGAAGAAGGATATACATACATATATACAATACACACACGTACATGTATGTATATGCTCCATATACATATGTATGTATATGTATATTTAGTGTCGAGAATAGAAGCTACAAATAGACCGGAATAATACTGTACGTTTTTCAATGTGGTGTAATAATTAGACACTCCTTAGGTTTAACCCAGCAATCAAAAATTTATTTATGCTACTGCAATAAAGTAAATTTCAAGAAGTTTTATGAAGAAACTTAAAATAAATTTGTTATATAAATCCCACAATCTAAAAACATATCTCACTGATTGTCCGCTAATTTTATTTTTATATACATGTCCGTGATTTTTTTAATTCACGGCATGATGAAAATTTCATTTGGCTTCAGGTTGGAACCAAAAATTTAAATTTCATTCGAAATTGTATATAAACTAATTTGTTTGAATTCTGTATAATGTTCAGAAGTTACTTGATATTAAATTTAATTCGAATTTCGTAGATTTTATTCTATTAAACCCCATTGACTATAAGAGTGTATATACTAGAGGTGTGCACAAGATGAATAAAATTGTCATGAAAAATATTCTCAAAACGAAAATATAATAAAATATTTCTTCCACTCAGCAGATTTCTGACAAAAACTCTGAGAATAAATTAATTTGCCGTCAAAAGTTTCTCAAAAATCTATCGTTCATCAATCCACTTTAAACTATAGGTCACACCACTCTTGTGTAAAATTACGAAACACAACATAAGTAGTGTCAGAAGTTAGGCCGTAATCATGTTAGAAGAGGTGTACTGACTAATTATGTTACGTTTGAACCTACTAGAGGTGTGCACAAGACATATAAAATTGCACACTATTGCATTTTTCTCAAGATCGATTATTGATTGTAGCTGCAAATATAATAAGTGTGAAGTAAGGATGGAGTACAAAAAAACAACTGCGGCCGTAAATCATTGCACAACAGTATAAAATAGATTTGTGTGAAGAGTGCAACAAAAATATTGTACTCTTCATAGAGTCACAACATGCATTTCTTTCTTTGCTCTCGGCAACCGAATATCTTCGTCGACGCCAGCATTGCCAGTAACTTTTTTAAACTTTTTAGTTCTTGCGAAAAACCTTTTTTAAACTACTACTTTTTTACACTACTGGTATTCATATGAACGTACTGAAAATGTAACCTCAGTAGTAAAATATGCTCTTACTACACGAAGGATAGTTCCGTTACTTCGCAGGCAAACGAGTGCTGTCGTATACATTGAATAAATGAGAGATACACATTTCAGTGCACTCGTAAAATCAAGAGCAACAGAAAAGAGTACACTACAGTATTGCATTCGGTGAAGGGTAACCTAGTCGAATGTCTTTTGCACTCCTCTAGTATATATTTAAATTTATTAAAATAGTAACAAATATGAAATTGTAATAGATCATTTCATGTCACAATCCTATTTCTTTGCAATAGTTGGTTTCACGTTTTCCATAAAGATCAGATCTAGAGATAAGAGTTAACTACAGTATTTAAGAATCATAAACTGTTTTTTAAGACGCCGTATGAATCAATCTGAATGTGATGTGTTAGGCGTGAGGACATGGTTCAAAATGCAGACCAGACTTAACCAGACATAACGGAATGTAAAAAAAATATTTTTTTCGGCAACATATTCTCAGAGTTTTTTTTTACCAGAGACCAGCTGACCATTATTGAAAATTGAATTAAAAGTTTCTTAGAAATCTGTATTTTCGAGTCGACACTAACTGTAGGTGGATGGTGTGAGAAGTTGAATCGTGATCCCGACTGACCAATTAAGTTA
Source organism: Sarcophaga peregrina (assembly GCA_014635995.1). Taxonomy (NCBI): domain Eukaryota; kingdom Metazoa; phylum Arthropoda; class Insecta; order Diptera; family Sarcophagidae; genus Sarcophaga; species Sarcophaga peregrina. The sequence continues at coordinate 59,962,268 of CM025793.1, forward strand.
AGTAAGTGATTACTTTCCGTTATGTATAGATTGAAATTGTTTCTCAAACTTCATTATGACGGAGAGGTTGGTTTTATTTTATAGCGATTTTCTATAACAATATTTGTAATCCTAATATACATTATAAATCTTTCTGTAAGTCTGTTTTTTGGTTTGTTTGTTAGCCAATCACGCCTAGACCGATTTTCTTTAGATTTGGGATATAGATAGAGTTTTAGTCGGTGCAGGTTATAGGCTATAAATCTTTTCAAAATTTTGACCAAAAGGGAATAAAAATGGGACAAAGGGAGAAAAAATGGTAATAGGTAATTTTTTACGATTTAACTTGGTTAAGTTTCCCGTTTCTAAATTTGAACCAAAAGGGGTCCAAAAAGGGGGAAAGGGGCCGAAAACAGGCCGGTTATCCTAATCCTAATATCCTAATATATATTATACATACTTCTGTAAGTCTGTTTTTTTGTTTGTTTGTTAGCCAATCACGCCTGAACCGGTTTTCTTGAAATTTTGGACATAGTTCGAGCCTTTGCCGTTGCAGGTTATAGGTTATAAATCTTTTCAAAATTTTGACCAAAAGGGGAGAAAAAATGGGCCAAAGGGAGAAAAAATCGGAAAAAATTAGTACTTTCTGCATAAATTCTATATTTCTTCTGTTTTAAAGATATTTTCTTAGGATTTAGCTTGGTTAAGTTTCCCAAATAGCTATTGGAGGTGTTCCGTTTATAAAGTTGGACCAAACGGGGTCCAAAAAGGGGGAATAGACGAAAAACGGGCAAATTGAATGCATTTATATTTAGAATTTAGAGTATTCAAAAAACAGGGTTGTTTAATAAACCGGTTTCCGAATAATTTGAAAAATTGCGTTTTTTAAGAAGCCAGTTTCAGAACCGAATTTTTATTTATTGTTATTTTTATAACCCGCGCAACGCCGGGTACAATCTGCTAATATAATAATATTTGTACCTTTGAATGCAATTGAGAATAAAATTAAAAATATTAATAATATATAAGCTGGACTCATTTTGGAATATTCTGCAACGAATCTAGCGACCCTTTGATGTTAACTTTTCCTTTATATTTAAATAAGTAAATGATTATTTTATTAATACATAATTTTAAATAACTTTAAAGTTTTGTAAGAAATATGTTTTCTGGAAATTAGTAGTTGTTGGAATAAGTGTATTTAGTTGACATTGTTTTATGAACAAACTTAAGATCGTAACTATTAACTATAGGGCTACAAAAATAAAATTTAAATTCGCCGCATAAAATTGGAATACTTTTCATCATTTCGTAAAATAGTTCATCCTACCAAATATGTTATTAGGATAAAATTAGTCTCTTATATTGGCAGCTTTCAAGAAGGCCACATAGTAAGTACACTGAATGTAAAAAAAGTGTTCTAATACAAAAACACTTGTGGCACAAAGAAAAATTTCAAAATACGGATCCTGGACCCGAATTGGCTGTACTCTACTACGACCAATCAGAGATATAAAACAACCGAGCATAAGACGCCACTACGAATTGGTAGAAAAAGGAAATTTATTGCCCAACTACCACAAAACTATCGCATGTTGAGTTCACTTAATAACGAATTAGAATTTTCGCCTCTGGTTGAAAGACCAAAAAAACAACAATTCGCGATGATACCATTTTCAATGGTTAGAATAATTGTATTTATATTTAATGTTATATTTATATTTCATATTATTCATTCGCATTTAATCTTACAGACTTCCTCTTCATTGTAAAGCTTACCTGGCCATTAAAAACGGGAAGGTATACGGAATTCAGTTTGTTTTCAGAAAAAAAAAATAATACAAGCTAACAGTAAAACGTTTAATAACAAAAACTTTAAAAATATTTCTTTTTACAAAGTGTGGCATGCACATTTGATTCATAAATTAAAAGCTCACAATTTTCTAACTAATCATCTATTTATTACTGAGGAGATTACATATATGCATAATTGGTCATTACCAACCTTCAGTTAGGGTTATTGACATAGTTTCCCACACCACTTATGTTGTATGTGTTAAGTTTATACATAAGTGATGGGACCTCAATTTAAAGTCGACTCCGAACGACAGATTTTTTTGAGAAACATTTCATGGCAGGTTTTATTTACTCTCAGAATTTTTGCCAGAAATCTCCTGAGAGGAAATTGCCGAAGAAATACTTTTTGTATTTTGTTTTTGATGTCTGGCCTGAGGCTCGAAACCTGGCTTTACGTCTAATAATTCAACACACTACCTTCTAGACTACGGCGACTTCTCTGAGGAGATTAGACGTGAATATTTAAGTGGCACCTGGCTATAACCACGTGGATCCCAAATGGGAAGTATTCTTGGGTTCGATTCTATTTACGAAAAATTTTGATCATGTCCTTACATGAAGTAGTTGAATAAACATGCATCAAAACCCAAAGCTCTTGATGAGTATAAAGGTAGAAGGGCTTAAATGCATTCGTATGGCTTTTATTTTATAAAGAGAAACATGTTCAAAACCCCAAAAATTTTCCAAATATTTGAAGGTGAAATACTGGTTAAACTAAGTTAACTGGGAGGACAGACATACTTAGATGAAAATGTTGACAAAACTAAAACTAAAGAATTGCTCAATTTATTTAGCGTATAGGCAGTGGCGTGGCTAGGTAACCAAGGGCCTGTGGCTAATTAACAAATGGGGTTCCACTGCTATGTAAACTGATTAGGTTTTATCAAATTAAAACATTATATACTTTAAAAATGCTAAGCTACTTAAACTCTTGGTTGTGCACTGCAAGGCTGGTAATAAAAATATTACACGGCAACAACATAAACTAGAATTAATATGTGCTTGGTGAATAGAGATGATTTATTATATAAAGATCGGGCCTATCAACTGACTAAATAACAATTATTATTGATTAAAGTACAATGACTTCGTTTAACTCTAGGCTTGATGCGGTTTTGTTTTTAATTGCTATTAGCGATAAATGTCGGACTCGAGTTTGGCTCATATTATTTCTTAAATAATTTTTTATTATTTTCAATTTGCTGAATTTGCAAAAGTGGCAGGCATTGTAAAGAGCTTGAACTACCGGGGCACTGTCCCGCCTAGCCCCTAAGGTAGCTACGCCACTGCGTATAGGTAAATATGGCTCCTTAATGCCAGAATGCAAGTTATTGCTTCACCGTTTACTAGTATACAGATATTGGGAACAGTTTTAGTACTTTGTATTAAAAAAATTAATAGAAATGAAAAAAAAATTAAAAATAAATATTGCGTATGATATCTGCAAAAGTTTTTTGCGTCAAAGAAATTTTAAATGTCCGCAACATTTTAATAAATGGAGGTTCCTTTCATCTAAAAAGGTTACTTTCATTCAATACATACATACATAATTAGTCATTACAAGCCTTCAGTCAGGATTATTGACCTAGTTTCTCACACCACTTATGTTGTGTGAGTTAATTTACAGTTTAAGTCGGGTCTCGAACGCTGACTTTACGTCTTAAAAGACAGCACCCTACCTACTAAACTAACTAAATAATGCTACAAATTAAAATTTTTTTTATAATGTTTCTTAGAAATGAAGTGAGATATGTAAATAAAATTTAAATGTATGTTGGGTATTGATTTAAATTTCTACATATGTGTGTGAAGGATGAGAAACATATGTATGTACGTGTGTACATATGTATGTATATATCTACATTTATATTTGAATTTATATGTACAGCTTTGTAATTGTTGTTTACTGTTATCAGGATAACAGCTACTGTTTAAGGTGATCTCTAATAGCTATGAGTTTTACAAGTGCTACTGCAGTAGCAGCAGTGAAAGCAGAAGGACTTACAATAAATATACGACACAGAGAAATAGCCCAAAGGATTTTTGATTTAGCGCAGCAGTAGAAGCAGAAGGACTTACCATAAATATACAGCACAGTGAAATGGCCCAAAGGATTTTTGATTTAGCGGTCTGAGCTGAACTGCTGTTGAGGTTGGATGCAAATCCTCTCTGTTGGCACTGGCAAACGCATTCAAAATCATACTGGTCATGGTGTTGTTGTCGCTGGTTCATATGCGGATGCTGCAAAGGATATATTTGTTTCAATTAATATGGAAAAAAAAAATAGTGAAAATAAGCAACGATAAATAAATATTTGCATTGAACTGAAATAATAATTATATTTTAATAATTTTACGAACAAGCATAATATTTACTTATTTTCGTATGTAATTAACAAATGCATATTCAAATATGAAAATGTTTTGTTTGCTTTTAAATTACAAAGAAAAAATAATTATTTTATAAATTTGTTTCTTTAATTTGCTTTTAATCAGAAAACTTATTATAATTGTGAATAATTTTATTTCATCATGCGATTCATTAATGAAATACTCAAAAATTTAATATTCTGTGAATACAGAACTTGAAAGATGAAATAAAATTTCTCTTCTACAAAAAAGTTAAATAAGTATGCCAGACATACATATGTACACTTAACGACACACAATTAAGTCACTAATTCAGAATTTTATATTTTTGTAAAAATGAAAAAGATTTAAGAAAAATTTAAACAAAAGCAACTAACATTTATTACTCCACAAAATATTAAAGGTCCACAATAGCTTGGGTGAAAAAGAAAACAGTTAAATAAAATTTAAAATTTTTTTCAGATGACTTCATTATGTGTCCACTTAAATTTTAATTCTGATATCAACTCCGTACCAAAATATTTTTTATAATGAATAAGTAGATAAGCTTTTGTTCTCTGGTAATTATTAAGCATGTGAAATTAATAAATATTGGTTGTTTTTTTTTTCAATTTTTCTTAAATCTTTTTAACTTTTACAAAAATACAGGTATCCCTCGTATAACGCGAAGGTTGCGTTCCAGGAATTTATAACCCTTAAATCAACTTTTTTCAACATAAAAACAGTACTAAATTCAAGATGGATGTACGTTTACAACTCAAAATCAATATTCAAACTTTATTTAAAAAAAATTAAAAAACATAAAACATCCGAAAACATAAATATTCACTAGTCTGTGTCACTTCCTTCGAACATCATATTACGTCATTAGGAGAAATTTCCTCCAGTGATTATGCGATTGTGAAATCAGTTATCAGCATTTGTTTGGTTTTTTTTTCTAACTGTTTTTCGATCTCGTAATGAGACGCTAGTAATAAGGCGCGTTATGCAAGTCGAAATTTCGCGTTGTAATGAAACTGTTTTTTTTTTTAAATCGCGTTATATCGAAAACGCGCATTAGAACTACCGCATTATACGAGGGATACCTGTATAAAATGTACATAAGGGACTTAATTGTGTTTACACAAGTATACATACGTGTATATATAAAATATATATACTAGAGCCCCGACTTGCGTCGCTAATGGGGACCGGAGAAACGCGACGCAAATCGAAACGATGCAAATCGGATCACTTTTTTCTATATAAATGCACTAAAATATAATTTATTGGGGAAAATATTCAAAACAAAGCAAAAAATTTTGTATTTTTGATAAAAACAAATATGAATACATTTTTATTTATTTCATTTACTTCAACAAATGTTTATATTTAATTATTATATAGAGATAACAAAACATTAAATTAAGAGAAAACATAAAAATTTTATTAATTTACATATGTATGTATGTATGTATATTCATTAAAACTTCTAATTTATTTAGCTTACATTGAACTCTCTTCATATGATAAATCTAAATCAGAAACACTCACTGTTTTTTTTTTAACAAAACTGTCCAAAGTTTGTTGAATTTTTAAAGATTTTTTTGTTGCTACGCCCGTGCTACGATTTTCGTCAGGATTGTTCTCAGAAAATATATCCATTGCATGAGAAATTAATTGAAACGCTTTGGAAATATTGACGACTGTTAATTTTTTTTCTTCTAATGTATCATCTCCTGTTATGACAGGAAATATGCTGAATATCAATGGCTAATAAATTTTCATTATCGAGCTTCTCATCGTGAGACAGCAAAAATTTATCAATATCATCACTACACACTACAAATGCCTAAAATGCACAATGCTGCAGTAAAAATTTAACCGTTTTTAGCGACGCAAATCGAAATCACAACGATGCAAATAGAATCGACGAAAATCGGTGTCAAAACGGCGCAACTCGAGCCGACGCAACTTGAAATTACAACTACGCAAATCGAATTTTTCCAGTTTTAAAAAACGCGACGCAAATCGAAACGTCACAAGTCGGGGCTTTAGTGTATAAACATTGTAATCAAATCAGATACGATTGCTGAGTTTTAAATAATCTTTTTATATAATGTTGTTTAAAGAAATTTAGTTTACATACATACATAATTGGCCATTACAATCCTTCAGACAGGATTGCCATGAAAAGTTTCTCATAAAATCTGTCGTTCGGAGTCAATTTTAAACTGTAGGTCCCGCTACTCATGTATAAAATTAACACTCACAACATAAGTGGTGTGAGATACTAGGTCAATAATCCTGACTGATGGGTTCTAATGACCAATTATATATGTACATATGTTATATATGTTAATACTCTCTCTATATTAACTGAAGAATATGATAATACGAATATTTCTTAAGCATCAGTTTCATTTCTGATTTTTTTTTTTTTCAAAAATTTAGAAGTTTTATTTCATTTACAGGAAAAAATCGTTTAAAGTTTAAATAATCTATACCGGTGCTAGTTATTGATACATAGGCGATAATATTGTATCATCTAAATCTATAGGTGGTTCATATATTAGGAAATCAGAAGCTCTTGACGTTCTGGGCATGAAATTTCAGTGTGATGTTTGCTGGAACCGAGACATTTTTCAGTGCCTTAGCTTCTTAAGACGATGGAAGATATATTTCACTTCATCTGATTTTCTTACTATATTCGAAAGAGATTGGAAAACAACTCTCATATTTTGAGAATTTTTGGCTAGTGTTTCGCACATTGCATTACAGACAAAACTCGTTATTTAGTTGGAATATTAGTTTGGGGCTTTTAAGACATGAAAAATCATCACAAGTATTCGCAAATAACTTGAAAATATACTACTCGTTATCATCGTTATTACAAAATTTGCATTAGTAACAATTACTAAGCAAATATAAAGCTGGCTTTTGATGTACTAAAGTAAAGAAAATTATATAAAAATTTAATTTATAAAAATCGTCAAAATATAGGCATACATCGTCAGATCGTCATTGAAATATTAATGAAAAATCAACTTGAAGACAACATGTATTCAGAAAGCGATTTTCCTGCGAAACTTCAGTAAAATATATGGAAGAGTAGGCAAAAGAAGAACAAAGTATGGTTCTAACGAACCGCAGACAACATACCAATGTCAATAATATAATATCTGATTCAATTGAAAATGATTTTGGAGTACCACAGGGTTCTGTGTTGGGAGCTCTTCTTTTTATCATATACATATATTAATGACATTGACAGACTCTTGGAGAAATGTGAGATTGTGCTATATGCTGATGATACCTTAATTTTTACTGAAGCGGCGTCTGAAGAATTATGTTATAAAGACTTAAATAAAGATATTGGTAATATTAATAAATGACTAAAATTGAATGAAAACAAGACTAAATTAATGGAAATTAATATGAATACTGACAAATTATAGAAGATAAATAATATGATTATAGAAAAAGTAAATACAATAAAATATTTGGGTTTCTTAATAGATAAATGTTTAACTTTTAAGGAACACGTTGAATGCATCTGGAAAAAAATTGGGTTTTTAAGCGAATAAGAAACAAAGAGCCAATATTAACGGCAATTAACATATATAACATCATGATAAAACCACACTTTGAATATGGTTCAACAATAATATACATCTGCTGTTCAGACCTTCAAAAAAATAAGCTACAAAAATAACAAAATAAAACAAAAATAACAAAATAATAACAATTTTAAAATGTAACCGGTTTACATCAATTAATATTTGTTAGACACATTGAAATGGTTGAATGGAAAAAAAAGAAAATGAAAAAGGAATGTGAACCAGAGTACTTGACAGAGCAATTAAGATATGTAGGAGAAGTTCCTTCGGAATGCTTTAGATTTTAGGCCATCAAGAACTGACAGAAATTCACTGCAGAAATCTTTATTCAGTTTGAATCTATACAACATGATGCCGACTTACGTAAAAAATGAAGAGAATATAAGTATATTTAGGGCCATTATTACAACTTCCCGTCAAAGTTGGCGTTAGTTAAAGATACCTTTAGTTTTTGTGAACGGAAAAGTTACCTTTAATTTTAATTACTTTTTTAAAAATATGGCAGTGCAAAGGCGAGAAAACTGCTCATTAAATAAGTTTTTTTTTTTTAACGCAGTGGCAATAGCGAACTTCGATTTTTTTTCTTGTATATGCTCATTTTGTTTAAATTTGAAATTGCCATATCGAAATTAGTATATGATATGACAAGTTCAAACATAAAGTGACCTTTAAATGTTAAAGGTAGGATGATCTTCCCTTTAGCTTAACTCTCACTTTTATCTTATAATAATAATAAATAATAATAAGTAATAATAAAAACAATTTATCTCTCCGTTAAAATCCTCCTTTTAGTTAACGGCAAGTTGTAATAATGGCCCTTAGAAAGAGAACTGTAAATTTTATAAAACATGTTTATTTTTATCAGAGTTTACCTAATTGATAAATATAATTAAAATGAAATGTATTTTAAGAGTATTTTCAATACTTCTAATAAATAAATAAATATCGATGATATGATATTTTTGGAACTCGAAACCGACAAAATGACAATAAATCGTCAAATCTGGCATTTCACGTATATATTTTTGGGAATTTTACATTTTTTAGAACCATTTAAAATTTAAGTTTTTAAGATTCTAGTAATGCTACAGCTTGTCCAGTACAATGGGTCAATTTCGACCTCCGGGTATTGTGCTTGTCTTGACCGACAGGTAGACGCCCTCTAACCTACAGTTTGTTGAATGTATTTTGTTAGGAATTACAGTACAACTTCGATAGTCCGGACATGCGCCAGTCCGGACACTCGGACGCTTCTATAATTCGGACAACTTTAAATTTTTAGCTCTACAATCCGGATAAATTTTTTTATGCAAGAAAAAAACTTAAATTCCCGTTTTTAACTCGCATGTTTTATCATTCATACTTATATTTTCATTTTGCACTACAGTATTCCCTCGATTTAAGTCATAGAATGTTCCGGAAAAAGGCGACGTAAATTGAAACTACATAAATCGAATATCAAAGAACTCATACAATTAGATACATTTATTTATATACATTTTCCAAAATAGAAACCAAAATAATTAAATTTTTATTTATAATATTGAATTTTTTTTAAGTGGGGATTCCCCTGATTTTGTTTATAAACAACGTTACCAAAAATAAAGAGAAGATAAAACAATTTATTTTGAATATCTATAATGGACTCGGCAATGGTATAACTGAAAAAAATATCAATGATTGGGTGGAACTGGTAGAAAACAATTTTCATTAGATTTTTCCGATGAAGAAATAATACAACACGCTAAACGAAAAGAATCGCCAGTGCTGCTCATAGGCTCTGAAGACGACTTTGCAGAAATGGATGCAAAAACAAAGATAATTTTCAGTTTGTATTCAGTGGGCTGAAATCGTCGTAGTCTATTAGGAAGTGTACTGGCTTATTAGACGAAAAGCCCGGGTTTGTATCCCAGGTCAGACATCAAGACGAAATATGAAAAAATATTTCTTCGGCGATTTCCTCTCAGCAGGCTTCTGGCAAAAGCGCTGAGAGTAAATAACATACATACATAATTGGCCATTACAACCCTTCAGTCAGGATTACGACCTAGCTTCTCACACCACTTATGTCGTGTGCGTTAATTTATACATGAGTGGCGGGACCTACAGTTTAAAGTCGAATCCGCACGACAGATTGTTTTGAGAAGCTTTTCATGGCAATTTTTACTCTCAGAGTCTTTGCCAGAAATCTGCTGAGAGGAAGTCGCCGAAGAAATATTTTTCGTTTTGATGTCTGACCTGGGAGAGTAATTAAACCTCCCATAAAAAAATTTCTCAAATATCTGTCGTTTGGAGTCGACGTTAAATTGTAGGTCATGAATTTAGGACTTAAGTTAAAGTTTATGCATTACGAAAAATTTTTATTTTGGATGCAGTCTGCTTTTTTCTTTTTTTTTTATCAGAATTTTACCGAATTGAAAAAATTCGATTCGTCGTTTCAAAGTGTGGTTTCAAATGCTAAATGTCACCGCGAAAAATCTAGACGGGACTTTATATCGGTACAATAATGCAAGTTGTGCATTACACCCACGTAAGTTTTTCTCATTTAGATGTCTTCTTATTGTCCTGGACTAAATATTAATAACAAAATGCGATAAAATGTAATTTTTAATTTTACTTTAGGTCTTGGGAACATCTTTAACAGCCGCTATAATTAGGCTGTCCTTTTCGGATGAAATTTTCCTGTCTCTAAAGTGTTGCTCTATATTTTTGGGTGCCATGTCGATATACGTATATGTATGTTCCAATGCGTTGTAAGTTTTGGATCTGGAAGATTGAAGTAACTTGGAATTGCCATAACTGTTTATCCATCTACATATATTCATTTCTTTATTCATTTATAGTTATTGCTTGCCACTATACCAGTGATGCCAGGAGTTTTTTAGCAAAAATCCGTAGGTCCATGAAAAAAATCCCTACGCCCACCTTTTGGAATTTTGTAGGGAAAATTACAAAATTCCCTAAGCCACTTTTACCGTTTTTTTTTTAATAAATGCCTATTTTAAATTTGTACATTTTTAATCCAGGTACAAAGATTTCATACAAAAATAACATAAAAACAAATAAAAATACAATTCTGTATAATTTATTTTTTTTTTTTAAATGACTCGATATGCATTTAAAATTTACACAATTAATTAAATTAGTTTGTAAATGAGATCTAATAATGCAAATAGAATTTAGAAACTCATTATTATTGGTTCTCAGTAAAATTTTTATAATTTTTACAAAATTTGAAAAGATCGAGTTGTCATTAAAATTTTTTGATTTGAAGATTTTGAACCAAAATACTTCAATATATAATTTAGACAATGTTTATTTACATTATATTACGGAGGTATTACCATATTTACAAAATTAGTGTGAAGTGTATCATTCCAAAATATGCATATTTTTTCATTTATATTGAAAGAAAAATAGTTTTTATATGCTAAAAATTTGAAATTGAAAAAATTCCCTATAATTCGAAAAAACTAAGAAATCATTCTCTTTTTTTCTACATGTGAAATTATTGAAAAAATCCTTACAAAAACGGAAAAATTCTTACACTTGGCATCACTGCCCTGTACTCGCAAGTGCCGCTGATCATAATGCGATATATTACAAAATCAAATGGAATAAAACAATTCTTACTTAACTTTTAGCTTCAAAACACCAAGCGTTTCACACTGGTTTCCCGCATAGTTCTTTTCTAAATTTTATCAATCGAACAAATTTTGTGTTTTTTTTTTTGCTCGATGTAATATTTGTGGTCGCATAGTCTTACAAAAAAACTTAAGTATATTAAAAAAATTTTTGGTGTTTTTGTGCAGAAGTCACCAAAAACCCAACAAAAATTTAATTTTAACTTGTTTTCTACCAAATTAAATTATAAAAGTTGCAAAAAATTAAGACCATTAAAAGATCCCTGAAGAATACTTTTTTGACCTTTTCAAAACACACGTTTCTTAAAAACTAATTTTTCACGTAGACTTTTAGTTATTTGGCCCTCATCTGCCCACAACTTATTATACATCTAATATTTTATCCCTCTTTAAATTAAATAATATTGTGGCCGCGGGTTTTTTTTTGCATATTTTCGCATATGGATGTGATTTGAATGTGATATGGATGTGATTTTTTTAAGAACATGAATAATGAGAAATAATTTTTTACGGTTATGAATAAAGACAAAACATTTGTTTAAGAAATTGTTGTTATAAACTTTATATTGCAATTTAATTAATTGATTTCCCCATAGTGTTATACGTTTGTAAAATATCAATACGGAAATTAAAATAGAAGGTCTATTCTGTCTAAAATAATAGGAATCGATAAGGATATTTTGCAAAAATGTGCCACAATTCTCCAAGTTATAAATTCTGAATTTGAAATTGATCCCGAAAAGTGTAAAGGACATGCTTTAGAGACAGTCAGAAAACTTGTTGAGGAGCATCTCCGGTACTACCTCCCTCTATCGGTACACAAAATTCTAATTCATGGAGCTGAGGTGATTAAGCATGCAATAATGCCCATAGGTGAATTATCGGAGCAAGGAGCAGAAGAGAAAAATAAGGATATAAAACAGTTTAGATCGCAACATACAAGAAAAATATCGGGCACTGCTACAAATACAGATCTTTTAAATAGGCTCTTTTTAAGTTCAGATTCATGTATTTCTGGAGACCGAAACTTACCAACAAAGAAAAGAAGTAGTTTAATTTAAAGAGTTTTAATTGTGCTTAATATTTGATATATATTAATATCTTATTTTACTTATTCTTAAAACAAATCTATAATCCAATTAACCCTTCAGAGATCAAATGGCTACTTTTGAACACCCTAGCTTTCTTGATTTTGGAGATATTGATTTTTGACCGCTTGTTCATATAAGGGAAACCACTATGTGTTTCCATAACAACCAAAGACTTCTAATATTATTTTAATTTGTGATCATTTTCAAATGTACAATTTTACAAAAATACGAAAAAGTCAGTCTACAACAAAATGCAAAAACAAAGAATATATAAATAACAGTAATTTTTCTTAATATCACAGAATGCACTAAATAATAAAGAGGATCTAATAGTACAGGGCTGTAAAAATAATCAAAAATAGTGTCGTTACATGTTGTTTTTTAAATTCGTTGCCACCACTATGTATATAGGATCTCTCTCCACAAGAGAATGTATTTTAAGAATGTCCGCACTTCAATTTTTCAATTAAATTTTACAAACTAGAAACTCATAACTTTCATCAATATGTTTATGTGTGCCGTTTTATGTTTATTTATGTTTCAAAAAACTTTGATTTTGCAAAATCGGTTAAAAAACACTGAGAAAAAAGTTTTTGACAAATAAAACAAGTTTAGAGTGTTTCAGGAATAAAAATAAATTTTTTTGAGTTCTACTCAACTAAACATACAACTATTTAGTTAATTGAATGTATTTTCACTGCTGCATCGTGTTATTTGCATGAAATTAATTTTATTTCAATCCGTAAAGTTTTTTTTTCGAGCTCTTACAAAGCAGCTCCACATCTTTCTTTCCATTTTTTTAATCAAAATTTTTTTTCATTTATTAATAAAGATAAGTAAATTGGAGTATTATCTTTTTTTTTATTTCTAACATTATTTTTTAAATGTGTAAACAACTCCCTCCAACGAGGTCTCTAGGATAACTCATTTAACAGAAAGAAAATTTAAAAACTACTTCGTTAAAGTTGTCCGGCCAGATATCAAATAATGGATATACTATACACGTATGTATGAGCTTGAAGAATATCAAACACTATAACCAAAGTGGAAATGGTGTTGTTAAAATAATAAACAAAAGCTCCAAAAACAACACAATATCCATGATCATGCATAAAATGATAAACAAAAGCTCCAAAAACAAAACAGCTCACTGTTCACGTGATCAATGAATGAGTAAAAAAAGTATAACAACAAAAATAAAGCGCTTGTTTACAAGATCGATGAATAAACAAGAATAAGGGATAAAAGACGTAAATAATCAACAACAAAATGAAGGGAACAAAGAAGTAAACAAGCAACAACAACGTGCAGTATAAAATAGCGGATAGAGAAATATCAAGCACAACAACAACTAACCTGCCTAGACGAATGTAAACAAGAAACAACAAAAATGAAAAGAGGTTGTTTACATTATTAGAATGTTCCCGAAGGCTGACATCATTCTTCGAGGGCATTCATCACAGTAATGATCCAGTGATATAAAAGGCAAGACAAAGCGAGCAAGGAGGATTCAGAGTTTAAGTTGAATCAATCGTGTGTGCAGACGGCACGTTTTATTCGGAGTTTGAATTAAGTTAGTCGTGTATAACGACGTTACGTTGGTTGAAGCGATAAATCAATCGGTTGTGTGAAGACACAAGATTGAACTATAATTCGGTTTGATTTGTGTGGAGACAAGTTGCGTCTGAAGGAAGCAGTTATTAGTGTTGTGCTTACAAAAAGGTTGCGAGTGAAGAATAACTAACAATTGTTGTTGCTTACAAAAAGGTTGTAAGCAGAGAATTATCACGAACAAATACATATTGCGAAAATTATCATTGTATACGTGGAATTAGCTGGAACAGTGGCACAAAAGCTGTGCAGATAATAAAGAATTCATTAAAATTAAATATTTATTTTTATTTTATTTGCAATCTACGAACTCATATTTTTAACGTTTTTAAAAGGTAAAAACGTAACAATACGTTCTTGCGTTGCATAATTCATATTGCTCCTTTATTTCAACATAGGCATATCTAAAAAAAACTTGAACTTGGCAAAATGCGTTTTAAGTTTTTAAGGCATAAGTCCAATGATCTAATTCCCACAAACACTTTTTGCTATAACTTTGGTTCAGCTTGGGTTATAAAACTGATTTTTTCAACATGTACAAAAGGAGTTTTGCTTAAGTAACTACAAGTTTTTAATTTTTTGAGATATGACTATGTTGCAATAAAGAAGCGATATCTTCTTTTCTTCTTCTCGACAACAATACAAAGCAGTTTGAAGGTTCAATTATGATATCTTGCTGTGCTAAGCAAAACAAATATTACCAACACATATGCAAGTATGCAAATTTGATGAATTAAACTTGTTGCATCGCTATTCGCCATAAGGTAAATCATTTTTGAAATTTGCACATTCTCCTAAAGGTGCGTGGCCGCACATCTAATTTAACTGGTCAAGTTTACATACCTGTTGGTAATAATTATTTTGCATAAAAGCACACCACAACGCACATAGACATATGTGTGAGTATTATTTACGAACACAATAACTCATAATGTGAATTTGATCCGTTATTTGATCTTGAGCAATGCAACTTAACGAACAAAACCGTTTCTCAGTTTCCCCATCGCTTTGTCCATATTAATGAATAAATAAATACAAGCGGTGCAATAAAAAAGGCAAAAATATTTCTGAATTTATTAAAAGAAAATGTAAAAAAAAAATATATTTTTAGACACCTAAAACACTTTAAAACATAAAAAAACCAACAAAAAGTACAACTATGAAAATATGGAAGACACTCTGAAGACTTTGTAGATATGAGCGTGTGTTTTTATACACTAACTCAAAAAATTTTCCGTACACTCTGTTATATTACTTTTCCAGCTCAATTTGAGTTAGAAGATGTGGGCGTATTAAACGTGAGCCGCCGGGTCAAACATCAAATCAAACACTTCCAAAAATAATTTGTCGGCGATTTCGGCAACTAAATAAAATTTCCATGAAAAGATTCTTAAAAATCTGTCGCTCGCAATCGACTGCAACCCTTTGCACCCAATTAATTTTTAGGCTCGTTATCTATCAACTTGTCTTTTACAGTCTTTTAATTTATAAAATATTATATAACCATTATGTTTTTTTTCCGGATGAGGTACTAAAATGTGAGATTTTCCATTAAGTCGATTCTCCACATCTGATGTTGATGGTCGCCCGCGTTTGTTAGCTCTTTGTTTGAAATCTCATACAAAGGGAAGAACTAACTTACATATGAAACGCCCAAAATTGAATTTTTTTATTGCCCAAAACTGGTCACATTATATATTTATTGTAATACGCTGCATAAAGTGCTGATGAAGTTGTAGTTGTTATAATCGGGCCAAAACAAACTACATACATATGTAGTTATAAACCATCGAATTAGCCGAATTATAGGTATCTCTTAAAGGGGGAGGATTGACTCACCCATTTTTGGTGAGTTTGTCGATATCGACTCTATGAGCTTACCTACCAAATTGCATTCGTCTACGATCACTATGTCCCTAAGTATTCAATTTTAAAGGTTTGCCACGCCTACTTTTGCTACATCGAATTTTTTCTTAAACTATCTAAACCTGGCAAGCTTTCCAATAAAAAAAGAATGGTTGAAATCGCTTCAGTAGTTTAAGAGTTACAGTCTTACTTGCAGGGGGAGGGTTATCATGTCCATTTTTGGTGGAATTGTCGATTTCGAATCTACGAACTTACCTACCAAATTTTATTCGTCTACGATCACTATGTCCCTAAGTATTCAATTTTAAAGGTTTGCCACGCCTACTTTTTGCTACATCGAATTTTTTCTTAAACTATCTAAACCTGGCAAGCTTTCCAATAAAAAAAGAATGGTTGAAATCGCTTCAGTAGTTTAAGAGTTACAGTCTTACTTGCAGGGGGAGGGTTATCATGTCCATTTTTGGTGGAATTGTCGATTTCGAATCTACGAACTTACCTACCAAATTTTATTCGTCTACGATCACTATGTCCCTAAGTATTCAATTTTAAAGGTTTGCCACGCCTACTTTTTGCTACATCGAATTTTTTCTTAAACTATCTAAACCTGGCAAGCTTTCCAATAAAAAAAGAATGGTTGAAATCGCTTCAGTAGTTTAAGAGTTACAGTCTTACTTGCAGGGGGAGGGTTATCATGTCCATTTTTGGTGGAATTGTCGATTTCGAATCTACGAACTTACCTACCAAATTTTATTCGTCTACGATCACTATGTCCCTAAGTATTCAATTTTAAAGGTTTGCCACGCCTACTTTTTGCTACATCGAATTTTTTCTTAAACTATCTAAACCTGGCAAGCTTTCCAATAAAAAAAGAATGGTTGAAATCGCTTCAGTAGTTTAAGAGTTACAGTCTTACTTGCAGGGGGAGGGTTATCATGTCCATTTTTGGTGGAATTGTCGATTTCGAATCTACGAACTTACCTACCAAATTTTATTCGTCTACGATCAATATGTACCTAAATATTCAATTTTAACGATTTGCAACGTCCTCTTACCGTTTGGGGATATAAAAAACAGGTGTTGGCTGATTCTCAGACTAACCCGATATGCACACAGAGTTTCAAAAAATCGGTCGATCCATTTCGGAGGGGTTTAACCACTAACACCGTGATACGAGAATTTTATATATTAGATGTACACGTAGTTCCCGACTTACGACTATTTGCATTTACCACCATTTTTTCCGAATTTTTTTTCATAAAAAATACTTAAAACGTAAGAAAAATTAAAAAATACAAAGTGAAAAAAATTCGATTTATATACATATTTCAGTACAAAAAACACATTACTAAGTCGGAATTTTTTTTAACCCTTCTGCACAATATGGATTTCCCTTTAATTATATGATATGATCGTGAAACTTTAATTTATCCATCATAGGCATAAAAACTATGCTTTTAAATGAAAAAAAACAAAATTTTAAATTTTTCCTCCCCCTCCACATTTCAAAATACGATTTACACACATTTAATATCCTTTGGGTCAATATGACTCAACATGGGTCATCGTTCAATAATTTTTCAAGTCAAATATCAGGGTTTACGATTCAACAGCTTTGAAGATAGAAAAGAAAGAAGATTTCGTGACAAACTAGAACTAAGAAACGTTTGGAATAAGTGGAGTAATCAACTCAAAGTTTGTTACAATCCTCATGAAAATGTTACTGTAGATGAACAATTGCTTTCATTTTGAGGTCGGTGCAGTTGACATAAAAATTTGGTCACTTTGCAGTTCCACAACTAAATATGCCTGGAATACGGAAGTGTACACAGGTAGAGCATGAAATACATAGCCAGAAAAAAAAACAAGGCGAGACTTTTGTATATTTCCGTATTTTTAATTTAAGTGAGAGAGTGGTGCACAATTGCTTGTGATAATTTTTTTTTACTGCATACATACTTTTTTGTCATAAAAAATCTGGATATGAAAAAAAGCCTAAAAAATAAATTCGTTCTTGTCGTAAGTTCTTTTGATCATTTAGCCGATTTAAGAACTGATGAAAAAAAAACTGAAATAATCCATCATTACAACCAAACGACAGCTAGAGTTGATGCGCTTGATCAACTAGTTGCGAATTACATTCAAATCCGGTTATAACGAACTCCGTGGAACCAGAAAAAATATTTCGTTATAGGCAAAGTTCGTAATAAACGGGATGAAGCCATAGAAGAAAATGTAAAATACAAATAATTTTTTTCATTTATTAAAAACAAAAAATATTTTTTTTATAAAAAACCAAAAATATGTGTTAATTCTTTTTATCTAGCAGCTGATTAAAGATACTGAGTTATAATTTAATGCTGCCATATTAAATAAAAGTAAAGACTATTACCACACTTCAAAGTTATTTCTAAGGGTTCGTTATAAAAGATGTAAAATGTATGAAATTTAATTACTGGGACCATTTAAAGTACATCCTTTTAACCCATAATTCGTTATAAACGAGTTCGTAATAAACGAAGTTTTTTGTATGAAAATTGATATTAAATCGTTGAGACTTGAAAATATGTACGTAATAACCAAGAATTCGTTATAACAGAGTTCGTTATAAACGAGTATGACTGTACATATGTAAGTGCATAACTAGGCAATAGAGAAGCGAAGAAAAGTTTTGCCACATAGACTATCAGTAAGAAATCTTGTCAAAAATATTCAAGAACAAATGGATCTCATACACAATACACTATTGTCCAGAAATTTACCAAATAAACGACGAATGGGTATTTCTTTTGTCAACATGGAAGGAATTCAAATAAGCATTCCATTAAATGTGACTCTTGTAAAAAATTTATTTGCAAAGAGCAAATGGTCACATAAATTCCTAAATTTGGTATACGTTACTATTAAAAATATAATTATTATTAATAATTGCTCAGCAGTCGTCGTAATCCAGAAGATAGTATGTTGGTTTACTAGGCGTAAGGCCCGATTTCATATCCCAGGTCAGACATCAAAACGAAAATATGAAAATATTTCTTGGGCGACTTCGTCTCAGCAGATTTCTAGCAAAAACTCTGATTGCAAATAAAATAACGAGCGTCTCAAAAATTTGTTTTTCGGAATTGACTTTAAAACTGTAGGTCCCGCCACTCACGTATAAAATTAACGCACACAACATAAGTGATATAAGAAGTTCTGACTGAAGGGTTGTAATGACCACTTATTGTATATATGAATTGCTTAGGAAGGGCTTATTTATTTTAGTTTTCATTATTTTTTATTATACTAAATAAAACACCAACATAGAAGTCGCCGTGGTCTAGTGGGTAGTGTGTTGGCTTATTAGACAAAAGGCCCGGGTTTGTATCCCAGGTCAGACATCAAAACGAAAAATATTTCTTCGGCGACTTCCTCTCAGCAGATTTCTGGCAAAGACTCTGAGAGTAATAATTGCCATGTAAAGCTTCTTAAAAATCTGTCGTTCGGAGTCGACTTTAAACTGTAGGTCCTGCCACTCATGTATAAAATTAACGCGCACAACATAAGTGGTGTGAGAAGCTAGGTCGTAATCCTGACTGAAGGGTTGTAATGGTCAATTATGTATGTATGTAAAACACCAACAAAACAAATGAATTTCTTATATTAAATATGAAATTTTGTTTACATTTTAATGTTGGGTAATCTTCATCCAAAGGATCATAGGAAGGGTACATATCCAAGGGATGCAGAAGGGTTAAGTGAATAATTTAATATCATCCGAAAAATATTTGTACATGAAATTCGCCTTACGATTTAATCGACTTACGACCGATGACCAGGAACCTATCGTGGTCGTAAGTCGGGGAATACCTATATGAAATAATGGGACTTGTTTATAAACCCCAGAAAAAAGTTTACACTCCCATTTAACAGAACTCATAAAGAACAATAGATTGATCCTTAATGATAAGCTAGATCAACACGTCCCATAAAAATTGACTAATATTGTCACCTCCAGTGTGACATAGGAGTGCAAAGGGTTAAACGTTAGGTCCCGCCACTCATGTATAAAATAAACAAACACAGCATACGTAGTGTAAGAGACTAGATTGTAATCCCGACTATAGACTTATAATGACCAATTATGTATGTGTAATGTAAAATTTAATCAAGAGTTGTAAATAATTGCGACGACAAAAATTCTGAACTTGCGATACAAAAACAAATAATATCAAAAAGCTCAAGAAATAAACTCAAACTATTGTAAGTCTAGCTCAGAGTGAAATGTATTTCAATTTGTATTTTTTGAATCTAAGAACTCTACATTATTTATATTTACTCGATTTTATGAATTTTAAAATTTACATCAAAGTGCAAATGAAAGAGTAGAACTAATAAAAAAAAAATCGTATTGATTTATAAATTTTATAATGATGGCAAAAGTTTCCAACCAGCGTTGTCAACTTTAAATTTTCAAAAAGCACCAAACTCGTTAAAAAACCCATAGTTTTGGCAAAAAAGCACTAAAACCTTATAATATATTTTTTTTAATTTTATCAGTAAAAAATTTACAAACCAAAATTAATATTATTCATTTAACTCCAGCAATAATAAAGAAAACAGTTGATACATATTCGAACGTAAAATCAGTTACATTTTATACGTCTAGGGGCCATTATTATAACTTACCTTTAACAAAAGGGAGGATTTTAACGGAGAGATAAATTGTTTTTCGTTATTACGAGTAGCCAATAAGATAGAAGTGAGCGTTAAACTAAAGGGAAGATCATTCTACCTTTAATATTTAAAGGCCACTTTCTGTTTGAACTTACTATATCATATACTATTTTCGATGTGGCAATTTCAAATTTAAACAAAATTAGCATATACAACAACCAAAACGAAGTTTTCCTTTTGCACTGCGTTAAAAAAAAACTTGTTTAATTAAGCAGTTTTATCGAGTATGCTCCGGCACTCCCATATTTTTGAAAAAGTTAATTTTGTTTTATCGGTAAGTTGTAATAACCAAAATAAGTTAAAGGTAACTTTGCCGTTCACTTTATCTAAAGGTACCTTTAACTAACGCCAACTTTAACGGGAAGTTGTAATAATGGCCCTAAAAAAATTATGTTTAATGTACGTTAACTTCCACAGTCTAGTCTAGTCTAGTCTAGTCTATAGTCTAATCTATTAACTTTTAGAATAGTTTATAGACTAATTTTTAGTCTAGTCTATAGTTTTTTTTTTTTTAATTTTTGATTTGGTGTCACTGACATGAAAAGAAAAGCACTAAAAAAAGCACTAAGCACTAACTCGAAAATTTTCCGCGTCGAAAGTTTTAAAAAGCACTAAAAACAGTGCTAAAAGCACTGAGTTGACAACGCTGTTTCCAACAAATAGCTGAAAATATTATACGAATATTAACAGTTCGATATGTGACAGAAAAGTAGCACAAGAGTTCGCGTTCGCATTCAATTTATCCAGAAAGATTTAATTTTTCGCTTGAAAAGCCTTTTCTAACAACCAAGGATATTGATGTACATTAGTTTATGCTGTAAAATTTAACACAATTTAACACTTCCGATGAATACAGTGGACGTCCAGTAGTACGAACGCTCTTTATTACGACAATAATACAAGTGGCAAAATTTTTGCATTGAATACGCTATAGAACGAATAGATGGGCATTTTTTCTATACGATAGTACGAATGGTGGTTTGTTATAAGAAATTTTGTTTTATTTACGTTTGAATAAAATTTTTATTATGTTAGGTTAGGTTAGAGGGCGTGTACTTGTCAATTTTAGCAAGTACGGCCGGTGGTAGAATTGACCCATTGTACAACGTCCTAGCTTCTCACACCACTTATGTTATGTGCGTTAATTTTATACATGAGTGGCGGGACCTACAGTTTAAAGTCGACTCCAAACGACACATTTTTTTGGGAAGCATTTCATGACAATTTTTACTCTCAGAGTTTTTGCCAGAAATCTGCTGAGAGGAAGTCGCCGAAAAAGTATTTTCATATTTTCGTTTTGATGTCTGACCGGGGATTAAAAACTCGGGCCTTATTAGATGAATGCCAACACACTACCTATTAGACCACGGCGACTTCTACATATTATGTTTTTACTTCATTCTTTCGCTGTCAGCCACGTTTAGCGAAGTTATTGTGAAATTTTTTTTCATAAAATTGCGTTGTTCAATAATACGGTTTTTTTGGTACTACGAAAGGGCCTGACAACATATAATTCGTATCAGTGAATGTCCACTGTAGTCATACTTATTTGTGTGCCAGAGTAAAACTAACACGCTACAATTAGAGTATTCAAAAAACCGACATTTATCAAAAACCGGTTTTTGAATAATTCGAAATTTTGACATTAAAAAAATCGGTTTCGAATACGGTTTTATATAAAATCATCATATAATGACGAATGTGGTTTTATGATTTTTTTTTATTGTTTACTGATTATTGTATTATTTAAATCAAAAATTAAGCTGCTGGGATTATCCGTATCAAGACTTAAGTCTCGATCAGAACCTAACACTTCATGATCTGTATCATTGCAGGAAAATCAACCGTCATACAAATCGACAGCAAATTCCTTGGACTTCGCTTTGGTGGAATACTTCAAAATATGGTCATTAGCTGGATACTTTCCAGAACTTAGGTACACTATAAGGGTGTTAATTACTTTAATTCTACGTTCAGTAAGTCTTATCATTAGTCTGTTGCATATTTCCTGAGCGTATTGTGTATTAATTCTGTTTTAATTATTAAATAAAAATTTATGAATTGCTTCTATTTCTATAAGTGATAAGATAATTCTTTAACTGCTGTTTCTAATGGTTGCAAAGTTTTCCAAAGATTTTCTAAAGCTTCTTAAAAAAATTCCAATAATTTTCGATAACGAATTCCATCTGTGTTTTACGTCATATACCAATCTAAGTTCTTTACCTTCTTGGTTTTTTACAAAATACTGAAATCGTTTTTGCTATTCGTTTGATTTATTGCATTTACGTATTTTCACAAAAAATCAAAAAACCGGTTACTTAACAGAAAAAACCGGTTTGTCAAATACTAATAAATAAATTTGAAATTTTCAAAACCGGTCGATTTTTAAAAGTAAAAAATCCGATTAACCGGTTCGCAGTTTCGGTTTTTGAATACTCTAGCTACAGTTAAAGAAATTAAACATTCAAAACAGAGATAGAGGACTCACTTAGGCCGCATTGGGCCCATTTTGTTAAATCGGTTGATTAGTTTCTGAAATATTCTGAAAATAGTCTCCGCGTGCTTGCTGTACGAACAATTGTTTGAGGCAGTGTACATACGAATAATAATAATAATAATAATGTAATGTAGTGATGATGATGAGGGAAAGTCATGATGAACTGGTGAAGCAAAAGCAACGACAAATGAAAATAAAATATTCGCACAAAGTTACAATCAATTTTACTTGCTTTATTATTGTTACTGCTATCGTTACTGTTGTCGTTGCCGTCCATGAGGTTATAATTTGGCTGGAGAAGAGGAATTTCCATTGTTGTGTCGTCAGTAACATAAGAATCAGCTGAAGTAACGTTGTCAGCAGAATTCAGTGTGTTGTTGACTAGTTTGTTGTGTTTTTTGCCTGTAGCAATTGTCGTGCTATTGTTGGAAATGCTTTGTTTGTTAATTATTATTTCACTACCATTAATATTGTCGTCCATGTTGTTATAATCAATGAGATCTTCAGTATCGTGATAATCTCTGGCTACCGGCTGCCTGTTGTTACTGCTTCGATAATATAATTCATCATTATCATTATAATCGTAACGATTATTTAATATTTTATCTTGTTGTTCTATTGTATTATGTGCTAATCGATTGGAATGATCATTCCTACAATAGAAACGATCACTATCATCGATTATTATTAAAGATTTACTATGTGAATTTGTTGCTGTTGTTGTAGTTGCCGTTGTTGGTATTGCTAATAAATCATTCTCATTCTCATTATTAGAATCGTTTAAATTTTCTAAAATATGATACTTGGACATTGTTGTTGAGTGTTTGTTTGTTGTTTGAGTGTTGCGTTGTTGCTGTGTTTTTGTAGTATATATGTGCAATTGTTATTAAATATTATGTAAATATGTGTGTTTCTATTATAGTTTTTTCTTTTGTTTTATTGAATAGTTATTATTATCGTGTCGTTGTTTATTTTTATTTATTTTAACACTTTTTTGTTTTTTTGATTTTATAATCTAAGCGTAATTAAATAAATAATAAACACTCTCAGAACTTAAATAAATTAATTTACAAATACTGTTAACATACAAGAGTTTATGTGCGTTCAGTTAGTTACAATAATTTATAATTCAAAATTATATTTAATTCTTTACAAGCTGGGTAACATCGACTTATGCTTGGTGTAGGGTAATAGCCCAGAATCTCTGGTGGGAATTGAACCAACAAGCCTTACGCTAATAGTCTAGCACACTATCTACTACACTATCAAGGTGCCAAGCTAATATTATTATATTCTACGATTTTACAGTAAATTTGACATAAATAGGCATTGTTAGATAGAGATTGTTGATTTAATTATAAAAGTTTAAAAATTAAAAAAAAAAAAATTACAATAGTAAAGGAGACCAGGTGAAAAATTAAAAGAAAATGAAATCCAAACCTTTGAATAAATAGGAAATAGGTCCTCACTATAGAATATTTTTTTTCAACAATTATACCTTCCATATATCGGGTTAAATCGGTTAAAAATAATAAGGCAAAGGAAACTGACCAAAAAAGTTTGCGCCACAGACTTTCATTGGGAATTGTACTTGCTATTTATTATTATATTTATTTTGAAAGGGCTCTATGTAGTTTGTTTCACAGATAGGGGAATAGTAAAAATTATCATAACAAATTTTTCTCATTGCTTCCACATTTTAAGTTAAAATTCGTATAGTAAGCGAATTAAATAGTTTTGGTTTAGAATGAACTTTAAAATGGTGATCGATTTTCATTCTGGTCGTTGTAGAAGTAAACAGTTACTAAAAATTCCTAGGCTGATCGACATTTGTGGTTTAATCACTCTTTTTCAGAGATATAAAGTTAAAGGCTATTTCCTGGTTGTACATACATATGTGCACGTATGTATACATTTTTTATATGTTCATACATGAGTTTTTTAAAAGCCTTAACTTGATTAACTTTTTTGTGTGTTCTTCTCTTTTATGTTAGTCATTACTTGTGATTAAACGAATTAAATTCAAAAACTAATCTTTTTACTAAACTATTAAATTAAAACTATTTTTCATCTAGCTTTTAAATAAATCTGCCTAAATGTTTAGGCACCAATAGCTCCCTGGGCCCGAACATCTTCTCTATTTTAAAAGAGAGTAAAAATGCATTCAGTTGTTTGTAAGCTTCTAAAGAAGAAGGTTTAAGTATCTTTTTTTCAGGTTTCAATAATATACCCCAATAAATATTACAGTAGAACTCACTACTAACAATAAGAAATAATCTCGATTTTTGGAAGAATGTTTGACAATTTAAGTATGCCATATACTTTTCCATTACATATATGAGATTAATAAGTACACTGGAAAATATTACTAACAATTTTCCTCTGGGTTGTACACATGTCTCTCACAACTACAGTCACATTTTAATAATGTTCTCTTTGTGCTGACGCCAGGTCTAAAAGAATTACTTTAGGTACCACCTGAATTTAGGCGGATAATTTTTGCAAATACTGAAATTTCATATGGAACAATTGTTGATTTGATAAACGCGTACAGAAAATATACAACACACTTTTTTAAAATTTCAAAATAAAGTTTTCATTTCAGTTAATAGAAGAAAAGGACTAAAAATGTTGGTATCAATCAGTTCTTAAAAATAAAATTTAAAAAAAATTTTAATTTAATTTTAAAAACCTTTTTCAATAATTTTTAGGTATGCAGATATATTTTTTAACATTTTTTTTATCATTTCATTCTTTTAAATGCATTTATGTAGAGTACAAATCGCACATAATTTTTTCTTCTATTGTTGATGATGTTTTATGATTGAATATCTTCATACCCTACTACATGTATAAGTATTGTTGATGTACATATGTATGTTGTATTTAACAGTTTACATTCAGATTTTATATACACCCATTCGTCCATAATAAGTAGGGGGATCTCTGTCTATATGTAAGTTGTATAAAAATAAATGCAATTTATTTTTTTAATTTATTTTTTCCTTTCTAAATTAATTTGTTTCTAATTTTTTATCAAAACATCCTCATCCTGTACATATCAATAAAATATTACAAACATAAATTCATGTTTATGGATATTGTATGTACATACATATGTGCATAAGCAAAAAAATTATAAAGTTTTGTGTGTGTGTGTGTGTGTGTGTGTGGTGCTAGTTATTGTAGTTTTTGAATTTTTGACGTTTTTAATTAACACTTTATCACTTGTATTGATACTGATTCTGATACTCTGATCAAATAAATAACAGATTGAGCATTAACGAATTTTCATTTTTAATACAAACGACATTGTTAGTAGTGTCAGTCGTACGCAACATATGTATGTCTGTCTATACAAGTGTAAATTCATGTGTAATTATAATTTATTTGTTTTGTTGTTGTTGTTATTAACGTTATGTATTATTGTGGTTTATTGTTTTAGTTATTTTTATACACTTTTATTATTGTATCGTATATTCTATTGAATAATTTATTTTTATTTAATTAATTTCACTGTAATTATTTTTATTTTCTATTTTGCTTTGCTTCTTTTTTTATAATTAAATTGTCGATTATTTTCCCAATACGCAGACACACGATCTCACCTTAACGCTTCGACATTTTAAACTGCCTGACTGAATGAATGAAATATCCTAAAGAAAAATTTTATTTCAAACTTTTTTCTTTTTTATTACTAAACTATGATCGCCTTCATGCTGGCTCTTCGGCTACACTCTCTCCGCTGTTTGCTTATCATTTGTTGTATAAATTTATATATGGTAGGCTCAATTTGTTGTTGTTGTTTATAAACATAAGGCTTGCCAGATGTTTTAAACGAATAAATAAATAATGGGATCTGTAATGTCAACGAATTGTAAATTTTTTATTTGTTTTTCTTTTTAATTTTCATCTAAGTTTCATTCAAAGTTTTTTTCTATTATTTTTTATTTTTTAAATTCGGACATTCGCGTTTATTGATTCGGTATTAGATATCAAATGATATCTATAATATAAAATCATTAAGAATTATTTTTATTTTATAATATAGAATAATTAATATTATAAAATGAATATAAATAATTTTTCTAAAATTCAATAATTAAAATTCATAACTGTAACATAAATTTAAGTGAACAATATGGTTTAATCCATGTAAGTATTAATTGCATCTACCCTTGTAAAAAATTTTAAATAGTTATTAAAATTTATCAGACCATAAATGTACAAAGAATGTGCTCTTTATTCCTACTATTGTCCCTTATAAATTGGGACATTTAATGGTATAAACAATTGAAGATGTCTGATAACTTTTAAAAGAGACTAAGTAAAAAGTAAAGTAAAAATATATAATCTTTCACATTAGCAATTTCAACATACTCATGTAGTTCCAAACAAAGTTTACATTTCGAATTTGTTAAAATAAAAATTATCTCGGTTGAAAAGAGCGAAAATGAAGTCGCCGTGGTCTAGTAGGTAGTGTGTTTTATTGTTATTAGACGAAAGGCCCGAGTTCGAATTCCAGGTCAGACATCAAAACGAAAAAATATTTCTTCGACGACTTCCTCTCAGCAGATTTCTGGCAAAGACTCTGAGAGTAAAAATTGCCATGAAAAGCTTCTCAAAAATCTGTCGTTCGGAGTCGACTTTAAACTTTTAACGCACACAACTTAGGTGGTGTGAGAAGCTAGGTCGTAATCCTGACTAAAGGGTTTTAATGGCCAGTTATGTATGTATGTATGTTTAATTTTAAAATTTAGTATGACCTCTAATATGCTTAATTACACCTTTCAGCCTTTTTTTGCATTGATGCCATTTCTTTTGGAGAGTTATTTTTGCCCAATTTTTTTTTCAAAGCTGCTATAAGGTCATTCTTGTTCGAAATCTGGTGTTGGCGGACGTTTAAAGTTAAAACTATTAGTTAATTAGCCATTGAATTGTTTGTTTATAGTAAGTGATTGAAATAAGCTGTGACGAATTGGGTTCCAAATTTTTGGTTTTTTGTTTGTAAGTTTATATTTGAGAGTGAATAAAACCTTTATTTTTTCTTAATTTTTAAACATATTTTATAAACTCTTATTCAAATTTTTTTAATATCTTGTTTCGTTTCAAAATTATACGCGCTTAATTTTTTTTTAAATTTATTTCATCGAAACTTTTATATTTTTGAAAAAAGAAGGATTTATAAAGAAATGAATAAGGATGTAAATAAAGAAAGACCAATTTCTTCAAACAAATTCTGAATACAACATTTGAAAATATAATCAAACGTCTGAAGAGTTGACAAAATTTAGCAAAGAAACTTAAATAAATAAGGCACTTCACTTTAGTCGTAAATAAAACAATAAACATAAAAATGTTAAAGTAGTCGATAGTAAAAAAGAAATATTCTTTAAACATCGTAGTATGTGGTGTTGTCGAGCCGGAATGCTTCGAAACGTCGTTCCGGTACTTCCTTTTTGGATAGGAACGCCTTCCGGAACTAAAGATCTGATAACGAAAATAGACTAACGTTTTGAAAAAAAAAAAAAAAATTAAAAAGAATTGCTGATTTTTTTTCTAATTTTTATATGTATTTTTATAAACAAGGGTTTGAACTGGATCCGAACGGAACAAAAACCGGAATGAACTGGCTTGTTTTTCCGAACCGTGAGTTCCGGTTGAAAATAAAAGTTAGCACACACCACTGATCGTACTTATATGCGATTAAAAAAATTGAATGGTTGGCCGGGCTAGACACAAGTCCCATATTGGATAAGATAATATAATATTGGTACAGACTTCCATTATAACATCAAGTTATTTCCAGTGCTGATAGTTTTCATCTAACCCATAGAAAAGATAACTTGATTGATTGATGATTGCTAAAATTTCTGTTTTGATAGGAATAGTTAAAATAAATTACAGAGCAACTAGAACTATACCGTCGTAAATATTAACGTTTATAAGCAATTAACGATGTCATCTGATCGGAATCTCTTCGGCAAACTTAGAGTAAAAATTTTGTAAAAATGAAAAAGAATTACTCTATGATCATATCAACTGTCATATCGCACACCCAGTACAAAAGTGACTCAACTCAAAATTTTCATTTTTCAGAAATCGATTAAAAACTATTTTTGACTTAAATAAAAATAGTTAAAAACAAAATCTTTGACAATTTTTTAGTAACAGTTAACAACAACAAAATAGACTGATATTTTTTTTTATAAATAATCAAATATATTCTACTTAGTTCAAGCATATAAAACCGAAAAATGAAAATTTTGAGTTGAGTTACTTTTGTACTAGGTGTGCGATATATTCCATTCAATTTCTATATTCTACGGGAAAAATTAGATTTTGTAACGTAGTTGACCAATTTTTAATTAGTTACACTTTTTTAAAGAAAAAATAGAGAGACGCTTTTGTTAATTAAACTTAAATAAAACTATTGCGTTCTTTTGCTGGCCTGAATATTAATATTAAATTCCTAAAGTTTAGGTAATCATCATTCATAAAAAGATTATATAATCTGGCATGCTTATTTTTACTCTCAATGCCATTAAACTCTATTCACCAAAGAGAATATCTTTCAAATACTCTCTTTGATTAAATATCACTAGCTCACTGATTAACTCTTTAAGGGAAAAACACAATTGTTACCGATAGCAACAACACAAACAAAACTGTAACGAATAATTTGTTTGTTTTTTTCTTTCTTCAATTAATATGAACTCACAACAAGTGTATTTACCACACACTCAGTTGTACACCACAAAGTACCACATGTGATCCAAAGTGTCCGTAAAGTATTAATAATTATTTAAGCATTTTGCGGTGGTATAGTATATCCATATTATCATATAACGTGTAATGCGAACGTTCGAGTATGGATATTTTCACAGTTTAGTGCGTTTGCCCGTCTTTGGGGACAATTGTTGTTTTTTTTTTTATCGCTTTTAATATAATTTTAATTTTCTGTTATTTCCACGTTTAGTTGTTTTTGTTATTTTTGGGTGACAATTCAAGACTTGTAAACCAACAATTGACAATAGATAAAGACATTTAGGGTAAAAACAATTGTGTACATGTAGTACTGTTTATTTATTTTTTTTTTTATTATATAAGGAGGACTGTATCAAACATATGTATGTATTTGTTCATGTACATGTCCATATGTATGTATAGAATGTACAATATTTGTAATCAAATATGTAGAATAGTAACCATTACTGGAGTGTTGAACTAAGTAGCATATTTTAATTATAATTTGATGATAGTGACAATTTAATAGCTTCCAAAATACATTTGATGTATTTTGTAAAAAAAAGTCGTAAAGGCAAATGGCGATGTGATAATGTTATTTTCAAGAAATTCTTACAAGAATTTCAAAATGGTTCATTTGTCCCGTCCATAGTAGGTTCAGTGTTAATTTGTTTAATTATGTCCCGAACTTCTATTTTATTTTGACTTTTCAAAATCTCTAATCACCATGAATAATGAACAATAGTGTGTCAATTGTCAGTGGTAAGCTTGAAACATGAAAATCTAACAAGAAAACTTTCCATGCACCAGAAACCGATTTCAAAAATCAAAGAAAAATGTAATTCTGGCGTTGAACGGCTAGAAAATTTTAAGGTATTCGATATCTTCAAATTTGAGGTCACATTCGCAACTTTATAACACAGATGAAATTAAATATTTTTTTGATAGTTATTTCCAGATAAAACTTTTGCAAACGGGAAGGCCGTATCAGGTCGAAATATTGCAAAGGAAAGGATAAAATTATTGCTGTGTGCAAACGAAGAGCTGAAACCATTGATCATTGGTAAATCCGCAAACCTTCGTTGTTTTAAAAACCCCTTGAAGTACCTTAGAGTAAATTCGAAAAAGACGTGGATAAAGTAGGAGTTATTTCTCAACTGGTTCCATTATTTTTCTACATAAAGGAGGTGATGTGAATTTTAAAATTTTATATAAAATTTTAAGATTAATACAAGAAAAATTTATTAGCTTCGCCAATTTTAAGCTGTAAATAATTCACCACCGAAGGCATTGCTGTTGAATGATGATCTCATGGTGGTAATATTTAAACAATGCTTTTACCACCTAATGTAACAACGGTTTTGCAACCCATGGAGCAATGAATATCGACAGAGTAGATATAATTCGTGATGCTATTTTGCTACTCCGTGTCTGATGAACTGAGTCAAGAAGTTTTTAAAAAAGCATGGAATAATATAAAAAAGTGAAATGACGACCAGAACGATAGTGAATATGGCATTCCACCATTGCAACTGCTTAAATCAAATTCTGCATACAACGATACAAAGTTCAATTGTTGATAATGAAGGTGGAGTATAACGTTGACGTCAGCATCGAAAAAATTGGAACAATAATCAAATTTCAGAAGAATGTCGAAGTTATCTAAAATACAGGCGACAGATCAATTAGAGAGGAAGATGTCCAACAATCGACATTATTTTTTATGAAATTAGTAGGAAACATTAATACCGGGAAAAAATGGTTTGAAAACTATAAAAACTGGAGACAGAATTAATTTGCGCTATTAAACAAACGAAAAATAAACATGCCTCTACTGCTTTTTTCAATCACTTATGGTGTGTTCTTTTCTACAAAGAAAATGTCACCCTCTTACAAGGTGCATTAAAAAATTTTTTTAATAACCTTGTTGTAATGTAATTTTTTATTTGAGAAGAACATAACACAAATATTAAAAAAGATGCAAATTGCAAAAGTGCAAATTGACGTTTTTTGTGTACGAAAATATTAATGTTACTGTGAATTTTCAACCAGCCGGTATAAATGAAATTTAAGTTTGGTTTTCGTAGTGTTGAAGACAAAGTCCATAAATAAAAATTCAACATCTTGTTAGGCATATAAAAATTAACTAAATAAAATAAATAAAGAGTTTATTTAAATGAAAATAGTGTAGATTGTGAGTAGATTCCAAATTTTTTTATATTTCTCGAATTATTTTATATTTTTAATAATTTTCTAAAGTCCATATTTATCACATATTGATTTTTTTTTGCTGAAATTTAGCCTTGAAATTGTTTTTTATTAATAAACAGCACAAAGATTTTGCGAATTTCTTAAGAATATTTTTAATTTTTAGTGCAATTTTGAAAAAGTTTCCATTGTTTTGTCAGCCACTGTATATATATTATTTTGCTTAATACGCTATGAGATTCGAAGAGGTAAACTTGGAAAATTCGAATTTTTTCATATTTCTTCAAGTTTGTCCATTCAGAGCAGCAAACTTTAATAAAAAAAATATAAGAAAACTAATAAAATTTTTAATGTCTGTTCTCTTGGAAGAGATTTCATTTGATGAAATTGGATAAAAATTACCGTAGTTACCATATAAAGAGTCTAACAGTCGAGCGATATTTCTTATATACGACATCTCATTAAATTAACTTCTAATTAAAAATGTTTTAAAATTTTTGATTGATCTTGATTGTTTCCCAAAATGAACATATATACACTGAGACCTAAAATGAGTAAACACCACTGAAATACTTCATTTTTTTAGGATAGCCAAAAAAGTAAATGAGAATATTCCAAAAAATTTCTAAAAATAAAAACGTATATTTATTACTTATAAAATGTTAAAACAAAAAACAAAATTATTGTTGTGCAACAATAACAATTTTAGTTTGTTTTCGATTTACACGGCTTTCTAAGGAACCTATCCTCAGTGTAAATCGGGAGATAGGCGCACATATATTAACGTTCCGTAAGCTTGTTTCGTAGTGTAGATTAGTTTTCAAAATACTTGATACCTTCGGTAAAATATAAATAAAGAAAAAAAATTTCAATTTATAATTTTTGGCAGGTAGTTGACATTTGAAAATACGGCATGTTTAACAATTATTCTCTTGTCATTGAAACATTGAAGTATTGCGATTCAATCAAATCAATTGAACAAATTAATACGATAATTCTATTTTCCTGATAACGGAGACGTGATCTAAAAAAAATTAAATTCCAATAAAATATAAATGTTTTAATAAAAAGAGAAACAAAAACATTTACGTGAACTGATTAAAGCCAAATGTTTTATGATTCAATAAAATAATAATTTTTTTTTTGTTTGATATTTATAAGCGCGCAAAAATTAGTACAAAGTAATTGTAAAAAGTTTGTATCGGGTCTTCTGATAGACTGATAAAGCAAATATTAAAATGGCTTTATTAAAATGAGCGTTCTGTTCAGGCAACGTAATTGACTTCCAAAGAAGCGCGTACGCAATGTGGCCCGTACTACGTATTTTAAAATGAGGCTCTTTTTATAATAAATGGGTATTTAGAATAGCTTGAATTGATAGTTATGACTACAAGCCACAACGGTCCTCTTTACATGTAACGTCTGTCAAATTCAGACTATTTAGTCCCCAAAGTAGTAAAAAGTTTACCATTTCAAAGGCGCCGTATTAGACATTTGAACGATGTTATATTATTCGCGAAATTGCCTCAATAGGTCTTTCGAATGAAAGAAGTATCCCACACACACCTTTTTTAGTTAAATTTTAAATTGGCTGGCGATTAATGAAAGACCTAATAAATAATTCTTACCATATACAGTCTTATCGTGAATTTCACATGTAAAAATTTCCGAATAAAACATACCTAATTTTAAAAATATCTGTTATTATGTACGGAATTATAAAAAAATTAAATATTTAACTAAAATAGTAAAATTAAAATATTAAAAAAAAACAGTTTTTTTTTTATGTAAAAATCAGGTAATCGTTAAATGTATTGTTTTGCGACGTTGTTAGCTTTAGAAAAGAAAGATGAAATTTGAAAACAACGCGTAAGGAAGTCTGCGAATTGATTCCAATCCCTCGGAAGTACGCAGTGTGCATACTAAAAAAAAGTTGGACATGATTGTAGAGAAGGCCTAGCGCTTCTGTGTGTTAGGTGTATTGGAACTTAAATAAATTTCTTGGCCGAGCAGTCAATTAAGAAAAAAGACATTTTACATATGTTGGACTAACAAAAAAATATACCGAGTGTAATAGGTTGTACTGATGGCACGTATTTAAAAATAATATCTCCTACAAATATGCATTGGTACTACAATCGGAATGTCAATTACAGTCTTAATGTATTATTGGAATCTGATACTCATATTTTCCGGTAGATAATATATCACATGTGATCCGTTCTCAATTGAGTGAATTTTTTAAAGACCAAAAATTATAAACAAATTTTTCGGAATTTAAAAATGAAAACATTCGACATACATATGTATGTACATACTGCTTTTTAAAAACTTGTCCCGGGAATGTGAATTCATATGTATTTTGGCCTGCAAAAGGCCCTGAAAAAATTCCAAATTATTCGACTTCTATAATAGCAACTCAGATGAGGAAAACTCTACTTCCTTTGCTAAAAAATTATTTCATGCCATCGAAGAATGCAAAAGCCCAATAAAACGATTTAATGGGTAACTGATTAAGATACTCATCTGTCCAAAGAAATAGATTTATTTACATCAGGAGATGGTAGGAGTGAATATTTACAAGCTGCATACAGCTATCTTGGAAGTATTTTACCAACAAACGTTGATTGCGAGAGATGTTTGTCAACGGCAGCGTATGTTAACACCAAACTTCGTTCAAGCCTATCAGATCACATGTTAGATGCTCTTTTTATAATCCAAATAATTTTCTTAATACTGATGCATTTGCATATGTATGAATAACTTTTATTTTTTCGAATTAACCCGAAATATTCCGGGATTTTGGAATTGGGATAAAAAATCCCGAACCTCGTGATTTTTAAAAATTAATCTCGTTTGGCATCCTTAGTACATTCATATTATTTAACATATTCATATTGATAAAATAATATTTTATTTATGATACTGACCGTTAACAACTTTAGAAATTTTAATGTGATATTTTATTATCGATAAGGCTGACCATTTTCATTAACTGAAGCGGCCAAAACTCTTTCTATTAAAGCACTATTGCAGATTTGCAGTAATAATGTACCATTTTCCGAAAGGCATTTTCTTAAAAGCAGTATGAAATAATGTTCTCATTAGAGACAATAACAATAACAAAAGAGTAATAATGAGCATGAGAGTCTGAATTTCTCTGTTCAAAAGATTTGCTTTTTTGTTTTATATTGTATAGAAATAAATTAAACAATTGAACATGTTTGAATTATAAATAAATTTATTTCCAAAAGTGTAGACGTTCATTAATTATTTCATAATATGTTTCCCAACAAATACACTAATACCTCTCTTTGCGTCCCGGTTACGTTCCAAAATAAAAAAACGTCGAAAGCGAATTATGATTTTCTATAGCAAATCATTTAAAGACTAAAGGTAGATTCCAGAGTTACGAAAATACTACTTTTTAAAAAGAAAATTTAACAAAGTAAATATTTAAGAAATAAAAATAATACATATCATCGTCGAAAATCCGAAAGTACGTATCATCACAAAAATCAATATCGTGTTTTTAATTAATTATGATTCGTGAGTTTATTTAACATATCTCACCCATTTTTTAGATTAACCAAAAATAATGCTTTTATATCAATAATTCAAAATGTTTCTACGTATGAAGTGCTCGTTATTTTATAATTCTTTTTGCTTCTCCTTTAAAATAAGATAAATATTTGTTATGTATTTCTGGATTTTCGACGATGATATAAAGTTTTATTATATACATATGTATGTACATCCAAAAAACAAAAAATCCAATTAAAACAAAATAGAAAATTGTAAAAAAAAACAAAATAAAACTTCAAATAATCACTGTCAGATGAGTTCATAGTGGCTGTTGTCGTAATTCGACTTCATTTTCACAAAAAATTGGTCCAATGATTGCTGAACAGCTTTTTCTTTTCAGGAATATTTTAAACTCCTTCCGCTGTTTAGATCGTTTTTTAAAAATTCTCCAAAGCTTCGGCGATCCCAAACACATCACTTTGGGGTTTTCATTTAGAAAGGAAATAACCGAGTTTTGATGCTATGGCTCAATTACAAACAATTAGAAAAAAATGAACTTTTTTTTTAAACTAAAAACAAATAAAGTACAGGTGTGTGAATATGTATAATTATGTACTTAAGTTTAATTACCATTTTTAAATTTAATAATTTCTTTTAATAACTATAAATAAGAACAAGTGAATATTTTATTCTTAATAACAGCAATGTGTAATAATTTTTATTGTATTTTAAGTCTTTAATTTCCATATAAAATTATAAATTTAAAATAATACCGTTCTCACTATAATAATTATGTTTATTTTTCAGGTTTATTTTAAATGAATCGCTTTTTTTAAATAGATTTACATATGTACTATATACTAATGTATATAAATTTAAAAAATTTTAAAATATAGAAAATTTTCGTTATTTGATAGTCAAAGTATTGCTTAATTGGTTTATTTTACACAATTTATAGGCAATATAATGCCTTTGAAATTTGTGGTAAGATTGCATGTAATGCTGTAGAATGCGAAAGTTGTTTTGAATTTAAGAGATATTTTATATAGATTCGAATGACTTCCCTTGATTTACGCCGTAGAATGTTCCGGAAAAAGGTAATGTAAATCGAAACGACGTAAATCGATTTTCAAATAACTCATATTTCAGATGCATCTATTTATATAAATTTTACAAAAAAAAATAAAATCCTTAAAAATTTCTGACGGCGTTAATCGAGGAAATACTGTATTTAAAACCTACCAATTTTATTCCCTGAAAAATACAATAAAAAATACTCGAGTGCTGTATTTATACATCTATATAAGTACATAAAAATGAATATCTGTTTGTTTGTATGTTTGAACGTTATATACGACTAAATGGCTAAACCGATTTTCTTGAAATTTTCACAGTGTCTTCCTGTATGTCTGGAAGGAGTTATAGGCTACTTCTTATTTTGATATATTTTGACATATGCAACATTACCTGCTATTACAAGCTAATAACAAAGTGGGTATATTGGAAAAACAATAAAAGCAAGACACCTCAAATTTTGTACAAGTAACTACAGTCTCAATATAAATATTTTGGACAAAAATGGGCGAACTAGCAATAGTGGGTGTGGCACCTCTCATATAAAGTAAATACGAAAATCTGTATATCTGAAAAACTGTAACAGCTTAAGTACACAAGTAACTTTAGTTTAAATATAAATATTTTGGACAAAAATAGGCGATCTAGCAAAAGTGAGCGTGACTCTTCCCATATAAATTAAATTATAAAATCTGCATAACTAGAAGGCCAGAACAGTTAACTACTCGAATTTTGTACGAATATCTTTAGGTTCAATATGTTTATATTGACAAAAATGGGAGACTTATCATTGCAAGGCATGGCACCTTCCATATAAAGTAAGTACATAACTGGAAAACTTTAACAGTTGGAGTCTCCAAATTTTTTACAAGTAACTTTTGTTTAAATATAAATATTTTGGACAAAAATAGGGAGTTCAGCAAAAGCGGGCGTGTCACCTCCCTTATGAAGGAAATACTAAAATCTGCATATTTAGAACAGCAGAACTGTTAGACTGCTCAAATTTTGTCCGAATATTTAAAGGTTCAAAGTCGCCGTAGTCTAGTAGGTAGTGTGTTGGCTTATTAGACAAAAGCACCAAGTTCGAATCCCAGGTCAGACATAAAAACGAAAATTGAAAATCCTTTTTCGGCGACTTCCTCTCAGCACATTTCTGGCAAAAACTCTGAGAGTAAAAATTGCCATGAAATGCTTCTCAAAAAATCTGTCGTTCAGAGTCGACTTTAAACTGTAGGTTCCGCCAATCATGTATAAAATTAACGTACACAACATAAGTGGTGTGAGAAGCTAGGACGATGTACAATGGTTTAATTCGACCACCGGGTACTGTACTTGTAAGAATTGGCAAGGATTTCCTATTTCTGAGCGTCATCCACCTGTTGTTCATTTATCAGTGCATCTGGAAATGGACAATGGATTTACTTTACAGAAAGAAATGCCCGAGAGAGAGCAGCAGCACCACCGGCTACAACATTAACATAATTTTTTGATCTTTGTAAAAATGATATGTTTGTGAAAACGTTGTTATATTCCGAAATTCCAACGTATTATACGTAGAATGCATCAACAAAGAAATTCAAATGTCAAAAGCAAGGGAAACCTGTTGATGGTTGGCCAAGTTTATATTCAACAGATGCATTAGGTAGGGTTTATTCCCTCAATCCTTAAAATGCTGAATGTTTTTATTTGAGAATGTTTCTAATTAATGTTCGAGGACCAACATCTTTTGATACATTACGTACTGTTGACGGCGAAGAATGTGCAACATATCGAGAGACCTGACGGAAACTATAATTATTAGAGAACGATTGTCATTGGAAAACAACGCAGTAATCATTCATCCATGGATTATATTTGTATCGTGCTCACCATCTAATTCAAAAGATCTTTGGAATAAATTTAAAAGAGGAAAGTATGTATAATGAAGCATTAATTCTACTTGAATGTGACATTCATTGAAGTTGGAATGATTGCTCCTATTCGGTTAGGAACTCATGCACACGATCGAGATCTACGACGAACACTAGAACACTAAATTTCGAGGGTAAATTTAGTGTTCTAGCCACAATTTTCCGAAGATTACACGTGTAATATATAGAAAAAATCTTCTATGTTCAAAGTTTTGCAACATGTGAAATCATAATGTGGGATTAATGCACCATTGCGCATAAGAAATCTTTGGAAGCCCTTGATCGCACTTTACGGAATATAAGAAGCAATAATAACATATTGGGACGTGCATTAGTTTATTTAGCAGGTGAATTTTGTTAAACACTTTCTGTTATACCGGGATGAGCTAAATGCATGTCATACAATCATACCTTTGGCGACAAGTCCACACTCTAAAATTAACTACTAATATGCATGTTCAGTTGCAACGTGACGTGATACTTCAGTTTTCAACTTCAACTTTTTCCAAACAATTGTTAGATTTAGGTAATGGAAGAATTCCAATGGATGCTATAACAAAGTATATAAAATTTCCATCAGACTTTTGCAGAATTAGAATTAATAAATTGTGTATTTCTCACTTGCAAGTTTGTGGACAGCTTTACGTCGCATATTTGCGAGTAGGAAAACCCGCAGACCTTTATGTATACACACCAGAGGGAAAAACAAAATATATTATATATTCCAAGGCATTATAATAAGAATTATTTATTTAAGAAAAAAAGTATATATGTATTAAATTTTCGCAAGTAAAAAATAAATAGCTCATTAACGTATTATTTCATAATTTAAATGAAATACATATATTGTCATCAAATGAAATTAGAATAAACCTTTAAGAATAATTGCATAATTTAATTACTAAATAAATAAATTTTTTTATTATAATGTATTTAATTTCGGTGGCGGTAGCGAAGCACACCGGGTATTAGCTAGTATAATTATAAAGATAAAATACGATATAGAACTACAGGCTATCCTTTCGCGAAAATGTGGAAATTTGTGTTCATGAAGTATTTTCGTACATATCGTACAGACACCGATACCCATAAATTGCGATTTAAAACCACTTTTATTTTTTCTACGTTTTTTTACGGTCAAAGGATTTCTTTCTTTATCACAGGATAAAAAAATTTACTCTTCTTGTGTTAGGCCTCTTTTTCCATGTGTACAAAAGAGTTCAAAAATTAATATTAAAAATAGTAAATATTAAATAAAAAAAAAATAAATTACGGTAACGAACTTTTATTTCGAGCAGAATCATAAAAGTTTCGATAACATCGAAAAGTTAATTTTTTTTTAATTATTTTCGAAATGTCGTTCGATTAAAACTCTTTAATGAATTTTTGAAAAAGTTTCAATTCTTTATACAGTAGCTATTACTCTCATTAGACATCTAATTTGTAAGTAAATTATGATATTTTGAAAATTCACTTATTATGATGTGGTTTAGCAAATGTGATTGAGTGTATTCTCAGAGCACAAAAAAGTGGATTAGCTGTTTATGGTTAGGCCTTTAAGTTAAGAAATGTGATAGAAAATCTGAAAGCTATTCAAATTCTGTTGGTGTCCATTAAAAAAAAAAAAAAACAAAAAATAAAAAACTTAGTAGCCAACGTTTACAAAACGAAAACCAGTCCTGTGTTCAAGATTTGATTAAATTTTTCTGTGAAAAGAAAGAAAAATGCTTAACTAGTCTCTGTATAAGTAGTTCAGTTATATGCTTTTCCTATAAAGACCAATTAACAGCACGTATCTGGTATTGTTCGCCAGCTCCTCAATTGAAAATAAAATGTTAAATAACTTTAGGTTCATACTTAATTAATAATTAATTCAAATTGAAAATTATAATTGTATTGGAGTAAAAATGTATAATCGTTGTTGTTCATAAGAACCAAGAACATGTTATTTTTAATAAAAATGTATAAAGTCGTTAATCAATTAAAACAATTTCAATAATAAGGCATGTATTTGGTATCGTTTTGTTTATTCTAATGTGGTTTCTTTTGTTATGGGCAATGACCCACATTTTTAGTATTTTTACAATACTTGATTTAAAAAAAAATGAGTTTAAATTGAAAAACAGGTGAATATACGATTAATTGAAACATAAACAATAATTGCTCCTCTGATATTTATTAAACAAGTTGGCAATTAATTTATTTTGTTTGACCTCGAAAAAACAAATGCAATAGATATACAATTAATTATAGAAAATGAGAATTCAATTTGTTTAAAATATTCCTTCCAACTTTGGCTATTGAATTCTTTCCATTGTAAGAATAAAATCGAGAGAAAATTGGAATTTTTAAATCTAAAATTTTAATGGGATGGAGTGAACTGAACTGAAAAATAAAGTTTGGTTATGATTTTAATTATCATTTTACCACACATATTCCTGCTCAACGTTACTTTGCCAACATCAAATGCATTGACGTTGTTAGATTTTCATTTCGCTTGATAAAGATTATTTTTTTTTTTGTTAAGAATTAGAGTCTATGCCTAAGAGTTTAAATATTTAAGAAAATTCTTTTTATGTATGAAATGACAATTTTATCTCGTTTTCATAAAACGTGTTATAAAGAGAATACGTATTTTAAAAGCAATGACATAAACTTGGGTAAGTTTGGCCAATTAAGCGAAAACTTATTTAATTGGGCATTAGTTTTCTATAAGTACTATTCTATAGTATTGAAGTATTACACGAAGAAAAGGTCTCATTTAATTCGTTCATTTGCATTCGTATGTCACGTGTAGTAATTTCCAATAAACTTATGAATAGCTGCACATCAATTTATTATGGGTTATATAATTGCATTAAGAAACTGATTGTTTGGTAAGGAAAAGTGTTTCCAATATTGAAATTTTTAGATTCGAGTTTAAAGTTTTTTACAAAACATAACCTAATTTACAAATTGCTTTTCTATTAAAAACCAACATCTTCTGTATGTTCTAATTTTCATGAATTTAGTTGTGTTGTGGCTGAGAGAATAGACTCATAGATCAGCAATAAGTATTCAAAACGATAAGTAGATTCGAGTTATACATATAATTTCTGATACTTATACGTATCCATAATTATTTTAATATCATACGCATACTATTCATACTCAAAGTTTGAAGTATTCTTCATACTCATATTTAACAATACGCATGATGTTGTTGATTTCGACTCTGCATGACTCAAAATATACACGAAGCACAAATTCAGTATTAATTACGTACGAACACTACGATACTCACAAGAATGTTATGTGTATGCTTTGCTTGCTGTCTTTTCTTTCTTCTTTGAATGAAATTTTGATGAATGATTCGAGTCACTCAAAGTATTAAAGTATTTTTCTAAATTTATGAATCTGAATGAATAGGCGTATGAATCCAACATAATTCGAATGCTGTGAATTTAATGCCAACGTTGTATTCATACTTATTGCAACCTATAGTTAAAAATCAACGTTGTACTGAGTACGAATGAATCAGAATAGTTGAATTTCAATACTGTTGAATCACTCATACTCATATACTGCATGAGTACTTATGAGTAGCGAAAAGTCGATTCATTGCTAATCTCTGATATGTATGAAGAAATGTATAGTATATACTAGAGGCGTGCACAAGACATTCTGCTATCTTACCCTTCACCAAATGCAATACTGTAGTGTACTCTTTTCTGTTGCTCTTGATTTTACGAGTGCACTGAAATGTGTATTTCTCATTTATTCAATGTATACAACAGCACTACTACAGCTACATTTTCAGTACTGCCATATGAATAACAGTAGTGTAAAAAAAGTAGTAATGTAAAAAGGCAGTAAAATAAATGATGAACAATCTTTTCGGGGCGACCATTTTAACTGGAAAGTTTTAAGGAACTGTTGTATTGGTGCCACGTATTCCTATGACCACATCAGAGATGATGATTTATAGCACCAGTCATTTTGTGTCCATTAATTTTATTCGTGAGTGGCGGGACCTAGAATTTAACGTCGACCCCGAACGACACATTTTTGAGAAAGTTTTTCATGGCAGGTTTACTTATTCTCAGAGTTTTTGTCACAAGTCTGCTGAGAGGAAATCGCTTAAGAATTTTTTTTTTGCATATTTCGTTTTGGTACAGACCTGAGCCTTCCGTCTACTAAGCCAACACACTGCCTGCTAGACTATGGTAACTTCAACCCACTGAATACAAACTGAAAATGATATTTTTGTTTTTGCATCCATTTCTACAAAGTCGTCTTCGGAGGATGTGGGCAGCACTGGCAATTCTTTTCGTTTAGCGTGTTGTATTATTTCTTCATCGGAAAAATCTAATGAAACTTCATTTGTACTAGTTGTCCAATCATTCTGTCATATCATATCAGTTCATCAGTTATGTCATTACCGGATCCATTCGAAATAAATTGTTTTATCTTCTCTTTATTTTTTCTTTAATGTTGCAAATCGTTGATTTAGGAACATGCAATATTTCGGCAACCTACCTAAAATTTTTTCTTCATCAAGTCTTTGTAAAATATCAAACTTTTCCTATAAACTAGTGTTTTATGTTTGCGTATATTATTTAAAGACTTGAATGATGCTTGGTATAAAGTTAGACAAATACGCTTGCGAAAGAATGTACCGAAACTGAAGTAATGGTATATATGATGATGATGAAAATATAAATAAAAGTATGAATAATAAAACATGCGAGTTAAAAAAGGGAATTTATTTTATCTGCTATAAAAACAATTTGTCCGAATTATTAGAGTGTCCGGACCGGCGCATGTACGGACTGTCCAAGTTGTACTATATATACAAAATTTGAATTGTGTTTATAATTGTAATTCTCAGTTTTGTGGTTTTTAATATTGACATGTTGTTAACACTGTTAAACCGATGTCACGTAAAAATGTAATAAAAGTCTATTTTTTACAGATTCTTCGTTCAGGTTACGTTACATTACATTACATTTCTATTGCCATTCGTATTGCTTTATACATAGCAAAAACGAACAGCTGTTTTTTACTGTTGCGGTTATATTCCGTTATGGTGGCATATCTGGGCCTTAACAGTCGTTAAATGCTGTTTCTTGATCACCATCCTGAAAATATGCTATCATTCAACGCTAAAGTTAAATTAAAATCTTAGGAATTCAGAGACTACTTATGAAATAGCGTTCTTTTTGCTGCAATATTTTATATTTCGAGAAATCATGATTAGTTACGTAATTTATCGTAATTAAAATTTGGAAATATTAAAAAATACAAACGATGTTTTAAAACAGTAACGCATATAAACAAATTCTGTCATTTTATTTTTAAGGCCATTTAATTTAAGGTCATTTAAATAATATTGAACCGTGTTATCATAATAGTTCTGCAAAATAACACTTTTATTGTTATTCGTTATTCAGTTTATTGATGCAATAGAAATTCGATATCTTAGTTTCGTTGCACCTTAAGCTCCAAGAAAACATACTTTCTTGCTTTCAACAGAAGTTCAATATTTCAAATAACTTGCTAAAGCTTTCAGCTTTTCTACGTTTTACCAGTCCTTTAAAAAAATCGAAATTTTTTTAAATTAATTTTTTTTAGATTTTAAATTTTCTTTTTTTTTTTGTTTATGCCGCCGTTTAATGCAATTTAAAAATTTTATGTACGTAAAATTTTACCTCGTTATCATAACATTTAATTAAAATACAATAATACAGAACATTTTGTTGTTTTGTAAAAAGAAAACAGCAAGAAACTTTATGTACTTAATTCGGTATCTATTATGTCTTCGACTCAATTCATAACATTCTTTTCTTGGAC
The DNA here is from genome assembly GCA_014635995.1 of Sarcophaga peregrina. NCBI lineage: Eukaryota > Metazoa > Arthropoda > Insecta > Diptera > Sarcophagidae > Sarcophaga > Sarcophaga peregrina. The sequence goes on from CM025793.1 coordinate 60,006,790, forward strand.
TTTGATGACACGGAGACACTATTAGATCTGCTGTTAAAATGGAGTGTAAGCTAGATTATCTCTCGTATCAGTGTTTTGTAGAGAACGTTTTTACGCTCTGTATTTGTTCTTGATGGTTTAAGTGTTTTTATGTCTCTGATTTAATTGAATTGTATTCCATTCAATTCGCCAACTACTGTGTCGCCATTTTGGTGTGAAGTGGTGTTGTGCTGCCTGCCTGAATCATCCAAAACCGATTTTATTTAATTTTTTCACTTAGAATGGGACATACTTTCAAAATAATTTGTCCATAACATAAAACGTGAAAATATCCTTACTAAGAACTTCAGTAAACCGACACTACCCGACAACGAATGGATTTCGATAAATAACAAAAAATTTTGTTAATTTATAGAATTGTTAATTTTAGTAGAATTGAAGAAAATTCATTAAATTTACTATGAGAATGTAAAATTAAAAAAATTTCGTATTTAATTTCCTTATTATAGTAAAATTTAAAAAAGTTCGCTAATTCAACTTATTTATTTTTTAAATTTTAGAAGAAAAACCAAGTAAGCGTTGGGTAAATTATTCTCAGACTGTTTCATAAATTTTTGAAATTTTAAACAAAATGAGATAGGCGTTATCACAGTATAACCAGTGGCGACAATTATGACGCTGAAATCAGCAGATTTAACCCTCCCCGTAGAGGGAGAAAAAGATCTTGAAAGTTTTTGCGAAACAAATGTGTTAGAAGCACAAGAGATTCTACTAGCTTACCCTTCACCGAATGCAATACTGTAGTGTACCCTTTTCTGTTGACCTTGATTTCACGAGTGCACTGAAATGTGAATTTCTCATTTATTCAATGTATACAACCAGCGTTGTCAACTCAGTGCTTTTAGCAGTGTTTTTAGTGCTTTTTAAAACTTTCGACGCGGAAAACTTTCGAGTTAGTGCCTAGTGCTTTTCTTTTCATGTCAGTGACACCAAATCAAAAATTTAAAAAAAAACCAGACTAGACTAAAAATTAGTTCATAAACTATTGTAAAAGCCTATAGACTAGACTAATTCATGGTCTAATTTTTAGTCTAGTCTATAGTTAAATGTACATACTAATTTGACATATTAAGACTGTAGTTTTACATATAAATGAAAGTTTTCATGTGTGAAAGCTTACGTACATTAAACATAATTTTTTTACGTGTAAAATGTAAATGATTTTACCTTCGAAAATGTATCAACTTATTATCCTTATTATTGCTGGAGTTAAATAAATATTATTAATTTTGGTTTGTAAATTTTTTTAATGATTATATATAATGGTGACAATATTAAAAAAAATATTGTAATGTTTTAGTGCTTTTTTGTCAAAATTACGCGTTTTTTTTTAACGAGTTTGGTGCTTTTTGAAAATTTATAGTTGACAACGCTGTATACAACAGCACTCGTTTGCCTGTGAAGTAACGGAACTATGCTTTGTGTTGTAAGCAGTGTTGCCAACGATTATATATTAAAGCGCGCACAAAACAGAGTTTAATGATAGTCGGTTTCGAATTTTATTTTTTGATAAATTCATGGAGCTATATCTCTCAACCTCTGCGATAGAGTAAGGAAAATTTAATATTTGAAGAGCAAACTGAAGAAGTTTTTTCTCCTAACGAATTTTTAAATTAACTAACCTCTATCCAAAAAACATGCGTTTTAGTTTTGTTTTCCCAAATAAATTAAATTTTCTAAACAAGTTTCTACTGTTGATAATGTATTTATAAAACTGGTTATAAATTCTAGTAACTGATCATTATTTATATTATTTAATATATTTTCGACACTGAACAAGGAAACTTTTTGTAAAATTTTTAAATTGCTAGGAAGTCTAGCTCTAATTTCATAAATAAGGTGTTTAGTGAAAAGAACACATTTTTGTTTAATAATATTTTTTTCGGTTTCTGTTTTTGGTATTCATTGCAGGCCTTTTTGAAACTATAACCATACATAATTCGTCATTACAACCCTTCAGTCAGGATTATTAACCTAGATTCTCAGACTACTTATGTTGTGTGTGTTAATTTTATACATAAGTGGCGGGACCTACAGTTTAAAGCCGACTCCGAACGACAGATTTTTTGCCAGAAATCTGCTGAGTGGAAATCGCCGAAGAAATTTTTTTTGTATTTTGTTTTGATGACTGGCCAGGGGCTCGAACCCTGGCTTTCAGTGTAATAAACCAACACACTACCTACTAGACTACGGCGACCTCTAAAAACTGTAATGTAGTAAAATTGATTATAATTACTATCTATATCACCTTTTATGTAATTAAAATTTTCACAATTTGTTAGTCAGATTTTTCAGCAATCTATACAAATCATTATAGAAATTGAAGCTCTCCCAAAATGGAACTTAAATACGTGAGATATACAAAATTGTTATTATTATTATTATATATCCTTGAGTGAAACATACCCACTGACCTTAAGAATATTAAAATGTGTTTTAAGTTCCAGCCACATATTCAAAATACATTTAATTGACATCGTGTTGTAAATTTTACGCTTTAAAAAAATTTGGACATTTTTCTTTGTAGTTTAAATATAAAGGCTATTAAAGATCGACAAAAAGCACTCTCTCTCTCCGTAAAAAGGCACTAGGAGAAAAAATTTACGCGTACGATGTTTCATAAAGCACCATAAATATTGCAAAAAGCACTAAGTTGGCAACACTGGCATACTTATATTTTACTACCGAAGCTACATTTTCAGTATTGCCATACGAATATCAGTAGTGTAAAAAAAGTAGTAGTTTAAAAAAAGGTTTTTCCCAAGAAATAATTTAATTGGCAAAGAGCAAACCACTCGGACCTTTCTTATTCATTGTTGTGAGTAGGTTACGATAAAATGATTAATAATTACAAAAATAGTCTGTTTTGTATGAATTGTTTATGGTTTTATTTTTTTTATTACATTTTTATAATTACACTACTATATTTTTGAAAAATGAAAAAAAATTGCGTTAAAAAACCAAAACATTATAGTATACATTCTTTGCTTTCGCCATAAACTCAAAAAAAAAAAACTTTTTCTAGAAATAATAAGTTTAAAAAAGTTACTGGCAATGCTGGCGTCGACGAAGATGGTCGGTTGCCGAGAGCAAAAAAAGAAATGCATGTTGTGACTTCAAGGAGAGAAAAATATTTTTGTCGCACTCTTCACCAGGGATGGGAAATTGATCTTTACAAATTGTACTAACTTTTACAAAAAATTGTCCTTTTTTCAGCCCGATTGTACTAAATTCACTTTTTATCTGTTTTAAACTTTTTTTTTTATTAAAAATTAAATAAAAATACAAATGACAATTCATTTTCCATATATTTATGTTCATATTTTATGTACATTTTGTAACAAGAGGGTACATTGCAGTTTCTTTGTACTAAGTACTTGTATACATAGCTGCCAGATAAATGAAGCATCAAATCGACAAATATTTGAGAAAAAAAACGTCAATATCGTCAAAGATTTTCACGTTCGTAAAAAAATCGCCAGAAAGAATAAATTAATAAATTGAAGGGTTTTTAAAAACAAAAACATATAAAGTCAATGTTAAACAACAATAATATTGCATCAAATATAGCCATGTGTGGTGTAAATATTAGGGAGTCAGAAGATATTGACGTTATGGGAATGTAAATTCAGTACGAACTGAAACATTTTTCAGTGCCCTGGTTTCGTAAGACGATACAATAAATACTTCACTTCATCTGATCTACTTACTATATACAACGTTTATAACTCACCGTCTATTGTGAGATGTCTCAACCGTTTACGAGTTCGCATATTGCTCAAGCGAAATAAGGCGACTTGTTTATTAAAACCATTCCTAAGTAACACTCATCCATATGGGGTCGACCATACGGTCAGCGTATCGCACACTGCCTTAGAAACAAATTTCGTTTGTTAGACGGACTATTCGTATGTGGAACCCTCTTCCAATAGAAATTTTTTGTATTACTTATGGTATAAAAATATTCAAACCTAGGGTCCATAAACACTGCTCCCTCTTTCCTCCTTCCTATAATATATATTCATAGTTCTAAACACAATACCATCCCCTGAATGTTGGTTGTATGAAAAAAAAAAAATAATGGCCCTTGCTTTTGTTCTTCCGATGGTTATATTAGAAGGTACATTCGAATATTTTAAATTGTCAGCTCATGTTATTTAGAAGTTGTAATTTTTTGGCTTTTAGAGGATTAAAAAGGTATAAAATACATAAACATCATCACATGTATTCGAAAATAACTTAAAAATATTACACTTTACTCCTTGTTATTACTAGCACAAATTGTAACAACTACTTAAGCTTAAGGAGGCTTTTAATGTACTAAAGTGAGAAATATGATGTAACTTTTTAATTTCTAAAAATCTAAAAAATGAGGGCATAAATCGTCATGTCGTCAAAATGACTATAAATAGTCAAATCTGGCAGCTATGCTTGTATATATAATAGGTAAACATAACAACTTACTTTAATACTTAACTATAAAGGAATACAAACGTTTTTTAATCACTATTTATGGTACACAACAGAAACCTAGTAAAATTGTGCTAAATAACTCATTGAGGTGCTATGGTGCTAAAAAAAGTACAATTGTACCAACTTTTCCATCTCTGCTCTTCACAGAACTTTCTTTTATACACTTGTTCAATGGTTTACTTGTGCAGTTGTTTTTTTGTACACTATCTTTGCTTCACACTTATTTATATTTTCAGCTACAATCAATATTCGGTTTTGAGAAAAATGCAATATTGTGCAATTTTATATGTCTTGTGCACACCTCTAGTATTAAAATTTAATGTATATAACAGCATTAATGAATAATATCTATAAAATAATAATATTAATTTAATAATATGAATGTACTGAGTATTATATGTACATGTTTAATAATAAATTAAGATAAAAAAAGTTTTAAAGTTATTTATATTTTTGCTTATAACTTACAATATGAATAAATCTTAACGAAGAATATTTTATATTAAAAAAAATTCTTCAATTTGAATAAAAATGTACTGAATTAATTAGTTGAATTTACTATTTGCTTCATTAAATTTAATTCAATTTCGTTACATTTACATACATCCCGCAAAATAACAAAGGCATTCAATTTGTATTGAAGAAAGTTCTTTAATACATATGCAGAAATAAAGAAATTTCTTCAAAGTGAAGAATTTTTTCTATTGAATACGTACGTAATTGATGATTACAACCCTTCAGAGTTATGGACCTAGTTTCTCACACCACTTTTGTTGTGTGTGTTAATTTTACACATGAGTGGTGGTACCTACAGTTTAAGTTCGCCTCCGAACGACAGATTTTCTTTGAAATACTTTTCATGGCAATTTTATTTACTCGCAGAGTTTTTGCCATAAATCTGCTGAGAGGAAATCGCCGAAGAAATACTTTTTTTATTTTGTTTTGATGATGTTTGGCCTGGTGCTCGAATCCTGGCTTTACGTTTAATAAGTCAACACGCTACCTACTAGACTACGGCGACTTCAGGATATAAATAATTTACTAAAATTGAGAATTTTTATAACATTGGGGCCGGTATATCACGAATCAGCACGCGTAACAATGGACTTATTGAGAGTTGAGTTCGGTGAACATTTTATTTCAAGTTCGGGACTGGTTAATTGGCCGCCTAGATCGGACGATTTAACGCCTGCAGACTATTTTTTGTGGCGCTTTGCTAAAGCTAATGTCTATGCAGACAAGCCCGCTTCAATTGACGCATTGGAAGACAACATTGAAGCATTTATTCGAGGGATACCGGCCGAAATGTTGGGAAGAGTATGCCAAAATTGGACTAAGCGGATGGAAGATTTGAGGCACAGACTCGGTCAACGTTTTCATGAAATAATCTTCAAACATTAAATTATATGGACCGTACTATCGATTCAAATAAAGATTTTATGCATTTTTCTGAATTTTATGTGTTTTTTTTTTGTGAAATATTTTCCTATAGCTCTAAAAAAATCACTCTATAATTGTTGTTGTAATCACTTTGATTGTTACGGCTTCCTTCACAGTGACTGATGCTCTTTCACGTATTGTTGACTTAGACGATTATTCTTTATTTCTCCATTTCTATTGTCATTGTTATTGATTTGGGTGTTTTCCTATTGATAAATAAAAACAAATTGTACTTTTGTTTTATTGTAACGAGTATAATCTTATTATTTTCTATTATTTTTACTATTTCTATTGTATTATTTGTTGTTGTTGTAACCAAGAATATCATATTGTATTAAATATTGAAAATTATGATCGTATATATCGTGCATGTAGTACAGGATAATGAAAATTAATTATTTACACTTATTTTTATCATCATTTATTTTTTTTATTGCAGTGATTAAAGTACCGTACATTACATTAATTTAATTACTTTATTATATTTTTTAAGGCTCTCTTTTAATGTGAGGTGATTTTCATTATTATTCTCATTCAATTATTAACGCCTTGTTAAACTTAATTTTTATAAAGGGTATCTGGGGTGCTTTTTTTCGTCTAGTGCTCCAACGAAGCGAAAAAAAAATTTAAAAAGATGCACAAAGATGATGAAAGAATCATCCAGGTGTAAATTATTTCGCGATATTTTGGAAACAATTTCAATGCATAATTTAAGACAAATAAAATTTATAATTTAAATACTAAACTTCGTTAAAATTGAACTTCTTTAAGTAATAGACAACGAAAAATTATTTTAAACATATCGTACGTCAGCACTTTTTGTTCTCATACTTCTTAAATAGCTTATGCCTCATGTGCGGGCTAGGATTAAAAGATTAAAGTCCTGTTTTTTCAATCATTACGTGCAAAGATAAGAGATTTGAAACAAAACGTTACGTTAAATACAATAAATATGAGATTCAACTTAAAATTTTCATTTCTCGAGTTTATATGCTTAAATATATTTGTTTATTTATAAAAAAATATATACATATATCAGTGTATTTTGTTGCTGTTAAGTGTTACTAAAAATAGTCCAAAGATTTTGTTTTTAACAACTTTTATTTAAGTCAAAAATAGTTTTTAATCGATTTCTGAAAAATGAAAATTTTAAGTTTGAGTCACTTTTGTACTGGGTGTACGAAATGAGTATAAGCATACCAGCAACTGTTAGCTATAGAGTTGAGTGAAAGCATTACTATGCATGGTTCACTTTACAACTTAAAGTACAATTTAACGATGTTGATAAATGAGTTTGAAAGTCTAAACAAGTTAACTTTCTGACAGTACTAATTACGTGTATTTATCTCTCTATAAATATTTGGTGTACTTGTACGATATTGTACATTCCGCATTAATATACCTATGTACATATATATAATATAAAAGAATTAGAATCATCTGAAAAACACAGAAAAACACCAAAATTAAAAAGTTTAATTTATCTTTAATACACGTTTAATATGTACTGCGAATAATAAGATGACATCAGAATGGCATTAATTTGTCATATTTCTATAATGGCGTCCTTTGCAGATCCCATAGCAATTATTGCATTAAATGCCAATAAAACTTATTTTGTTTTTCATGACTTTTAAACACTTTTGTTCCATTGGATTAAAACATAAAAAAATTCACCGATGTGGGGAAATGCGTGCTTTAAGTAAAATAAAAATGCGTAGGATGGCACAGTGGTAAACAAATTTGAAAAATATACAAAAAAAATAATTTATGGTACACGCTTTAGACAAATTTATTTAATCCTGTAAACCCGCCTTTAACTATTATTCAAAAAATTATAGACTAAGAACAATAAGTCATTTGTGTGATGAATAATGGGCACAGAAGATATATCATTACCTCAGATTGATTTTTAATAAAATTGATTAAGAATTGATTAGACTATCAACACCAATATCAAATGCTTGAACCTGTAAATAAAAAGATAGTTACTTTCTTTAAGGGGCATTATTACAATTAGCCGTTAACTAAAGGGAGGATTTTAACGAGCAGACAAATTCATTATTATAAGTGGACAATATATTAGAAGTAAGCGTTAAGCTAAAGGAATGCTCATCTTACAGGTAACTTTTAAAGTTAAGTTTATATTTGGATTTGCCATATTATACATCAGTGGTGTTGTAGAGCCGGAACGCTCCGGAACTTCATTTCGGTACATCCTTTTTGGACAGGAACGCGTTCCGGTAGTAAAGATAATTTCTGATAACGAGAATTGGCTGGCGTTTTGAAAATAAAGAATTAAAAACAATTGCTAATTTTTTTTTTTCATAAAATTTTTGACAAATTTTGATATGAATTTTTATAAACCGGAACAAAAACCGAAACGCACCAGCTTGCTTTTCCGAACCGTGAACCGGAGTCCGGAACGCGTTCCGGTAAAAAAAAAAAATTAGCACAACATCACTGTTATACATACATATATTATTTTCTATATGGCAACTTCAAGTATAAACAAAATGAGCATATACAATAACAACGAAGCCCTTGGTTGCCAGTGCGTTAAAAAACTTGTTTAATTGAGCAGTGTTATCGACATTGCTCCGGTGCTGCTATATTTTTTGAAACTTAATTTTATCTGCAAGTGGAAATAACGAAAATAAGTTAAAGTAACTTTACAGTTGCCTTTAGATAAAGTTATGCTTAACGAAACCCATATAAACATGTCCGAAACTAATACATTTAATATTTACTTACCAATATGTTAATACATAACATTTTATAGTTGTTTTCAGCCGTACAGTTCCATTCCAAACAATACATCATTAGTTACTGTAAAATGGACAGTCATTTGAATATCACTCTTGATGGACGTTATAATATATTTTAGACAATCTATTTCAAAAGTAGACATTTCATTTAATACAAATTTTTAAAATCGAAATAATGTGTTCGAGTAAAAAAAAGTGTTTCAAAAAATTTAAAGATTAAAAAAAAAAAAGAGTAAACATTAATATTAAAATAAAAGTTGTAATAAAAGTTTATAGAGAAATGTAGAATGCCAAAAGCCAATAAATGAGGGATGATCATCTTACCGGTAACTTTTAAAGTTAAGAACTTTTAAAGTTCTTCGTCAACTGTGACTATGTATGCAATATACATATTACCTTGCCGGCAACTTATTGGCAGTAGTCAATTGTCCGACTCTGCATAACTTTTCAACTAACTTAAAGTTGGTTATTCAAAGATAGCTTAAAGTTGACTAATTTTTAAGTAACTTAAATTCAGTTGTTTAAATATTAACTTGAAATTGACTTACTTTTAACTAACTTAAAGTTAGTTATTTAAAAGTTAACTAATTTTTAACAGATCTATAGTGATTTATAAAGAATTATATTTTTGTTAGCGATAAGTTCACTTTTGGTTTAAAGTTGCTGAAAGAATGGTTTATTAAACTAGTTTAAAAAATAGTAACCTTTTCTGAAAAATTATAATTGCTGTGTTTTTTCGAAATTAATATCTATAACTAACTAACTGAAAATTCATATAAACTTCGAAAAAAACGCAACTAATATTGAAAACATTTTAAATTTTTAAGTGTTTTATTTATAATAAAAACAAACAAAATATATACTCGTATAGTTATAAACATCAAAATAATTAGGAACTTCATTCATAAAATAGTTTTGATCCTACTTTAACTATAAATATACATATATGTATATACTTATCAAAAACAAAACAATTAGGAACTTCATTTACTTATAATTAAATTCAAATATACGCTAAATTAATGTTTTCTTTTATTGTTTTTACATTCTGCGTGATTGTGGCGTGTTTTGATCATTTTCAATGTCTGAAATTAAAGTGTAAGAAAGAAATAATCATAAACAAATAAAAAACGGTTAGTTACCTTAGAGGTTTTGGATGTTATCTGAAAATTAATATCTTTAATAAAATTTAAATTTATTTAATATGAATTTACTTAGTGTTCATTTCTTTAAACTTTTCTTGAAAAACTTCTTTAATATTTGAACATCCTTGGCAACAATTGTTTCCCTTGTTATCTATAAATATATTATTTACTAATTATAATGTGTACAATTAAATTAATATTTACATTCTTCAATTGCTTGCAAATCCAGTCGCTTAACATGTGACGTTTTCTTTTGTAAATTTTAAAAACTTTATGTCCTCAACTGCGAGTAACAACAAAAATATTAACTTTTGTTCAATATTTTCAATAGTTCTTCGAAACACTCGCGAAATGACCTATTTTTAAAATACCAATCTCCAATTTTTTCTTTAAAAGTCTTTTTTTCCTCAACTTGTTCATTGGATGCACTAATGTTTTCAACACTTTCTCCATTAAGACAAGTATGTTTGAAGAAGAATGGGTGTTTCAATGGAACTATTATATCAAATGAACTATTAGTTTTTAATTTATTTAAAAATTTATTTTTTCTTTTTTAAAAAGTCTTTTTAAATTTCTTTTACTCGAACCACTCATTATAAACAATAAAAATTATATAATTTTTAGCACTTAAAAGCACGCACAGGACTGATTTTAATTCCACAATGTAAAAGAATTCATATTGTAAAAAATAGAGAATAAAAAATAACGGTTTCATTTTGAATAAATTCTGCATAACATTTCAATTAACTATAAGTTAACCTAAAAATGGTTCTGAAAAAGGTGCAATTGAAAAGACAATATTATCAGAAATAGCATAAACGTTTTAAATTATGGGGAAATTCTGCATAACATTGTAGTTAGCTTATAATTCGTCTAAAAAGAAACTCATTGAAAGTCTGATCTGGTAAAAGAGAGAACAGAGAGAAAAACAAATCTCACAAACAAGAAGCTCTCAGTAATAAATAAACGTTTCGTATTTGGGTGAGTTTTGCATTACATTACAGTTAGCTTATAGTTAGTCTAAAAGAGTTATCTAAAATTGTTTTGCTTTCGTAGTCGAATTCCAAACTCTAAGGAAGTTCTGCATTAAATTGTAGTTAGCTTATAGTTAGTCTACAAAAGTTAACTTAAAGTGGACTACTTTCGTAGTCAACTACAAAATTGCTGGCAGGGTACATACTATGTACATATATGTATGTGTACACTAGTTAACCAGCGAGCTTCGTTCCACCCAAGATTTTGTCTTTTATTGTCCAAAACAGGTCACATTATATATTTTTTGTAATACGCTGCATAAAGTGCTGATGAAGATTACAATAACAATCGCTCCAAAACAAAAACTAACAGACATACATTTAATGTATGTACATATGCATGTACATTTTTGTTGAGTTTGTCGAAATCGACTCTACTTGCATTCGTCTACGATCACTATGTCCACAAATGTTCAATTTTAAAAGTTTGCACGCCTCCTTTTTGCTATAGCGATTCTTATAAACCATCTAAACCTGATAAACTTTCGAACAAAAAAAGAATGGTTAAAATCGGTTCAGTAGTTTAAAAGTTATAGGTATCACTTGAAGGAGGAGGGCGTGACTATACGAACTTATGATGCATGGATGTTACCCGATTCTCAGACCTACCCGATATGTGCGCAAAATTTCATGAAAATCGATCGATTCATTTCGAAGTAGTTTAACCGTGAGACGAGAATTTTATATATTATATAATATTTGACACATATTGTGACCAATTATCTATTCAACTTTCAGTATTGTTTACATCTTCTGTGATTTAAGAGCAGCAGTAGTGTAGACAAGTTAGACATATGTTTTCTAGTCGAAAGAATTTATTCATAGAAGTCTAGAGAAATAATGTCAGACGTACAGGAATGTTTACAACAAGTATTGTTCCTAATAACGCAATGTCAACAAGTGATGTGTTTCCACATAGCAAAGTATTCTAGTATGGAAAAAATAGATTTTATTGAAATATTTTTAGGTCACTGTACAGACAAACTCTGGAAATGTAGTTAATAGCGTAGAAAAATAAATAATCCTTATTTTAGTTAATAAAAGTTGCAAACAAGTCAATCTGCACATATACATATGTATGTACGTAGGCTTATAGGTGAGACAGAACTGTTAAAAGTATGAACTCTTAAGTATTTGAAATTTTTTAATTGACGTTAATAACGACTTGTTAATTGGAGAATTTGAATTTAATTTGTTCAATCTAAATGAATTAAAGATTCTTATACAATTTCTAAAAAAAATTATTTTATTATCTGCATGGCCTCAAAATTCAAATCTCTTTTGTGGTACAGTAGACCCTTGATTATCCGTGACGGTCGGGACCGAAAGCATTCCGTATAATCGATTTTCCCAGTTAATTGAGTACCAATTTTGGCTAGTTTTTAATAGATACTTTATATATTCATATTTATATAAAAACTAAAGAATTTAAGGATTTTATATACATAGCACATGTTTAAAAATATAAAAAAAAAATAATTTTGTCAGAAAACAGTGAACAGTAGTGACTCCTCGTACACTAAAGAGGGAATTCCCCTTTGTGGGTTGTTTGTCCAAAATAAAAAAAATTAATTTTTGCTTATAATCACGGTTAAATGATGCAGACAAATTTTAGTCGATCCAAAATAAAATTAAGTCGATTTTCGTTTTCCATCCAGGATAATTGATGCTGCTCGATAATCGAATCACGGATAATGAAAAAAATTTATTTCAGACGGCAGCGTTCTAGTTAAGAAAATAAATTCTATGTAAATAATAAGCTGTTACCAGGCATTTATGTGTCGGATTTAGTTATTGAAACTGTTTTAATTAAGAAATATTATTAATTGAAATTTTTGGCAAATATTTTAATATTTTAAATGAAACACGGGTTTTTTGATGACCGATGAGAAATTGGTTCATTATTTTATCTTTCTGGAAAAAAGTATAAGATTTCTTTGTGAAATAATTCCGTCTTTGGAATCACATCTACATCCGTCAGACCATTTTCTGCTGCAAACACGAAATTGTCTCATGTCGCTATATCCCGAGAATAAGCATAGCGTTATTAACAGATTTTTTTTATTATCTAATCTTTTCTAATCGAAATATTTGAAAACATTTACTTTCCAATTTGGTCAGAAAAGACCACATGTCCGATGTGCACCCGGGATTACGCTACGATCCCGCTGTATATCGCGCACTTCTGCTGAAAATGAAAAACGCAAATTGACTAGGAACTAGCCGGGCAAAAGACGTAAATTTTCTAACTTGATTACTCAAACTCCCGAAAATAACGTCCTTGAAGTGTTCACGTCCAAAACTATAAGTTTTAGTAATTTGGTTTATATTTTTTAAGACGATGAATAATATCCTAATTGCTGTTGACAGTAGGTATAAATTAATAACCCACATATAATGATAGTTCGGGTCTAATTAGATATGTTTGCTATTCATACAGTATGTTTAGTCTCGAAGAACTCTTGTATTAGGTTCATAATTAAAGAAAGTCCCATTCGGAATAAAAAATTATTTAATAAAGTTCATAAATATATTAATACTGATTAAGCAGCACTAAAACATGACTGTTCCAGTTATATGGATTTTATAAATAAAGAATGTGCATTTTAAAATATTTTGGAATATTTTTCAAAAACATTTCATAACGCGGGGGGAAAGATAGAAGGGAAGGAAACAGAAACTAATGGTGTTTTCTTTTTTACCAAAAACTGTGCATTTTATTAAGGCAAAATGCAATTTTGCTTTTGTTTCTTAAAAATGTCTCGACCTCTTAAATGGTGGTATGTTTTATTTTAAATAATTCCCACTTGCCAATGGTAGAGGGCATTGCATTTTATGTCCTGCATAAATCGAGAGTGATGATAATGCCATGTAAAGCAGATGACTTTTGTTTATTTATAGGGCTACCAGATGAAATTTAAAAAAGTCGCCTAGTATTGTTATCCAATTTGAAGTTAATTTTTCCATTGTTTTGTTAAGTAACCTAAAGGAAACATTACATTATTAAAGCTACATTGTCCGTAATATAAAAAATTGCATTCAATTTTAGAACAGTGTTAAAATGTTTTTTTTGTTATAAAAAAAGCTCTCAAAAAATAAAGTTGAGAAATTAGCGATCTGGCAACACCTTTTTCATATTTACATTTATTATCGAAAACAAATCAAAAAATATAACATATTTTTAGATCTAAAACCTTTTTTATGAAAAAAATATAAATATGGATATTGCTGCATCTATTTTATTTGCAAAAATTTAAATAAATCAGTTATTAGATTCAACTTCATCATCTGATAAAGGAATTACTGAATTTATTACACACATAATCAACAGCCGCCGTGGCAAACACAAGGCATACCCTTTTTAAATATTTGTGTTATCTTAATAAATAACAATAAAAAACCAATTTTGCATTAATAGAAAAAGGCGAAAATTCCAAACCATTTATAAAAAATTACACTATGCGACAAAATAATAAAAAATGAAATACGCCCAGCTAATGACATAGAACAATTTTAACATAAAATATTTTTGAGTGTCATTCTGAAATACATACATACATAATTGGTCATTACAACCCTTCAGTCAAGATTATTGACCTAGTTTCTCACACTACTTATGTTGTGTGTGTTAATTTTATATATAAGTGGGGGGACTTACAGTTTAAAGTCGACTCCGAACGACAGATTTTTGAGAAACTTTTCATGCCAATTTATTTACTCTCAGAGTTTTTGCCAAAAATCTGCTGAGAAGAAATCGCCGAAAAAATACTTTTTGTATTTTATTTTGATGACTGGCCTGGGACTCGAACCCAGGCCTTACGTCTAATAAGCCAACACACTACCTACTAGACCACGGCGACCTCATTCTGAAATAAAATAAAAAAACATTCGCTGCACATATCTACTTGTCGAAGTCTCTTTGACAACTAAATCAGAAAGCACAAGAATGCATGTGAGTTCTTTCTGCACAATTGTGAGAACAGGTCGTGATGTTACAACCCGCCATAAGAAGTTTTACTTCTACATAATGTGCATTCTTTATATCCATTTTGCACTTTGGTAGCACTAAGTATGCCTGCTCTAGTTATATGGATTTCTCTTAAAGAGTATGTCATACGTCAATTCTGGATATATATCTGGAGTTTTAGTTATATGACAGACATATTTAAAAGCTGTGTTATTTGTGATAATTTAGCATTTCAATCCAAAATATTGATCAGCTTTCACTCGTTGCTGATCGGTATAATATAGTTTATTGCCAAGTTGATTCACCAAAGTTCATTCAATATTGTATATAATTTTGATACTTTGTCTCAATAATTACAAATAAAAATTTCGAAACGAATTAACCAAGAAAATTTAATTATATTTACTAAGCTTTGTAACTGTTTTCTTTTAATATTATTTATTGATTTTTTAGCCCGAAGGCCCCGAATTTTGGGTTGTACTTATTTAGAATCCTTATTACAATTTCCCGTTAAAGATGCGTTTAATAAAAGGTAACTTCAGCTAAAGTTAGCTATGAATTCACTTTTTTTATTAATATAATAGAACTTGCCGATAAAATCAAGTTCCTTTTTTTAAATATGGCATTGCCGGAGCAATACAGGTAGGATGATATCTCCTTTAGCTTAACGCTGACTTCTACCTTTTTGGAACCTTATAATAATGAAAAACATTTTATCTGCACTTTAAAATCCTGTCCTTAGTTAAAGGCAAGTTGTAATAATAGTCCTTAGTCGCTTAGTGAGGTTAATTAGGAGAGTATCGTTGACAATGACAATCCACAGAGTAACAGTAAGCAGTTCTGGGCCCTTTACTTAGTTTTGGAGATCTATTATGATGAAAAGTGTGGACAAAGGTGATCGTTTACTCAGGTCTTCGTTAATGGAACTTTACAAGGTGGCCATGTATAAAATTTTGGAGATCTAACCAAAAACTAAGTGTAATACTCTTCATAATACTATTCATATAGACCAAATTTCTCATTGTCAATAAGCAAACGCACTCCAATTCCTCCACTTCTGAAGCATCACTACAGACCCTGAAATATGGAGAATAGAGAAAGTCAGCGAAGTCATTATTCTATACGAATATGCGGTTCCTTTGAGAAGCGACCAGGATAAATTTATTTAGATGCCTCAACAACCTTTTGTTGGATGGTGGACCTCACATCAACTTAATGAGAACGCACCGTGCAAGGAGATCGACATTTCTTTCGAGGGATGAATCTCCTGTTCAGGAGTGGTTGGAGACTTCTTGAGTGCTGTGGAGGTGCCTGCTGGTACGACCTCTTAGTTGTCGAGGTGGGGAAGCTATATCACCTATTAAAACAATTTCGGTCATGCTCTTGTTGGGGAAAACTGGGAGTTCCAACTGGGAGTTGGAGAAAAGCCCAAGAACTGGAAAAATCCAAAACTCCAAGTGATAAAATCTTTAATAAAATTATGTTGATGAAATACAGACGAAACTTATGGAAGTGGAAAGTAAAGTTAATAAAAATATACAATAACAAAAATTACATTGAGTTGAAATCAACGACCAACTATACCTAGTGTAAAGTACCCAGTACTAAACTCATGGATCTGAATAATCAGGTGCCTTGCACGAAAGCGAATTGCAGTATACAGCTCGCTTTCAGGGTATTTGCTAACCGGTAGAAGGAATCAGTCAGCAAATGTTGTGCACAATCCAGATTGACTAAAAAAAATATCAAGGTATGAAGACGGAAGAGCAAACGGATCGGACATGTTCCAGAATGTCAAGGACTAGCGCCAAAGGCAAGCCCAAGCCGGAAAAAAAGACAGCACAGATATAAAAATCGTAGAATGAGATGAGGCCACTTGCATTAAGCTCTCTAAAGGAGCACTCATACATCGTGAGAGTCATAAAATAAACCCTTATGTATAGCGATTGGGTACCGAATACTGCGTTCAGTAAATTTCAACAAATTTCCTCAATCAGTTACGCTAAAGACTGACCACAAGTTCAAAATAGAAATTAATATTTAAAGTCGCACCAGTTATCTACTGTTGAATGCCCAAATATGTGTCCTATACTACCATCATGGTAGTGTAATCCCCCGTTATACGTAATTTTTTACTGTTCGTACTTAAATATCTAAGATTGTGATAAAGTTTATTCGTTTCATTAGCATGTCCATTTCGCTTTTCGTTTCTATTGATAAATTAACACATTTTCTACTCTGAAAATGAATCAACTCCCAGAGGAAATATTATAATGTGTGTTGTTTTTGTTTTTATTTGGCTATTATTATTGTTGTTACTTTTTCTGTTGTTAAAATCATTTTTGTTTTTGCTGCTTTTTGTCGGTCTCTATTTGAGTGAGTGAGCGTGAATGTATGTTCTGGATGTGATAGTGGCAGTGGCAGTGCTAACAGCTTTGATGATAGTGTCACAGACGGTATTTCGTATTTTGTTATGAATGTGGTATATCAGGCATGTGTGACAGGTTATCATAATTTTTCCTGTAATAATGATAGAAATAAAAATTCCTCTGTGCTCATTATATAAAAATTACGTTTTTATAAGCACGAACAATTGACACGGTTAGTATGTATGCATACACAAACGTATACATTCAATGCCAATGACAGTTCTGCGAAACAGGTTATCATCACAGATGAGACCTGGCGCAGAACATCATTTATACCGACGGCGGTTTCATCAAACGCTTGATGTCTCTTAATTTCTCTCAAGGGGTGTATTTGTTATGGACAACAGAAGCAGATATTAAAACCAGAAAAAATAAAATAAATGTCTTACTACTGTTTGTCACTCTGTAACAATTTAGTTGCAGGTTGCAAGTTTCATTTCACAAAAACTATTTTCTAATTTTCTTGACGACATGCACACAATCATGACTTTTCATATAAACTTTACCTTAATATTTAATGTAAACGAATAATGAACAAATAATAACTTATTTCATTTTTTTACCCCAAAAATTTATGATTTATTGTTAAAGTCTATAGATAATATAGTAATAATTATTAAGACATTCATCGATATTCAATTACCCTATGCATTAATCCGAGCGTGAAATTAAAACAGTTAAATGTATTATAGAGGCGGACCATTTAAAAGCCCAAATGTCAAAAGGTAATAAATCAAAAATGATTGAAAATTTTGCCAAATCTTATTTTTGTTGTGAAGTACAAATCTTCCGCTTAGAAATGGGTCTTATCTCGGCAATGGCATCATACACTTTGGCCTTCAAATGATCAATAGTTTCTGGTTTGTCCGCACAACACTCTTAATGGCGCCACACCGAAAATAGTCCAACAGTGGCGAATCGCAGATACTTGGTAGTCAATTGACATCACCATTTCGACCATCAAACGTATAATATACGTAATCAGTTATTGCATTAGATGTGTGGCAAGTTGCGCCGTCCGTCCTGTTGGAACCAAACATCGTTCAAATAAAAATCATGAAGAGCGGGTACACAAAAAATCAGTTCAAAGAGCGGTGTTACCATTGGCCGTAATGATTGCGTCGTTCCTATACCAAACCGTACCAAACACTCACTAGTAATGGGTGCATTGGCTTCTGTAAGACTACGTAAGGGTTTTCTGAACTCCATATACGGGCTTTTCATCCGAAAATATGTTTTTTTTTTGGCAAAATCGAAATCATCGTGTAGTGTCTAGTGCTAGATTCGAAATAAACTATGATTCAAATTTAAACCTAGTGATGGTTCACCCTACATATTGCAAAATTATTATTTATACGTAATTGATTATTTTATATGCTTTTTCAACAATATATTTATTGTGTCATAGCTAAAACTGGTTGAAAATCATTTCACATATTCACATGCAAATTGAACGCAAATGGCACATAGTATATACAAATTTTGAGTTTTGTATTTAGTCGCCTGATGTGATAAAATCGTTGAGGATTTAGTTGTTAAGAGCCTAGATTGAGGAACTAATAGTTGTCTCAGCATAGTTGGTTTTCGGGCCAATCATATGTTTGAAGTACAGCCATTATGTTGAATATTTATCATATCATTCGAACTACAAACATCTATAAGCAACTCAAATCTGTCTGAGCAAGCTATGGTGGTTACCTTTTACAATGTATTGATGCTGTCCTTGTTGATGAAAGTAGCACTAGCATCTTATGTACTATAAGAGGCTAATCAATTGGATTGAAAGATGTTGGTTCTTTTCCTTTTTAGATGCGGATGGAACACACTCAGTGACCTTTATTCAATGAATGATCTTTGAGGGAAAATGTCCCCTCTTTTAAACTAAATTTTGGCTGATTTCGAATTTCTAAATCAACAACTTAATTCTAATACATTTCTTACGCTTTAATAATTATTTGTATGAATATTCTATATTAAATAATATTACATTGATTTGTATATGTTTTTATTACGGGAGAAGTGGGTACAATTCGACACGCAGCCATTGTCCCCATATAAAGCTATAATTCGCACACGACCACAAGAAGTGTAGTACAAGAACAACATTCATTGTGATACAATATGTGGTAGCTAGCGAATCGCTAACAAAGTATCAAATGATCATCGCATGTGCGCCCAACTATTGTGGTGCTATGCGTTGCAGCAACGATCAGAAATATTGAGTCAAGTGGGCGCTGCTCATATGCAATTGGATATACTTTTGCCTTGAACATGAAATGTTGTAAACATTAAATGTTGTGTTAGCATTGACGACTGTAAAGTCATGCTACAGTACAGCCGCAAGACTCCAAATTCACTCACAAGCCTATAGATTGTTTTAGGAGCTCGTATGATATATTTTAGTAGTTTAATCATTTTGGTGGACGTAGGAGTTTCATCAGTCTTATCTTCGAGCATTGATTTTGAGTTGCATATCTTTAGGTATTTTAGAAATTCAGTCCATTTTCGACTACCTTACAATTAGATCTTTGTGTCCGTTCGTTTTTTAAAAATTACCCGGGAATTCCAAACAAAAATTTCCCGGGAAATACCGGGAGAATAGTTCACACACAACCGCCATCCTTCAACTTAATTTTTATATTTATTTTTTATCTTTTTATATTATATTTATCATTCGCATTAGCACTTTAATATAAAAAACTGCTGAATTCACTAAATAAATAAATAAAATAAAAATAAATATTAATAATAATATGCGAATTATTATTACTACTTTTATTATTAACATTATTATATTATTATTGGGAATCGTGATGTCGCAATAATGAACATACATACATAATACATTATTCCGAAATGCAAAGAAACTTATAAGTGCTTCTAGTAACTGTTTTTAAATGTAATTAATTGGAATGTAATTCGATGTTGAGAATAATTTTAATTCTAAAGTTGGATGGTCAAATAGTCAGTAAATAAGTAGAAATAAAAATATTAATATCGTATTTTAAATCACTTTATTTCTTCATTAATTCTAATTTTTAAAAATTAATTAATTCACCCCTCTACGTTTTAAAATTGATACAAGAGTTCATCGAAAAGCGAAATGAGAACGAAATAAAAAATGTTAATATTTATTAAAATAAGTACGTTCTACCCTTTAAAAGTCAAAACAAAACACAACAAAACAGTGAACAAAGAAAGTTTGTTTGTTTTGGACTTTTGCATTTCAACTATCTGGTGTAATATTTATTACACTGTTAAAATAGTGAAAATCAAAATGATGTGAGTATAAAACATTCATACATACATACATTAAATCAAAATTGTTATACCACTGCGCATGCAATTCGTTGTTAATGGTGTAGGTACATATTTTAAATTTGTGCAGTTGTATGTAACGTCTAGAAATAATTGTTTCTTTTAATTCCTACCAATATTCAAATTAAACATTTTTTACTCCCTGTCAGGTTAAATTTTTAATAATCGTATTTAATAAAATAAACATTAACGCACATTTGGAATTCTTAAAGTTTTTCTTTAATTGTTATTAGATTGCATAAAATTTTTAAGCAAAAATCTAATATGCGGTTATCGTTGTGGTATGAGTTGTTATAAATACTAAGTTAACTCATTCGAACTTTCTCGTTGCGAAATTTATTTATTTTTTATTTATTACGATACAATTTCAAATTATATCTAATTATTTCCTTGGTATAGTGTAACCGACTAGAGTCACTGGTAGGCATCAAATTTAAAGTATTATAATTTGATTTGTTTTAAGTATTTGAAGATATCAGTGACACAAAAACTATACTATAACCGACCAAGGCAACAGTGCAAATAAAAGTGTGTCCAGTTTAATTAAAATTTAAAATTTTTTTAAATTATTCTCTTGTTGATTCATTTACTTCCGTAATCAAAATGTGGTCGTAAGACTTTTAAAACAAACAGAAGAAATTACGATTTAAGTTTTCTTTAAACTAAAAAAAAGGATTGCTTAAATTATTTAAAAGCACGTGTATTCAAGAACGGCGATTATGAATTGCTGATTTACATTAAATTCTTCTTCTTAAAGAGTCATTAAATTATTGTTAACGTGGAAGAACGTTGTAACTCACCAGCCCAAGGGATAACAGTAATTCGACTTTATTTGATGATGACGCTCCTTGTCGTATCGCCTAAACTTATACTTATAATCCACACTGAATATCCAGTTTGATTTTTGAGGAGTTCATTTTGGGTTCGGTTTTGATTTTAATGACTGATTGCCTTTAGATCACTGCCTTTCTTGTATTATCATAGCAATTTCTCAGTTTCCATATGGAAAAGTTTTTCTATATATTTTTTCAATTGTCATTGGAATTATTTTTCCGATATTTTTAAATATTCAATTAATAACTAAGTAGACAATGAAAATAAATACAATTTATTGTATATAGAAATAGAAAAGATTCTCTGAATTATTTCGATATTTCTTTTCTAAAAACTCAACAGTATTGAAAATATTGAGTAAATAAAAATATTATAATAACGAATAAATGTAAGCGATCCATTTCATAGCCGAATTCTACCAGTCTGGTATATAATCGATTTCAATATTAAAGTCAAATTGTTAAATTATTTTTAATTTTATCGATATACATATAGAGTAACAACTAGTCATTGCTTGTCATTCGTACTCTTTAGTTTGCGTTTTTATACATTTCTGTACTTTTATTTTTTTGCACAAGAAAAGAGAGCAAAAAAAGCAAAAAAATATAATATCGGTACAGCATAAGCCAACAAGTACTTATTAATTCTAAAACCAATTACAAACTTTTCCATTTAATATTTTTACTTTTTCTTCTCTTTTTTTTGTTTTGTTTTTTTTTTTTTGATCTTTACCGCTTTGTTAAGTTGGATGGGGTTTTCCCATTTTTCCATGAATTTTTAGCGCTGCTACCGATTTAATGTGTTGTAGTTACAGCATTCGAGCTCTCATCAAATAATGTTGGCTTGCAAATACACGTACTTGTTCAGACCTTCTACTTTTTGTGTTATATTTATTGTTGCTATTGTTATTGCTATTATTGTTGTTGTGTGCTTTATTATAACCATAAACTATTTCAGCACCTACTTTCGATATATGAATCTAAATGAGGATTTACAAGTGAATGTATGTATGGTACAGGGGTAACAGTGGGAACAACATGGTGTTGTTATAAAAAATTCACCACAAATCCTGCACAGGCAAACTCGTAGCAGATTTTGTATTAAAAGCATCCAAGCCACCATTCATGTACATATACACATACATAGAACGAATATCGTTGTGCCGTTTGCTTTCAGACTCTGTTCCGTGTTGTTTCCATTTGTACCACCTGGTTCTCATTGCCAGGTTTCAAAAAAAAAAATAAAAAAAGAAAAAAATCCCGGCAATTTTAGGCCATCATTTTTAAATAAATAAATGAATGAGTATTAGTACGAGTGGCGGTGGTGGCGATGGTGATTTTAGTAGTCGTGCAACTTATCACATGTTACGAGTAGTTGCAAACACTGTATGTATGTATGTACGAGTTTGTATTTTTTCTTTCGCTTTTCTTTTATAAAAAAATTTTTCTTTTTTAAACTTATTGTTCTTGTTGTTGTTTTTATTGTTGCTGTTGTTACATTTACTAACAATTCTTCTATTTTCTTCTCTTGTGAACGCTTTCATTTCATAGAAGTTGGCAAAGCATTTGAAAACAGTTATAAATTGGGCGAAAAAGTGCTTTTCAGTTACCGAAAGCGATAAGGCAAATGGCAATTTCATAAAATATGATGCTAAATTTCGTGATGTTGATGTGGTAAGTTGCAAATATTTCCTACGTTTCCTTTTTTTTTTTTTTGACTTGTACGAACAGTATAAGCAGAAATATGCATACACGATATTTGTATTTTACAATAATGTACACAAAAATAAGTACGAATGCAGGATTTACAGGCATAATGGTACATAAAGCCTTGATGTACGGCTAAAAATTTTCTAAGGATCCATTGTTCACCATTAAAGGAACTTCTTTTTGTTTTTTACACTCTGAAATTAATAGCATCTGTGCTATCGAATGATAGCAGTTATGCAGCCTAAATAAATCAGAGACTATGCATGTTTGTAAATATGATCTTAAGCACAAAAACCCTGAAAATAACGATGAATTGTTTCACTTGGTGCAACAAAGCCGGTATAATATATCAGTGCAAACATGCCAACGTTTGATAAAAACATTTGCCGAAAACACTTGCAGATGTTATTCAAAATAAGGGCTATCCGACAAAATATTAAAGAATTTACCCATTAAATGTAAATATATTAAGATATATTTAAGCTGTTTGTAAGAATATTTTTTGTTTTTAATTATAAGACTAACCTGAAATTGGCATTTTATGTTTTTAGCTAATTTTTTTAAAAATAGTATTGATGCTGTGAATTATTTTATTTTAAACTTAAAGCTAACATGTACATGTCTTTTTTAACTATTCGTTTTAAAATGAGTAATAAATTTATGAAAATATATTAACAAATGTACAAATTGCTAAGTCGTTTCTAATTTTAAGGCCACCACTGTATACAAAATGCTTGAAATATTTGCCCAAATACATTACTTTGAATATCAAGTGCCTGCTGTAAATTTAATATGGTATACACCAAACATTTAAAATTGTGGGAAAGAGTATAGGAGTAATGGACATTTTTTATTTTTGAGAAAGTATTTCCAATAAATATAAACATAAGCAGACATTCATATAGATGTGGCCATTAAATATATTTTACGTGTTTAAATTAAATGACAGTTTAAAACATGACCAAATCCTTTCAAGGGCATAACTTCTATGATGATATGAATTGGTTTGCATGTACAATACAATACAATACAATAGAAGGTATTATTTGTTTACAATCTCTAAATTAAAATTGAAAATTTAATATATCGAGATTAAATTTTTTATTTTTATTTAATATGAAGTGAAAATGGAAAAACAATAACAAATTGAATTTTATATTGTGAAAGATGTTGTTATTAATCATTCTATTGATATACATACATACATACATACATTGGTATGTATACTGTATTCGATTATTATTATTTTCATTCGTGTTTTGCTTCAATTGCATCTAGTGTTGGGGAATTTACATTTTTTTTTATTTTATGTACGTACCCAAGTTTGATTAGAATTTTTCTCTCATTCTCAAAGTTAGTTTTGTATTTTACATAATATGGGAAGTATACTAAGCAAAAAGGAAAACAGAAATCAAATATAAATATTCAAAACAAATATGTAAGTAGCATTATTGTAAATAATATAACAATACTGAGAATGAAAGTAGAGAGTATGTTGGCATCTAAAATAAAACAAAATAAAACCATATACAGCAAGTCTCCACAGTATTTTATCATGAAAACTTTCTGAGGTCTGTCGTTCGGAATGTAATTCATGCCGAAGGTCCCGCCACTCATACATAAAATTAAACACACAACTTAAGCCGTGGAAGAAGTTGGGCTGTAATCCTTGCTAAAGAAAAGGAAAATGATTTATTAAGATTTAAGAAAGTATTATCTATTAGACTATAGTATAATATTTAACCCGATTAGCAATAAATTAATTGTCTTATTAATGGGGCAAATGGGGAAAAATGGTAATAGGTAATTTTTTACGATTTAGCTTAGTTAAGTTTCCCAAATGTTTGTTGTTTGTTCGTTAGCCTGGACCGATTTTCTTGAAATATGATTGGGATATAGATTGGGCTTTTGTCGGTGCAGGTTATAGGCTATAAATCTTTTTAATATTTTGACCAAAAGGGGAGAAAAAATAGGACAAATTGGGAAAAAATGGTAATACGTAATTTTTTACGATTTAGCTAGGTTAAGTTTCCCAAATAGTATTGGAGGTATTCCGCTTCTAAAGTTGAACCAAAAGGGGTTCAAAAAGGGGGAAAGGGGTCAAAAACGGGCAAATTGAGTGTATAGCATATAAATCGAGCTTTTGTCGGTGCAGGTTATATGCTATAAATCTTTTCAAAATTTTGATCAAAAGGGGAGAAAAAATGGGACAAATGGGGAAAGAATGGTAATAGGTAATTTTATACGATTTAGCTTGGTAAAGTTTACCAAATAACTATTGGAGGTATTCCGTTTCTAAGGTCAACCAAAATGGGTCCAGAAAGGGCGAAAGGGGCTAAAAAATAACCCGCGCAACGCCGGGTACAATCTGCTAGTTACAATATAATTACAAATTATATTCTAACTATATACGAGCTGAGTAAATCCTCACGCTAATAGTCTAGCACACTACCCACTAGACTACCAGTTCACTCAAAGGGGGTATGTTGTCTCTGGACGTTTGTAAGTTTCACATAAAATAGTGCAGATAAGAAATGAATGAAGTTGTCGTAGTCTAGTGGGTAGTGTGTTGGCTTCAAATCTCAGGCTCAAATCTCAGGCCAGACATCAAAGAGAAAAATATGAAAAAATATTTCTTCGACGACTTCCTTTCAGTAGATTTCTGGCAAAAACTCTGAGAGTAACTGAAACTGGCCTGAAAAGTTTCTCAAAACATCCGTCGTTCGTAATCGGCTTTAACCTGTAGGTCCCGCAACTCATGTATAAAATTATTACACACGACATGAGTGGTGTGAGAAACTAGGTCGTAATCCTAACTGAAGGGTTGTAATGGGCAATTATGTATGTAAGAATTCATTCTGTAAGGCTTTATGTATTTCAATATGTAGTCCACCTCTGATATAAAAAACCAGTGAAAATAAATAATTATCGAGCACAAACACAATTGTTTCAAATATACATTGAGGGAACTGAAATTAGATTTCTTGATATTTCATTTCATAGGTACTGTGTGTAGAAAGAAAGTTAAACATCTTCCGGGAAATAGCTTCATACTTCATATATCACATATATAAAAGTAGTTGGAGCAGATTATACACTCCATTGAAAGTTTTAAAAAAAGTCCAAAAATTGTGGAGACAAAATTCATCCCAAATGTAATATTTTTATTTAGTCGATACAAACGCCAGTCCCAATTTTGTTTGTTTTTTTTTTCTTTCGATGTATTGGAGATTGTGTTTCATCTCATGTGTCGATGTCCTGCTCTCGTCATAAAAACATGTAGGTTTCCGACCTCCAACTTTTTGACTTTCTTCACGTAGTTCTTGCATATAAAGGTTGGTGTTATAGCATGATTTGTTATGGACTCGGGTTGGTTTCCTCTAGGCAATATTTAAATGAACCTAAAAGCTGGGCTTATCTAAACTAATTTATGATCTTGTCGATGGACAATAATGTCCACATTCGCTTTCTTTTCTCATTATGCACGAAGAGCATCGTCAGAGTTATGTAAGGATTGATCTCATATTGTTTTTATGTATTAAGTAAATTACAAAAAGTTACTACATTACGATATCTTAGCTCTAAGGACTAGCAAAAATGTGTCATATGGGATTTCAGTATTCAAATGGTATTTGCTTTTAGCTGTACGTCCCATGTAAAATTCGTAAAACTATTTGGAGTTTCAAAAATAGAGAAAAAAAAATTACTTCGTTATCCTCCACATCGTAGTTCTCTTCCCCTATCGGTTGCAATCTGCAGAGTCATACAATATATTTGGTGGTTTATTGTATCGAGGACAGTTAGTTGTTCACAACCATTTGCAAGGGAATAAATTTACAATTTTTTTTTTTTTACAAATTTTACTGTCTATGGGGCATTTCAATTAGAATGCATAAACAACGATTTATAAGATTTATAATCTCTTGCTGTTTTGTACGGGAATAAATAAGAAATAAATTTGTACAAATTTATTGTACAAATAGTTATGCATTCTTTGAATAAAACATTTCGAATTTTCTGAATTCATTTCATTAAACGTGTCTTAAAATATTTATTTCTTTCAAATCATATTAAAAACAGAAAGTATACAATTTTTAATGTTTAGTTAATATTTTTAAAGTTTGATAAGAAACAATGTGCCGTGTCCATGTCAACGTCCATCCTCATTTTATTTTGTTCCTGTTAATAGAAAGTCTACATAATTTTTGCATTTACATTCAGTTTATATGTGTAGTTGAGGAATTTCTCTTGTTGCACAGAAACTTTTCAATAATAATGCCAGAACATATAACAAACAAAGTGGATTTTATTCTCATAGTTTTTCACCCTTCATATCTAACAAAATATGTAGTATATTCCTCGTCCCTCTTAATGTTCAAGTTGATTATTGTTTTTAACATTTTTGTTCGTTTCTTTACTTCAGTTCAGTTATGATTTTTTATGTTGTACTCTAAAAAAGTTTATTAAAAGTATTTATTTCTCATAAAGTTAAAATATATTTTAAACAAAAACAAGCAAAAGAAGTTGCAAGCAAAGTTACAGAAAACAAAAAAAAAAAAAAAAACAATAACAAAAAAATTTTAAGAAAATACATAAATTGAAATGTTTGAACTAAAAGATTAAGTCAAAACAGCAAAAATAAAAAAAAAAATGGATATGATTTTCACAAAGTATGTAAGGAACTTAAAAAATTTCGTTGCTTTTTTAAAATACTAAACCATGTGGTCTATACACTGTCGGACGAAATAAGACTTTGCTTTCAGAAGATGTGTTTAGAGCCATAGCTGTCAAATAAATGAACCGTCAAATATTTGAGAAAAAACCGTCAAAATCCTCAAATTGTTCATTGAAATCGCTTTAAAAACAAAAAAGGCAATGGTATGTCCTTCTTACCATTTACACCATTTATAACCGACCGAAAATGAAATACAACTCTCATGTATGGGTAAACCCTTAAAATCTATTTTGAGACTTCTCGACCGTGTACAAGTGAGGCCGTAGTAGGGCCTTAGTCATGATAGCGTTCCAATTCCACTGATGCATTGGAGCATCGTTGCAATGTGGCTTGTGTCATTGTTCTACCTCCACTACAATGTATATTGCTTGAGCGTATGCGGTCGATTGGTCAGGGTATCGCACACTGCGTTACAGACCATTTGTCCATTTGTTAGACGGACTATTTGTTTGTGGGAATGTCTTCCTACAGATATCTTTCCTCATTCCTATAATATATTTTCCTAGTTCCAAAAACAATGCAACCCTTGAAATATATGAAAATATATATGAAAAAAATTATGGCACTTGCTTTTGTTCTTCTGATGATGACATTAGAAGCTATAATGGAATTTTTAAAATTGTCTGCAACGGCTTCTGATAATTTATTATCAACTACGATGTTATTTAGGAACTGTAATTTTTGGCTTTTAAGGGATTAAAACGGTACAAAATACAGAAAAATCATCAGAGGTATTCGAAAAGAACTTAAAAATATAATGCATTAAACCTTGTTATGAGTATACAAAGCTTAAGAAAGTCTTTAATGTACTAAAGTAAAAGTAAAAAATAATGTAAATTTTTAATTCCTAAAATTCGTCAATATAAGGCTATAAATCGTCATGTCGTCAAAATGACATTTTTGGAGCACAAAATCGTCCAAATGACGATAAATCGTCAAATCTGGCAGTTATGTTTGAGTCCTTAAGTCAATTAGAGTTCAGGTTCATTACCAGAGTTGTACAATATTAATTCAAATAGTAAATATTTCAAAAGAATGATAAAGATTTTTATAAAAGAATGATAAAGATTATTATTAAAGAATGATAAAGATTTTTATATAAAAAAATGCGAATATTTCACACCGTTAGTTGTCATTTTTGTAACATAAAATGAAAATAATTAATAGAAATTTTATTAAAAGTATAAAAATATTAGAAATCATAATACCATCATACATATTTACATGCTTTTATAATACTTCTTTGAATACAATGTTAGAGGTAATGACATGATCATCGTTAACTTTTTGCCCATGCGAATCCTTAATACAAACAAAAATATCATTAAACGTACGCACTCGACAAAAACTTACGTATAACTGCTCATGTGAAAAGACCTGTTCTGGTAAATACAATCCTATCTTTTGAAGGGTTTGACTTTTTTTTATAAAAACCAACACTAAGGGAATGGCCTCAACTCATGCAGTGCATTGTGCAGGTTTAGGAAAATAGGTTATAGGAAGGTAGAAGGAGGGAGTAGTGTTTGTGGACATTTGATTTAAACTTATCAATATCGTAATTGACGGGAAAAACCTTCACAGGAAGATCATTCCACAAGCGAGCAGCGCGGGCAAAAAATGAATTCTCCCTGTAATGCGTTATGCGGTTAACTGGACAATCAACCACAAAAGGATGTGCTCTGCGAGAAGCTCGAGTACCACGTAAAAATATGTGATTATCGGGAACCAAGCCCTTTATCTCTGAAGAACACCTCCCATTATAGTACCGATAGAACAATGAAACACACGCCACATTGCGACGATGCTCCAACGAATCAATAGAGTTGGATATCCTACTGTCATTAATAAGCACATTCGCCCTCTCCTGTACGCGGTCGAGAAGCTTCAAAATAGACTTTGAAGCACCGGCCCATACATGAAAGTGTAAATAATTTTTGCTGATATGATGTGCTCTCCCAAGTTTGTTATGATTAGCCTGGTACTATTACTACGCACGTATTAGCGCACTTCATAAAACAAACAATGCTCTGACAATAACGACATTACCAAAATGGCTTTTACAACTTTATATATTATTATTTGGAATAGCATTACAAATAAACGACCCTGTTTATTGCACTTGATCTAACAACTACTGCAAAGTATTGCCAAAATAGCTTTTCACAACTTAATATGCATATTATATATAACTGACTTAGTAATAAACGGCATTATTGTAAATAGCGGTATGGCCAGAATGGATTTCAATACAAACTATATTATGTAGAACTGCATTACTATTAAGCGACCCTGTATTACCAAACTTGAACAAAAACATATAATCATAATGACAATAGTATTATAATGCAGTTCTATATAAAATATAATTTTTATCAATGAAAATATTAATTTTTCAATTTCTAATTATTTTTCATCATTAGTGTAAGATATAAGCTTTAAAATGAGATATCATTCATTAAATTTGATACGGTGGTATGAGAGATATTTGCAACCGAAAAAAAGTACTTTAGAGATAATATATATGATGTGTTGTTGCCTGTACCGCTTGAGCCACATAAATATTTGTAGTGGAATCTGAATATAAAAAAAATTCAAATTATTATTATTTTTTACTTTATATGTTTCGTATATAAAACTTATCTCTCATATCCCTCATATCCCAGTGTGGAACTTAGTATGAGTACATGCAAAGGATTAATATAGGATGGTTTAATTAATTAATTTTAAAACATTGTGTAAAAACTCTTAAAGCAGACATACAATATTAATTAAGGAAAATTATGAAATAAAAAGTAAAACATAAAATAGTCAAAATTAAATTATCCCATATTATTCAGGATTAATTTAAGGTATGACAAAAAATATTTTTATTGTGTTTTTTTAATTTCTTTTATTGATTTATTTGATCAAAACAATACAACAAGAATAAAGCTTATATTACAGTATAACTTAACAATTGTTATTGACATTAATTCTGAATCATTTATTTCAATTTATTTAACAAGAAGAAAAGAAACTTAAATTTTTAAGAAAATTAGAGGAAATTTAAGCAAGGAAAGGAAAAAAGAAATATTATTATCACCAGGGCAAGGATTTTAATGCAAATGCATGTTTGTAGTCAGTAAATCAAAATCACTTTTGACAACATATCTTTTCGAATCGAAGAATTTGCAACAAAATGGCATCGATTTGTTCTTGCATATTTTATAATAAATGCATATTTTTCTTATAAGATTATATATTTAGCATATTTTGCTATTTTATTGTATATTTAATTTTCTTTTGGAAATATTTTGATGTCAATACATTAAGTTTAGAAAAATCTCATTTTACCTTCATTCAAATCATATTTTTATTTGTTCGTTAAACTGAGTACACAAAATGAATTTTGTTCGCTATTTAAGGTACTCAATAGGAAAAATTTGCCTATTCGTTAAATGCGATGTTCGTAAAATCAAATGATCGTTAAATCAGAAAACTACTGTATAAATATCTCTACATATATAAAAATGACGTGTATTCTCGTGATCATTAAACTTAAAAACTATTGGACTGATTTCGATCAAACTTTGTATACATGCTCTATGGGGCATGTAGTTTGAAGTTCGTCTGACAGATACCGCAATATTTAGTGGTTTTTGTGGTTATGCACCGTAACTCAAGAACTATTGCACTGTGCTGTGTTTCCTTGAAGGCGTTGGGTTGTTGATCAGCATGCAGTGGCGTTAATTAGCTCGATACCACACTGATTATGATTTTCTACGAAAAGCAGTTCAAAATAAAAGAAATATTTGGGGTCAGCAACGTGGATCGGGCCAAGCTATCTAAAACATATAATTCCATTTGAACAATAATTGCTATGTCGATTTAGTGCATCTTTTATTCTTCTTCTAAATATCAATCAGCAATGACTTTGCATGGAAGCCAGACTTATAGTGAAAATAAAATTCGAAGGCAAAACAACTTTTGCCTGAGCGCCCTGGTAGTCTAGTGGGTAGTGTGCTAGAGGGTCGTAGGTTCGATTCCCACCAGAGGCTCTGGTCTGTGACACTACACCGGGCATATGGTCGAAGTTACTCAGCTCGTACATGAATATAATATAATTTGTAATTGTATTGTAATTCTTAAAATAAATAATAAAAAAAATAAATAAAACTTTTGCCAATAACAATATCCTTATATGTACCCATGACATATGTAAGTGAATTATCTAATTTTCCTTTAAAAAATACATTTAAAATCTTATATGTTTCTTATAAATATGAAACTGTGATCTGAATTTTATTTTTTATTTGTTTAATTAATATATTTCAAATAAAAAAATTTTAATTGCATATTTTTAACATTTTTAGTGCATATTTGCTCTCTTATAGTGCATATTATATGCGCATATTTTTAATTTTTATTTTTTTAGCGCATGACTTTCCTTGCCCTGATTATCACAATAGAATTAAAAAAAAAGAAAAAGATAATCACAATTAAAATAAAATTACAAAATTAGTGCTTGCAAATGGCAGTTTTGCTGATCATTTCTATTTGAGGGGGAAGTTGGTTCCAGAGACGAATGGAGAGAATAAAAGAGTGTTATTAAGAGATCGAGTTGTTATATTCCATAGAGTTTATCCTGTTCCCTCTATTCGACCTAGAAAATATTAATCTCTCACACAAATAAGGTTGCTGCCGATTATATACAAATTTGTGTAGAAATAGTAGAATCCTTCAATTCATTAAATTGTCCAATGTGACATTATAAATTAGACGCTCGAAATGAGCTACATCCCTAATTCTCCTGATGCCGAAAATAAATCGTGCTATAGCGTTGTAAGTTATTTTAAGACCTCGTCTACTATCCGCACCGCAGCGAGCAAACAACTCACATAAGAGTCGGTAGTAAATATGTCTTCGCTAATTGAAGTCGATTATTAGTTGGTGTAAAATACTGTTATATTCAGAGGTTTCGAAGCATCGTAAAAGTTCTCCCACAGTTCATTTTGGCGCGATCCGACCCATTTAGTTCTCTACGCCAAGATTTTTTTTCGTTTTAACAAACCCTATATTTGATGCATTTACTTGAATTAGTGGTAGATACTCGATTGTGTGAATATAGATAATCGACGTGTGCTGCTAATAACTTAAAAGCTGTGGGCAATATCGTTTCCGTTAAGGGTCGAAAATTTCAATCGCGTAAAGGGATAATCAGATTGCCACGTGTATAATGTTTTAAAAATTGCTATTAGAATTTATAGCTTTAAGTAATCATTACGACACATACCCCAGAGATTGTTTACGCATACAGAAGATATATTATCATTTCTTTTTAGAACATAAATGTAGTGAATTATAATATTATAATGACCATTGTTACAATTTGCCGTTAAACTAGGATTTAGTTAAAGATACCTTCAGCTAAAGTGAATTGTAAAGTTATTTTTAACTTATTTTCGTTATTACAACTTACAGTTATTACAACATAAAGTTAAAAATATGGCAGTACCGTCGATAATGCAATGTCGATAATATTGTTTAATTAAATAAGTTTTTTTTGTTAACGCAGTGGTAACGACGGGCTTTGTTTTTTGTTTTTGTATATACTCATTTTGTTTATATTTAAAGTTGATATACTAAAATTCTATATACAGTGTACTCTCTCCTAAGGGACATCCCCATTAAGCGGACACCTTCAATAACCGAACACTTTTTTCTGTACCAAACAAATTGTAAGGGAGAAATATTTCTGACTTATGCGGACACTCCTCATAAGCGGACAAAATTGTCAGACCCATAGATGTCCGCTTAAGAGAGAGTACACTGTACATAAAAATGAAGGTGTGTTTATTTCTTTGTGGGTTTGTTTGAAGTCTATAGACGGCTAAACGGCTTAACCGATTCTCTTGAAATTTTAACAGTACCTTCCTGTATGTCTAAAAGGAACTATAGGCTTCTTTTAATTTTAAAATTTCATGTAGGCAATTTTTTTTCGCAAATAATTGGAATCCCAGATTCTAAACGATATTGTGATAAATAAAAACAAAAGATTCCACCAAAAAATCTTCGCTTTCTAAACGCACCAAAAATGCAGTTAATTTCCAATCACAAAGGGCTGACGACTCCCGAAAGAAAGAAGAACGTGATGTTCGTCTGAGTGTTGAAAGGTCTAAAGCCTCCACATCTAGAGCTGCTGAGACCCCTGTTTAACGTGATGCACGTTTAGAAAGGGAAAGAATGCGAACGCAAAGTGATTGACCAGATCAACAAGATGTACGTGTAGAATTAAAGAGACTACGATCATCAACATCTAGAGCTGCAGAGACACCTGATCAATGTGATGCATGTCTTAAACGAAAACGATACCAATCATCAAGGTAAGGAATTGATGAGACAATGGATCAACGAGATGTGCATTTAGAAGAAGAAACTCTACGAGCATCAACATCTTGAACTGCGGATACACTACACCAACATGATGTACGTGTAGAAGGATAGAGGATACGATCATCAACATCTAGAGCTGAGACACTTAAGCATAGTGATGCAGGTCTTAGAAAAAAACGATCCCAATCATCAAAATCATCTATAGTCTAGTCTATAGTCCAGCCTATAGTCTAGTCTATAGTCCAGTCTATTGTCTAGTCTATAGTCCAGTCTATAGTCCAGTCTATAGTCCAGTCTATAGTCCAGTCTATTGTCTAGTCTATAGTCCAGTCTATAGTCCAGTCTATAGTCCAGTCTATAGTCCAGTCTATAGTCCAGTCTATAGTCCAGTCTATAGTCCAGTCTATAGTCCAGTCTATAGTCTAGTCTATAGTCCAGTCTATAGTTTTCAATATTTTGCAATTTTTGTGCTGTTTACAAAATACAAACAACCAAGTGCTCAAAGTAAATAAATAAAGTAGCGACACAACGAACGAACCACAGGCAATTTGTTTTAGTTATATGATTTGATCTGTCAAAAATTTGCAGGCTTATTAATGTAAATAAAAGAAAAATACTTTTTCTAAAAAAGGGGAAAAAAGTGTCAAAAATCTTGAAAAGTGTCAGATTTAGTTCATTTTAGTAGGGGGTACAAAAAGTGGCGGGGGTCGCCGAAAAAGTGTCAAAATGCGACTTTAGTCGCTCAACGGTAACGCTGGCCGAAGGTACTGTTAAAATTTCAAGAAAATCGGTCCAGCCGTTTAGCCGTCTATAGACTTCAAACAAACAATCCCACAAACAAATAAACACACATTCATTTTTACTTATATAGATGTCGATAGGAGTAGCGAAGCGCACCGTGTTTTAACTAGTAATATGTAGAGTCTGACCGAACGTTCGGCGTTCGGCAAAATTTTGATTTTAATTTATATTAAATCACAACCCGATCCACGTTTTATCCATACAGGATGTAATTAACTTTTTAAATGATAATTCAATTAATTTTGAAACATCTACCGTGATGGAAAAAGTATCAAAGGCGGAATCAAAAGTAGCAGAAAGGAGGTTCATCTTCATGGGAAAAGCATTATCCTGCTTCACATCATCCTTAATACGAAAATATTTTAACAAAAGAAATCAAAATCTATATATCTCAACCATTTAGTGATCGCAAAACAGAAAATATCTATCAGCAACACCAACGAGCGTTTCTAGTGAGCAACTATTATGCTGCTGGCTAACTTTATTCAGATAGATGAAGTAACCTTAAAGGCATTAATGCAGAAAAGTTACTATTTTGCCATTATAATATAAAAACAATGAATTTTGAGTACTAGAGTACAAACTTTCTTAAATGTTAGGAATTCGTTATATTTTGTTTTTATCAATAAATTCAAAAAATGTATATACATCAATTATGTATGATTGATCATTACAACCTTTCAATCACGATTTCGACCTAACTTCTCACACCACTTATGTTGTGTGCATTAATTTTATACATGAGTGGCGGGACCTAAAGTTTAAAGTCGACTCCAAACGACAGATTTTTTGAGAAGCTCTTCATGGCAATTGTATTTACTCTCAGAGTTTTTGCCAGAAATCTGCTGAGAGGTAGTAGCCGAAGAAATATATTTTTTTTTATTTCGTTTTGATGTCTGACCTGGAATACGTCTAATAAGCTTTTCCTCTAATAAGCCAACACACTACCTACTAGACTACGGTGACTACATTCAAAAAATGTATTTCGCTTTTAATATTTAATAATAAAAAGTTCGGGTTCGTCGAACTAAGAACGGGTTCGGCCGAACTTTAAAATTGGCCGAAGTTCGGATTCGGTGTTTGGTACCAAACGAAATTTGGATTTCGGTCGGACTCTAATAATGTGGCAAGTTCAAAAAAAAACTTAACTTTAAAAGTTGCAGGTTGAATGATCATTGCTTTAGCTTGACGTTCACTTCTATCATATTGTCTGCTCATAATAATGATAAGTTTATCTGCCAGTTAAAACCCTCCCTTTAGTTAACGGCAAGTTATAATATTGGCTCTAAGTTACATTGAGTTTTTTAAAAGCTAAAAAATATAAAAAAAAAAATGTTAATATTTTTTAATAGAAATAACTTTCTTTTTAAATGTGAAAAAATAAGAGAACCTTTGCAGTTTCATTTAATGAAAATGGCCAATTAAAACTTTTGAATAATTATTCAAAAAATATTTGTAATTGGTTTAAATGAAAAACAAAATATTAATTGATTCCAAAAATGTCGTAATTATGAACAAGTTTTAATATTTCATTAAAAATTGTAAAACAGATTCAGATGTATAACGCGAAAGAATGTTTTAGTGCCACCATTGATAAGAAATTAATTAACAGCTTATTTTTTATTTGTTTATGTTTTGTTGCTGCTGCCTTTATTACAATTATATTATTACTAGCACATTTTACACGGCGTTGTGCGTTCCCCCTTTTGGACCTACTTTGGTCCAATTTTAGTAACGGAATACCTCTAACAGCTATTTGAGAAACTTAACCAAGATAGATCGTATAAAATTACCTATTATCATTTATAGCCTATTACCCGCACCGAAAAAAGCTCGATCTATCACCCAAATTGCAACGCAATTGGTCCAGGCGTTCAAGCGTGATTGGATAACAACAAACCAATAAAAAAAACAGACTTACAGAAAGATTTATAATATATATTAGGATAATATTAGAATCAATGCTCATGCAACTTACATAA
Source organism: Sarcophaga peregrina (assembly GCA_014635995.1). Classification (NCBI taxonomy): domain Eukaryota; kingdom Metazoa; phylum Arthropoda; class Insecta; order Diptera; family Sarcophagidae; genus Sarcophaga; species Sarcophaga peregrina. The sequence continues at coordinate 60,043,836 of CM025793.1, forward strand.
GACTGCAATTGTAATACTATTGTCGTACTTGCTGCTTTGCGGTTATTGTGTTTATAACATAATCGTGTCATTGCTTGTGTTTCTTCCGTTCTTTGCGTTTTCAACTGAAAGTAACATGCAATGCTTTATATGCGACAAATTTTTTGTTCTAATCAACTGTTGTCGTAAAACAACAAAAAAAAAAAAAAAATAAAAATAAAATGATTTTAACAAAGTAAGGAAAATACTGGTTTTAAAAGAATTCCTGAAATTCAATTAATTGAGCTTACATATATAGTATTTTATGCTGCTAAGGCCTACTCGCAGCTTCAAAAGAACCACAATAGACTATTTTAAATAAGTCGCCTAATTAAATGCTCTTTTTTATAAAATAATAAGTGCAACAGAGATTACAGTCAGTACAAAAAAACAATCGAATTTTGTAACTGAAAGAACTGTGCTAAAAAATTTACTTTATTCTTGAATTAGTAGTAAAGTTTATTGTCAAAGATTTTTTATTATTTGTAATGCGAGAAAAAAAATGGGATAAAGTAATGTACAATACCAACATATTTATCAATATCTTTCAAAACATAATATATTTCACCACCCCTAGTTATAAAAAACAGTTGTTTTTTTATCGGCTTATTCTATGTTCGCACGAGCCTTCGAATTACTTCGCTCTCTGTTTTGAATTACTTATATGAATTATCACATGGCATATTTATATAACAGGTAGGAGCGTCTCTATAAGAAATACAACAATGCTAAAACAACTGGCATTTTGTTTTTGTTAAAGTGCACGCGGAATGTCAAAAAAATTAAGCCTTACTCCTCCATAGAAAGTTAATAAAATCAATTAAAAAGAAATTATTTCAAGCAGTCAATAACATTTCCACTGATGATAATGGCAAATGTAAACGTTATTTGTTATTGCTCACAGTTAGGCACCTAGTTAGAGAGACCGAAATCTTTTTTTGGGTAATTCATTACTCTCGTCTAAATAAATATAAATATAGTAAATATAACAAAATTTTGACATTTCAAAGCTCGTCAACTGTAGCGGCGATACTACCTACTAAATGAATACGCCTTGAATTATCATGTTCACACGGCAACTTTGTAATTCTTTTTGACAGTTCTTTTCTTCTCCTTATTGCTAAATTACTTGCTGTAAAATTGTGTTAATAATGGAAAAAAAGCTACAAATACTTCTTCTGTGGATTCAACAGGTTTTCTGCACATATAGTGGCTTCCTCCGCTATGTTTTCAAATAATTTTCTAATAAATAATACTTTTTTTAAAATATCGCCGTGGTCTAGTAGGTAGTGTACTGGCTTATTAGACGTAAAGCCAGGGCAAAAACTCTGAGAGTAAATAAAATTGCCACGAAAAGTTTCTCTAAAAAAAAAAAAAAAATTGTCGTTCGGAGTCGACTTTAAACTGTAGGTCCCGCCACTTCTGCATAAAATTAACGCAAACAAAATAAGTGGTGTGAGAAAGTGCGGGCTTCTTGGGGAGGATTGCTGTAGACTCTTTCCACCTTTCCTAAAAACCAGCACAATGCACTGCATGAGTAGGGGCCATCCCCTGAGTGCTGGTTTCATAAAGAAACCTACTTTATCCGTTCTATACGTTTTGCTCTGTAACTTGTCACAAACATCTGCACAGATTCTACTTTCTTTTTTGACCTACGCATTTAACGCAAGAACGCCTTAAACGAAATTTTTGGAGCTTCGTATTTTCGGCGTAAATGTGAAGCAGCAGCATCGTGGCTTTTTGTCACGTTGCTTTTAAAATAATCGTTTGTTGTGCTATCTATCCCATAAGCTGTAATTCTGAAAGAGTTGTAATGACATAATATGTATGCACAACGAATATTATGTAATACCTAAAATGGAAAATATATGTACATATATAGCTACGGTGACCGTTATTTCCATGAGAAAAAAGCGGACAAACATACAAAATTGAAAAACAAAAAATTCCGTTATTATAATCAACATTTTATATAAAGATTTTTGAAATGCAGATTTAAATAGGTTCAAATAATATATACCAACTTAAATTTATACTTACATGTACATATATATGGATATACTTATGTGTATAAATTTACTTCGGATATTTCTCTACGGAATATATATTTTTTTTAAGTGTTGGACCTGTTAGACAAAAATATTTTAAATTCCGAAGAGTCCATTTCAAAATAGCATTTTATGGTCAAAAGAGATTCTGAAGTTTCTAGTCCCATTTGGGATTTTTCGGAAGACGAAATATTGGCTGACGCAGTTTGTAATGCAACACTGCAAAGAAATTCATTTACAAGTCAAAGCAATGTTTTATCGTAACTCTGTTTTGTCAAATAATGAGATGACATTTTAATACATTTATGAACGCGAAAACTTTTGATCTTGGTATGACTTAAATTTTTGTATAATTTATTTTTTTTCAAAGAATATTCAAAAAAATGCTACCTTGTTTTGAAATCCCCTTTCGATTTGGCTGATAATAAAAATTCAATCAGGGGCCTAATTCCGGGACTCGTGATCGAAATAAATTTGTATCGAAATCAATTTTGATCGTGCGAGCTTTTCTTATGATGGCACTCGTTACCTTGAGAATCGATTTTTTAATAAAGTGTTGTAAAAGATAAAAAAGCCTTAACAAACACTACAAATATGTAAACAAAAAACATACGCTTACAAAGAAAATAAAATAATTTATCAAAAGAATTGCGAATTTGTTTTATAATTTTGAAAGTTTTTCCTTTTTTAATCGCGGTCATGGACGTAAATTTATTTTTTTATTCTTCGTCATCAGAGTCTGAGAGTGAGTGTGATATAAATGCAATATAAAGGAAAATCCGAGTAACAAGCGAGTCATTGAGCTTGCCAAACAATGAGTAAGTATACATATCCCCTTGTTTTATAAAAATTTCGTGTTAAAATTTATTTTTATAGGTTTAAGAAACGTTTTAGAGTCTCCAAGGAAGCTTTTAACTATATTCTTGAGGAGTTAGAGTTTGCTGGACATTTTACCACTTTATTGCTTTTTTTGTACAATGGGTCAATTTCGACCTCCGGGTACTATGCTTGTCTTGACCGACAGGTGCACGTCCTCTAATCTTATTGCTTTTGGCTTTTGGAGACTTTCAAAATACTGTCGGCAACGATTTTATTATTGGTGTAAGTCAAAGCGCACTTTCGAAAATAGTTTCAAGAGTTCTGGATGAAATGGAAATGAAACTGTGTCTAAATTTATAAATTTCAGTTCCGATAGTTGGGAGGAAACAAAAGAATTTCTTATGAAGAAGAACTTGTTATCCAACGAACTATTAAAAAATAAAATTTCGACACCAAATTTGGTATCGAACAAAACTCACACGATTATATTCAATCGTACAATCGCTATTGAGTGCCATCATAAGAAATTTCGATACAACTGACTCGATGGCGAGTGCGAGAATCTCAAAATTAAAAAAATCAAACTTCGAGTAAATTTCGCACGGTATCGACTGTGAAAATTAGACCCCAGCGGTTTTGTTAAAAATATTTTAAAGAAAAGAAAGCGTAGTCGTATAGCATTATTACCTAGTCAAGATTCAAAGAGAAAAATTCCTAAAACTATAATTTTTTTCAAAAATATTGCAAACATGCAGGACGATGTGTTTTTATTCTCATTTTCGAATGAAGAAAAGTAGATTTCAGGTATTTATTACCAAATGGTATAATTTGATAAAACTAATTAATATTTCAGATTTTAAGAAGTTCCAGGTATATTGGAAAGCATTACAAAGAACAATTTGGAAACTGAGCAATAGTTGTTCTTTCATTTGTACAATATAAAAAAAATTTAAATTACCACAAATCTGCGACTTCTATCACAAAATTTTTGCAGCCAATAAATGTATATATTTACAAAGAATCACAACTAAAAACCATTTAGGAAATTGACAAATAATGCGCACTGAAGAGCATTACTATGCAAAAATGAACATGAGGCATTGTCAAAACAAATTTTACTGCATTTATGAACACCATACATTGTAAAGTTACATTCCAAACTGCGTTTATGAAGTCAGGCGTTGTTAGATATTGAAAAAACTCTTTCTGTTGGTGCGTTAGACGCTGCCAAAGCAGATAAAAATTCTACTAATTTCAGAATGTTTTTCCTTTCGAAAAATTTTATTATTTCAATACAATTTTTACCGGGATTTAATGCTGATTGTTTCCATATTTCTATTGGTTCAGCATTTGTATAATTTTTTCGTTATTATTTATATTTAAATCATTTCTGATTTCTGTTGCCATTATTAACGGATTTTGAATTGAAGACCAAGATGGTATTGCATCTAATAATATTTAAGCAAATCCCTCAATTTCTTTAAAAGTTTCAGATCATTCCACTTCTTCATCTTTGAACTTCTTCCTTAAATAATTTTTTACGTTAATTCAAAAAAATAGTCGCCGTGATCTAGTAGGTAGTGTGCTGGCTTATTAGACGTAATGCCAGGGTTCGAGTCCCAGGCCAGATTTCTTCTCTTTCTGTTCTTGTTTCCCAAAACTCTACCATTCGGAGTTGACTTTAAACTGTAGGTTCCGCCACTTCTACATAAAATTAACACGCACAAAATAAGTGGTGTGAGAAACTTCGGGCTTCTTGGGGAGGATTGCTGTAGGCTGTGTAACGGTGAAGGTTAGCACTGGCCATTTTATAGTCACCAGCAGCAACTCGTTTCCTTACCGTTCGCACAATGCACTGCATGAGTAGGGGTCATCCCCTGAGTGCTGGTTTTATATAAAAAAAAATAATTTTTGTGACGTTCTATTAACTTTCATTTAAATTCTTTAATATTAATAATAGCCGCTTCAGGCAACAAAACATGTTGACTTTTTAAATGCAGTATATATTTATGGAAGACACTAGCTTGACTTACTTAAGTAATAACCAAGACATAGCAAAAGGATCATTAAAAGAATTAAACAATAAATAAGAAAGTAATCTTTCGTTTTATCGAATTAAAGTGAAAAAATTGGACAAAAGCGAACAATTTGGGAAATAAATATTTTTTAGGAGTTACGTGTGGTAAAATAGTGGAAAAATAGCGGACGCAAAAAAAAATATCGGACAGGATGCTATAATAGTGGACGGATGACTAATGCATTTACTCATCCATTAGCTAAAATTTAAATAAATACCTCATCTCTCATAGTTCAGAACTCCAAGAACATGGCTTTTGAAAAATAAAGAGCTCAGTTGTCTTCTCAACATAAAATCAAACTTAACACCACACTAACTTTCTAACAGTAAATAACAATACCTATATACAGAACTGTCAATTGAATTCTTATAAATTTTGATCCTAAAGGATTTTTATTAAATTGTATTTCAAGTAATCTTAAATCCCACAAAATGCTAGAAGATTTTTTTTTTAATAAGATGGATATTATTCTTTAAACTTAATTGTAATTTTCCGAGTTTACATTTTATTATTCGTTTATGAAGTGTTATACTTTTCGATCAAAGTATGTAGTGTGACTGTGTGACTGAGAGTTTGTATTTACTAGGATATCAACTTTAAATGCAGGAATTGTCAGTTTAACAACAACAATTCACAAATCCATTCAACTTGAAAACTTTTTAAAAGTTGACCATTTGTGAGGCATAAAAAAACTAAAAAATATCGCTCAATTTTTGAACAGGGTACAGAGTTAGACGAATATTGTTTTTGAGTAAAAAATTTCTTATCTTATCTGCAACGTTGACCTTTTTTCTATCCTTTGAAAATATTTTATATTCCCCTTTTCTTTAAATTTTCTTTTTTCTGTAGTTCTTAAAAGAGTGGTAAACGTAGCGCTTTTATTAGACAAAATGTTTCATGTACTTATGAAAAACACTCAATGTAAATAAATTCATATTTACTTATTATGATTTATTTATTTTAAATTTGATGGAACATAGTTTTTTAACAGATTATAATTTTTTTTATTTAGGAGACCTGAATGACTTGCTATTTTTTTTATCAAATTATTTTGATTGTTAAAGTGAGTATTGTTGGACAACTTCAATCAGCCTTCACTAATGAAGTATTATTCTTATATGGACGTTAAGCAGTTGACTAAATTTGGATTTGAAGAGTGATATTTTTTATGAGATATCCCCAACTTCCTAAGGCGAATGAAAATAATTTTAGAGCGATCGCTGCGAAGGAGTAGTGTTTTTTGTTAACAAAAAACATTCGCTAAGTTAACTGTATTGGTCTAGTTACTCTACAAAAGTTTATTTTCTTTGTAATCACCTTTATAAACAACATGCCCAAGATTGGTATTGAAAATTCAGATTCAGAATTGTGACAGTAATATAATCCATGTTTCAATTTCATATGCTAAGCCGATTCCAACCGTTTACTAAATAACACCCAAATGTATGCGCCCCATATGTATAGCTGCCAGATTTGACGATTTATCGTCATTTTGACGATTTTGAGATCCAAAAATGAATTTTAACGACATGACGATTTATGGCCTTATTTTGATCATTTTTAACGATCTACTACGACCTTTCCTGTACACGGTCCAGAAGCCGCAAAATAGATTTTAAGGGCCTACCCATACATTAGAGTTGTATTCCATTTTGGGTCGGTTATAAATGGTGTAAATAGTAAGAAGGACAGATGAAGTGAAGTAGTTATTGCATCGCATTAAGAAATCAAGGCACTGATGTGTTAGTATTTGTCCCGGGATTCGGGATTCACAAAATTTCCCAATTAGCATCGTTGCTACCTACTAGACTATGACGACTTCAATAATACTATATAAAAATAATATTATTACATCGTGAAAAATATACATATTATAGGTCCATATTGCGAAGAATCATTGAAGCACTCTATGAAAATAAAAAGGGAATCAACGCAATCCTTTAAATTTTTTATAGCGTGCATTTCCCCGCTTCTTTTAACCGTAGACCGAACTTTGTATCAAAAATTATAGATTTAAATTTTTGAAATTATATAACTTTAGTTCGGAAAACGTTAAATGCCTGATATTTTTAGAATTCGTAAAAATTGTTATCGTTATTATTTTAAACCAAATAGAAAAAGAAAATTTCAAAAAGGGGTCAAAAAATTCAAAAACTTCATAATTCTATCTTATATATCCTATCCCATATTTTGATACATGCATGTTTGAAATTTTTTAGGTTTTCAAAGATTTTGTGGAGTTTTATCGTAAATAATACATCATTTTTGGTATTTGAGAAGAAATTTAAAGTTAAAAGGTTGAATTTTCTGTTCATGTCGTAGTCTAAAATGTTGCGTGTTAGAGTATTAGATGTCAGACCAAGCTTCAAGCCTAAGGGCAATTATTTCCAATTCACAAAGTAAGTTCGTAATACTTAGTATAGATTTATGTAACATTCCTGCTGCTGAAGGCTCCAGAGAAGAAGCTTGTCTTATGAACTGTTGAAAGTATTGGCAGCAATAAACATAACAATAGGATGTTTATCGCCTAAGATGGCACTACTTGGAACAGACAACCGCGTTCCAGTTAGGGAAGACAAAATTTTACCAATCTTCACGCAGCTATTTCCTAAAATGTTGTAAAGCCTTTCTTACTGTTCTTATCATCATTATCTCACGTTACAGACAAACATTAGAAAAGTGTTTTCTCCTATGTTTTATTTCATAGATATTACAGTTGATAATATTTCGGTCAACTACGTACGTATGAGATAACAGAAAAATTCGATTTGATAATGTGCTACTAGGAAATTATCATAATTTTACACTTACAATGGCTTTTCGAAAATTGAGCTGAAAGTTTTTCTGCTTTGAATAATCCCAATAATTTTGTCTCTCTAGATTAGTAACAAATTGAATTTTATGGTCGTCACAAATTTCGTGATACAACGAAATCGAATTGGCAGTTTTAGATTCAAGTACATGCTACATGTGTAGCAAGTACTCACAGCTGTACTTGGGAACCCGTATCCGGGAAACCAAAGAGGAATCAAAGACAGAACACTGTTATTGACATAATCGATGTCCTATTGCTACGGGAAACTTTTTTACCTCACATGACATTGACAACAATTTTTTTATCGAAATATAGCAATGGTTTGTACCATCAGGTTTCAGCTAGCCCTCAATTGAGAGTGTTATTGATATGACTGACAAAAAGCTACCCCCTCTAAATAATTGGAAATTTATAAATCGCTACAAACCAAGGGTGCTAGATATCAATATGTTACCATTTAGAAAAAATTATATCAACCTGACAAGGAGTGTTTGATTTTTACGTAAGAAGTCATACTGCAATTTACATCATGTCAAAAATTTTGGCGTAAATTTCATTAAAGTGATAATAAAATCTAATGATATAAAATAGTTCTATTCAAATGAATTAAAATAAATCAAAATGTTTAAATTTTTTAACCTAGTAATAATTGCGAATATTTTATGTATTTTAACTATGTATCAAAAGCGATACAAAAGCTAGAATTACGAAGTTTTTTAAGGCTCAATCTCCGTTTAACACATGACGAAGCCTTCTCAGTACTGAAAACATTCAAGAGAGAATAAACAAATACCAGGGATGGGAAATTGGTCTTAACGAATTGTACTAACGTTCACAAAAAATTGTACTTTTTTCAGACCGATTGTACTAAATTAACTTTTTTCTTTTTTAAACATTTTTTTATTATAAATTAATAAAAATATAAATGACAATTGATTTCATTGTGTGTAGTATTAATGTAAAAGAACAAAAATAACAGTAAATTTTTCAAATTGTTAGCGTAGTTTTGACTTCAGTATAAAAATTAAGGTTTTTAGTATTTGGTAAATTATAGCATCAGTCTCATTTTTGTTCAATAAGAAGATTTATTTACCAAAAATATTTATACTTAAAACTTAGTAAACCCCCTTATTAAAGTAAATATTCGGTCTTTAATATTCTTATAAAGATTATTTAATATTTCTCCGTCTATTTTCACCTACTCTTCGATCATTTTTAATTTAAAATTTTCAGCACTGGTAAATTGCCTGTTATTTTGAATATAATCTTCGGACAAGAAGGGGGAATTCGTTTGAGAAAACGTTTTCAATAATATTCATATCAGGAGAGCAGGCTGGTCACGATAAAGCCTCAATAGATTGTTTACGGAACCATTCCATCCTGTGTTTGCTGACATGAATTCTGGCATTGACCTGTTGTATAATATATTTTTTCATTATTTTCTCTCAAGAAGAGGAGTAAACTACAACTAAGAACAGTAATGCACTCTGTACTATACATTCGCGTAAATGGAAACTGAAATTCGAGGCAACCACTTAAAGAAATAACAACCAGCAATAGACTATACCCCCAAAATTTTAATTACTAAGGTCACGACAATAGTATCGATAGCCATCTGGTCTATTCAAGTTCCACTTTTTTTCATCAGAGAATATGACCTGAAGACAATTCATTGTTTGATACTATTGAAATGCTTGTGGTGCTATAATTATGAAAAGCGCTTTATAATAGGTAAACTTAACAACTTACTTTTATGATAAATTTTGTACCAGCAAACTATTCGTTATTTCAAAATTGTAGCAACACTAATTAAATGACTTCAATAAATTTCTTGTTTGGATTAAATTAGAGACAGTCGAAGGAAACAGTCCATTTGTCCCTTCGATTTTTATTAACTTTTGGTATGAAAATATCCTTTCTACATTTGCAGATGAATGTGGAACGGATAATATTCCTTTTATAATTCTTGATATGTGAAGTTAGCAACGAGTTGCCATATGCAAATGAAACGAAAAAAAAAATTACACACTGATGAGACAGAATATTTGAGCGATGTAATAAAGTAGAGAACATTTTTCAATAGTGCTATATAAGTCATAGAGGTGCTATTGTGTTTTTGACTTCCAAATAGTGCTAAAAAAAAAGTACAATTGTGCCAACTTTCCCATCCCTGACAAATAGCCAAAAAAAAAAAAAAAAATCCAAACAACTTTGTTAGCTCAGTAATATGTAAACCCTTGGGTTAGAGTCTCACAGAAAATAATCCAATGATGTTTTTATAACTCATTTTATTTGCTGCAAATATTGTTTCAACATAATATGCATCGCATAATTAAAAATTGGCGCCTTGGCCAAACCAAGAACAATTCGTTTGGCCGTCAACATTAACAAAGTTTAAATGCCACTACTTTCTATCAAGTTAGTCACTTTGAACTCTCTTATGTGTTTTAAGGCATTACATTATTATATTATGGTGTTTTCTTTTCTACAAAGAAAATGTCACCCCCTGTTGTAATGTAATTTTTTATTTGAGAAGACCATAACAATAAATTATTTAAAGAAGGGTATGCCCTGTGTTTACCACGGCGGCTGTTGACTATGTATGTTAGAATAAATTCAGTAATTCTTCTTCATCAGATGACGAAGATGAATCGAATAACTGATTTATTTAAATTTTCGCAAATAAAATAGATGCAGCAATATCCATATTTAAAATTTTTTAGAAAAAGGTTTTAGATCTAAAAATGTGTATATGTATTTTGTGATTTGTTTTCAATAAAAAATGTAAATATGAATAAGGTGTTGCCAGATCGCTAATTTTTCTACTTAATTTTTTGAGATCTTTTTTAAAACCAAAAAAAAAAATATATATATATTTTAACGCTGTTCTAGCATTGAATGCAATTTTTTATATTACTGACCATGTAGCTTTAATAACGTAATGTTTCCTTAAGGTTACTTAACAAAACAATGAAAAAATTAACTTTAAATTGGATAACAATACCAGGCGACTTTTTTAAATTTTATGTGGTAGCCCTATAAATAAACAAAAGTTCTTTGCTTTACAGGGCATTATCAGCACTCTCGATTTATACATGGCATAAAATGCAATGCCCTTCACCATCGACAAGTGCGAATTATTTAGAATAAATCATATCACCATTTTAGAGGGCGAAACATTTTTAAGAAACAATCACAAAACTGCATTTTGCATTAATAAAATGCACATTTTTTGGTAGAAAAGAAAACACCATTAAATTTTACTATTGTTGTTGTAATATACGTATGTTTCCTTACAGTATTGTTTTGAAATTAAAAAGACTAAATACATACCAATTAACATGACTCTTAAATTATAAAATTTGAATTTTGTAAATCTAAACTATTTTAGAATGACGACCATTCTAAAAAAATATTTTTAGTGATTTTATTTAAAGAGATGTTGTCATTATTGCCCGTATTTTGAATTCAAAAAGATATTTTGGGGTTTTTGTTGCTCTTTTACTTGACCAAAGAGAAACTTGCACGTCTGCATAAAAATGTAATTGCAAACTGAAAAGAAAATTGGATACACATATAAATACATACATATGTATGTATGTATAACCGTATAAAATACGTACACTTGTATATGTATTTAAAGAATAACAGCAATACTATTTGTGTACACATGCAATAACTTTACTTACATACGGAGTGGTGGAGTAGTATAACTTCATATACTCGTACTAAACTGTTGGCATACTTTCGGCTTTTTTTTTATTATTATTTAGGGTGTCTGTTGAGGAGAAAAATTACAAAAAGAATCTTTTGTTGTCTGTATTTAATTAAAAGTGGTTTAATTGGAAAAATTTAAAAGCACAGTGATATGAGCTTCAAACAATTGTATGAAATATGATACACAAGCAACGAACCTTTAATTTATTTTGCTTAAATTGTTAAAATTGTTAAAAGAAGGAAACTCTACCCTTGGCAGGACACGAAAACTGTTATAACAGAGTAAAGAAGTATGAAATGGAAAACTTTTTTTTTATCAAAAGATTGATTGCTGCAATCCATGAAAGTTTTCTTTATTTCAGTTTTAATACAATGTTCTTCATCCCTAGCCATCGTGTGTATTTACTTGCATACATATGTATATTGTGCTTGTATACAATTTTTATTTCGTATGCAATTGCAATTTTTCGATTTCTGAAGATTTCATAAATTTCAATATTAAGAAATATTGGAGAATTTTATTTTTTTTAATACAATTTGGTTTCGGTCATGACGTTTATGAACTTTTAGGGCTTTTATTACAACTTACTAAAGTTAAGGTTTTGATTAGTAAAATGTAACTTTAGCTAAAGTGAACTTTAAAGTTATGTTTAATTTATTTTCGATTCACTGGTTATTAGAATCACAGATCAACCCTCATTTGACAATCAACTTTTGCATGATGACAGACAATATAAAAATGGAAAATTATCAAATTCAAAAATTTCTGTATTTATGTAAAATACGCGTTGTCCTTCTCAAATATAATTGTTTTGTGGAAATTGCTCAATATAATAAATACAATAAACTTATTTTTAGGCTTGACCCGTAGTGAGTGCTCTTCATTGGATGCATTTTCAGCAATTATCCTACAAAAAACTTTCCTCGTTCAGCGAATATTCGATTTTTCCACAAGACATTTTCAATATTCCTAGAAAAAAATATCACTAGAATTCTTTTATGGCATGAAGAAAAAAAATTTTAAATTCCACTAAAGAAATTTTGGTTTTGATTCTTATATGAAATAAAGAGAAGAATGACGAAGGGGATGATTTAGTGTACACGGAATGAAGTGAACATTAAACATTTTTTTTCATGTCGAATGAAAAGCCCTGATTAATTCTCAACTCTGAAGATTCATTTGATGTCTTTTTTATAATAAATGCCCTCAAAAAAATATGTAGTAGAATTCGGTAGAAGAAAATGTCAAGTCCCAGTAAATTCTTACTCAACGAATAGGTTTGTGAATTGACCAGCATATAGTACATATCAACACTTCCGTTCTAAAACATTCTGAGTTGAAAAAGGGTGCTTTGAGTTATGAGTTCTCAAAGTTTTCACGCGCCTTAAGAATATTTACATATCTAAGTAGATTTTTCGCTATAACTTCGGAACGGATGGGCACATTTACCCAAATTTTGACAGAATTTAAATTAGAGAACGCAGCATTTAAAAATGCAAGGACTTTAAAAACGTTCTAAGAACACTCAGAACGTTATGGAATGGAGGCGTAGATATATATGAGAAATATTATTTATAGACGTACATATGTATGTATGCACCTATTATGAACATCAATTTCGGTAATTACTACGTTTATTTTCCACACTGTGGAAATGTGCTAAGATAATACCAGTGCCTAAGCAAGACAGAAGCTGACGCCCAATCCCAATATTGTCATATTTATCGAAAATTTTCAAGAAAACCCAATATTTGTATGACAATAGCGTGATCTCTGAGATGCAATCTGACTTCAAACCTAACCATAGCTGTATTACTGCATTTTTTGATGTTTCAAAAGAGTTGCAGTTAAGGACGGTTAACAATATGATATATTTTTAGTTTTACTTGATCATTGTAAGGCATTTGGGACCGTTGATCATGCGATTAAATGCCAAAAGTTAGTACAATTGTGTAATTTTTCCGAATACCATTATTAAGCTAATTAATGTATCATGTTTATAATAAATATAAAATAATATTGGGATATAAATAATGTGTCTAAATGGGCGTCGACTAATGGTCTTTGTCTCAATCGGAGAAAATAGCTTTGATAATTGGCAAAGTTAACTATTTAAACACAGCTTTCATCAATTCAAATTAATAATGCAATTATAGAACCCGTACACAATGTCAAGAATCTATGGAATTGTTTGTAACAACGCCCATAACTGATTGAACAATGTAATTGCTGCTTGTGGTAAGACGCTTGTCATGTTGTGAAATTTTTCACTAACACCGGCATTTTACTCCATTTAATGTTTACACGCTACCTGCTAAAACCTACATCATAATCGCATTACTCCTTTAGACTTAAAGTTTATTAAGTTCATTAAAAGCTAAAAGCCAATGTTATAATAAAAAACTTTTTAATTAATCTATAATTTATATGAACGAATAAAAGTGCAATGTCCTTTTCCAGAATCAGGACTAGGCACAATTGTGCCATTCAGGTCATACGTGTTAAAATGACCCACGAAGAATTCAGGCAATTGTTTATTATGAATTGCATAATAACCATGATTTAATAAACACTGTTTATGCTTTTTAAAGTTTATTAAAGTAAAAAAATGCAGATACTTATAAGACACAAAAACTTAAAAATAAAAATATTTTACACCTTAATAAAATTTAATAATTAATTTAATTTCGTTGGAAATCATCAGGAAGCTCAAATAGCACAGTCCTAATTCTATTTTAAAAGCTAAAAATTACTTATTTCTGGTCTTGGTATTCCAGAAAGTTTACAGTGAGACTAAATTCCATCCAAGAATAAAATATTACCAAGTCAGCTAAGTAAAAAAATACTTTAGCGATCCATTTCTTAGTTTTCATTCTGATCCTATAGTACTCCACCACTTGGTCGCCTATGTCTACTTCTCCAATAAAAGCATTATAATTATGCACAGTTTTGGGAATTCTGTTTGTCATAATTGTCCCAGCAGCTATAGTATTCCCTTTCGTTTAATGCTTCTAACAATGGTATTGTTGTAAAAAATCGATGCATATACATAAGGCTGCTTCTGGAATATTTTTTATTAGTCTAATGAGTATAGACTGCCTGTGGCCAAGACCACAATCTTTAAATGTACCAACACCTTAAAAAATTTTCAATGTCCACAACCATGCCATTGGAAGTAGCACAAACAAGATATTTCAGGCCAACTGTTCGTGGTTGTGATTGAATTAGCTGACGTGCGGGGCATCTACTCGTAAAAGGTATCATTTAATTGTTTATCTTTAATTGATAAAATTTTTTATTTATAAAAAATAATACATGAATGCACGTTATGCTTTTTACTACAACAGTCTTTATATACATACGTACCTCTGACGTATGAATATTTTTACGACCCGTAGAAAATTACTGCACTTATTATTATTATTTTTTTTTTTCTTTCTAATTTTTGTAATTTTTCTAATCTTTATCATTTAAATTGCTTCATTGTTTCTTCTTGTTTATTTTTCTTTTTTGAAATAAAAAGAAAGCCTAATTAAATACATAATATTTGTTTTAATTTAAACATGACTGCTGAGACAGCAATCATTTACACACATCCTATTAAGGTGCTATTTTGATTTGTGAGACTTTTCTGTGTCTGTTGCATAATTTTGTCGCCATTGATTTAAGTTGAAATTAATATCTTCATCGCCTTGTAAATCACTTGTTATAATATTCGCTCTCAAAAATATTTCTGAGTTATTTAGAGAATTTATTTTCACTATTCAATATTATTCTTCATTTCTTAAACAATTTTTTACATTTTATATCACCACAAATGATTAAATTGAACTTGGCTAACACTATGCACATGAAGGAAGGGGAGGAGGAATCGTTGTTTATGTAAGAGAAAACATTCCATTTACACAAATCTCTTCAAACACAAAAGCATTTGAACTGTTACGACTCGATATAAAAACGAACAACAAAACAATTACCCTTCTTGCGTTGTATCGTCCCCCAAACCAGAAAATGAATGAATTTGTAAACGAGCTAGAAATGGAAATAAACAAAATAAACAAAAACAAGAATGTATATTGGTTGGAGATATCAATATTGATATCTTAAAACAAAACAAACCAACAACAACATATCTTGATATGATGCTAGCGAATGGTATGCAAAGCATGATAAAGGAAAAACACGAGTGGATCTAAACAAAAACACATTTTCTTGTATTGATCACGTGTTTATAAAAAATAATCAAACAAACGCACATACGTATGCAGTAATGATAACAACAACTATAAGTGATCATTACACTCTTTTTTTGCTAACCATAACGAAGAAAATAACCAGAGTAGCGCAAACATAGGTACGCGGGAACATATTAAAATATTAAATAATGTAAAAATAAATAATAAAATTAAAGAAACGGACTGGAGTGAAATGATTTATCGAGCAGAAAATGCTAATGATTTGTACCTTAAGATGTACTCACAATTTTGTGAAATTTATAATAAATCAACAAAATTATTAAAAATTAATAAAAAAAGATCTCAGAATCCATGGATAAATGAAGAATTAATTAAATACTGTGATTATCGGGATAAACTATATAAAAGATGGCGGAACAATATTAATAATAAGAATTATGAACTTGAATATAAAAAACTTAGAAATTTAGTAAATAAACAGATAAACTTTGCAAAAAACAATTATTTTCGGAAAAAATTTATTGAGAACAGAAATAATATACGTGCAACATGGCAAATTATAAACGAAATAATAGGAAAGAAAACAAACAATATCGATGAAATAATTACAAGAAATTTTAATACCAATACTATAAATGAACTATTAAACCATTTTGCAACAAATTTTAAAAATAACATAAACAAAATAATACATACTTGTAACATAAAAACAATAAATAGTGTTGAAACTGTGCTTCAAAACTCCTTATATATGGAATATACAAACGAGGAGGAAATTTTCAATATTTTAAGGACATTAAAATCCAGGAAGGGCCCGGGAATGGACGGTATTAGACCATCAGATTTAAAAAGTAATGCGAGTTATCTTACTCCAATCCTAACAAAGTTTATCAACTTAAGCTTAGAAAATGGTATTATGCCAAGTATTCTAAAAACTTCGTTAATACGGCCCATTTATAAAAGTGGATGTAAGTCAGACTATAACAACTATAGACCGATTGCTATTTTACCAGCTGTTGAGAAAGTCTAAGAAGAAGTCATTGTTAGACGATTAACTTCGTTCCTGAGGAAATACAAAATTATAAATAAAAATCAATTCGGCTTCCAAAAAGGGTTAAATATTAATAAATTATTGGGAAACTTCTCAAATCTCATCAATAGTTGTCTGAGCAAACACTTGCATTGTCTAGTGCTATTCGTCGACTTTAGCAAAGCCTTCGACACACTCACACATAACAAGCTACTACAAGTGTTAGAGAGAATTGGAGTTAGAGGAAGCACATTGAATTGGTTTAAGAATTATCTGGATTGTAGAACTTACCGTGTGAGAATATGTAACAAGAACAGCGAAGAAGTGGCAATAGATTGTGGCGTACCACAGGGCTCTAAGCTAGGACCAATATTGTATTTAATATATGCCAACGAAATGATAAATGCTCTTCAAGGGAATACAACTTTTTCTAATGCAGACGATACCGCAATAGTGGTCTCAAATAAAAACATCGTATATGCCTCGGAAATAATGCAGAAAAAACTAAATATAGCAGCGAAATGATGTCACGACAACGGCCTAATTATTAACGCGACCAAAACAAAAGTAATGCACATAAAAGTTCCACATCTTAAACCGTCAAATATATACTTGAAATTTCACGATTACGAATGTCTTCACAGAAGGGCAAAAAGCCTTAATATAACAGACGATAGGTGTGACACAAACATAGAATTAGTGGAAACGTAGAAATACTTAGGAGTATATGTTGACAATAAGTTTAAATGGAAGACCCATATTATAAATCTGCAAAAGAAACTACGCAAATCTGCATATATGCTTTATCATCTAAGTTACTGCTCTACATACGATGTTCTAAGGCAAGCGTATCACTCATTGGTTGAATCTTATATAAGACACGGTATCACTGCATGGGGAGGTTCAACACATTGTAGAATACTACAAAATACACAAAACCGTTTATTAAAAATTCTTGAAAAAAACAATCATTCTATCAACAATATATTTAACAACAATCACCCTCTAAATTATGGCAGCAACAACATCCAAAGTAACAGAACGCTTGACTTCAATACTACACTTAGCATATCCAACAACATACGACCAAACACAATGCAACACAATATTACCGTCAATACAGTCAACAACTCGTCTTCTATTAACAATTCAGCAGTAACTTGGAATCTGCAAACAAACACCACATCGCCAACAACCAGCAATACAATAGCAAGAACAACAGATACAACAACCAACACAGAATCAAACACAACAGCAAACACTACAACAACGAACACAACAGCAAATACTACAACAACGAACACAACAGCAAATACTGCAACAATGAACACAACAACAACGAACACAACAACAACAAACACAACAGCAAACACTACTACAGCGAACACAACTACAAATATAAATACAAACACTGCAATAAACAATCCAAACAATCTTGCATCTAAACTCAACGCTTTAAACTTTAAAAGTATATATTACTTAATGAATTCCATAAAGACAATAGCTTCCTCGATGTCATCGATCACCGATATAATACAAGACGTCGAGCTCAAGGAAGGTATAAAGTAAAGCAGTTTTTTAATGAATATGGCAGAAACGAGCTAAGCGTCACGTTACCAACAATTTACAATAAAATACCAACACATATAATAAATGAGAATAATGAATTTAGAAGGAAGAAACTTTTAAAAAAACATTTTTTAAGTTCGCAATGAATTATTGAATTAATAAATATAATGTATTAGAAATATACTCTTTTCCTGCTGACAAGCCAAAGGTTTAGCGGGTTATATTAGCTTTCTTATGTATTATATTAATGATAAATAAATAAATAAATAAACATCTAGTTTAGGCTCAATTTTGCCTCATCGGCATTTTGTTTGAATCGTAGAGTCTTAACAATTATTTCATACTCAATACTAGTAGTAGTAAATTTAATAATGGTGACTTTGAATAGCTGCAATAAATAAAATGTTAAATTACTGTAAATAAGTTTTAATTAGAATTAAATTTTTCCAATGTGTGTATGTATGTATGTATGTGTATTATAACGATAGTGAAATGAAATTAACGCAAAAAGAATCTCATCTAAGTAATGAAATTCTTTTCTCTTTTGTTGTTAAGAAATATTTCTATAAAAGCCTTTGGTTCTATTGCTTAAGGTGTTTCTGACGATTGTTATGTATGAAGTTTGCATGAACAGCGAATGTTTTCAGTTGCCTTTTGTTTTCACATTTCATTTTTCTAATGGAGTCACATACCACTTGTATTTCTGATCATCTGAAAAGGTTTTGTTTCTCTTCTACTTATTGTTCTCTAGTGGTTGCAGCGGATTTGTCATTGTGCAGTTATAATGGGTTGTGATGCCAACACGATACACG
This sequence comes from Sarcophaga peregrina, assembly GCA_014635995.1. Taxonomy (NCBI): domain Eukaryota; kingdom Metazoa; phylum Arthropoda; class Insecta; order Diptera; family Sarcophagidae; genus Sarcophaga; species Sarcophaga peregrina. The sequence goes on from CM025793.1 coordinate 60,062,939, forward strand.
GTCATTGGAGTGCAATAACAATAACAACAACAACAACGTCAAATACTAAACTAACCTGAGAATTCTTCTTAAAATCTTCTTATTCGCCCCTTTTGTTTCTAATTTCCGCTTCCGTTGCTATTTCCGTATTGTTTTAGAGTATTAAGGGAATACCGCTGAATTGTTAAGTCTCTGTATATGATATTAAATATAGGAGGGTAAATTTAAAAGAACAACCTAATATGTATTTACGTCTCACAATCGTGATGTTGTTTTAACCAAATTAATTAAACATTTTGGCAATCAACCTGCATTAAATTCAGTTTAGATGAAATAAAGATACCAAAAGTTTTGTTCATTTTCATTGAAAATGTTGAACGATAAGTATAGTTAAATGAATCCTTCATTTAATATCGCTGTAGTCTAGTAAGTAGTGTGTTGGTTTATTATACGTAAAGCCCGATTTCGTATCCCAGGTCAGGCGTCAAATCGAAATATCAAAAAAAACATTTCTTCGGCGATTTCTGTCAAAAATTTTGAGAATAAATAAATCTTGCCATGAAAAAGTTTCGGAGTCGTAGTTTAGTAGGTAGTACAGCGGCTTGTTAAGCGTAAGGCCACATTTGAAATCCCAGGTCAGATATTATGAAAAAAAATATTTCTTCGGCGGCTAAATCTCAGCAGGATTCTGGACAAATTTCTGAAAAGATTTCACAAAAATCTGTCGTTCGGAGTCAACTTTAAACTTCACACACCATATAAATGGTGTGAGAAGCTAGGTAGTAATCATGTCTGAAGAGTTGGAATATGTTAAAGCTGTATGTTAAAGCTGTTTTGTGTATTCCTAAATTTTTTTACCGAGGGGTTAAAGTACTTTGCACAACTTATTTTCATGCTTTATCAGAAGCGTGTTAAAAGTGTTAATTCCATATTTTATGTATCATAAATAGTACGTTCTTATATTTAATACATAACGAGTGTGGATGGAGTGGGAATTTTTGAATTATTTTCCATTTTCTTTGGTATGAGGTCCTTATGTACGAATTTTGAAGGTCCAGTTGGTTTTATACGTGAAATATACAATAGAAGTTCACGGACCTATTTCAAATAGAATTTTTTGCTAGTTTGACAATCTACTGAATTCCTAAAGCTTCGTCTAAAAAAGGTATGTCATTAGCATTGATATAGAATTTTGCATGAATCAAGCCATCACGCTTATTGGTTTGTATGAGTTTTCTTCTGAACTCATTGAAAATAATATAGTTGTGGGCACGTCTGATTTGTATGAATTCATACCTATATTTATGTCGTCAGATTGAATTGAAATAAAATGATGAATCCCCATTTAAATGGGAAATGACGAAATGTTTTGTAACAGAGAGCTGACAAGTTTTTTAATTTTAACAAATAAAACGTTTACTCGTTCTCTTGTTCACGGTGGGTGATATGGAATCGTTAGAATTTGAACTTCTAAGAGTAAGACATCAACTAAAACCAGTCACAGGCTACATTTTTGGACTCTCTGAAAGCATATTTCAAAAAGCGTATCTCACTGATGATAGTGCTGATGTTATTTGCTTGGAGGTAATCTTTACAAAGAGATAAGGTCAAATGTGTCTTAATTTTGTCATTATATACATATGTATATACAGTGGGTGACAAAACAGTGAAACTTTTCCAAAAATTTATTTATCTGTTGTAATCCGACAAAATTGGAAAGAAAAAAATTGGATATTGCAGTTCATTAGTATGCATGACAATATAGAAAAGCTATATCATTGAAGTGTTGAAGCCTTCTCCAAAATAATGAGTGGTTATAGTTCTTGGCTCAAAAATGTTTTTAATCATTTTTGAAAGTTCTCATGTGTTAAATCCATATTTATCACATATTGTTTTTTTTTTTTTCTGAAATTTGGGATTGAAATGGTTTTTTATTAATGAACTGCGCAAATATTTTGCGAATTTCTTAAGAATATTTTTAATTTTTAGTGCAATTTTGAAAAAGTTTCCAATGTTTTGTCACCCACTGTATGCTTGTTGCATATGATTGGTGGGACCTACAGTTTAAAGTCGATTTTTGAGAAACTTTTCATGGCAATCTTATTAAGTCTAAAAATTTTTGTTAGAAATCTGCATAATTTCGTTTTGATACCTGACAATTATTATGTTATGGTGCAAAAGAAGTTCTTGAAAATTTTATTCTCTAAGCATATCCTGCACCCAACTGGTTATGTTATTCATAAAAAAATAACATTCGAACAAAGTCTCTTGATTACTTCGCTACCGTTATCCTTCACAATGAATGCGGACAGAATGTTGTCGGAGATATTTTTAGTAGCTTCTCTATCCAGGACAAAGTACACACTGAGAAGCTTCTGTAATTTGTGACGTGATTGGCACTACACAATTTCTGAATTTCTTAGCATATGTGCTACCTTTTGTTTAATCTGATTTATTTATTTCATGGATGTTATCGAATATTGTCGCTATTGCGGGAAACTTTGTGTGACCAGTTAAAGCATTTCTGCTGATTTTTGTATTGAAACCACTTTTTTATTCTTTATTTCTATCCTAAATTATGGCATCCATCCATATTGTACTAGCTTACTTTTCTAGCACTTAGCTTACTTTTCTTAAAATTTACATTATTTTGCGTTTTCGTATTTGCGGTGGAAAATTCATTTAGTAGTATTCATTTTAACATTATCGTGTAACAACGATAAGGTTTTATAGACGGAAACAATTTCCGTAGACGTCTTTTCAATCCTTTCTGCGCTTTAACTTGAGTACATTTTTTATTTTGCAAATACTGTTTTAATGATATTTAGTGTTGTGGCACTTTTGGTATTTGTTACTGCTCCCATAATACTAGAAAATGATGGCCGCGATTAAAAGGTTTCTTCGGTTTTTTATGGAACCTAAAAAGAGTTTTGCATAAATTTGTCTTTTGTTCGCCGTATTATGATTTACGTTTGTGCATTTCAATTTGATTCAGTATTTGGTTTCACACTTAAGTAGTTTCAATGATTTCTTTACTGCTTCTATTAATACTATTAATTTCTTTACTATTAAATTTTATTATTACTATGATTTTAATTTTTATTTAATTTATAGGTATATTATAAACAATTTACTTGTTCTGTATTGTAATAATAAGATCATATGTCTTGTATAGAATTTCAAGAAAATATGCATATAAATAAATAAAATAAAATTAAAAATAATATATTGAGCCTTTTTATTTAGTAAGGAGAACAATTGAAGGGCATTCAATAAATTCCGTAAGTAGCAATAATTGCCGAATAAAAGAAAACATTTCATTATTAATTTTTTAATAACTATTAACAGCTTTATGGATATTTATTTATTAATTAACATACATACATACGTAATTGGTCATTACAACCTTCAGTTAGAATTATTGTCCTAGTTTCTCTCACCACTTACGCTGTGTATGTAAAATTTTATACAGAATGGCGGGACCTACAGTTTAAAAGTCGACTCCGAACGACAAATTTTTGTTGAGAAACTTTTCATGGCAGGTTTTTTTTTTACTCTCAGAGTATTTGCAGGACATCTGGTGAGAGAAAATCGGCGGAGAAATACTTTTTGTATTTCGTTTTTATGTTTACCCTGGGGCTCGAACAATGGCTTTACGTCATACATAAGTCAACACACTACTGATTAGACTACAGCGACTTTAATAATTAATTACAATATAGTTACAAACTATATTAATTGCAAAACTAATTATGCTGTTGCTGATCTGGTAACTAGAATTTGGCGTCAATTTAATTATTTGTCAGACTGTATTGATTTTTCTTTAAATTCTTTCGTTCTAAAACGGAATATTATTGTTCCTCTCAATTCATAAGTTTTCACATTTTTATTGTAAAAATACTTGTATTTTTTGGAAGAAACTGTTTGTAATTGTATTTATACGTATAATTTTATTCGTATCTATTTTTGTTATTAGTCAGTAATGAATTTTATCATTTGACATTGATAAATACACTAGAGCCACGACTTGCGTCGTTAATGGGGACCGAAGAATTGGGACACAATTCGAAACGACGCAAATCGAATCAACTTTTCCTATACAAATGCATTGCAATTTAATTTATGGGAACCAAGAATTCAAAATAAAGCAAAAAACTTAATATTTCTGTTAAAAAAGAAGTATGAAAACATTTTTCATTATTTTATTTAGTTCAGTAAATGTATTTTTAATTATTATAGAAAAAAATTCTAAATCAATGCTGCAAGAAAGAAATCGAAATTTAAGTGACGCAACTTGGGATCCAAATGAGTCAAATCGGGGCCAACGCAACCGCAAGCTGATTTTTCTAAATTTTTTAAAAGCGACGCAAATCGAAACGACGCTGATCGGATCGACGCAAGTCGGGGCTCTAGTGTAAACTATTTAGGAGCTGAATAACTTTGACCATATGCTCGAAGGTAGTTAGTGATCTTGCCTAAAAGGTTGTAGTGACCAGTTTAGTAAGAAAAATTTAAAACAGTTTTGTTCGGATCATAGAATCATCTCAAATCATGCAAAATTTATTTATTTCTCTCTCTATATTTAAATCTTTCTTAACTTTGTAGTTTTGCATACATATGCTACGGGTTTGAAGTGGCCAAAAAGCTATAACAATACGGAACTTTGCTCGCATTATGAACTTCTTAAAGTTTTCTTTAAACAAACTGAAACCTAACGAATAAAATAGACAAAAAAAATATGGAAAATAAAGTAATTTTGAGAATAATATGCTATGAATAGGAATATCGTCACTGTTGTTACAGTGAGAATGTATGCAACGAAGTTGTCAAACATTTTCATATCAAAAGAAGTTTAAAGTTTAAAAACCCTAAAGAATCTTTGAATGGATTTGTTTACTCAACCAACAATGTTCAATTATATACAGAGACAGGTACGGCAATCCTTGTGTTCTACCTTCAATAATGCCAAGTCCCCACACACTGAGTAGACGACAGACACATTGGCAAAAACATCGAAACAAACATTTCAAATGTTTTGCTTTCAAAAGTTTTGCTTTATTTCGATATAATGTTGTGGGTTTTTTCCCTTCTAACTCTAAAACATTATTTTCGTTTGTAGTTTTATAAACAGTTGGTTAATAAAGTTTACGTACGTTAGGTAAACGTTTTAAAGTTGTAATCTGAAATTGTTATTCTAAAATTCAATTTCCTTTTATTATTGTTTTATAACATGTTCAAATATACAGATCATAGGGTTGTTAAATTCCTTAAGCAGAATAAAATCACTGTCTTGAAAGATTGGTGTGGTTTTGTTTGAAAAATCAATTTCACTATTACTGAACAATTACATCCAAAGAAAATTATAGCTCTCTGCTTTCTGTTTTCTAATGTAGCTCTGTTTTTAGGCACATATTTTGACTTTTAACTTCTTAAGTCACTTTGCTGTTGAAACAGTCCAATTTTTGTATTTAACCACAATGTTTAATGTTCTGTTTGTGAAGATGTTTTTAGCCAAATTTGTTAAAAAAATAAGTAAATTTTCTTTTATGGGCCAAATTATTAACTTTGTCTCATAATTTTTAAAGATAATGGAGTATGGCTCACTAGCTTGCGCACATTCTATTCCACCTTAATTTTAAATATCCTAGGCTAGTGCAATGCATCGCAAAGAAGCATCTATGATAAACAAAATAGTACCGCGACTGTATAGTTTATAGAACTCCCTTTAACCTATGTACATATGCATGTACATGTCTTCCGGGATGCTGTTCGTTGTCAGTACGAATAACCCGGCTGTCCTAATTCTTATTAAGTAGATTTAAATCACATTATTTCCATGCAGATGATTCAGAGGTCTTACTACACACTTCAGGGCTAGAATCGACACACATACTACCACCGGTAAAATTGCTGATAATATTTCTTTTTATTAATATCGCGTTAAACTTGTGTTCCGTTTTAACTATAGTCTCCATGATTCTTTACTCCCTATGCAGTATCGTGGTTAAAGGATAGGCTCTCATAGTCGTGGTTGTGCCAACGGGAGCCCTTCTCTGTAACTTAACCCACTCAATCTGATCCTTTTTAAATGCATTTATTTAACTCCGATGTATCGAACAAAAGTGAGCGCCTTGGTAGTCTAGTGGGTAGTGTGCTAGACTATTAGCGTGAGGGTCGTGGGTGCGATTCCCACCAGAGGCTCTGGTCTGTGACACTACACCGGGCATATGGTCGAAGTTACTCAGCTCGTACATGAATATAATATAATTTGTAATTGTATTGTAATTCTAAAATAAATAAAAATAAAAAAAATCGAACAAAAGTCATCGACTTGTTTTGATGTGGCGGCAACAAAATAAGTTTTTTTTTAAACATCGTCCACCACTATAAAAGGGCCAATTTTTGTATCCAATTAGCCAAGCGAATACTTCTCATTTTCTTGAAATCTCTGGGTTACTATTATCACTACTCCTATCCATATTTCCGATTGACAAGTGTGTGTAAAAACAATGAAAAGTGAAGTAATACTCACAAAATTGTTTGTTTTGGTCATTTGGATAAAATGTGCAATATCTATCAATCAATATCAATCTAGTAATTTCGAAATTCCTACAATCTAAATTATTACGTTTTATTTCTAAATTCAATAATAAAACTTTTATTTCCTTGTAACTTAAGATTTGGTATCTCAGCCTCAATAATTGAGACAATTTTGCACCGCATTCTATCACATCGATGTAAAATATGTACCAAATAATTATTTTTACCGTTTAGTTTTAAGTATGTAATCGTTTTAGTGTAGTTTGTATTGTATTGGCTTACTAGACCAGAGTTCAAAAGTCATCCCTAAGATCCTGAAAAAAGGACCAAAGAAATTAATATTTTTAACAACGACCTATCACTCTTCTACAAAACTTCCAACCCTTTAAAACTTCTGAAATTTTTTTTTATTCTTTGATTACCTCCAGGTTCCGATACTAATAGATGAGCCAGGTCGTGATCTTAACATTATATTGTAGTCGTGATTTTAAAATTTTATGTCTTTACTTGCAAGAAAACAAAATAATATGAACGATCATAAATTAATTTTGTACACTTATTTACCTCGGCATAAATCAATATAATTTGTAATTAATTAATAAATAAAAAAAATAAAATTACAATAATCACCCGATAGGTAAAGTTAAATTGGGTATTGGACTATTAATTTTACACCTTTTAAATATTATTTCAATATACTCTATGCGACTAAGATGAATTAAAAGTTTGTTATTTTGTTTCATAATATTGTAACTTGGGCAAAAACCAGCAAAATAGGCAAATAATATCGGCCTGGAGTGTGGTTATTATTAAGGCGGACGTATTGTAAACTTTCCGTGTTATATTTTATGATTTCCATGACAGTAATAAGTGCATATGTTAAAAACCTTTAAACCATTTCGGCACAAATTGGTACGTGAACAAACAAAATTGTCAAATTGAAGATAATACCAATCCACATAAGAATCAAGAACGTCCAATGCATCCTGGAGAAGTCACTAAATGCTGTGCATTTTAGACTGACGCCGTCATCGATTCATATTTCTTTGAGCACGGCAGACACTATAGCTCAATGATTACAAATTTGATTTGATGGCACTCCATATCTCATGCGGAGGTTATATGAACTGGCCTCCGAGATCGTTAAATTTTTTCTTGTAAGTTCCATAAGCCGTTCAAATCACATCGGGTCACAAAGCCAATATAACTCATGCAATAGTCATGAAAAATGGGACACTACGCCCGCAGAAACATAAGGCCCGAATACAAATCCCAGGAAGACATCAAAACGAAAATATGAAAATATTTCTTCGGCGACTTCCTTTCGGCAGATTTCTGGCAAAAACTCTGTGAGATAATAAAATTGCCATGAAAACCTTCTTAAAAATCTGTTGTCCAGAGTCGACTTTAAACTGTAGGTCCTGCCACTCATCTTTAAAAATAACGTACACAATTATAAGTGGTGTGAGAAGCTACATCGTAATCCTGACTGAAAGGTTGTAATGCTGTTTTCATATAAAATAATTATATGGTACGAATTAAATTTTTAACAGATTTATCTAATAAATTACGACTGAAGCAAAATTTAACTATAAAATATATTATTTGGTGTAAGTATAAAAGAATATTTCTGTAAACAGTTTAATAGTTTTCTTTGTGTGAATTGATTGAATTGTTGAGGGAAAATGGACATTCAATAAGGTCTATAGTAAACAGAATTGAGGGATCTATGTCGACCGTACAAAATTATTTGGGTGGTCCAAAATCATACTGCACTACAAAACGATCTGGTAGAAAGCCAATACTGACTGACCGCGATAAACGACTAATAAAGCGCTTAGCTATCGCAAATAATTTAAGTTGTACCCAAATAAAGTCGGAGCTGAGACTAAACGTAACCAAGAGGCGGATTAATCTAATTTTAAATGAAGATCTAGATATGAAAAAACAACAAATGATACCCAAGCCACGATTGGCCCCTAGACAAAACGCAGCCAGATTGGCTTTCGCTGAAAAATACAAATTTTAGGAAAAGGAGAGGCGTAGTATCATATTAAGTGATGAAAAAATTTCACCCTTGATGGACCAGATGGAGAATCTTTCATGACATTGGTTGCTTTTGGATATAAAGCACGTTCTCCAATCCGTTTTATTTCTCATCAAATGAGTGCGGAGAACTATATGGAGAACTATGTGGCAAAACAACGCCCCTATACATGTAGCCAAAACCACCAAAGCATTTTTTGAAGAAGAAAATACGGCTGTTACGGACCGGCCATTTCTACCAAAAAATGTGCATCTTATTAACGCAAAATGCAATTTTGCGTTTGTTTCTTAAAAATGTTTCGTCCTCTAAAAGGGTGGTAGGTTTTATTCTAAATAATTCGCACTTGCCAATGGTGGAGGGCATTGCATTTTTTGCCCTGTACAAATCGAGAGTGCTGATAACGCCCTGTAAATAAGATGACTTTTGTTTATTTATAGGGCTACCACATGAAATTTAATAAAACTCGTCTGGTATTGTTATCCAATTTGAAGTTAAATTTTTCATTGTTTTGTTGAGTAACAAAGGAAACCTTACATTATTAAAGCTACATGGTCAGTAATATAAAAAATTGGATTCAATGGTAGAACAGTGTTTTGGGAAATTCTAAGTGATGAAATACACAAAAGTGGAATGACTTATCCTTAAAAGAACTGAAAGAAGCTTTAATAATAAAATGGCTTATTTGAATATATTTAAATAGCTTTAAGTTTTGAATTTTTTCTTATTTTGTACCATGTAAATATTTCTTTTAAAAATTTAAATTAAAAATAAAAAATGTTAAATAAAACTAAACAAACTCTAAACATTTTTTACTTTAATTTTTTGTTTCTCTTTACTAAATATATAAACTTATAAATTCGCTTTAAAACCGAAGAGATTTCTAGAAAGAATACATGTACAATGCAGCCTGTATAGCAATACAAAGTTATTTTCATACTCGAAGACAAAATAGATAAGGTAACTGCAAATACTAGATAGAGGAATCTACCTCGATAATTTCTCAAGAAGAAAAATTCTAATGGACCACTAAAAATAAAAATGCCGCCATAAATTCATTTTATGTAATAAATTCATTTTAAACCCGGCATTATTGACGATGGAAAAAAATTATTAAATTCGTTGAAATTAAAGAGTACTGAGACCAGGGTCTTTAATAGGAGTATGTAACAATTAAACAAAAAAAAAATCAATCAGTTAGAGTCGACAGACAGATATGAATGTTATAATAACATTTAGGAAGTTTTATTTTTCAATCATGTTATAACAGTTGGTTTTTGGAGAAAAATTAAAACTTTTGTCATAAGTTTTATTTTTTCTGTCATAAAAAACTCATTTTGATTGTTAAACCTGTAGATAAGATTTTTATTTAAAAAGAATTTAATTTTGTAACATAAATAAATAAAACTTTTAAAAACAATTAGAATTTAAAAAAAAAAAAATTGGTATCAATTATTATATTGGCGGAAACAAAAACACGTAAAATAACTACAGTCTTACCCGGTTATAACGAACTCCGTGGGACCAAACAAAAATAGTTCGTTATAGGCAAAGTTCGTAATAAACGGGGTGAAGTCATAGAAGAAAATATAAAATACAAAGAATTTTTTTCATTTATTAAACACAAAATGTAGTTTTTCTTTTTATTAAAATCTAAACTATGTGTTAATTCTTTTTATCTACCAGCTGATTAAAGATGTTTGAGTTATAATTTAATGCTGAAATATTAAATAAAAGTAAGGACTATTGCCACACTTCAAAGTTTTTCTGAGGGTTCGTTATAAAAAACGTAAGATGTATGAAATTTAATTACTGGGACCATTTAAAGTAGTTCCTTTTAACCGAGAATTCGTTATAAACGTGTTCGTAACAAACGAAGATTTTTGTATGAAAATTTATATTAAAACGTTGGGACTTGAAAATATGTACGTAATAACCAAGAATTCGTTATAACCGAGTTCGTTATAAACGAGTTTGACTTTATTAATTTCTGATGGAAAAATAAAACTCACATTTTGCTAGTTTAAGATTCTTTTATTTTCCCTTATAAGAATAACTTTTTTGGGAAAAACGCTTTCGGGAAAAAGCCTCTTTTTGGAAAAAAATAATCTTAAAAAATTAACATCACTTACAACCGTTACGGTTCCTGGTTAAGGCCTTAAAAATCGAACTTAAGGTTTTGATGCGAGTATTGACCACGAAGAATAGAAAACAGTTGATGCAATAGAGCAGAAAGCAGTTATAAACTAAGGTTGCAAAGTGAAACATATTTTCAATATAAGAAATCAAAGAAAACATTTCTTAACTTTTATTAAAAGTGAAACTCGAAGCATAATGATATTCAGGTAAAAAATATGTACAGAAGTATCATCGATTAGAACTCATTCATAGTTGACAAGAGAATGGTCATAAACATTCTACGTCGTGCCATGTCCTCTCCTTTGAAAGGGTAGAAGCGATGTGACTAGTGGAGGTGCGATCCAGTTGCCTTTCCTCTTTAATCATTCCAACAATTTCAATTTAATACCACTCCAACAATTGACCAGTAATACAAAAACAGTTGTATACATAGCTGTCAGATTGATAAATCGTCGTATATTAGAAAAAAATCGTCAAAATCGTCAAAGACGTTCATCAAAATCGTCAGAAAAAAAGTAAATAAATTAAAAGGTTTTTAAAAAAAATTAAATGTGATGTTCGCCGGAACCAACAAATTTTTTGTACCTTGGCTTCTTAAAACGGTGTAAAATATGTTTCACTTCATATGATCTTCTTCCTATTTACACCACTTATATCCGACCAGGAATAGAATACTACTCTTATGTAAGGGCCGGTGCCTCAACGTCTATTTTGAGACATCTCGATCGCAATTTTGTTAGAACGAAATGAGGGATTTGTTCCTGAGAATCATATAACACTCGTGTTTCTCGGCGAGCAGCAACAGTTGTGGTCGAGTGACTTTACACAATACGTTACAAATAAAATTCGTTCTTTCTTTCTATCACTCGTGTCATAAAAGGTTTAAAATCTAGTCTTCACAAACACTCCTCCTGCATGACTGGGGGCTATTCGCTGTTGGTCGAAAAAAAGGTAATGGCTCTTGCCGTTGGTTTTCCTAGGGTGATATTCGAAAGTTTCCAAATGGTATGCAACGGCAAATAGTAAATTATGCTCAGCTACGAGTGTCAATCTTATTTAAAAATTTTTAGTATTGCTTATTATATGCTGGGTAATGTTAGGATATTTGAAGATATTTGCAGAACTTACCATTTTTTTCTTTAAATATCTAAATACTACTTTTTTAATATTTTTACTTATTGGCGCTTTTATTTGGCGTTTTTTCTTTTTGTTTTTAATTAATTTAAAAATATAATACTTTACATCTTGTTATTACTAAACTAAATTTGCAAAAGTAAAAATTTCAAAGCGACTACAAAGCTTAATGTGGCTTTAATGTACGAAAGTAAAGAAAATTACGTAAATTTTTAATTTCTAAAAATCGTCTAAATAATAGCATAAATCGTCAAATCGTGAATATGATATTTTTGGAGCCCAAAATCGCCAAATCTGCGATTTTGGGCAGTTGAATGAAGGATGTATTGATAAAGCAGTTCACGTTGACCCAGGCAGCGATTACTAATCCATAAATTTCTAATTATTTATTATATGATCGTTAAGATCCTTGAAATAGAGTGTGTTAAAATTAATCAAAATTCTGCAAAATATTTCAAGGTTTTTTACATACAATCGATTCTCTTCTATATTGTGAACTTTCATTAAAATTTTTTAATGTTACGGGTAACTCGCCTCCAAGAATTTTTTAATAATTTGATCACGATCTTTAAGATCGCTTTTTCTGGTAGCTCTATAAATACCCAATAGGTTTATGAATAACCCAAATCTACCGATAGTTAGAATATTCCACATGTTTTTGAGCTTGGAATGACCAATGATATGTCCAGACACTAGTAGTTTCAAGCCTTAGATGTATTTATTCATTCTTGAATGTAAATTTTCAAATTACAAAATTTACATTTACTCTTTTGTCTTCGCTTGTGACATGGCTAAATTCCTTAATTATATACGTGAAATCTTACGAGCCATCCAAAAATTTCAGTAAGAAAAGTGATTAAGCTTGTGGAGGCTAAAGGTAAATTCAAGTAAGTGTTCGTGTAATATTTACGATACGAACAGAAACGGGCACTTATCAACATTCTCATGTTCATACAGAAAAAATTACACAAATCAGTTTAAACTTTTTAAGATTTTTTGAAATTTTACGGAGAAAACTAGCTTCAAAAACTAGCTTCAAATATAGAAAATATTGAAAGGCAGCAAAACTAAATCTCATTGATGGTGTCTGCAGGACCTTGAAACAAATATACATAAAAGTCTCGGCTTAAGAACAGTTAATACTGGGACTGCTATTCAAAAATATTATTACACGATCAGGGAGTTTATCGAAAGCCTATAATTTGTAACTTTATGGACTAGCACAAATCCATTCCTTTAAGAATCCAAGGAATCATATTTATCCCTTGTGTTATCTAATATTTAAGACAGGTATTAGATGGAAATATGTGTATGAATAATTAAGTAAAAATATTTTGATTACGGTATACTATGTAAGAAAACACAAGAAATTATCGAATTTCATTCTTTAGTTTAGTTTAGAGTTAAAGTAAAGCTTTATATTTTGTAATTTTGCTAAAACCTAATCACATTACATTTGTATGCTGAAAAGAAACACTTGAATACGTATACTTTTGTGTACAATTGTAAAGGGATTTTGGTTGTCCATTAAGTACATTTTGTATTCAAGTTCTTATTTTGTATTTACATTTCACTTGTCAACTTTATCAGATTCGCATTTGTTGATGTTTCCTTCCTCTACTTTCATCGAGTCATCTTTTGTTAAAAGTTTTAAATTTTCTTTCTTCTTTTGTTGTGCACTAGATATGACTTGATAACAGGAGACAACCAAACCGAAATGATTTGAATTAAATATCAATCACAATACCAGTGCTAAAATACTAAAAAAAAATCGATGCCATTGTATTAAATTTTAAAAAACTATTTTCAATTTTGCTATGTATTATTATATGTATGTTGTTACGTACGTACATATGTACAATAAATATATGAATAAAAAATGTTTCAAATGTGTTTGAAGAGCAATAATATTTAGATATTCACAAAATGTGAATATTTACTTTAATACCAACATTTATTTGCTGTGTTTTGTAATCGATTACTATTTCGCTCTATTTATTATTGTTGGCAATCAAATGTTAATCAAATTCTAATGCATATTGGTGTGACGCTTGTTCAATATCTTCAGGTATACTTGAAATGAATCATCATTATTCAGAATTAATATTCTCTCAATTCACCTTTCGTACAATACTGTTCCACAAGAGGCGACACTGCCGGACCTTACCATGATGTTAGCTATTGGTTTTATCTTTTTTGAATAGTCAGGGATTAGAAAGGGTTCTTTGTAGAATTATTTGATGAGGAATTGCCGTGTTAATATTTAAAATCAAAATGCAATGATGTAACACTTAAATTTTAAGCAATTCACAGAACTTCTTCTAAAATACAATCAAAAATCGAAACGCTCGGCCTCATTTCAAATGTGCAATCCACGAATCCAGAATTGTTAGATACAAAACACTTGACTAATAGTAAATACTCACAATCCAGTCGCAAATAAGATGTTTACCGATACATTCTCTTCCGTTTATAAAGACCCCGCGGGCATTAATGGCAATGGGTCAATCAAGCTCAAGGTCTACAAATCTCACAAAACCACAACGTGGATGGTTGAGGGCATTGCGTTTGTCCATAATACAGGTAGGCCTAGAGCTGGTATAATGGCCAAAACTAATAATACTCGTATTGTTTTTCTCCTTTCGAGAAATAACCTTAAAGATTCGGTGAGTGATACATACATAATTGGTCATTACAACCCTTCAGTTAGAATTATTGATCTAGTTTTTTACATCACTAATGTTGTGTGTTAATTTTATACTTAAGGGACGGGACCTACAGTTTAAAGACGACTCCGACAGATTTTTGAAAAACTTTTCATGGCAATTTTATTTACTCTCAGAGACTTTGCCAGAAATTTGCTGAGAGGAAATCGCCGAAGGAGTAGTTTTTGTATTTTGTTTTGAAGTCTGGTCTGGGGTTCGAACCCTGGCTTTACGTCTAATAAGCCAACATACTACCTAATAGACTACGGCGACTAATAATTTAGTTTTTGCTAATTAGGGCGTAGAACCAACCTACCACACTTCTAACAGAGGCCAAGTGCTATACATTACCCTGATCAACTCAAATTTTTCTGACTAAGGATTGGTTTGTATCTCAGATTATAGTATACAATCTATCAACTGCATTCAAAGGTAGGAAACTGCTGAACTGCGTCCAATTCAGAGTCGCTTGAGTTTGTCTTTGACATTCCCTTTTCGGGTAGTGTCACCCTTTGAGGACAAACTCTCTATCAGATCAATTAATTCTAACTTCAAGCCAAGTGCAAAGGTTGTTAGATCCTTTGAACCATGCAAGGGCCCAGGACCGGATGATATCATTCCAACAGACAGGGGATGGGGAAGAGTTTATTATTTCTTGACCGTTTGCTATTTTTAATGCTAGTCTTAGATTCCTTTGTATTCCTTGGAGCAGAAGAATTTATAAAGCGATTTTCATTCCCAAAGCCCGTAAACCATCCCACACTAAAGCTAAAGACTATAGATCAATTAGTCTTTATTCTTTCTTTTGAAAACGTTGGAAAGGATCCATCTCTTTTAGTTGTATCCCAACATGCCTACATGAGGGACAAATCAGTAGAAACAACACTAAAATCTCTCATCGCAATCCTTGCTCGATAAAGAATACATTCTGGCCCTCTTCCTTGACATTGAAGGTCCATTTTATAACGTCAATCCTAAATCTGTAGTAAAAGCTCTTAATTCTCTTAACCTGGGAAAGGATCCGGTTAAGTTTATTGACCTCCTCTTTAAGTCCAGAATAGTAAAATCTACATATTGTTAAACATTTTTTTTGCAGAGTTACACAGAAAGGCCTTGTTCGATCTTCACTTCTCTGGAATCTTATAGTCAACTCGCTAGTCAAAAAGGTGGAATCCTCTAGTAATAATACTATTGCTTACGCTGACGACATTTTCATTGTAGCGTCGGGAATGTGTCCACAGAGGCTATCCGACAAATTAAATTTCGGGCTGTCGAATTTAATAAATTGGTGCTGTCTGCTAACTTCTCCAAGACCGGCATAATTCCTTTCACTAGAAGATACGAGATTTCGATTTTTACCCTTCCTAGTATAAACAGAATCAGACTCACGTTGAGTCCCGTAGTTAATTAAATACGCCTGATTCTCGACTCTAAACTCAACTTTAAAAAAAACTTTTGAAGATTGGATCACTACTCCCAACATTACGCACTGGATATATTCTGCATCATCATGGAGTTTCTTTCTGGTTGACTGTTCTGAATAGGCAACATAGTAAAAGACATTTTGACAAGGTAGAATAATTTTTATTTGTTCATTTTATCGGTGCTTAACTGGCTTCCCAATGCGCTTCTTGCTAAACATGCAGTCAACTTATGCCTTGTCTGCCTGCTGCATCATTTTATCATTACATTCCTCTATTTTGGATGTTAATCCTTCAGCCCCATCGAACATCGATTATCTTCTAACATGATCGAATCCAACCTACCCAGGATTGGATCCACTACCTGACTCACTTGTCCCACGGTGGATAGAATGTCACAGCGGCCATGCTTATGGGAAAAGAATAGTTGCAGCGGAAAGAATGCAGTTGCCATCACACGGTTTCTGTCGTGGATGTAGGTCTGTTCAATTATATATGAGTGACGGGTCCTACAGTTTAAAGTCAATTCCGAACGACAGAGCTATGAAAAAGTGTTCCTAGCAATTTTATTTAATCTCAGATTTTTGCCATACATCAGCTGAAAGAAAGCCACCGAAGAAATATTTTTTCATATTTCGTTTGGTTCGAGATTTTTGACCTGGGGTTTGAACACGGCTAACACACTTTGTACTAGACTACGGTGACTTTAACAGTTACATACATACATAATTGGTCATTACAACTCTTCGGTCAAGATTACCGCATAGCTTCTCACACCATTCATGCTGTGTGTGTTTATTATATATATGAGTGTCGGGACAAACACTTTAAAGTCGACTCTGAACGACAGATTTTTAAGAAACTTTTCATGGAAATTTTATTTGCTCACAGAATTTTTGCCAGAAATCTGGTGAAAGATAGTCGCCAAAGACATATTTTTTTCATATTTCGTTTTGATGCCTGACCTGGTATACGAACCCGGGCTTTACGTCAAATAAACCGACACACTAGCTACTAGACTACGGTGACTACGAATAGAATAAGTTTATTCTCCTCTAAATCCGAAAAATAAAAAAAAAAAAAAATACAAATATTTTACAAGTATTGCTCACGATCAATTTAGTAAAAATCTGTATAAAATTTATTGACAGAATGAATTCATTGTACTTAATAAAGGTAAATTTAAATTTTATTTAATTTAAGTAAAACTTATTTTATAGAAGAGAAAAAAATTAGTTTTTTACTGTTTAAATTTCTGGTTTTCTGTATTCTGTATTCTGCATTTATTTTAACTTTAATTGATTGAATTTCATTAGAAGTAAAAAATTCACTTTCACTTGTGGCATAAAGTGGCCAATTTATTCATTTAAAATTCATTCGAAAGTAGTTCGAAAAAAAAAACGACTTTAAATCAACTAACGAATATTGAATTATTTATTCAATAAAAATGCTTGTAAAGGGATTATAATTGTACAATCTTTTCGTTCTTTCTCTCATTTTAAATTCAATCATTTCAGTCATTTTTATTACAATAGCTTTTATGGAAAAAAATTTCCATTCAATATAGATAGTTCACGCCTGTATTCACTTATTTATTTAGTGTCACACTAACAGTTTATCTATCAGAAAACTAATATTATGATATTATTCTCATATTATTATTCATTTATTTAGAAATTTAATGCTTATTTATCATTGAATACTGTATACTGTGTAATGCATTAAATTTATTAAAGTACATTTAAATAAATTATTCCGGTATTATTGCGAATACATTAGAGACTAGCAGGGATAGGTGTACGTTGTTAATTTGAAGTTTCAAATACACATGTCGTATCGTAGATGTCAACCTAACGGTTGTTTTATTAGAAAAAAAAACGATTTTTTTTTTTATAAAGAATTTGTGACATTTAGCTGAATATAGGGAAGTCATTACAAACAATTATTAATTTTTAATTAAATATAATTATTTATAATCACAAGATTAAACAATTTTGTTCCATAACAAAACATGACACCAAAACATGTTGTTTGACCTGATTTTATTAATTTAAATTTAAAACTGCTATTAAGGTCACTATAATCTGCAATTTTGTAACAATAATTCAAATAAACGCTATGGAGAGTGGTATGGTGAAAGAGCAAAAAAAAAATTAGTAAAATTACAAGCAAGGAAAAAATTATATGGAACATGTATTTTTTCTAAAAATCTCTTCGGTTTTAATGCTAATTAATGAGTTTATATATTTTTTTTATTTAGTAAAGAGAAACAAAAAATTTAAGTAAACAAATTTCAGAGTTTGCTTATTTTTATTTTATATTTTTTATAGTTAATTCAAATTCTTAAAGGAAATTTTTATATTGTACAAAAAATAGGAAAAAATTCAAAACTTAAATCTAATTAAATATATTCAAATAAGAGATACATTTAAATAATGCTTGTGTCCTCCTCGATTTGTTATTACTTCATTTAACCGAAGTGGCAAAGAGTTTAATAATTATTGTAACTTATCTTGGGGAAGTTATAAGCAGTGGTGTTGTGCTAATTTTTTTTTTACCGGAACGCGTGTATATAATTATATAGACAGGGCCGATTCTGGGTAGGCAACCGCTCTGTGCGGTCTCATGTGCCAAATTTAACGACGGGGGTGATTTTCCATGACAATCCAAATTTGACAACGGGGGGATGGGCTAGAGTTTCCACAATTTTCGCCTATCGCCGGGATCGACACTATCGACATAAAAAGGAAAGGACAATAATTACGAAACCCATTTCGTGTAAATGTATATATATATATATATATTTTACAATAACATGAAGTACCGGAACGACGTTCCGGAACGTTCCGGCTCGACAACTCCACTGGTTATAAGTCATTCCACGTTTGTTTATTTCCCAGAGGTTTTCGACAGCATTTAAATCGGGACTAAGTACTGGCCAGTCCAATATAGCTGTATCTTTTTCTTAAAAAAATGCTTAGGTCCTTTTGGCTACATGTACAGTGACGAGCAGAGGTGAGTGCATGTTCACAATACTGAGTTTCGTCATCCACAAAAACAAAACCATGCAAGCAAATACAAAAAAAAAAAAATTAATTTTAATTCTTTATTTTATTCTTAACAAATAGCAATAAAAAAACAATAATTAATGAAATGAATTCAATGAGTTTGAATGAAAAAACGAAAATAACCCACATAAACTCAATTTTGCACGTTTCAAGAAAATTCAAGAAACTAGCCCAATTTCCATATTTGGTCCTAGACCCTTATTAGAAATAGCATCATTTATGTGGTTTGAGATGCTTTCTACCAAATGATCAATAAGATCTTTCGGAATTCGATGCCATTTCGCATTTATACGATCCCAAAGTTTGACAATGCCTGTTGAGGCTGTTTCGTGCTGTCCGAGCCGGATTTTCACGAATGGCCAAAAATTTTTAATCGGATTGAGGTCTGAACTTTGTGCGGATATTCCAGCAATTGAAAATTTTGTTTCCCATCCCATATCTTTACAATTTTTGCTGTGTGCTTCGGATCACCATCCTGTTGGAAAATAAATTCTTATTCGGGATAAGCACATTTGTCCATAAAATTCATAAGATGGGCTTGCAGAATCTTTAGATAGTCTTTTTTCACATGATACCATCTACTAAATGTAGAGGGCCAACATGCCAACATATTAAGCATCCCCAAACCAAAATATTTTCATCGCTGTTTTTAACAGTTTGCTTCACATGGTTTCTTTAAACACGTTCCCTGGATCTGCGCTAGCAGAACTGTTTTCCATGTGATTGGAAACATGTTATCTAGTCTGATGAGTCCAAATGTAACCACTTTCAGTAAGATGGAAAACAGTTCTGCTAGCGCAGATCCAGGGAACGTGTTTAAAGAAACCATGTGAAGCAAACTGTTAAAAACAGCGATGAAAATATTTTGGTTTGGGGATGCTTAATATGTTGGCATGTTGGCCCTCTACATTTAGTAGATGGTATCATGTGAAAAAAGACTATCTAAAGATTCTGCAAGCCCATCTTCCGAATTTTATGGACAAATGTGCTTATCCCGAATAAGAATTTATTTTCCAACAGGATGGTGATCCGAAGCACACAGCATAAATTGTAAAGATATGGGATGGGAAACAAAATTTTCAATTGCTGGAATATCCGCACAAAGTTCAGACCTCAATCCGATTAAAAATTTTTGGCCATTCGTGAAAATCCGGCTCGGACAGCACGAAACAGCCTCAACAGGCATTGTCAAACTTTGGGATCGTATAAATGCGAAATGGCATCGAATTCCGAAAGATCTTATTGATCATTTGGTAGAAAGCATCTCAAACCACATAAATGATGCTATTTCTAATAAGGGTCTAGGACCAAATATGGAAATTGGGCTAGTTTCTTGAATTTTCTTGAAACGTGCAAAATTGAGTTTATGTGGGTTATTTTCGTTTTTTCATTCAAACTCATTGAATTCATTTCATTAATTATTGTTTTTTATTGCTATTTGTTAAGAATAAAATGAAGAATTAAAATTAATTTTTTTTTTTGTATTTGCTTGCATGGTTTTGTTTTTGTGGATGACGAAACTCAGTATTGTGAACATGCACTCACCTCTGCTCGTCACTGTATATTGGCGTAGTCTTGCTGAAAAATAAAATTATTTCAATAATTTTCTTCAGCAAATTCAACGAAAACATTATCCAGTAATTCCGCATAGTTCTCCGCATTCATTTTATGAGAAATTAAACAGATTGGAGAACGTGAAAATGTCATTAAAGATCCTCCCTGAAAATTACCTGCTATTCTGGTCCGCGTACCACCTCATTTTTCTCTTCAATAATATTTGTATCCATTTGGTCCACCAAGGTTGATTTTTTTCATCACTTAATATAATACTACGCCACTCCTTTTCTTAAAATTTATATTTTTTAGGGAAAGCAAATCTGGTTGCCTTGTGTTTTTTTTGTGTATTTTTTTTTTTTTTTTGATATCTAGATCTTCATTTAAAATTTGATTAATCAGTCTCTTGGTTTCGTCCCAGCTTTATTTGGGTACAATTTCATTTATTTGTGTTACCTAAGCGCTTTATTGATCGTTAATCGAGGTTAGTCAGTATTGGCTTTTTACCACATCGTTTTTTAGTGCCGTAAGATTTTGGAGCTCCCAAATAATTTTGTACGGTCTTCTTAGATTCTGTTTGCTATAGACTGTATTTATAAAGGCCAATTTGCACGATAAGGTCTTACGTAGGTACATAAATTCAGAGCGAACATATTTTTACGTTTTTACATTTTTAAAAATGTTTAAAATATGAGATCGTTGATTACAAATAAAATAAATATTAATTGGTGTTTAGTTTCAAATAAATTTTTTATTGTATGCACTGTTTATAAATTTACGTATATAGCACTAGTTGCTTGTTCGCTATTCTTCTTTGCTTACAACGGAGGTCTTCAAACGACGATTGTTCTCTTAATTTGCAGCGCGTCTTCACACAAGACTGACTGAATTCTTACAACTGGTAGCCTGCTTTGTCTTGCCTCTTTATATTCTCACGTAAACAGTCTGATGTACGTTCTTGTGTCGAATGTTCGTGATTTCGGTTTCTCCAAAAATCCATCGCATTTTCATTGTTGTTTGTGTACTTTATTTACGTTGTTTGTTGTTGCGTACTATCTTACCTTTTCTTTCATACTGATGGTTTTTGTTTTTTAAGGTTCTTGTTATCGTTTTAATGTTGAACGATGTTACACCGTTTCCATTTTCATAACAATATTACACAATTCTATCCGAATTTTAAAAATGGGAATAAAAACTTTAAAGCACGAACAGTAAAATACTCAAACAAAGTAAAATGGATCCACCCATTATCTAATGAAATATTGATTTTGCAAAACAAAGAAAGCCGTGTGAATTTAGATACAATTTGTCTTCTCTAATTTATATTGCATGTTATCGGGTAGATCTAGATCTGTTCTAGATGCAAAAGCAAATATAGTATATAACGTTTATAAAAATATTATAAAAGGAATTTCAAAACGAAACACGAATGAAAGTGTGATCAGTATGATGCGCAATTATGACTGTAAGGGAAACGAGTCTGTCATTTTATCGTGTGAAAGGTAATGTTATTAGAAGAATTTTTTTAGCCGGCAGTGTATATTATTGTATGTTCTTATTAAATGAAATTTTTAATTAAAATATTACTGGAAATCAAATATTTATTTTAGCTCATTTGTTAGAAAAGGCAACACAACATTGTAAGCAATTGTAACAAAGAAAACAAAATCAGATGGTGTATCTCTCCAAGGGAAATTTTTAAATTTTTTTATTCGTTGAGTGGTGGTTGCACTGGGCAAACCACTTTTACACTTCACTGTTCAGCACGCCATATATTTAGAGACATCAGTGCAAGAGATAAAACTAATTGACGTCTATCTGTTTGTGTTCTTCATGAAGAGATTGGGTATAAGTTGTGGACATTGCTAAAAAATAAAAATTAAAGACTTCGGTTTATTCTGCTCCGGTTTTTATCGCCTGGATGCTACTATTATTGGTCTCCTAGATTTCTGATTATTGAAGTTCAATATAAAACTTATAACTAATCCTGGCAGCAGTTACAACGGAAAGCATACCTTCTGTACGATAATACATTCAAATTTAGTTTAGAAGACGTATACCAATCAACTTCTGAGTAAGTAGAATAGGTTCAATCTCTTTTTTATTAGTTTATGGTTTCAATTGCCACCATCGGCTTGAAATTTTGCCCTTATGGGCAGCCAAGGTGTTTGAGAAAGTTGAACCTAAGGATTTTTATGATTATGGGTATCGACTTGAATCTTTTTGAAAGTTCCATAAAAGGGCATCCTATATGCATTTGCAATATGTACCAATATCAGCCAGCAACTATTAGGTACGTGTGATAGAGAATTTAACTATGTCTAGGTTAAATTCAATGCCAACGCACGCCTTTTGCACTTCAGCCTGTCTATTCTACAAAGATCCATTCACGGAAAGTAGTGTTTTCATTTATTACTTTAACTTACTATCCGATTTCATATCAGTGAAAAGTAAAATTGTTAATAGATATCGTCCAAAATCCGTGTGGAGGATGATGGGAGATGACTTAAATAAAGTAATATTATACACATATACAGTAGAGAGCAAATATATTTCAATATATTTTGAAAAAAAGGTATCCGTAGGCTTAATACTTTTACATAAAGTCCCGATATGACATTTGAAAGAACGGTTACGTAATCGCTAAACCACAAAAAGAAGTTGACCGAAAAATTTGATCATGGTGACTAGAGTTGCAAAACCATCGATAGTTTTATTTCTAATGAACTATCGATGGTTTTTTTTTCAATAGCGATAGTATCGAAATATAACCGGCAATTTATAGTTTTGCATGTAAATAACATGCAAAGTTTCAATTCAAGTTTCAATGTAATATTTTGCATGGGTTAGTTTCGGTTTAAATTTCTTGTAGTTTCCGGAGAAAATTGTATTTATTAAAAAGGAATATTGGAAACACACAATTCTTCTAATTAATTTTGTAAATATTTTAGTTTTGATTCACAATTTTGCAAGAAATTTATGATGTTTTATAATGCATGCATACATAATTGGTCATTACGACCCTTCAGTCAGGATTTCGACCTAGCTTCTCAAATATACAATTTATAATTCATTAATTTTCTAAAAAACAGTAAAATTATTTACAAAAACCTGAGTGCCCTGGTAGTCTAGTGGGCAGGGTGCTAGACTATTAGCGTGGGTTCGATTCCCACCAGAGACTCTGGTCTGTGACAATACACCGAGCACATGGTATAAGTTACTCAGCTCGTATATAATTAGAATATAATTTGTAACCGAATTGTAATTCATAAATAAAATATTTACACAAACCTAATTAACTTCACTGATTAGAAAATAATTAGAAAAAGTTGGAAATCTACATATGTTTTTGTGTGTTTCTATTATTTTTACCATCACTAAATATATATAAATATATATATGTATATACTACAAATTATATATATGTGTATACATCTATTTATACACATATGTATATATATATATGTATATATATATGTATGCCTGTGTAATTTTGAATTAAAAGTGGGTAATTTAAAACTCTTCAAAAAATTCAATATTATCGATTGTTTTATACCGGGCTATCGAAACTATCGAATGGGTTGTAATGGCAACACCAGAAAATATTGTTACGCAAAAATAATCGAAACGACCTAATATCGTTTAACAATAAGCCAGCAAGTGCTGGCTCCCACAAGCGAGGGCCCCAAAATATCGATATCAGTGATGCAACAGAACAACAACAATCTTACGGCGTGGGGGTACATAAATGGCAGACAACACATCTTCACTATAGACACCAGTGCTACGCAGTCTATCATCAGACCGATGTCATGAAGGGGAAGCACTTAGCAATGTAAGACTTCGGACAGCTACTAGAGAATCTGCCACCGTCCACGGGAAAACAGAGGCGAAGGTAACGATAGCCAACATTAGTGTAAGTCACGTCTTTATTGTTGCCGATATTGTGGACGAGGTTATCATTGGTGCCGACTTTATGATAACTTAAATATGATAAATTTAAATATGGAACAACAGATAATGAGTTAGCGAAATTTGGAGATTCCTCTCGAAGATAGAAATATAGTTGCAGTCGAATCACTCAAACTACCAGAGAGTGAATAATTGATATTGGCGCGTATGGAGGGAGAAATGCCCTCGTCAAATCTACAGAACTGAGAATAGTCCCGGTAAGAGAGCTCAATCTCTCAGGCAATGAAAAAGTTATCTGTAAAAATTCAGAAGTCGGTCAATATGTTCCAGAAGAGGCGGTAATAAACAATGAACAATCGCCGCAACCTGCAGAAATGTCAGCTAAGGACCAACAGGAATTTAGTGTAAGTTTGGAGAACTGGGTAACAGCTGTAGCTGCTATCTACAGGGAGGAATAAAGCCAAGAAGCTGCTAAAGAAGTATACTTGCGCTTTCGCCACAAATAATAAAAAACAAGGAAGAACAGGCATGGTCATACATGAAATTGATACTGGCAAAGCGAAACCGATAAAGCAACCACCCAGAAGTATACCGCTGGCGAAGTGCAATGAGGTCAAAGAACTAGTCGACGAGATGAAAAGGAGCGGTGTAATTGAGCCATCATCAGGTCCGAGGAGCTCCCTTTTTGTCTTAGTCAAGAAGAAAGATGACAGTACAAGAGTCTGCGTAGACTACAGGAATCTGAATGATGTCACTAAAAAGGACAGTTACCCGCTACCGAGAATTGATGACACACTCGACACGCTAGCTGGAACGAAGTGGTTCTCCACATTGCATTTACAAAGCGGTTATTGGCAGGGAAAGATTGCAGAAAAGGACAAAGGGAAAACTGTATTCAGTGCTAATGGCGGCTTATAGTAATTTAAAGTTATGCCGTTTGGACTCTGTAATGCTCCGGCCATATTCAAGTGGCTTATGGAATGTGTACAAAAGAGACTGCATTGCAAAACTTGTCTGGTGTACCTCGACGACATCATAGTGATGGGCAGAACTTTCGACGAACTCCTCAAGAATCTGAGAAAAGTTCTGCAACGAATAACAATGGCTGGACTAAAATTAACTGTAAAGAAATGTGCATTGTTCCAAAGATAGGTGAAATATTTAGGGCATCTTGTTACAGCAGATGGAATATCTATGGACGAAGACAAAATACGAGCAGCAAAGGACTGACGTCGTCCCCAGAATCTTCATGAACTACGCAGATTTTTGGTACTATGCACATACTACAGACGTTTTGTGCTTAACTTTGTAGCGTTGCTGCAAGCTTGCATGAGCTGACCAAGAAATCGAAAGCGTATCAATGGGGTGAGTCACAAGAAAAGGCGTTCCAGACACTAAAAGATGTATTATGTGCTGCACCAGTTTCGACGTATCCAGTCCCAGGAGAGAAATTCATCTTAGGCAGTGATTCTAGCGGATATGGTATTGGAGGCGTACTTTCCCAAGTGATCAATGGGACAGAGAAAGTCGTAGGCTACTATAGTCGCACACTGTCAAAGCCTGAACGAAACTATTGTGTGACTCGACGGGAGCTACTTGCAGTGCTGGAGTGCATAAAACATTAACATAAGACCATGTATGGCCAACGTTTCCTGCTAAGGACTGATCATTCTGCTTTGAGATGGCAGCTGCAATTTAAGAACCCTGAAGAACAGTTAGCACGTTGGATTGAGCGCCTCCAGACTTACAACTTCAGCATTGAACACAGAAGAGACATAAAACATGGGAATGCTGATGCTCTTTCATGCTGACCTTGTAGTTTGGAATGTAAACATTGCGTGAAAGCTGAGAAAATGGAATCCATCGTCGATATCCGGCTAACGCGGATTGAAGCTTACGAAGACTGGTCTTAAGCACAACGGAGTGACCCAATATTGGCGAAGATAATAGTAGCGAAAGAGGACGACAAGCGACCTATTGGGCACTATGGGACAGATCTTAAATATCATAAATGGGTGCCTATATCGACTTTGGGAAAGCGTTGATGGCAAGACCTCATCCAACCTATTGGCATTGCCTTCCTCCAAAATGAAAGAAGTGTTAAAGGAGATCCATAATGAAGCCAGCGGAGGACAACTTGTAATGACAAATACGCTAGAAAGGCTAAAACAATAAAAAGAAAAATAAGTTATACACGTTTGGATAAATTTATTGAAAATATAAACTACAGCAAAATTTCATTTTATTGTTTTTAAAGCAAAATTATCTGACTATTGCTAACTCACTATTTTCTTCTATCATCTACTATTTCTTTATTTTTATTGTAAAGGTACATTTCACTTAGTTATAATTTAGCAAATTAACTTAAGAATTAAATATTTACCCCAATATATACAAAAATATATTTTATTAATTTAAAGATTGCAGAATTATCTTTCGGAAACAGTAACTCTTAAGGCGCAGTCATTATTATTCTCTAAAATAAGTTATTTTGACTACCGATTCATGAAAACGCGCTTCGTGTATGAACAAATACTGGCTACCATATGCAATACAATTTTTTTGTTTTCTAATATTTTTATAGTTTTATTACAACGGTCTACTCCCATTTATTTCTAAATTAATTTTTTATACCGCTTTGGCAAGAATTTGCACACCCTCCTGAATTAATGTGGTTAGATAGTTTTGGTCTAAAAACAATGAAGTTTTGCTGGAGTTCGTGTTTTCGATACAATTATAGAATACATGTTAAACTCATTTTATATTCAATTAAATATTATAAAATTACCTTTCAGAAAATGTATCTCTCAAGGCGTTGTGAATATTATTCTCCAAAATATTGAACTTTAAAAATTGGCATATTAAACAAAAATACCTAGTTAATAGCGGTTAGGGTAGTACAAAAAAATTAAGAAATTGCAAAAATACAGCGTACAGTAAAAGTCTAGGTACCCAAGCCAAAGTATAGGTAGTCAGCAACATAATGAATTTTATACAACAATTTGTAAAAATAATTGGTGTTATTTATATTTATTTTATTAATTTACTTCTTATTTATTATAATACAAAAAATTTATATTTTTCATAAGAAAAATATGGAAAACTTTCTAATGAATCTCTATTTTTGCATCGCAAAAGTGTAGATGCTTCCAAGAAGATCTCATAGTAAATTTAAAATGCGACGGCCCAATAAGTGAAAATGTTATACCCAATATTTACTTGGATATTCGCTAAGGCCAAAGACACCATTTAACCCCTTTGCCATAGAAGGTATGATCTATCCACCTTTGGAAAATCAACGTCATTATAATTAGATCAACATTCAATGAATTCTGTTGTTTAACTTGGTTCTAAATAGTATCACTTCAAATAAAGTGATTACCAAGTGAATTGTACAACTATTACATAAAAAATCTGAACTAGCTTTGACAATAAAATATTTTTAAATCAATTGGGATTTTTAAACCATTTTTAAAAATTCAACTTTTTCAATTGTTTTCATTTGATCAATTCCATAATTCTGGCCTATATTGTTCATGCATGATTGGTGTGTTCAGCCGGTCTCATTGTGAGTAGAGTTGAGAATTTGTTGTTTCTCTACATTGTAGCAGCTCATAATTTGCAATTCTATTGGAATCGCTATGAGTGCTGAAGTGGTTAATGATGGTCATAAACCGTCTTTTCATAAACCGTAGTTACAGGAATATTGAATCTTTCCCTAACAAAAATCGAAAAGAACGGAAATTTAATAATTGATTCCAAATCTCGTGCAAGCCTTGCGCTGACCAACTTCTTCATCTTACCTGATTTTGGTGGAACTTAGTCAGTACAGGGACTGCGTTCACTTTTGGCATCACAACGGGTCGCTATGCGTGCTCAAGTGAGCTTTGTGATATGAGAGCTACCATTCCAACCTAACCTAACCTATTCCAAATCTTAAGACTTAAAAAAGTCGCTATCAATTTGAAATTTAATGTTTATCTATATCTTGAAACTTCACCTAACATCCTACCAAGCTAATTTTATGTGTTTGTTTTCTGCTTTTCCATCCCCCAATCCTCAATCTTTATTCGATGTGCAGAACTTTTTCAAACGACTGTAATATAAACTAGAATTTGCAAATATTTTTCTAACAATGTCTGCCAACAACACTTCAGATAATAGGTTACTGGAAATATAGACTCCCGGATATTTTGAAGTCATAAGCGAAGAAACAGATTCTCGCAGGACAGAATTAAGCACTTCTTACACATAGATTTTGAACATAAAATTGTAAATAATAGCGACCACTATTCTCGATGTTTACAAACTAAGACCGGTAATACCTTCGTAAAAAACTTCTAAGCTTTTAACAGCAATTTATAGAAGATGGTAAATTTGTATATTCGAGTGTAACTTTGACTTTCATAATGTATCTACGCTCCAGTTTGTATTTAGTTCTCATGTCTGTATGGTCAATCAATTTAACACCGAATTACGCCTTAGTATTA
This sequence comes from Sarcophaga peregrina, assembly GCA_014635995.1. NCBI lineage: Eukaryota > Metazoa > Arthropoda > Insecta > Diptera > Sarcophagidae > Sarcophaga > Sarcophaga peregrina. The sequence continues at coordinate 60,091,925 of CM025793.1, forward strand.
GAGTCTGAAATAGATTATTGCCACTTATATCCTCTCTGTTTGAGTTTCTTTATGCATTTATCGCATAAGCTTATCGAAGCAAATTTTACAAAACAACATAAGTATTCTGGGTCAATATCAATTCACTTAACCAATTGGAAATTCATAGTAAAATTCAATGGAATCTAAATAAAAGTTTAGCTAAACATACAAAAAAATAAATATGAGGACAAACGTTTGAGAAGATCCTTTCAAACATAATCAATTTATAGCAAACTCAACCTTGGAAGAGGTCACCAATACTTCTTGAATATGAATAATCAAACATTCAATTTGAATTTTTAAATCTCGATGTTACTTAATTAAAGCAAAAAGTCCTCCGTTTAGTAGACGAAACTCCACAATTTGTTCGTATAAGGAAGATAGAAACCATTCAACATTGCATCTACAGACGTCGTGTTCTTAAAAATATCAAGTTGCATCAATTTCGGTATAGGAACAGAAGAACAAATCATCAAAATCTTAGAGGGAGAATTTTAAAAGTTTTTTGATTGGGAAAATTTATTGACATTGACATATTGACATGTGCATACTTTGAAATCAGAGTATACAAAACTATGAGTAGGGTCGAGTCATACTTATAATTTCAGATACTTATACGCATTCATACTTATTTCGATATCGTACTCATACTACTCGTACTCAAAGTTATGTTATTGACTCGTCTCTTCTTAACATTTACACGAAGCATAAAATAAGTATGATTCGCACACGAACACTACTATACTCACAAGAAGATTGTGTGTATGCTTTGTTTGTTGTCTTTGTCTTTCCTTTCTTCTTTGCTTGTATATGCAATAGCAACAAAGGGTGTAAATTTTGATAAATATTCGAGTATTTTTCTAAATTTATGAATCAGAATGAGTAGGCGTATGAATCAAACACATTTCGAATGTTGCGAGTTTGATGTCAACGTTGTACTCATACTCATTGCTACTTATACTTATAAATCAAGGTTGTAGCGAGTAGTTGAATTTCAATTCTTTTTTTTTATAAAATCAGCACTCAGGGGAGGTTTTTAGCAAAGCTGGAAGAGGGAAGATGCGAACGGTAAGGAAATGAGTTGCTGCTAGGTGACTATAAAATGGCCAGTGCTATACATTCTCCATTAGACAGTCTACAGCAATCATCCCCAAGAAGCCCGCAGTTTCTCACACCACTTATTTTGTGTGTGTTATTTTTATGCAGAAGTGGCGGAACCTACAGTTTAAAGTCGACTCCGAAAGACAATTTTTTTTTTTTCTGAGAAACATTTCATGACAATTTTATTTACTCTCAGAATTTTTTGTATTGCATCTTTAAAGAGGAGAAGTATTGAAAAAAGTACTAAAGTACTGAATTTTTCAATACTGGTTCGCAACACCAGTATGTTCGGTGTTTCGCATTCTCTTTTTATTCTCATTACTAGTTGTTGCGTTCGCTTACTTGCCTATCCCCTTGCCTTCCACACCGGTGTTGATGATTTGCCAGTAACATGTTCATTGTAGTTATTGGTGTGGTTGTTATTAATCATCATGATCATTGTATTCGTTAGTGTTAGTGTGTATTGTGTACACATTGTCTCTTCTGTTTGGTTTATCGTTAATGTTAAACGATATTAGGTCGTTTCGATTTGCGTAACGATACAAATGTAATAAAATAGAATAAAAAAGAAAAATAAAAGAAATACTACTAATGAATCAATTTTATTTTTGTTTTTCGTTAATTTTTTCGATTTTTCTGTCGCGATTTTTCTGCAACAATAAACAAAAAAAAACAAAAATAAGACATATTTAATATCTTTAATGTCAATGCAGTTTGCAAAATATTATGTTAGAATGTATAGCCAAGTCCTCATAAAGTTAAAAATTACATATACACAGTCCTATAAAGTTTAGGTACAATATTAGCATTATTATTAGTACAAAATAAAAATAAATTGTACTCATTTCCATTATTGTAATTGGAAAATGTTTTTATTGGAATTTTATCAATTTAATTTTATTATTATAAATGGCAGAACACAATCAAACGATAAATATTTGGTATTTCATTGAAGGTCTATTCACATTGTCACTTTTTATTGTTGAACTTGTATTGGAAAATGAAATTTTAAAATTTTACACAGAAATATAAAATATCAAATAAAATTTTAATTAAACAAATAAATTTCTAATTAAAATTTGATAGAAAAGAAATTCTGTGTACATATTTGATAATATTAAATAAGTTATTGTTGTTATTGTTTTTTTCATTTTTTTTATTTTCATAGAGATTTATTTAATGGCAATTTATTTTCGACCGATTTATTCACTGGAAAACATTTGGTCAAAAATTGACAATCTCGTGCAGTTCCATTTAAGGAATTAATTCAATTGCTTCCAAATTAAACAAAAAATAAAAAAATAATAATAATAATTACAGGTAATTAAAGAAAAATTATAAATATTGCATTTATGTATGGAAATGTATTACAAGTAAATAGAAAATTAATTTTTTTTATAATCAAATTATTATAAATAAATAAAGTAAAAGGAAACAATTATTTTAAAGTTCTGTAATACAATAATACAAAATATCAGCAATCAACTTTCGACAACTAGATTGGGTGTAAAAAAATAACAAAAAAAAAAAAAAATTAGTATTAAAAACTGTAGTAACGTATTTGTTGTTTATTGAAAGGTTCATATATATGTAATTTATATTATTGAGACCAATTCCAATACGATAGGGAACTTTAACGTCTGAAATTCAAAGCCGCTTGGATATGACACTGATCGCTTGAAAAATGTCCATATAAAATCTATCACATAAACTCTTTGCTGTTCACATACATAATTGGTCATTACAACCCTTCAGTCAGGATTATTGACCTAGTTTCTCACACTACTTATGTTGTGTGTGTTAATTTCATACAGAAGTGGCCGGACCTACAGTTTAAAGTCGACTCCGAACGACAGATGTTTGAGAAACTTTTCATGGCAATTTTATTTACTCTTATATCCCATTTACACTACAGCGAAATCTACTAGATTAGATTTCAAATCTTCCTCAAAATCTAGATCGTTTACACTGGATTTATTTGACACTAGCAAGATTTCATTTTAATAGCAAAAAACAGCTGACTGAAATTTAAAATAATAATACCAAAAAAATTAAAAATATAGGACATAGATTTCAAAAAATATTGCAAATGTATTACTACACACAATTGTTAAATAGCAGAATGGAATGAGTAGATGTAAGCATATGCAATATAGGTAATAATAAAAATATTAATTCGCAGGTTCGTCACAAGTCATTCTGGGAGGAAAATGTTCTTAATTTTTTTTATTAACCCTTATCCTGTACTTCAAAAAATTATAATATTCAGTTTTTTTATTTTTTTACATTCATTACATACGTCATTGGTCTGAGAATGCTTTCTGCAAATACATTTTTGACATTTGGTACATTTATTTGCATATTTGGTGCTGTTAGAACAATTTGGACAAAAGTAACAACTTCAAAAACACAAACGAATAATATATTTACACTTCTTACTATCTTTTTTGAGTTTGTTGCAGTTTGTAATGCTGAGCTTTTACTTACTTTATTTTGGTGTGTTGCTATTTATGAAGTTGTCAAGCCGCACAAAATTGTTACTAAGCTTGTAACACATGCGGAAATTGATTCTGTCGCGGTTGGGCAATTTTGACCCAAAAGTAACATTTGCGTTAGATTTTTTACATACGCTTTGTGAAACGACCTACACAAATTATGTTTTAAATTTTAATAGCATTCACTAAAATAATAATTGTACAAAAGTTTCAAAAAAATCCGTTGAGTATTTAAAGAATAAATGAGGAATAAAAACTGTTTGGGCAATTTTGACCCATTAATACAGGATAAGAGTTAATTTGTTTGTTTTTATTTTGAATTTTTTTTCCTGTGCAGCGTTGTATTTTTAAGTACTATTTGGCGAAACACATAGTTGCATTCCAATTTTTACTAGATTTTGCCGAAATCTACTAAATAAGTAGATTTTGTTTTGTATGGGAAATCTAGTTAAAATCAACTCATAAGTACTAGAATTCGCTGTAGTGTAAATGGGCTATTAGAGTTTCTGCCAGAAATATGCTGAGAGGAAGTCCTCGAAGAAATATTTTGTCAAATTTCGATTTCTATATTTAATTTAATTATTTTCTATAATCTAGAAGCATTTGTTTTTGTTTTAAACATTTTCATTATATAAATCGAGTCATAATATTCATATAAAAATACCAATGTGAACATTGAAACTTTGTGTAAAACATTTTTGTTTTTAAAATTTCAAACTAATTTTAATTTCTTTAAATTTCGAATAAATGCAAGTAAGTACACACATGTACATGTGTATGTATTTTAAGTGTGCATTTATAATTTTCTTCAATTACAACTATAGTTTCTTGATATGAATCGTATATGTATGTAGATGGAGTGGAATGGGGTTAGGCTGATCAGTCCGGTTTTTAATAAGCGGTTATAACCGGTTTTTTTGGTTAAGTCGGTTTCGGTTTTTCTGAAAAGCTCACATTTCGAATATCGAAGAAACCGGGTTTTTTCTCCTCGAATAGCCGTTTTTTAAACTATGTTTTTATAAAAAGATTATGACATAGATAATGGTTCCAGTTAAAATGATTTTAATTCAGAAGAGGAGGAACCAGAAGGCTTTATTGAGTTAAAGTTAGAAGATGTCCATTTAATTGGCAATATAAGAACTCTTATAGAGTGCAAACGTTTAGCAAATCTTCCGATAAACAAAAGAAGATTTAAGTTTATGTTAAAAAACAGCAGAGTAAAGATCTCAAGTTCCTGGCTGACGTATAGCATAGTTGGTATTCAATGGTAAACATGACTGACCAATTTTTAAATATTTCGAAATGTACAATGGGTCAATTTGGACCTCCGGGTACTGTGCTTGTCTTGACCGACAGGTGCAGGTCCTCTAACCTAAATGTGTAAACCATGCTCCATTGGACTTGGGGCTAACACAATTTAGGGAACATGAAATACAAGCATTGATAGAATTTAATAACACTCTAAAGCCGTTAGAATTAGCTATTAATGTATTGTAAAAAAAACAGTTGAAGCTGAAGGCATATTTCAATATGTGTTTGAACCTCATTTATCAGAAGATTTGCTCCAATGCGTAAATAAACTTAAAATTCAACGGCGTATCAAAGTTTTAAATACTTTGGTTCTATACTTAACCACAGCAAACTTTCCTGTGATTGATGCATTCATTTATTATTACACCAAAACTGAGACAAAAGAGTTTGTTTCTCAATTTTGTTATCGATAATTTAATGATATGGAAGATACTGGATCTGAATCTGAAGATCTAAACAGTGACGATTCTGAATATAATTTGGAACATGAATTAAATAATTTTATTCAAAATATATTTATCCAATAGCTTTATTCGACCTTTTCGATTATAATTAAATAAAAAGCTTGAAAGATAAAAAAAACTTTTTATTTAATTTATTCAAAATATTCAAAATCCAAAAAACAATTACTATTTTAGAATATTTTTTATATATTTTGACAAACGTCATAAGTGATCTGGAAAGCCTGAGATTTTACGCAATGCTTTGTTAACTATATGTCCTACAAGTATACTCAGTAAAAGATCATTTTCAATGTCTAGTTTTATAAAAACCTTTAAACTGTGTTTTCTTTCTAAGAGGTTATTTTAAAAGAAATGCCGTAGTCTAGTAGGTAGTGTGCTGGCTTATTAGACGTCAAGCAAGGGTTCGAGTCCCAGGCCAGACATCTTCTTAGCAGATTTCTGGCAAAAACTTTGAGAGTTAATAAAATTGCCATGAAAAGTTTCTCAAATAAATCTGCCGTTCGGAGTTGACTTTAAACTGAAGGTCCCGCCACTTATGTATAAAAATTAACACACAAACAACATAAGTAGTGTGAGAAACTACGGGCTTCTTGGGGATGATTGCTGTAGACTGTCTAATGGTTTCATTGCCGTTCGACTTTTCCTTTCTTTGCCTCTTTCCACTTTTCCTAAGAAAACCTGCACAATGCACTGCATGAGTAGGGGCCATTCCCGGAGTGCTGGTTTTATATAAAAAAAAAAATATTTAAAGGTTTAAAAGGCTTATTTTTTTATTCGAATACATGTATATTCATTATCATAATTATATAATCACATTTTTGCTTTGTTTCGTTATGTGTTTTAATGAACAGTATCTTTTTTAATAAATAAAATTTTTTTCTTATTTCAAACAACAAAAAAAAAAAAAAACGGTTACCGGTTATTATTAAAAAGCTGTAATCGAAACCGTTTTATATTAAATTGCAATGTTTCAAAGAAACCGAACACTGCTTTCAAAAAAATGTCAAAGAATCGATCACCCTAAGTGGGGTACAATGTTAAGAATCAAGTTATAACTGTTGTTTACCTGTAAAATTATGTGTTATCATTGTTATATTCGTAAACAATTTTTTGTATGAATACTTAAAACTTTTATCTTTTGAATACAACACGTAAATATTACATACAGATAAACACACGAATTAAATACTCATACCCAAATCCTTTCCAGAATAAAATTTAAACCACATTTACTTATACATACAAACGTTCTTATGCACCAATAACACACACACACACACAGAATATAGCCAAAAACTACAAACATTGAAAATTTTAAACAAAAAATATTTTGTTTTTAGATTGTTCAACAAAAACTTTAACTTGTGTAGTCGTATTATGTATTTAATTTTTTTTTCTTCGTACATTTTGTGTTACAATCATTAGACTGACTTTTAAAATAATCAATTCGGAAAATATTTCTGAAAATCAAAGCTATTGGTTCGATAAGACATTACAACGAGATTACTTCCATTTTAATTTTTATGTGCAAAATTAAATTAAATTAAATTATTTAAATTAAACAAAACAAATTATTTTATATTTACTGTAGCCTTATTGGCCTTAGGACTCTTTATGCCCTTATTTTAACGATTTTTAGAAATTAAAAATTTACATCATATTCTTTACTTTTGTACATTAAAAGCCTCTTTAAAATTTGTATTTGTTCTGCAATTTTTACTTCTGGAAATTTAAGTTAGTAATAACAATAAGTATTGTAACGTTTTTACCTTTTAAGAATGTTGGAAATATGATCACGTAGATTGCATATAAAATAAAAATAAATTTAGGTTCAGCTTTAATTAAAATTTGTTATTGTTCGCACAATTCTATGTGCCACTGTTCATAACTTCATGTAAACAAGAACAATTGATTTTCTATGTTATTACTCCGTTTATACTTTATATATAAACAATATCAATTACTAGACAATATTTCGCAGATCTACTCTCCTCAAACACACAAAGTCTTAACACAAGACTGTCTGAACTTCACTAACTCAGTCGCTTTGCATTGCTTTTTATAAGGCAGTGTAAAAAGTCCGATGAATCTTCTCAAAATCTCTATAAATGTAAACGTCTTTGTTTGCATTTATTATTGTAGTGTTTTTTGTGTATTTTGTTAACATTTTGTTTTGTAGCGTTGCTTGTGTATTATTGTTTACTTGTTTACCATTTTTTTGCTGGTGTTTGTTGTTATATTAAGCAGTACGATAATTTGTAACCAAGTTTGTTTACAATTTTATTGTTAAGCGTTGTAAAAGTAAAACACCAGTATCTAATTTTTTTATAAAACCTTTCAATTTATTTATTCTGACATTTTTTTACAATTTCCAAAAACGTCTTTCACGGCTTTGGCAATTTTTTCTAACGTTTGACGATTTGATGCTGTATGTATCTGGTAGCTATGTCTATAATACTTTTTTACCATATATTACTCGTAAAATTTGTTTCCATGTTGCTGTTTACGTCGAAGTGTAGTAGGCCCAAACCTTAGCTCAGAAAACTCCAACTAAACGAAATATGACAAAATATTTCTTCGGCGACCGTCTCTCAGCAGATTTCTAACAAAAACTCTGAAAGTAAATACAATTGCGATGATAAGTTTTTCAGAAATCTGTCGGTCGGAGTTGACTTTAAACTGTGTAGGTCTTCCTGCTCATGTACAAAATTAACACACAGAAAATAAGTGTAGTGAGAAGTGAGATAGTAATCCTAACTGATGGGTTGTAATTACCAATTATGCCTGTATATAAAATCGAAGATGGATTTCATAACCATAGTGTCAGTTATAGACAAATATCAATATATATGTTTATAATATTTATTTTTATTCCTATGATTTTTAAATTTAGTGTAGAGCGGAATTTTCGAACTATTTCTTTCATACAGACCAAATTTTCCAGGTTTATAAAGAATACTTGAATTTTAAAATATAATAATACATAACTTATATCCTCTGGTATTCTCAGACTTATATTTTTAAGTTTCAGTCAATTAAAATGTTTGCTAATTCTCATATTGGGATTGTTCGCTATGATTTAATACTGGTTTGAAATCATAACAACAGTACTTGAACGGATCGAAAAAAAATTTAATTTGAAGGCTCTATTGAGATCCAGCCACTGGATATTTCTGATTACTCCGAAGTTAATAAAATACGTAAAGGATAACAACTGTGACCTACCATCCAATATGACAGGCATTATAGTTTTGAAATGAAACAATAATTTACTTTTATTTCTTGAATTGCGATTGTACTGAGGAACCAAGTTATGTAAAAGTAATGTAGATCCACAAATAGCTAATCGTTGTGCGAACGAACTTAAAGCAGCATTTAATATTTTATCGAAAATTTTAATTGTGATTCGCCCATAGTTATGGATTCTATTAAACAACTAATTATTGGTCACTTCGATGGAAAGAATCTAAGAAAATATTTCTCTGTTGTATGAGCTTTCTTCCTTTTAAGAGTTTGTTGATAATATCAATGATCATTTTGGAATCACTTCCGAGACTGAATACTTATTTTAATAGTTTGCGTTTTTGTTTAAAAATTTTTTTGAAAGGAGGAATCTTATTCATTGAAATCATCGCGTCTGCTAATTGTTCACTTTTCATATGAGAGGTACCAACCACGTGGATGTATTATAAATTTGCATTGTGTACCTATTCCCTCAAATTCTTTCAATTTACTTATCGTAGGTAACAATGTTTATGGTATAAAGACGTATTCGTGCTATTTCTTTCAATCCAATATTTTAGATAAATAATGCTTATAAGAGGACTTTCCTTAAAATTTAATGATTCCATACCTTTAAAATCTGATTTAAAAATATCTGTAAAATTAAATGTATATCTGAGTAATTTTGCCTACTGTCTCGTTGTTCCATGTTGTTCTATTTGACATTTATATTCCCACTCGTAATAATATTGTTTATCGAAAGTAATTTCCTGCCGTGGTGCTAGGTCACTATATTGTATACCAGATATTTCGAATATAACGACATTTCACGCTACATTATGCTGAAATTAATATCAGTTCGATGATTATTCCAGCAATAGTGTTCCACAAATTGTGAAAAGATTTTAGAATTAATGCAGGCAGTGGGAATGCAAAATTTTGACGTTCATATGCTTAAATGATGTCTACCAGTTTTAAACAGTAGCGGAATCTCTACTAAAAAATAAAAACTCTAAGGGACTGAAGGAAGGATTTTAACGGGAGTATAAATTGTTTTTCATTATTATAAATGGACAATATGGTAGAAGTGAGCGTTAAGCTAAAGTGAGGATCAGCCTACCGATAACTTTTAAAGTTAAGTTTATGTTTGAAATTACCCTATTATATATTATTTTCAATATAACAACTTCAAATATAAACAAAATGAGTATATACAACAAAAAAAAAAAAAAAAACAAAGCCCGACATTGCTCTCGCACTGCCATATTTTTGAAAAAGATCTATCATTAGGTTGTAATAAAGAAAATAAATTAAAGGTAACTTTACAGTTCCTTTTATTTAAAGGTACCTTTAACTAAATCCAAGTTTAACGGCAAGTTCTTTCTTAATTCTTTCGCAAGGTGAATACCTTTTTTAATTTTAATTTAGAATAAATTTTAAATTAAAAAATAAATATTTTTATAAAAGCGCACTGAAATTTGTTTTTTATTTAAGCTGAGAATAAATGCAATCAATTATTTTCTCATTTTATTTAATTTCTCATCAAATCTCCAAGAGTCACATTGATGTTCTTATTATTTTTACATCACTGAACATATCGCTCCTTTATTGCAACATAGTCATATCTCAAAAAATTAAAAATTTGTAGTTACTTAAGCAAAACTGCTCTTTTAGACCTACTGTACCTGTTGAAATCAAAATCAGTTTTATATCCCAAGCTGAACCGAAGTTATAGCAAAAAGTGTTTGCGGCAATTAGATCATAGGACTTATGTCTTAAAAACTAAAATCGCATTTTGCCAAGTTCAAGTTTTTTTGAGATATGACTATGTTGCAATAAAGGAGCGATATGTATATTCATTAAATCTTATAGACATAGCTACCAGATTTGACAATTTATCGTGATTTTGACGATTTTGAGCTCCAAAAATGTTTTGACGATTTATGTCCTTATTTTAACGATTTTTAGCAATGAAAAATTTAGTACATTAAAAGCTTCCTTAAGCTGTGTGTAATAAGGTGTATATTTTTGAAGTTATTTTCGACTACCTGTTATGATTTTTCCTGATTTTATATCGTTTTAATACCTTAAAAGCAAAAAAATTTGCAGACAATTTTAAAAATTCGATTATAGCTTCTAATATTACCATCGGAAGAACGATGGAGACTAGCTTTGAATATTTTTATACCATGAGTAACAGGAAAGATCTCTGCAGGAAGTCCGTCTATTAAACGAACTTTGTCTGTAGTGTAGTATGCGGTAAACTGGCTAATCGACCGCATACGGATATGGTTGCCGAGAAAGCCGAATGTTGCGTAGGAATACAAAATTTTCATGAACAAGTCTCGTTATTTCGCTGGAGCAATACCCATTGTAGTAACGATAGAACAGTGACACAACCCACATTGCAAAGATGCTGTAATGAATCAATGGGGTTTTAACACTATTGAGATTATCGACCTACTACGGCCTCACCTGCACACTGCCGAGAAGCTTCAAAATAAACTTTAAAGACCTACCCATACATGAGAGTTGTGTACATACATGAGTGAAGTATTTATTGTAGCGTCTTAAGAAACCCAGACACTAAAAAATGTATTAGTTCTAGCGATCATCACACTGAATTTTCATGTCCGTAAAGTCAAGACCTTCTGACTCCCTAATATTTACACCACACATAGGTGTAGATGATGCAATATTATCGCTGCTTAACATTGAATTCATATTCGTTATTCTTTTTAAAACTTTTCAGTTTATTTATTTAATGAATATGAACGTCTTAGACGATTTTGACGATTTCTTCGCAAATATTTGACGATTTGATGATTCATTTATCTGACAGCTATTCTTGTAGAACAGCAGTTGCCGTTACATTGTGGTGATGGTAAATACTTTGATTATGATTATATTGCATTAATGTTTTAGAAATTGTAAAATTTTTTAAAGATGACAGCAAGTTTTTATTCTTTGCTTTCTCTGATATTTAAAGCATCTTTGTACGTGTTGTAGTTCTTGATGGTACGATTGTAGTATCCATGTGCATCACTATATCCATTTGCTCTTGATGTTGCATATTTAATGTTTCTTTCTGTCTGTGTATGTGTGTATTTGTTTATATCTATGTAAATATGTTTAGCTAGTGTATGTGTATAAATATATACATACTTACGCACGTATATGTGTTTGGGTAAGTGTGTTTAATGTTGTAATCTTCTGGATTAATTTTAATAGTTTTTTCATACTTTTTTTTGTATTTAAAATTATTTTGTGAAAACTTTGAAAATACTTTCCTGAGTATTTTTTGCCTTATGCATTGAAAGTTTAATTAAAATTATTTCGTTTGCACAGTATTTATATTTTCTTTGTAGACATTCGCACACATTGTAAAAGAATAAACTAAAAATATATGCACAAATAAATGGAAATAGAATAGAGGGAGAGAAATACTTAACAAGTACATTTTGTAGACCGATGTTGTTTTAAACTTTTTTATACATAGTTTTATGCAATAAACAAAAAAATTTTCTATTTTTGGAACAAAATTTTGTTCAGATTTAACGTAGAGTGTATAAAAAAAGCTTAAAGTAAGTGTGGCATAAAACTTTTTATTTTTCTCCTTACTCACTCAAACAAAATTTGTGTAATGAAAATATAAATGAATTAAATAAATATGTATTCGTATGTGTGGTATAAACTTGTAGTTTAATTCATTAACACAACTTGATTCCTTAGGTACCAGTTACGATAAAGATATGTCGTCAATAACTATCAAAAAGTTGGCCGCTCGACAGACGAAAAACGGTTTTTGTGCGAAGAACTCCAATATCCATAAGACCGTACTAGAAGTATACCTAAATTGTTGTCTTTAGTTAAGAAAAAAATAAAAAAAAAATAAAAAAAAAACTTAAATATTTCGTTTGTATTATTTGCGCTATTATAAAGTGCATTTCTGGATTACTCTTAATGCTTTAGCTTACCAATCATAAAAATATTATTATACTGTCGTAGTACATCGATTTCAGTTTTTTTGTTAATGCCCTGAGGTAATATCAGAAATGCAATAATAATTGTTTTGAAGTCCTCAAAGAAGAAATTGCTGTTGTTCTTTTTCTATTATATAACTTTATCGTTTTCATGTTTCGCACAACAACAGCACCAAAAAAAGGAAAATATTTCTGTATTTATTGCTACGCTGGTCACTTCCAAAATACGAAAACTCGAATCCAGAAAAACTGTGTTGAAACAATGGTTTCAACAACAAAATAAAAAAAAAAACAACCAAAAACCCTTCAAGTATTGAAAAAGGATAAAATAAAATACAAATAAATTTATAATAAAATTTTCTCTGCAGTGAATCAAAGTTGAATTGTTGGCATAATAAAGTATTGTAGTTAAGGCAAAACAATCATCAATTTGTTGAACGACATTGGAAGTAAAAAACTATTAAAAATTGATTCAAAAGAAGAAATAAAAACCGCAAAAGACAATAAAAAAATATCAATAAAAATAATGAACAATTTGGGAGAAACTTATTTACAAAGTCTGGTATTGATTTGTTGTGGAACGTAAAGCGCAATTGAAATTTAACTGCATATGCATTTAGGTGTTTCAAGAAATTATTCCGAAATCTAAATTCACAAGGAACATGATCCTCAACTGTATTAACACTCTACTAATTAATTGTAGCATTGAGTCAATTGAATCTATAGAATTTGATAACAATCAAGTATAGTTATGTTTTTACCTTTTTCAAAACGTTTAAATATGAGTTCGTTAATTACAAAAAAATAAAAACAAATATGTGTTTAATTTCAGTTAAACTCTTTATCGTCCGCACTATTTTATACGCCACAGGTCGAACTTATACAACGTATATAACAATAATTACAAAAATAATCCGTTTATTCTTTATTCGTATCACACAACTATTTACAACGGCGATCTTTAAACCACGACTGCTTTGTTCACATGCAACTTCACACAAGACTGACTGAATACTTACTGACTCGTCTTCTGCTTAGTCTTTCCCTTTTACAGTCCAATATTTCACTTGAAAAAACTTGAAAACCAACAAGTCCTTACGATTTTCATCCGTCCGTGTGAATAGTAACTGTTTTCCCTCTATGAGAAATGCTGCTATTTCATGCATTCTAACAGCTGTTAAGGAAAGTAATCGAGGTGGTACAATATGCCTTATAATTCGTGATCGTCCTCCCTGTAGTCACACATATGTTTCACGTATCCTCACTCCATTTTAAAGAAATTTGCTCCTACTACTAAATCCACTTTCTTATTACCGCCAAAGGGATAGTACTTACAGCTCCAGTAATGTATACCGAAGTCATACCATTTGTCTACTAAACATCGCCAAATATGTCGTCTTCTCCAAGTCAGTATACCATGATCTTATACGGTAGTACTGACCGAACTTATGGCCGTTTTTATACAGTGGATAACCGCTGGGGATAAACTCCAACTTCTTACTGGAATATAGGGCAATTGTCGCTCTCTTGGACGTGTCCACTGTATCTTGCTGCTCAATTTTTATTTAAACTAATGCCGAGGTATTTAGTACTCCCGGTATGCCTTACCTCGGCATCAAACAAGAGAATTGGACGGAAGTCAGTTACCCTATATACTCCCGTAAAGAATATGAGTACCAACTTGTCGCCTATACGACAAACTCACAGCCATGAAACTATAACTTCAATAGTTGCAGATCTAGGTTTAATTGTGCTCTGTTGCTCCTCTACACTCTACTCTACGGAGCCAAAAATCAGCAGCAGTCTAATAATCGCATTCGGTGTAATATAAAAACCCTTCGGCATCTTCCATTGAATAAACAGCTAAAGAGAGAAACTTCTCAATCAAGGTATCTTGCGTATCACAAACGTCTTCGTAACTGACACCATACAGCCCTATCGACGATAGAAAATAAGACATACTTCACAGCCTGAAGTTTAAGTCGCCGTAGTCTAGTAGGTAGTGTGTTGCCTTATTAGACCGAAGGGCAGAGTTTAAACCCCAGATCAGACATCAAAACGTCAGAGAGTAAAATAAAATTGCCATGAAAAGCTTCTCAAAAACTTTCGTTCGGATTCGACTTTAAACTGTAGATCCCGCCACTCATGTTTAAAATTAATACAAAAAACATACATAAGTGGTGTGAGAAGGTATGTCGTAATCCTGACTGATTATGTATGTCACAGCCTGAAATTAGGCCATTACATAACTACACGATTTTAATTGAATGATGATGGTGGATGTATTTTATACGTATAGTAGTATTTTGGCAAACGGGTTAAAATTGTTAACGCATTCACTTTTTTTCGTAAACCTAAAGAATCTAAGAATTGCCACTTTCATCATCATAATCATCACTTAACAAATGATCGTCTTCATCACTGAATTCCCAATTGAATAAAATTGGGCGGTTGTTTTTTTATGAAAACAATACTTTTGCCTGTGCCAAAATGAAATAATAAAGTTTATTCAACAAATCATATCGAAATTATGTTCAATATACAGGTATTCCCCGACTTACGGCCGAGATATGTCGTTGGTCTTAAATCGATTGGGTCATAATCGAATTTTTTTTATAAAAAACTTTTATTTCATTTTTGGGTTGATATGAAATTATTCATTTAAAAAATCCGACTTAGCTAATGTAATGTACAGTATTTTAATTTTTTTTTTTTGGAAAATATACCTCTGTAAATGTGTCTGATAGTATGAGTTCTTTGAAATTCGATTTACGTCGTTTCGATTTACGTCGCCTTTTTCCGGATCATTCTACGATGTAAATCGAGGGAATACTGTATTATGTAAATCGATTTTTTTTTACTTTGAATTTTTATTTTTAATTTTTCTCATATGTTTCAGGAATTCCCCACAACTACATATTTGTCTTCTTTAAGTATTTTCTATGAAAAAATTGGGGACAAAAATGGTCGTAAGTGCGAATAGTCGTAAGTCGGAGACTACCTGTAATCGCAAAGTTTTTGCTACGAGTTATCTCGTAGTTAGCCTGCTGAGTAAGGTTTGAAGCAGTGAATGTGTTCAATAGCATTATTTTGTTCGACTCTTATGTCTGGCCTTTTTGCAGTTGTATTTTATGCAATTGATTACATTTCCTTCTTTAGATTATATGACTGATTTATTTGCTTAGAGCAAAATTAACAAATCAAAATAAAATGAATTAACATGACAAATATTCTATAACTCTATCTAATTTATTTTGAATAAAATTGTAGTTGTTGTAAATCAATTTAATTTGATTTTAATTTTGGTTTGCATGATGGAAAGCGAATATTGTATAATGAAATAATAATTTTCAGTTCTTATGGATGGATTGCTTTGTGTGACTGCAAGCAAAATAAAGAATCATGCAAATTAACCTTCAATCCCGAAACTGAAAAACATGCAACATTTTGTTTTTATGGAAAATACGAGAAAAACAAAAAGCTAAAAATAGTTTCCATTTATGCATCTGCTGAGTACGTCAGGTTGTTCAACCTTTTTGTAAGCCAAGCAACTGTAAAATGTTGCATACATTTGGGAAGATTTGTGTGAATCTTTAAATTCTTTGGTTTTCATTTCTTAATGTTTTTAGTTTTCATTCCAATTTGCTTATATGAGTCAGAAGGAACAGAATAAAGAGAAGAAAAATAAATAAAAAAAAATTAATGGATAAAATTCGATTAATAAAGTTTAACCATTGAGTACAAAATATGTGTTGTTCGGAGGTTTCAATGGAAAAGAATATGATGTTGCAGCTACAAGCAATTGCAATTTCTTTACTTCTATCCTCAGCTGACTCTCGTACATTGATATGACTGACCCATTATTTTTTTTGAATACATAAAGACTCAGTTCTGACTGAAGGAAAAAAGAAATAAATTCCTTAAAAAAGTTTATTTTATATTTTTAACCTCTTTTTTGTTTTTTATTGTTCGAATAATATCTGAAATAGTTGCATGGATGAGCATACAATTGTGCATCACTACTGTTCTGTACTGTACTGACTCTCTTGCTGCATATAATCCCAGTAGTAGTTCTGTTCATGTTCGTTTTTGTCTATGAACTCAAGTTGCTGGAGTTGAAGAATTTCGCCAATTTTTTATCCTTATTGTTTACTGCAATTTTTTTTCTTCGATTTTCTTTTTCTGTATAATTGTCGTTGACATTGTTAATAACAATGTTTTTTTCTTCTTTATATTTTGTCTCCTGTGTTACGGAAATGGAAGCATGAAATTTGTGTTGAAACAGCAAGAAGAAGAAGAAGAAGACAATGCCATTGGCGGAAGTTTATTTAATCGATGACATAAATTCATAAAATCAACGTATAACTCAACTTGAGTCGTTTCTTTTTTATTTCCAGATTTTAGTCCTTTTGTGGACGGAAAATGTATCTTCGAGTATTCAAAATGCTCTTGCTCTTGCTTGGTGATTATTATTATTATTTTTTTTTTTTTGAACACAACACAAATTCATGAGGATTCTTAAATCACTGACGTTAAAGTTAATTGGAATATACTTGCACCAACAATGTCGTTGGTTTTTACTATTGAAGCTCTAATAGCCAGTAAATATCGGCATTTATACAAATTCTAGGCAAATCGTTTTTTTGTTTAAAAATTACAAAATATTAACCAAGAATTATGAAAAATTTGCCATCCAACTTTTGTGGCGTAAAATTTTCTTAATTGAAGGCTTTTAAATTTGTTTGAGCAAGATAATCGAGTAATTTGAATTAATCTGTTGAATTAACTTTTTTTTTATAAAATTTCGCAAACCTTGCGAAACAAATTCGCTTGCTAACAATTTTCACAATATTGTCTAAAGAATTTGATGTTTTTATTTCTATATTCTAAAATTGAATTTCTTACTTCAATACGACTACATGTAGACGACGAAATTTCGAACTTACAAACTGCAGAATGAACAATTCGTTCACACAACTCTGTTCGCGCAATTTACAGAAATGTCAGGCAATGAGAAGGTCGTCAGTTCAGTTAGGAGAAGTTCTTTAAACGTTTGTTTATAAAGGGCGCTGTTTTTATACAGTGAAAGATGGCAAACCTGATACAATTGAATAATGATCTACTCGGCTGGAAAAACTCGCATTATGAAACAAACGCTAAACAAAAAATAATACGAAGATAGGCTAAAGGCTTTATGGCAGATTTATTTTTTTTAAGTCCGGTAAAGAGTGAGAAAGACTTTTATACGGTCAATATAAATTATGAACTTTTTCTATTAGGAAGTCGTGCTCTACGAAAAAAATTACACTCAGTATTTTAAAATTTACGAAGTTTGGAAAGAAGTTTCTTTATTCGGTAGTAAATATTTCGTTTTGAAACATGGGAGGGTGGACTAAAAACTTTATGACCGAAAGGAGCAACATTGACTTCAAAATACGAACAAGCCGCGTGATTTCGTTTGTGTTTGACAGACGTTGATGAACGGCTTACTTGATAACTTGAAAAGAATCTGGAACAAAATAATTAATTTCGTGTACTCATTAAGCATTATTGTTTTTGCACCGTCAAGAAATCCATTGTTTTTCTTGGCTGACACCACTGAAAATGGAACTGAATTCTCAATGGTTACGCAACCCGTTATTGCAAATTCATTGTTGTTACTCGAATAATTGAGAACTATAACAAATACAAAGACAAAAACACAACTACAAAAATTCACAGATATCAATATAAATTTGAACCATCGGTTATTTTGCATCAGGGATGGAAAAGTTGGTACAATTGTACTTTTTTTAGAATTATTTAAAAGTCAAAAACACCATAGCACCTCAATCACTTATCTAGCACTGGAGGCATATAAAATTGCACACTATTGCATTTTTCTCAAGACCGAATATTGATTGTATCTGCAAATATAAATAAGTGCGAAGCAAAGATAGTGTACAAAAAAAAAAAAAACGACTGCACTCGTAAACCATTGTACAACAGTATAAAAGAGAGTTGTGTGAAGAGCACAACAAAAATATTATATTCTTCATAGAGTCAGAACGTGCATTTCTGTTTTTGCTTTCGGCAACCGAACATCTTCGTCGACGACAGCATTGCCAGCAACTTTTTTAAACTTATTATTTCTGGGGAAAATTTTTTTTTTGAGTTTATGGCGAAAGCAAAGTATACATCCTGTGCTTTGTTTTTGTTTTTTAATACAATTTTATTTTCATTTTCCATAATAAATTTTTTTTATTTTTTGTTTTGCCACTGCAAAATTTTTTATAAATGATTATATTCCGAATGTTTTACTCTTTGTTTGCTCGCCAGCTTTGCCTTTTATTTCTTGGAAAAAACCTTCTTTTAAACTATTACTTTTCACTACTGATATTCGTATGGCAATACTGAAAATGTAGCTTCAGTAGTAAAAAACGCTCTTAAAACACAAAGCATAATTCCGTTACTTCACAGGAAATTAGTGCTATTGTATACATAGAATAAATGAGAAATACATATTTCAGTGCACTAGTAAAATCAATAGCAACTGAAAAGTGTACACTACAGTATTAAATTCGGTGAAGGGAAAGCTAGTAGAATGTTTTGTGGACACCTCTAATACGAACTTTTGTATCATATTTCTATGGAAGGGTCTTGCTCTCATTGCTAGTACGGCAAATTTTTCACAAATTTTTCATATAGATTTCAGTGTTGCCCGTGTACAATTTGATAACTTTATCTATAATAATTAAATATACTTAATATAAACAAAAAACAAAAAAAAAAAAAAAATAATGATTTTCCACATATAAGAAGTTTACTAAAGGGTTTTCGATAAAATTTTAGGAGTCTGTTATATATTCTTAGATATACTAATTTCACGGTCCAGCCGTTTAGCCGTCTTCGGAATTCATACAAACCCACGAACAAATGAATACACATTCATACATAAAAATTTTTTTAATTACTTTACGTGAGAGGCACTACCTTACTATAGCTGGAATAAAAATTTGGGGACTCTAGCTATTATAGTTTTTTAGATATACAGATTTTAATAATTGGTTTATATGGAGTTTGCTACATCCCTAATGCTTGATCTCATATTTTTAATAAAAATTTTGATATTGAGCCCTGAGATATTTATGCAAAATTTGAGCAGTTTAACTGTTTTGATGTTCCAGTTATGCAGATTCTAGTATTTACTTTATGTGGGACGTGCCACAGCCGTTTTTGTTGAACTCCCTATTTTTGTCCAAAATATTTATATTTAAACACAAGTTACTTGTAAATAATTTTTTCCAGTTGTGCAGATATTAGTATTTAAGGTACGATGTCCCCTAATGATAGATCGCCCATTTTTGTTAAAAAAATTATTTTGGACCTAAAGATATTCATACAAAATTTGATTAGTTTAGCTGTTCTGGTGTTCTAGATATGTAGATTATATAATTTTCCTTATATGGGAGCAGTCACGCCCATTTTTGCTAGATCGCCTATTTTTGTCCAAAATATTTATATTGAAACTGTAGTTATTGTAGTACATAGTTCCTCCAATATACCCATTTTTTTTATTAGCTCACAATAGTAGGTAATGTAGTATATTTATACGTTTAGTCGTCAATAAAGTTCAAACATACAAACAAACACACATTCATATTTATGTATATGTGTTATGGATGCGCTAAGGCGTGAGCGTGTCATACAATGCGTACACCTGAATATCTCGAAGCTGTGACTGAAAGTTCTCAGTTTATGTTTAATTTCGCGAAACGATCTCGATACCTTACAAGGTTCAATTGGATTAAGACTTGAAGTCGCATGATCACCCGCTTCATTTTCGCTTTGGTAGATAGGTTAATGACAAACTCAGAAAAAAAAGAAAAACAGAAAAAAAAAATTATCATTTCGGATGAAGCTCATTTTCATTCTGGTGGATAAGTTTAATTTGAGCATCATCTTAAAAATGAAGAGTAAATAAGCAAACGTGTCGGAGATCTCACGGGCTTATATAGAGCTCTAGAAATGTTCTTCCAATAAATGGTTTTCTAGTGCTGCTTAAGGCTGAAAAATATCTGAAATAAAATGAATGGCTTGGACTGAATGTTTATGAAATACCACCAGAATTTTATATTTACCCATGTTTGGGACATGGATAATTTAGTTGCTTAAAGCCATCAAATCTTCTTTAGTAAAAGTGAAGATACACTGCATAACAAAAAAAAAAAAATAATTCAGGTGTGCGATCTATGAATATGCAGTAACTGCGAACCAGTTATGGTAAAATATACCTCAAACTGACCAGGCATCCATTTATTAAAGTCTGGGTGACTGGTAGCTAATCAAGCGCGTAGAGCTAACTTTAGATATAATATCCCGAAATAGGTCTTTTATTCGGTAAGACCTTTTTTTACAGAAAACAAAACATTCCTATTTCTAATTAAACACTTTTTTTATTTCTTTTTCTTTTAGTATATTTTTTTTATTATTTTATGACAATATACTCATAATTGTATACACGTAAGTTATCATATTTCTAAGTATATGCGTTTCTTATGATAATTTGTTTATATATGTACATATGTATGTGAGTACATTTGTTTGTTTCTTTTTCAATCAATTTAAGACTGTATTATTAATAGTTATCGTTATTTTATTGACGTTTAAAAATATTGGCTCTCTTGTGACTCAAGTAGTTTCAGAGCTTCCAACACTTTATCGAGTTTTCTCTCCAGACGACTTTCATCGATAGGAAACGATTTTTTCTCCAGCACTGCCATAGCAAGCTCAACAATTTTCTCTAAACTTCCGGAAGAAATTTTCGGTATAAGCGAATAATAGCACTCCAATAGACAGTTAGACGATATATTCTCCTCGCCACTATGATATGCTTCATCTAGAACGGTAATCAAAGTTTCGTTTTCATTTACCTTTTCCGAAATCTGTAGTCGGTTTTTGTTTGACTTGATTTTGGTTTGTGTTATTAAAATACGATACTTATCGTTGGGCCGGATAGAAATCTTACTGTCTGTGGTGTAGACAAATAATTTCTGGAGTACGTAGCGTGCGAATTGTACAGGATTACATCTAGCAGAGTACCGAGAATAGTCGCGGTTTTTGAAAACGCTTTTCTCATAGCGCGATAAGACTTTTATGCAAGAAGTGAGTTCATGTAATTCCGCTTGGCTTTTTATAGCCTGGGTATCGCTAACAGCCAAGCCATTGAGTAAGTTGAAAAGTATAATCGTCATTAAGAATACAAAGACAAGGAATAGGAGATAATTTGAGTCCAATTGTATGCTGCTTGCATCGAATTCACCAGTAAACATGACTATTGTCTTGATAAAGGATGACAGAGGGTTTGAAAATCTCTGAAAGGATTCTTCACTATATTCTGCCTCAGTGCCTGATAGTTTTTCTCCTTTAATGTAAAAACACAGTGTAAAAGTGACAATGAATATAGAATAGAGCATGAAAATTCGAAGAAAACTTTTGCAAACCGCTTTCAACATTAGCATATGCGTAGACATAGATGAAATGGGAAGAGCGCCTACCAATAAAAGTAATTCATAAGCCAAAAGTAAAATACAAGTGACGCATATATTGCGATGCCAATTCAGGGGAATTTTGAATATGTCACCGCAACAGGTGGCAAGCGCACATATAATTAACAGTATTTCCACACAATTGGTAGGTTTTTGCAAATAATTCAAGGGCGATAAGATAAATTGTAGCAACTCCCGTATCATTAAATAACAAATACCCAACCAAGAGCAATAACGGGCTACATCCTTGATCACTTCGTATTCACTTTCAATTGCACGAAACTTGCAAATACCAAATGTGACTACTGATAACGTAAAAAATAAACACAGAAAAAAATTTATGTAGAAAACCAGTGAGAGTTTCTGCCACTTGAGGTGTAAAATACTGGTTATAACTGGATGTTGTATAAGGTTACGAAGTTCCTTGGACTTGGACATAAACTCAAAGGATGTCAAAACCTCATTCAATTGTCTCTTACTACTTTGAGTAGAGTGTGTGAAATTCTTAAAATCTATTACGATTTCGTAGTCTTTGTCAGCATATTTGTCGCCAGTCGAAGAGATACAATCGTCTAAGTGCGTCTCTAGTAATTGAGGACTGATTCCATTCAATGGCAACTCATGGTGACAATTTGTGATGCAAACAGCTGCTCCCCGTTTTAGAAGCTCACGAACAGCTCGATTATTATGTAATTTGACAGCATAATGTAATACAGTAGACTTGCTATAATCCACGGCATTGATATCGATTTTATCCGAGTCTAATAATATATAGAAGCAATTCCACATCTTATCAAATTTGCTATACTCCTGGCCCAATTTATTCACAATTATAAACAAAATATTATCTTTTGTATAAAAATCCGGTAGTTTCAATATCCTCTGCAAGGCATAAGCATTGCCATAAATACATGCGATTTCTAATAAGGAATTGTATCTTTTAATGGCACTATTATTTTCAATGTAGTTAAATTTGATATTATAATCTACACCCGTTGTGAATAGTACATCGAATGCTTCATGGACTTCTAGTGTTACAGATTCCCTTAATAGTTCTAAATCGCCCTTTTCTGTAGTATAACAAGTTTCATCATTGTACTGTTGTATAAACGTATTCATTTTATGTTCCTTTATGTGATTCAAAAGAGTATAGAATGTTATCCTAGTAGTCTGGGATTTAGCTGGCAATCTTATCGATGGATATTCATTTTCTAATATACGCCTTAATTTTCCCTCCTCAAAACTATCGATATTAATATTGGGCACTTTAAGGAATTCTTCCAGAAATTCGGATTTTTGATCATGACGTAGGTTCAGATTCTCAACAACATCACACAGAGGCAACATTTCTATGTGATCCGATTTATTGATGCAGATTTCATATTCCAAAATAGTTTTCACACACTGGAAAATATCATCAAAATTGTCGGTGGTAACATGCATAATCAAAGAACGCAATGGTGTAAGGGACTCATAAACATGGTTTACTCGTACGCCTGGCGAACTTAATAGGGTTTTTATAATTATGGGATCATGAGAATCAGTAGCAAAATTAATGGCAGCCTTGTTGTAGAAGTTATTAATCTGTAAAGGAAGAAAAGTTCAAATATTGTAATAAAACTAAACTATTTCACAATATTATGCTCCGATCTGATTAAAGTTTACATACTTTTCTACTGGTTGAGATTTTAGACGAGACGAAGCTTTATCAGGCAACTTCTTAAATGTGCTGATAGGGTTGCAATAAACCAAAATTAGAACGCCGTAATTAATGTAGCAATGAAGTAATTTTTATGATGACGATAATGGTACAGTGGACCCTTTAAAGAAACTGAAATTTGCCGATCATCAGATGGTGCATCTCACTTCAGTTTCAAATTGAAACTTTTTTTGTATAAACCAGTGCGTACATACATAATTTTAATGAAAACTAGAGAACTGTAAAAACTTCAGCTATTTAAGTGCCGCTGTAACCGACAGTAATTATGAATTGAGTTTCAAATTGTTGCTATATTGGGCTTAGAAACCATCACAATAGCCAACCAGTCTAGCAAGGCTGTCAATTCCTCTCTTATGTCATATATTTAGCGAAAGGTTGACATTTACTTAAGAATGGTTTGGAGACCATGGTTTGGTATGGTTTGATAACCATAAAAGAATTTTTTCCCTCCCTTTTTCAAACGTTTTAAAAAATGATAAAAAATTTAATTTATTGTCACGATTCCCTAAATCTAATGAAGTAAAGTGAAGTCGGTTTATATTTTGCTGGATTCTTTTCGCTTTACCTAAAGGCTTCTCATTACTTTAATACAACCTAGTGTACGAAACGTCTCCGCTTGCACATCCGTTATAATCGCCTTTGAGTGGGCAAAATATGAATCCAGTTTTTTTTCGAATCGATTCATATTAAGATAAGATAAGATTAGTGTTAGTGGTTCTATAAGCATGGGAATATATTTCTCTTTGATCAAAGGTTGCAGTATCTTATTTAAAACAGAATATGAATGTAAAAAATTTATATTTCGAGGTCTATTCTATATTGCAAAGGGTGTTACGAGGTTATGTTGTCATAGTGTTATATAGACAGCAATAAGTAGTTCTTAAAACAATACTAAGAATATTAAAGACAGCAGAATTGTGAAAAACTCGTTCACGTCTTTTGTGTCACTATAATTGTCCTACAACTACCTGTTTTTTGAGGGAAAGTTTCAGGAACTTATAGAACTTAATTTCTAAGAAACGGACTTGAAGACAAAAAGTTCTGCACTTTTTTACAGATTGTATTACAGAAGTAATGAAGTCGCCGTAGTCTAGTGGGTAGTGTGTTGGGTTATTAGACGAAAGGCCCGGGTTCGAATCCCAGGTCAGACATCAAAACGAAAAAAATTTCTTCGGCGACTTCCTCTCAGCAGATTTCTGGCAAAGACTCTGAGAGTAAAAAATTTCCATGAAAAGCTTCTCAAAAATCTGTCGTTCGGAGTCGACTCTAAACTGTAGGTCCCGCCACTCATGTATGAAAATTAACGTACGCAACATAAGTAGTGTGAGAGGCTAGATCGTGATCCTGACTGAAGGTTTATATTGGCTAATTATGTATGTATGTATTACAGAAGTAATAAAATAATAACCGATAAGGACTTCTCATATTACTATTGGCGTGAGATAGGGCAGCATTTTGGGTGTCGCGTACGGACATGTCACAATGGAAAACATATTTTTCCGCTCGCATAAATAATCAAATTGTCCCAATACCTTTGCATAAAAAATTCACAACAAATTTAGTATTCAAATCAAATTGAAGTTCTTTGGAATTTATAGGTTTATTAGTAGAAACTGAATTCAGAACTATATGATTTTATGCTCATGCAATTATGATCAATTGTTTTTGCTTTTCATATTGAAAAAATTCAAAGACGAAGTAGCAATGATCAAATAGATTTAAAAAATTAAACATAAATTTTTGGTTTGAAATTTGAGTACTTATATGTAGTATTTTTTTCGAAATCCAGCAATTTATTAAAAGAAAATTTGGAACACACTTTATTTTAATCAGGCAAATTCAAATTTTTATTAAAAAAAAATTCTTCAAGTCTCTTGGGCTCACAGTGGGATTAATTCGAAGAGAAATGAAACACTTTTCCTATGAACAATGTAGTGGAAAATTTAGCATAACTTGTTGCTGCAAGTTGTTAACCCTATCGCGTAAACCAAAAGCAGGCCATATTGAATTAACATTATGCCGAGATAAAACATTTCAATTAAAAGTCAATAGATACTGACGTTTAGCTCAACAATCTTTTCAATTTGTTGGAAAACTTAACTCAACAGCTTAGTGAAGAATGAATACTAGGGTATAATAATATATTTGAACTTTATAGCTACAATTGAATTTCCTTAACCCTTAGAGTACGGAGTGGGGTAAATTAGGTCTCCCAATTTTCGTTTTTTTTCCATAACTTCGAAAATATTTACGTAATTTTTCAGTCTTAAATTAATGTGTTTTGATGTGATAATTAAAAATAAAAACTGAAAACTAACAAAATACGTATGTTTTACTTTCAAAATAATATTTTTAGTTCTTTTATGCTAACCTAAAGACATAAAAATCCCATTTTTCTTAGGGGATCTTAGTTGCCTCACTCCGTCCTTTATGTCAGAATTCGAGCTTCGTACTCTAAGGGTTAATACATTCACTAAAATCTGTATCACTCACATAATTTGGATCACAGCCTGCCTTAAGGCATTCGTAT
This sequence comes from Sarcophaga peregrina, assembly GCA_014635995.1. Taxonomy (NCBI): domain Eukaryota; kingdom Metazoa; phylum Arthropoda; class Insecta; order Diptera; family Sarcophagidae; genus Sarcophaga; species Sarcophaga peregrina. Next base: position 60,118,299 of record CM025793.1, read on the forward strand.
ACAAAGTCGGCTGCACCCGGTGTTTGTAATGCATGCTCGTATATACTCAAATGTTTATCATCAATTGCCAAAGGATTTCCACCAATTCTTAAAGCATTCTGAAAGTCCAAAATATTACGATTTGCCCAAGCAGTAGCCAACATCATCTATTGAATAGATTATTGGATATCAAATGTTGTCCTTTGTAGTATAGGATTACACGTACTTACTTGAGGATCAGTATGATCACTTGTATGTCTATTCATATTAATTCTTTAAAATTCTAAAATCTAAGAAGAAAACTATGAAATTATATGTTGTTTCGACGAGTATTCGACTTGGAATGAAATGAAAATAATACATTTATGATCGGTATTACTTTAAGCATCTGTCATTTTTAATAGGAGTGTAAAATAATCTGCGGTTTGGTATGAAATTATTTAAACCTGCCATTTATTTGATGAATTCATTGTCGGTTAGAATGGTGACTAAAGTGGTTAATTTCTATTAAAAATAAATTATTAGATTAAATTCATAAAGTTGTAGTAGACACAACTTATATAATTTACTACAATCTGTTGTGTGGGACGGTTAACTTGAATCATCGTTCATATAATATCAGCGTAATTGTAAATTGAGATCTATCACCACGCCACTATGCTGATTGGTCACGACCTCTGTATTTATTATATTAAAACATTACACTATGAGGTAAAATTAAAAACATGAAATACACCCAGCTAATAAGATAGTGCAGGTTGTGAGTTTTGTTGAGTAGAACTGAAAAAAAAAATTTTGAGATATCTTGAATCCTCCAAATTTGTTTTATTTGACAAAAAACTGTCCAAAATTTAAACCTTTTTAAAAAGAAGAGGCATGGGCCTTTAGAACGACATTTATACATTTGTATATATATTATTGGACTTAATATGTCATGGGGTTTGATGAGGTAAATTTGACAAATGCGATTTTTTTTCATATTTTTTCAAGTTTGTCCGTTTAATTAAAAAATATGAAATAAGTGTTGACATACATACATAATTGCTCATTACAAGCCTTCAGTCACACACTGTTTATGTTGTGCGTGTTAATTTTATACATAAGTGGCGGGACCTACAGTTTAAAGTCGACTCCGAACGACAGATTTTTTGAGAAACTTTTCCTGGCAATTTTATTTACTCTCAGAGTTTTAACCAGAAATCTGCTGAGAAGAAATCGGCGAAAAAATACTTTTTGTATTTTATTTTGATGTCTGGTCTGGGACTCTAACCCTGGCTTTACGACTAATAAGCCATCACACTATCTACTAGACCACGGCGACTTCATAAGTGTTAACATTCTGAATGTAAATTATCTTGTGCAGAGATTGGTACTTCGTTTGATTAAATCGAACAATAATTGCCGTAGTTATTAGGGATACCAATCGGGAAATCTCGAATATCGAAATCCCGGGATTTTCATTAGCTGAATCTATTTTGGCTGCTGAACCGTGTTATTAATAAAAGAAATCCAAAACTAGTTACAGTTTTTTTTCCATTAAATAAAATGAAAGAAATAATATCCACGCATATATCAATGTTGGAGGCGATTTGAAGAAGCCTAAGATTTTCATGCTCTATTCCATATTCTTTGTCGCTTTTACTTTGTGTTTCTATAAAAAAAAGTAATACTGACCACTGACAAAACTGTGTTTTAAGTTCTCAAACTCTTAGCCAGGTTTGTCAAGACAATAGTCATGGTCACCGGTGGACTTCAATTATTTGCTATTCCTCGCCTTTGTATTCTTTATGACGATTATACTTTTCAATTTACACAATGCTTGGCTGTTAGCGATACTTAGGCAATAAAAACTCAAGCAGAATTGGTCGAAATACTTTGTTGGTGAGAGAGAGAGAGAGAGAGAGCGAGAGAAAGAGAGAGAGAGAGCGAGAGAAGTAGAAGGAGAGATCGTTATGAAAAAGGATTAAAAAAACTTTTTGTGTAAAAGACTTAATTCTTTTAGAATTTGTACTTTGCATACTTAAGAACTGCATTGCCGATATTTATATCTACTTATGGACCAAGAGTAAGAATCATATTTTAAAATCGGAAACCAAAATCAACGTTAATTTTAATGGTGATGGAAATGAAAAAGACACTACGGCTGCCTTTCTTCATTAACAATGTTATGCTGATCCATAGTATATGTTTAATCCGGGTAAATTATTGACACTCATATTATTCGTTTTTAGAGAAAATTCGAAAAAAAATTATTAAAATTTATTACAAGGCCAAGACGGTAATGAAGAAAATATCAAATCGTCTACAGAGTGTAGGGAAAAATCTCAATAAAATAATGAATGATTTGTATTAATAATTCACTAAGAAGCATAGGTTTTTAAGTTTGTATAACAGAGTCTTAATAAAAAGAAAAACTTAAACAAACTTGGGAAAAACATCGTAAAAATTTGTTCTTAGAAAAAAGAATGAATAAGATAACAAAATTTATCAGAGTTGGTCATAAACACAACGTTCAAAGGTTTCTTATTGCTTTGGGCCGAAATTAAATTCTTTAATATTTATAATGATTGCTTTGCCTTTGTTATTAATACCCAATAAAAAACCAAAATATTTCCGATAATCATAAAGCTTGAGATGATTTCTGGCAGTTAGTGCATAAAAGAGCGGCTTTTGATACTACGGAAATATGCAGTTGATTCTATACCTTGTCCAAGTCATTAAAACTGTCAAAGTACCAGGCAATTTATAAGTGTATCTAACAATTCTTTTGTAATCTGAACCTTTTTACAACAGTTTGTTATTAGATCGAATATTTGATGAACTCCTCCCTCTATAGATTCCGTTGAATCTGATCTGAATTCTCATCTCTTCATTCCATCGTTCTTTACACAGTTCAAGGATCTATTAAATAGTATTTTCGTACTTTGAGATTTGTTTGGCAGTTCCATAAATAGATCCGCTGTCAATATACGACTAAAATTTCTTCCGGTAAAGCTGGAGGTCCACACCAAGCGTTCTACGCGTTTTCGCATTTTACGCGGCTGTCAAAAAAGTAGAATTAATGTATTTCTTTGGAGCAAGTTACACGCACAAAAGCTTAGGACGCGTTGACTCATAGAACGCGAAAAGTAGATCTACTTTCTACTTTTGTAAGCATTACAGCTGATTTTGACCAGTTGTTTTATTTTAATTTGTTTTACTTTGTTTTAACTTTATTAATTAATCAATTAATTAATAACAACAAAACACGACAGCGACTTCTGTTGCTAATTAGTCATCATTTAAACAATCCTGTTTATGTCGCCAAGGATGGAAAGTTTAGACTATCAGACATAATTCAAAATACTTGAAGAAAACATTTCGTACATAAATGGCAAATGCAATTGAAAATTTTAAAGATTTTATACAATTAATTGAATTTGTAAATATAATATAATACGATTTTGGGTACGTCCTTTGTACTTAGAACGGGATGTGTCTGGTTTTTTGGCGCAACTTTCCTGAAGTTGAAACAATATAAAACAAAACAACTTATCAAAATCAGCTGTTTTGTACGCGCGGCGCTTGTAATGCTTACAAAAGTAGAAAGTAGATCTACTTTTCGCGTTCTATGCGTCAACGCATTTTACGCTTTTGTGTGTGTAACTTCCACATAATAAATATATTAACTGTAATTTTTTGACAGCCGCGTAGAATGCGAAAAAGCGTAGAACGCGTGGTGTGGACCTCCAGCTTTAGTTCGCATCGAGTTCATATAAAATTAATCGATTCGAGTATACTATTTCTACTTTAAACGCGAACTGGAATGTGCTTGTCGGGCGTATGAAGAATAATAAGAAAAAAATTTTCGCTTTTTAAAATTTTTAAGGATATTTTAATAAATACACACATCCATATAAAATATACGACCATATATTCAGGTACATACATACATACACTGTGGTTCATTAGGATAGAACCAACACTTTTTAAAGCAAAAAAAAAAACTATAAAAATTGCAAATAAAGATAGAATAATAAAATATAGTTTTGAAGAAAAATTGTTGATACTGTAAATGATAATTTAAACACAAAATATAGTATAAAAATGGATTATAATAGTACTTTTTTTCTATCTTTGTTGTTAAGTATAAATTTTTCATTTATTTTTGCATATGCTTTGATTTCTATACTAAAACGGCGGTTAGAGTGGTAAATTTTTATAAAAAAAAAGTTAAAACAATGACGAAAATGTTTCATAAAGCTGTAGTAGTAAATATTTATAAAATTCATTATGTAGAGCGGTTAACTTGAGTCATCGTGAACGACTCATTTAGTATTAAAGCTAGAAAGTTCAAACAAATTTATTTAAAATTTGAAATTAATTCTGCATGAGTCCAGATGGATATTGGCATAATAAGCAATATGTACAGTCAAACCCGGTTATAACGAATTCCGTGGGACCAGAAAAAATAGTTCGTTATAGGCAAAGTTCGTAATAAACGGGATGAAGTCATAGAAGAAAAATAAAATACAAAGAATTTTTTTCATTTATTAAACACAAAATGTAGTTTTTTTTTTATTAAAATCCAAACTATGTGTTAATTCTTTTTATCTACCAGCTGATTAAAGATGTTTGAGTTATAATTTAATGCTGAAATATTAAATAAAAGAAAAGACTATTGCCACACTTCCAAGTTGTTTTTGAGGGTTCGTTATAAAAAAGGTAAGATGTATGAAATTTAATTACTGGGACCATTTAAAGTAGTTCCTTTTAACCAAGAATTCGTTATAAACGTGTTCGTAATAAACGAAGTTTTTTGTATGAAAAGTGTTATTAAAACGTTGGGACTTGAAAATATGTACGTAATAACCAAGAATTCGTTATAAACGAGTTTGACTGTACATATATTTTATATCAAACTAACCATTAGGGACATATTGCATGAAGTGATTTATCTATTTTTTGATTTCAAAAGAAAATTTCATACATACAGATATGATAACAATTGAGATTTTAATTTTATCATGCATGTTGCAATTATGTACAAAAAATAATGTTGGCGATAGTTAAAAAATTTAGAATTTTAAATGCTTCAACCGTTGTGCAATATCTGTCTAGACACGGTCTTCAACGTAGACCGAAAAAAAACTTAGCAGCTTCAAACCGTAGTGTTATTTTAAAAAACTTTACTCTGGATGTCACTCCTATTCACGCAGCGTATTGTGTTGGGATACCAGAAAGATAGTTACTTAGGTAGTTTTCAGATAAGTTTGCTCAGTCGGTTTATTCCTGCAGAGGTAGCTGGAGCTACCGTTTTTTTTTATCGAGAACTGCATATACTTAATTTCGTAGGACCATTTTGAAATGCTCATATACTCTTATATGCAATAAATAAGTTTTTTTGGTGAAGTGTTAAATGCTGTTTTGAATTAAAACAATATTTAAATGTTATCGGTATCAATGACTTTCACACATTTACTACCGATTTTCGTGAAAACCTTGACCAGTTTTAATTTTCTGAGACAAAATATTGTTTTTTTTATTGAAACAAATTTTTCTTAGTCGTACTTTTCTCATACTCTTCTCTTGTTCTATGATCCTTAGATTTTTAGAAAGTTTTTTTTAAAAAAAATTGATTTTTTACTCAAATTACAGTTGCCGCGTCAAGAAGTGTTTTTTCTGCACAGTGTTTGATAGTATATAGTGCGTCAGATACTATATATCGATTCTGCTATTTTTTAGATATTAGATTCATTTCATCAATATGTCAAACAACAAAAACATATATCGATTCTGCTATTTTTTAGATATTAGATTCATTTCATCAATATGTCAAACAACAAAAACAGCAAAAAATTTATGTAAAACTAGTAAAACAATAGATAAGGGATGGATGGGTGGATGTGGTGTTGCATCAACATCCATAATGTCGAATGTTGTTTTATGGACGTGTTGCATATAAAGTTAGGGTGTTAAACAAGTCCCGCTGACTTTGGTCTCTCTTGAGTTGTTTTGTATGTGACGTCACACTGGGATGATTGTATAAACACAGTTAAACAAATATGTTTATTCTATATGGGGCAAATGAGTTTTCGTTAAAATTTAATGTACAATTTTTAATTTTTTTTAATAAAAATTTTACAAATTGTTTTTATTTATTTACAAATCCTAGATATTCAAGGAATCCCGATAACGCCCACTAAATCTTTTGTAGTTGTCCACAGTCTTCTCATGTTAATTATGTGAGGTTGATTGGTATAAATGATTAAGAGTATCTATTTTTCCCACTTTAGGAATAAAAACCATTTTTTACCAGAGAGCGAGGCCATTGCTGCATGTATACATATTTATTTGATTTGGTTATTAGTTCATGGTATTGCTGATGAAGTCAAATATTTTCTTGGGTGAGTTTAAGTTGATGCGATGCAAGTTTTTCTTCAGGATTGCCGCTTTATGCGTTATCACAGAGCACATTAAGCCTCTGAGTTCGTTTGCGGACTGTAATCCCAAGTTAGTTTTTTCAACTTTATCCCTTGTATTTGTCTACTTTATATTTTTGCTTTAATTTTCATGCGGAACTGCATTATCGACCATGCCGTGATTCTCGTGTCAATGTTTAGCTCTTTATATAGAGCTCTGCAACTTTAACTGTCTTTCGCATATAGGAGACTCTGCTAGGTAGTGACAGCCATTCGCCAATTTAGCAAGAGGTGTCCTTATAGCCTTAGCCTTCACATTCTTAAATTAAATTAAAAATTTCTACTTCTTATCCTTCATCTGAAAATACGGTCAACACACAACAAAAACATAAGAGTTAAATTTTATGACATTTAACTTAATATCTGTTATATACATATTTAACGACTGTTTCGGCCATTTGTGGCACATAATTAAAATCAGAAAATAAAGAAACTTTTTGTTCGAAGTTTCTTGGGCCTTCTTTCTCATTTCAAATAATTTTCTTTTCGTTCCTTTTTGCACACTTATTTCCACTTATTCATAGTAAGAAAGAAAAAATAAACACCATTTTGGCCAATTTTATATTAAAGTTCAGGTGTTTGCACCACTTTTTAAGTCTATTTTTGTTGTTCTGTTGTGCTTCGATTTTATCTTGATGGGGTTTAATATCGGTCAAACCACTTTATTTTCTATTTCACGATACTGCGGCCGTATTGGTTTTCACTCGTAAAACTGTTAACCTCTGTCAACTTACGGTTCGTTGAATGTTTTTAAATTTGCACTTGGCACTTTTCCTATATACACACACACACATGGGTTTACATGTTAGATTAAGCCAAATAACTACATGTTCACCACTACTTTTAAAGAAGCCAATAAATAAAGGTTGGATATTATTGTTGTCTGTTGCTTATTAACTTTTAATGTGGGGGATAGTGGTTATTATCTCTCCTTCTCTCTCTCTCTCTCTCTCTCTGTATAGATGTTAAAAACACTGAAAATTTAATAAAAATTTTGATTCTTCTTTGATTTGAATTTATGCATCATTAGTTAGTGTCAGATCCTTTAATAATAACTTTATGAGATAAAATAAAAAAAATTAAATGCACCCGGCTAATGATATAGTGTAGGTTGTGAGTTTTGTTGACTGAATCTCAAAATTAACTTTTTTATATTTTTCGAACCCTCCAAACTTTTTTTATTTGACAAAAACTGTTTTTTACCTTACGCACAAAATTCTGTATTGGTGAAACATTAGCCGGGTGTATTACATACATACATAATTGGTCATTACAACCCTTTAGTCAGGATTACTACCTAGCTTCTCACACCACTTATGTTGTGTGCGTTAATTTTATACATGAGTGGCGGGACCTACAGTTTAAAGTCGACTCCGAACGACAGATTTTTTGAGAAGCTTTTCATGGCAATTTTTACTCTCAGAGCCTTTGCCAGAAATCTGCTGGGAGGAAGTCGCCGACGAAATATTTTTCGTTTTGATGTCTGACCTGGGATACGAACCCAGGCCTTTTGTCTAATAAGCCAACACACTACCCACTAGACCACGGCGACTTCAGGGTGTATTACATTTTTTTTATTTTGTCGCATAGTGTTATTAGTACATTATCATACATTAAATGAATTGCAGTTTAACGGACTGTTATTATTACTTTTGCTATAGTTTTCTATTAAAGTTTGCTACTATGAATGGACAAAGTTGAAAAATATTCGAATTTTCCAAATTTATGCCATCAAATCCACAGCATATAAAGTCGAATAATATATATGGGCAATTTCGTGTCAAGTGACGCAATTTTTTAAATCCAAGTCTTCCGATCTTGGATGAAATTTACACCAAGGTGAGTACTATTGGATAGTAGGCCGGACACAAAATTTTAGCTCTATCAGTCAAGAACTGCCGAAGTTAGGTGGGGTCAAAGTTGGACATTTTGGTCATACAGGGTTTTTTTTTAAATGTGTGTAACTTTTCACCTATTTGCCTTAGCAAAAATTTTAAATTTTGGAAATCGGGCCTGCAATGTGTAATTTGGAGAGTTCGAGAAATATAAAAAAGGTATTTTCGAGATCTACTCAACAAAACACATAACTTACTCCATGTCATTAACCGGGTGTATTTAATTTTTTTTTATTTTGTGGCATAGTGTAATTACAGTCAAATTAAGTGATAAATACACTTAAAATGTATATTTTATGTATTTTTCCGCAAATTGCAAGATACTATAATGAACGACAAATTTAATTAACAATTATCGTGTTCGTTTTTATTTTTTTAAAAATAAGGTTTTTATATTATATTAAAAGCAAAACAAAAAAAGGGAAAAATAATTGTTATTTTATCATCAACAGTTTAAAATGCATAGAGAAAACTCGCAATGGAAACTACATAAAAAGAATCAGAAAACTTTTTCAGAAGACAGATTTTAAAGTTCTTGCTTACGTTTGCTTTATTTTACTTTTTTCATAGAAATTTTATGCATCGGTTTCGCGTTTATTTTATGACAAGAAAGCTCTCCCTCCCATTGCACTAAGTAAACTATATCAACCCACAAATGGGCTAAATAATGATGTACAGTGTGTTATTCAGATTTTCAAATGCATTAACATTATGAATACTTGAATGCTGTCATGAATATGTTGATATTGGCGAGTTTTCACACAATTTTGTATGTACATACATCTAGCATACGTATATATATGTATAAAACAATTACCAGGACGGGACTACAATTGTGAGTTTCGGGAAAAATTTTACATTGGCCAAGTGGCTAAAACAAGAAAGGAAGTGGAACGATGGTATAGTTAGATCATGGATTCTTAAGGCTGGATTAGCTCTTCCAGCTTAGAAGAGAAAGACCGACTTTGTTACTAGACGAAAAATAGTGGGAAATTTAAGGTAAATGTTAGAAACTGGAGACGATAAAAAATAATCACAGAGAACCATAAAAAATTTGGGTGTCATCATTAATGGCATTTGTCACTCACTGGCACTAGCGAGGATAATGCGTAATATTAGAAAGCCAAAGCCATTATAGTGAAGTTTATATCCGGTATCAGGGCAGTATCCGATGAAGTAGCACTCATATTGTCAAAAACATACGGATAGACATATTGTGAGATGGAATAAAGTGAAATGAATGTGAACCGGCAAAAATACAAATGGTGAAACGGTGAATTTTTATGAAGAAATAGCAATAACGATGAGATTCCTAACATAATCACTTGAGTAAAAAGAAAATACCGCGAGTTGAACTTCTACGTGACTTCAGAAAATATCTAGAAAAGTTTGATCACGTTTTATTGTTTACACGTTCAAACTGTGTGGATGAAGACTAATATGCGAAACATACGCTATTTAATTGACCGAGATGTTAATGGGCCTTAAAATAGGATTTTAGATCGTGCCAGCTTTTTTTTGAAGTTATTCCACAACTCAGACAAAATTTGCGTGAGAAAGCTTTTAAAGCTACTCAGCCTTCGGAGAAGTAATACTAAACTGCAATACATATGAATATATTGGAACATATTTTACTTGAAGATTCCTACCTACTGTTTTTAGTGCAACTGAGAGGTTTATTGCCACGAAATAAACGCGAAACTGGTGTGAAAACTAAGTTTAAAAGCAAATAAGATTCGTGACAATGACGAATTTTTAAAATATTCTTTAGTTTTTAGACAATGTTATAAAATATTAATATTTTGTAATTTTGAAACTCTAGTTCCACAGTTCATGCCGTTCCACAAACGAAGTTGCATAATTTTGTGCAAAAAAAAAGGGAAGAAAACAAAACATGAACGACAAATACAAACAACCAATGCCAGTGAATAGCAAGTCATCGAGATACTTGGGATATGGGACTTTATTTTAGGGTCATACAAAATTTTATTTATGACTAAAGTTCAATGTTTTTTTTTGTTTTTTTCAAACAACGTTTCAACGCGATAGTAAAATATAAACTTATTTCCAAACTAATTTATTTTTTCCACAAGTATTTTCCTGTGAACTGTATGAGTTGGTTTGTGGTTGTATTCGCATTTTCATGTTGGCGAAAATGAGTCAGCGCGACGAAAACTTTTAAAAATGATAAGCCAAAAGAGAAGACTGAGGAAATAAAAAAAAAAAAAACTAGAAAGTTGTTACCTTTTCAAATTTTATAGCGACTCTGTAGGGAAGTTGATGTGAAAACTTTCCGCAACGGAATGAAAACATATTTAATTTCACAACTTTTTTGTAACGCAGAAAAAATTTATGAGAGTCCGACGGTAACGATAGATTTTAATTTTCTCATACAATTCAATATGTAGAGAAAATCTATTTGGTGCTAAAATAAAAGAAATTAAAAAAAAATCTCCTTCGGTATTCCAGGAAGAATATTTTTTTTAAGTTTCCGTTTTAAACAAATGAAATGCAAGCAAAATACGGTGAACGAAATTCGTATTTGTTGGACACAGAAATTGTTTTATTTATCGCCCATGTTAAGACTGAAGAAAACTAAAAGAAATTTGGAGTTCACGTTTCTAGGAAATCTCGGTTTGATTAGAAAAACTAAAAGTTTATCGCAACAAGAAACTGTTTAATTTCTTTTTTCTTTTCTTTTTTTTAGCAAAAGTAATACTCTTTTAGTCCGTAAAACTTAAAAATTAACCCAAAGTTAAAAATGTCTTTTCGTAAATTGTGAAGGTGTTATTTTGGTGTCACGCAAAAAACTAACACAAAATCTTTTAAAAAATCATAAAAAGTATGGAACTTTGGACATTTGTATGGAAGACATTTTTAAACAAAATAAATAAAAAAATAAAAAAAATAATCATAGAATAATATTAACCGTAAAATATTAAATTATAAATGAAGAATATCTTGAAAATCGTAACGTTTGTGCAAATACTCTCTTCTTAAGTTTCTGTTCTTGCAATAGAAAAATAAAAGATATTCCATCGTAATTATTCTAAATGTTCGAAAGGATAAATTCTGAAAAAGTAATCTGATTGTACTAATTTTATTTTTGTAGTTTTAATTTTAAAACAAGAATTGAGTTTGATTGCCTGAATTTATTATTCTTGCATTCATAGTTTATTTTAAAAAATGTTATGTTATCATATCTTCTTTTCGAATATCCTACTGTTTTTATACTTTATTTAGTTATTTTTGACGTTTTTATCATAAAAAAGTGTCATTCATTAAAGTAAATTAAAAGCAATGAGTGTATATGCATATAGAAATTATTAAAATAAAAAAAAATATTTAACAATGTCTAGGCAGAAACGTCAAGAGGTAAGTAAGTCTACAATCAGATACAACAGCTTGATAGCTGTTTTAAGTTTAAACAGATCAAATAAATATAAAATCATGTGAATGAAACGTGATGAATTAGTAAGAGAATGAAATCAGAAAGAAAAGATCACAGAGGAGAACGTATTGAAAATCTAAGGATTAGCAACAGAATAGATGAAGGAAACATCTTGACAAGTCTCTTCAAGTCACCAGTTTTGTCGACTATATTGGTGACTTTGTGGTGACGTTGTGATCAAAGAGTCAACAATTTTTTAATTTGCCGTTGATAAGAAAACAGTTGTGAACTGTCAAGAGATTTAAACGCTTAATAAAAAAAAAACCATCAATGTTTTATAAAAATAGGAGCAGTGAAAATGAGACAATTATAAGGTCAAGTGTGAATTGTGAAACTTTTGTGGAGCCTGAATGTTCTGTATCGTCTCAAATTGATTTTTCCAAATATAGTTTGCACGAGAGGATAAAAAATTGTTAAACAAAATGAAATTTCTTCAAATCTTATGGAATTTTTCGCTATCGACTCTTAAGAAAAACAGATAGAAATTGATACTATTTGGAAAACTCATTCAGACCCATACGTAAGTATTTACTTTTATTGTGGAACTACTTCAACGAATAAAATTGCATTTTTTGTTCATATTCAGTAGCTTCGAGAAATGAAATCACTCCCTACGGGTAATGCAGAACGAAACATTCATGAAATATTTGGCCAAAATATTATCATGAATTTTAAGGTGTTCTCATAAATATTTCTAATATTTTAACAATTTGTTTCGTTTTTTTAATATCCAGATGTAATATCAACTTGGAGCAGCTTTTCCGCACCAAAAGAAAAAATATTTCAAACAAATGGATCGCATCAAAACCAAAAATAATGTAAATTGTGAAGAAGACGACTCTTCCAAAGAGAATTATTAAAAAAGTTAGTCTAATGTTTCTATATAAATAGGTGAGACCGAATTAATGGTACCTTTTTAGTTTTTTTTATTGAAATTTAAAAAAGGCTGTAACAATGAAATCGTACCTTTTTATTTTTTTAATAAAATCTCAAATATTTACAAAAATTTTAATTTTATTGTCGTCTTTTACTACAGAAAAGTAAAAAAATTATAGACCAGAAATGCTAAATTGTACTATTGTGCTAATTGATTCACTGGATCCAATGTCTGCATATGGTCCCAAAATGAGTATCTAGTCAATAGTACTAACACCGGTAGTAGATTTTCAATGACACGCGCATGTTAAATGTCAATTATAAATAACATTGACGGGGTATCAAATCTCACTAGTACTGGTGACTGCGTCAATAGTAAGTCAGTAGAGTTTCACTATTGGCATTTCCTGCAGGGTGAACAACTTGGTTTTAAAACTGGTGGAAAAACCGGATTTTTTGATTTTACACTTGTCGGTTTTTTCCAAATGTTGATTTTTCGAATATCGAAAACACTGGTGTTTTGCTTTTAAAACCCGGTTTTTTAAGTTTATTATTTTTTAACATGAAGTCGCCGTGGTCTAATAGGTAGTGAGCAGGCTTATTAGACGTAAAGCCAGGGTTAGTGTCCCAGCCACACATCAAAATAAAATACAAAAAGTATGTTTTCGGTGATTTCCTTTCTGCAGGTTTCTGGCAAAAACTCCGAGAGTAAATGAAACTGCCATGAAATGTTTCTCAAAAATCTGTCGTTCGGAGTCGACTTTAAACTGTAGGTCCAGACACTTATGTATAAAAATAAACCCACACAACATAAGCAGTGGATTGTAATGACCAAATATTGTATGTATTTTTTAACATTTAATACAAAAATTCTAAAGTTTTTTTTTTTGTTAATTTTATGTTTAAAGTAATTTTTTCAGTGCATTTTTTATTTTGTCCCCTACTTTACTAATGTGGCAACATGTATATTTTTTAAGAATTTCCAATTGAATTTGAGAAAGATTTAAAAGCAATTTATAAATTTCTAATTATATTTTAGAATTTTGGAATTATTTAAAAAAAAATGGTAATGTCAAATTAAAATTTCTGAAATACAAATCTCTCAAATTAATTTAGAAATTTCTGAACTAAAAATGAAACTCATAATTTATAATTATTATATTCGAAACTACAACTAACGGTGTAGATAGATATCTCTTTCTGGTTCTCATTTTTATTAACTTTTCTTAGTTTTTTATTATAACAATTTGAAACAAATACCAATTAAATGAAATACTATATTTAGGTATTAATAATTTGTAATATTTTTGAGAGTACGTAGCATATTTTATAAAAATAATTCCTATTTTTGTTTTAATAATTGTTATCTTTGTTTTATTAAATGAAAAGTAAAAACAACAATAAATTAATGAATTTAAATTAAAAATGTAAATATTTTGTAGTATTAATTACACTATGCAACAAAACAAAAAAAAATTTAATACACCCGGGTAACGACTTAGTACCGGTTGTGAGTTTAATAACTACTGTAATTTCTGCACAAGTTAATGCATCTTCAGTATGTTACAAATCTCATAGCATATTAAGTCAAATAATAGATATACATATGTATACCGCTATAAAGGTCTCCTTTTCAACAAGATTTAAATTTTAGAAATCAGGTCAAAAAAAAATTACATACATAAATTGTGTTTGTTTAAGTATCTTACTGAATGAATTTTAATAAGAATGTGTTTATTGTTATTGTTTTTAATAAAATTAATTTTTGAAAATTTTTTGAATTATTAAACAAAAAAACGGTTAACCGTTTCCGTGACCAAACGGTTTTTTTCAAATTTCAATTATTCCAGCTATTCGAAAACCGGTTTTTGAAATATGTCGAATAATCGATCACCCTAGTGAGTATAAATAATATATACACATTCTTGAATTTGTACATACATAAATGTTTACATGTATAAATTGGATTTCATGGTCAAATTTCATGAAAAGTTTCTAAAAAAGAATCTGTTATTCGGAGTCAACTTTAAACTGTATGTCCCGCCACTCATGTATAAAATTATCACACACAACATTAGTGTTGCGAGAAGCTAGGTCGTAATCCTGATTGAAGAGTTGTAATGGCCAATTATGTATGTATACATAGAAAAAACTCTTTCTGCTGGTGCGTTGGAAGCTGGCAAGCCAAAAGAAAATCTTGTAATTTCAGCAGTTTTTAATATAAGGAATATTTTTCGTTTTAAAAAATATGAAAATTTCAACCCACTTTTTATTGGGATTTAATGCTGATTGTTGCCATATTCCTATTTGTTTAGCATTTGCATAATATTGTACATAAGTGAATTAATCAAAAATTTCAATGTCATTTAAATTTAAATCATTTCTGATTTCTGTTACCTTTATTAAAGAATTTTCAACGGAAGACAAAGATGGGTTTGAATCTACAATATAGACAAAATATTGAATTTCCATCTCAATTTCATATATAATTCTAGTTAATACTAGGGATTTTTACCAAATTAGTGTAAAAAGTAGACAAAAGCGGGCATTTTGAAAAATAAATACTTTTTAGAAGTTACGTGTGGTAAAATAGTGGACAAATAGCGGGAGCAAAAAAATAGCGGATTGTAGGTTAAAATAGCGGACTGTCCGTTACAATAGTGGACGGATGGTCACCGTACCTATGGAGGATATATTAAACTAACGTCGTTAAATTTCCACTTCGACCATTGTTTCTTTTGTTCACTGATAGAACAAGAGAAGTTGTGCTTTTCAGTGGTTGAGTGATGCTCGAGTTATAAAATGACGAACATAGGATACATACATACATAGGAACATACATATAGTGTTCTAACAACAATTTCCAAACTTTGACAATTGACAACGACAATCTTTTAGAAGTCAAAAATTAATTGGCATTCATTCAGTCTGTTTTGTTAAATCACTATGAGCACCCATACACAATCAAGATGTGTTTACGGTGAACGATCTCTGACTCTCTAAGTTAGAAAACTTTAAATCAACGTCAGCCTCAACAGGTGTCTCCAGAATAGAATATTCAACATCTATGTAGGTCTCCTTCCGTCGACTTCATTTAACAACGATTTTTGGTTGCGATATCTCAATACTTATTTTTTTCTTCAACGCAAAATCTGCGAACAATTCCACCTGCAAATCAAACCACCATAAAAAATTGATTATCAAATTGCTCTAGACGGTAGTCAAACTTTCACATTCAATCTTGCAATTCCTATTTTGTATAATTAAATTTTGTGAGAACTTTTCCAATTACGGAATCTCTTATATTCCTGGACATTTTTCATAAAACGTATAAAAAACTACGTCAGCTTCTATGCTTAAATGCTAATTTTCTGGCAGTTGAAATAAAAATGCAAACATTTGTAAAGTTTATATTTATTTATATCAATACAAGGAGTTTTAAAAACCCGGTTTTATCAATCGATCAATTGATCTACATTTTGAGTATGGTTTTTGGGTGAAAAAAAAATTAGTAATTTGAATGCACAAATTAAAAAATTCTTTTTGGGATATACAATAATTGTTTTCTTGTATACATATGTATATATGTATGTGTAAATCAGGGGCTACCAAGAATTTTATGGTTGTGCATTAGTAAGTAAGAGGAAGAAAATAAGTTGAGAGAATTTATTTATTTACAGCCATAGAAAAGTGTCAATAATATACGATATTTTAATTTTCATTTCATCAACACACATACCTGTGGCATTAAATAATAATAGCTTAAGTCGAAATTTCATGTTTAGAGATATTAAGGTTTTTGTCTAAAATAAATAGTGTTTAAGTTAAGAAAAGTTAAAATATACATGAAATTTAGCTGAGAGATAGATCTTGAAGGAGAGAATAAGAATATGGAATAAATTGAAAAAAACACTTATGTCGACTTAAGCTATTATCACTTATTACCACAGATATGTAAAGGTATCTCTCTTTGGCTTAATAATTTTAGATAAATAAAATAAAAAATCCATTTTGCTATTAAAAGAACATAAAGCTATCATCTCTGACTTAAAAATTATACCTAATTTTTTAGATAAACAAAAATAAAAAAATTGTACTATGGGGCAAAATAAAAAAAATTAAATTCGGCCAGCTAATGACATAGAACATTTTTAACATAAAATATTTTGTGAGTGTTATTCTGAAATAAAAAGATTAAGCATCAGCCACACATGTGTTCTTGTCGTAGTTTGTGAGTTCTCTTTGCACAATTGTGCTATGAAATGGTAATCTCTGGTGTAAATGCATTGCTTTGAACTTTATTTAGTTAGGGTTGCAATGTACCTTCAAATTTGTCTGTTTCCATATGAATACAATATATCGAAATGTATATTTTTGAAATATTTTAAAAATTAGGAAAACTACTTTTAACACTATTCCTCCCAAAGGTGTCAAAAGACACCTTTTAAAATTATAATTTGAAATTTATTTCAAAGTTTAACAATTTTTTTCCAGTTAATGTTTTGTCAATTCTTACAACAATTATTAAATTTATTTAGCGTTATCATTTTCCTCCAACTCATTCTGGATCAGAATATGCGTACTTGATATACCTATCTCTACCACGAGGTGTCTTTTAACAACTTTATGATTTTTCTTACAGCAAGAAATAAAAAATATAAAGAAACTATACTAACATACATTTGGACTGAAGTATAATTTGTTTTTAGATTTTTCTTCTTTGAAATTCTGTTCAGCAAGTTTTCGAAAATGCCTGAAATTTTCGGTACACTAAATTCCCCGTTATAATTTTTATATTCGATTGTTTCTTGATTACAATAAGAATAGAAATAGAATACGTTTTAATAATTATTTGCTTTCAAACGCAAAGTTGTTGGTCGAAATAGGTATACAGACAATCGTGGTAGAAATAGTGTTAATATTATAAATAAATAACTCAATTGTATTTATTAATAAAATTATTATTTTTTTTTTTATGAATTTTTTTGATGCACAAGCGGTATGTATGTTTAGGAAATAAATAATATCGTCGTTGAAAATCCGAAAGTACGTAACATCACTCTTTCTAATTTTACAGCAAAAGCTAAAAGCATACTTCATACATATGTATGTAGAAACATTTTGAATTGTTGATATAAAAACATTATTTTAGGTCGCAAAAATGTAGAAATTGGTAGTGATTTATTAGATATCATTACGAATTATAATCAATCAAAAACTTTTTTTCTGATAATACGTACTTTTGAATTTTCGACGACGTCATGTAAGTTTGTTCTAAATTGCATTTACTATTAATTTATTTATTGTTTTAATTTTCTATTTTTAAATAATTTCGTTCATGTTTAACAGAAACATTCTTTTTAAAATATTTACGTATGTTGATCAGTAAAAAATTCGAGAAATTAACAGTTGAACAAAAACGTAAATTCTTCATATCAATAGAGTTTAGGAAATTTACAAAAACAGAGTAATTTTCTTAAACACAGAGAAACATATTTATGTATACGTATATGAAAGTATTTCTGCCAGATATTCTTATGTTTTTTCTTAAATTCATAAATGCAATTTTGGAACGGGAAACTTTTAATGTTTCCTAAAGTTTCTTTGTTTTCATACAATAAGGAAAAAATTTTAAACGTAATACTAATAACAAAAACATAAGACATTAGTTGACTTCTTCTAGAGTAGCAAACGCGACTTTAGACTTTCATATTCAAGGATACAATAGAGTGGCAGCCATATCATGATATTCTTGTATTGAATTTATGACTCTTTCACTTTTACTCTTAAGTATTTAACGGAAATTTTTTATTTTCCTAAAGATCTGTTGAGTGGAATATAACATCGTTTAAATTTCAGCTACGGATTTTCTGGATGAAACGCATCCGAAAATTCCAACTCTAATTACACTGGCGCATAAATCAGACTGAATTTGACCGGTGGGATGGGTTTCATTGACGTTGATTATTCGCATACACCTGCGATTTAAGAAAATTCCGGAAGAAAAAGTATATAGGATTCAAATCGCAGTTTCGGTGTCAATTCACATCGCTCCAACGTAAGATGATCATGATCTTAAATCATGCCCTTGGTGTCCATATCACATAATTTAAGCCAAAATAAGTTGGTCATCATCCAGCTGCTGTGCTCACCGGTTTTCAAAGAAGTATGGACCGATGATGCCTAAAATCCACACTAAACAAAGTCCACATTTTTCGAATTTCGAATATATATGTACATACATACAGAATTAGGTATTACAACCCTTCAGTTAGGATTACAGCCTAGCTTATTAACACCATTCAGGTTATGAGCGTTAATTTTTAAAGTCGACTCTGAACGACAGAATTTTATGAGAAACTTTGTCAAGGCAAGTTGATTTGCTCTCAGAGTTTTTGCCAGAAAACTGCTGAGGGGAAGTCGCCGTAGAAATATTTTTTACATTTGCGACTTCAGCCCACTGAATACAAACTGAAAATGATATCTATGTTTTACATCCATTTATATAAAGGCGTCTTCAGAGTCTGTGAACAGCACTGGCGATTCTTTTCGTTTAGCGTGTTATATTATTTCTTCATCGGAAAAATCGAATGAAAATTCATTTGCACCATTTGCCCAATTCTTGATATCTTCATCAGTTATGTTAATACCGGTTCCATTACAGTTCACAGTCAAAATAAATTGTTTTATCTTCTCTTTATTTTTTTTTTAGTGTCGTAAATCGTTGATTTAGGAACATTGAATTTTTCGGCAACCTGCCTAACAGTATTTCCTTCATCAAAGCATTGTAAAATATCATATTTTTGCTTAAAAGTCAGTGTTTTATGTTTGTTTTTATTATTTAAAGCTTACGAAAGAATCTAACGAAATTGAAGCAATGATAGTGAAAAATGTAAATAAAATTATGAATAATTATGAATAATAATGAAAAACGTGCGAGTTAAAAATGGAAATTTAAATTTTTTTCTTACATAATAAAATAAAATAAAGTTTTTCCGGATAAAAATTTCAAGTTGTCCAAAATGTAGAATCGTCCGAATTATTGGAGTGTCTGGACTGTCGAAGTTGTACTGTATAATGTACGTATGTTGAATTATGAATTTTTTTTAAAGATCGAATTGCGATAAAGACAAACTATCTTACTAACAAATTCATACCATTATAGCAACAACTTAAATTTAAAAAAAATTAGGAATTATTCAATGTTTTGAGACGTTTAAGTATAGTATAGTTTAAGTACAATAACTTCCGTTGATAAGGTTAGAAGTCTTTATTTATTTCTTATCGTATTGCATCTTTACATCATTTCTACTATCTTAAGAAGTCATAATTCTTCAAGCGATAATTAAGTTAACAAATTGTTAAGGAATTTTTATTCAAAAATAAAATAAAATAAATAATGAAATAAAAATATAGAACTTTGTCTATTATTCGCAAGTATATTAAAAAGAAATGATAAGAAATAAATTTTTATGTAAAAATTAACAAATGCTTAAAGATTAATAAGAAAATACCCTTAAATTTATGTATAAAACTTTTTGACTTTGGAATTTTAACAATTTAATTTTCAATAAAAAATGATTTTTTAAATGAATTTCTCATCCAATTTATGTAACATTTGATATACAAACATAGAATACATTTCTTGGCAAACTTTAAGGTTTAAACTGAATTAATAAATTTACGAAAGCCTTAATTTTCTTTTTTCGTTTTATTTTGTTGCTTTCCAAATTTGGGTAAAAGCATGCAGGCAGGCAGGCAAGGGTTTACATACATATTTTCTTGTATACGGATGTGTGTGTTTGTATAATTTCTTTTGAAATTTATAATAGATTTGTCGGCATTTGTTTTCTGTTTAAATATAATATTTTGACCTGAATACCCTTGATAATAAAACAATTTATTCAAAATTTAGCTTAGGCTTCCATGCATTAGCAACTGTTTAAATATTGTGGCAACATTTAAATATTTCTGAGCAAAATAAAATAAAAAACAAGAAAAAATCCCTTCCAACAACTTACTAAGAATTATTTCACTGTCACATTGGTCAGAGAAAAAGCCTGACCTACAAACAATTAAATTGAAAGAGAAAAGAGGAATCTGCAAAAGGCACAAGATGTTGTTCGAAGAAAGCGCGAAGATAAAATAGGGCAACGAAAGAAAACAAGCAAAAGATAAAAAAAATGCTAGAAAAGAGTACATTTTATATAATTGAAGTAATTAAAAATTTCGATAGATTCCTTTAAGGAATTTTCTTGAAAAAAGAAAGAGAAAGAAGAAACAATTAATTTTTTTTTCTCTCATCTTATTATTTCTTGAATCTTTAATACTAATTGAAATACCACGAATTGTTTAAATCTTAAAACTAAAACCAAATTATTTTGACCTGATCAAGACAACGATAAAATTAAAATGTCACATTGGCTTTTATTAGTAAACGTTGAATTATTTTTAATTTTTTGAAAGACGAAATCTGCAGTTTTTTAAACGAATGTGTCCGCCGCAATCCGAACTGCAACGAGCTTTGTTTAGGAATGACATATCGGCGATTTCCTCGGCTGATTAGCCTTTGTAGTAGTTGAAATAGCCCAATTGTATAATATTTTTTGAAACTCGTTTTCCTGGCATTTTTTGAATTCAAAACTAAGGACACTTGTTACATAGGGAGGGATGGGATGCATGCAAACAAGGTAAAGTTTCTGAATGTGCCCAACATGGCGACCACGAGGACGATCCTTGTCTTGCTGTATTCAAGTTGACACGCCGCCTCCTCGCGGCCCCTCCTGGATGGCATTCTAGTACCCGCTAGATGTTAACTAATGCGTGCACTTGACGTTAAATTTGGGTTGTGCGTAAAAATCTTTCTCCAATGAAAACCAACACACTAAATTCAAAAAGATCCCCTTTAAAGTTGACGACCACAACAAACGTTCAAAGGCCGACGATTTAAGAATAGGCACTTGGAACGTCCGCATCCTTCACAGGGTGGGCGCTTCTGCCCAGCTGGCGGATGGCCTCAAGAAATGTAGGATGGACATCACTGCCATACAGGAAATGCGATGGCTATGGCAAGGATGCAAAAGGGTAGCATCTTAGGATGTGTATTACAGCTGCCATGTTAATAAACACGAATTTGGATGCGGATTTGTGGTTAATAAGAGACTCCGCCACCTTGTCTCTGGGTTCACACCTGTGAACGAAAGAATAGCCACAATCCGCATCAGGGCAAAATTCTACTACATCAGCCAATATCGAACCCGATCAATGATGACGGCGTGGAGATTCCATCGCGATTACGCGTCTTAAAAACAATAAAGCGGCAGGTCCTGATGGCCTCCCCGCTGAATTGTTTAGGACCGGATGTAATGAGTTGGTAGGGCGCATGCACCAGCTTATTTACAAAATTTGGCTAGAGGAAAGTATGCCCAACGATTGGAACTTCAATGTTCTCTGTCCTGCCCTAAAAAAGGGAGACCCCACAATATGCGCCAACTACAGGGATATAAGCCTTCTCCCTATCAAATATAAGGTTATTACAGGCGTATTGTGTGAACGAGTGAAGCCACTCGTCAAAACATTGATTGGACCATATCAGTGCGGCTTCAGACCTGGCAAATCCACTATAGACCAGATCTTCAAACTGCGGAAATCCTGGAAAAGGCCCACGAAAAACAAGTCGACACACACCATCTTTTTGTCGACTATAAGGTAGCCTTCGATAGCCCCATAAGGGATCGTCTTTATGCCGCAATGTCTGAGCTCGGTATACCTGCGAAGCTGATAAGGCTATGCAGAATGACGTTGAGCAATTCCTGCAGATCCTTTTGATACCGTGCGAGGTTTCAGACAAGGCGACCCCTTATCATGCGACCTCTTCAACTTCGCCATGGAGAGTGTTCTGCGAAAGACAGAAGTGCATCGCAATGGCACTATCTTTTAAAAAAGTGTCCAATTGCTTGCATACGCTGACGACATCGACACATCATAGGGCGTACCAAGCGAGATGTTACTGCTGCCTTTAGCACTATTGAACGGGAGTCTAAGAAGATGGGTCTGGCAGTAAATGAGGGCAAAACAAAGTATATGTTATCGACAAGTAGAGACGTGCGGCGTATTGATTCTCAGATTACGGCCGATAACTATAGTTTTGATACAGTCAAGGAATTTATTTATCTTGGCTCCGCCGTTACCTACAAAAATGATGTCAGTCTGGAGATCAAACACAGGATTACTCTTGCCAACTATGGTCTCAATAGGCAATTGAGTAGCAGAGACCTCTCTCGTGCGACAAAATTAATACTCTACAAGACGCTCATCTTACCCGTGCTTATTTATGACGCAGAGGCATGGACCCTATTAAGAACTGATGCGGCAGCCTTGAGGGTATTCGAGAGGAAAGTCCTACGTAAGATCTTCGGTCCTGTGCGAGTTGGCGATGATTTCCGCATCCGATTCAACTGTGAGCTGTATGAGCTCGTCAACGACATAAAAGTTGTACAGTGTATTAATATCCAGTGGCTGTGATGTATCTGCTATGTCATTCGAATAGAAGAGGATGCTCCGGCGACACGGGTATTTGATGCGGGGATCTGCGGAAGCCGGCGAAGAGGACGACCTTATATCCGTTGAAAGGACCAAGTCGGGGAAGCCCTGTCATCGATTGGTGTGACCAACTGGCGTATGCGCGCAAGAAGCAGAGGCGTCTGGAAGGATATGTCGCGGTAGGCCGAAATCCGTTAATCGGTTTGTTATCGCCAATTAAGTAAGTTACATAAAAAACCATCCCTTCATTACTAAAACGTTATTTACCCCTTTTACATTCCATCTCATATGTAAAAAACCCAAAGTGCGCAACAATTTTGGGAAATAACGGCATATTTTACTTCAATATGCAAAGATTTTTTGACACTTTTTATATTGAGTAAAGTTCTTTTGTTGTTGTTATTATTGCAATATGTGTTACTATTAGAAAACTATTGGTGCCTCATGGTCGTAAACAAATACAGTTATAGAATGTGTGCAAAAATAAAAAAATTTATAAAAATTTTTTTGTTGGAATTCTTCATTGAAGATCAGATTTTACATTTTTTTGGTCTGTGCAAAGATTTTTTGACGAACTGCATACTCGTACAAAGTTTCAGTGTTGATATAAAGATGTGTTCATGCGAATACTATTTCATTGGAGGTTTCAGTATGCAGACTCAATGATACCTATGCATACTGATGCAGTGTTGCATAACTTTGAAACCGAAATCAGTATTAGGAACTTCACGTCTGTGGATCAGATTGTAAAGTTATCAACAATAAAAAAGCAAAATGGCTGAAAATTTATCAAAGTTACCATATCAATCAATATGTTTTCTAAAATAATATGAAGGTTTTACCTAAAGTTCTTTACAAAATCTTTTATAATCCGTATGGTCTTCAGAATATTTTTCAAATTCGATAAAAGAAATTCTTTGCTCTTTATCTACAAAGCAATACTTGTTAATCTAACTAAAGTTTCCTAAATTTTCTCAATTTGTACAACAGTTTCGCCACTAACGCTAATTTAGGAGGATGATGACTCAATTTGGGCTGTTCAACAATTCTATAATAATTAAAGTGGGTCATTCGTTAATATTATTGGTGTCAGTTTCGTATTTGTTTTTCTTTAAAATTTCATTTTTTTTTTTTTTTTTTTTGAATGGAAAATAAAAATTTCTTTAATTGAAATATTCTCGTGCGTCGCCAACTTTTTGCTTGAGTTTGTTTTTTTCATTTTTTTCTTTTTAAATTGAATTTGCCTTTTAACACACTCTACACATAATTTTTGTTCTGTTTTTTTAAGCTGCTTTCGATTTAATTTTGGCTAGAGTTATAAGAATTTCTTCTCTCTTCCTGTCATCCTCGAAAAACAAAAGCAAAAGTAAAACAATAAAGCCAACAATAATCTTATAAAAGTTGTTGCTGTTGGATGTGCCAACAAAACTGTTGTTGACATCGGCATTGTTGTTTTATAATTAATTACCCTCGCTCGGTTCCATCAAAAACTTTTAGACGCGCCACAATGTGTTGCATCGATATACATACCGTACTCGTACATATGGCTGTCTGCGCCATATCTCTTTAATACTATGGGTATTTTCCATGAAAATTGTCTTATAAATACGTATATATGCACACACACACATACTACATACATATGTATCTATCCTCAGAAATAAAGTCAATAATAATAACGCACGTATTGGATACTCAAATACATTTACTTCTAAATTTACTTTATTATAGTCGCAACTCAGTAAAAACGGTGTATTAAGCTTCGGTCAGACTGAGTAAATAGGTATTTGAAGTAAAACATCATTTTTTTTCTTTGCTCTAGTGTGACCATAAAATATTTTAGGGGTGCAAACAGGATTTTGAGAAAACTAATTTGTTTGCTTGCAAACAAAAATGTCTCTAATGAGACCATAGTATGACCACCCAATATTCTCAAATTCCCTTTTTTCGACCTGGCGCTACAATTTGCCGATACCTACTTAAGGCGTGTACTTTAAGCCCTAACTAGGATAATTTTGATCCATCAATAATAAATAATTTTATTAAACAATTAATAAAATGAGCGAAAAGAGGAAAAAAAATTTAAACATCGTTATTTTGCTTTCCAAAATATCCTAGTTCAGTCTATAGCCAGTAACATAAGCATTTCGATTTTTATTTTCAGGTTTTTGCTCCTAATTCTTTAAATAATAGCCGCCAAATTTTTAAATGACTTCCTCCAGGCTGCTGTACCACATTTGCTTAAATAAATTCATCTTTAGAAAATAGTCGAAAAAGGCCCAAGACCCTTTACATTGCTGAACAAAGTTTATGGAGTATCAAAGTTTATTTTAAGTATTAACTAGGCTGTTGCACTAAGTACATTTAAATTCAAAAGCATTTGATTTTTTAAACATTCTCATATTAATTCTAAGTACAAAAGTGAACCAAAGCAAATAAATACCAAAAAAAAAAATACAAAACAAAATTTTATTCTCTTTATACTCTCAAAGTTTTTGTATTTACACATTCTTGCTCACTATAAGTAAATCAAAGTAAAAATTGTTTTTGCTAATATACTGGGAGGAAAAATGTTTGTATTTTTCAACAAAATCATCAAATAAATAGAATTGACAGACTTAACTACAGTTATGATTCAAAAATCTTAGAAGGCGCCGAATACCCCACACTTTATTAAGTTTTAATATACAGTAGCGAGCACAAAAAATGCAACGTTGGGTAAAATTATCTTTAAGTGCGATAATTTTAAAAAAATGGTGACCAGTTCAAAATATTTCTTTGGGTTATTAATCCCTACAGTTATAGATACCTATTATCAATAACATTATGTAAATATTTTTAATTAATGATATATTATTTTGTCATTTATTAAAAATCGTGCAAATTTCATGGGAACAATAAAAATGCAACAGCATAAATTTTAATGCGTTTATTTAAATTAAATAGTAATTCTTACAAAAAAATCTTAAAATTAATATTTAGTGGCGTAGTCCTTATTTTTTATGACTTCTTGCAACCTAGAAGGCATAGAGTCGACTAAAGCTATTAATGTGTTAATGGATATTTTCTCCCATTCACTTCTCAAAATTTCTTCTAATTGCCTCTTATTTGACGGATGTTTCCTCTTAACTTTCCGATCTAATATCTCCCATAGATTTTCTATGAGGTTTAGATCGGGAGACTGTGATGGCCAATCCAAAACATTGACATCATTGTCGCTTAAAAAGTTTCGAGCTAAGCGACTTGAGTGCTTTGGATCGTTATCCTGTTGGAATATGCTACCAGGAGGCATTTTTTCCTGCAGATGAGGAAGTATGTGTTCTCCAAGGATTTCACAGTACTTCTTGGCGTCCATTTTTCCTTCGATTTGAGTTAAGGGACCTACCCCATCACGGGAAAACGCACCTGTAAATACGTGACGTAAAATCCATAATTTTTTTTAAACATATCGTTCCTTACCCCACACCATTATTGATCCACCGCCATGTTTTACGGTTGGAAGTTGATATCTTGGAGAATATCTCTGTCCAGGCGGTCTTCGAACAAAATTTATCCCATCGGAGCCAAACAAATTAAATTTGATTTCATCGCTCCACAAGATTTTTGCCCATTGTTCATTTGACCAATCCTTGTAACGTTTTGCAAATTCCAGGCGCTTCCTTTTATTGATTGCACTGATGAGAGGTTTCTTTGCGGGTCGTCTCGCATGCAAATTAGCCTCTTTCAACCTACGGCGAACAGTGTGAACGCCTATAGAGACTCCCATTTGCTCATTTGCGAAATTAGCAACGTCCACTGCGGTCTTTCGTGGATCTTTTTTAACCAGTGCAATCATCTGGCGGTCTTGGCGAGAGGTAGTTTTTCGAGGATTACCACTACCTGGTTTCCTTTCCACACTATTTCTCAAGGAAAATCGAGATTTAATCCGACATACGGTTGATTGATTTACACCAAAGATGTGTCCAACTTCACGCATGGATTTTCCTTCTTCTAAGGCTTTAATAATTGCACTTTTGCTATCAGCTGAGAGCTGCTTCTATTACAAAACACATGTTGTATAACTTATTTAAGAAATTTTCAATTATAATTAAATAAATAACTTACTTTAACTATTTTTTTATTATGTTGCATTTTTTTTGCTCGCTAAAAATTTGCACTTTTTTCACTAATTCAAAAATATTTAACTTTTTAAAGCAGAATGTGGAATAAACTGTGGTTACTTTGAAAACTTATAATTGAAAGAATTAACAGCAAAAGAAAATAGATAAATTAGTTACCGTTATTTTGAAACAGATCTTATTAAAGATCATATGGCACAGTGTTGCATTTTTTGTGCTCGCTACTGTACATTCAGCAGTTACGTAAAAAATGGTCCATTAATGATTCAGACTTAGATATAATTAAGGATTTTAAGCTTAAAAGAATAGAAAATTTCGAATCAATTGTGTTACAAAATCTCTATATGTTGCAACAACACGCATATCGTTTTTATTACTTCCAATAAAAATACAAACATATTTTAATAATAAAAATATTGGGATTTAATGCGCTAATTTTTTCTATTTTGATATGCAACAATATATAAAACCTGCAAAATTCTTAAGTATTTTAATAAGTAGTTTAAGAACTGTCTTTCCAAACACTTGCTTTTTCTTTATTCTTTAACACTTATTGCATTTACATACATAATTGGCCATTACAACCCTTCAGTCAGGATTACGACCTAGCTTCTCACACCACATATGTTATGTGCGTTAATTTTATACATGAGTGGCGGGACCTACAGTTTAAAGTTGACTCCGAACGACAGATTTTTGAGAAGCTTTTCATGGCAATTTTTACTCTCAGAGTCTTTCCCAGAAATCTGCTGAGAGGAAGTCGCCGAAGAAATATTTGTCGTTTTGATGTCTGACCTGGGATTCGAACACGGGCCTTTTGTCTAATAAGCCAACACACTACCCACTAGACCACTGCGACTGCATTTACTTCGTACAAAAACAATATTGATTGTGTTTGTATTTTATAAGAGAAAGAGTATTTTACTTTATAAAGAGAAGATCCAATAAAGCAAGTAAGCAAAAAAAAAGTTAATGTATTATGTATTATGTATTTTTTTTTTTTTTTTTTTTGTACTTTTGTAACAGTCTAGTTTTAACTAGCGATTGATAAAATAATTCACAACCAATTATTCTCTAGATTTTAGAGTCTGAGCATGAAACTATTATAAATAGATTTAAAATATTTTGCTATAAAACAACTGAACCCGATCGTAAAGTCCTCATTCATGGTGCTTAAATATTTCCACATTATCAGAGGAGGCTCAGGAAGCGTTTAAAATAATTTTTATATCAGCCAGGATAAGCTATAGCACGGACCTTTCTAGAAAGAAGAATAATGAAGAGATGATTCATTCCTTTTAATATACTCAGACATATTTATTAGTAACATAAGAATAAAAAGTTATAAAATACAACGGTGCATGGTGGAAAAAGCGTTGAAATTTTTATTGTAACGCTAATTGAAACGACCTAATATCATTTAACATTAAAAGCTAAAAAAAAAATAAGAGACAATGTGTACACAAAAACACACTAACAGTAACGAATACAATGAGCATGATGATTAATGATAACTACAACAAACATGTTACAAGCAAAGCATCAACATCGGTATGAAAGAGTAGGGAATCGCCAAGTAAGCGAACGCAACAACAAGCAATGAGAACAAAGTATACAAACAACGACACTGTCGCGATAGACTTCTTGTGAAGACGAAACCGCGAACGTTATACGTCAAAAAAGTTCTTCATACTAATTTTGTGGACATATAAAAGGGATATACATACAAAAGAGGCGCCTGCTTTTAGGAATGACACAGTCATTGGAAAATGGTTCTAGAAATGTTCAATTACAGTCAATGCAAGTGAGTCATAAAAATTCGAAACTTTTTTTTTTTTTTATTTATGTATTTACTATTATCAATAATTACAATTAGAATATTTACTATATACAGTCAAACTCGGTCATAACGAACTCCGTGGGTTCAGGAAAAATAGTTCGTTATAGGCAAAGTAATAAACGGGGTGAAGTCATAGAAGAAAAATATAAAATACAAAGAATTTTTTCATATATTAAAAACAAAAATTATTTTTTTATTAAAAACCAAAAATATGTTTTAATTCTTTTTATCTATCAGCTGACTAAGAAGATACTGAGTTATAATTTAATGCTGCCATATTAAATAAAAGTAAAGACTACTACCACACTTTAAAGTTATTTCTAAGGGTTCGTTATAAAAAAGGTAAAATGTATGAAATTTAATTACTGGGACCATTTAAAGTAGTTCCTTTTAACCGAGAATTTGTTATAAACGAGTTCGTAATAAATGAAGTTTTTTGCATGAAAATTGATATCAAAACGCTGGGACTTGAAAATAGGTACGTAATAACTAAGAATTCGTTATAACCGAGGTCGTTATAAACGAGTTTGACTGTATATGATATTAAACTTTAAACATAATTTATCATAACAATAGTTTTCAATGTAACAATTTCGATAAAAAGATAAACCTTAGAATTTTGTGGAAATTTTATTTTAACATATAACGATATAAAAGGATATTAGTTGAGATTGTTCTTATTCATTGTTTCGTTGATACATTCAAAACTGCTCACATGCGGAGTTAACAAACATTCCTTGAGCATTATTATTCTATCGAGCATTATCTTGTCCTTTGGGTTGATCTATTCATTATTAAGTAAATAAATTAATCATATAAGAAATTCATGTAATGTTATTGGTTTTCACTGAAATCAATAACATTATTTATACTTAAGTAAGTACATTATTTATATGTATGTACTTACATATTTACAGTTATAATTATAAACTACTGATAAATAGGTATATATGTATACATTGTTACGTTTTTAAAAACGTTTAAAATATGAGTTCGTTGATTACAAACAAAATAAAAATATTCTGGTATTTACATGCATACATAATTGGTTATTACAACCCTTCGGCCTGGATTATTAACCTAGTTTCTGACACCACTTATGTTGTGTGTGCTAATTTTATACATGAGTGGCGGGATCTAATATTTAAAGTCGACTCCGAACGACAGATTTTTAAGAAACTTTTCATGGCAATTTTATTTATTCTAAGACTTTTTGCCAGAAATCTGCTGAGAGGAAACCGCTTTTGTTTTTGATATCGGGGCTGGTGATCGAACCCTGGCTTTAAGTCTAATAAGCCAACCCACTAACTACTAGACTACGACGACTTTAAATTGGTGTTTAGTTTCACATAAATTCTTTATTGTACACATTCTTGTGCAACGGTTTATAACTTGACGTTTACAACAATAATTACTTGTTCGCTGTTCGTCGTTGCTTACAATGGAGATCTTTAAGCCACGACTGTCCTCTTCACATCCAACGCGCCTTTACATTCGAGTGACTGAATTCTTTCTTCTCGTTGCCTGCTTTGTCTTGCTTTTTTATATGTCCACGTAAACAGTCTGATGAATGTTCTTGAAGTAGAATGTTCGTGGGGTTCACCTTTTCGACAACTCTCGTAGTTTAATTGTTGTTGTTGTCGTTACAATATTTTATTTAAATGGTATATCTAAAACGTGATATCTTTTTAATCGCCTGATTGTTGAAGTATCATCTAATAAAGAGGTCGCCCACAATGGCTTTATATAACATATTTTTGTAATACTTAAGACTTTCTTGTTTTGAATTAAATATGTGTATATAGATATAAAATATACAATAAAATTAATTGTCGGTGATTACTTTAAGACGAAACCAACCATGCAAAAGATGTTGAATAACAGTGACCAGAGCGTTTCGTAAAGAACTATGGGTCACTGGCGCCGCTATTGTAACTCTTTCAGGAATGGGCGTCATGGCTGAAAATGATTTTACAATAAAAATTAGAGTCAGTTGACAACTGTTCCACTGGCCATTTAACGAACACACAAATTTGTCATTTCCTGGGATCATTTTATTTTTCTCCGATTGCGAAAAAACGAATTTAACGTGAGATAGAAAATATTGCAGTGTACAAGAACGGTGACTGGTTTTAACAGTTTTATTAAAATAGGTAAATATGTTGATTGTTTCGCATAAGAAATGCCTTTTCAAACAAGAGAAACGATATTCAAGTACTGAATTGTACAGCACAGTCAATATCCTTTAATTGTATTGAAAGCTTCTTTGGCTCGTTGTCCATCCCTATAATGAAATTATATTATCACGTGGAAGGAATTCCCCGCTAGCGATTTTAATATTTACATTTTGTAGATTATTTTAACAGAGAATAATTGTTAAACAGTATTGTTAATGGGATAACATTCACCATCAATACTACCTCTTTTCCTCCTCTTACTACTTACTTCGGGCATCCGGTGAGTGTTTCTCTCAGTTAAAATCTTAATACAAATACAATTTAGATGTTCAACTCAGTAAAACGTCCAAATTAATAACGTGTAATTATAGATCAAGTTTTCGTTGATAATTTTCTGTGGATTCTTAGTTGTTATATTATATTATAAATAACCAATGTAAGTAGTCGTTCACACAATTTACTATCACTAAGAGTGATTTTTGTGATATACATTGATATCAATAATAATGTTACTTAACAATCGATACTTTTAAGGCATAGGAAAATAATCTCATTTACAAAATCCTGATGTACCAATATCACATTATATGTACTCCACGCTCTAAATATGCAATTCAATCCTTACAGCCATCATCATCATCATTACCATTATGTAGAAGTGATTGTACAAAATGATACCAACTGATGAACAACTAATGCCTCTGTTACTTCATGATTGCCAGTCTTCTTCCCATTTCGTCAACACTAGATTTTTAATGTCGTTTTATGTTCCTTCTTCTTCCATTAATTTGAAATACTGATGTCGAGGGTGGCACAGTATGACTTTTATGCCTTTAGAAGTGAAAATATGTAACATTTGTATCGATGGGAATATTTAGCGAGTCCAACCAAGTAAGACATTAGACAGTGTGGAACTCTTCTATGTATGTACATGAGAACGATGTTCCATTGGTTGGGTTTAGGTTACATCATGTTCTTCATCAAGTGACTCTTGTTTTCGCCATCCATTTTTTCCATTCTTAGCGATGATTTTTTTTTCCTTCTTTGTCTCATGCTCAAAATCTCAGAGTGTTTTAAATTCATTAGCGTGTAACCTACATTTTAATTATACCAGTACACAATGTACTAGGCACACAATTGTAGGGTGAATGAGTTGATGGTTGGACGGATTATGCTTCGAGTCATGTTTGTTGGTGTTTAAAACATTATTTTATAAAGACATTTGAGGTAAAATGCAAATTAATTACTTAAACGAAGTGTCTTTAGTAACGGGGCTTCTTATATTCTTGACAAATATTTTTATACTGCCGTAACAACCGACAGACAGACAGACAACACAGTTTGAGGCGTTGTCTGTTATATCTAACAATTAAAACTTACGTGCGCCTTACGAGGAAACTCACAAGTATTTATAAAGATTTGTGAAATATTTATGAAACCATTCACGCCTTTTAAACAAAATTGCAAGAAAAAAAATTCTGAATAAAAGACATTCATAGGAATATATTTAGGAATATTTTTCCTCTTTTATTTTCATATGCAAGTTTTTAATTTTAATAACTGACTTAAAAACTTTTAAAGTGAGTAAAAATCTATGATTTTCCAGAAAAATACATTTTGCTCAATAGGGGCAGCAATAAATTCGTTATTTCTTAAAAATAAAAGAGAATTATATTACAACAGACATCTAAAGAGTTAGTTCACAGGTCATTTAAAAACCTATAGAAAGAATGATTGAAAAATATTGTTACGAAAATGGAAATGGTGTTGTTAAAATAATAAACAACACAATGTACACAGTGATAAAAAAAAGCTCCAAAAACAAAACAATAGACATGTTTACATGATCAGCGAGTAAGCAAAAAATATAACAACTACATCAGCATAAAAAAATATATAAGAGATAAAAGATGTAAACAACCAACAACAATGTCAGCGAACAAAGAAGTAAACAAGCAAAACAAAGATGCATATATGACACACAAACAACAATAATGAAAACATCTTTCCCCAAGGCCGTCACCCACCTTTGAGAGCATTCATCACACTGTTGATTCAGCGATATAAAAGACAAGACAAAGCGAGCAATGATGGAGTTCGAATTAAGATAGTCGTGTGTCGACGTCATGTTGGTTACAGTGAATTCAATTAGTTATGTGTGAAGACATGGGATCGAGCTATAATTCAGTCAGTCTTGTGTGCAAACAAATTGCATGTGAAGAAAACAGTTGTTAGTGTTGTACTTACAAGAAGGTTGTGAGCAAAGAAAAATAACTTACAATTGTTGTGCTTACAAAAAAGTTGTGAGCAGAGAAATATCACGAACAAGCACATATTGTGGAAGTTATCGTTGTATAAGTTCAAACAGTGGCACAAAAGTAGTGTATCTACACTATTATCTACAAAGAATTGATTTAAGATTTAACACATTTTTATTTTATTTGCAATCTAAGAGCTCATATTTTTAACGTTTTTCAAAGGTAAAAACGTAACAATATCTTGTCTTTTTATAACATCCAAGATCGTTTATCTCACATATCCTCGTAGTCGTTTCTAAAATCGCTGGAGATTTGTGAATTTTATTGAATTTCGTCTGTAATGGCATTTTCCTTTTTATAACTTTTTTTCTTTGTTTTATTTTCGGAAATTTTGAAATTAATGCTAAGAGTGATAACCAATATTATGGCCATTAAAATTTCGACAATTGGTTGTGGTCATTACATTTTTGACGATTTTATCACTCTCGGGGATAAAAGCCTTAATCGGCGCTTGTAGCTTATAGAAAACAGAAACTAAATTTCTCTTATTTGATGAATATCATCATCTCTTTATCCATTCATCTCTTATCAAAAATTAGTTTTCATAAAATTCTTTATTTGATTATGGCATATTAATAGCATATTATATAGTCGTAAAGGTAAAACATAAAAACAGAAGAGGAAATTTAAATTTTTTTAAATATTATTGACAGTATTTGAAGTTGCGACAGTCGGTTTTATTTGTGTATGACAGTCTTTCTGTTTGAAGTTATGGATCTATTCTGCGTCTTTACCTAATACTAAAAACATGTAACACGTTTTAAATGAAGCAGTGGTGAAAATTCAAAAGGATCAAAAGGAAATAACAGACAATTTTTTTCAGTGATTTAGACTCTAATCCTTCTGCACTCCTTGGGTTAATTTGACCCAATTTTCCCTGTAGTTATAAGATGTGACATACAATCTGAACTTGTTTGCCACTGAACTTTTTTCTCGGAATTTTACATTAGGCACTGTCCGTAAAAATAAAACTTTTTTGTCATCAAAAATTCTGGATGTGAAAAAAAGCCTTCCACAAAAAAAAAATAAATTCGTTCTCGTCTTAAGTTCTTTTCATCATTCAACCAATGTACGAGTTGGTAAAAAAAAACCAAACGAAAGCTGGAGTTGATGCGCTTGACCAACTAGTTGCGAATTACACATGTAAGCGCATGCCTAAGTGTTGGAAAAGCGAAGAAAAGTTTTGCCACATGAACCATCAGCAAGAAATCTAGTCAAAAATATTCAAAAACAAAATGATCTCACAAGTGCCCCGTAATATTCTAAGTAAAATAATACAAATAGACTATTGTCCAGAAATTTACCAACTGAACGACAGAGGTGTTTCTTTTATCAACATGGAAAGAATTCATATAAGCATTCCACTAAATGTAATACTTGTTAGAAATTTATTAGCAAACAGCTCATGGTCACATTGCATATAAATTGTCATAAAAATTCCTAAATTGTTAACATTAGTATTAAAAATACAATTATTATTAATAATTACTCAGACGTCGCCATAGTCTAGTAGATAGTGTGTTGGCTTATTAGACGTAAGGCTCGATTTTAAATATCAGATATCAAAGCGAAAATATGAAAATATTCGGCGACTTCCTCTCAGCAGATTCCTGGCAAAAATTCTGAGAGCAAATAAAATTGCCATGAAAAGCTCTTCAAATATCTGTCGTTCGGTGTCGACTTTAAAACTATAGGTCCCGCCACTCATGTATAAAATTAAACACACAACATATGTGGTATAAGAAGTTAGGTCGTAATCTTGACTGAGGGGTTGTGATGACCAATTATGTGTGAATGAATTGCTCAGGAGGGGCTTATTTATTTTAGTTATCATTATTTTTTATTATTATTATACTAAATCAAAAAAAAAAAAAAAAAAAAAACAACAAAACAAATGAATTTCTTATATTAAATATGAAATTTTGTTTACATTTTAATGTTGGGTCATATTGATCCGAAGGATCATAGGAAGGGCACATATTAAAGGGTTGCAGAAGGGTTAAAAGTTCATTTTATCCATAATTAAGAAGAATACACATTTTTAGTTTTTTAATTAATACTTTTTCTATTTGACGTAGATTTTTTATATTTTTTTATCAATTTTGGTTTTATTTTGTTTCTATTTGAACTTTTTGTTACCTAAACTTATGAAATTTTTCCTTTTTGTTGAGATAGTTTTAGTTCGGGTAGTTAATAGAAATTATGAAATATTAAGAATAAAAAATCAATAAAATTTAGAACTTAAAATTAATTTTTTGTTTATTCTCTAGTCACCATACAAAATTATGTGTGTTGTAGTAAAAATTGTGGCGTATAAACACTGAGTTTGGTATTCGTTGTAAGAATTATCGTAGAATCAACTTGATAGTGCAGAATTATTAACTAAAGTCTGCTATAAATTGAAATAAGTATGGAATGTTATCAAACCAGGAATAGAAGTATACCAAACTAAAAAATGTATTTTATTTCAAAATTACAACCACCGAGTCTGTAACAATATGTATAAATAAAGAAGTTTCTATTACTTCTTTATCTTTAAAATAAGCATGTAAAATTCATTTCTTAATTTATCTTAAATAAATTAAAATAAATAATAATAAATTCTTTCTTATTTATTTATTTATTTTTTTTTTGTATATTTTTATATTTATTTTATTTGAATTTTAATCCTATTTCCTTGAGCTACCGGCAATCGCGGTAGACCAGAAGAAGTGTTGGCAGTTTATCGCCTGGAAATAATTCTATAGTTTATGATGACACAAGATTAGAATTCCCATAAAAAAAAGAAAGAAATACATTGTGCATGTACTTATATGAGTTCTCTTTTATTTGTATTTTATAACATTTTATTCCCATTGGATATACGAAACAGACACACAGATACAAAAGATATTTATTTTGCATGAAAATGGAACAAGAGAAGAAGAATTCAGATTCCGAATTGAAAAGTACATTTTTTCTTTGTAGAGTTCAAATACCAAGTATGTAGACCACGACGAGCTCTGTGTTATTTATAAGATTATCCGAAATTACTGAGTAATCCTACCACTTTCACGTTAAATTTAAGTCGGTAAATTTGCGGCAAATTTTAATTTTTATTTTAATTTTTACATTAACTGATCAATATTTTTTATCAAACTATTTTATTTGTTGAATATTATATTGTTAAAAAAATAATGTTAATGATATCAATTTTAATTTCAAATCAAATGCGATTTAAATTGATAATCAAGATTAAAAGCTTTGTGAGTGTTTCATATTATTTTAACAAAAAAAAGTTCAGGTTCTAAATTGAAAAATAATAAAAACATTATTTAACATAATCTTCTTTTTATATTTTAAAAATTTTAATATTGTTTTCCAAATTTTTCTGTGCCTATGCAAACAAATATTGTAGATTCAAATACACATGAACAGGCAAATGTGTACTTATGGATGCGTCACACAACTGTAGTAAAAGGATAAAAACGCCTTATTGTATGCAAATATTTTTAAAATGTATGCACAAGCATCCCTTGTTGTATTGCAGGCAGTCTTTTGAATGTCAAAAACATATTTTATAATCATCTGTGATTAAAATGACAATTCATTTTACATACAGTGGGTGACAAAACAATGGAAACTTTTTCAAAATTACACTAAAAGTTAAAAATAGTCTCAAGAAATTCGCAAAATATTTGTGCTGTTTGTTAATAAAAAGCGATTTCAATGCTAAATTTTAGCCATTGCAGTAAAAGCCCAATAATCCGTCATTGGAAATATGTTACGCGTCAGGTTTACAAGAAAAATGAAAATTGTTGTACGAGTTCAATCGCAAACCAAAACTAATAAAATGAGATTAAGAGGCATGTAGAAAGATCTCCCAGCTAGTTATAATTCGAGGCAATGATGAATCTTAACTCATATTACTGCGCGTAATCATATAGCATACTATCCATGCCTTAATATACCTATAGTATGCCAAAATGTAAAAATAACAAAACCTGATATTGTCTACGGTTGAAAACTAAACGATGGCCAGTTGTTGCGCCACGTAGGGGTACACTACTTCCCACCCAATGACTTAATGTCAGACGCCTTGACAAGAAAGTACCCATAATTGAACTACCTGTCCCTTTCGGCACGTTCGGGGCCGGCTCGGTACCGAACTATCGAAAATTGCGGTCTATCAGTCTGTAGTTATAAGAGCAACTAGGTTAATAATTAAACTACGAATACAGTATACAAATACATGCATGTATGTACATAGATACAAAACATGGTCACTGTACACTTAGAACAAAAATCATTTTTTTTATGAACAGTTTCATAAGTTACGTTTACTGCGATGTGAAAGTACACAAAATAATTAATCGCAAACGCTTCGTGATTGATGAACGGACAATACCTAGCGCTTCTGGATGATCCCGAACTACCCTGAAATCGAGCATTTTTATTTGCTTTAAAGACACACTTTTGGTGAAAATTTTCACAATTTTCCGGAACGATACCGGACTATCGGGCATTCCGGACTGCTGAATCCGGGACTAATTGACTTTTGCTAAAAAAAGTACAATTGTACCAACTTTTCCATCCTTGATATGTAATATTTATGCGTGTATTTTTTTTTTTAACAAATATGAGTTTTAAAATTATCTGTCCAAATCATTTTTCTTAAGGCAGATTGAATTGAAGGCCTTGTTAAGTTTCCATCCTGGAACAATTCCTTTAATTATATGTATGTTTGTGTGTACATATAAAAAGAATTGTAAATTGTTTGCCTTTTTTTAACAATGTTGCCATAATAAGACTTAGCTTAGTACAAGAACATTAAGGCGGCACACACACTTTAGTTCAAACAGAGCTAACAAACAAACTAAAATAGAATTTCTATTAAAAACTCATATAATCATTAACATTGTAATTAATATTATACAGAATGTATCAAGAAGCGTACTTGTCGATCTGTATTTAATTCGATTCCAAATGCTTCGCATTAATTGTAAAAAAATAATTTAAAAAATTCTTATAATTCATTACATTACTGTGAAGTCTAGTTTATTCTGTCTACTTGTATCGTCTAAAATCCATTTTATTTATTTACATTTTTTTTAAGAAAAAACCAGAAACGTATATGTAGAATTCATGTAGTGGCATATCGACGCCTCTATTCCATAACGTTCTAAGTGTACTTAGTAGAAACGAACTTAAGGTCCCACATCAGTCAACAGATATGTATTAAACCCATATTGAGCATTTATGGGACCAAGTTAGAAAACACAACATCAAAGCAAAACTATCTTAAATTGTTGGTATGTATGCTTATTTGCCTTATTTTTATGAGTATTATTCCTTAAGTTGTTTTTTTGTATTTGAAAGCGTTCTGTTTTCTTCTTTCCTTTTTTGTTTCCAGATAAATTGTTAAACAATTTCTTTAAAGAATTCATCATTGTGCTATAAATACCTAGTCGCCTTGGCCTAGTATATATTGTGTAGGTTTATTCTACGTGAGGCCTCGATTCAAACCCCAAGTCAGCCAAAATATTTCTTTGGCGTCTTCCTCTCGCCCGATTTCTGGCAAAAACTCTGAGAATAAATAGAACTTCCTTTATAAGTTTCTCAAAAAATCTGAAATATAGAAGAAATAAACAACGCTAAATCCCTGAAGACAGCGTCTTTAACTTTACATGTATGTATTCTTCCAAAAATCGATATTATTTCTCATTGTTATTAGTGAATCTCAATATTAGTGAGGCCTACCTTAACATTTCTTTGGATGTATAATTGAAATCTGAACAAATACGACATGAATATTCTTTTTTGCAATGTGATAAGCAATTGAATGCATTTTTACTCTATTCTTTTACGAACATTATTGATGTATGTGTAAAAAACCAAACTTGTTCGACCCTGCGGGCTGTGGGGGCCGACCGATGCAGACATTGCTTGGGCCTGCACACAGATAAACAAAATACAGATAAAGTAAAAGAGCTGAATTCATCTCTTTATAACATTGTGATAATCAAAAGTTTTACAATGAAGAATTAAAAACTTTAAAATGATATCGATCATGACGATCAATCCTATTAAAGATTCTAAAGATCTATGTATATATTCGAAATGTAACTGAAAAGTTTTTGACCTTCTTGTTCAGATTATTGTCAGCCTGAATAAAGTTCAGATTCTTAGTTTTTTATTCTGTTCCTAAGTCTGTATTTGTAGAAATATCAATAACATAAAAATTTAAAAATTTTATTTTATTTAAACTGGTTAGATAATTACACGGTGCGACAATGAAAATACATACACACGTTGTTCAGTTAGTTGAGTAGACCTCAAAAATTCCTTTTTTATATTTCTCGAACCCACCAAACTTGTTTTATTTAACAAAAACTGTTTATTTAGACTTTACGTAAAAATTTCTGGATTACTCAAACATTTGTAATCTTGTTGGACAGAGAGAGAGAGAGAGAGAGAGAGAGAGAGAGAGGACCTTTAAAACGGTATACATACATCTATTATTCGACTTAATATGATATGAAATTTGATAAGGTAAACTTGGAAAATTCGAAATTTTTTCATATTTTTTCAAATTTTTCCATTAAAAGTAGCAAACTTTAATAAGAAAATATGGAATAAGTGATAAAATTCTTATAGTCTGTGGTCTTGTGAAGAGATCGAGTCATCATTTGATAAAATTGGATAAAAATTAGCGTAGTTAATATATAAGTAGTATAACATTCGTG
Organism: Sarcophaga peregrina; assembly: GCA_014635995.1. Taxonomy (NCBI): domain Eukaryota; kingdom Metazoa; phylum Arthropoda; class Insecta; order Diptera; family Sarcophagidae; genus Sarcophaga; species Sarcophaga peregrina. The sequence goes on from CM025793.1 coordinate 60,158,681, forward strand.
TTATATTTTTATGTACGTCATATGATCAAATGAATATTTAGTTAAAAATTTTCAGAATTTTTGATGTATCTTGATTGGTTATCACAAAATGTGTCAATTTCACAAAAAAAGAAAAAAAAAAACAAAAAATAAAAATAGTGAGAAGACTCAGGTCAGGCTTAAGAATTGTGAAAATAATTAAAAATTTGACATGATAAGTTATTTGTTATTGCACATGCTGAAGCCTTTGAAATAATGAAAATTAAGTAAGATAAAGTATTATAAAAAATGGGGAGTGAGGTCGATCATGATATTTAGGGGGTGTAGAAAAAAATAGAAAAAAATTAACAAAGAAAAAGGAAGAACACGGCAAAGACAATTGAAAGAAGAGCAAAGCAACTTAAAACCAAAATAATTTCAGGCTACTGCATTTACTTTTACTACAGACAACTTCGAATTCGTAGAAGATTCTGACGACGAAGAGATTCAGAATCCTAAACTCAACTTGCGTAAAGTTCCCTGCCCTGAAGCAACCTCAAAAGAAGTAAAAAAAATCTCGTAAGTTATCGCAGCTTTAGATCGATGCTAATTAGGCATAAAGCTCCGTTTGCGTTCTTCATACCGTAAGTAAAATGTAAGCAAATGCTTTTTATCGGTTAGCAATTTGTTTTTCAGATTTAAACAGCGGTTTATATTATCCTCTCAAAATTAGATTTTTCCGGGTATATGTCAACAGCAGTACCACCAACGCTCCAGTTGGCCAGAACACTTTCGCTATTAGTTACTGGGTCATTTCAACATTCGGTTGGCAATGACTATTGAATAGGAATGTGTCAAAGTGCAATGAGTAAAATTATAAAGAACGTTGCAAAGGAAATGAAGGCAAAACTATGTCCTAATTTTATAAAATTTTCTCCAAATGAATTAACGGAATGCATGGAAACTTTTATGAAAAAGTACAATATTCCTGGAGGTAATAGTCTTCAAAAAAATTTTTTTTATCCTTCATTGTTATTATTTTATTAGTTATAGGATGCATTGACGGTACCCATATTGGACTACAAAAACCCTCTGATAACGAACACATGTTCTTCAATCGGAAATATTATGAGCCTAAATATTGTGATAGTAGGTTCATGAAAAATAAGATTTTTAAACGAATATTTTTGTTTTAGATTTGTGACCACAAGTACAAGATTTTGGCAATTAATTCAAAATATGTGGGAGCGGCACACGACTCCTTGGTGTGAAAACATTCAAATGAAAGGGATTTGTTAAAACTGCATAGAGGAAAAAATTAAAGAATATTTGGCTTTTGGGTAATTTCAACTAGAATAAATTGCTATCACGCTGTTACAAATATAATTTTTCTTAATTTCAGGTGACTCGGGCACCCCTTGGAGCCGTGGTGCATAACACCGTACAGAAATCCGGCAGAAGGACCAAAGGAGACTCATTACAATGACGTTCACTCAAAAGGTAGATGTACAGTTGCGAGAACTATTGAAATCTTTAAGGGACGTTGGAAAGTACTTTCCAGCTATAAAAGAAGTCGTTATGGCTTCAGCCATCACTTGATTTTGCATTAAATTAATGCCTTTTACACTTGTCCTGAAAATATAACAATTATTATTACATATTAAAAATATTAAAACTTACATATTCAACTATTTACAGCCGGTCAGCCGATCAATTTAAAAAACTTTTATTTTGTTTACGACAGCTATTTTGGTATCGAATTATATTTGTAAAGGAAACACTCGATCGAACTCGATATCTACAGCTATTATTTCAAATTTTGTTTATTTTTGGTCGACATCGATTGCCATGATCTCAAAATAAAATTATTCGATCAAAATAGCTCGATATTGACAGTGGTGATTAGAATTCAGAATTAAAGAAAAGGATATAAATCGACAAATATAGCAGCTATGATGCATTAGAGTAAGTAACTACTACCGAGGTTTGTTGTTCGATGCCGGAAGGAGAACGATTCTTTGACGATAGAGTTTTTCGGGCCATTTCAATTATCGTATTTGACCGGAACCTACATGACAAAGTGCACATAGTGTGTTGCGATACAGCAGCTCCTAATACAGGCCATTTTAATGGAGCTTTCTCTGTTTTGGAACAGGCTTATGTGTTTTTTACTTGCTATTATCATATTCATTAATTGGCCCTAAAAACTGTCCTTGAAATCAAGATTAAAAAAGAAGCTCTGATGTAAAAAAAAAAATAAAAAAACAAAAATACAGAGGCGATTGGAAAATCATAGATTCTAGTACCATTTCAACTTGATTCTATAATGTTGTTAATGTTTTTCAACGCACAGTTAGACAAATATGTTATTAGTGACGGTTACTGTGAATAGGTAGATCTGTGCTTGATCTATGCTCTTGGAATACGATTAGATCCATTAGGCACAATGGATAGCTAGATTTATTCCTCAACAATTATTTGCTTCAATCACAACTTGGAATGATTGAAATCAACAAATATACTCTACAACATGTTTGTTTATTTATTGTCACTTCCAAAGCACAGTCACAACTAAAGCGTCTAACCAGGATTTCTGATTCTTGAACTGGATGATTTGATTTCGAAAAATAGCCTAAAATTTATATCTCGACTTCAGATTGACGACAGTTTTCTTCAAGCAGAAGAATCTTCTTATGACGATAAACCAGCTTTTCTGAAAGCCAAAAATTTAATTCATTTGAAGGTTATACATGAGGACTGAAGCAGAACAAAAGTAGTTCTTGTTACGTTATGTCCAGGAATATTGTGATTATTAACAGTGAACAGAAGTGACTCTAGCTAATATTATTTTTCAAATTTTTTAATTGTATTCACTTAATTTGTTTCATTTAAACATGTTTTATATCTGACTTACATACCAAGACAAAACATGATTTTCCTTAAGCCTTAAAGCTCGTGATCGTGCTAGAAATATTGAATTTTAATTAAAGTATTCTTCATCATTCATAAAAAAAATAAGGGGTGTCCCTAATGAACATACATATGCATAGAGTCTTCCATTAAACGCCCCCTAACTTTAACTTTAATAAATATGTTTTTGATTCATTCGAAGGACCTATTGATACTATTATGTCTGGAGTATAATATCGTTCAAATGTACCTCATTGCTTCTCCGAGTCGAGCGCATTTAAAATGTTTATTTTCTCACAATTCTGGCGTATGATCTATGGTTTGTGTTTTATACGAATATACCTGCAAATTGTACCGTTGAAGGGCCCAAGACACGACGTTATATACAGTTCTTGTCGATACGAATTGGCACACATTTTGCGTTTCTTCGATTATAATTTTTGTTATTTTCTCTTGTTGTTGCATGCTATAGCCGACCACGATGTATTGGTATAACATGCTGGATAAATAATTTAACAGGTGTAGCTTCAACAAAGTGCCCGTTATCAAGTGTCAAAGTTCGGAAGTCTCTAAAATTTAATATTATACGTAAGAAATTTAATCCACCTTAACCAAATAATCCTCGACGGCAGTTACATATTTCATATTCGAAATGAAATGAAATGCGTATTTTATCCCCCGTCTCTCAAATTAAATCCATATTTGTTATTTTAAACATCTGGATACCTTTTTGTAGACATTAAACGTAAATATAAATGATACAATTTTCTTTAAATTTTATTTTACAAAACGCATAAACATATTCTGCGTTTCTTTTTGATAAACTTACATATCGCCGTCAAAAATCAGGAGAAGCAAAAAACGTTATAAAATAAGACGTACTTCATATGTAAAAATATTTTGAATTATTGATATAAAAACGTTATTATTGGTTGCGAAAATCTTAAAATTGGTAGGAATAGGTATATGTTACATAGCATTACGAATTATAATCAATATAAAAGAACTCGATTTTGATTTTTTTGATGATACGTACTTTTGGATTTTGACGACGATATACACATATTCCATGTTACACCTAAAAGTAAAGGAAGAATTAAATTCTTCCACAGAGAGATAATAACTGCAGTCAGATGTAGAAGTATCAGGGTAAAATATGTTTATGGAACGAAATAGAAATACAATTTTGAAGATATTTACAAAGTGTACCCAATTATAAATAGTGAGAATCCATTACTGTATTTAGCAGCGTATTTTTTAACAGGATTTTTTTAATAAATATTGGATACAGGAAGTTTAGAAAAATCTTATATGTCAATATATTTTTTTTTATTTTCTTGATTTTAATATCTAGAACCCGCTGCGCCTATAAAAAATAGTCAAAAAGCAAAGTAATAAAATATTTTTTTTAAAACATCATCATCGGAACCTTTTATCAGAAAAAAAGCGGAAAATAGGATTAAATACAACTAAATAGAAAACAGAAAAAAAAACAGAATTAGTTGACGAGAAGTTACACAAAATAATTCCTTTTAAAAATATGAGTCTGTTTCGAGTTCAAACCCCAGGTCAGAAACCAAAACCAGCGTTGTCAACTCAGTGCTTTTAGCACTGTTTTTAGTGCTTTTTAAAACTTTTGTCGCGGAAAATTTTCGAGTCAGTGCCTAGTGCTTTTTTAGTGCTTTTCTTTTCATGTCATTGACACTGTTCACGCTGGCCACCCTAATGTTAAGTTTAGTTTTAAGTGCTTTTGCAACCATGTTTGTTAATTGTGAATTGTAAAATATATCAAGGAAAAGAGATCATTACACGATCCACCCCCCAACCCGAAGGTACGTTTTTGTACAGAATAAATAATAATTGATTATTTAACTAATACTTTTTGTATTTTCTTTACCCGCAATCTCGCCTAATATTTTGTTTTAATTTACCCTGCACCCCCCGAAACAGATACCAAATCAAAAATTAAAAAATAAAATAGAAAAATTAATTTGTCAAGTGTAGATTATATTCTTTTGGAAATTGAAAACAATTTTGGGCGAAGATATTTACCAACAATACTTTTATACGTTGATACATTTTCGAAGGTAAAATCATTTACATTTTATGCGTCTAAAAAATTATGGTTATTGTACATTAAGTTTCACACATGAATACTTTCATTTACATGTAAAACTACAGTCTTAATATATCGAATTAGTATATACATTTAAGTATAGACTAAAAATTAGTCTATAAACTATTCTAAAAGTCTATAGATTAGACTATAGGCTAGAATATAGACTTTTGCATTAAATTGTAAATTTGTACATTTTTTTTTTACTGATTATATACATAAATTGGTGATGAAGTCGCCGTAGTCAAATAGGTAGTGTGTTGTAGACATCAAAACAAAATACAAAAAGTATTTTTTCGGCGATTTCCTCTTAGCAGATTTCTGGCAAAAGCTCTGAGAGTAAAGTAAATAAAAATTGCCATGAAAAGTTTCTCAAAAATCTGTCGTTCGAAGTAGACTTTAAACTCTAAGTGGTCCCGTCACTCATGTATAAAATTAACACACGCAACATAAGTGGTGTGTGAAATTAGGTCAATAATCCTGACTGAAGGGTTGTAATGACCAATTATGCATGTATGTATAAATTGGTGATAAAATTAAAATAAATATTATAATGTTTTAGTACTTGTCAAAATTATGTGTTTTTTTAACAAGTTTGGTGCTTTTTGAAAATTTATAGTTGACAAAGCTGATCAAAACGAAAATATTAAAATATTTCTTTGTCGACTTCCTCTCAGCAGATTTCTGGCAAAAACTCTGAGAGTAAATAAAATTGTCATGAAAAGCTTCTCAAAAATCTGTTGTTCGGAGTCGACTGTAAACTAGAGGTCCCGCCACTCATGTATAAAATTAACGCACACAACATGAGTGATGTGAGAAGATAAGTCGTAATCCTGACTATAGGGTTGTAGTGACCAATTATGTACATATGTATGTATCCACATATGTGGTATCCACATATGTTAGCTGATTTTTCACAACATCGAACTATTTCGTACGTTTAGGTCTTATCTCTTGATGCACCCAGTATTTGTGTATTAAAGACGGGTCCAACATGTGAAAATATATTTTACCAAACAATATATTCATTTTACCGCGCACTGTGTGGTAATGTGATCAAGTGTCTTTTCAATCGACTGTAAAGTTGCGATTTTTAATGTTTTTGAAAGTGTACGGTCAATCGGCTCACAAACAGAAAACAGTGCAAAATACTATTCACATCAAATTCGCATTTTTGTTTGTTGATGTTCACATTCAAGCAAAAATGGGATTGTTTTGGAAATAAATTTTTTGATAGAAACACATTTCTCACATAGGGAAGTCAAATATTAAGAAAATGTCAAACATACTGAGCATTTCTTTTATTTTTAACAAATTTAAAATTAAACACCAAATATCACAAAATTTTTCCATTCGAATACAATACTTTATTCTTACGAATAATACCTAATTTTTTTTTTAATTTTTTGTTTATTTTGTACACAAAAGCAAAAGATTGTATGACTATAGTAGGATGAAAATTGTTTTTTCAAAATGAATTAATTTAAATCCGCTTACTATGTATATATATATATATATATCAAATAAAGAATTAATTTTAATGGAATTTCTTCTTTGTTAGGTTTTAAGTTTTGAAATATTTATTCATTCAATTCATAATTTTTATGTAAAATGAAAATTTAATTTTTTCATGTACATTTTACTGTTGTAAGTCGATAAGTACTAGAAATAAAATCTGCAGCTTGGTGTCTTGGTGGTTATATTTAAAATCAGGCCTCAAGTTTTAATTAGAATAAGCATGCATTAAAGAATAACCGGGTAGTTCCACTGAAAAATATTTCCCTTTTTCAATTCTATTCGGGTTTGAATGCACACGAACAAACTTGAACTACTTTGAAGCACCATTTCTTTCGTTTGATTGACATAAAACCATACGTTATTGGTTATTATTATGTTAAGATTTTAACATAGCCATCTATATACAGTGGTGGTCATATAACTAAAACAATCGTAATCATAGTAAATATGTTGTAATAAATTTGAATATGAAAATAATCTGAAAAGGAAAGTAATCAATTGTAAAAGACATCAAAGTTATTATTCCAATGGAAAAGTCCCGTTAAATAATTAAGAGATGATAAAAAATAGAACAAATTATTGATCAAAATAATGTTTTAATTATATAGGGTGATTTTTTAAGAGCTATAGGAAATTTTTTCAAAAAAAAAATACTTAAAATTCAGAAAAATGCATGAAATCTTTATTTGAATCGATAGTGGGGTTCATATAATTTAATGTTTGAAGATTATTTCATACAATTATTCTTATTTAAAAATTTTAAATAAGAATCAACGATATTACGTAATTAGTAAAATTAATTGATTGAAGCTAACCTTCGCTTTGATGTCATTGTCAAAGAAAATATCACTAAAAATTCTAAAATTATTGAAACGTCGTTTGAGGGTCTCCGTTGTAAGCAAAAAAGAATAGCGAACAGGCAATTATTGTTGTAACCGTCAAGTTATAAACGCGCAAAAATAGTGCGAACAATAAAAAGTTTCATTGAAACTAAACACCAATTTATTTTTATATTAATTTTTACAATTAACGAACTCATATTTTAAAACTTTTTAGCACTAAACCTACCAGAGCGGACAAATGACCGCTTTTAATACTTTAATCAAAATTTTTAAATTCCAGATTATTATTTTTCTTAAATTTACTGCTGTATAGTTTTTTAATCCTAATATATATCCTAATATATATTATAAATCTGTTTTTTTGTTTGTTAACCAATCACGCCTGAACATCTAGACCGATTTTCTTGAAATTTGGGATATAGATCAAGCTTCTGCCGGTGCAGGTTATAGGCTACAAATCTTTTCAAAATTATGACCAAAACGGGAGACAAAATGGAACAAAGGGAGAAAAAATGGGCAAAAATTAATACTTTAATTCATAAATACTGTAATTTATGTGTTTTAAAGGTATTTTTTTACAACTTAGTATGTTGAGTTTCCCAAATAGCTATTGGAGGTGTTCCGTTTCTAAAGTTGAACCAAAGGAGTCCAAAAAGGGGGAAATGGGCCGAAAACGGGCATATTAAGTGCATACCGAATCACGCCTGAACGCTTGAACCGATTTTCTTGAAATTTGGGATATTGATCGATCTTTTGTCAGTGCAGGTTATAGGCTATAAATCTTTTAAAAATTTTGAACCAAAGGGGAAAAAATGGGACAAAGGGAGAAAGGGAGAAAGTTTCCCAAATAGCTATTGGAAGTGTTCTGTTTAAAAAGTTTGACCAAAAGGGGTCCAAAAAGGGGAAAAGGGGGGAAAACGGGCAAATTGCATGCATTTATATTTAGGACTTAGAGTATTGAAAAAACTGAGTTGTTTGATAAACCGGTTTCCGAATAATTTGAAAAATTGCATTGATTTTTATTTATTGTTATTTTTATAACCCGCGCAACGCCGGGTACAATCTGCTAGTATATGTATATTTCTCTTCTTCTTTCGTCTTATAATAATATGTACTCTACAATTATCTACCTTGAGCGGTATTTTGACAGCTAGAATATATATACATTTTTATGAAGTTATCTACATTAAAATCTTAAAATCTCACTTTCTCTCTCTCTCTCACAAAAACAGTAGTTTTTCAAGAAAATGTCATCCGATTGTATTCAGTTCGTTTTATGCTGGATATAGACTTTACATATATATTATAGAGACACTGCTGGTAACTCACAAGGCAAAATAGCGATAATGAAGAAGAGAACATTGTGAACTCGCATAGGGGACGAAAAAGAAATTATCATTCCCCAGTTCCGAAGATGAATCTAAAGAAAACAATCAACATATTGGAACTTCAGTTGATGGAACTGTTTGGAAAAAATTCACCAAGGTTTTGGATCTGCGAAACGTGAATTATAAAGGGCAAAGTAAGAAGTGCATTTGCGTTGTTACTGGACTATGGAATTATGAATCATATAAAATTGAGCACAGAATCAGAAGCACATTGAGTTTTAGGATCCATATCCTAAACTTGAAACTTAAACGTTTCGCTTTTGCGGAATAAAAATTTTTAGTCGATTTAATTAAATACGGGTCTCAGCATTTTTTGAAATTCGCGCAAGTTGGCAATTGGGTATCAAATATTTCCATTTACATCATCTTTGTATGTAAATAATTTAGATTTTTGCAAATTAAGTGCATTTTACACGGTGATCTGGAATATATAAAAATGCAATTTTGTGGTAACTCTAATTTGATAGCGGATGTAGTTTCTAGATCATGTATGGATTTAAATAGGACTAAATAACGGCATCGCCGTGGTCTAGTCGGTAGTGTGCTGGCTTATTAGACGTAAAGCCAGGGTTAAGAGACCCATGAAAAGTCTCTCAAAAATCTGTCGTTCGGAGTCGACTTTAAACTGTAGGTCCTGCCACTTCTGTATAAAATTAACATGCACAACATAAATGGTGTGAGAAACTGCGGGATTTTTGGGGAAGATTGCGGTCGACTCTCTAATGGTGAAGGTCTAGCACTGGCCATTTTATAGTCACCAGCAGCAACTCGCAGAAAAAAAAAAAGAAATGATCCATGACTTTTTGGCGGCATATTTGTTTACCAAATTAAAAAAAATTATAAAATGTTATTGGTTATATATAATATAATAATTTTATTGTTTAATCTGTAAGGAACACTATCCATACACATAAATAAATAAATAAAAAATAAATAAATAAATATTTACAAAACTACAAACTACAACAACTACAAAACGCGAACTTGTGCGAATTTCAAAAAAAACTGAAACCCGTATTTAATTAAATCGAGTAAAGATTAAAATTTGTTAATTTGGCATTTTTATTACAAAACAACCGCGAACAAAAAATTCAAAAACCATTTTTTTTTGCAGAATATCCTTAAAAAAGGACATGAATGAACGTCCTTGGACAAATTGTATATACTGTTGGACTCACCTTATGATAGAGATATTGTATATGTTGGCAACAGATGCTCAAATGTTCAAAAATAAACCCTTTTTCAAAATGGTCCAGCTCACGAAAAGTCAAAGCTGGAGCCTAAATATTTTAAATGTTGTTTTAAAAAGTCTAAGATTCATTTTTGGAGGGTACATCGAGCACTTTTTTTTGGTGAGTCGGTCTAATGTACATGTGCATGTAAATTACTGAAGTAACATATCTTCCATTCTCAAGGCTTCTTTCTAAAAATGATTATATATTTGATGAATATATTTGATTATTATGCGATAATTATTTTGTGCTGACTGTTTATGCTAAATTCTGTATTAATTACAATCAACTGGAAAACACTATAGCGCACTTCACAATCTTGGGCATTTAGATGGTAAATTTGCAAATGCCATGATGTCAGGCCATTTACCCATTTGATTGATTTGATATTTTAAAAGCGGTCATTTGATCGATATCGGTAGAAATAGGTATATAATATGTCGGTATGTTTAGTGTAAAAAACGTAAAAACTTTAACAATATCATTGAGAATAGCACTTACAATGTCAATAACAATTTCTCATTTCATCATTTTCTCCACAACATAAACAAAAACGGTAACATATATCTTCAATGAGAACAACATAGTCTACAACAAAAATGACAATAAAATCATCAAGAATAACAAAAGGAGCAACAAGAATATTATTAGTAGTTGGTCAAAAGCAGCATCATCGCCTCTAAGAATAAAACAGTCAACAACAGCAACGCCGTCAACCACAATATTATTTAAGTTAAGGAATATTAAACTGCTTCGGGTAAAAAAAAAATTAATTGAGTGCTCCTAGCATCATTTGTGGAACTCTTTTATTCTTTAAAATTATTAACAAATTTAATTGAACCTTTTAAAATTCAGTTCACATTTTATTTCAAACTTACTTTAATTCAATTTAAACAATTTTTCTGTTAATCCTATTGCAAAATTCCTATTCCAATTTCTTCTTTATTAGATGCTTATCCTCCCTTACTGTTTAGCCAATACTAACTGTTTTTGTTCACTCTATTAACTTTTTGATTCATTGATTGCGTTTATTGATCACACTGCACCAGCATAACTATTTTCACATCAAATTCCTGAATATGATATGCAATTTGAACGGTTGCGCGTATAACGCAAAAACGTTTATGTTGTATAATTAGTTTCGTTGGCAGAGTCGCCACTGTTGTTAACTTTAACAAGAATAACACCCTTAACACCACCGGTGGCAGCTATGTAGTACATCGTAAACAACGATACAAATAGTGATGATATCAGTTTCCACGGCAGTAGTAATGTCAAACATCAACTTGCGGGTGTTTTCCAAGACGCAGAAAGTTGAATTAGTTAGTTATGGAAAATATGGTCAAAATTACAGGGTCCCAAGTTATGTGGAAATTTGTTAGATAATCTCGCGAGGAGGGAAGCTTCCACAACGCTTCCACAAAAGCTTCCAGTACTTTTGTGTGGAATTGTGGCGAATATTCGAGAAATTATACTCAACGAAAGAGAAGGCATACCAAGGAAATCAAAGTGGTTTGAGACAATTAACGTATTTGTTGGGAAATTATAATAAGAGTAGTTCTGAGTCATACATCAGATTATCCAGGAGAATGCAGATTCTAAACACATTTATTTTGAATGGGCATCGTCCCGAAACCATGTAGATTCTGTGATGATAACAATGAATCATCAGAACACATTGTTGGCAGCTATGAACTATTAATACTTTCCAGAAGTAACCAACTATGTAAAAGGTCCGCCAAAAACCTTTTTTTTTTTTGAAAATACTTAAAAAAAACTACTGAATATTTTCTCAAATTTCTTTTTTTATTTGAAAGTATAATCCTTCCGGTTAATAATGGAAAATAATTTGATTCAAATGGCTCTCTCGGCTGGCCATGCAGTAGCCTACACAGTAGATATAATTTTTAAGCACATTGTCGATCGTATGCAGCTGTATTTCACCAATGGCAAGCGTCAATTGTTTCTGGCTTGTCTGCGTAAGACTTATCTTTGACGGCACCCCACAAATAATATTCCAACGGTGTCAAATCACAGCTCCGAGGTGACCGAACGACATCAGCCCTGCGACTGATAATGCGATCTTCAACAACAGAGCGCAAAACATCGAGTGTAACTTCGGCTGTGTGGCACGTAGCGCGGCCTTGTTGAAACCAAATGTTGCCAATATCATTCTCTTTAATTTTTGTGAAAATTCGTTCAACATGACCCGCTGCACACAATCGATAATGTGCTTAAAAATTGGACCGATCGTGTATGGCCAGCCGAGGCAGCCATTTAAATGAAATTACTTTCCATTATTAGTAGCTTTTTTTAAAGCAGTTTCAAAAAAAAAAAGTTATTTGGCGGATCCTTTACATATCAGGTATTAAGCAGGGGATTGTACTTGTTGATACGCTGCAGTTTTCCGGAGTTTATCAGGTCAACCGGCTTAGAGGAGATATATTCACTAGTCTATGTAGTAGACGGCAGTATACGATAATAACACTAACTTACTTTTATAACTCTCTACGCAATTGAGAGGGGAGGTTTTAATCGTTACCATGGCTATAAGGCAGAATTAATTTATAAAAATAAAAATATTGGACATATTGGCTACTAACAGTTTTCTTTTGTTTTTATTTTTTGGAAACAATTTCGTTTTTTCCCATTTCTCTTACATAATAACCTATTTCCTACTTTAATGATCACGTTTATGCTTTTTGTTATGAATGGAGTTACAATTCATTAAAAATGTCGGAATATTTAGTTATTTTTGTAATAGTGCAGGTGTTAATCGCTCGAAAGACTTTAAATTAACATCAGTATGAACACTACAAGGAAATGAAATTCATTACATTTTGAAGATCAATGTATGGTAAGTACGTAAAGATTTCCTTGACGTATGTAAAATTGTATTTAACTTTTTGCAGAACTTTCGAGCATATTTTTCAAATATTTTCTTATTTTGGTTTTCGCAAAATATGATTTATTTTGAATCGCAGCTAAGAAAGAAGTGAATGATTTATTGATTTAAGGTAAGAGCGAATAATATAAAAAAAGTTTTGTACAAATATTTCGTATTGGGGCCATTGGCTGATGCAGAGATGCAGCACAATGGCTGCGGTAAGTGTTTGAATTTAGTTGAGTGGATTCCAGTCAGCGAGTAGTGGCTTATGCAGGTTGAGTGTTTAACTTTGAACGAGTTTATCGGTTCGGTATTACACGATGGCAAGACTTCTAGCACACGATTTAAATTTGAAGGACACGTGTTGGCCATTAAAGGGGAAATATTTCAACGGTTGAATAAATCAATGGATTGGAAGATGAATGGCTGGCTGAACTAACGATTGATTGAAATGCATGCTTCAATTTGAAATGTGGAATGATTCTATAAGTAGGCTAGCAGCAGCATTATTATAAATTTTATTTGTATTTCTCTCATTTAAATAGTATTTCAATTTGCTTCGTTAACGTTAAACAGTCCTTTGAAGTACTATTTGTTGATGCATTTATGAACAGCATTTTAATGTTGTTGCGTGCCATAATACTCTTTAACTTCAACATTCTCGCATTTATGTCTGATTTCAGTGAAAAATATTCAATAAAAATTATAAAATCCATTACAAATGCGAACGAAGTACAAATGCACGTGCACTTTTGGTCTCGTAGTTTGCGTTTGATTATATCGGGTCTTTTATTAAGAGCTTTAAATTTTTAAACTTAAATAAAAAGTGTGTATGTGACATTATCGGAAATTTTTATTCATTTGAAAGACTTATTGATGTCGTTATGTGTGAAATATTTCATCGTTGAAATGTTCGTCACCAAGTGGGATGACGATTACCTATAACCACTCTTATCTAATGTATCGTAATCTGTGTGGCCGTTACTCCACCATAGTTAAACCGTAATGTGTTGGTGTCAATATCTTCCCATTTAGGCAAAAGACCGTTCTCAAGGAAATATGAACTGCTGACGCCGCCAGCCAAAATGAAACCAAATCAGAATATTTTCAACGTTCTCGTTATCTGACGTGAATTCGTATCGTACCGAATTTAACAATTATGTTAATTCACGTAGTCATTCATTCCGAAATTAGCTTCATTGCTGAAGGATCAGTTACGACCTGCTTTAGAACCCTTTCAGCGAATACTCCTCGTTGTCTATGGCCCTATGCCTTCAGTTCGTGGGTCAGTTGAATTTTGTATGCCAGCAAATTCAAGTGAAAACGAAAATTTTGCGAATTTGTGTCCTGCAAAACGGCAAAGTTTTGTAAACGTCGGAAAATTAGCCGCCTTAGATTCTTCGGTACACTCTTCCGGACAAAGGTTAGTGAATCAGTAGACTCTATTTTAGGTAGGACGATCATGTCGATCGTAAAATGTGCATAACGCTCTGTTCATTGGCCGAATATAACGCCTATTTTTAGTATGCACGTGTGTTGAATGCTATCGCTGTAAATGACGATTTGACTATATATATTGTAGAAATGACAACTAATTTTGTAGATGTAACATCAACTAAATCGATATTATTAACTCTCAAACTTCGGCAGTCCTTGTTGAAAGAACCAATATTTGTAAAATCGAAAAATTAAATGAAATTTTTGTAAACATTCATATATAATACGATAGAAATATACATGGTATAAGAAATATAGAAGGTAGTTTCATTCTCTCTTTATTTTTTGAAATTCACCATCTGACATACTTAACACTAGATATACCAACAAATTTACATACCTATTTATACCAAAACCAGTCAATTTGACTGTATATGACAAGCTCTATTCATTTATATTATAATGCTTTATCGTTTGAGAGAATTGATGAGATATATAAAAATTGGTTCTAAGGCGAAGCAAGGGTTGTTTTTCCAATAAGCGGGGGGTGTGAGGGGCAAGGCCCCCCGCATTGATAACATTGAAATTAAAAATTTAGGGATTTAATATCTCGGTTATTTATGAAATATGCCCAAAAAAATATGAAATTATATCCCAAAAATCAATTTATGTCACAGGGCAAATAAGTAATGTCAAAAAAAAATTGGGGCATAACTTCCGTTTCAGTTTGAGGCATAAGTTCGTACCCCCATAAAAAATAAAAATATAAAAACTCATTAATTATATTCCAGTTTTATTCAGAATGATCATGTTTACATGCTTTACAAATACTAACTTTTTTTCCACGCATTTTCCGCACACATATTTCTTACAGATGTCACAATTTGTAGTTGTCTTGTTGTTATTACAAAGTCCTATTTGGCACCATTTACGTACTGGCCGGGGATTCCGGGTTGCTGGACGGAGAATTTCACTTGCCCTCCCTTGGCTTGATGACTTATATTCAGATGTGAGCTCTTCAGCTAATCGAAACAAAAAGTCTTTCCTAGAAATATTCTTTCCTGTTATACTTCTATACAAAATCCAGGAATTGATGCCGGCCAAATCTAAAATATTGAAAAATACTTGAAGTGGCCACCTTCTGGATCCTGATTTCACACTATACTTTCTTGCCATTTGATCAGTTACATCAACACCGAATTTGGTTTTATTGTAAAAAGATATAGTTTCAGGTAGTTTCTTGGAACTGGTATCAATTTTGACGCCTTTGTGTTTAGTACTCAATAAAACAACCTTTTTGTTAGGCTTACTCTTATAAACAGTAAGTGTGCATTCATTTGTTTCATATAGATGCGTTGAAAAACGTTCCATACCATCTTTTTTTTCTTTACAAAATTTTTGGAAGCTCCCGTTTGTTGCAACGTACTGTACCAACCAATGCAGTATTTTTAGCTAATAATTTTGAAGCCAGGGGGAGGCTGGTAAAAAAATTGTCGGTTGTCACACACCTTCCTTTCATGATATAAGGTTCTAGTAGTCTTGTTACAACAAATTCACTGAGAGGAGTTGACGAATTTCGTTTTTCGTCTTTTCCTAAATAGGGAAAGCCATTTATAACATACTTCGTTTCAACATCAGAAGCCAGCCAGAATTTTATCCCAAATTTGTCTGGTTTGTTTGGCATATACTGGGTAAATCGACATCTAGCCTTCGTTGGAAACAGTTGCTCATCATTCCTGCTCATATTTTCGGAAAAAAAATCAGGACCCCACTTTTTGTTCCATAAATATATATGATAATTTCAAACCTTTTGCTTCGTATGCACTACGGCCATACAATATTCCAATAAAAGCCTTCAGTTTTTCCTGCGAAAGGGTCCACTTCTTACCTAAAACTCGAGAGGCTTCTATTTCAGTGCAATTTCTAATATGTTCTAATATATGATGATCAATCAATAGTAAGAAGGCACTGCTTATCTCTTCTTCCATAATATTTCTTCTAGCATGTGCTGTAGGGCCAGGTAAATCTTTGAAAATGCAATGACATGGTAACCTTCCAACGGCACCACCTTCTTGTATTTTTTTCCAAATTGTTCCATCAGC
The DNA here is from genome assembly GCA_014635995.1 of Sarcophaga peregrina. NCBI lineage: Eukaryota > Metazoa > Arthropoda > Insecta > Diptera > Sarcophagidae > Sarcophaga > Sarcophaga peregrina. The sequence continues at coordinate 60,175,071 of CM025793.1, forward strand.
AGAAACTTCAATTTGCATATTTTGTGTGTTTTCCTCGTCAGAACTCGAGGAAAGCCGCATACATCTTCGTTTTTGCGTATTATGCTGTTGTCTTATGTTGTCTTCTTCGTCACTCGATTTGCCTCCAACATTTTCATCAAATTCCTCGTTATCACTGCTTTCAATATGAACACTTTGATTACCATCATCATCCGTATCACTGTCGCATCCCAAAAACTCATATTCGCTATCACCACCATCAACGTCTGATAGATCCGAAAGTATATCTTGTATTTCTTCCAATTTCAAAATTTTTCGTTTTTTCATTATGAGCAATTTGTATGTAGCAAAAGTAATAAAATTATTTCTTACTGAACAGAACAGAACTCAATGAATAAATAATGGTTTATAACAGTTTCCTACGAAATTCTTGATAAAAAAAATAAATAGGGAGATCCCCGAAAAATATGAAATTTGAAAAATATGCTGTTATACAATACTATTTTACCAGGGATGTGCAAACATTTTTCTTTACACGCCATTTTCCAAATAAGGGAATTTCCTAAAAGTGAAGAATATAAAGCATTTGCACATAGAACTACAAAAACGTGTACTAGGTCAAAATGACTGGTTTCGGTATAAGTACCAAAAACAAAAAAAAATTTTTTGTTATGAACACAAAATCAAATTAACTTATCAAATTATTTGTATTTAATTGTTGTTATAAAAGTCATATAATAGTTTCGAAAAAAATAAATATACATAGTAAATATTTATGAAATAAAAGGTAAAACCAGTCATTTTGACTGGTATGGTAAATCTAGTGTTAAGGATTATGACGTTTTCATTAAAATAATGCTACCATATAAATTTTAAATTTCCCACATTTTCTATGAAAATAATAAATTCAATAAAATTGAAAAATATTTAGAAAAAATTGTATATTAAAGTATTTCTGCTTAAATTGGAATCATACATATAAAAATTTATTATCCGAGGGAAGTTTACATAAGCCTAATGCCGATTTTTTAAGAATTTGGAATATTTAAATTCTAAATTACACATTTGTCATAAATTATATATTGGGAGTATACAACAAAATTATAAATATGGCAACGCTACATACATAGTTTGTGAGAAAATGAAACTTCAAAAAACCTTATTTTAAAAAATAAAAAGAGAATGAAACTACCTTCTATATTTATTATATCATGGAAATATATACTTGCTACTAGGGATGCCAAACGGGATCGATTTTTAAAAATCCCGGGATTCGGGATTTTATAAATCCCGATTCCAAAATCTCGGGATCCAAAAATCACGGGAAAAATTGCGATTTTCTCTTAATAATAAAAGTATTTTGTTAACAAAATCATTTGTATTAAAAATAAAATATAAAAACAACAAGACAAAATGTAACAAAAAAGCGTAAATCAACAAAAATAAAAACTGCTAATACATATGCAAATGCATTAGTTTTAAAAAAATTATTTGGATTCAAGCAAAAAAATTAAAGCATCTAACATGTGATCTGATAGGTTTGAAGGAATTTTGTTGTCAAGATAGCTGTATGCATCTTGTAAATATTCACCTCTACCACCTCCTGATGTAAATAAATCTATTTCTTTGGACAGTTGAGTATCTAAATCAGCTACCCTTTTAATTCGTTCTATAGGGCTTTTGCATTCTTCGATGCCATCAAATAATTTTTTATCATTGGAAATAGGGGCTTCCTCATCTGAGATCCTATTATCGAAGTCAATTGATAAATAATTTTTTTTTCGGGGCCTTTTGTAGGGTCAAAATACATCTGATTTCACAATCCCGCAACAAGTTTTTAAAAATCACGTGATTCGGGATTTTGTGAATCGCGAAAATTTCGGGATTTTGGCATTCGGGATTTCCCGATTGGCATCCCTACTGTGAAAAGTTTTTATATCATTTTATGAATCCAATAATGTTTCTGTAAATTTGTTTGGTGTTTTAATTTAAAATTGAGTGAATTTGAGAATGCCATAAATAGACCTTCGAATTACATTCTCAGAACTACGGGTCTTTAACATTTTGAAATTTTATTCAGACCCTTGAACACAGTTTCTAAAACACTATAAAAATTGGAAATTAATGCATGGAAACTGTTGTGGAATTCATTAATTTCGAAATTTTCCGAAAATTAAATAAATAAATTGTTATTCATTACGGGTTCTAAGTTAGAATTTGTATTCCTTATGCGTAGATAACTTTTTAGCTGTGTAAAGACAATTGTCTAATTTACCAGTACACTTTCTAAGCTATTTAGTGGATGATTTTAAATAATATTCCTAAAATCGGTAGCAGAGTCAATAGTTGAATTGCAAATATTGTTTTAACTTCTGCATTATTCTTCAACACTTTTCGGAAAAAGTATTTCAATAATTAAGTTAAACGTATTGTCATACACTTAAAAACATTATATTGTAGTCCATCCCAACTGGCGTGGAATTTAAACTGTAGGTTCCGTCACTTATGAATAAAATTGACATACACAACATAAGAGATGAATCCTGACTGAAGGGTTATAATGATCAATTACGTACGTAAGTACATAAGTATGTTGCGGGTAATTTTTATCGTTAAAACCGGTCTCGTAAAGTATGTTACACGTTTGTACTCGTACAACTTTTTATTGTCATAATTTTTATCCTGAGTTAATCTTTATCGCTTTTAGTTCAATCTGTTGGTGTTTTATTTACTAAGAACTTACTTGGAAGGCGTCTCATCAGTTTTTTTCCAGTGCTTAACTGCACTGTGACCCGATTATTTCTATTAAATGCCAAATTTGCAAAAAATAGGCGAGGCCGTGAATTGAGGTCACTTTCAATTTGAAAAGAATATATTTAGCTTGCACAAGAACAAGTAATTCGTCTCAAGTGATATTTATTCCTCTGGGAATAATTTTGTTTCCGAATGGAAATGAACATGAAGTTCTTCTGTCATAATTTGTGTCACAAGTTGAATAGAGATAAGTGCATGGCCTTTTCGAGTTTCAAAGAAAGACTTTGTCGAATGATTCGAGAGGAATATCTTTTGTAATCTTACCAACGGACAAACAAATTTAACCGTTTGTGAAACAAACGGTTTTTAAACTGTATGATTTAATATACATATAATGAAACAACATAGTCAACAACACTGTTTTTATGGAATACTAGCTGACCCGGCGAACTTCGTCTCGCCCAAAATAGATTTTTTTTCTTATTGCCCAAAACAGGTCCCATTAATATTTATTGTAATATGCTGCATAAAACGCTGATGAAGTTGTAGTTGTTGTAATCGTTCCAAAACAAAAACTAACAGACATACACAGAGGGAAAAAACCGGTAGAAAAGCACCGAAATTGATACAATCCGTTGTCAAAAGTGAGCTTACCACGTCTGTTAACATTTCGACAACGGATGTGTATAAAATTTTAATAATACCCAGCTTTCATTTTGACAACGCATCATTGTCATTGAAATTTCGACAATACATCTTTGACATTTCGACAACGCAACCTTGTGGGTTTAATAACTTAGCGTTGTTACTTTGATAACACATACAGTAGCGAGCACAAAAAATGCAACGTTGGGTAAAATTATCTTTAAGTGCGATAATTTTAAAAAAATGGTGACCAGTTCAAAATATTTCTTTGGGTTATTAATCCCTACAGTTATAGATACCTATTATCAATAACATTATGTAAATATGTAAATGCAACAGCACAAATTTTAATGTGTTTATTTAAATTAAATAGTAATTCTTACAAAAAAAATCTTAAAATTAATATTTAGTGGCGTAGCCCTTATTTTTTATGACTTCTTGCATCCTAGAAGGCATAGAGCAGACTAAAGCTATTAATGTGTTAATGGATATTTTCTCCCATTCACTTTTCAAAATTTCTTCTAATTGCCTCTTATTTGACGGATGTTTCCTCTTAACTTCCCGATCTAATAGCTCCCATAGATTTTCTATGGGGTTTAGATCGGGAGACTGTGATGGCCAATCCAAAACATTGACATCATTGTCGCTTAAAAAGTTTCGAGCTAAGCGACTTGAGTGCTTTGGATCGTTATCCAGTTGGAATATGCTACCAGGAAGCATTTTTTCCCGCAGATGAGGAAGCATGTGTTCTCCAAGGATTTCACAGTACTTCTTGGCGTTCATTTTTCCTTCGATTTGAGTTAAGGGACCTACCCCATCACGGGAAAACGCACCTGTAAATACGTGACGTAAAATCCATAATTTTTTTTAAACATATCGTTCCTTACCCCACACCATTATTGATCCACCGCCATGTTTTACGGTTGGAAGTTGATATCTTGGAGAATATCTCTGTCCAGGCGGTCTTCGAACAAAATTTATCCCATCGGAGCCAAACAAATTAAATTTGCTTTCAATTAAATTTTCTTTGCGGGTCGTCTCGCATGCAAATTAGCCTCTTTCAACCTACGTCGAACAGTGTGAACGCCTATAGAGACTCCCATTTGCGAAATTAGCAACGTCCACTGCGGTCTTTCGTGGATCTTTTTTAACCAGTGCAATCATCTGGCGGTCTTGGCGAGAGGTAGTTTTTCGAGGATTACCACTACCTGGTTTCCTTTCCACACTATTTCTCAAGGAAAATCGAGATTTAATCCGACATACGGTTGATTGATTTACACCAAAGAGGTGTCCAACTTCACGCATGGATTTTCCTTCTTCTAAGGCTTTAATGATTGCAGTTTTGCTGTCAGCTGAGAGCTGCTTCTATTACAAAACACATGTTGTATAACTTATTTAAGAAATTTTCAATTATAATTAAATAAATAACTTACTTTAACTATTTTTTTATTATTTTGCATTTTTTTTTCTCGCTAAAAATTTGCACTTTTTTCACTAATTCAAAAATATTTAACTTTTTAAAACAGAATTTGGAATAAACTGTGGTTACTTTGAAAACTTATAATTGAAAGAATTAACAGCAAAAGAAAATAGATAAATTAGTTACTGTTATTTTGAAACAGATCTTATTAAAGATCATATGGCACAGTGTTGCATTTTTTGTGCTCGCTACTGTATATTCACTCCGTAAAGATACCCCATTCTGAACTCGACGACTATAAAAACAGTTGTGATATATATTCTATGATTTTTTTTCTTTATTATAACATTAACAATTTTATACATATATTATTCTAAAATAAGTTCTAGAGTTATTTAAAGAATATAAATGAAATGGGAGACTTATAAATTCTGTAATTGGTTTAATATAAACGTTTTTATTTAATGATCCAGTTTCAAATGATTGAAATAGTCTAGTCAATAGTCTATATTCTAGTATAGCTTATAATCTACAGTCTAGTCTAGCATAAAGTCTAGTCTAGTCTATAGTCTAGTATATAGTCTATTTTATAGTCTAGTATATAGTCTTGGTAATAATCTAGACTATATGCTAGACGATACACTAGACTGTAGGTTAGGTTATGTATTTATTTTTTTACTTACCTTCATAGTGTTTTCAAAAGGAAACAAGAAGCAAATTTCCGTAGTTAACTTTTGAAAATCATTTGCATAAAACACGGTGTTGTTGGAGATAACATCTTTTATTATTATATTGATAATGTCTTCATCCCCATATTTTTATATGCCTCTTCCTTTATCAGATGTATTTAACAATGTCTTCAAATCCTAAAATAAATTGTAATTTAGTTTATTAGTTTTTAAATGTTGCTGTTTTATTTTACCTTTTTATTGCTGATGAAGGAACTGCTTGAGGACAGGGCATCATTTTGGTTAAGCCATAACTGTACTTCTGATGGCTCGGAAAGGGTATCATCGTTAACTCCTAGCTGATTGAAATACCTATATTCGAAATTATGTGTATTTGTTAAGTAAACACTTTTACTCACCTGAGTTTTTCTCTAATTTAGAAGTTTACTTCAGAATTCTGCACGTAGCCCCAAATGTGCAATAGCTTCTGCGAGGTCGCCATTTGTAATGTATGGCAAGCTTTTGTATGTGACATTTGCAGCTTAAATTGAATAAAAGTTAACCATTTTTATATTATTTAAGTTTTTAACAACTTACGTTTTAAGGTATCGAATAGAGACATACCCACGCTTTCTAAGAATATTTGTAATTCAATATCATCGCGAATAGATTCTTTATTTTCCATTATAATTTCACAAAATTATTATATTTTTTTATAATTTATAAAATGATTTGATTGATGATTGGAATGTCGACAAACAGCCAACGTCGGCACAAAATAGCTTCATAAAATTTTAAATTTATTATTGACTTGTTTTTATTGATTTGATAGCGTCGTGTATCAAATCAACAACAGATGTTGTTGAAAAATTATAAACAATTTTGTATCAATTTGGTACCAAACGTGTATAATTTTAAAACGTCTTTTTTCCCTCTGTGTACATGTTATATATGTACATACATACATAATTGGTCATTACATCCCTTCAGTCAGTATTATTGGCCTAGTTTTTCACACTACTTATGTTGTGTGTGTTAATTTTATACATAAGTAGAGGGACCAACAGTTTAAAGTCGACTCCGAACGACAGATTTTTGAGAAACTTTTCGTGGCAATTTTATTTACTCTCAGAAATTTTGCCAGAAATCTGCTGAGACGAAGTCGTTGAAGAAATACTTTTTGTATTTTATTTTGATGTCTGGCCGGGGATGTGGGTATGTATATACGTAGTTATAAACCATCGAATTAGCAGTCTTATACGTATCCCTTAAAGGGGGAGGGTTGTACCGCCTATTTTTGTTGAGTTTGTCAATATCGACTCTACGAACTTTCCCACCAAATTTCATTCGTCTACGATCATTATGTCTTTAAATATTTAAAAGGTTTGCCACGCCTACTTTTTGCTATATTAAATTTTTTTTAAACCATCTAAATCTGATAAGCTTTCACACAAAGAATAGTAAAAATCGGTTCAGTAGTTTACGAGTTATCGGTACCACTTGAAGGGGGAGGACTGTCACGCGCATTTTTTGTGGAATTGTCGATATCAACTCTACGAACTTACCCACAAAATTTGCCAGTTGCTCCTAATTTGTTATGAACGTATAGCTGAATATTTTAAGCGTTGCAAAAATTACGTATATTTGTTGTTGTTAATTGATTTCGAGATATGAACTAAATTCTTCGATTTACGATAGACATAGTTTTCTCGGGTGGTTTTTAATTTTAACATAAAGAGAATACTCTAAAAGATTAGCTTAGTTTGGGCAGCGGCCTAGATTTTGCTAAAACTATTGGGTGTAAAAGGCTTTAATGCAAATGCCATCCAAACCAAATAGTCTTATTGTCACCCAAAAATCATATTGTCTCCAGTGAAGGAATGCGATGAATAATAAGCACTTAGGCCAAAAAATTTGGACTAGATCACCAGATATTGTACCTCTCGAGGCACGTACACGATGTACATCTCCACTGTACGTGGTTACTTAAACGTTATATATTTGAAACCGTTTTTACGAGATGGACTGTTCATATTGAAGATGGTTTCCAAATTCAGATTGAACTATCACTTCAATCGAAAGTGTTTTCTGTCCTGTAAATACCTAAAAAATGATTGACATCTCATTAAGTGCATTCAAAATTTTAGCATCACATAGTTCCATCTTTAGTATATTTACAGTTTGTTAGCTTGCAAGATATTAACAATGTACCTTCCGAAGTAGCAACTCTACTATAAACTACTGCTGTGTAAGCTGAAATCAGGTTTACGCCCTAGCTTCTCACACCACTCATTCATTTCATACATGAGCGGCGGGACATACAGTTCAAAGTCAATTCTCAATGACATATTTTTGAAAAAGTTTTCAAAGCGATTTTATTTACTCTCAAAGTGTTTGTTAGAAATCTTAAAGTCGCCGAAAAAATATTCTTTTTTCATAATTCGTTTTGATGTCTGACCTGGGGTTTAACCGTGGCCTTACATTTAATATGCCATCATACTGCCTACTAGACTACAACGACCAATTTATCTATCTAGTAATTTTCAACCATTGAAACCATTTGCTATTTTTCCATGATTTTTTAAATGCAAGTCAACGGTGGTAAGCTTAGTAATTGAATGAGTATCGACAACAGTAACCTTAGATGAAAAGAAGTCACCACTTGAACCTAAAGATTTCACAATGCTGTCTTTATGAAACTGTAAAGTTTTGAAGTATTCTTTATGTCCTTTGGGATTCTCTTCTAAAATGACAAAGGTTAGAGACACTTTTGAATAAATTATGGTGCACCACACACTTGCCTTTCTCTAAGGGTCTGAAAATTTCCTTTAATTTTTTTACTAGGTCACTAACATGTTGGTTAATTCTAAAGTACACAGAAAGAAAAAAAGACGTTTTAAAATTATACACATTTGATACCAAATTGACACAAACATTTTTATAATTTTTCAACAACATCTGTATCACTATGTTAACTACGAAAATTTTACATTTATTTTCATAATATTTACTATGCATAAATTATATATTTTATTTTTTTATGTACAACATTGGAAAACCTTTGAAATTGGCACCCAAAGTATAATAAGCAATCTGACTCCCGCATATGGACAATTTTTCTTTCACATCTACGACTGTCGTGCGAAACTTTTTTGTAGGATCCTACGCAAAATTTCCGTTATCCACTAGAAACTGTTATTTTTTAAATAGTTTATCGCACTTTTTACTTAATTTTTACACAAACGTACTAATTTTGTCCCTTTTATGTGCTTTTCTTATCCAATTTTTGCTAAAACATACTTCTAAAACTTTAGAAATCTAAATCGTAAATATTTTCGCTTTAAAACAGACAAAAGAAACTGTCTGCACGTAAGACAGTACTAATTTTTTCCCCGACTTTTGCCTTTTTATTCATTTTGGTCAAAATTCTGGAACAAAGTTATAACCTACATCAACCTCCGAGTTTTATATATATCACTATTTCTACCAAAGGTATCAAAAGACATCTTTTAAAATTTTAACATGAAATTTAAGTCAAAGTTTAATAATTTTTGCACAGTTAATGTTTTGATAATTCTTATAATAATTATTAAATTTATTTAGCGTTATCATTTTCCTCCAACTCATTCTGGATCAGGATATGCGTACATGATATACCTATTTCTACCATAAGGTGTCTTTTAACACCTTTACGATTTTTCTTACAGCAAGAAATAAAAAATATAAAGAAAGTACACTAACATACATTTGGACTGAAGTATAATTTGTTTTTAGATTTTTCCTCTTTGTATTATTTTACAGCCATGGAAATTGTGTGCAATTGGAAATTCTACGAAATGCTGTGCCATGTAAATTCTGTGAAATTCTGTTGTCAAAATGCCAGAAATTTTCGATACACTGAATTCCCCGTTATAATTTTTACATTCGATTGTTTTTTGAGAACAACAAGAATGACAGTAGGATATGTTTTAATAATTATTTCCATAATTATTTGCTTTCAAACGTAAAGATGCCAAAAGACATCTTTTAGTCGAATTAGGTATACAAACAATCGTGGTATATGTCCCAAATTTCAGGGAAATCAGCCGTTCAGCCGTTTAGTCGTGATTGACTAATAAACAAAAAACAGATCTCTGTCTGTAATATATATTGGTATTAAATACAGGCAAATCATGAAAAAATCATCATGAAAAATCGCGTCCTCTGGTCTAACTGAGGACCGCTTTTATGGCACCAGTTCTTAATAGTTTTTTATATTTTTACGTGACCAAATTTTGAGTTAAAAAAGTTTTTTTATTAATATTAATTATTTCTTCATTTAAGTTTATTCAACAATTGTTAAAAGAATTTTATTTAAAAATCAAAATACTGTGATACTAAATAAATTAAAGGAAACAAAGTCAAGTTCTTTAATTATATATGTATGTATGTATCATTTTATATCCATAACTCCTTCTTTGGAATATTTATTTTATTTTAGCAACATTTGGTGTTGTACAACGCATACGTCATCCATTGCAAACTTTTTACGTAGTAATACTTAACGAGCGAAATTCAAATTTTCATTAAAAAAAAAAAACAAACAAATTAAATACAATGCTAGTCAATCAATGTCAGATAACTTTTTTCCTGCGCTCTACTGCTCTAAGTAATACTTTAAATAAAATTTTTTTCTCTGAAACAAACTATTTAAAATTAGAATCGTTATTAGAATTATTTACGTAATAAAAAGTAATTCTTATAAATACAGAGTCATTCAAATTCGGGATTTACTTCAAATGCAAAATAATTAAACATCGCAGATTGTTAATTTGTGAAAGAGAAGGATATTTGACAAACCTCCCTCTGAATGCATAATTTCTCCACAATTTAAATGTTTGTGTATCTCTGAAAATTAACAAAATATACTTTCGCTATTGAGATTTTTGCTTAGAGATTTTCAAAAAGAGAGAACGAACAAAATTACCAGATCGAAATGGATTCCAAGCAGTATAAATACATAACATATATACAACCCTTTAGTAAGGATTACGACCAAGTTTCCCACGCCACCTATGTTGTGTGCCTTAATTTTTATGCAAGAGTGGTGGGACCAACAGTTTAAAGTCGACCCCGAACGTCAGATTATTGAGAAACTTTTCTTGGCAATTTTATTTATTCTACTGAGAGGAAGTCGCCAAAGAAATATTTTATCATATTTGATTTGAAGCAATAAATTTATCCAAAAGAATAAGGCATTTAATATTTAAGAGATTATTAACTTTAACTCGAAATATCTAGACCGAAAAATATGAAGTACATGAAAACATATCTTGCTATATTCCTGTAAGCTATATTGAGTTTTTGCTCATCATCAAACTGCAATGAAGTTAATGTGTTAGACCATGTTTACCGTACATTAAAGATAATACCCAAATTGGATACAGATTTAACAAAGTCTCTTTTGTTCCCTTCCATAGTTATGTTGAGTACAACAAATGCTCATTTTGTTTTCAAGAGTAGTAAGCATTGGGACTAGGAAGAATTTATGCAAAGTCCATTTGCTATTGCCCAGTTGGCAATATTCTGTAAAACATGACTGATAGAATCTATAAAAAAATTAATATCAGCTATAAATGTACTCTAATAATGGTGGATGCATATGCAGTTTGCTAAAATGTTAAGTAGGTCGTTAATATATACATACATACACAGAAGAAGAGAAGCCATAATATTTATAAATGAGGAATACCACATTAAGATGTTACTGTTTAGATAAAATCTGATTTGTTCATAAGATAAGATTATTCAAGTTTACAAGCTGAATTTGAAAGAATGAAATGAAATTGTGATCAAACGTATCAAAAGCTTTTGTGTGATCCAAAAGAACCAAAAAAGCCATATAATTATCACCCTGCTTCGACCTATTGTCGCCAACTACATTGATTAATGTAATAGTACAGCTCTTAGCTTTCAAGTATCCTGTCTGTAAAATAAGAAATTATTACTTATAAGATAATAACATATTTACTTAGTAGTAACGTGCCCTCTACGAGCACTATAATAACGTCACCGGCTTGCTTAACAGTACAACTAGGAAATGTCTCATTCTGCCATTACAATTAAATTATTTTATCACTATTACAAACTAAACATAAAGCGGAACACCAGTCAAATGTGGCCTATACGCGCGCCATTCCCAAAGCCAATTAGTTTACAACCCAACTCTCATGCATACACTTTCAATTAGTTCTTTTCGATCAACTTTACACACATTATTTTATCATTCTAATAATTATTCACCATTTTCTTTTCCTCATGCGCAATCTGTGTTATTAAATTTTTCCTTTTTTTTTTTTGAATTAATGAAATTATAAATAGTGTTGTCTAATAACCACCTGAATTTAAAAACAGAAAAGAAAAACAAATCTCTTATCCTAAATGGGGCAAATGTCTGCGCCTAACTTTGTATTAATTGTATCCCTTCTATTTTCATGGCTACGCCCAAGAGAAATTGGTGCGTCGCAAAGACCATGATTTGGCCTGTTTTCTGGTATGGAGAAAAGGCCACGATTTGTTTCATTTTCACCATAATAAGTGCTGTAATGTTAATAGACTCATTAGATAAAGAAATAATTGAATTTGTTGGCCAGCTTTATGGCAATGATTGGTCCTTACAGAGTATTGGATTAGAGGACTGTCTTTGCTAAAAATTTAAAAAAATTAAGGGTAATTTAAGATCGCAAAACAGTTAAATATCCCATAGTGTAGGAGTGTAGCGTTTTCAACCCGTTCACATTAAAATCCTTAGTAAACTCCATGCAATTTCGACTAAATAAGGTTAAAATAAATAAAGAAAAACATATTGACTGTTAATTATTAAATTTTTAGATAGAATAAAAAATGTGTCAAATACCCACAAGGTACACGTAATGATTTACTGTTAAGATCATTTTAACTACAATTTTTTACGAACTACTAGCTAAGAGAATATTGTACTATTTTTTGTGTTTATATTAAAAAGGAAATAAACGAAGATTATAATTTCAAATATCTCCGTTGTACTTAAATTCAGATTTAGAGGCATTCATATATGTATGCATGTAAATATTTAGACGAAGTACATTTGCTCTTTGGTAAAAACTCATACCTGTAATTAGTTTGTAAACTCTTGCTATTTAATTCTGACATATTTTGTTGATAGAAAAATTCAAAAACGACAATACTCGTACAAGATGTTACGGTGGATTTTAGAAGAACTTCCAGATTAAAACCGTCAACGTATCAATATGGTACACAGGTATATAAATATTTGATGAATTATTCATATTAATGAACTGCAATTTCCAAGTTTTTTCTTTCCAATTTTGTCCAATTAGAACACATAAATAAATTTTTAAAAAGGTTTCCATTGTTTTGTCAAGCACTATATGAGGAAAACCAAATGCAATTTGGTATTGAAATGCTTACGTTATTGTTCGTTTTTATTTACTTTTGACAAGAGAGTGAGTTGTTTATTATTGGTTATTATTTATTTATAATTTATTTAATCATCAAGTACCAAAAACCTGCTAATAACACTATGCAAAAAAAAAAAATTAAATACAACCGAGTAACTACCCATCTAAGCTGTTCAATAAGTTGAATAGAACTCAAAAATATTTTTTTATTTTTTTCGAACCCTCCAAACTTGGTTTATTTGACTAAAACCCCAAAAACAAATTCCAAAATTTAAAATTTATTTATAACTAGCTGTACCCAGCACGTGTTGCTGCGCCTCCAAACAAAATAAATTTGAAGGAAAGGTATTACACAAATACCAAGTAATTTTAAATCATTTTATTGATTTTGTTTCCCGTTGTCCTGATGATTCAGATGAACGGGCCTGAGTAGTACGCATTCGATCAATTTCTAATCTCACTTCTCGTTGTTCAAGTGGTTCATGCGAACGGGTCTCAGCGACATATACTCGAAGAATTTACAGTCACATTGCTCGTCTGATTCTGAGGCTCGTAATGCTCTTTTCTTTCGTGCTTGGGGTGTAGATCGACCAATTGCTTGTCATTCATTTTGAATAATTTTCAGTGACGCCATCCATCTGAAATTAATCGCACCAATCTCCGTCGACTCATACGTAACAACTTTGTTAAAGAATGCACAGTTTAAGATTTAATACGCAACAACTTTGCTAAAGACCATAATATAATCAAATGCACAGTTTAAGATTTAATTCATTTTAATTAATTTTCAGTGGCTCTACTTATCGGATATTAATAAAATGTTGACTACGTTGAAATAAATTCAGTAATTATTCTTTATCAGATGACAAAGATGAATCTAATAATTTCAATTTTAGCAAATAAAATAGATGCAGCAGTATCCATATTTATATTTTTTTTTTTTTTTTAAGAAAAGGTTTTAGATCTAAAAATATGTTGTATTTTTTGATTTGTTTTCAGTAATAATTGTAACTATGAAAAAGGTGTTGCAGATGTTATAACAAAACAAAAAAAAAAACATTTTAACATTTTGTTTTAACATTGAAATCAATTTTTTATCTTACGGACTATGTAGCTTTAATAATTTAATGTTTCCTTAAGGTTACTTAACAAAACAATGAAAAAATTAACTTCAAATTGGATAACAATACCAGGCGACTTTTTTGAAATGTCATCTGGTAGCCCTATGAATAAACAAAAGTCATCTGTTTTACAGGGCATTATCAGCAATCTCGATTTATACAAAGCATATAACGCAATGCCCTCCATCATTGGCAAGTGCGAATTACAGTCAAACTCTTTTATAACGAACTCGGTTATTACGTACATATTTTCAAGTCCCCCCGTTTTAATAACAATTTTCATACAAAAACCTTCTTTTATTACGAACTCGTTTATAACGAATTCTCTGTTAAAAGAAAATACTTTAAATGGTCCCAGTAATTAAATTTCATAAATTTTACCTTTTTTATAACGAACTCTCAGAAATAATTTTGAAGTTTGGCAATAGTATTTACTTTTATTTAATATGGCAGCATTAAATTATAACTCAGTATCTTTAATCAGCTGCTAGATAAAAAGAATTAACACATACTTTTGGTTAAAAAAAAAAATACTTTTTGTTTTTAATAAATGATTAAAATTCTTTGTATTTTATATTTTCTTCTATGACTTTTATTACGAACTTTGCCTATAACGAACTATTTTTTTGGTCCCACGGAGTTCATTATGACAGGGTTTGACTGTATTTAGAATAAAACATACCACCCATTTAGAGGGCGTAACATTTTTAAGAAACAAACGCTAAATTGCATTTTGCCTTAATAAAACGCACATTTTTTTGTAGAAAAGAAAACACTATAAGAACGAAAACAATTGTAATTATTTTCTATTTTACAACAATTTCTGTAGGCAAATTTTAAAAGCAATTTCAACTCGTATTTTTCTAAACATAGAAGGCTGAACAACGTTTAGATAATATCATTATTAAGGAGCAGAAATAGCAATATCTCCAGGAAAGATATTAGGTTTCTGTATTAACATTCCATATAGCGATGAAATTTGTTTTAAACTATAACTCAACCAAAGGTTTATCTAAGAAAAAGGAATAAATTTTGATATTTTTTATTTTGTTTGTTAAAGAAGAGTTCTTTTTACTATCATTTGAAATTTTTTTACCTCCAGTTAAAAAATTAAATGACACTTTCTCTCACTCTACCGATAATTTCATCTCTCTCTTTTATTTTTCTTGTAAATACACTTAACAATTCAATTACAAAATACTTAACTTTACCACTTGATGATGAAAACACACATTTTATTCACATACAACAGAAACGATCGTATATTTATGACTAAAGTGCGATTACGCCCCCATTGCATATTGCACAATAATAAGAATGACTGTGTAAAATTAAAATATACCCGTCGTTATGTACATTGCCTTTGTATTGTTTGTGAGTGTGATATGAAGAAAAATTACAGAAACTTTAACTAAAGTGGTCAATGGTTGGCTGCATATTCAAGTGAACTGTCGTTGCTGCACTAAGTAGCGTATGCTTTAATGCAATTCCTTTTCTATGTTATCTGCATACGTCAACAGTACTTTACACCAGCACATTATTGTGGACTACATATGTAACATCCTTTGGAAAGGATAAAAGAGGGTTTCTTAAATTAAATGTATGCCTACAGGACAAAAGATGTCGTGTTAATATTTTTGAAATTTACTCTTGTAAACGTGCACCATTCAAAATGCAATTGCAGATGAGCACTCATCCACAAACACAGAAAGATATTCGTACTATGTAACTTTGTTCTACAGAAAGGACACAATATTTGAATGTTACATATGCATATGTTTAAATCAAGTAATAATGGAAAAATTTGGTCCTTAGTAAGAAAATAGGCGAATAATTGCAGGCGAAATGTGAGGAATAAAATAAATGAAGCAAAGTGAAACTTCGCGGTTGTTGAGAAACCGAGAAATGTAATTAACAAATCCTCAGTCTAAGTCAACTCTGAGTTACGTATGCTTTTATATTCTACTAAAAAAAAACTTTATCTTTATGTGACATCGCATTTCTCTAATAATTTCTAAAGAGTTGCTAATAAAAAAAACATGTTGAACTAAATCACCTCTCCTGAACAAATGAGACTTTCATTATTGCGTTTTGACCTTAGAGTCGACCGTATAAGTATTTTTAATTCTGTAATAAATCTTTTTTTTATTCATTTTCTCAATTTTTTCAATATCTCTACTGTATTTAAAACAGATTTATTTTCGGAAGAATCATTTTAGATTTATGCTGGTTTTGCTTTGTACCACACAAATAATCAGAAAGAAATGGTTAAGAAAAGTGATGTGTTCAATCATTTATACATAAAATTACAGAAAGTGATAGAGCGTTGCTCAGAAAGCCTATAGGTTTTATACTAATGTAATAATCTGTTTATCTAAAAAATTTCAAAGTTTTATTATAAACAATAAAGCGCATTATGAATTTAAAAAGGAGGTACTTAATTTTTTCAAGTTAATTGTCGCCATTACGCAAAGTGCTAGCTGTTTATGCTTAATAATATCGTTAACCGAAAATAAGTCAAAATTTGTTAGCAAAAGTTAATTCTATTAAAACTCGTGGCGTGTTTTTTCGAAATCACTTTGTTATATATTCAAGTCGCCGTAGTCTAGTAGGTAGTGTGTTGTATTAAGCGTAAAGCTAGGGTTTGAGCCCTAGGCCAGACACCAAAACAATATACAAAAAGTATTTCTTCAGCTATTTTCTTTCAGTAGATTTCTGGCAAAAACTCTGAGATAAAAAAAAACCTTTCATTAAAAGTTTCTCTAAAAAAATTTGTCGTTCGCAGTCGACTTTAAACTGTAGGTCCCGCCAGTTATGTATACAATTAACACACACAACATAAGTAGTGTGAGAAACTAGGTCAATAATCAAGACTGAATGGTTGTAATGACCAATTATGTATGTACGTTGTTATATATTTCCGTATATGTACATATATATTCATTTCATACCATACACTTGCATTTGGCATACGAATATGATGTTCTTTAATTCTTAGTCTGCTATTTTCACTATATTTTTTACTCGGTCACCTTAATCACAGTGCGTAAAGATGAATGTCTGTGTACACGTAACTCGGATAAGTCTTAACACATTTATCGCTCATACGCATAAGCAACAAGAATAAAAACATCAGTCGTTGCATCAACAACAGTTGTTGTCATTACTAGTAAGACTGCACAATTAATGTTGCACATTTCCATTGGCTGAAGATTACTTACGTCTGTATGTGTGACGTAGCATTATGTTCGCTGACCCATGTCATACTTTTGGTTGCATTAAGTGTTCACTTAACAGTTTATGCAACGGTATTCCGTATAGCTGTGCAAATGTTAGTGCAGGCAGACTGTGTATATCTGTGCTATTATGCGGTTATCATCAGAATTGTTTGTAACGTTGTAACATGTTAATATTTTACAAAAAAAACGAAAAAAAAACGAAAAAAAACAAAATAAAATAAAAAGCCAGCATAATAATTAATTTTTACAATTACTTATGTACCGTTTTATCACACTTGCAGGCTCTTGAAGTGCGTAAATGAACGTTAAACGTGTGTTATGGCATATCTGGTAAAATGTTTTCACAAGAAATCTATATGTAAACCGTCTCAAAGAGAATTTATCCTTCAGCTACTGCGTAACCTCACTCAAGCAAAAAAATGCAATTAATTTTAAAGTCATACAACTGTTTTACAATTTGTTGTAGCCATTCTTTAATTTCATTTCATACGTTTTTACGTCTATAGTATTAACTAGAGGTATGCACAAGACATTCTACTAGTTTACCCTTCACCGAATTCAATACTGTAGTGCACTCTTTTCTGTTGATGTTGATCTTACGAGTGCACTGAAATGTGTATTTCTCATTTATTCAATGTATACGACAGCACTCGTTTACCTGTGAAGTAACGGAACTATGCTTTGTGTTGTAGGAGCATATTTTACTACAGAAGCTACATTTTCAGTATTGCCATATGAATATCAGTAGTGTAAAAAAAGTAGTAGTTTAAAAAAAGGTTTTTCCCAAGAAATACAAAGTTTAAATGGCAATGCTGGCGAGCAAACAAAGAACAAAACATTGGGACCTTTCTTAGACGGCTTTTGCACGTTGAAATTTGTTTCGAAACAAATGTGAGAAACTTTTTTGCATTTTCTTTTAAAATTTCTTTCGCTTTTGGACGTAAAAATTAATTTCAGAAATTTTGTTTTTTTTTATCGCGTCGTTCTGCTGTTTTTATCAGTTGTAACTTTGTTTGGCATTTTGAGTTATGTTCAAACACAAGACATGAACATTATATGAATATTATATTTGTTATTACATTATAATATATTATATATTTATGTGTTATTATTTTTTAATATGTTTAACTTATTTAAATTATATTCTTTTTAATATTTTTTATTTTTTCAACCTTTTTTAATTAATTGTTTGGCGCTACAAACACAAAATCAACAAAGACTAATGATATTTTAAATAAGGGAGCTTTATATTAACGAGTCATCTTTTACCCACTTTTTCTACTAAAAAACATCATTTTTGCCTTTTGATGATATCTACGATCTAAAAATAGTTTTTAGTAATATAATGTGAAAAATCAAATTGTCGTTATTGGCCAGTTTTCTGAAAGTTGCCGCGGCAGTCAAGATGTTAACTTCTCTATGCGGAACAAAAAATAAAAAAAGTGTGAAATCAAATACAACTCTGTGTATATACGAATAAGAACAAAGCAAATTTCTGAGTACATGAAATTCTAAAATCACCCCCGCTTGTTTTTCCCCTCTCTCCTACAAACTCAAGAGTGTTGAAATTTGTTTCGAAACAAATAAACTCAAGAAAAAAAATTTCCCCAGAAATAATAAGTTTAAAAAAATTGCTGACAATGCTGGCGTCGACGAAGATGTCCGGTTGCCGAGAGCAAAAAAAGAATTGCACGTTCTGACTCTATGAAGAGTACAATATTTTTGTTGTGCTCTTCACATAACTCTCTTTTATACTGTTGTACAATGGTTTACGAGTGCAGTTGTTTTTTTTTTTTTTTTGTAACTATCTTTGTTTCACACTTATTTATATTTGCAGCTACAAGCAATACTCGGTCTTGAGAGAAATGCAATAGTGTGCAAGTTTATATGTCTTGTGCACACCTCTAGTATTAACTTAATGAATTAACGTAATTAGTAATTTGCCTGCATAGGACATTAATAATATTGTTACGCAAAAACAGTCGAAACGACCTAATATCGTTTAACAATAAAAACGATAAACAAAAGCTATCAGCTACACATACACATGACACCAATACACACTAACGAATACAATAAACATGATTACTAATAGCCACGTACAAGTAAAGCATCAACAAGTATGAGAGAAAAAGGGATAGACAAGTAAGCGAACGCAACAACAACCAATGAGAACATAATACACAAACGACGGTGCAGTAGCTATCGAATTCTCGAGAAGGAGAGAACGCGGACCTTTCACTTCGAGAACCATTATCAGACTAAAAACTTTCGCATATAAAAGGGCAAGACAAGAAAGGCAACCAGTCAAAGTGAATTCAGTCAGCCTTGCGTTTAGTTGCACATGAACTTATCAATTGCGGCGTGAAGACAAGTTGCGTCAGTAGTAAAGTATACCGATGAGTTGTTAGTGTTTACGCGAGCAGAAGTGTTGTGCTTACAAAAAGGTTGTAAGCAGAGAATAACGAACAAGTGCTGTTGCTTATAAACAGAAAAGAGTATCGAACGAGCACATACTGTTATAGTTATCGTTGTCACTGCTGCCAGATTAGGGGATTTATTCCCAAACAGGGGATGGGAATCTAAAGATTTTTTTGGGATAAACTCCTGGGGAGTTTTTGGGGATAAAAAACTAAAGATTTTTTACATATAAAAGTCGATTTAATGGTTAATAATAAAAACATTTAAGTGATAGAATTTTTACTTTGGCAAGTCTATAGTTTTCTTTTGTTAAATTTTACCATGTTCTATTGCTAAAATAAATCCTGTATTAAAAGCAAATATCCCTAGAAACTTACATATATATGAAGAGCAATGGAGAAAAATGCCATTTGTAAAATGGAACGATTGTTTTGGAGAAGAGTCCGGACAGAATTTAAATGTAGTTTGGAGTTATGTTTATTGCTACAAAGATTCTGTAGGTTTAAACCATTCAAAGAACTTGTTGAACTAGTTTTAAATATTCTTTGTGTAACGCTTGCGTTGAACGCGTTTTTTCAGTTATGAATCTTACCAAAACAAAAATACGAAATAAAAAGCAATGTCAAATTTTTGGCACTTTCTTTACGTAGTAAAAGTTGAGTTGTTAGAATTTTATCCTTAGTGTACGGTTTCTTTTGACGATGGCTGTATATGCATGTGCACATAAAATAAATTCATTTTTAAATAAAGAAACAATTTTTTTAATTGTATTTGAGATTTTTTTAGGATAAAATAATGGATTAGGGCTGAATAAAATCTGGCAGCAGTGCTTAGAAGGAATATATCAAAACTAAACGTAAATTTCTAAATATCAAAACAAAAAAAATATATTGGCTATTGGGCCCGCAATGAGAATAAAGTTTAAATAACAAGAATATTTTATACACGGCTATCCTCTAGCCCGTGTGGACTTATGGAATATAGTTATGGGGAACAGCTAAAAACTCGAATGTGGAAATACTACAATGTTATCAGTCTAAAACCCTACGGTTCATTACTCAAGCGTCCTTGTTTGTGACCAATGTGGCAATACATAAAGATCTCAATATCTCTCGAGTTAAAGACACCATAACTGAATTTAGTTCTAGATACGTGGAAAGACTCAGTAACCATAGTAATCCATTAGCCATTAGTCTACTAGATGAGACATTTAATGTACGAAGACTTAATAGATTGCATGTGCTAGATTTGCCCTTTAGATAGTAACTTTGTAAATATTATAAATAATATACATAATTTCTTTTACAAATACATATATTTATGAATAGTTTTAATTATGAATAACTTTTATTTTGCTGTTAATTATAATTATATAATATTTATTATATTATTTAATATCATATAATAATTAATATAATGTTATTGTTAATTAATTCAATAACAGCTGTTATTTTTCTTTGAAGTACTAGAAAATTTGATTATTGTTGTATAAACAGATTGTAAATAAAGAAATTAAAGAAAAGGTGTTATTTATTAGATAAATCTGTTAAAAATTGACCTTGTACCACATAATTATTTCATATGAAAACAACCTTATGATGTCGATATCAGAGAAGTTCTTATTTTTAAGAAGAGAATGCACGCAGCGTTGCAATAAGTGGCATTAAAAATTAATGTTCTGGCTATTACTTAATCAAAACATGTGAAATAAATTTGTACCCTATATTTTCTTCCTTGGCTGTATTATGTTCAACACCGTGTCTTGTCTTATTTACAGAATTGTTGTGAATATCTCTGTTTTGGGCTAACGAATGTAATTTAACCCATTAGAGCCAAATAAGTTAAACTTTATTTTGTCGCTGCACTAAACTTTGGCCCACTGCTCTTTCGACCAATGCAGATAGCTTCTAGCTAATATAAGTCGTTTTTTCTTATTAACCATTCTTATAAGCGGCTTCTTGGCTGGTCTTCTGGCTAATATATTGGCGTTTCTTGATTAGAATCTGGCCGTGTGAACGTCAATAGAGACCGCTAGTTGGTCGTTTGCATCATTAGTAACATCTACTATCGTTTTCCGAGGGTCAACTTTTCCTATTTTTTATCATTTGATGGTCTTGGCTGGCAGCAGATTAACGAGGTTGACAACTTCCTGGTTTTCTTTCCACGTTATTAGTTTGAAGATATTAACCATGAATTACGAAGAGCTAAAATTAATTACTATGCAGAAAAATTCTATAACGCTATCGACACTAAAAAGACCTGGAATACGATCCGGGAGATTGGAATAGGCAGTGGGGGAAATATAATTGATAGTAACGTAACTGCAGAGGAATTGAATTTAAAGTTTACTAATATTCCGTACGCTGATGATGATTGTCTTTCTAGTAATTACTTAAACAGTATTGTGGACATTACCGTCGAGAGAGAGTTCGAATTTCGTTACGTAAATGCTGCGGAAGTCTCAAAATGTTTTGAGTCGATACGCTCTAATGCTATTGGATATGACAAAGTTGATCCTCGTTTTATCATAATATTATTACCGCAACTACTACCTTTTCTTATGCATCTCTTCAACACTATCATAACTACTAGTAAATATCCAAGTAATTGGAAATATGCTAAAATTATACCAATACCTAAATCTAATTCGGAATTTAGGCAAATCGCTATTCTGCCCTATCTGTCGAAAATATTTGCGAAACTTTTACACGCTCAAATGAATGATTACATAAATGAATTTAATTTACTTACGCCATTTCAGTCTGGTTTTCGTGCCAAATATAGCTGCACTACTACTTTAATTAATTTGTGTGAAGATATTCGGTACGATATTGACAATGGCAAAATTAATATTCTTGTATTACTTGATCATTCAAAAGCGTTCGATTCGGTTGATCACAAAATTCTTCTTACGAAACTCTTTAACTTCTCGAGAAGAGATATTTACTGCAAAGGTCCTTTAATGATATAGCTAGATATGTCTTTGGCTTACAAAGATACGATCACGTCTCTTCTATTTCAAATTTGCTATATGGAATGCCTTTAGAAAGCCTTATGAAGATTAAGAAGTTAATCTTACTACACTAGATAATATATACCAAGAAGCCATCATATCTTTACGATCATCTTCATTTCACTAGGCCGAATAGAGGCAACAATCTGATTCCGATGAGATATCACTGTAGCGTATCTGAGTATCACTTTAAATATTTTCTACCCGTCTTTGGAAAACACTTACCAATAATTTACAAATAAACAGCAACTTAAAAGCTTTTTCCAAACTTTCATATAAATATTTCACTTCCCAAACACCTTAATTAATTCATTTTTTTATTGTGACAGTTTCACTTACAGTAGCGAGCACAAAAAAAGCAACACTGTATCATATGATCTTTAATAAGATCTGTTTCAAAATAACGGTAACTAATTTATCTATTTTCTTTTGCTGTTAATTCTTTCAATTATAAGTTTTCAAAGTAACCACAGTTTATTCCAAATTCTGCTTTAAAAAGTTAAATTTTTTTGAATTAGTGAAAAAAGTGCAAATTTTTAGCGAGCAAAAAAATCCAACATAATAAAAAAAATAGTTAAAGTAAGTTATTTATTTAATTATAATTGAAAATTTCTTAAATAAGTTATACAACATGTGTTTTGTAATAGAAGCAGCTCTCAGCTGACAGCAAAACTGCAATCATTAAAGCCTTTGAAGAAGGAAAATCAATGCGTGCAGTTGGACACCTCTTTGGTGTAAATCAATCAACCGTATGTCGGATTAAATCTCGATTTTCCTTAAGAAATAGTGTGGAAAGGAAACCAGGTAGTGGTAATCCTCGAAAAACTACCTTTCGCCAAGACCGCCAGATGATTGCACTGGTTAAAAAAGATCCACGAAAGACCGCAGTGGACGTTGCTAATTTCGCAAATGGGAGGCTCTATAGGCGTTCACACTGTTCGACGTAGGTTGAAAGAGGCTAATTTGCATGCGAGACGACCCGCAAAGAAAATTTAATTGAAAGCAAATTTAATTTGTTTGGCTCCGATGGGATAAATTTTGTTCGAAGACCGCCTGGACAGAGATATTCTCCAAGATATCAACTTCCAACCGTAAAACATGGCGGTGGATCAATAATGGTGTGGGGTAAGGAACGATATGTTTAAAAAAAATTATGGATTTTACGTCACGTATTTACAGGTGCGTTTTCCCGTGATGGGGTAGGTCCCTTAACTCAAATCGAAGGAAAAATGAACGCCAAGAAGTACTGTGAAATCCTTGGAGAACACATGCTTCCTCATCTGCGGGAAAAAATGCCTCCTGGTAGCATATTCCAACAGGATAACGATCCAAAGCACTCAAGTCGCTTAGCTCGAAACTTTTTAAGCGACAATGATGTCAATGTTTTGGATTGGCCATCACAGTCTCCCGATCTAAACCCCATAGAAAATCTATGGGAGCTATTAGATCGGGAAGTTAAAAGGAAACATCCGTCAAATAAGAGGCAATTAGAAGAGATTTTGAAAAGTGAATGGGAGAAAATATCCATTAACACATTAATAGCTTTAGTCGACTCTAAGCCTTCTAGGTTGCAAGAAGTCATAAAAAATAAGGGCTACGCCACTAAATATTAATTTTAAGATTTTTTTTGTAAGAATTACTATTTAATTTAAATAAACACATTAAAATTTATGCTGTTACATTTTTATTGCTCCCATGAAATTCGCACTCTTTTTAATAAATGACAAAATAATATATCATTAATTAAAAATATTTACATAATGTTATTGATAATAGGTATCTATAACTGTAGGGATTAATAACCCAAAGAAATATTTTGAACTGGTCACCATTTTTTTAAAATTATCGCACTTAAAGATAATTTTACCCAACGTTGCATTTTTTGTGCTCGCTACTGTATATTGTACATATTCAATTTCGTTTAATTAGAATATTATGTTATGTTACAATGTTTTAATACTTTATTTAATTAATTACTTTTGATTTACTACTTTTTTAATGTTTGTTTTACACTCATCTAATTTTCAAACTATAATTATAAGATCTATGCCTTGTTGTGTGAAATTCTAAACTTGAAATAAATAAATAAATATTGCGATGAAAATCAAGAAACTGATGATTTCTTGATACTAAATTGATGAGCAATTTCATTCATTGGTTTGACTTCTTCCAAAGCCCTTATAATATTAAATTTGCTATCTGCTAACATCTGTTTTGATTTTAAAATACACAATTTGTAACTAAGTTTAATGAAAACTTTTGTTTTAATTACTCTAGTTTATCTACTTTTACCTTTAACAAATTACATTGCATTTTTTTCTCGCTAAATTCATTATTTTTTTTACAAATCTACAAAAAAAAAAAGAAAACATACAACAGTTAGCGAAATTTTTTAATAAAATTTAAAAATCAACGAACAAAAAAAAAAATTGGAATGGAATTGGATACCGTCGATTGAATATCGTACGGCATAGAGTTGGTTTTTTTCTGGCTACTGTACCTCGGACATGCATTCATACTCTTGGTTCACATTTAGTTTTGCTGATAATACTGCTTTGCTTGCCATGTCTAAGTATCCCCACGAAGCATCTCGGTATTCACATGAACTCATATTGCAGATTGAAAAGTGATTAAATCTTTGGAGAACGCAGATGAATGAACACATTTAACGTTACGAATCGAAATGTTATTTTCTCTGCACTTGGCTGCACAAGAACCGCGTATTAAAGGTATTGGTATTCAGCCTTCAAAATTTCACATTGAAACATAAAAATGGAAACTTTCTGTTTTGAGATTCAACTTCAAAGTTTTACTCCTTAAAACGATAAGGCGCAATTCTATTGAGTCATGTCGCACTGCCTGTGTTTCACACATCACAAAACTTCAAAGTCATTAAAACAAAATTTGAAACATGATTACAGTAACACCTAAAGATTTCAAAAATTCAAACATACTTACGAAGGTTCATGCACCTAAGATGAGGAACAATGCCGTCCGCCTTCCCATATGAGTTTTGAGAGATAATTGAGAAGTTTCTATTTTAATTTGATGTTTCTGACGTTGATTGAACATAGATTTTGAAAACTTATTCATACCAATTACGAACAAAAATTCCGTGGAAAAAGATCCTCCTGTTATGAATAGAAATGTGAAATAAAATATGAATCTGTACTGTCAAATTTTAATTGATTAATAACTAATAATAAGTACTAAAGTTTTAAAATTAAATACATTTAAATAAATTATCCAGCACTAGACAATATACAATGTTTATATGCGTAATTTTGAGACCTTGTTGATCATTCTCGGATTAGAATAATAACAAAAATATCTTTAATTTTCAGTCAAGTGTGCACTCCATCCTTTTGGATGGGTCATACAAAAACCCTTTTATGGGAGTTGAGCGTTATTAAATACTGTTACGAAAGTGGAAATGGTGTTGTTAAAATGATAAACAAAAGCTCCAAAAACAAAACAGCGCACTGTTCACGGGATCAATGAATGAGTACAAAAACATACCAACAAAAATAGAGTGCTTGTTTACAAGATCGATGAATAAACAAGGATAAGGGAACGAAGAAGTAAACAAGAAACAACAACGTGCAGTATAAAATAGGATAGACAAATAAATCAACAACAACTAATCTACCTGCTCGAATGTAAACAAGAAACAACAAAAAAAATAAGAATAGGTTGTTTACATTTTTAGATTATTCCCGAAGGACGTCATCGTCCTTCAAGGGCATTCATCACACTGATGATCCAGTAATATAAAAGGCAAGTTAAAGCGAGCAGGGCAGAGTTTGAATTTAATCGTGTAAGACGACGTCACGTTGGTTGAGAATTAAAATCTATCGAGCTTTAATTCGGTCAGACTTGTGTGCAGATAAGTTGCGTTTGAGAAAACAGTTGTTAGTGTTGTACTTACAAAAAGGTTGTGAGAAAGAAGAATAACTAACAAGTGTTGTTGCTTACAAAAGGGTTGTAAGCAGAGTAGTATAAAGAACAAACACATATTGTGAAGTATCATTGTATACGTGAAACAAGTTCGAACAGTGGCACAAAAATTGTGCAGATAATAAAGAATTTATTAAAACCAAACACATATTTATTTTTACTTTATTTGCAATCTACGAACTCATATCTTTAACGTTTTTAAAAAGGTAAAAACGTAACAATTGGTGTCAGAAGTGGGATTGTAAAATTAAAAAGTAGAAATAAATAAAAAAAAAAAATCAAGATGAAACTCTCGGAGCTAAGAGTGGAAAGGCTCAAACAAGAATTGGCAAAATTGGCGTTGCCAACAATGGGCACGAAGAATGAGCTCCAAAGGCGGTTAAGGGAAGAACTTCGAAATCGCGGCATTGATATCGATACTTACGACTTCGAAGACGAAGAGGAACGTGAGTTACAGGCTCCTGCAACCCCCAGCGGTGTCGACATGAGTTCGGTGCTTGCCACGCTAATGGAACAAATACAAGTAATGCGGGAAGAGAGCAAAAAGCAATTGGCTAATTTTCAAGAAACTTCCAGAGCCGAAAATCAAAAACTTCTGGCGGAGTCTCGGAAAGAAAGTGAGCAAATCCATCAAAAACTTTTCTTGAAAATTTAAAAGAGACTAGAAGCTTCGCGTTTGCTTCGGAGATGCAAGAAATGCATGGGTCGGTCAGCAAAAGAATTACTAATATCGAGGAAAAGGTATCAAGCTTGGAGAAGAACGTTGACACGAAAGTAATTAATTTCGAAAAGTCCGTTGAGGGAAAACTAGTTATAATGGAGGAAAAGATCAACAATCTCCAGAGTCAGCGTCGCGAACCAGTACGAATTACATCGGAAGGAACCAGCAGGATTAAAATTCCGTGCTTTGATGGTAGCTCACCTCTGTCTGTATTCAAATTTCAATTCGAGACTGTAGCCACCAGAAACGGATGGGACGATGAGGAGAAGGCTTTGGAATTATTCCTGGCGTTAAAAGGTGCCGCAGCCGAGGTTCTAGAGGTCATGCCAGCCAGGGGTAGAAACAACTACAACGATTTAATGGTGGCGTTGCAGCGCAAATTCGGTGACGAGCGCAAAAGGCTAACGAGTCACTTCAAGTCTTTGCAATGGAGGTTGAGAGATTGGTGCAGCTAGCATACCCCGGTGAAAACCACCCGTTGATTGACAACTTCAAGACCGAGGCGTTTGTTAACGGAATACGCGACTCAGACATCAAATTGGCGGTATGTTCTGCACAAAAGGCAACTTTTGCTGAGACCGTGGCTTTTGCACTAGCCCAGGAGACAGCTCGAGCGATTTCTAGACCACCGGTAGGCAAAGTTCGATGGATGAAAGTCGTGGATGAAGAGGAAATCCTTTTAAACAAATTTAAAGAAATGATTAAACAAGTTTTGGCAGAAACTCGACAAAAGGCTAAGATTAAATGTTTCAACTGCGGAAGGGGTGGCCATTTCCAACGGAACTGCAAAGAGCCACGAAAAAGGTCACGGTCCGTCTCGCCAGCAGGTAATGATAAACGGGCGAACCACCAACAGCATACACAAGAGTCCCCGTTAAACGAAAACGAGCTAGCACTGAGGGGCAAGTGCTGGCTCCCACAAGCAAGGGCCCCACAATCTCCATATCAGTGATGCAGCAAGATAACAATAACCTTACGGCGTGCGGATACATAAACGGCAAAAAACACACCTTCACTATAGACACCGGAGCGACGCAGTCTATCATCAGACCGGATGTAGTGAAGGGAAAGTGTGAGGCACTTAGTAATGTAAGACTACGGACAGCTACTGGAGAGTCTGCTACCGTCCACGGGAAAACAGAGGCGAAGGTGACGATAGCCAACATCAGCGTAAGCCACGTCTTTATTGTTGCCGATATTGTGGACGAGGTTATCATTGGTGCCGATTTCATGATAGCCCATGGCATAAATTTGAATATGGGGCAACAGGTAATGAGTTGGCGGAATGTAGAGACACCTCTTGACGTGGGGTACAAGCACCAAATGCACGCCAGAAGGTTAGTTGCTGTCAAACAACAAAAATTACCACCACAGAGCGAAACGCTGATATGGGCACGCGTGGAGGGGGATTGTGAGGAAAACCGCTTGTGGGTTGTGGAACCAGAGGAAATTCGGAAGGACTTGTTATCAGGAAAGGCCCTCGTCAAATCTACCGAACAGAAAATAGTCCCGGTGAGAGTACTAAACCTGTCAGGCCAAGAAAAAGTCATCTCTAAAAACTCAGAGGTGGGTCAATGTGCTCCAGTAGAGGCGGTAATCAACAATGAACAATCACCGAAGCCTGCTGAAATGACAGCCAATGACCGACAGGAATTTGGTAAAATTGTGGATAAATGGGTAACAGGTCTAGCAGCTTCAGAAAGAAATAAAGCCAAAAAGCTGCTAAAGAGGTACGCTTGCGCTTTCGCCACGAACAATAAAAGTCAAGGTAGAACAGCCATGGTCAAACACGAGATTGATACCGGCGAAGCAAGACCGATAAAACAGGCACCCAGAAGTATACCGTTAGCGAAGCGTAATGAGGTTAAAGAGCTAGTCGACGAAATGAAGAGGAACGGTGTAATCTAACCATCATCTGGTCCATGGAGCTCACCTGTAGTTTTAGTTAAGAAGAAAGATGGCAGTACAAGATTCTGCATAGACTATAGGAAGCTCAATGATGTTACTAAAAAGGACAGTTACCCGCTACCGAGAATAGACGACACGCTTGACACGCTAGCCGGAACAAAGTGGTTCTCTACATTGGACTTACAAAGCGGATATTGGCAGGTGGAGATTGCAGACAAGGACAAGGAAAAAATTGCATTTAGTGCGAATGGCGGCTTATGACAGTTTAAAGTCATGTCATTTGGGCTCTGCAATGCTCCGGCCACGTTCGAGCGGCTTATGGAACGTGTACTAAAGGGACTGCATTGGAAAACTTGTCTGGTGTATCTCGATGATATAATAGTGATGGGCAGAACTTTCAACGAACACCTTGAGAACCTGGCAGAAGTCCTACGGCGAATATCAATGGCTGGCCAAAAGTTGAACGTTAAGAAATGTGCATTCTTCCAGAGACAAGTGAAGTATTTGGGGCATCTCGTTACAGCAGATGGCATATCTACGGATGAAGATAAAATACGAGCAGTAAAGGACTGGCCTCGTCCCCAGAATCTTCATGAATTACGCAGTTTCTTGGGACTATGCACGTATTATAGACGCTTTGTGCCGAATTTTGCCAGTGTGGCGGCAAGCCTGCATGAGCTCACCAAGAAGTCCAAGGTGTATCAATGGGGCACTGTTGCCAATTTGACGTTTTTCCCGTCAAATCTGACGTTTTTGCAATGCCAATTACGGGAAAAAAAGGTTTTTAGCGGTTAGCGGGAAATCTGGAGTTTTTTACAGCGCTTTAGCGTTTTTTAGCGTTTTTTTCCAAGGTTGAATTATATGGTATAAATAAGAAAAAATGCAACCATGTATTTGTATTCGAGAGTCGAATAACGGTTAGTAGAAAAAGTACAAAGAAAAAGTCGAAAACGTTGAAAACTATTTCAAATGAAAGTGAAAGAAGAAATCTCTTCCTTAGAAAAACAAATATAAAATTAGTTTCATTTTTGTGTTATATTGTTCTATAATTTAATTGGGTATTATTGTTGTTACTGTTTTACCTTGATAAAGCCTGAATATTAAATATTCAAGGTGCCCAAAGTGTGTATAACATTTTTGTTAAAAAAAAAATCAATTCTATTCTAATAAACTTGCGGTTACCAACAGCATTAAAGTACTTTTTTTTCTTAAAAGTGTTGTTTTTAAAATAAAGTGTGCATTTTAAAAAGTGTTGTTTTTAACATAAGGCAGAAAAAAGTAAAAATATCAAAAAGTAAGTACATGACAAAAAAAAAAGATAAAATTGTACAATATAAACTATATGAATATTATTTTAAAATGTACGTTTAAATTGCATTTTCTCTTTAAAAAGTTATGACACCTCAGTATCGACAAAAGTTTAGAAGCGAATGGCTGGACCATTATAAACTAAAAGGATGGGTGTCAAAAATGAAAAAGATCCCACAAAAAGTTTTTGCAACTATTGCAAATGTGCCCTATCAGGAAAGTTAAGCGATTTAATTAATCACGGGGAAAGCCAAAAACATAAAACCGCAGCCTCTTTGAGAGGTTCATGTTGGCGGAAAATTGACTTTCAACTCGTAATAGTTGAAAGCCATAGAAAGCAGGAAATTGCATTGGCACTATTTACTTGCCAACATTCGTCGACCAATTCAGTGGATCATTTGACTGAATTGTGCAAAGTCCATTTTGAAGACGGCAAACAAATACGGATGCACAGAACAAAATGCATAAACATTATTAAAAATGTTTTGTCACCGCATTTTACAAATCAATTACGAAATGATATTGGCGATTCGAAATTTAGCCTCCTCCTTGATGAGTCAACGTTGGAGTAATTAAACTTTTAGGTATTTTTTTTTTTATAAAACTGTATTATTTATTAAACAACAAATAAATTAATATTTTTTTCTTCTAGGAATTGTAATAATATATTTTAGCGCAACGAAACAAAAAATCATATCCACATTTTTAACAATTGCTGAGGTGGAAAATGCAGATTCAGAAGGCATTGCAAAAGTTGTAATTGAAAAACTAACCAAACTTAAAATTAGTCCAAATAATATGTTAGGTATTGGCGTAGATAATGCCAACGTCATGGTTGGTAATAAAAAAAGTGTTTTCACGGAGCTAAAGAAATGCGTTCCGAATTTATTTTTAATCAAGTGCGTGTGTCACTCTATTCAATTAGCAATTACAAATGCTTGAAAAAATTGTATGCCAAATCACCTTGAATTTCTAGTTAATGAGACACATAATTGGTTTTCGAGAAGCTGCACTCGGCAACAAAATTACAAACACATTTTTCAAACCATAAATGATGAAAAGGTAAATCTAAATGGTTTTAATTATTTAAAAAATAAATTGTTTTTATTTATTACTCTTTTTAATTTAGATGCCATTAAAAATTACAAATATATGTGACACTCGGTGGCTGTCGATCGAAATATCTATTATAAGAATTATAGACCAATGGGTCGAACTTAAAACACATTTTGGAATTGCCAAAAATTATGAAAGGTGCTTTATGGCAGATAAGTTATATGATCTATATAGCAATAATATAAATTTGTTGTACCTCGTCTTTTTAAAACCTATATTAACTAAAATGCAAATGTTAAACAAAAGCTTTCAGAGCCAAAATGCAGATCCAACAAAACTTTTAAACGATATGAAAGTTTCCATTAACTTCCTTAAACAGTTTGTTTTAGAACCTACAACAGAAATTGACATTTTCACTACAGATTTCGAAAATCAAATTTGTTATAACCTCTATTTAGGATTTTCTTTTGAAACATCTTTAAAAGAATTTAAAAATGAAATCAATAGCCAAACAGAAACAAACTTGAGGCATGATTGCGTGAACTTTGTTGTCCGTTTGATATTACAATTGAAAAAAAGGTATTAAAAATTATCAGCTATTGACTAATTAATAATTTCTTTTATTGCTTTCAGATTGCCAGAAAACTTAAAAATGCTAAAAACTATAAATTTACTTTCAGTTGAAAACGTTTTAAAAGCTAATAAGGATGATATAATTCCACTTTTATCCTTGTTTTCAAAAAGTAAAGATTTAATTGATGATATAAACTCTCAATATAAAAATATTTTATATATCAAATGGAATGAAGTGGCATCAACACCTAACTTTTGGATTGAAGTTTATAATTACAAAGACTCTGCTGGGAATAATCCCTTCAAAGAATTAGCAGAATTCGCATTGGACGTTTTGTCACTTCCGTGGTCTAATGCAGACCTTGAAAGAGTGTTTAGCCAACTCAACCTAGTTAAAACCAAACTACGAAACAGGCTAATAACCAGTACAGTCAATGATGTGCTTCGAGTAAGGTAAATTTACTTTTAACGTAAACATTTAATTTTATATAAATTTGTTTATTAAAATGTTTTAAAAAGGCTCAAAAACTAAATTCTAAATTAAAAAATATATACTTATATATTTCTAAATCTTTCCAATGATTAAAGGAAAATGGAAAAATTTTTAGTCAATTACATAATTATATTAAAAAGTTGTAAAATGCAATTTATTAAATTTTGTGACTTTTTATTTTTATTCAATTAAATTTTTAAATATTGATTTAATACATTTTTGAAATGGAATTTTTTGTAAACGAATTTAATTTTATTTACAGATACGGTCTCAAACTTGAGAACAAATGTTGTTTTAATTATGAAATTCCAAAATCAATTATGAGAGAAGTAGGTACAATGATCACTTATACACAAAATGTAGAAGACTGGCAGTATATTTTAGAAAATACATAATTTTGTTAAACATAATTGAAAAAACAATTCAATAAAAAAAATATGTATAATTATTTACATTTTATTTTATTCAACATTAATTTAAAATTTTAAATTTATTTATTTGACGGATTTCTGACGGTTTAAAAAATTAATTTAGCGATTTCTGGCGATTTTTAAAGCCCAATTTGACGGGAAATTATGAAAAAAATTTGGCAACACTGCAATGGGGTGAGGCGCAGGAAAAGGCACCAATTTTGGCGTATCCAGTCCCAGGGAAAAAATTCATTTTAGACAGTGATGCTAGCGGATACGGTATTGGAGGTGTACTGCCCCAAGTGATCAATGGGACTGAGAAAGTCGTGGGGTATTATAGTCGCACACTATCAAAGCCGGAACGGAACTACTGTGTGACCCGAAGTGAACTACTTGCAGTGCTGGAATGCATAAAACACTACCATAAGTACTTGTATGGCCAACATTTCCTACTAAGGACCGATCATTCCGCACTGCGATGGCTACTACAATTCAAGAACCCTGAGGGACAGTTAGCACGTTGGATTGAGCGCCTCCAGACTTATGACTTCAGTATTGAACATCGAAGAGGAACGAAACATGGAAATGCTGATGCTCTCTCACGTAGACCATGCAACTTAGAATGTAAACATTGCGTGAAGGCTGAGAAGAAGGAATCCATCATCGACATCCGGCTAACGCATATCGATGCCGACGAGGACTGGTCTGAAGCCCAAAGGAGCGACCCAGTATTGGCAAAAATCATAGCAGCTAAAGAAGAGGACAAACGGCCTACCCGAAACGAAATAGCAGCAGAAGATCCTCTTACGAAAGCATATTGGGCACAATGGGACAGCTTAAAAATAATAGACGCGTGCTTATATCGACTTTGGGAAAGCGCTGATGGTCAGACCTCATCCAACCTAATAGTGGTGCCTTCCTCTAAAACGAAAGAAGTCTTAAATGAGTTCCATAATGGAGCCAGTGGAGAGCACCTTGGCGTAACAAAGACACTGGAAAAATTAAAACAACGTTTCTATTGGGTTGGATGTCAGCAAGCTGTGGCTGATTGGATTGCAAACTGTACCCAGTGTATGGCACCTAAAGGTCCCGTAAGGAGAAGTAGAGGTCGGCTGCAACAGTATAACTCGGATAGCGATGGACGTAGCAGGCCCGTTTCCCATCAGCAATGCCGGAAACCGCTATGTTCTCGTGGTGATGGATTACTTCAGTAAATGGCCGGAAGTGTATGCCATACCCAATCAAGAGGCGAACACTGTAGTAAATGTTTTTGTGAACAACTGGATATGTCGCTATGGTGTTCCAATAGAACTACATTCCGATCAAGGCAGAAATTTTGAGTCATCCGTATTCATGGAAATGTGTGAAGTATATGGCATTAAAAAGACTCGAACGACGCCACTTCACCCACAGTCCGACGGAATGGTAGAACGATTTAATCGAACTCTGGAGGAATACTTGCGAAAAGTAGTGAGCGAGCAACAGAGGGATTGGGATGAACACATACCGAGGTTTCTACTGGCGTACCGATCTGCGGTCCATGATTCCATATCTAGATCACCCGCCAAGGTTATTTTTGGGACCGAGTTAAAACTGCCCGGTGACTTGGAGTTTGGTTGTAAGCCCGCCACAGAGAGAGATGACGCCTATACTGGAAAACAGGGGAGTTTAAATACACTTCATGAATTTGTGCGCACACGAATAAAAATGGTAAGCGATAGCATGAAAGCCAGATATAATCGTGCAGCAAATACGAAGAGCTTCTATGAGGGACAACTGGTTCTGTTTTACAACCCGAATCGGAGAAAAGGATTATGTCCCAAGCTACAAACCAGCTGGGAAGGACCTTATAAAATAATTAAAAGGCTAAATGATGTCGTATACAGGATACAAAAAGCCAACAGCCCCCGAGCCAAAATGTAGGTCGTGCACATAGAGCGACTGGCGAAATATGGGAGGAAAGATGATGAGCCTATTCGGGACGAACAGGCTAAAGTGGGCGGCAGTGTTACGAAAGTGGAAATGGTGTTGTTAAAATAATAAACAAAAGCTCCAAAAACAACACAATGATCATGCATAAAATGATAAACAAAAGCCCCAAAAACAAAACAGCGCACTGTTCACATGATCAATGAATGAGTACAAAAACATACCAACAAAAATAGAGTGCTTGTTTACAAGATCGATGAATAAACAAGGATAAGGGAACGAAGAAGTAAACAAGAAACAACAACGTGCAGTATAAAATAGGATAGACAAATAAACCAACAACAACTAATCTACCTGCTCGAATGTAAACAAGCAACAACAAAAATAAGAATAGGTTGTTTACATTTTTAGAATATTCCCGAAAGACGTCATCGTCCTTCAAGGGCATTCATCACATTGATGATCCAGTAATATAAAAGGCAGGTTAAAGCGAGCAGGGCTGAGTTTTGAATTTAATCGTGTAAGACGACGTCACGTTGGTTGAGAATTAAAATCTATCGAGCTTTAATTCGGTCAGACTTGTGTGCAGACAAGTTGCGTTTGAGAAAACAGTTGTTAGTGTTGTACTTACAAAAAGGTTGTGAGAAAGAAGAATAACTAACAAGTGTTGTTGCTTACAAAAGGGTTGTAAGCAGAGTAGTATAAAGAACAAACACATATTGTGAAGTATCATTGTATATGTGAAACAAGTTCGAACAGTGGCACAAAAATTGTGCAGATAATAAAGAATTTATTAAAACCAAACACATATTTATTTTTACTTTATTTGCAATCTACGAACTCATATTTTTAACGGTTTTAAAAAGGTAAAAACGTAACAATACGTTTTTGTTCACACAGATCGCTTGATTTATATTTCAAGCAGTGGATTGGTAAGATGCTTGGGTGTACTCGAAGTTTGAACAAAGCATGGATGAAATAGTGATCGTTCGACGAATTTCGTTGTGAACCTTATTGTTTTCTTTTCTACAAAGAAAATGTCACCCTCTTACAAGGTGCATTAAATAAATTTTTGACCAACTCTTACAACAGGGTACCATATTTTATTTGAGAAGAACATAACACAAATATTAAAAAAGGGTATGCCCTGTGATATAAATTAGGTAATCCTTCTTCATCAGATGAGGAAAATAAATCTAACAACTCATTTATTTAAATTTTCACAAATAAAATAGACGCAGCAATACCTAAATTTATATTTTTTATCAAAAAAAAAAGGTTTTAGATCTAAAAATATGTTGTATTTTTTGATTTCTTTTCAATAAAAAATGTAACTATGAAAGAGGTGTTGTCAGATCTCGACTTTTTCAACTTTATTTTTTGAGAGCTCTTTTTATAACAAAAAAAAATATTTTCACTGTTCCAACATTGAATGCAATTTTTATATTACTGACCATGTAGCTTTAATAATGTAATGTTTCCTTAAGGTTACTCAACAAAACAATGAACAAATTAACTTCAAATTGGATAACAAAACCAGGCGCTTTTTTTAAATTTCATCTGGTAGTCGTTTAAATAAACAAAATCATCTGCTTTACAGCACTGCAATTCTGTGATCAGCACTCTCGATTTATACAGAGCATAAAATGCAATGCCCTCCACCATTGGCAAGTGGAAATTATTTAGAATAAAACATACCACGCTTTTAGAGGGCGAAACATTTTTAAGAAATAAACGCAAAATTCACATTTTTTAGTAGAAAAGGCAACACCATTAGGGTTGAGTTTATTCAACCGGCTAAGTTTACTGGAAAATTTGTCAATTACACGTTTGGGCGACTTTCAGAAACCGGCTACTGTTTGTGTTTTTGCAAATATTACTATTTCGATTTGCGCAAATATCATCCGACTTCCAGCAGTTTCTCAAATGTAAAAATTGCAAATTTCTCGATAAGCAATTAAGATCCATCAAAAATTTTGAAAAGAATGTGACCACTTATTTTATATTTTTAATTAAAAAAAATAATATTATCTTAAGTTTACCTGATCAAACCTATATCGTTTTAAAGTCCTATCCCTCCCCCCACCAGCAAAGTTTACACTTTGGAATTCGGTTCATTGGTGTTTGCGTGTAAGTCCAGTTTTTGAGAAATAAAATAAGTTTGGAGGGTTTGAGAAATATATAAGATATTTTAAGTTCTACTCAACAAAACTCACAATCTACACTATGCATAGCTGCCAGATAAATGAAATATTTGAGAAAAAATCGTCAAAAACGTTCATTGAAATCGTAAAAAAATCGTGAGAAAAAATAAATAAATAAATTGAAATAAATTGAGAAAATTAAAAATCATCTAACTGAATTCAACATAGATTTTGAGAGTGATATAGTATGTACAACTAATTATGGGGCACCAATAATGCTCAAGTATGGAATAACTTGTCCAGCTGAACTAATTGTATGTTTAAATCGCAGGTGTTTGTGACTACCTTTATAAAGAAACGTGAGTCTACACAAACATCTTACGATGAAAACATGGAGGACAAAGAAAAAGATATTTATGAAGATTCTTGTGTTGACCATTAAATCGAAGATTATATAA
Source organism: Sarcophaga peregrina (assembly GCA_014635995.1). Taxonomy (NCBI): domain Eukaryota; kingdom Metazoa; phylum Arthropoda; class Insecta; order Diptera; family Sarcophagidae; genus Sarcophaga; species Sarcophaga peregrina. Next base: position 60,212,727 of record CM025793.1, read on the forward strand.
AGGATAATATCTCCAGTTTTGAGCAACTTAAGTTGGAGAGAATGTAGTTTAGTTTAGATATTCTCCTCTGCGCAATAGTGTACTTCAAAATCATATTAAAAAGGAATTTGAATGTGAATACGAGCTGCTCTTGGACATCAAAGTGCGATGGATTTGGAGCTGATTGATAATGTTAGCATTGCTTTACAGCCAATAAAACTTCCCGTAAACATTAAGTCGAAAACACCGAAATTTATTTAGTGCTGAGGGTGTTTTGTCGTTTTTGAGCAATAAAATAAGAGCTCACAACACAGAAATGAGCCATGATTTATTACAGTCAATTCAACAGCGGATTGTGACCTGCAGAAATAATAATATTGCTAATTTAATAAAATGTCTTGTTAATCCAAAATATTCTTCCAATTCCGTGGTTGCTTTTGCTAATACTCTCATTAAAAGACTTTTTCTTAATAGTAACATTCAAGACACTGTTCACCAAGTTGATTTAGTAGAAGAACTGAAGTCTTACATAACAAAAGCATCTTACATAACAAAAGCATCAAATATAAAACACTTGGGCAAACCTTCAGATAACACTTTGAGTCAAGAATTTTACATTTTCAAAAGAACAATAAAAATAACTCTCAATCTTGAAATGATCTAGTTTCAATAAAATTTTGCACCAAAATTCGTTCTCTTTTATCTTGTAAGTCACTGAATGCTTTAGCATTTCTAAAACATTATAATATTAACCCTGAAAAACAGTAAAAATAATTTTAAGTATTTTAAAGCAATATAAATATAAACTATTTCTGCTGAAGTTTTATATTTTTTGAAAATTTTTTCAGTTAACCGATAACCGGGGTTATTTGGAAAATTACTGTCCGATAACTGCGGTTACTGATAACGAAACCCTAACTTTAATAATGCTATAGTAATAAGTTTCTTACTATGCATTTAAGAACCTGCTTAACCGAACTTTAGTATCGCATGGCATTTTATTATCCCTGCTAATTGTATTGGGAGCTCATTACCTAGGGGTCAAAACTATTAAGCAATGATTTACAGTTCATAAGTCATTATAATTTTTATTTCATTCATAAATTATAAGCATAATACAAGCTCTATACAATAATTATAAGACCATAGGTCTTGTTTAAAACCTCAGGTAGATAAATAAATAAAAAGATTGCTTCTTTCACCATTTCTAGTCCGATTACCAAATATTAGGGTTATGTAAGGGTTGATTACATATCAAATGTTTTTAAGGTCGCGATGGTAACACGTTAAAATGCTTGGAGAACTAAATTTAACCTTGTTTCCAAATATTTTTAAATGCTAAAGTATTAGTGGTACGTTAATTTCATACATACATACATAACTTCTCACGCTTTATGTGAGTAGCGGGGCCTACAATTTAATTTTTTGAGTTTTTGAGAAACTTTTCATGACAATTTTATTTACTCTCAGTGTTTTTGCCAGAAGTCGACGAAAAAATGTTTTTTTACATTTCGTTCTGGTCAAAATGTCTGGCAAGTCGACTTTAATTTCAGCTGATTTTATTATATCAATAGCTAACACGAGTATATTTTCATTGGTGTTTAAAGATATGTTTTCTGAGCTATGGTTACTTCCGTATTTTTGAAATGAAATATAATTTTTTATTTTACAACATTACACATTTGGCACTAAATGATGATTACCACACGGTAAATAAAAATAACAGTGTTTGTCATCTAGTCCATTCGTTTTACAGTCTCTACAATCTCGCTTCTGCATGCATTCGAATGTACTCATTCTGTGCACTAACAAGCACTTCTCATAATTTTTATTCTTTAACTTTAACGAACTTGTGTACATTGTATGTACGTGTATCTCTGTATGTGGTAAACAAAAATGCATCCCTGTAGCAAATAAAATAGTCGGTTGATAAAAACGCAAATTATAAAATAATTATTTTGCAAATGACTACAAATTGGTTTAAATATCATGAAGATATCAACCAAACATATTGCACAAAAACAAAAGTAAGAATGGAAAAAACCAAAATAAGCTAATGTAAAAAAAAAAAAATAATAAAACAAAGTAAGCATGCCATTAAATCAAGTGTCAATCACAGCAAATATGGTAATTTTAATCAAAAAAGGGGGAAATCTCAACTAAATATTGTAAATTTATAATAAAAGTGATATTGTTACATATAAAATAGTTCATTAAAAATTAATGGTGTTTTCTTTTCTACCAAAAAATGTGCATTTTATTAATGCAAAATACACTTTTACGTTTGTTTCTTAAAAATGTTTCGCCCTCTAAAAGGGTGGTTTTATTCTAAATAATTCGCCCTTGCCAATGGTGGAGGGCATTGCCTTTTATGCCCTGTGTAAAACGAAAGTGCTGATAATGCCCTGTTAAGCAGATGACTTTTATTTATTTATAGGGCTACCAGATGAAAATTAAAAACAGTCGCCTAGTATTGTTATCCAATTTGAAGTTAATTTTTTCATTATTTTGTTAAGTAACCTTAAGGAAACATTATATAATTAAAACTACATGGTCCGTAATAAAAAAAATTGCATTCAAGGTTAGAACAGTGTTAAAATGTATTTTTTTGTTTGTTATAAAACAAAGCTCTCAAAAAATAAAGTTGAAAAATTAGCGATCTGGCAACACGTTTTTCATATTTACATTAATTATTGAAAACAAATCAAAAAATACAACATATTTTTAGATCTATAACCTTTTTTATGAAAAAAATATAAATATGGATATTGCTGCATCTATTTTATTTGCAAAAATTGGAATAGATCAGTAATTAGATTCATCTTCGTCATCTGATAAAGAAGAATTACTGAATTTATTACATACATAATCAACAGCTGCTGTGGCAAACACAGGGCATACCCTTTTTTAAATATTTGTGTTATGTTCTTCTCAAATAAAAAATGACATTATGACAGGGTTGGTCAAAAATTTTTTTATTGCACCTTGTAAGAGGGTGACATTTTCTTTGTAGAAAAGAAAACACCATAAAATAAAAAAAATGTGTATACATATACCAAATCTATACTTGTACTAGCAATTATGAAGCGCATTTATCTGAGCACTTTAGGTAAGTATCTTGTACAATCTTATTTTTTTATATTTTAACAGATAACGGTAAAGAAAATGATGACAATGTTCACATACATACATGAAGCAATTTGATGCAAAATTTTCCGAAATGAATGCGAAGTTATCAGAAATAACAGGCAAGATGAAAATATATTTAGTCAACCAAAATATCACGATTTTCTGATAAATATTGTTACGTTTTTACCTTTTTAAAAACGTTTATATATGAGTTCGTTGATTGCAAACCAAGTAAAAACAAATATGTGTTTATTTTAATGAATCACACTACTTTTTTGTGTAACTGTCCAAACTTATACAAAGTACACAACAATAACTATAACAGTATGTGCTCGTTCGATGATCTTCTCTGCTTATAACCTTTTTATAAGCAACAGCACTTGTTCGTTATTCTCTGCTTACAACCACTTCTGCTCGCGTTAACACTAACAGCTCTTCGGTAAACTTTGCTACGGACGCAACTTGTCTTCATACCGCGACTGATTAGTTCATACGCAACTGCACGCAAGTCTGACTGAATTCACAATGAACTCGTTGTCTGCTTTCTCTTGCCATTTTATATGCGAACGACCTCAGTCTGATGCTGGTTCTCGAAGTAGAGGGTTTGCGTTCACGCCTTCTCGAGAATTCTATAGCTACTGCATCGTTGTTTGTCTACTATGCTCTTTTTGGTTGTCGTTGCGTTCGCTTACTTGTCCGTCTCTTTTTCTCTCAGTTGTTGCAGTTGGTTTTACTTATAATAAGTTCGATGTATGTGTTAGTGTGTATAGTGTACGCATTGTCTTTGTATTTATAGCTTTTTTATCGTTAATGTTAAACGATATTAGGTCGTTTCGGTTTTCGTAACAATATTTATATTTCAAGGCTAAAAGAGATAATTCAAACTCAAAATGGCAGTTTTGTCTACCCAAAAAGTAGTGCATTTTTAATTTTACATGAAATATACATGAATTTTTGGTTTTACTTTAATTAATTTTTTTTTATTATAACAATTATTTCTAAATACATAAAAAACCAGTTTGAAGTTACTTTAAAATTGGTTTGATTTCCTACAGGGATACTTTATATATGCATATATGTATCTCCATTTCTCCAATAACTGTTTCGAAATAAAGAAAAAACAAAAATGAGCAAAAATATGTTGTATTGCATTTGTAATTTATAATTGCAACGTTGCATACTTGTTGTAAAGTTGTCAGTTAAGGATTTTTAAAAATTAATGGAAGTACTCATGAACATGTACTTTTACAAGCACATATTCTTGTATTACTCTATTGAAGGCAATTATATTTTATTAGGGAATTCCCAATTAAAGTACAAAACTACAGGCGAATAGATGCAAATGCAACGAAGGCTACAAATTTCCAAAAACAACCACAATAAATTTTTATTTGCAATGCTATTACTTTCTCCAATCCTCACATTGCCTTCGAATGAGTCTTCAGAGAATAGTAAACAGAATAAAATGTAAAATTTAAATTCTGAATTAATATTTTGCATTCGAATACCCTATTAAGAACGTAGAGTGAGTGCTCGTTTATTTGTGTATTAAGTTTTTTGATCATTAAGTTTTTGTTTTATTTAACTCATGTAAAACACATCCTTTTCAATATACCGACGACATTTATATGATCTACACAATCATACAGACATAGGTTTCATAACTACGAATACAATAGTACTTTTATTTTCTGAGTATAATTAATTATTAGATGGGCATATGCATTATAAATATTGTTGTAAAATATATTACATATGAGAGGAAATCGTATTTGTGTAAATTTGAATTCGAACTGGATATGTATCATAGGATAGAACAAATTATTTGTATATTATTTAAGACTGCTCATCCACAATATACAAATACATACGTAAGGAAGGCTCTGATTTTTACGTATGAAATTTCCATGCAATTTACAATTTCACGTGTTCAGCAATTATTGGTTTTCACTTAAAAATTATAAAGAGGCTCTTAAATTGATTTAAGGTTCACCGGTTTCGGTTACGTTAAATACACACTTTTAATATGACTATAAACTATAATAATTTATGTATTGAAGTTCGATATCCGTTCTCTTATCCGAGCGCTAATTAATTTTATTCAAAATCCAATTTCAAAGTTTATTAAATTGTTTTTCTTTATCGAACATTGACATGTGGCAGTTAGTTTACGCTTAATAATATAATGAATTAAAAAATATAGAAAAATAAAACACAAAAAATGCCGGCAATCTACGAAGATGTCAAGGCCAAAAATTCCTCATAATTCAAACTTGCAATCAATATCATGAAATTGATTTGGTTTGCTGAGTGAAATAAGGGACATGCATAAGGTGGTAGAAATTCTTCCACTAAAAATCTTCTTCTAAAAAATTCCTTTATAAACGTATTTCTATCGGTACTTAACCGAGTTCCACTCTTAAATTCCGAGGAAAACCGATTATATACCACATATCTGTATTGTTTTGCCAGAATAAACGCACGGCATAAGTGCCGAGTTTAAGAGCTACAATCTGTTTTCCACATCTTTATTACAAAAATTAAAACTAAATACTATTTGCGGGATAAACTGCATTGTCTACAAAACTGCATTGTTCTTGTACGAATGAATCAGAGTAGTTGAATTTTAATTCTGTTGATTCAATCATATTAGAAATTGGATTAGTGCTTATGAGTAGCGGAAAAACGATTCATTGCTGATCTGTGATGTGAAGCTAGAGGAGTAATATATCTACCTCTTTCCACCGTTAGGCCTAATAGCGGGTATTTTAAATTTACATTTGCTGTGTTAAGCTCACCAGTAATCATTGCTCTTCCCTTTCTAATATGTGTACCCTATGTTTTGTGTTCGTTAGTTAAAAGCTGTCAAAAATTAAATGTCAGCATGACATCTATACTAATGACTCCGAGTTAAAGTGATTTTAAAAAATCATTCCAATTCTTTTGAATATTCCATCGTTAATGGATGAGTTTTTAACATACGAACATATTTATTTTCCAACAATGTTGGTTTACTACACCATCAATCGTCCTAATCTATTAGTGACGTGAGGCTAAGCATCATAATAGCACCGCTTGTATAATAGGATAATAATCTATCAGCCCAATCATGAATAAAAATTCCGCATGAAAATTCTCTCTTTTCCCCTCTCTCCTATTATGAATAAAAATTCCGGGTGAAATTTTTTACTTCTCTTTTTTCTCTGTTTTAATCGCATTTTAATCAACCGTGTGAAGAGAGAAATATTAAAAAAAGAAAAAAGTAGGTATTCTCAATGTATTTTAGTTTGTATTTTCCCCTAAAAAAAATCACTTATAAAACACAAGGGAGTTTGATTAAAAATTTAAGTAAATTTTTATTCAACTAAATTTAAATAAATAAAAGATATTCATATGTTTCTATAGGTCTAAAACAACTATTAAAACTCAAGTTCAATATTTGGTTACATTAATGGAAGCCAATCTGTAAGCACTTGGCTCAAAGTCGAGTGGCCTAAAGACACATTGAAGTCTTTTCCTACATCAGTCTGGTACCCAGTACTCGTAAGCTGGCACTTAGCTTTACAATTGGTGAAATACCAAATTGCATTTTTGTGGGTGAGTAGGTAAAATTTCTAGTAAATACCGAATGGCCGGTTTATACACTCTGTAGTACTTTTAAAATCTGTTGCAAAATAAAATTTAATTCAATACTTTCACTCTTACTTACAAAGCCAGCGGCAATTCAAGTAGATTTTATTCACCCTTAATTGCCTTCTGGAAATACGTTGGCCAATTTTCTCCACCAGGCTACACATGATCACACTATACATTTTTATTTTCTTGTATTATATTAAAATCTTATTTATTTTTTCAAATTGTATTAATTTTATATAACTTTAATTTCACTTTATTTTCACAAATTGCCAAAAATTTAATATCAATAGGAAACACAGCTGACTTTAAAATTCGTTATTGCCACCTTTTCAAACTGTTACTCCCGCGGTATTTGTAATTAGAGGATTTCTTTCTTGATAAAAACATTTTCCGCGAAAAAGAAATTCCTTGAGAATATTCGTGATTGGGCTGTATAATTATATTGCGATTAATAAATAAACATTTAAAAAATCTACTACTTAAATAGATCTAAATGCAGAATTCAATTCGATTAAAAAGAAAAAGTGGATTAATAATATTTATAATTGTGCGTAGTTATAATTTGAGTTCAGTTGTTATATTCTTAAACGTTTCGACTTTTTTTTATTTCGCTTATATTTTTTTTTTATTGTGTTAATAAATGTATGTATGCGAGAATAACTTTCGATATCAACATCCGTGCATTCAACAATTAAAACTAAACCAAACAATTACAACAATTGATAATATTTCGATACAATTTACAATCCATAGAATAAGTGCTCTGATCAAATGGTTAAAATAATTGGTGTAATGGTGGTGCCATTCTCAAATGAAATGGTTTCAATAAAACAAATTTTGTCAATTTATGTATGAATGTGTGTGCTAAACACCACACAATAATCGCTCAAACGGCTCCGTACTATCCAATAAAACCAATACACATTGTAAATTTTAGCTACTGCTACTGTCATTTTAGAAATTCAAAAAAAGAAATGGTTTTTGCATGTTCAAACAGATTGGGATATTAATGGAGGTTTAAATTTAAGGTTAACTTTACGCTGACATATATGTTGAATCGTATTTATAACTGGCCATTGTATTAATATTTTAAAAATAAACATTTTAATATGAAAAACTAATTGATCTAATTAAACTGACACATTAAATTGGTTTTTACTGGTTTACGAGGCGTCAACGGTTTATATTTTTTTGAATTGGACCTTTGCCAGACATTCAATCGTATTCACTATGGATCGATAACTACTCGTTTCTCTTATCATGTCACGTTGGCTGCACCAGCGATTTGAGGGGATAGTAATCACACATGGAGGTAATGTGAACTGAACCCAAAGCTTGTGTAATTAGGCTCCATTAGGCTTTTTCTTAGGTCGTAGGTGTTTACGAATAAACTACAAACAAGAGCAGTCTTCAGCCCGCATCCTTAGTGAAATTAATGAACCAGAGGCATGAAGAAGAAAGGTTAGAAGAGATTTAAATAACTTTGCGACGGCAACTTCAAAAACTCCTCGTTTAAGTTCAATTAATTCATCAAAGAATTCCGAAATAATAAAATAATATGGTGTGACCGCGTTGATGACACTTTGAACATCCGCAGCGTCTTTATGCCACGCTATAAATGTTAATACATAAACTAAGGAATATATTGGCTCTTTTGTGTTAATCACGATAAGAGTGGATAGTTATGATTTCTAAAACCCTGTATTCCTATCCTGTAGGCTACAAGAAATATGAATAATGACAGATTTTCTTTGATGAGACAAATCAATTAACAATCACAATTAACTCGTTGACCTATCGTTCGAAATGAGGACGGAGTTTCTGTCCGTTTTGTATTCTTTCAGTTTCATGATTTTATATTATATTATATGGAGGTCGCCGTGGTGTAGTAGGTTGTATGCTGGCTTATTAGACGTAAAGCCAGGGTTCGAGTCCCAGGCCAGACATCAAAATAAAAAAATACAAAAAGACTCTTTTCGGCGATTTCTTCTCAGCAGATTTCTGGTAAAATCTGTGAGAGTAAATAAAATTCCCATAAAAAGTTTCTCAAAAAAAAAAATTCTGTCGTTCAGAGTCAACTTTAAACTGTAGGTCCAGCCACTTATGTATAAAATTAACACACACAACATAAGTAGTGTGATAAACTGCGGGCTTCTTGGGGACGATTGCTGTAGACTGTCTAATGGTGAAGGTATAGCACTGGTCCAGCAGCAACTCATTACTTTGCCGTTCGCATCTTCCCTCTTTCCACCTTTTCTAAAAACCTGCACAATGCACTGCATGAGTAGAGGCCATCCCCTGAGTGAAGGTTTTATAAAAAAAAAAAAAAATCTCAACACTTTCTGCAATCGTGCACTGTGTTCACGTAAGCCTCTTTCTAAATATGCTTGTACGTAACTATAAATAGATCTTCACTCCTTCAAACTGAAGTGCGTTTTTATAACACAAGAGCTCTATTACTATCTTTTTCTATCTTATTTGTTCACCGGGGAGTCAGACAAGCCTGCAGTATTTATTTATTTTTTTTTTTTTTTGTTTTTTGCACGGAGTGCGTACACTGTTTCAGCCTGAAGATTTAGTTCGAATGGCATGAGTTGCCTCTTGTAAGAGTTAAAGTTAAAGTTGGAGTTAGTTAAAGGTATCTTTAGCTAAAGTGAACGGCAAAGTTACATTTAACTTATATTCGTTATTACAATTACAGATAAAGCAAAATTAACTTTTACAAAAATATGACAATACCGGTGCAATATCGATAACTTTTATCACTTTAAAAAAGTTCGTTAAAAAGGCAGTGGCAACGACGTGTTTCTAATTTGTTCGCATTGTTGAAAAATTCAGTACTTTGATACTTTTTTCAGTACTTTTTCATTTTAAAAATACCGCAGTACCGCCATGACGTGTTCGGTACTTTTTTATTATTGCGTATTTTATGTCTTGCGTTTTTCAACTATTAACGCATTAGCGTTTATGTTCAACGTAATGGTAACGGTAGAAAGAGACTATAGTACCGGTTAGCAATGAAAACGTTTACCGAACCGTAATGTAATTCCCGTAAGCAATTGCTTTGTGTTTAATATGTTAAAAACGTATGTTACATATATTACGTTCCATCGACGTTTGGCTTATCGGGGCTGTTATGTTTATGTTACGTTCCGAACAAGCTGTTTTCGTATAGTATAGAGCAACACGAATAAGTCGTTAGTTTTTCTGTTCCGTGCAGTATGTGTATTAAATGTAAAGTAATTAATAGTCTAGTAGGCAGTGTGCGGACCTACTAGATGTGAGCCTACGGTTCAAACCCCGTGTCAGACGTCTGCATCTAAACGAGATAAGAAAAAATATTTCTCATGCAACTTCCTTCTGACAAAAATACTGAGTAAAAGTAACATACAAAACAAAAACTGTGTGAAAATTAGGTCAAAATCATGATCGAAGGGTTATAATTACCAATATATCAGACATAAATAAAATTGCCATGAAAAGTTTCTTAAAAATCTGTTGTTCGGAGTCGACTTTAAACTGCAAGTCCCGCCACTCATGTATCAAATTATCACACACAACATGAGTGGTATAAGAAGCTAGGCCGTAATCCTGACTGAAGGGCTGTAATGTCCAATTACGTACGTATGTATGTAAGTATTTTGTTTTTACAAAACTACCATTTGATACAAAAACGTACTCTTTCAGTCATAGTTCAATACCATTTCAAAATTTCAGTTTTGCAACACTGCTTATGCTTATTATTGTTATTTTGTTTACAAAGTTTGTGTGTTGTGAATTTAGTTTTTTTTTTGTTATACATTGTGATTTTTGTACGGGCAATGCCCTGACGCAAAAGATAGAATAATTTTTCAGCTGAGAAAGAGGTTTTGGTGGAGGCAAACCAATATCTTATTAAAAACAAAAAATAAAAGTTGCAATTTTGAAAATGTTATATGATATGGAAAGTTAAAATATAAATTGACCTTTAAATATTAAAGATAGGATGATGTTCCCTTTATCTTAATGATCACTTCTATCTTATTGAGTATTCATAATAATGAAAACAATTTATCTGCCCGTTAAAATCCTACCTTTTGTTAACGGCAAGTTGTAATAATGGCCCTAAATCATTTAACTCTCTTGCTATAGATATGTATATGAAACCAAGGAAAATTTTAAAAATTTTATAATTTTTTACTAACATCGCATCTGTGTATGCGCATCTGTATTGTAATATAACAGAAAAAAAATCGAATATTTTAATTTTTCGAAAAGGTTCCTGAACGTTTTAGGTTTTGTGTCAATCTGACTCTTGATTGTGACATTTTTTTTTTTTGCCAACAAACGTGTATTTTCATTTCCTTTTTGAATATTTTTAAAGTTGCCCCATCAAATAGCAGCGATTCCGCAAGTACCTGATATTAATTCTGCAACGATTAAATTGTTTGATACAAGGCTTTATAGGAATAAAACGTTTCCGAATATTATTGCTTTCAATTCGGAAACTCTGCTTATATATACTTTCCATTTAGTGTGCTTGTATGCGAATGATTTCAAAGGGAAGTCTTAATATATCTAGGCTACGTGTGACAATTCAGCCAAAGGAAGTAAATTTCGTTCATACACGTGTCACACTTGAAATCCCTTTTTTTCAATTCGATAGGCATATCAAATCATTTAAATTCATTTAAAAGCATTAGCCTTCAATGAACGAAAAATAAAAAAAATCAATTTTGAAATACATTGATAGAAATATTTACTCGCAGTCTCAATTACATGGCAGTAAATACATGTATTAGATTGGATTAGTGATTCCTTGAATGAGTTCGACAGGAAGATATATTCGCAATGTCTTTTACGTTTTAAATTTTAAGTTACGTTAATAGCTAGAAGGTAAACATTTTAATTAAAATTTAAATACAAAAAAATAAATAAATTCAATGGCAATAAGTGTCAAGTATCAAAATAGTATTGTGTAGGATGACAGTTATCAATTTTAGGCAAGATTGGGTTTCAATTGTTGTTGTTAAATTTCAGATAAAATTTGCCCTGGCAGTGAGACCATTAGATGTCAATCGATATCTTAGAAGATAACACTATGCGACGAAATAAATAAAATTATACGCACCCGGGTAACGACATAGTGCAAGTAAGTAAGGTTCACGTTTAGACAGTCGCCAGAAATTGGACAATGTTTGCGCAAAGAGAAATCATAATATTTGCAAAACACACAAATATTAGCCGACTTCTGGAAGTCGTGCAAACGCGAAATTGACACATTTTGTGATAAACAATCAAGATCCATCAAAAATTCTGAAAATTTATAAACTACACGAGATGACATATATAAAAAATATAACACGACTGTTATACTATTTTAATACAATTTTATCAAATGATGCAGCGGTGCAACGAACAGCGGCACTAAGAGTTGCCTGGGCCTACCGTAAGGTATCGCGAGCCGCAGTCGTGATTATTGGTGAAATACCTATTGACCTACTGGCATTTAAGCGAAGACGATCTTGAAGAACGAAGAGGGAAAATCTTGCCATTCGTATTTTTGAATTTACACCCTATAACATTGTGGATGCAATGCTGAAAAGAAGATACTCTGTAGTAAGAAGGTCGACCTTGACGCAATAAATTGAAAAGATACATGAGAAGACGCGCCAATAGCATGAAGCTGGCTTCAAATATGGCGCACCCAGAGTTGACGCCGTTCTGGGCCCTTTCCGAAGTAATGCAGATAGCTGTCTCGGGAAGGGAGTATCCCCAGAGGAGCACGGCAGTTAACGACGGTCACTGTAAGTGACCAAAAAAAAACAATCTTTTAATTTTCAGGTCTAATGCGATAAATTTGTAATTTTTTTGGAATTTAACACAATTATCCGCCGAAATATTTAAAAAACAGTGTGTTCGTCGAAAGTGAAAAAATGAATACGTGCCTAAGTTTAAAAAATAATCTTGCTTTAATCGGCGTTGGAAATTCTTTTTACATTAAAGCAAATTCTACCAGCATCCTATTGTTTGGTTCTCGAACCTTATCTAGAATTTCGCTAATTTTATAAGAAAGTAAACAATGCGACTACAAGTATCTACTATATGTCGTACCTTATACCATGTTTACATTAGATATGCCGATTTCGATACAGAGATCAGCAACGAGTATTCAAAACGATGAGTACATTCGAGTCATACTTATAATTTCTGATACTTATACGCATTCATACCAGCGATGGAAAAGTTGGTACAATTGTACTTTTTTTAGCACTATTTGGAAGCCAAAAACACCATAGCACCACAATGACTTATTTAGCACTATTGAAAAACGTTCTCTACTTTATTACATTACTCAAATATTCTGTCTCATCAGTGCATAATTTTTTGTTTTCGTTTCAATTGCATATGCCAACTCTAACTTGCTAACTTGACATATCAAGAGTTATAAAAGGAATATTATTCGTTCCATATTCATCTGCAAAAGTTAAAAAAAAAATTTTCATACCAAAATTTAATAAAAATCAAAGGGACAAATGGACTGTTTCCTTTGACTGTCTCTAATTTAATCTAAACAAGGGATTTATTGAAGTCATTTAATTAGCGTTGCTACAATTTTGAAATAACAAATAGTTTGACGGTACAAAATTTATCATAAATAGTGATTTAAAATTTGGATCTCATAAACTTTTTTAATCCTTTTTATAGTTAAGTATTATAATAAGTTCTTAAGTTTACCTATTATAAAGTGGTTTTCATAATTATAGCACCACCAGCATTTCAGTAATAACAAACAATCAATTGCTTTCATGTCATATTCTCTGATGAAAAAAAGTGGAACCTAGATAGACCAGATGGCTATCGATACTACTGTCGTGACCTTAGAAATTCAAATTTTGGGGATATAGTCCATTGCTGGGGGTTATTTCTTTAAGTGGTTGCCTCGAATTTCAGTTTCCATCTACGCGAATGTGTAGTACAGAGTACTTTAGCTGTAGTTTGCATCTCTTCTTGAGAGAAAATATTAAAAAAATATATTTTACAACAGGACAATGCCAGAGTTCATGTCAGCAGACACAGGATGGAATAGTTCCGTAAACAATTTATTGAGGTTTTATCATAGCCAACTTGCTATCCTGATATGAATATTATTGAAAACGTTTTCCCTCACGAATTCTCCATTCTTGTCCGAATATTACATTCCAAACAACAGACAATTTACCAGTGCTGAAAATTCGAAATTAAAAATGATCGAAGAGTGGATGAAAACAGACGGAGAAATATTAAATAATCTTTATAAGAATATCAAAGACCGAATATTTACTTTAATAAGGGGGTTTACTAAGTTTTAAGTATAAATATTTTTGGTAAATAAAGCTTCTTATTGAACAAAAATGAGACTGGTCCTATAATTTTTATACTGAAGTCAAAACTGCCCTAACAATTTGAAAACTTTACTGCTATTTTTGTTCTTTTACTACACACAATGAAATGAATTGTCATTTATATTTTTATTAATTTATAATAAAAAAAAGTTTAAAAAAGAAAAAAGTGAATTTAGTACAATCGATCTGAAAAAAGTACAATTTTATATGAACGTTAGTACAATTTGTTAAGACTAATTTCCCATCCCTGATTCATACTTATTTTAATATCATACTCATACTACTGAAGTACTTGTCATACTCATACTTAACAATACGCATGATGTTGTAGATTTCGATTCTCCATTACTCAAAATATACACGAAGCACAAAATAAGTATAATTCGCGTACGAACACCACAATACTCACAAGAAGGTTGTGTGTATGCTTTGCTTGCTGTCTTTGTCTTTCCTTTCTTTTTTGTTGGTAAATGAAACAACAACTAAGACTGTAAATTGTGATGAATGATTCGAATCACTCGAGATCAATAAAATCAATTCTGTTGACACACTTATACTTAAAACTGAATTGCTGATCTCTTCGAAATTCGAAACACAATAATATTACCAATAACGCATATACTGTCGCCTTACTAACGAGTAAGAATGCCAAATGGGATCGATTTTTAAAAATCCCGGGATTCAGTGTTTTGAAATTGCGATCCCGAAATGCCGGGATATTTCCGGATAATTCGGGATTTTTGGATCCCAAATCATGGAAAAAATCGCAATTTTCTCTTAATAATAAAAAAATTTCATTAACAAACTGATTTGTATTCCAATTATATGTCATTAAAAATAAAATAAAAAAGTAAATTAACAAAAATAAAAATTATTGATACATGTGCAAATGCTTTAGTTTTAAGAAAATTATTTAGATTCCAACAAAAAGATTAAAGCATCTCACATGTGATCTTATAGGTTTGAACGAATTTTGTTGTCAACATACGCTCTCGCAATCAACATTTGTTGGTTTCAAGATCGCTGCATGTAGCTTGTAAATATTCACCTCTACCACCTCCTGATGTAAATAAATCTATTACTTTGGACAGTTGAGTATCTAAGTCACTTGCCCTATTAATTCATTTTATAGAGCTTTAGCATTCTTCGATGGCATCAAATAGAAGTGGGGTTTTCCTCATCTGAGAAGCTATTATCGAAGTCAAGTAATATAGAATTTTTTTTCAGAACCTTTTGTAGGGTCAAAATACATATGAATTCACAATCCCGAAAAATTCCGGGACAAGATTTTAAAAATCCTGGGATTTCGAGGTTCGGGATTTCCCTATTGGCATCCCTACTAACGAGTGCTGATTATAAACGTAAGGCATTTTCCAATGTAATCTGGAAAATATTGCGGACTGGTTTAAGGAATCGAATGTTTCGGTAAATGTTGAAAAATCATTGCGTGTTGCTTTTACGCTTCGAAAAGGTGATTTCATCTTATTCATCTCACTATTAAGTCTGCTTAGTTGGCAAAACTTAAAAATAAATAGGGACACTTAAGTTAAAAAATAATATAAAACAATATAAAATAATACAATTTTCTTTCCTACAAATTTTTTGGTGTTTAATAACAGAGTATCCCAATAGTATGTAGTGCCTGTGGGAGACTACGAGAATGAAAGTTGTGGGTTCGAGAGTCTCCTATATATTACTTTTCACTAAGCATAAGTTGCCTTAATATTCAAATGTGTAAACTAGTATGTAGTACAAAATTTAAATTTGTAATCCTTTGAAAATGTTGGCTTCTAACACCTCAATCAACAATAGAGACTAAAGATTTCTGTGTTTAAATTAGACACTTATTGGATTATTACTTACATAATTTGTCTTTACAACCCTTTAGTCACCCCCAATATTGTTTATTTTAAACTAGCAGATTGTACCCGACGTTGCGCGGGTTATAAAAATACCAATAAATAAAAATCCGGTTTCTAAACCGGCTTCTTAAAAATGCAATTCTTCAAATTATTGGGAAACCGGTTTATCAAACAACTCAGTTTTTTTAATACTCTAAGTTCTAAATATAAATGCATGCAATTTGCCCATTTTTCGCCCCTTCTCCTTTTTTTGGACCCCTTTTGGTCCAACTTTTTAAACAGAACACCTCCAATAGCTATTTGGGAAACTTACCCAGCCTAATTCGTAAAAAAATACCTTTAAAACCCATAAAATACAGCATTTATGCATAAAGTACTAATTTTTGCCCTTTTTTTGTCCCTTTGTCCCGTTTTTTTCTTTTTGGTTCAAAATTTTTAAAAGATTTATAGCCTATAACCTGCACCGAAATTTCTGCATCCCAAATTTCAAGAAACTCGGTTCAAGCGTTCAGACGTGATTCGGTATGCACTTAATTTGCCCGTTTTGGCCCCTTTCCCCGTTTTTGGACCCCTTTGGTTCAACTTTAGAAACGGAACACCTCCAATAGCTATTTGGGCAACTTAACCATACTAAATCGTAAAAAAATACCTTTAAAACACATGAATTGCAGCATTTCTGCATTAATGTATTCATTTTTGCCCATTTTTTCTCCCTTTGTTCCATTTTGTCTCCCCTTTTGGTCAAAATTTTGAAAAGATTTGTAGCCTATAACCTGCACCGACAAAAGCTCTATCTATATCCCAAACTTCAAGAACATCGGTCTAGATGTTCAGGCGTGATTGGCTAACAAACAAAAAAAACAGACTTACAGAAAGATTTATAATATATATTAGGATTAGGATAACCTGCACTCAATTTGCACGTTTTCAGCCCCTTTCCCCCTTTTTGGATCCCTTTTGGTTCTACTTTAGAAACGGAATATCTCTAAAAGCTATTTGAGAAACTTAACCAAGCTAAATCGTAAAAAAGCACCTATTACCATTTTTCCCCATTTGTCCCATTTTTTCTCCCTTTTTGGTCAAAATTTTAAAAAGATTTATAGCCTATAACCTGCACCGACAAAGGTCCGATTTATAATTATAATTTCAAGAAAATCGGTCCAGAAGTTCAGGCGTGATTGGCTAACAAACAAACAAACAAAAAACACTTAGGATAAGGATAATCTGCACTCAATTTGTCCATTTTCAGCTCCTTTCCCCCTTTTTGGATCCATTTTAGTTCACCCTAGAAACGGAATACCTCCAACAGCTATTTGGGAAACTTAACCAGGCTAAATCGCAAAAAATTACCTATTACCATTTTTTCTCCATTTGCCCCATTTTTTCTCCCCTTTTGGTCAAAATTTTAAAAAGATTTATAGCCTTTAACCTGCACCGACAAAAGCCCGATCTATATCCCAAATTTCAAGAAAATCGGTCCAGGCGTTCAGGCGTGATTGCCTAACAAACAAACAAACAAAACAAACTTACTGAAAGATTTATAATATATATTAGGGTTAGGATTAATCCATCTGCTATTTGGTTTATTCTCAGAGTTTTTGCCGGAAGTAGAGAAAGTCGTCGAAAATATTTTTTTCTCATATTGAGTTTTGTCCGAGATGTCTAAACTGAGGTTTGAACTGAGGCCTCTCGTCTAATAAGTCAACACGCTACTTACTAGACTACGATGACTTGTTTGAATATTCTTATCTTTAATTTTACATAAATGGATGTAAGAATATTGTATACAAAAATATGGTTTAATTTATTTTCTTTGGCTATCTAGAATATCTTAATTTTACTTTAGATTCTTTGAAAAATTATTTTTTTAAGGGACACTAATACAACTTGCCGTTAAAATTCAGGTTAGTTAATGCAATATTTAAAGCCAACTTTAACTTCTAAATAAGGAAGACTTTTCCAAAGATATGGCTATTAACTCTCACTTTGTGTGCTCATAATAATGGAAATTAACTTATCTACCAGTTAAAATACTGCGTTCAGTTAACGGCAAGTTGTAAGAATGGCGCTACCTCATATATTATGTCATAAATTTTTTAAAAATCATTTACAGTCAAAAATGTGAAAAGTGATCCTAAATGCGAAAATGCTTTCTCGTGCACCTTATCAGCAAGAATAATTCCGAGCAAAACTAAGTTAGCTCTGACACTTTTATAATTACGTATTGTGCGAGCACACAAAATGCAACGTTGGGTAAAATTATCTTTAAGTGCGATAATTTTAAAAAAATGGTGACCAGTTCAAAATATTTCTTTGGGTTATTAATCCCTACAGTTATAGATACCTATTATCAATAACATTATGTAAATATTTTTAATTAATGATATATTATTTTGTCATTTATTAAAAAGAGTGCGAATTTCATGGGAGCAATAAAAATGCAACAGCATAAATTTTAATGTGTTTATTTAAATTAAATAGTAATTCTTACAAAAAAAATCTTATAATTAATATTTAGTGGCGTAGCCCTTATTTTTTATGACTTTATCCTAGAAGGCATAGAGTCGACTAAAGCTATTAATGGATATTTTCTCCCATTCACTTTTCAAAATTTCTTCTAATTGCCTCTTATTTGATGGATGTTTCCTCTTAACTTCCCGATCTTATAGCTCCCATAGATTTTCTATGGGGTTTAGACCGGAAGCCTGTGGTGGCCAATCCAAAACATTGATATCATTGTCGCTTAAAAAGTTTCGAGCTAAGCGACTTGAGTGCTTTAGATCGTTATCCTGTTGGAATATGCTACCAGGAGGCATTTTTTCCCGCAGATGAGGAAGCATGTGTTCTCCAAAGATTTCACAATACTCCTTGGCGTCCATTTTTCCATCGATTTGAGTTAAGGGACCTACCCCATCACGGGAAAACGCACCTGTAAATACGTGACGTAAAATCAATAATTTTTTTGAAACATATCGTTCCTTACCCCACACCATTATTGATCCACCGCCATGTTTTACGGTTGGGAGTTGATATCTTGGAGAATATCTCTGTCCAGGCGGCCTTCGAACAAAATTTATCCCATCGGAGCCAAAGAAATTAAATTTGCTTTCATCGCTCCACAAGACTTTAGCCCATTGTTCATTTGACCAATCCTTGTAACGTTTTGCAAATTCCAGGCGCTTCTTTTTGTTGATTGCACTGATGAGAGGTTTCTTTGTCTCGCATGCAAATTAGCCTCTTTCAACCTACGGCGAACAGTGTGAACGCCTATAGAGACTCCCATTTGCGAAATTAGCAACGTCCACTGCGATCTTTCGTGGATCTTTTTTAACCAGTGCAATCATCTGGCGGTTTTGGCGAGAGGTAGTTTTTCGAGGATTACCACTACCTGGTTTCCTTTCCACACTATTTCTTAAAGAAAATCGAGATTTAATCCGACATACGGTTGATTGATTTACACCAAAGAGGTGTCCAACTTCAGGCATGGATTTTCCTTCTTCTAAGGCTTTAATGATTGCACTTTTGCTGTCAGCTGAGAACTGCTTCTATTACAAAACACATGTTGTATAACTTATTTAAGAAATTTTCAATTATAATTAAATAAATAACTTACTTTAACTATTTTTTTATTATGTTGCATTTTTTTTGCTCGCTAAAAATTTGCACTTTTTTCACTAATTCAAAAATATTTTACTTTTTAAAGCAGAATTTGGAATAAACTGTGGTTACTTTGAAAACTTATAATTGAAAGAATTAACAGCAAAAGAAAATAGATAAATTAGTTACCGTTATTTTGAAGCAGATCTTATTAAAGATCATATGGCACAGTGTTGCATTTTTTGTGCTCGCTACTGTATGTTATGCACATACTTTTTTTTAAAAACTTTTTCACATTTGTATACAAACATGTACACAGTTTTTTCATTTGCTTTTCATATTTACACTGTGATTTGATACAATTCGAAATTTAAAAATATTTTTATATTTTCGATAACACTTTTCATTTTCTTCCATTCGAAATGCAATCTTAATTTCGATGCAGCAAAATAAATTGCCTTTTTCGATTCAGGAATTAGGGGTTAAAAATTTCTGTAAATCAAAAAAAAAAAAAAAATTTATTTGCAATGCACTCGCTACAGTGTAGTTATTGAATATAAAATTATTTGATTAATAAATCAAGCTTAATTCGACCGCAAACAATTTTGTTTCCTATTTCGAAATTGCCTTCATATGCAACTGAGTTTTCAATTCATAAACCACTAAACACATAAATGTGAGGGAAAAACCAAAAACACAGCCGACATTTAACACTTTCAACTTAGTAATTGCATTTATTGCTATTTTTACGTTTGGCTACATTATGACGCTTCAATATACAAATATACATATTTGTATATATAAATATACGTATCTTGTTGCGTAGTATCGATATTTTAAATGACATTTTCTAACAATTTTCACAGTTTTACGTGAACATCTGCCTTTATTCCGTTCACTTTATGGCTAAATGCAGCAGTAGATACTATTTTGTTTAAAATTTATTTAACGACTATTATTAAGGACACTAATATGGCATTTTACTGAATATTTGATAAATTTAAAGTTGTGGAATTTCTAATTTGCCTTAACTGCTTACGCCAAGAAATTATTTCAAACATTTTCAATATGAAGGATTTAAATCGAAAAATATTATGGATACCACGCATTCAGTGGAGATTACATGTAATGCAATATAACGCATGTATAAATATTTTTAATAATTTACCATAGAATATGTAATCGAAATTATAATTGTTTACGCAATATACATATACATACATACATACATTCATATAAATATTTATCATACCCCTCATTAGAAGCACATGTAAAAAGAAATGGAAGAGAGATTTCACTGAAGAGAGTTCTTAAGAGACATTAAGGAATATAACGACGTTTAGGTCGGCAGTCAATGAACTGGCCAAATATACTTACCCTTACCCTTACCCAAACAATTATCCGTTCACCATGCTGTCTTTCATTGTATCAGAATATCAGCCCGATTTAAGTCAAATAAACTTGTTCCAAACGAACAAAAAAGCTGTAAATAACTAAGACAGCAAAAATTATTCAAATGTTCAAATAAAATAAAACCAAAAATCTCAAGAAATAAGTCCGCACAGTTTAGAAAAAGAGAAATGTAGGGGAATACATTTCTAACATACCGAATTTTTGGAATTAGTGTTTTTTTTTTTTTTTTGCAAAATCTGGAATTCGAACTTATTTGCAGTTATTTGGTATTGGAATGAGTATTGGGAATGAGTATTAACATCAGAGATAACAGAAACAACAAAAATTAAAAAAAAAAAAAAATTATAGGAATTAAACTGGCAAAAATTTGTGGAAAATACGACACTCCAGTAATTTTGATGAGTTTTGATAAATAATTCTGGTTGCTTGATTATTGATATATTCTGTAAGTCAAAACCTTCTTAACCGTATACTTTGAAGATATCTGCCAGTTTAAAACAATGGAATCTAAACAAAATATTAACCGTCCTGAAACAATCTTAGAACTGAAATGAATGTAAACTGATAACTCTATTAGTTTTAATAAAATTTTGATGAAGAATTAACAGGATGAATTTCTATTTCAAGTTTAACGTAGTTAAAATGTTAAAACAAGAAAATAATAATAAAATCGGAATCAAATTTGTTTTTGTAATTTGTATATAAGCTTAGTATATCGTTGTCGAAAATCCAAAAGTACGTAACAGCACTTTTTCGAATTTTACAGGAGATGCAAAAAACTTTATAAAATTTAAAGTACTTCATATGGTACGTCATTTTGAATTGAAGAAATATGTTGGAAAACCTTACGAATCATAATCAATCAAAAACTCGACTTGGATTTTTTTTTATGATACGTACTTTTCGATTTTCGACAATGATATTTAATTTCGTATTAGAAATTTTCTCATTTTATTTAATTTCAATGTGTCATATCTTTATTCTTTTTTGCATCACTGTAAATATGTAAATTGTTCACAATTTATGTAGTGTTGGATATTTAATATAAAATTATTTTCTCATTTAATACTTAACTGATTGATTTACTTACTTGTTGTTGAATTAAAAAAAATGTCATTTAAACCACAAAATGAAACATAGAGCTTCAATTTCTGAATGACAAGAGAATAATAATGCGGTTACAATGCCTGCAGATTCTGACGAGTGCATGTAAATTCAAAAGAAAATCTTTTTATGTATACACATTTATTTTATAAGTTACTTACTTATTTAGATAAAATGTGTATATATATTATGTTCGTAAAGTACATAAATAATCAGTAGAATAGTACTGGCATACATAAATTATATACACATACATATGTACATATCTCCACAAGTAGCATGTGAAATTTATATATGTATGTGTGTATGTATTTACATATAATTGAAAAACAGTAGGCGAGCAGAAGTTAAAACACAGTAATAAAATAATTAATAAAATAATTTATTTATTTTTTAATAAAACACTAATACCCCGGTTTGCGTCGTTAATAGGGCCTGAAGAAACGCAACGTAAACCAAAACGACGCAAAACGAATCACGATTTTCCATACATTTGTATTGATTTTCATTTAATTGATTCCGAGATTCATAATTTTAGCTGAAAAAATAGATTTTTCTATAAAAGATATTTAATTTTAATAATAGTTTAATAGTTTTTATTATTACAATTCATTGGAGTAATGGAAAAAAAAAACAAAACAAAGAAATTTTAAAGACACAACTTCGAATTTGCATTAGACTTAAACGGGAAATCCCCTTTTTCCTTTAGCTTTGTACAAACATTTTCGTATTCATGACGCAAATCGAAGCACTAACGACGCAACTTCGAAACGTGCGACGCAAACTGAAACCAAAACGACGCAACTTCGAAATGACAGAAATTTGAAAAAGACGAACTTCGCAGAACGAGACGACGCAAACCGGGGTATTAGTTTAATTTAAAAAAAATTTAACCCGTATGTGCCCAACTTTTTTCCCGTAAAAACATAAAAATTGTTTTTGTTTTTATAAAATAAATATTGTTTTCAAAATAAAATACTAAACATTATACTATTTTTAAAATATACAGCACCCCAATTTTGAGGCACTGAACACCACCAGTCACGAAAAACCAATCAATATTTTACCGTTTTAAAAATGGGGCGCTAAGCATATACGGGTTAAAATCAATTTTGTTCACTTATCCAGTTTTGCAAGTTTTACTTTTCTGTTTTTAAAGCATCTTTATTTAAAGATTTTTTGCATTCTTTTTACAATTTTTTTTATTGTTTAATCTCTAGTGGCTAAGAAAACATTTTAAAATTTTTTGTTAAATTTTTTTGCAATTTGTGAAAAAAATGAAGAAAATTTCCACTGAAGTTGTAAACACCGTAATCACTCTATCGGTGAAAAATTGTTGGAAAAGAAATGATAATGGCCCACGGCTAATAGAGCACTTGTTACGACATATGAAGTCAGAACTCCGATTGCGGCAGCAAATGCTCTTAACAAGAGTGTGAATGAATGGCCTGTAGGACTCGCATTGGGAAAAATCAGCCTAGTATCAGTGGTTAAACAGAAATGAGACGCGAGCAAAACTCGATAAATATTGTTAAATAACATTTAAGCGGTTTTTTTACATTTAACCGGAAATAATTTTATTAAAAATATTTTTTTTAATTAAAGAAAAGTTCAAATAAATATTTAATATACATATGTATTGTTTTTTATAAAATTCATATTATGTAGCCACTTTTGCTCGCCTGTGTAAAAATGTTTTTTGCATGCGTTAAAATGTTTTTTTTTTTTCGAAATTTGTCATACGAAGAAATTGCCCTAAAACCGATTAAAATCAATTAAAATGTCCTTTCAATTTATTAACTTTGTTCTGAATGTAGGCTGTTAACCAGTTTTTCTGAAATGTGGTTTAAATGTGGTACTTTTTGCAACTTTCAATGGTCTTTGCAATTGTCATCGGACAAATTTAAATGAAATTAACAAGGTGAAATTATTAAATAAGAAAATGTTCGCAGAAGTCGTTTAATTTTATGAAATATTTTTGGGGATTTTTTTCGACAACTTCTTTTCGAAAGATTATCGGTTCAATACAAAAAAAAAAAAAAAGATAAATAATACATTTTAAATTCGATCACAAACCGATATCTGTGTGCAGTATAAAAATAATGAGTACTACAGGATCATGTTCGATTGTTGGAAACATTAGAGTACGTTCCACTGGAGGGTCCACTCCGTCGGGAGTATTTTGCTCATTTTTAGCCATCGGAATATTCGCACTTTGGTATAAATTGTTGTGATATTAGATGAGATAAATTACTTATTAAAAAAGAACTTGAATATCAGCTCTTACACCAGACATAGCACCTAATTGTTAAAATTTTAAGAGCCTATAACTGTAAAATATTTACAAATCTCTTAGGTAATGACTGTCGTTTGATTAAGTCGACGTGGTCTAGTAGGTAGTGTGTTGGCTTACTAAGCGTAAAAGGATTCGAGTCCCAGGCCAAACATCAAAACAAAATACAAAAAGTATTTTTTCGGCGATTTCCTCTCAGCAGATTTCTGGAAAAAACTCCATTATTTGTTGAAAAACGTCTGGATCACTTTTACGGCACTTTTCACTTATACCAAAAAATTTTTTCTCTTCTATTGCATTATTAACATGGTTTTCGAAAATTTCATACAAGCCAACTATTGTCTTGGTGCTCCTTACAATTGTTAATGAATGTTTTTTTCATTTCAAACGCTTACTGATGTGATGTACTCAGTTTATAGTATAATGTTGGACAGAGTTAATTATAAACTTCAATTGCGCAAATTATTTCTTGGGATCTGATGTGAAATGTTTAAATTCTTAACTGTCACAAAGGAGTCAACAAATCAAATTTAGAAATATTCTAACGGAATTATTCAAGCGCATTCAGTTTTCTTATTGACAAACATTTCGGTCCCACCTTATTCGTTTCGTTCAACAATGAGCTTTGTAATGTTGCTCTTGGATCACAGTCTCAACTTTCGTGATTAGAATTCAATGTTGATAAATAAAGCTTATAGCGTACTTGAATATGCGAACCACAGGCCTACGGAATTTCTTAATTCGTATTTAACAGAATTTAAATTATGTTTCTTGTTCAACCCATCCCGTAGTATGGTTCTATTATATAGGATACTTGTTATTCTACTCATAGAAATAGAGTTAAATCAGTACAAAAACAATTTTTCATTTTCTGTTTCCGTGGTCTTAGTTGGAACTCCTATGCCTTACCGGCATAGATTAGTAGACTTGCTTTGATTAAATTTGTTCTAGATTTAATACGAGACGCTATTGATTCAGAGTTCCTGCTTAGATCACTGAAATTCAATGTTCCTGTGAGATTAACACATAATTTTGAATTTTTATCATTATACATCCGTCATGTTAACGATGATTATTTTCTACATGCAGTTAGGGAATACGTATACGATAGAATATTGAAAATGATGCAGCTATAGAAACGTCAGCTGTATATCGGAATTGTTAGTAACTTTTTGTATTTGTTGTTTGTAAATAGTTCTCTTTTTGTTTAATATTGTATGTATTCAATAAGAAACACTCAAATTATTTTAGTATAACAATACAGGCAGACATATTAGATTTATTCAATACAAATATGTGCCGAGCCAGTATTTGGAAGATTGTTTTTATAAAAATCCCCTTCCAGAGTCTTTTTAGAGTTCTTATAGTGATCAAAAACTTATTAGGCAGTTACACGATTAAAAAAGGACTCATGAATGATTCGCGCCAATGAGTAAAATAAGTTCGATTTAAAATATAATAAAAAATAGGAAATTATTCATTGAGATTTTTAAAATATGCCTACTATTTCCGTTATTTATTATTATATTCTACTAATACTTAAGATTGAAAAACGCTTAATCAAAAATAGATCATGCAGATGTTTTAAAAGTGATTGTAATTATGCGGTTGTAATTACTATCGTTTAAATTAGTTTTTAAAATGTCCAAATACTTGTATCGTTCCATTATACTACTAATGAATATTAAATTTTCTACACCACACGCGGACATACACCCCCCCCCCCCCCATCATAACAGATCTACCGCCGTGCTTTACTGTATCTGACAAATTTAAAGCTTTTCATGTACATCCGGTCCATGTATGTTAGATTTGCTTTTAATGTAACCATAAGTGTTTTTCAGAACCCTGCACCAGAATGCCTTTTTTGTCCCTATTTATTTGATTCGTCAAAATATGTGGACGTTTAAATTTAGCCTTGCTGTTTGTATTCCCTTGAGCCTTGTACCTTTAAATCTGTTTTTGAATTGTTGAAGGGTCTTGTTCACCATCATCCCAATTGCACGGATTGAATTCTTGTATTTAAAGTGCTTAATGATAAGTGTTTCAAATCTTCTGACAGCAGTTTTCCTCGCGACGTTATTGCATTAGGTATGTGATGCTTTTTATTGTATTTTTCAAAATGTATTTATTTTTTTACAAGTATTAATTGTTTTTCAAATATCCATGTTCTGATTATTGCTTTAAACGACACTGTCATATTTCGGCAATTCCATACTTACTTTTGTGATATTAAAGTATCGGAGTGTTTTTTTTTTCGAACGTTCCCGGCCTCACACTAAACCACCCTCATCCGACCGCGGAGGAATCGTCCCCATTACGTAGGGACACGTACAAACTACAGTCCGGACTGTAGCGGGTAAGGGAAAAGTTATGGCAACGAGAACATAAAACAGCTACAGAACTTTAAAAGAGGACGATAGTGCCGTGAAAATCTTGCTGGAATATTGAAATTTAGGTTACAAAGCAAAAATTCAGAATCGATATCACCTTTAACCTGATTAAAACCCCTAAACCCCTAAAACCCCTAAAACAGCCCTTCTACGTTCTAAAGTTGGAATTTTTATCAAACCTAATCTAGCCGCATATGACGGGATCCCATTGGCATAATCCTATCCTAAGCCACGTAAACAAAATAATAGAAACTGTTTCTGCACAGACTCAATTGAATCACTATGACAACGATATTATGGATTCCAAAATTCCAAACAGAAAGAAAAATTTAATAAAATAAAACAAACTAAACATCTTACAGTGTGTATCTGGAAGAATTACATTAATTACAAAAATTAAATTAATTACAAAAATTAAATCAACAAAACATAACAGACCCAGAATTTAAGTTGCATTATTAAACTGATAAACTAAACAAAAACACAAACTTGAACAAACACAAATATGAACGCATGTGTGACAAATTTTTAAGAGTAAAGTTCTAATTTATAAAAAAGATTTTTTTGTTTTGGAAACAAATATTAAAAAACACTATTTAACGTGATCATCAACATTCCTGGTATAATAGTAAATACTAATAACCCCCAAGGGGTAAAAGTAATAGTGTTTGCAGAGATAAAGCCATCAGTGTTAATAACTCAAACTCTACAGGAATGTGAGATTGTGGAAACGGAAACATAGGACATAAGACAAAATCATTAAGGATTGCTTTGGTATTTAAAATCACAAGGGATAAAAATACTGCTCGAAACAAAGAGATTTTTTTGGTTCAAAATACAGTTGATGAGCCTATTATGGCCACCATACTTCCTATAATTTATTTTAGATAAAAATACATAAGCACCTTAATATTGAGATTAATTGGAAGAATTTCTTTTTGGTTAATGTGAACATAAAAATGAGACCATAAGTAAATTAAAACTGTATAAAAACCAAATAATCAACGGAATTCAAAATGCTTTCTGAGCAAGTAAGTGTTAAAGATCTTTGCATCATTGAAGCTCTAGAAGATAAAAATATGGTATCCAGAAAATTTTTCACAACTCCAAACTAACTAACTAAAACAACGAATATTTTTTTTTTAAAAGGACCATTTGAAGCAAAAAAGTACTCCTTCATTCATAGTTCAGTACCATTTCAAAATTTCACTTTTGCAACACTGATCCAATCCAGTCCGGTTCTAAGTTTTTGCCACATGTTATTAGATTTTTTTCCTTGCATCCGGCATCCCTTGGCCAAATACGAATGCGTCACCATAATGTCCACAATAGTTTCGTATTGTATTTTGGTTGGTATATAAAGTTCTTTTTGAATCACTCCTTTGAGATTTTTTAAAAATATTATTTTATTTTGCAATGTATTTGTATTAATTTACTTATGTTAAAGTGAGTGCATACTTGTGACAATAAAATATCAAAAAACTTCAAAAGTGGTATTGGGTGTTTAATCCACTACACCTATATTTCAGCTGCTTCCGATAATTATATTTTGGGATCCAAAACTCCGGAAATATTTCGATTTTCTCTTAATAATAAAAATTAAAAAATATATTTTGTTAACAAAGTCATTTATATTCCAATTATATCATAAAAAAGTAACAAAAAAAGCTTGATTTAGCAAAAATTAAAATTATCCAACATAAGCAAATGCATTAGCTTTAAGAAAATTATTTGGATTCCAATAAAAGATTAAAGCATCTAACATGTGATCTGATAGGCTTGAACGAATTTTGTAGTTTTGTTGCTGCCGTTGCAAGACACTTCTCGCAATCAACATTTGTTGGTAAAAGAGTTCCAATACAGCTGTATGCAGCTCTATCTCTACCACCTCATGATATAAATAAATCTATTTCTTTGTTACTCTATTAATTCGTTTTATAGGGCTAGCAAAGGAAGTAGGGTTTTCATCATCTGAGATACTATTATCGAAGTCGAACTATATAGAATTTTTTTCAGGACCTTTTGGAGGGTTAAAATACAGATGAATTCACAATCCCGGAAAGTTCCGGGACAAGTTTTTAACAATCCCGAGATTCGGGATTTTCCGATTGGCATCCCTAGTACCTGGGTAGATAAGGAGCTATTTTGTAAAGATATTTGTAATGTAAGTTTTTCTAGACTATCGATTTTTTATATTTAAATATAAATAAATTCAATTAGGAACAAAGTAAAAGTAGCGACCAGGGTCAACCACCTCTTTGCTATGAAGTCTACTACTGCTGAAGCCCTTACTACAGCAGCAGGAAAAGTATATAAGTTCAAAAAAGGTCAAATATCAGTAGAAAGCGCTTTAGCCTTATATGGATATGAATCTCTCAGTGAAACCAGAAACTTCTGCAAAGATTCTTTTGCAAACAATTTTAAATAGAACAGCTGAAACCATATTAAATAATTTCTAAGTTGATACACAAAATGATATACACAAATACCCCGGTTTGTGGCGCTAATAGGGTCTGAAGAAACGCGACACAAAACGAAGAACGATTTTCCATACACTTGTATTGATTTTCAATTAATTGGTTCCGAGATTCATAATTTTAGCTGAAAACATAGATTTTTCAATAAAAACCATTTAATTAATTTTTAATTTAGTTTTTATTATTGTAAAATTATAACAATTCATTGGAGAAATGCAAAAAAAAAAAACATAAAAAAGAAATGTTGATTATGTGTGCCAAATTTCATTGCTCTATTATTACTTCTTTTGTTTTTGGCCACTCGCTAAATGAAATCGACACAGTGTGCGCTGTGAATTTCAATACTGTTTAAAAAGAAATTATCAAAAACAGCCAGCTGACTGCAAACGAAGCAACAAGTGTCACTTCTAGTTCTAATTTTATTCACCTTATAGCCGAAGTTACTAAATTGATGCAGGCAATGAATGGTTTCATAACTATTCCTTCAAGATATACTGGGAAAACAGTTTACATTGTTTGTATCGACGATTGATATTCTAGAGATGTAATGATAAAATTAGGGTTTGGACAAATTAGACTATCAGCATTCAAAGCTCGCCTCTTACATTTTTGAATATTGAACATGCTGAACATTGTTTTCTAGCAACGTTAAACATCCCATCTGGGATCCGAATTGATTTGCGACACCCAGAGGTTATCAGTTGTCAACTATTCTTACAATTTAGAACACTACCCTTACTATTACGTCCACGTATTTGTTTAAAACTTAAAAGATACCTCAGCGCTTATTTACGAATATATTCAGTTGAGATTCCGGGGAATGTTGACATTTTTATCTTCAACTTAAATGAACACCGCCAATACGTACATGGAAAAGAGTAAAGTTTTTCTGTGGCCATTAGAAGGTTCATTAATTAAAAATGAAGCCTTGACGCTAACAATAATTTCAAACTATCAATTCGCATGAAAATTTGTAGTTGACTTGGACGATCTTGTAAGTGCTTTTCAGCGGATTGCTGTGTTATAGCGAATGATACTTTCATATTTAATATACACTGTTTCCGTTGTTTAGGTGGGAAAGTGTTAAAACCAATGGGAAATTAAAGTAAATGAAAGAGAAATAAGAAACTATGTTCATTATACTGTCTGATGAGTTGTAATGACCAAGTATGTATGTATTCAAGAAATGGAATAAATATTGCGTTTTTGTGCACTTTTTGTTTAGCGCTCTTTGCTTAGTTTCACCACAACTGCCAGATAAATGAAGCATCAAATCGTCAAATATTTGAGAAAAAATCATCAAAATCGTCAAAAACGGTCATTGAAATCGTAAAAAGATAGTAAAAAAATAATAAATAAAGAAATTAAAAGGTTTCAAAAACAAAAACAGATAAGCAGCGATAATGTTGCATCATCTATACCCATGTGTGGTGTAAATATTAGGGAATCAGGAGATATTGACTTTATGGGCATAAAAATTCAGCGTGATGTTCGCTTAGTTTCTTCAGGCATTACAATAAATACTTTACTTCATTTGATCTACTTACAAATTACACCATCTATAACCGACCGAAAGTGAAATATAACTTTTATGTATAAGTAGGCCCTTAAAGTATATTTTAAGGCTTCTCGACCGTGTATAGGTACTTTTAGACCTAGTCAGTAGTAGTAGAAATTAGGAGAGTTGTTTATGAAAATTATGTCTCCATAAACACTGCTCCCTCTTTCCTCATTCCTATAATATATTTCCTTAGTTCCAAAGACAATGCCAACCCCTGTGTCTTGGTCGTATGAAAAAAATAATGGTAATTGGTTTTGTTCTTCTGATGGTGATATTAGAAGCTATAATCGAATTTTTTAAATTGTCTGTAACGTTAAAGAATAATTTATTATCAAGTGCGATGTTATTTAAGAGTTGAAATTTTTTGGCTTTTAAGGGATTAAAACGATTAAAGTACAGAAAAATTATCACAGGCATTCGAAAATAACTTAAAAATATAATACTTTACTGCTTGTTATACAAAACTTAAGGAAGCCTAAAGAAAATGATGTAAATTTTTAATTGCTAAAATTCGTCAAAATAAGGGCGTAAATCGTCATGTCGTCAAAATAACATTTTTGGAGTTCAAAATCGTCAAATCTGGCAGCTATGAGTATCACAAACTCCAATATAAAAAAGTTTTTGTTACCTAGTTTCAAAACGCATTACAATATAATGAAATCAAAAGGATATAATATTGTACTCAAATAAAGAAATTTTATTACATCTTGGTTCACTTTAACATTTGAATCAACAAAATGTCAAAAATCTTAGATATCTTTTATAACATTTTTATTCTGATCAAACATATGTATGTACATTGAATTGAATATTACGAAATAAAGAGAAATACTTGATTTTTAATAATTTATTGTATTTAGTGAAGTGTACACGCCATGACTTTTGTTTCCAGGTTTAGTTATTCTTTTCCAAAAAAAAGGAGAAAAAAAAACGACAAATGTTTACATCATTGTTTAGAAATAAAGTTGTGTTAATCAGAATTATTTGCTGAAAGTGTAATTACGACGAACGACAACATTAACAAGAAGTTCTTCCATGAACTGTTGTGAGAAAATTTGAAGTAAAGTTTCTTAATGGAATAATAAATAAAATGGAAAGATATGTAAAAGAATATTTTCGTTTCAAAATCAAAATCATTTTTAATTGGCTTTTTTCAATAGTTTTATAAGTTTACAAATTTTAAGTAAATATCATAAAATTATTAAATAAAAATTATGAATTTCAAAATTTTAAAAAAACTTCTCCAGTAAAATTATAGAATCTAAGTACAAATTCCACTAACAACACACTTAAGTCGTCCAGTTCAATTCGAAGAAGGCTTTGAACTTGCGCCATGAATCTTTTGAAATTATTCTAATTGAATAATATTTTTTGCCAATTTAATTAATTTTTTTATAGAAATTTTAGTTTTTTTTTAACAAGACACTTTTAAATTAAAGTACACTAATCGTCAACAAATAATTATTTTATTATTTACACCTGTCCCTCGTTTTGCACGATAGATACGTTCCTGAGAAAATCGTGTAAAACGAATTCAAAAAAATTTGTATAGAAAATCATGTAAAACGAAAAAAATTACAAAAATTGATATATATAGTACTTTTTTAATATAATTTTTGTTCGCGCTGGCCACCCCACTTTATGTTTAGATATAAGTTTAGTTTAAGTGTACACAACACCGCTATGTTAATATGAATTATTGTGAATTATAAAGATAGAAAGCAAAGAGAAGAAATAAAGAAAGAATTGATCTAATTCTTGATCAACCCCCAAACCCGAAGGTACGTCATTTAATTAATTATTGAATATATTACTAATACCCTTTCATTTCTATATCTCGACTTCTAAATATTTTGCGTTAACTACCCCAATTCCCCCCGAAACGATTTTATTTGTTTTAATTATGAATAACGTAACAAAGCAAACAAAAGAAAACAATTTCATTTTATTTAACAACCAAAATAGTTATAAAATTCATAAAATTTAAATATAACTAATCGTATTTCTTCGGTTAGTTATGAATCATCGTACGATACTTCAATGTTTTCTTGTTGGATGTGGGGACGTGGGGATTATGAAATGTACGTATTTAGTTATAAGTATTTGTGAGGAGTTTTTGTTTAATTCTTTATATACCTCCCGATATTAGGCAAAACCTTGAGAAATGTATTTTTGAAACTTAAGAGCTCTTTCAACATTTGGATTATATTGTAGGAAATGATTTCCTAATTCAAGATCTTTAGAGATATTTTGTGATATCATTTCAACGATTTGTGAATTATCTTCATCAGACTTATTATTTTCCTCATCAGTTTCATTAATTATAGTTCATATATATCCAATTCTTTGTCAACCATTAGTTCAAAAATATCTCCCTGAGCAAAGTTAACAAAACCTTCACATTCAATTGTTAGGGCTAAATCAACTATTTGTACTCATTCATGTTTTAAAAGATCAACAGAATTAAACAACATAATTATAGTTATTTACGTACTATAAATTGTGTCAAAAGTTTGTATTCATTTAAATAAAAAAAAAATCGTGCAAAACAAGGTATAGGTATTCTGTTTTCAGTATTGCCATACAGCGTTTTGTAATATGTTCTTATTCTTATTCTTTTTATTTGTTCTTAATTTTATTTGTTTTTGTTACTGCTGACATGTCACGTAATTTTATTACATACACGTGTTCAGAAGATTAATGGCAAATATCATATAGTTAACTAGAAAGAGCTGAACAGTGTTGAAATTGCAACTCCAAGTAAAAGAGAGCAAACAAATACGTACTTACGAATTTTACAAATTTTCAAACGTCCCCTCGAGGAAAAACTGGGTCATTAATAAAAGCTTCGATAAGAACGAAGAAAGATTTTAATAACACGAATACCGTTTTTAAAAATCATGGTAACTTGGAATGGACCAGTTACTTTACCAAGCAATTTAAACAGTCATTTAGTTGCAGCACTTGGATATCATTCCAATGTTTACTTATTCTGTTTGATTGAAATTGAAAAACAAATTAAATGATTGGGATGTACTATTATTGATGGTATTAACTCGCTTCCGTTCAAATGATATTTTCCTTGTTTAATATAGCCTTGATGTTTATTATATTACTGCATAAGAAATGACTTGCGATAAACACGATAATTCAGTGCTTAAAAGTCCATCATCAATTATAGTTCTTGTGTGATCATACGGCAATTGAAATTCGAAAAATTCCAAATTTTAAGCCCTAAAGCCAATATTACCAATTTATTGCTCTCCTTGTGTATCGCCGTCGAGTTGTTTTATAAACCACAATACGTTCCGTTAATATATTGCATTAGCACTGCCACCAATTCGAAACAATTCATTATTGGTAATGTGATATATTTTCGCCCCCGAGATGTCATGACTGACTGATATTATTTTAGTCCAAAAATGGAAAATATATGTCGCTGTCCACACCTGTTTACAAGATTTGGTTTATTAAAATTGATTATATGATTCAACTTTAAGTTTGACATAAAAACGAAAATATGAAAAAAATATTTCTTCGACGACTTGTTCTCAGCAGGTTTCTAGCAAAAAATGTGAGAGCAAATAAAAATTGCTGTGTAAAGTTTCTCAAAAAATCTGTCGTTTGTAGTCGACTTTAAACTGTTACACTCATGTAAAAAATTAACACAGACAACATAAGTGGTGTGAGAAGCTATGTCG
Organism: Sarcophaga peregrina; assembly: GCA_014635995.1. Lineage (NCBI taxonomy): Eukaryota > Metazoa > Arthropoda > Insecta > Diptera > Sarcophagidae > Sarcophaga > Sarcophaga peregrina. The sequence continues at coordinate 60,247,236 of CM025793.1, forward strand.
TAATCCTGACTGAAGGTTTATAATGAGGAATTATATATGTGTACGTATGTATGTTGTGTTAACTGGAATTTATAACGTCTGTCAAAATAGTTAAAACAATTGTGAATAATAATACAGTTTTAGTTTTTAATTTTTGTCACCTCAGAATAGTTTTCAGGGAATCAGAGCTTAATCGCGCAGTTTACAACTCAAACTTGACTGATAATAAAAACAACATTTCTTTACTTTAGTTTTTCTGAAAAATTATTGCTCGACCATAAAAATTTGGAAATTTTTTTCTTTTTACAGTCAATTACTATTTGGTTAATAATATTTGTGATATTTGCCGAAATTTGGCTTAAAACTTGTTAAATATATTGCAGTACTTTTGGGTGTACACATTGCATACTTTTGGGTGTACACATTCGCAGAGTTTCATAAATTAATTTTATTAAATTTATTCATTTGATTTTCGTTTCTCTATAAATTTGTGAATTATATCGATTACATTAAAAAATTGCTTCGATAATTATAGCATCACCACAACTGTTAGATTTTGATTGAAGAAAGTTTTTTTATCTATAACTCAATATAAGATGAAAAAAAATTTGAAAAAATTCAAAAAAATAACAAAAAGTTTATTTTTACATTATTTTTTAATTCTTATTCATAGTCTTACGAATTCCAATCTTGGAGCAGGTATCAATTTGAATTTTAACAATAATTTAATTTAATAATAATAATAAATAAATAAATTTAGCTAATGCTAACTTGAATAGTTCTCGATATTTCTTGAAATTTCCGTTGTGTTTTGACGATAAAAAATTTTAAACAAAATAATTTTATTTTTAGAACATTATTAACGATAATAAATAGCTATGGAAGCCATTGAAAATATTACGTTAAGTCTCTGCACATTTGCTATACTTGGTGTTAATAAATTAAGACCATCAAGAATATAAAGTCATTTGAAGATGAAAGCAATTCGACTTAATTATTATAACAACCCAAGGAAAGTAAAACGGGAAAGGAAAAATTTTGAAAAAAGTCGATGATGACAAAAGAAATCTTGTGTCCATTTTTGTTTTTGTTTAGCTGTAAACAGTTGAAAAGTCATTGATAATGATGAGAACAGCAAATAAAGTAATGATTACTAATGCTTTGATTATTTCCTGTAGAATGATAAAACAGACAGAGTAGTAGCCATATAATATAGTCATTGTCTTATTAAGTCAATGTTAAATAAAAAGGAAACTAAGTTTTATATAGCGAATATAAAATAATTGAATGTAACATATAATTAGGGTAGCCAGATTTGGAATTCGGAAAAGCAGTACACTGAGGACAAACAAAACAGTACCTTTTTACAAAAACATAAAATTTTATTCAATTTATAACATTTTGAGCTTTTAATTAAAAAATAAAAAAAATAAAAAAAAGAAGAAAAAAAAAAATCAATTAAAATATAAGATTGCTATATGATCAATTAAAATATAAGATCATATAGCAAATTAGTTTAAAATGTACAAAAATAATGATTTTTTTAAAATTTTTCAAAAAATTGTTTTAAAACAGCTGGGATTAGTAATGATATGACACAAACACCCCATACCGATGGTATCTGGATTATTTTTTTTAAGTTCAACAAAAACACTTTTTTAGCATCCGAAATTAACATTTGCATTATATGCATAAAAGCCAAGTTTAAATTTCAGCCTTTCAATTTAGACTTCAACGAATTAGCAATATCTTTTGACATTTCCAAATTTAACTCATAAAAGTGCAATAGGTTTGTATTTACTTCCGTATGCTGAGAAAAGTATCGGAGGACAATTGGAAACATTTTAACATAAAGGTTTTAATACTTCGCCATAATACTAGTAGCGATATTCGATAGCTCTGTCATAAAAAACAGTACAATATAAATACAAATCGTAAAAAAAGTACATTTGCGTACTGATTTGTTTTTTGTGAATAAAACAGTACAATTGAAAAAAATCATTACATGTACAGTTAAAAACATAACAGTACGTCTGGCACCCTTACATATGACACACATTTCATTGCTTTGACGTAAAGAAACAATAACAAAGAAAATTAAAGATAAGAATGTCATTTTTGCTGTTCTTTTAAATGGACGAAATCTAAATTAACTTGTACTTTACGAGACCATAGAATTAAACTAGGATTAGTGCGTTATAACCTTCTTTGTTGCCTATAAAACTTTTTTTTTTGTGCTTTAGAGGACTTCTCAGATGAATTATTTGCGAACGGATTAAATATTCTTAATTTTATAATTCGAAAACCATAACGAATATGTTTTGTTTGCTCATATATTCGAATTTGCACTCAAGCACTTCAACCACTAATTTATAGTACGGAAATGAAGTTTTTTTTTTTGCATTTTTTTATTGCTATTTTAGATTACGGGTTACGCATAAAATAGACAATAACACTTAATGACAAAGAAGCAATACATCAATGTGGAACTTCCTTGGAAATTATGTTTTTCCACGATTAAGATTTCATCAACAGACAGCATTTTGTTTTATAATATTTTAATTAAATACAGTCAGAGACCTGCGCCGATCGGCTGACAGCCGGCTAAGCCGAGCCGCCGACAAAATTTAAAAGCCGCCGCCGCCGAAAATTTATTCGGCTCGATTCGGCTTGAACTCAGCCGCCGTTTTATGTATGTAAGAAAATTAAAATATCTGAAAATATGTTTTTAATATTGTACACAGCAAAATTTTAATTATTTATTTATTTATTTATTTATTCAAGTCAATGGACAAATTCCTTACTGACTAATAACAATTTTTATTTTTTTTTTTTTTTTATTTTTACATGCCTAAGAAATATTCCTACAGGCAATAACAATACAAACTATGAAATTAAATTAAATTAAATTTAATTTACAAAAACTAAGAATTTAAATGCTTGATTATATTATTTTTTAGGACATTATTCGATAAAGAAAAATCAATCAAATTATACAATTTATTAAATTCGCTGCATATTCTCCTTATTGGATCAGCACCAGCATAGTTGGTTCTAAAAAATTGTATTGATAATAGGGTAAAATGACGAGACGGACGTTGAGGAACATTAAAAGTGATATCATGGATTAAAAAACATACATAATTGGCCATTACAACCCTTCTTTCAGGATTACGACCTAGATTCTCACACCACTTATGTTGTGTGCGTTAATTTTATACATGAGTGGCGGGACCTTCAGTTTAAAGTCGACTCCGACGACAGATTTTTGAGAAGCTTTTCATGGCAATTTCTACTCTCAGAGTCTTTGCCAGAAATCCGCTAAAAGGAAGTCGCCGAAGAAATATTTTTTCGTTTTGATGTCTGACCTGGGATACGAACCCGGGCCTTTTGTCTAATAAGCCAACACACTACCCACTAGACCACGGCGACTTCAATTATATATAATATATGATATTTATATTTTTGTTTTACTTGACTTAAATACATTATTGAAGTTTTTTTTGTTCATTTTGATATATATTATAGAAAAAATTTTTAATTTTTTGATATGGAAATTTTGAATTGTTTTTGGTGAATGTGGTAACACTTTTAACTTTACGTTAAATTTTTTAAAAGACAAAAAATTGAAATGGAGAACCAAGGAACTACAAATTTCAATTTTCAATAATTTAAATGAGTGATTGATGATTCCGACGACGACCTTGCAATTTTTAATAGTATTGATTTCCCAAAACAATAATTGAAACTCCAATTTCAATTAGCTTTTTACCCAATTTTTTTTTAAATATTATTTTGAATACTTATTTCTGATAATTGTTTTGTAAATGTTATAAAATGCGAAATAATTTCAGGTTTGGAGCTTCTGCGTCGACACCAAACCTCTGTAACCATTTACGTGCTCATGGTGTTGACGTAAAATCAAAAAAAATTTTAAAATTCGAATGTCAAAATAAAATTCTTATTTTCAGGAAGTTCTAAAAATGCAGATTCCGAAAAATTTGCTAACGCATGTCTGCTTGTGGAAATGTGCTGCAGACATCTAAGGCCCTTTAACATAGTGGAGCAATCAGGGCCATTTTATTTATGTCATTTCGGATCACAGCATACCAGTGTTGCCACCTTATGTGTAATTACACATATTGTGTGTAATTTTTAATTCTGCGTGTAGCATGCGTGTAATTAGCTTCGTGTGTAATTTGTGTGTAATTTTACTTTTTGTTCTAATTTTTTCTTTAGTAGCTAATTTTAAATAATCGATTTGCTAACAATAATTATTTAGTAAATTTACAGCAATTTTTCGCAAAACCTCTGAGAGTAAATAAAGTTGCCATGAAAAGATTTTCAAAAATCTACCATTTGGAGTCAATTTTAAAACTGTAGGCTCCAACACTCATAAAAATTTAACACACACACATAAGTGGTGTGAGAAACCAATGGTACGATGAGGAGTGTCGCGAGGCAGCTGCAGCGAAATACGCCGCATACAGAAAAACGTTGCAGTCGGCCGCTACGCGAGCCATTGTCGAAAATTACAGAGAGAGGAGAAGGGATGAGAGACGCCTTTTCAGACGCAAGAAGAGGGAACAGGAAAGGCGTGAGCGTGAGGAAGTCGAGATGTACAGATGTAGGAATGACGCTCGAAAATTCTATCAAAAGGTTAAGCGTCTGACCGAGGGGTATAAGCCCGGAGTGTCTTCCTGCAAGGATGAGAATGGAAACCTGGTTACAGATCCGCAAAGGGTGCTGAGGTTGTGGAGGAAACACTTCTCTACTCTGCTGCAAGGCGATGACGACATCAATACCGCCTCTAGAGATGATGTTCCGGACCCGATCGATGATGACGGCGTGGAGATTCCGCCGCCTAGCCATGAAGAGGTTAAAGTCGCGATTATGTGACTTAAAAACAACAAAGCGGCAGGTCCTGATGGCCTCCCCGCTGAATTGTTTAAGACCGGATGTAATGAGTTGGTAGGGCGCATGCACCAGCTCATCTACAAAATAACCTCAGTGTCCTCTGTCCCGTCCTGAAAAAGGGAGACCGTACAATATGCGGCAACTACAGGGGTATAAGCCTTCTCCCTATCGCATATAAGGTTCTTACAGGCGTATTGTGTGAACGTCTGAAGCCACTCGTCAAAACACTGATTGGACCTTATCAGTGCGGCTTCAGACCTGGCAAGTCCACCATCGACCAGATCTTCACACTACGCCAAATCCTGGAAAAGACCCACGAAAATCAAGTCGACACACACCATCTTTTTGTCGATTATAAGGCTGCTTTCGATAGCCCCATAAGGGATCGTGTTTTTGCCGCAATGTCTGAGCTCGGTATACCTGCTAAGCTGATAAGGCTATGCAGAATGACGTTGAGCAAATCCTGCAGCTCCGTCAAGGTAGGAATAGACCTCTCCGAACCTTTCGATACCGTGCGAGGTTTCAGACAAGGCGATCCCTTATCACGCGACCTCTTCAACTTCGTCATGGAGAGTGTTCTGCGAAAGGCGGAAGTGCATCGTAATGGCACTATTTTTCAAAAAAGTGTCCAGTTGCTTGCGTACGCTGACGACATCGACATCATAGGGCGTACCAAACGAGATGTCACTGCTGCCTTTAGTGCTATTGAACGGGAGTCTAAGAAGATGGGTTTGGCAGTAAATGAGGGCAAAACGAAGTATATGTTATCGACAAGCAGAGCCGTGCGGCGTATTGATTCACATATTACGGCCGATAACTATACTTTTGATACAGTCAAGGAATTCATTTACCTTGGCTCCGCCGTTACCACCGAAAATGATGTCAGTCTGGAGATCAAGCGCAGGATTACTCTTGCCAATGGTCTCAATAGGCAATTGAGTAGCAGAGACCTCTCTCGCAAGACGAAACTAATACTCTACAAGACGCTCATCCTACCCGTGCTTCTCTATGGCGTAGAAGCATGGACCCTATTAAGAACTGATGCAGCTACCTTGAGAGTATTCGAGAGAAAAGTCCTACGTAAGATCTTCGGTCCAGTGCGAGTTGGCGATGATTTTCGCATCCGATTTAACAGTGAGCTGTATGAGCTCCTCAACGACATGGACGTTGTACAGCGTATTAATATCCAGCGGCTGCGCTGGCTCGGCCATGTCGTTCGAATGGAGGAGGATGCTCCGGCGAGACGAGTGTTTGATGCGAGGATCTGCGGAAGTCGGCGAAGAGGACGACCTTGTATCCGTTGGAAGGATTGGTGTGCCCAATTGGCGTAGGCGCGCAAGAAGCAGAGGTGCCTGGAAGGATGTGTTGCGGCAGGCCGAAATCCGTTAATCGGGTTGTTATGGTCAATTAAGTAAGTAAGTAAAGTTGAAATCTAAAAAAATTAGAAGGCATGAAAAAGAAAAAATATCAAAAAAGTAAGTACACTTAATTTTGTAATAGCACGGTCTAGAAAATAAAATTAATTCTGTTTTTACACGGTGATATTTGGTATAGCACGGTTGAGAAAAGTTTATGAAAATCTGAACGTAATCGAAGATCTTGAATGGCTCGTTACTATGACTTATACAAAGACATACATAATTGGTCATAACAACCGTTTAATCAGGATTACGACGTAGCTTCTCATACCACTTATGTTGTGTGCGTTAATTTTATACATTAGTGGCCGGACCTTCAGTTTAAAGTCGACTCCGAACGACAGTTTTCAAGAAGCTTTTCATGGCAATTTTATTTACTTTCTGAGTTTTTGCCAGAAATCTGCTGAGAGGAAGTCGCCGAAAAAATATTTTTATTTTGCTATCTGACCTTGAGTTTGATCTCGGGCCTTGAGTATAATAAGGCATCATTCTACCTACAATACTACGACGACTTCAAACTGAACTGTTATTAAACGTGGTGCTGTCCAATCGGAAATTGAAAATGAAAATCTTGTTTGAGTTGATAGCTATTCTGAACCAACCTTACGTAAGCGATTACGTATGAAATCCGATGACGATAGCAAAAACAATTTCTGTTATTTTCATCATCACATTGACTGCTTTTATTTTTATACCATTAAGGATTGGTGAATGTATCATTTGTTAATCAACTTATATTATTTTTTCGACTTCCTGGACTACAATAATTTTAAATTTATGTTACTTTTTTTTGATAAGATTGGAATCGCTTTTAATTTTATAAAATAAAATATGTATTAATGCGTATAAAAATTTTATTTAGTTTTTTATAAAGACTCTCGTATTATTTTTGCTTACGAATTATATTTTTTTACATTTTTTGAAGGATATGGAACAAATCCCCTTCTTTTCTATGTACTTCATGTCATTTTTTACACGAATTTTTCTGGAACGTACCTACCATGTAAAAACAGAATTAAGCGTACATGACAAGAAACGATGAAATTGTTACAACATAAATTATATGAATATAATTTTAAAATGTACATTTAAATTGAATTTTCTTTTTAAAAAATTATGACTCCTCAGTATCCACAAAAGTTTCGAAACGAAAGTCCAGAAGACTGGCACTATCTTTTTGAAAATATTTAATTTTGTTTGTAAATCATTAAATATAATTTAAACAACAATTGAATAAAAAATATGTGTAATTATTTACATTTTATTTCATTTAACGTTAATTTTAATGAGTTTTTGCCATTTTAATATTTTAAAAATTAAATTTGAAATTTAAAATTGGGAAATTTTGAAAAAAAATTGGCAACACTGGTCTAACCCCTAAATTGTTTTGTTTGTAGTTAAGTTGTTTTAAGTTAGTTTCTTGTGTGAAGAGAACCAGTCGGTGTGAGTGTAAAAAAAATCTAAATGTTGCTAAAGAAAAGGCACACATTTTAGATAGTTTGCAAATAGTATTTAAAAGGAAAAGGAAGCAATTTTGAATTGTGTAAGCAATACATACCAAGGACCTGGGAAAAGAACTCTCAGCAGAACTATCAGAACTTACAGTTAATAATGATAAAAGAAAAAGCTAAGGACTTACATTTCCAATTTAAAGAAAGTGTTTTGGGGGGATTGGGGTAGTTAACACAAAATATTCAATAATTAATTAAAGGATGTACCTTCGGGTTTGGGGGTTAATCGGAAATTAGATCAATTCCTTCTTTATTTCTTCTCTTTCCTTTCTATCTTTATAATTCACAATAATTCATATTAATACAGGGGTGTTTTGTACACTTATACTGAACTTATATCTAAACATAAAGTGGGGTGGCCAGCGGGAACAGAAAACGATACCAACTTAGACGCTCAAGGGAGAACGCAGTATTTCAGCTATTAGAGAAGAAAAAGCAGCTGAAAAATATTACGGATTTTTTTAATGCATAAATGTCATGAGTTAAATGAGTAATTATATTTCCTCGTGATCTGGTTTTGTTTTGTAGTAGATTTTAATTAAAATTTTATTTTTATATTTTAATAATGTAAATAAAAAAAAAAGAATTTCACGTTCAAGCGTGTAAAACAGCGATTTATATTGTAAAATTTGATATTTTTCATGAAATTTTACAATCGCTAAAGTGAATAATTTCATTAACATGAATTTCCTTGTTATTAATTAGCTCACGTTACCGCGAGTGCACTATATTTGGAGGACTGAAACGGGATTGAGTCCAACTTTGAATACGTACTAAAACTGTATTTGACAAATTCTAATTATTTTTAATGTCATTTACCGCGTTCCGGAAATATTTTTTAACAGAATTTTTTTCTAGTTCAATAAAAACATTTTTTTAATTTTCAATTTTTCCACTGCTTGACTCTATATAATGCTTTTAAAAGTAAAAGTTTCCTCTTTTGAATATAAACGCAATAATTCACAAGGAACATAAAGCTTGTAAGACTAATCAAGTTAATCCACCGCCAATTTCAGTTACCTCAGTAAGTCCGCTATTGGATAAGGGAAATAAGAGAACGTATTTAAACATTAAACATGTACATATTTATGGCTCGCATTATCCAATATGATAATTCATATCGTATTTTTATGACAAAAGTAAATATAATTAAAGGATCTGATAATGCAGTACATGCCTTCATTTGTTATAAATTAATTTTTAAGTTATTTTTTTTTATTTTTTATTTAATTTAGTTAATTTAATTTTTTATGGTTAAAATTTTGGTTCCGGGAATGCTTAATTAGGTAGCGTGGTTAAAATGATATATGAATGGTTAATTTACGAGTGAAAAATAAAAATTTCAAGATCTGAAAACAAAAGGGAATACCGACAGTGAATATCCACCCCGAGTAACTACATAGTGCACGTTGCTCAGTTAGTTGAGTAGAACTTTTTTTTTATATATCTCGAACGCTCCAAATTTTTTCTATTTGACAAAAACGGTTTTTTTTTTATTTTACGACCCCGATTTTCAAAATTTAAATCTCTTAATAGGCTATGAGAATTGATGAGGTAAACTTGGAAAATTCGAATTTTTTTTTCATATTTTTCAAGTTTGTCCATTCATAGTAGAAAACTTTAACAAAAAAAATATGGGATAAGTGATACTATTCTTAAAAGCTGTTCTCTTGTGAAGAGATTGAGCCATAATTTGATCGAATAAAAACTAGAATAATTATTATTTAAAGAGTCTAACAGTCGAGTAATACTTTTTATATAAGTCATCTCATCAAATGAACTATTAGTTCAAAAATTGATGAATGAATTTTTGATGAATCTTGATTATTTATGGGGAAATGTGTCAAATTCACATTTGCACGACTTCCAGAAGTCGGCTAATATTTGTGTTTTTTTGCAAATATTATTATTTCTTTTTGCGCAAACATTGACTTATTTTTTGATAAACAATCAAGTCCCATCAAAAATTCTGAAAATTTTTGAACTAAAAGTTCTTTTGATGAGATGTCTTATATAATAATTACGGTAATTTTTGTCCGATCTGATCCAACTAAGTGCCAATATCGTTACGTATTTCATATTTTTAAGTAAAGTTGCTACTATGACCGGACAAACTTGAAAAAAATTTCCAAGTTTACCCCATATTTGTATGCCACTTTAAAGGTACATCTCTCCCCTTTCCGACAAGATTTAAAGTTTTGAAGGTTCGAAATATAAAAAAAAAAATAGTTTTGAGATCTACTTAACAAAACTCACAACCTACACCATGTGATTAGCCGGGTGTATTTAATTGTTTTTGTTATAGTGTTATTATCTTTCAATTGGAAGGAATATAAAGATGATTCTTTAGGCTATTTTCAGTATTATTTGTAGTTGTTGTTCCCTTATTTTGATCAAACTAATAGCAGGGGTTAATCCCAAATATCAAATATCACTTCAGGCAAGTTTTATTTAATTATATTATGATTTATATTTCAACTATAGTGCTTGGTGATGCGCTTTAAATGAAATTTTATTGGGTGGAGTTGTTTTAATAAATAAGCCAACAATCTGTAGTACAGTCAGTATTTCAGCCTTTATTATATGTTTTAAGTATAGGATCTTTCACTTAACTTTTTTTTCTATTTCAATGCTGCAAAAGGTTTGAAACTGGCCACAGTATGTTACAAAATATATGTATGTGAGTGTATAATACGTCTTATAAAATCTTATTTAGAATACCTAGATGCAGAATAATATGCTCTATACATAAAAATGCATTAAAAATTTTTCGGTCTTAAGCCTATAAATATGCGAACTGACGTTGACAACTGAAACATTTCATTACAAACAGTTTTTTTTTTTTTTTAAATCATCACTTTCAAAGAAATTTTCTTAGATTCATTTTAAATACTACGTCTGCTTTCATTTTGCATAAAGACTCATTGAAGCTGGAACTTTATGCATTTGTTCCTTTATTTCGCTTTTGTCTTCGCACAATAATGACTGAAACAAATTAATGCTTAAACATTACTTTCTTGCAACTTTTGAAGTCAAAGTGGAAAACAAAAACAGTATCAGATGCAGTTGCACAAAGTAAGTTTATTCGTTCTTTGCTCGTCTGCTCGTTCATTTATTATTTATTATTTCTGTTCCTTTAACATTACTAATAAAAAGAATTTGACGTTAATTTATGTTTATGCGTATTTCAAATTACGCACTCTCCACTCAACATAATGAATAAAATGAAAAGAAGAAGAACAGGACCCAAAGGTAAACTCAAGCACATTCATAAAAATTCATTTCTATAACAGTAATGGGGTGGTTTACTGATTATGCAAAACTCTACGTACTACTATACTGTTTGCGTTTGGTGGGAGTACATTAAAATATTTCACTTTTAATTTTTCATAGGTAAATTATGTCTGCATTAAAATAGTGTTAAATGTGCAATTAAGAGAGTGCAACCACATGTACAAATATGCAAACGAGAAGAGTTGAATAATTGATTCTTGGAGATTTATAAAATATCTATGCGTACTGACGAATGTCAAAATGCTTTAAATGATATATCGTAACTGTGTTTAGATGGCCCAATGAAATTATTTTCTATTATGGTGCAAGATCTAGCAACTAGGGCACTTTGTCTCCACTTATCTCCACTGGTCGAATGAGTATTAAAACATACTGTATCTTATGAATCCGTTATGCCAACTAAAAGGCCAGCGATACACATAAAAAAAAGAACGGAAAAGGAATATAAATTATGAGAATTTTCAAAGTTGCAACGTCAATAAATTTAAATAAAATTACTTGCATAAGTACGAAGGAAAAATAAACAACTTTTATTTATTTGAACATGTTTTTTTTATAAATAAGAAAGAAAAGAAAAAAATATAACTGACAGCATTTGAATTTGTATGTACGTATGTTTTTATGCAAATATACAAAGAAATTAGTTTTTATGAATAGCAACTCAACACCGTGAATAGACAACTAATTCGAAACAAATGCATAAAGTAGCTGCCAGAACATACGAATTTTTATTAAGGGTTTTCAATTCAATACAGTGCCACAAAGTCACAATGAAAACGAGTTTCCCGGGTAGGATCCAATTTTTCCTTCAGAAATCCTAGGTATTCATGGAAGAGGACATTCGTAAGGGACTTAATCGCGTCCAGAGTAAATCTAAATCCCTTCAACAAGCACTTCACCACTTTTAAAATAGTCCTGAGCTGGGCCTGAAATCACAGTAGTGGTCAGGCAGCTTATAAGAACATTTTAAATCATGACCCTTAAATGTCGGTATAACCCTCAAATGAAGCTCCGGGTCTTTACACCAGTAGTCCTTAGTTGAAATTCTAATATCAAGTGTACTATTCAGAAAGTTATGCCAGACAAGAGCGAGAAAAGATCAGAGGCATCCAATTCAGTACAGCAGACAATAGCCTGGTTAATGTGGAATAGAATTCATTGGCCAACAGGACAGCGGAATGTCTGCGTATTCAGTTGACAATTACATTGGTGATTGCACCCTGTCTACCGTCCTTTTGCAGATGTTGTTTTCCCATCCTTGTCAGTTATGTCGTCCAACCATGACAGGTTGGGATCCCGAATGCTCTCCGTAAACTTAGAAAATGAAAATTGAATTCTATTAAGTATCGGTAAGTTGGGAGTAGATATTTTATATCGCCTGGTGAAAAGCGTCAATTCAGTTTTCCGAGGATTGACGCTTAAACCACATGAGAACGCCATTCAGTTGTAGCTTTTAGCGTCTAGTTCAAGGGTTAGTTTTTGGTTGTGTATTAGTGATTAAGAGAGAGAGGAAATAAGTTGAGAGCTTACAGTCATAGAAAACTGTTAGTAATATATCTTATTTTGATTTTTATTTTATCAACATATATAAAGTTAAACATATCTGATTTAATAATTAGGTAACGTTTTTTAGATATTCGCTGGGTAATAATTTTGATTCATAAATTTCCCCTCCTACTAATAACCAACCTTTTAATTTTTCAAAATATTGATTTATGTCTGTAAAAAGTTGTTCTCTTCCACATCATTTAAATTATTTACTTGACTATTAAAACAATCAAAATGTGTTTTAAGAACATATCGACGCCTCCATTCCATAATGTTCTAAATTCTACGTTGTCTAACTAGAATACTGTCAAAATTTGGTTAAGATGCGTCGATCCGTTCCAAAGTTATAGGGAAAAATCTGCTCAGAATACACAGGTAGTCGTATGTCGCGTGAAAATTTTGAGAGCTCATAACTTAAAACACACCTTAATGACTTAGATTATTATAGAATCGAGACGTCGATATAAGACTTTAAGTTTAAAAAAAATGATTTTTAACATAAAATTGTTTTTGAGTTAAACCTAAAAAAAAAAAATAACATACATTGCATCCGCTGACATGTGTGCTTGTCACAGTCTGATCGACAATTGAATAAAAGAGCGTAAGTAATGTGTGTGAATTCTCTCTGCACAATTGTGCTATGAAATGGTAAGCCCTGATCAAAACCTAATACCACTGATTCTCTAGTAGTAAAATACTATATGAAAATATAAGGAATGATTTAACGATTTAAAGAGGATATTACTTATTCGACTTATCACGAGAAAAAACAAAAGTCGACTCTTACCGATAATTGTTAACAATATGCGAAGCGATACTCACGCTTCATAGATCAACGAATTTCCGATTAGAGGCCAGATGGAACTGAACATTAAATTGTCATAAAATTAACTGTAAATTAAGTCAATAGACAGCGGTTTGCCATAATTTTACCAATCAAATGGAATAAATTTCTAATTTTTCAAATAAACTTTTCAAGTAAAAAATTTACTTTTGTGTCCGAAAAGATTTTAACGCCTCACTTAACTCATATACATACATACTAGGGATGCCAAACGGGATCGATTTTTAAAAATTCGGGATCCAAAAGTCACAAAAAATCACGGGGAAAATCGCGATTTTCTCTTAATAATAAAAATATTTCGTTAACAAAGTCATTTGTATTCTAATTATGTATATCAGAATTATATGTCATTAAAAATAAAATATAAAAACAGCAAGACAAAATGTAACAAAGAAGCGTAAATTAACAAAAATAAAAATTATTCATACGTAAGCGAATGCATTAGTTTTAAGAAAATTATTTGGATTCAAGCAAAAAGATTAATGCATCTAACATGTGATTTACAATGGGTCAATTTCGACCTCCGGGTACTGTGCTTGTCTTGACCGACAGGTGCACGTCCTCTAACCTAACCTAACCTAACATGTGATATGATAGGCTTGAACGAATTTTGCGGTCAACAAAACATTTTGAAAACAAATTGAAAAACATTTCTCGCAATTAACATTTGTTGGTAAAATAGCTCTAAGTTAGCTGTATGCAGCATGTAAGTATTCACCTCTACCACCCTCTCATGTAAATAGAGATAGTTGAGTATCTAAATCAGTTACCCTATTAATTCGTTTTATAGTGTTGTTTTGGCATTATTCGATGGCATCAAATAACTTTTTATCAATGGATGTGGCGTTTTCCTCATCTGAGAAGCTATTATCGAAGTCAAGTGGGATAAATTTTCTTTCAGGACACATATTTTTTCAAAATACATATGGATTCACAATCCAGAAAATCCCGGAACAAGTTTTTAAAAATCACGGGATTTCTCGATTCGGGATTTCCCGATTGGCATCCCTAACACATACGCATATATGTATTTATAGTTGTTTTTCTTTATTTAACACGTTCCCTGCCAAGCCGTTTATGAGAAGGTGTCATTTCTAGGCCACGTGTACCATTTTCAATACACGATAACTACTTTCATAAATCCATAAAAATACAGGTTTTTTTTGTATTTTTGAAAAAAGGCTGCATCCTTTTTACAGATCTAGCATTACAGTTTTGTAATTCATGGTGTAATTCTAGAAGGTAGGACATGGTCATCTTCAGAAAATACATTCTTATTTGTCTTACATAAATATGAAATGAGTAACTTTCTACATTTTAAAGAGTGAAGATAAATTACTGTGTCTTGTATTATATAAAATCGATGCATTTACAACTGTCGCATTCAATAAAAGTTCAAAAGTGATCCGATAACTAATGATCACGTCACGTGTACCATTATCGGTACATCACTCTAAAATTGCTCTAAACATCATTACGTTACATAAAATAGTCCTACTAATAATTAAATTTTAAAAAGTTCAGCTTGGCGTAGAAACGGTACACGTGGCAGGGAACGTGTTAATAGCGTTTGTGTTTTCAACAAAGAAAAAATCGTTTCATGTATTAAGTGTTCTTTATTTTTAACAAAAAATGCACTAGTATTTCATATTAACATCCATTTGTGATATTCAAACAATTTCAAATTAATTAACATTACTTTTAAACGCATTACTTTTTTCCGTTAATAATAATACACGCTTCTATTGTTTCCTCAGTATGTACTGAGGTTGAATTTTATTTACTTTTTTTTTTATTTTTCTGTTTTTGATTGCCTAATGTATTCCTGTCATTATGTCAACTAGAAATTCTATATTTAATAATAAAATACATTCCAAAATGTAGTCAGACACCCTAAGTAAAGCCAACCACATGAAACAAAATAAACCAAACACAAGCATATTAAACTTTATGATTCCCCTTCGATGCTGGTAAATTGGCTAGAAAACCCTAAAGGGTCCTAGTGTCGCGATCCACAAAAAAAAATAAAAAGAAAAGTTTATAATAATAATCCAAACGCACTATACTACAACAAAAGGAAACAAAACAATTTTCAATGGTGTTGTGACAAAAGGGAAGAAAATCTCACGTAAACTTTCTTTGGGAGGGACGCAAAGACAAGCACTAATACGAAAACTACAATGGCATATCGAAAGGACATTACACTGCGGAATTTTTGGTTATTAAATTCATGCTCTTTTTCATACATTTTTTTCTTTTTTCTTCTGATTGCCTCCTCTTTTCCTTTTTTTTTTTTTCTTCCTCTGCATATATTTTTTTATTGGTTTGTTTGTTTGTACACTGTTGTTGTACAATATAATGCTTCAAAAGTTATCTTCTTAAGTTTCAATGTTTTTTTTTTGTTTTTTTGTTTTCGCAACCAATATACTTACACATGACCACACTCTAACATTTCTACAGATATGTATTGTGTTTCATATTTTTCTTAGATTCTCTAAATATGACTATAATAAATATTTATTTTATACACACATAAACATAAACAGCATACTCTTACACATACACACACACAAATACAGGCATACAAACATAAATAAGCTAAAATACTTCCTCGTCCCTATAGAGCGGCGCACATTTTACATTATATTAGAGGGAATGCAGAGTGGGTAGTCAGACACCTATTAGGGCACATTTATACACACTCATTCAGTATAAAAAGAACTTTAAGTGAATAGGAAAAAAAAAAAGTATTATTTTGTTGCTATTGTGTTGCTGCTACTTTTGTTATTTTATGTTTTCGTTTTTTTTTTTTTATTATTTTTCTTACTATTTTGGTAAAGCAAAAGAAGCCGAAATAATATTGTTGCTGTTTATTTATGTGCAATTTGATAAGATTAATGATTAATGGCACGTTTTATTCTTGAACTTTGCGACAAAATAAGGCTTTGTTTGTCTTGTTTGGCTTTTATTTCTTCTTCTTCTTATTATTATTAATATTTTTATTTTTTTTTTTTTGCTTTGTTTTCGTATACTTTAAGTAGTTTTTTTGCTTTATTTCTGCTTTTGGTTTGTAACACCCGCAGTGGTAATTATTTACGGGCTTTTTAGGTTTCGTATATAAAAATGTTAAATAAACTTTCTTTTTTTTTAATTTTTATCAGAACCCATATAACTTAAGCTCGGTCGGAGTAGCATAAGAATGGCCTCATAACTCTAACACTTTTTCTGTTTATTTTTAATACCACAATTAGTGTGTGTAAATACAAAACGAAGTCATTGAAATTAGATTCCTAATTCACTTTAGTGTCCTTAGATTATTTATTATCAAAGTTTACGGTGTTGATGACATTTTTCTTCTGGAATTGTTAATCTAAAAACCCTGAGTAGAGGACAGTGGGTAATTTTACGCAATAACGTGTGCTTTATAAAAACATCACAAATTCGATGGAGGATATTCAGAGAATGCTGTCCACTGGAATGAAAACGGCTTTTATTTTTGAAAAGGAAAATTTTATTTCTAGGACTCATTTGACATGAAGAGGCTTGTATAAAATTTTAGGCTACACTTTATATCCACGAGAATTTACAGCCAATGATGAAAGTATACGGTACACATTTATTTTACATGTTTTGATTAAGTAATAGCAAGAACTTTAATTTTTAGTGTTACTTATTATAACGCAGCATGAATTTTCTTCCCAAAAAAAATATCTTCTCTGATATCGACATCATTAACTTATCGTTATTTTTTATATTCTGTTTTGATATCGTTGTTTTCCTATAAAATAATTTTATGGAACAAGTTAAATTTTTATCAGATTTTATCAGAAACAATATATTAAGTGCAAAATATATTATTTGGCGTAAGTATAATGCAATATTACTATTAACAGTTAAATAATTTTTCTTCGTGTGAAAATTATTAAATTTTAGGTAGAAATGCCCCGTGGAACCCAACTTTCGTTAGAAGAACGTACCCAGATTTAATTGTTGAGGGAAAGTGGGCATTCAATAAGGCCTATAGCAAACAGATTACAAAAAATTACAAAATTATTTGGGGGATCCAAAATCATACGGCCGTAAAAAACGATCTGGTAGAAAGCCAATACTGACTGAACGCGATAAACAATCAATAAAGCGCTTAGCTGACACAAATAATTTAAGTTGTACCCAATTAAAGTCGGAGCTGGGACTAAACGTAAGTAAGAGACGGATTAATCAAATTTTAAATGAAGATCTAGATGTGAAAAAGCAAAAAATGATAGGCAACTAGATTCGCAGAAAATTACAAATTTTGGGCAGAGGAGTGGCGTAGTTCACATTCAGTGATGAAAAAAAATTCAACCTTGATGGACCAGATGGATACAAATATTATTGGAGAGAAAATGGAGGTGATACGCAGACCAGAATAGCACATAATTTTCAGGAAGGATATTTAATGTCATAGGTTGCTTTTGGATATAAGGCACTTTCTCCAATCTGTTTTATTTCTCATAAAATGAATGCGGAGACCTATGTTAAATTATTAGACAATATTTTCATTGAATTTGCTGAAGAAAATTATGGAAATAATTATACTTTTCCCCAAGACAACGCAAAAAAGACCAAAGCATTTTTTGAAGAAAAATATATAGCTGTTTTAGACTGGTCGACACATAGTCCCGATCTAAATCCTGTCGAAAACCCCTGGGCAATTTTAAGTATACAAAAGTGGAATAACTTATAACTCCTTAAAAGAGCTGAAAGAAGCTTTAATAAAAAATGGGGCGAAATTCCCCAAGATAAGTTACAAAAATTAATAAACTCTATGCCACTTTGGTCTTATTTGATTATATTTGATTAGCATTAAGTTTTAAATTTTTTCTTATTTTGTATCATATAAACAAATTCCTTTAAGAATTTGAATTAAATAAAAAAAATATTAAATTGAAATAAACAAACTCTGAAAACTTTATACTTTAAGTTTTTGTTTTCCTTTACTAAATATAAAAAATATATAAATTTACTGGCTGACCAGATCACATTATATATTTATTGTAAGACGCTGTACCACCCCCTCTGACTACTTCTTAAAAAGAAAATCGTAAACCATAAGTGTTCTACGGTACGCAGGTCTATCTAGTTCAAAATTTAATCGAAATCGGTACATTCTTTAGGTGAGGCATACAAAGAATAACAATAACAGGTTCGAATCATGGATAGCTCTGACGAAGTTGTAGTTGTCGTAGTCGTAAACCATCAAATTAGCTGACCAATAGGTATCTATGTGAGTTTTTGTTAGTCGATATCAACTCTGCGAACTTACCCGCCAATTTGCATTCGTCTACGATCACTATATCCGCAAATATTAAATTTTAAAAGTTTGCCACACCTACTTTATGCTATATCGAATTTAATTTTAAACCGTCTAAACCTAATAAGCTTTGGAACAAAAAAATAATAGTTAAAAGCGTATCACTTGAAGGAAGAGGGTTGTCACGCCCATTTTTGGTGAATTTGTCTATATCGGTTCTACGAACTTAACCACAGAATTTTATATATCTACGATTAATATGTACCTAAATATTCAATTTTAACGATTTGCCACGCCCTCTTAAGATTCAGAGATACCAAAAATAGATTTTGTCCGATTCTCAGTATTACCCGATATGCACATAAAATTTCATGAAAATCGGTCGATCCATTTCGGAGGAGTTTAACCACTAACACCGTGACACGAGAATTTCATATATTAGATAAATTAGCTTTAAGACCGAAGAGATTTTTAGAAGAAACACATGTACCATATAATTTTTTCCTTGGCTGTACGTGATAGAGTATGCGGAAGTTGATATATTCTTAAACAATTAAGACTTAGACATCATGTGTTGTGTGATCATTCTAAAAATTTTTGCAAAACTACACAGTATTTCTTTTAAAACTTTCAGGAGAACCACGCTTTCTAGCAGCTGGCGATTATAATGCCATTCAGAGGATCTAGACGTCTTACACTTAAATATCTGAAATGAACTTAAAAGTCTAGATGTTGTAGATTTTATAGTGATGAAAAATACGTTGCTGTTTACGCTATTGTCAATTCAAATTGGCTTCTGAAGGTTATCAAACGTAGTTGAACAAACGCACAGATTGGTGCAAAGCTGTTGGACAGCTATATTATCAGCTCAAACATTTTAATTATGACTAAGTCAGTGATTCCCAACCTAAAGCAACGGATACTAATTTTATATTTAATATATTGTAGTTCGAACGTGCCATTGACTCGTCATACTCACACTTCAGCCTGTTCTGTACGGCTTTCCTTAACAGGAATGCATTTTCTATCGCCCAAAAAGTGAAGTTTGGTGTTGCAGTCACCAGTAGGCATTTATAAAAACTTTTGCATCAATTTTCTGTATTCGAAAATCTAGGAGACGAGTCAATCGAGGATATTCCAAATAGTGAAAAAATCCTCATACCTCCATTAGGTCGACTCACAAAAAAATGACTCGATGCATCCTCCTAAAAATTAACCTTGGACTTTTTAAGATGACATTTAAAATATTTCGGCTCCATCTTTGACCTCTCGTGAGCTGGACCATTTTGAAAAAGGATATATTTTTGAATATTTTGTTAATTTGAGGATCTGTTTCCTTACCAACACATTCAATATCGTAAGAAAGTTTTTTATGGCGCGTCCAAAAGTATAAACAATTTGTCCAAGGACGATCATCCATGTCCTTTTGTCGGTTTTTGAATTTTTTGTTCGGGGTTGTTTGTGATACAAATGCCTAATTAACCTATTTTAACCTTTACTCGATTTAGTTAAATACGGGTCTCACCTTTTTTTAATATTCACACTAATTCGCAATCATTGAGTTTTTTAAAGTTTTCTCTTTTTGACATTTACAGTAAATCTTAATCTGTAAGATTAAAAAATAAAACTCTAAAAGATCAAGATTCAATTATTTTTTTTACATTTACGCAACTCATTATAAATATTTTTTGTAAATATAAATGTTGTTAAATATTTTTGTTTAAATATTTCATATCCAATCCAAAATCCAGTGATTTAATATTGTAGATATGTGGATGCCACACGACATATTGTTATTGGAACAAAGGTCTATACAGACATGATATGAATTAATAAAAATAATTTTAAAAATTAGGTAATGAGTTGAGACCATGATACTTATTTACAGATTAAAACTTAAAATTATGAAAAAATTACTTACTTATTTAATTGGCCATAACAACCCGATTAACGGATTTCGGCCTGCCGCAACACATCTTTCCAGGCCTCCCTGCTTATTGCGAGCCTACGCCAGTTGGTCATACCAATCGATGGCAGGGCTTCCTCTATTTGATCCTTCCAACGGATACAAGGTCGTCTTCTTCGCCGACTTCCGCAGATCCTGTGTCGCCGGAGCATCCTCTTCCATTCGAATGATATGGCCGAGTCATCACAGCCGCTAGATATTAATACACTGTATAACTTCTATGTCGTTGAGGAGCTCATACAGTTCACTGTTGAATCGGATGCGGAAATCATCGCCAACACGCACTGGGCCGAAGATCTTACATAGGACTTTTCTCTCGAATACTCTCAAGGCAGCTGCATTAGTTCATAATAAGGTCCATGCTTCTGCGCAATAAAGAAGCACGGGTAGGATGAGCGTATTGTAGAGTATTAGTTTCATCTTACGAGAGTGGTCTATGCTACTTGATTGCACATTGAGACCATAGCAGCACATAGTAGCAGACTGACATAATTTTTTGTGGTAACGGCGCAGCCAAGACAAATGAATTCCTTGACTGTATCAAATGTATAGTTATCGGCCATAATTTGAGAATCAATACGCCGCACGTCTCTACCTGCCGATAACATATACTTTTACTGCCAGACCCATCTTCTTAGACTCGCTTTCAATAGTACTAAAGGCAGCAGTGACATCTCGCTTGGTACGCCCTATTATGTCGATGTCGTCAGCGTACGCACGCAACTATACACTTTTTTGAAAAATAGTGCCATTGCGAACCACTCCCACCTTTCGCAGAATATTCTCCATGACGAAGTTGAAGAGGTCGCATGATAAGGGATCGTCTTGTCTGAAACCTCGCACGGTATCAAAAGGTTCGGTGAGGTCCATTCCTACCTTGACGGAGCTGCAGGAATTACTCAACGTCATTCTGCATAGCCTTATCAGCTTCGCAGGTATACCGAGCTCAGACATTGCATCAAAAACATGATCCCTTATGGAGCTATCGAAAGCAGCCTTATAGTCGACAAAAAGATGGTGTGTGTTGACTTGATTTTGATGGACTTGCCAGGTCTGAAGCCGCACTAATAAGGGCCAATCAGTGTTTTGGCTTCAATCGTTCGCACAATACGCCTGTAAGAACCCTATATGCTATAGGGAGAAGGCTTATACCCCTATAGTTGGCGCATATCTACGATATGGTCTCCCTTTTTTTGGACAGGACAGAGGACACTGAGGTTCCAATCGTTGGGCATGCTTTCCTCTAGCCATATTTTGTAGATAAGCTGGTGCATGCGCCCTACCAACTCATTACATCCGGTTTTAAACAATTCAGCGGGGAGGCTATTAGGACCTACCGCTTTATTGTTTTTAAGCCACATAATCGCGGCTTTGACCTCTTCATGGCAAGGCGGAATCTCTACGCCGTCATCATCGACCTGGTTCGGGGCAACATCTCTAAACCTTGTAGCAGAGTAGAGAAGTGTTTCCTCCACAACCTCAGCACCCCTTGCGGATCTGTTACCAAATTACCCTTCTCAAAGGCAGGCGCTCCAGATTTATAACTCTCGGTTAGACGCTTAACCTTTTGATAGAATTTTTGAACGTCATTCATCTCTCTCATCCCTTCTCTTCTCTCTATAATTCTCGACACTCCTCATCGTACCATTGATTTTGTTGGGGTGGGCGCTCGAAACCAAGGACTGTTTCCGCAGTAGAGCGCAAGGAGTGGGAGATGTTAACCCACAGTCTACCAATGTCGTTGAGATTGGCTGGGGATTGACGGAGCTTATCCGAGCGGAGAACGCCTCAGCTGTCCTTTGTGATCGCAGCTTCTAAACGTCCGGCTTTCGCAATGTACTAGAGCGCGCAGTCCCCGATGCACAAATTCGCAATCGAAACTTGGCTGCGACAAAGTAGTGGTAGTCAATGTTTGGACCCCTAAATTACGCACATCTAGTGCACTGGATGCATGCATTCCGTCAATCACAATATGATCGATCGGGGACATCCAAGTGGCCCTTTGAATCTCGAGATGCTGAAAGCTGGTGCTACATACTACCATGTTACGCGCTGCGGCGAAATCGATCAGCGTCATGCCATTGGAGGTAGCGTTCGCGTGGAGACTGAACTGTCCGACAGTGGGGCCAAAGGTGTCTTCGTTCCCGTCTTTCGCATTAAAATCCCCGAGGACGATTTTGTCGTCATGGGCCGAGCACTTATCGTACACTTCCTCGAGTTTAGCGTAGCAGGCATCTTTAACCACATCGTCCTTTTCTTCCGTCGGGGCATGCACACAAATTAGGCTGATATAATAGAATTTTTTCCTGTTGCGGATTGTGGCTATTCTTTCGTTCACTGGCGTGATCCCAGAGACAAGGTCAGGAAGCCTCTTATTGACCACAAATCTGAGTTCGTACTTATCAACATGGCAGCTGTAATATACATCGCAAGATGCTAACCTTTTGCATCCTTGTCCTATCCATTGCATTTCCTGTATGGCAGTGATGGCCGTCCTACATTTCATGGAGACATCCGCCAGTTGGTCGGAAACGCCTACCCTGTAAAGGGTGCGGACGTTCCATGTGTCTATTCTTAAATCGTTGTCTTTGAAATGTTTGCCGTGGTCGTCAACTTTAGAGGGGATCGTTATAGAGGCTATTGTTGCGATTTTTTACGTGGTGGGCTCCAAGCCTTACGCACAACTTAATTTTAACGTCCAGGGGATTGGACCTCGCTGCACGCATTAGTTAACATCTAGCGGGTGCTAGAAAACCATCCAGGAGTGGCAACGAGGCGGCTGCGTGTTAACTTGAATACAGCAAGAAAAGGATCGTCCTTTTGGTCGCAATTTTGGCCACAGTCAGAAACTTTACCTTGTTTGCATACATTCCATCCCTCCATTATGAAAAAATATCCAAATAAATAAATAAATAACTTGAGTGCATTTAATACTCTTACTAATAGGAATGCATTAAACAGTAAATAATATACGAAGAGTTTAATGCGAAAACTATTTGGATTATTAACTCGTGCTGCTGTTGAAAATATGATGTGTATGTACAGATTTTTAAATTTAACTCATTTAAGGTCTTTGGGAACACTTATGGTAATTTCCTTATTCTGCCTTTTTGCCGTTTGTTTTGATCTTCTCTGAAAAAAATGCAATTTTCTAAATTAGTTTAGTCATTTAAAACAGCTGTTCTTGTTATTGTTTTGAAAAAAAAAAAAATATATTTGTTTCAAAAGTGTTGAAAAAGATTTGTTGGAATCCTCTTCATAGTCAGATGAGGAGGATATGTATCCATTATTATTAGAACGAAACCACTTTCCGCGAATTAAAAATTTTGTAAAAATAGGCTTGCCAAATTTAAAATTGTCAAAAAGCGTTCATCGAAGTTAAAAAAAAGCAGTACAAATGTGTAAAAAGAAGTAAAATTGTTTATTTTCAAAATTTACTTAATTCAATAAAAAAAACAAACAAAAAATTAAATTTTTTTGTGTTTTTGGAGCTATAGAATTTATATTTCAAACTAGACTAAAATCAACGTATATTAAATATCAAATAAATTTTCATTTTTTAATATTTCAAAATTAATTTATAAAATATAAGTACATACATATATAAATTTTTCATTTTTAAAAATGATTGACTTTATTGAATTTACTGATACATTTAAATAAATTATAAATATTTATCACTTTTTTGTATTAGATTTACAATTTCATTTTTACCTTTTTCGGTTTTTATAAAATTGAAAAATTCAGTATAACTCTTTAATTAAGAATTCTTTCCATTTTTCTTTTGCAGATTTTTCTTTTTCAGCAAATGTTTTCAATGATTTAAATTCTTCAAAAAGTTGATCTAAATCAATATTTTTGATTGAAAATAATGTAATTATATCCACAAATTCATGAAAAGAAATATCCGAATTAAGATGGAAAATTCAAAGTTTTTCAAACTTATTATTTTCTTAATTGAAACGACTTTTTATAAGTACAAGTAAAAGGACAAATCGCTTGCTGATCATTGCAACTGCTACAGATACGTTAAAATTATGGTGAAAGTACAAAAAACGTTGAAAAAAAGTACAAAAAGAAGTACATTTGCGAAATTCTTTAGGGGTTATGCAGTTAAAAGTACAGAAACTTAAAAAAAGTACGCGGACTACAAA
The DNA here is from genome assembly GCA_014635995.1 of Sarcophaga peregrina. Lineage (NCBI taxonomy): Eukaryota > Metazoa > Arthropoda > Insecta > Diptera > Sarcophagidae > Sarcophaga > Sarcophaga peregrina. Next base: position 60,272,160 of record CM025793.1, read on the forward strand.
GAAACATATACATATCGCTCCTTTATTGCAACATAGTCATATCTCAAAAAATTTTAAATTTGTAGTTACTTAAGCAAAACTGCTCTTTTAGACCTTCTGTACATGTTGAAAAAAAATCAGTTTTATATCCCAAGCTGAACCGAAGTTATAGCAAAAAGTGTTTGCGGCAATTAGATCATAGGACTTATGTCTTGAAAACTTAAATCGCATTTTGCCAAGCTCAAGGTTTTTTGAGATATGACTATGTTGCAATAAAGGAGCGATATGTACTATTATCTCAACAAAAAATATTGAAGATGAATTAACTTAACAATTAACATTTTTTAAAATTGTAATAAGAAGATTGTTTATAAATACTTTTAAATGGAATTTGATTAATAATTTGTTGATAATTTATTTATTTATTTTATTTTATTTAAAAGCTCCATACACAAGACCATATGTCTTATATTGCAGTATGAAACTAATTAACATGTAAGAGTAACAATGTTTACATAGAATTAAATAACAATATAAATTAAATTTTACAGAGTACAATAATTTTAGAGATCAAAAATTTACATACATTTATCATGACAAATATTTAGTAGACTTTTAGAAAATTACGTTGAAAACAATTTCATAAGTTGTGCTTTAAATTGTCGTGCGTTACTTAATACTTGACAGCTGTAGGGGATTGAGTTCCAGAGAGTTGTTGCAAATATGTAAAAATGCCAACTAGAGATGAGGCTCTTGTACCGAAATTATCTTATTCTTCTACCTCTGCAGCTATTTGCGAAAGAGAGTCTATTGTAAAGATGCTCCGGCTGGCGGGTATAAATTATCTTGTGCATAAATACCAAAACTTTTAATTTAAGCAGGCAATCAAAAGAAATTCCGTACAATTGAGTTGCGAACATTGAAATTCTGGATCGTCTGTTTAATCCGTATACATAACGCGTAATGTTGTTGTAGGCAACGTTTAACTTTCTCTTGCTAGATGAATCACAATTAGAAAAAAGTTCACATCCATAAAGTAATGTGGGAATTAAATATGTTTTCGCCAGAAGTATTCTTATCCTCATTGGTGTGCAGTAGTGAGATGACCACATAGTTCTTAGCATAGAGAAAGAACGTCCACAAGCATAGTTGACGTGGTCAGACCACGTAAGTGTTTTATTGAAATAAACACCCAGATTTTTTGCTGATGTGACTATTTGTATTTTTTTACCGTTTATACATATATCAGGAATACTTATTGATTGCGCAAGCCTTTTCTGAATAACAATGCATTTTGATTTTGCCGGATTTATTGCCAAACCATTAGCAGAAGCCCATGTCTGAATACGATGCATCTGTTGATTCAATGAACTTATACACTGAGTAATCGTTGCATTATTGCAGCTAGTATAAAGTTGGACATCGTCTGCATACATCCTTATCTTACAATCCGTTAATATAGTTGGAAGGTCGTTGGAGTACATCGAAAATAAAAGAGGACCGACAATAGAACCTTGTGGAACTCCTCTTGACACGGGAAGAGCTCTAGATTTTCCATCATGTGCTTCAGTGTATTGGTATCTTCCGCAGAGATAAGTTGACAAGAGCTGGGTGGCAGAAAAGGAAAAATTGAAGAAGTTTTGTAATTTGAAGCATAGAATATTGTGTTCCACGGTATCAAATGCCTTGGAGTGGTCCAGCAAGACCAAAAAGGCAGTATTTCCATCATCCACTTCTCTTCGAATATTTTCAGCAACATCAACTAGCGCTGTTATGCATCCATGATTTTTTCTAAAGCCGGACTGAGTTTGTGTTATCATATTTTTCCGATCGAGGAAACGTGTCATCTGTTTATGCATAATTCTCTCGAAAACCTTGGAGAGAAATGGTAAAATGGCGATTGGTCTATACTCGGAACTAGATTTTGGTACAGGTACAATTCTAGCTATTTTCCAATTCGAAGGGAATTCACTGCTCGTAAGAATTCTATTAAAAATATGAGTAATAAAAGGAAGCAATGGAGGGAGAAGGACTTTAAGAAATTTTGGATTAATGTTATCCGCACCAACAGAATTAGATTTAATCGACAACAAACTAGCTAGCACATCACAATCATCCACAGACTCAAAAGAAAAAGTTGCCTCAGAAATATTGTTGGGGTGATTATCATAATAATGCGGATCAGCCTCCACTATTGGAATATTTAGAAATTGTTCATTCATAACGTTAGCGTCGATTACACAGGGTTCATGTGTAGAGGTTTTACCAATACCAACTTCACGTATGGTTTGCCATGTTTTCCTGGAGCTAAGAGCAGAAGAAAATTTTTCAGCATAAAATATCGATTTTGCCCTTCTTATTAATTTATGAACTTTTCTTTTGGAAGTGCAATAGGCCTCACGCAACTCAGTGGTTTTAAATCTTTTCCATCTTTTATATGCAATATCTCTTTGAAGCATAGATTCTTTGATTTCGTTGGAAAACCAGGGCTTTTGGCGACTGCTGATCATCTTAGTTTTAAGTGGTACCACTAAATCAAATAATCTATTAACATGATGTTCAAAGAATGTTAACTGGTCGTTCACTGAATTAAAGTAATATATGTTATTCCATTCAACTTTAAAAAATTCTCTCTCCAGTAACCTCATGTCTATATTGTTAAAATCTCTAAATGTAATAATCCGGGGTGGTATAACCAACTGGAACTTGTAGGTCATGAATATAAGATCATGTCTAGAGAAACACGGCACTGAGAGCTGATCATAGAGCAAAATATTGTATTTATTGCTTACAAATATAGATCTAAAAGATAGATCTAAAAGTGTGTTGCTTGTATGTGTAAAGTGCGTTGGGATTGTAGTGTTAGGTGATTGAAGACCAAGAGAATCAAAATCATTCAATATAGCATCATCTTCAAGCAGATTCGAATTAAAATCACCTGCTAATATTACATCATCGTACATCGCAGTTTGCGTTTCCAAAGCTTGCAGAAATCGCTCAGTATTAATGTTTCTATTGGGTCTATATACGCTTCCCACCAACAATTTTCTGCCCTCGTACTTGATCTCTACAAAAAGATATTCAACCATATTAACAGGACCAGTATTCTCAGTATCGTCAAAAAGAAAATTTTGCCTTGATGTAAACTTGATGTTGAAGGTTATACCCTTTCTTATATAGATTGCAACGCCACCATATCCATCATCTCTATCAACTCTAACCATATTGTATCCATCCAGTGACACAGATAAATCGGTAATATTAGAGTTAAACCACGTTTCGGATACACAAATTAAATCGACATTGGAGTTCTCAAAAATATATCTAAATTCGTCCATCTTCCTCCTTAAACTTTGAGCATTAATATGACACACCCTAACACCATGTTTCTGTTTCGCAAGAATCCTTAACATATTTGCAACATTTTCCCTGGATTGTGTCCTGCTAAAGCTCAACAATTAATCTATAAGAAGTAACGCACACAAAATAAATTACCGTAGAAATGTTGTCATGCAGAAAAATCAGATTAAAGTGAGTTTTCAAAAATTTTCTAATAGTGGAAAACATACATTTATGCAAAAAATAATAAAAAATTGATTTAAAATACAAATTATAATAAAAAATTTTAATAAAAAAGATATAATATAAAACATTGGTTGTACTAGTGTTGTTCGTGAATGCCATGATCGCTTTCAGTATAAGTTCCAGACCCTCGAAATAAATTATACATTTGATCTATCTCCTCTACTAGTATTGCATTGCTATCGGCAGTAGTTTTAATATAAATTGATCCACGTATGCTGAATGCACTATGAAGTTGTTTTTGTTTTTTCAGTTTAATGGCAGTACGGAGGATTTTATAATTAGGGGATGTTAAATTTTCACTAACAAAAAATTTATTTTCGGGAGATTCCCCGATGTCTTTTAGGCAAAAATTAAAACCTCTATGGTGTTTGCGGTGATTTGATAGAGATATTAAGAACTGATTCTTATCGTAGGGGGACCACATCTTAACGATTATAGCAGTATCTCTGTCATAATTTTTGTTGTTTAAATTCCGCACACGATAGATAGTTTTGACAGTGGGAGCGGAAATATTTATTGTGTTACAAATTTTTTCAAAAATCAGACATAAATTTTCATTCTCCTTAAAGGGTATTCCATTGATACGTAACTCACATGCAACATTTCTATTCTCTTGTTGTCTTATTGTTGTTTTTAAAGTTTTAATTTCCATTTGCATATTACTAATAGAGTCAGAAATGTTCTCCAATTGTTGAACTCTCTCGGTAACATCCTGTATTTGTTGTTTTATTGCACCGAAACTCCTTTCGAACACATTTAATAGCTCTGATTTATATTCACCTAACTTATTGTCCATCAATAGCTCTATTTCTCTGGTAAATTTATCAAAGCGCTTTTCAATGACATTTAAAGTTTTAAATGGTGAATTAATGAAAGTGCATTGATCATTCTCAAATGGTTTTTGTAATATTTTATTGTTTAAAGATTTAGTTCCATTACTTGAAATGCGCATGCCATCCTGAGATGGGAAGTCTTCCAATGATGCATTAACTTCCGGCATTTTTGAAGCTGAATCGCCTTTTTTACTTTTATTATTTGTTCTTTTACTTCTACGTATGGAAGTACTAGGAAAAACTCTTAAATTGGGCATTAAAATATTTTCTGTTTATTATTATTTCCACGTATAGTGTGTATAAGTATATATAAAAAGATTATTTTTATTTATTAGAAAATTTAATGGACAGTCTGAGGGTTAAAAAATGCAACACTAATTGACAATACATCCACTTTAAGTTTTACAGCACAGCTGCTTTAAAGAAATAAGTTGTTGTAAACAGCTGGAATTTATTTGTTATTGTCAGCTTGTTATGTTATTTATCTGCTTGTCCGTTAATTATTGATGTTGTTGTAATATTTTGTTTTGTTCTTTATTGTTTTTGTATTTCAATTAATATATTTGTATTTTATTTTTATTTGTTTTTATTTTGTTAATTTTAAATAATTTTGTTTTGGTTATTGTTTTGTTTTGTTTTGGTTATTGTTTTCTTTCTTTTATCACTCTATTTTGATTATGATTATCGATTGTTATTACTATTACAAGTGACAAAAAGTATAAATTAACAGCAGAGCTCAAAAACACGTCCGCACTCGCACAAATTTTTGTTATATTGTAATAAAAATATTTCCCTAAAAATTCCAAAAATTATATTTTTCATTTGATTTTTAGATATTTCTGTATAGAAATTCAAAAAAAATTTACTAAATAATTAATAACATATTGTGGCAACTAAAGCGATTTGAAAACATTGGCCCTAAAGTTGAATTTTAATTAAAAATAGTTTTAACTTGTATAACACCCAAATCTTCGATAAAAATATTATCCGAAAATAAAAAAAATAATTTAATTGGAAATTATTTGGATAATTAAAAAATATTTTTTCATTTTCTATACAATGATTAATTTTAAAATCATTAATTAAGTAAAAAAAAACGCTAAATTGGCATAAAACTCAAAAAGTAATTGCATAGAGGGCAATGATTTTTGTTATTTTATAATCGTTTAAAATGCAATACTTTATGAGGCTTTGTGTAACCTTCAATAAGTGGTACAAAATATGAAGGCAAAATTTTTTACCAGAAAAGAAATCACCATTAATTATTAAGAGTGTATAAGTCCTTAGAAATCGCCATAGTCTAGTAAGCAGTGCCTCGGCTTAGTAGGCCACGGTTCAAACCGCAGTTCAGACATCTAAACGAAATATGAAATATGATTTCTGGCAAAACCTCTAAGAGTAAATAAAATTGCCCTGAAAATTTTTTCAAAAACCTGTCGTTCGGAATCGACTTTAATCTGTAGGTCCCACCACTCTTGAATAAAAATTAAGGCACTCAACAAAAATGGTGTGAGAGACTAGGTCGTAATCCCAACTAAAGGGTTGTAAAGGCCAATTATGTATATACAATGTATAAAAAGTATTGAAATTTATTTTAAAAAAATTATGCATTAATACTCACTAGGAAGACTTAGGTTTTATTGTCATTAAATATTTCTCAGAAATGCCTTTCGGAATCGAATTTAAATTGTAGGTTCTGAGTATTGTGAAAAGCTAGGTTGTTATGCTCAATTAAGTGAGTTAGTACAAGTTCGTTATAAAGATAACAGTATTTACACAATGACTACTTACAATGATTCTAAAAAGTCCACAAGATTTGTAAAATATAGTGTTCCCAAACGAATACCGAAAACTGACTTACAAGGTTTCAAAAATTTATCAAACCTAAATCGATCAATTCCTATCATTATGCAGAATTGGAATTGGAGTTGGAATTAATTCACCTTCATCATAGCTAAGCTTTAATGAAAAAAGAAAGTAAAATCGGGCAAGTACTAGTTATAGTTTCCCGACTTTACCTGAAGCAATTACCAGACAAGGGGCTGCTGTACGTCCTTCATCGTTTACGGCTCTTTGATAGACAGCGTTACTCATGCTCCGGAAGAGATAAAAAATATTATATGTTGGGTTATCTGACACAACAAAAGCCGTTGGAGTTACAAAAAATGCATGTTGCCACTGTGGCAATATGATTGGGTACACCACTTTTATATTCTGAAATAATTTGAATTTCTTCCTTATAGTCCCAATTTTTTTTTTTTTTTTGTTATTTTTTGTTTTCCTAATTTTATATAAATACAGAATGTTTCATTGCTTTCTTTGTCGTTTTGGATCGGCTTTAACCGGGTTAATTGGTTGCTTCTTAAATCAGATACGTTAATCCCCTTTCCAATATTTACAGAAAAAAATTTTAATTGCCGGAAAAACATTCGGTTTGATTAATTTTTATATTTGCGAAATACAATTGAGTTCCCTTGAGAGGGAAAATATTAATTAAAAAATTTTTAACCGTGAATCATTTTGTTTATTGTATTTGACACAAATATCGCCATGTATATACATACATCATTTCTGAATGTATATACATACATACATACTTGCATACAAGCCTACATGTTGTAGGTATTCTTTAAAGTGGCAGTAAAACGCTAACCGCAAAATGTTCATGTCAATACATTAACCCAACATTAAACGGTCACCGATCGAAATAAAGAAGTCTCATTACAATGAACATCTTTTTGGTACTGTTGTACAATAATAATACGATATTTTATTATAATATTCGTGAATGTTTGTTGTACTTACGAATGTACATACATACAAACACATGTATGTGACGATATTTATTTATGATTTTATCGAAGCATGTTGCGTTGTATATGTTGTCTAGGGTTGCGACTGCTACTTTCACGATGTAATAAAAATAAAACGAAACAAAATTCAATTTCATTTGATTGGCCTGCGAATGGTTATAGTCATATTCATACGTTTATTTGATTGACGTTTTTCAGCGATAAACCAGAAGTATTCATTACATCGCAACATTAAATTTACGTTGCGATGTACAGATTTTTTATTTTGCTCTGAGAATTATTTATGCCTTGAAAACATGATGATGCTATCATTATGGCCTGTTAGAAAGTATCTATCAAATAGATCAAAAAAGAAACAAAAGTGCCAAGCAAAGAGGAATAAAGATTCTTAAGAATTTAATTGGATTTTAAATTGTTGTATTCCGCTGTTCTTTTTTTCTTTCTTGTTACAATTTAGGAGTGAGCAAGTACGATTTTTATTTCTTTTTTTTTTACCTTCTGTCGGCCAACGAAGCACCCAAAAACATGCATTGGCATATCCAGTCACAATAAAAAAACTTTTTGAAAAATACTTTGGGGTTGTACGAATTTTGAAAGGAGTAACAACACAATATATACTACGTGGCAGTCACATACAAGTCCACAAAAGTCAGCAGGAGGAACACAAGGAAAAACCCAAAAATATAAACAAAATGGGATATTCTTTGGAAAAAAAGAAAAACAAAAAAAATAAAAGGCACAATGAGTGACACAAGTGTCAGAATTATTGGACTGTGATTTATGACATATGCGACATTTTATTCGTACAACAACAGCGTCAGAGATCACATACACGATTCAACAATTACAGTTGCGAGCTAAAACGGCTCTTAACTCGAAACAGTAGCCACTTGTGCTCTGGTTTTTGATTTCTGACAAAATTAATTACCTGACACTTTCTTCTTTCGCTTTTAGGACACACACGTGCTTGACAATAAAGAAAGAAAAAATATGTACATATGTATGCAGTTTTGTAATACATTATGTAGCTAAGGCATTTATTCCGTCCCAACATATTCTTCCGTGTTTCGGACTAAAATTGTACCTTCGCATACTCCACGAATCAGAAAAGCAGTACTAGGGGCAAGACAGCAATATTACATGATTTTATCCAGCAATATCATATAAAAAAACCACTTTTTAACAACTAGAATATGAAATTAACTTGTAATTTTTAGAATTAGATGATCCTTGTATACTAAATTTTATTACAAAAGTAAAATTATCAAAATTTTCAGATCTGAAAACCAGTTTACGATTCTCCATTACAATTATAATTTACGAATACGAACACGATACTGGGCGGTATCTATACGATATTATATCACTTTTTTTCTCTTTTAGGAAAATTTTAGACATCTTTTCGATTTTATTAATTTGTAGATCTCTGAGTGAAGGCGTGATGTTGTGTAGACAGTACTACGCAACCCTTCCAACCTGAGCTAACCTATAAATTCGGTAAGACTCTTAAATTTTTCACCCTATGTAGATGACTTGAAACTTAAAGTTTTTTAAAAATAAAACGGTCAGTATTATTTCATCATGTAACGCACAAATTAATATTTTTTTTTGTTTTTTTGCCATATGGAGGTTACGTGTAAACAAATGCATCAGTTTAGAGTTGCAAATAAGCATTCATGCGGTGTACGAATGTGTGAGTATTTGAAATTAGGGTGGTTATGATTTGAAACATAATCTTGGTCCTTCTTATACGTTTTCAAAACGATGGTTGATCGACTATAGTTTATATTGAAGTAATGAATTGAAATATGATGAAATAATGTGTGTACTAGAGGTGTGTACAAGAAATTTGACTAGGTTACCCTTCACCGAATGTAATACTGTAGGGTACTGTTTTCTGTTGATCTTGATTTTACGAGTGCACTGAAATGTGTATTTCTCATTTATTCAATGTATACAACAGGACTCTTTTGCCTGTGAAGTAACGAAACTATGCTTTGTGTTGTAAGAGTATGTTTTACTACTGAAGCTACATTTTCAGTATTGCCATACGAATATCAGTAGTGTAAAAAAAAGTAGTAGTTTAAAAAAGTTTTTCCCAAAAAATAAAAAGTTTAAATGGCAATGCTGGCGAGCAAACAAAGAGCAAAACAATCGGACCTTTCTTATTCATTGTTGTGAGTAGGTTACGATTTCACGTGCGAGGGTGATTTATAAGAAAATATTAATAATTGCAAAAATAGTGTGTTTTGTATGAATGTTTTTGGTTTTATTATTTTATTACTTTTTCATAATTACGCTACTATATTTTCGGAAAATGAAAATAAAATTGCAGTAAAAAACAAAAACATCCTTTACTTTTGCCATAAACTCAAAAAAAATTTTTCCCCACAAATAATAAGTTTAAAAATTTACTGTGCAATGCTGGCGTCGACGAAGATGTTCGGGTGCCGAGTGCTGGACTCTCTGAGTACAACTCTGAGAGTACAATATTTTTGATGTGCTCTTCACACAACTCTCTTTTATAGGGTTGTACAATGGTTTACGAGTGCAGTTGTACAAGAGTACAAAAAACTCTATCTTTGCTTCACACTTATTTATATTTACAGCTACAGTCAATATTCCGTCTTGAGAAAAATGCAATAGTGGGCAATTTTATATGTCTTGTGTACACCTGTATTTTTCGAATTCGAAATACATAAATTATAAAACAAAGAAAATCTAATCTAACTCTAATTTAACGAAGAGTATCAAATTTGTGGTTTTATAATTATGTTAATATTACTAAGGACAATATATTCCAAGAATTGTTGCTATTGAAAAATTTTAATCAAAAATTAATTCAATTCTTCTAATAGGTTTCTCATTTTGAGGAATTCCCACATGGAATAATATCTCCTAATAACTCGAATGGACAAGATCATTATTATCGCAATATCAAATATCACGACAGAAATGAAACATCATTACCGTAAACAATTGCCTTTCGAGTTGAAATTTTTAATAAATGTTTATAGTTTTTCATTTTTCATTATTGCTATGTATTTACTGTCAACGTGTACTGATAATGGAAATTTTTAATTGTAAATAAAGTCACCCTATTGGACGTACATTCAACTGTATACACATATATATGCACGTATGCACGTATGTACATATGTATGGACAACCAAACCAACATTCCTATTTTCACTTACGAATGTGTGTATTTATGAATGTTGTAATTGAATGTGAGTACGTGGTCTAATGGTCTCTTTTTTATTTGCACCGTTTGCATGGTTGTTCTTTTGATGAAGGTTTGTTCTGCTGCAACAACAGCAGCAGCAACAACATTAAAAAAGTTATTACTTTTGAGGTTAAACCGCAAGTGGAAAATATGAACGGTGTGATTTTTGAGGAGCTGGAAAAAAAGCGATTTAAAGACAGGTACAATAATTTCATCCGGCATACATGACTTTTTGTCTCCTTATAAGTGCATACGCGTATTAATATAAATTATGTGATTATACCAGGTGCATGTACAAAGAAATAAAAAGTAATTTAATTGAATATAAATTAAATATAAAATAATAATTTCAACACAAAACGTGCATCATACAAAGAGCTAGTGTTAGTTAGCAGTTTCTATTGAACAATTTAATACGCCTCACTAAAATGATAGCGTGCTCTGCAATAGCAAATTAAATGTTAATTTAGATCAGTGTTATGCTCTGCAATAGCAATCGATTGAAGTAATGGCGGTTAAATGATTTCATAGACGGCATTGGCCTATGCTATGTAATTATTTTGTTGCAGGAAAATGCAACAACAATGGGAACTGTTCTCCTGAGTTAATAGAAAATACTGCCTCATTCTGGTCACTAAAGCACTAAACTGTATAAGAAGATAATCAGCTTTAAAACTAACAGTTTTCCAAGAATGCGATTAGACTACTTGTGAAGATTTTGGTATCAAAAATACATGTTCACGCTAGGGATGCTGAACGGAATTGATTTTTAAAAATCCCGGGTTTCGGGAAATCTCGGGATAATTCGGGATCCAACAATCCCGAAAAATCGCGGGAAAAAACGAAATTTTCTCATAATAATAAAAATTAAGAAAAAAAATATATTTTGGTAACAAAATCATTTATATTCAATTTAAATCTGAATTAAAAATAAAATTTAAAAAAGCAAGACAAAAAGTAGCAAAAAAGCTTAAATTAACAAAAATATAAATTATTCATACACATGGAAATGCATTAGTTTTACGAAAATTATTTTGTTGTCAACATACGCTGCCGTCGAAAAAACACTTCTCGTAATCAACAATTGTTGGTAAAATAGTTCCAAGATAGCTGTATGCAGCTTGTAAATATTCACCTCTACCACCTCCTGATGTAAATAAAAATATTTCTTTGGACAGTTGAGTATCTAATTTCTTCGATGCCATCAAATAACTTTTTAGCAATGAAAGTAGAGTTTTACTCATCTGAGATGCTATTATCGAAGTCAAGTGAAATAGAATTTTTTTCCAGACCTTTTGCAGGGTAAATATATGAATTCACAATCCTGAAAAATCCCGGGACAAGTTTTTAAAAATTCCGAAATTCGGGACTTGTGAATCCCGAAAATCCAGGGATTTCGGCATTCAGGATTTCCCGATTGTCATCCCCAGTTTAAACTGTTGAAAGTGATCACATCGTATAACAGAAAAGTTATTTTTGCTTTTATTTTATGATTAAATTAGTTTTAAATTAAATAAAGATTTTAGAATTAGAAAACGAAAGTCTTGGCTCTTATATACACAACATATGGCAACAATGGCGGATATTTTTGGTTCAAATATTTTCTACTTTATGACAAATATTTATTTAGTCTAACAAATATTTAACAAAATCAAATTAAATCGAATCAAATGCTGCCTACCACCATTCATTCACTTCGCTTTAATGTACACGCATATGATTATTTTACAGTCAATGTCAAAATTGTTAATATTTAAAGTAAGTAAAATTATCGTATTTATTGTATTCATTTAATGTACATTTATTTTAAGGAGATAAAATGTAAAATCTTTTAATGATTCTCCAACATTGAAATCAATTAAGTCTGAATGATTTCAGACAGATCAAACGGCTACAACTTCATTTACCAAGTAGGGTGAAAAACAACAAAAAGAAAATGTTTTTACCCCACAAAGTGCTTGTTGGCCATTTTTTCCAGTTTTTCTGTTATTATTTTTGTTTTTTTGTGTGTTTTTTTTTTTTTTTTGATTTTTTGAAATGCACGAATTCATATTTGTACGAGGACTTACAAACATTATGAAATACATGTGAAGTATGAGGGAATATAAGAAAATACAAGGTTATACCCTTTTTGCTGAACTTATACGAACTTATATGAACCCAGAGCCGGACTTGTAGGGTTATCTGTAATTAGAATTTAGCGAAACATTCAGTAAAATATCTGCTGTACAATTTAGGTCAAGTGTGGACACAAAAAATTTGTTTTATTTTAAAATCTTATTTTATTTTATTTTATTTTATGTTTCTTCCAGAACTAATAATGCCGTTATTTTTAGATTCGAAATTTCAATTAAATTTAACATGAAAAGTAAGTTCTTAAGTTATGTATTTAGAAAATTGATTTCTTTCTTAATATATGTAGAATCTAGCAGTATTCCTAAAGAATAAACACTAAATGTTTACCTTGTAAACATGAAGAAGGAAAAAAAAGACAATAGGAAAACAACAAAACAATTACAAAAATATTGGTAAACAAGGATCGATTACAAGAACCAAATTATCAACAGTCAGGTTCTAGAACTTGGCTGAACAAAAATGGATGAAATGCAAATAGCGTGAAAGGCAAAACTGTTAGTGAGTAGTACTATGTAGTAGTAAAAAAAATAATAAGAAAGGAGCGAAGGATTTAGGCACATCGGTTAATTAAAACCAGTAAACCAGTAAAATTAATATCGCGGTGTTAGTAAGTTTAAGGCATGAATGTGCAGACGAATGACAATAATACAACAGAATTTATAATCCTTGCGGATCTAGGGAACTAAATTTCTAATGAGCCGATCCTTTAATTACTTCAGTTCAAAACCCATATCAAAAGTAAAGTTCATTGAAAATTTCAGTCGTATAAGAGTGGTTTTCTATATTTTATAAACAATGTGAATAAGAATTTAATTTGGGAAAAATATTTGTTGAAAGAATAAATGGAAAGGATGACGCTTGCTATACATATATAAATTTGAATAAAGTAAAACGTGTAAATTACCGGTATCCCTCGTATAACGCGGTACTTCTACAAAGTGTTTTCTATATAAAGCGATTTAAAAAAAATCATTACAACGCGAAATTTCGACTTGTATGACGCGAGTTATTACTAGCGCCTTATTACGCATCGAAAGACAGTTAGAAAAAAAGCAAACAAAGGCTGATAACTGATTCAACAATCAAAATGTTTCCAATGAAATTTCTTCTGATGAAGTTATTTCAACTTAATAATATTACGCCTCCATTCTATAACGTTCTAAGTGTACTTAGAACATTTTTAATGTTATTGCATTTTTAAATTGTACGTTCTCTAACGTCAAAGTTTCGTTAAGATGTGTCCATCCGTTCCAAAGTTATAGGGAAAACTCTACCTAGAATACACATATAGCGCGTGAAAACTTTGAAAGCTCATAACTTAAAACACAATTTTTCTGTGTTTCTCTAATAGAACGGAGGCGTCCATATGATGTTCGATGTTTTCCGATTGTTTTTTTTTTTCATTATGTTTTTTATTTTTTTTTTAAATAAAGTTTGAATATTAATTTTGAGTTGTAAACGTATTTTATTTTGAAAAAAGTTTATTGGAACATAACCCTTAAATTTACATAAAAGCTAAGTCTTCTATAAAGCGGAATTTTCCTGAAACGTAACAACCGCGTTGTACGAGGGATACCTGTATTTATTTGTTTGAAAGATGTATTGATGTCATTATGTGTAGGAAATTTGTAACAGCGTTCTAATGCCCGTACGGCTTCTTTGGTGGAGTACATTGGTGTCCGGATTATTCAGTTCAATTCAAAAGACGTTGATAAGCATCTGCTTATACTACTCGCGGTTAACAGTGATTATCTGCGAAATATCGTCTTCAAGAAAACAATTACATTATTTGCACACGTTGTTGAATGCTATATCCGTCCATGGTTATTGAGCGAACAGGCTGAATAAATGAGAACTAATTTGACAGATTAGCTTCAACAAGATGGCGATTATCAACGGTCAAATTATGAATAACTCGTCTTTATTCTTTTTTGTTATTTCTTAAGGACTATAAGATATTACAAAACATTTGCATTTCTTACTCGGTTGTGTAGGGACTACGGATTTTGCAACAATGTTTTCTTTACTTGTATTGTATGTAATAGTAACAGTTTTCCCCATGAGGTAACGCTGCTATACTCTCCAATTATCACCTGCGATCAAGCGAATTCCGATTGGATTACGAACATGAGACTTTAGGGTTTGTTGCTAAACATGTTCTATATGTTCTACATATTCAAAAATGCTTTTTAAAGAAACGTAAATATTTTTTATTTAATGCGTTCAAATTTAAATTCTATGAGTATTAAAAAATATTCTTGAAGTAATTCGTTGGATATTCAAGCAACCAACCCTGGATATACATACAAATTTGTCTGTTTATGTATGTATGTATCATTTATGAACTTGCCTATGTATGCGTATGTGCAAATGTGTGCGTGAGTATATGATGATTTTATGTCAAGTTGTATTTCATTTTTTTATTTGTGCAAGTCTCGGATAACATATTGCAAGGTTTTAAGTACTCTCATGGCTATACATTCATACATTAACTGACATGCATACAATTACAAATTCATTTATTCACACATCCATACATCCAAACATATAAAGTATAAATATATTCTTGTATGTATACATACATATGTATGTATTTGTTATCTTCTTTAGCATAACTAAAACTACATACACACACACATCTACCAAAGTGCACGAGTTTTATGTGAAGGTAGTATGTGGTTTGCTTGAGCCATCTGTACTTTGAAATTATTTTGCTGGCTAAAACACTTGAATTTCATTTTTTTAGAATTAAAAATTTTCATCCAACTAAATATTATGAATAGTTTCCGTTTCGTTTTTTATTCTGTTTTTGTTTTTTTTTCTAATAAAGATCAAATTTTTCCCTTCACCTCGTCAGTATTAAACATGCAATGCTCGACCAAATTATTAGAAACACTTTAAGATTGAATGTAAATTTTCAAATTATCCTGGTAGAATGTGGTGCCTTTTGTAAATACGTATGTATATTCTCTATTTCTCACTTTAATTCTTTACACAAATTTTACATCAAATTTATTTGGGAATCCGTTTGTCTTGAAAATAAAATTTTCAAATTATTCGTTGATTTTTGGTTGTACGCGCTGTACACGCAATTATAGCCTTTGATTGTAGTTGCGTATGTATGTACATGTGTATTAACGTTAAGGGGAAATCTCAGGAATTTCGCGAAATTAACAGTCACGAAACCGTTCGCATCTATTTTATATACAATTGATGAAATATTGGTTAGCATCTATTTAAGTTTGTTGAAATTAGAAATTAACTAATTTTCACTTATAAAATACATTACATACATATGTAAATGTGCATACATACATATAAAATATCCATTCTACACTTAGAATGTTTTTAACGTTCTTGCATTTTACGTTCTCTACGTTCTCTAACTTAAATACTGTCAAAATTTGGTTAAGATGCGCCCATCCATTCAGAAGTTATAGAGAAAAAACTATTTAGAATTCACATATAGTGGCGCGTGAAAACTTTGAGAGCTCATAACTTAAGACACACTTTTTCGACTTAGAAAGTGGAGATGGCGTTGTTAAAAAAATAAACAAAAGGTGCAAAAACAACACAATACTGGGTCAGGCATAAAATGATATACAAAAGGTCTAAAAACAAATCAGCACACTGTTCACGTGATCAATGAATGAGTATAAAAAAATATGCCAACAAAAATAAAGCGCTTGTTTAAAGATCGATGAATAAACAAGAATAAAGGATAAAAGGCGAAAATAACCAACAACAAAATGAAGGGAACAAAGAAGTAAACAAGAAACAACAATGTGCAGTATAAATCTACGAACTCATATTTTTAACGTTTTTAAAAGGTAAAAACGTAACAATATTATAGAATGGAGGCGTCGATATATCTTAATAAATTGTGTACAAATTCTTTTAAAGGGAACAAACTGAATCTCATGTGTTTCACTACATGTATTAGAAAAAAAAAGACCATTGCACAATGCAGTTCGATCATTGTGCTAAAAAATTAAAAGTTGTTAAGAAAGAAGCGTAAGTGATCTTAACATCAGGAAGGGTAGTTGGAAAATAATTCCAAAACTTGAATAAAGTTTTATTAAAAAAAGGAGAATTTAAATAAATAGTGTCTAAAATGTTTTAACATATGATAATAAAAGTCATATATACCTTCGAGAAAACTACCCGCTGATAGACAACATTAAGACTGAGGCGTTTGTGAATTGTATACGGGACCCTGACTTTAAACTAGCGGGATGTTCAACACTGAAGACAAATTTTGCATAGACCGTGGCTTTCGCACTAGCCCAAGAGACCGCTCGAACAATTTTTAGACCACAAGTAAGCAAAGTGCGAAAAGTGAAAGTAGCGGAGGAAGATGAATGCCTTTTAGCTAAAGTTAAGGAAATGGTGAAGCAAGTTTTAGAAGAAATCCGGCGAAAGGCTAAACTGAAATGCTTCAATTGCGGAAAGGGTGGGTATTTGCAAGGAAACTGCAAAGCGCCACGCAAAAGATCAAGACCACTCTCACCAACTAGACGACATGCCGTTGAAACAACTAAGGCTTCTGGTGTATATTCTGTTGAAACGAGTAGTTTTAAAAATATCCGAGGAAAACATGTGGAACGCGTTGATCATCATGTCAGTGAAAAAGCAGATGTAAAATCTAACACATACCTCGAACTTAGTATAACTGAACTAGCAACAACAAGCATGACAACAACAAATAATGCAGTAGCTATATAATTCTCTAGAAGGCGAGAACGCGAACCTTCTACTTTGAGAACCATCATCAGACTGAAGACGTTTGTATATAAAAGGGCAAGACAAGACAGGCAACCAGTTCAGTGTGAATTCAGTCACCGTTGCGTTAAATTGCGTGTGAACTAATCAGTCACAGTGAAGACAAGTTGCGTTCATAGTAAAGTGTACCGAAGAGTTGTTAGTGTTTACACGAGTAGAAGTGTTGTGCTTACATAAAGCAGAGAATAACAAGTGCTGTTGGATAAAAAGGTTATAAGCTGAGAACAGAATCGAACGAGCACGTATTGTTACAGTTATTGTTGAGTGGGTTGTATCGGTTAAGTTTGAATAGTGTGACATAAAAGTAGTGTGAATTATAAAGAGTTTCATTAAAATAGACAAAGATTTGTTTTTACTTGATTTGCAATCAAAGAACTCATATTCTAAATGTTTTTAATAAGGTCAAAACGTAACAATACGATCGTTTTTAGCTTATGAAGAGCAATGAATGCAATGCTTGCCGATATTATTATTATTACGTTTGGCTAATCGGGACTAGGGACTAATTCTGCCTTTAGTATTGCTTTGAGCATGCTGCATTAATTGTTGAAAAGCGCCAGACATGAAATATGTAATAATAAAAAAAGTACTGAAAGCTTTGCGGGGGTACTGCAGTATTTTTGAAAAGAAAAAGTACTAAAGAGCTGAATTTTTCAACACTTTGTTGGACTATAAAAGAGCAAGACAAACCAGTCAGTGTAAATTCAGTCAGCTTTGCGTGATGTTACGTATGAAGTAAAAAGTCGTGGTTGGAAGACATCCATTGTGAGCAGTATAGCGAATAGTTTTGTATGAATAATAGTGAACAAGCAATTATTGTTGTATCAGTTAAATTTGAACAGTGACATAAAAGTAGTGTGAATTATAAAGAGAGTTTAGTTGAAATAAAACACATATTTGTTTTTACTTGGGTTGCAATTAACGAACTCATAATTTAAATAATTTCTGATACTAATACGCATTCATACTTATTTTAATATGATAGTCACACTTCTCCTACTCAAAGTTGGAACTACTCAGCGTATTCATAATTAACTATATGCATGATGTTATTGACTTCGACTTGTCTGTACTTAACATTTACACGAAGCATAAAACAAGTATGATTCGCGTACAAACACTACTATACTCGCAAGAAGATTGTGTTCATGCTTTGCTTGTTATCTTTGTCCTTCCTTTCTTCTTTATTTGTATATGCAATAACAACAAAAGCTGTAAATTTTAATGAATGATTCGAGCCATTCGAATTACTTATAAGTACTTCCCTAAATTTATGAATCAGAATGAGTAGGCGTATGAATCAAACATATTTCGAATGTTGTGAGTTTGATGTCAACGTTTTACTCATACTCATTGCTAGTTATACTTATAAATCAATGTTGTAGCGAGTACGAATGAATCCGAGTAGTCGAATTTCAATTCTCAAATACTCAAAATTGCATGAGAGCTTATGAGTAGCAGTAAAACGATTCATTGCTGATCTCTGATACAAATGTTTTAAATGCCAAACAGTCCATTTCAAAATTGCATTTTATGATCAAAAGAGATTTCCAACATTCTAGTCCCATTTGCTACTTTTCGGAAAACCAAATATTGTAAGATATAGAAATAACTGTATGGTGGTGCGTTGGACCCTGACAAAGCAAATTTTGTAATTTCAGGATAATTTTATAAGGAATATTTTTCTTTTCGAAAAATTTGAAAATTTCAATTCACTTTTTATCGTGATTTAATGCTTAATGTTTCCATATTTCAATTTGTTCAAGATTTACATAATTTTTTTACATAAGTGAGTTCATCAAAAATTTCGTTGTTATTTATATTTAAATCATTTCTGATATCTGTTACCTTTATTAACGACTTTTCAATGGATGACAAGGATGAAATTGCATCTACAACATAGACAAAATAAAGAGTTTCCAACCCAATTTCATATATAATTCCAGCTAATATTAGCGTTTTCGCCGAATTAGTGAAAAAAGTGGACAAAATCGGACATTTTAAAAAATAGATACTTTTTAGGAGTTACGTGTGGTAAAATAGTGGACAAAAAGCGGATAGGAGGTTAAAATAGCGGACTGTCGGCTATATTAGTGGACGGATGGTGACCGTAGGTATCCTCGACGTAACAGTTAAGGGTAAGGTATTTAAAGTTTGTATTATATGGTATTCACTAATAGTGGCACATGTCAATAAACTTAAACTTAAAATATCCAAATGTAGATACATTAACGTCAAATAAATGTATAGCTTTCAATAACAATTTAATCAAAGCTATTCGCTGTTTAGAATGGGAAAATAAGTTTATTTGTTTTCGAAATAAATTCAACACTTAAAATATCTTACTTAACAACGGCAGTGAATTGATTTTATATTTTAATCTTGATTTTCGATGAGTCTCAAGTGGGATTTTGTATAACCCTTTTATAGACATTTGTACAAAGGCCTCTGTCTGTAATAAGTGTGAGTTTGTTGTATGACTACTGCAGCAATTTTAATGTAAAGGACAAGAGAAATAGTAAAAGAAAACAAATTCAAATCAATTATAAAAAAATCTATACGTTTCATTCATGTGCGTACTCTGACCAAGAAACAATTAAATAAAAAAAAAAAATAAATTAACTGAACGTCTGAAGTAAAACAATAAAACATGAAACAAAATACACTTGAGAATAACTCAATGAATAAAATATAAGTCTACATGTTATTTCGTTACGAGCATGAACATGGACATTTTTATAGTCAAGGTACAATATAATAGGTTTATTCCTAACATGTGTATTGTACATACTCATACATATTTATATATAGTGCATATGCGTATTTTATTTATAAGGTTACCCTAAATGTTCAGTTGTGAGAGTTTTCAACTTGTGTTTTGATAATCAACTTTAACAAAAGATGTGATTACAAATTTTATCGTTCCGACTAGGTGTCTCCAAAAGAGCAATATAAAATAACGTTAGCAGTGACCGTAGTTCAGTTTCAGTTATAATACCTTCGGGTTGAAAATTTGGAAATCGGTGGGCATGATAAAACATTATTAAATTCTTTAAACGGAAATTTTAGAAGCCTACGTGTGCTAACAAATTGTTACTTAAATAAGCGCTCGCCTATAGAAAAAATATATAGGAAGATGATTTTTCAATAAAATTTAGAACTAGTTGCCACTGCCTATTTCATTATTCACTTCTTTTGTTCATCATCTAGTTGTGCACCATCGATTGTTTTTCTTCGATAGGATCGAAATTTAGGCGCCAATTTTCAGTTTCGCTATGGGTTCAAAGCAAAAAAAAATAATATCGTCGTATAAAACGTGACGTAGGAAATTGTATTCATTTTTAAATTTCGAAAAATTTGTATTAAGGACTTCAAGTATTGGAAAATAATTCAAGCTTATAGAATAATTCTAAAATAAACTGCTATATATAATCAGAATAGGAAATTTTGTTATGTAAAAAGGATGATATCTATACCTTTTTTTGTTTCTGTGTGTTTCTATTATTTTTTTCTATCACTATATCGACGGCTTCATTCTACAACGTTCTAAGGACTATTATTACAACTTGCCGTTAACTAAAGGGAGGATTTTAACGGGCAGATAAATAATTTTTCATTATCATTAGTATCCAATAAGATAGAAGTGATTGTTAAGCTAAAGGGAAAATCATCCTACCTTTAACATTTAAAGGTCCCTTTATGTTCGAACTAGCCATATCATATACTATTTTCGATATGACAACTTCAATTTTTTGAAGTTAAGCCAAACAACTTTTGTTCATTCAGTCACACACGAGACTATTTCGTCTGGTACAAGGCAGATTTATATAAGGTAGGAGCGTCTCTACAATAAGTACAACAATGCAAAAACAACAGGCATTTTGTTTCTGTGAAAACTTCTTCGATTATCAGAAACAGCTGACTGAAGAATGACAATGGGAAGAAAAATGCAAAAATATATGACTAAAAATTAAAAAAAAGTGACTTAATGAATAATTTTACCACCGTCCTCCGTGGCGGCTTATGTTTATTAGAAACTTGTAAAGATTTTTCAGAAAATAAAAACCATTTCAATTTGAAAGTGGTTTATACAAAGTTGCTCTGTAATAGTACTTTCCAATGTTTGCAAGATATTTATGTAACTTAAAATGTTGTTAATGTTTCAGAAACTCACCGCACTAGTATTGTACAATTTGAGATCAATATTCCAAGAAACACTTACATGAGATATATAAAAAAAAGAGAAATGAAAAGATTATTACTGAATGCTTGAAAAAATATGAGAGCTTAGAATGATATAGTTATGTAAAAACTTATCTTATATTCTACCTGCTGCATGAATGAAGCAAATGTCGATCGACGTTCACAAAAGAAAATATTATGATATTTATTGGAAAAATAGTCTTAATTGTCGCATAGTTTTATTCCTGTTGAACTAGGCTTTCCGTCACTACTTTTTGGGTAGTCAATGCTAGCATTATGGTCTCGTTTTGAATTATCTCTTTGAGCTTCTTAATTTCATCTAGAAATATAAATATTTATCAGAAAATCGTGATATTTTGGTAGGCAAACTATATATTTTCATCTTATTTCTGATAATTTCGCAGTCATTTAAGAAAATCTAACATCAAATTACTTTAAAACTTTGTGTGAACATTGGCAATGCGCCTTATCATAAATTTTTTTTAGGCATATTTTTAAGATTGTACAAGATACTTACCAGAAGTGCTTAGATAAATGCGCTTCATAATTGTTAGTTCAAGTATAGATTTGGTATATGTATATACATTTTTTTAATTTTAATGAACTATTTTTAACGTAACAATATCACTTTTATTAATTTTATTATAAATTTACAATATTTAATTGGGTTTTCCCCTTTTTTTTTAAAATTGAGCACCACCTAAAGAAAATACCTTATTTGTGATTGTTCTGTGATTGACATTTGATTTACTGACATGCTTCCTTTGTTTTATTATTTTTTTTTTTTAAATTTTCTTATTTTGGTTTCTTTCATTCTTACTTTTGTTTTTATGCAATATGTTTGGTTGATATCTGCATGATATTTAAACCAATTTGTAGTCATTTGCAAAATAGTTAATTTATAATTTACGTTTTTATCAACCGCTTATTTTATTTACATTACACCTCTTCTGTCAGGATTACGACCTAGCTTCTTACACCACTGATGCTGTGTGCGCTAATTTTATAAATGAGTGGCGGGACCTACAGTTTAAAGTCGACTCCGAACGACAGATTTTTGAGAAGCTTTTAATGGCAATTTTTACTCTCAGAGTCTTTGCCAGAAATCTGCTGAGAGGAAGTCGCCGAAGAAATATTTTTTCGTTTTGATGTCTGACCTGGGATTTGAACCCGGGCCTTTTGTCTAATAAGCCAACACACTACCCACTAGACCACGGCGACTTCTAAGGAGAATGAGACATTGGCTGCCCATTTATCATTGGGGCTTCGTAAGGGTATACATACATATGAATGTACATACTAGAGGTGTGCACAACACATAGAAAATTGCACACTTTTGCATTTTTCTCAAGACCGAATATTAATTGTAGCTGCAAATACAAATAAGTATGAAGCAAAGATAGAGTACAAAAAAACAACTGCATTCGTAAACCATTGTACAACAGTATAAAGGAGAGTTTTGTGAAGCGTGCAACAAAAATTGTATACTCTTCATTGAGGCACAATATGCATTTCATTTTTTGCTCTCGGCAACCGAACATCTTCGTCTACGGCAGCATTGCCAGTAACTTTTTTATACTTTTTATTTCTGGGGAAAAACCTTTTTTTACACTACTGATATTCATATGGCAATACTGAAAATGTAGTTTCAGTAGTAAAATATGCTCTTACAACACAAAGCATAGTTCCGCTACTTCACCGGCAAACGAGTGCTGTTATATACATTGAATAAATGAGAAATACACATTTCAGTGCACTCGTAAAATCAAGTGCAACAGAAAAGAGTACACTACAGTATTACATTCGGTGAAGGGTAACGAGCAGAATGAATATTTCCTTGTTTAAGTTTACGGATCATTTATTTCTTTCAATGTTAGTAATATTTTTCAATCGTGAGCAAATAAATATTTCTTCTTCCGAATCCATGTTCGTTTAATATTTTTTAAGCATTCTTTTTTGACAATCAGATTGAATCTATATTCGTCCATTCAGTTCCATTCATATCACCGCGAACTTTGTCGTACTTTTAAGTTTTGGTGTAGAAAAGCATTTTACTAGTCAAAATCTATTAACTATTGCGCAATAATAAACCACTGCTGTCCAGATATCAACAAAACTTTATTTATAAATTATCTTAAAGATAATTCAAAGTGTTTTATTTAATTATAATTTATAAAATGACAACATTTCAAGTGACAAGTTTTGCAAAGTTAAACAAAAAAAAACCCGTTCACAATTGTAGTCAAATATTTCCAATGGTATAAATTTTCCATCTAAATGCCCAAGATTGTGAACTGCGTTAATTTTTTTAATATAACTGTTACTGTTAATAGAAAAAATTCTCGTAGAAAATATATGAAGAAAGCTATTCAACCTCGGTATGATTCACCACATTCAATGTAATATTATTCAGGTATTCCCCGACTTACGACCGAGATAGGTTTCTGATCATCGCTCGTAAGTCATTTAAGTCGAATATCATATAAAAAAGATTTAATAAAAAAAATTTGAGGGTCAGGAGAAATGAAACTAACCAAAATTAATATAATTCGAACTTTATTTAAAAAACTAATTTATTTTAGGGATTCCACGCGACTATAGTGCATTTTATAATTATAGGACCACCTTTCTAAAAAAGTACATTTATAATAACATCAAAACATTTCATTGTGTGTAGTTTTTACTTTATTATAAAAATTAAGGTTTTTAGTATTTGAATTATTATACTAGTAGCACCAGTATCATTTTTGGTAAATAAGAAGCTGTATTTACACAAAAATATTGATACTTGAAACTTAGTAAACCCCCCTTAGAGCTTATTAAATTAAATTTTCGATCTGTCATACTCTTATAAAGATTATTTAATATTACTTCGTCTATTTTCCCCCACTCTTCGATTATTTTTAATTTACTCAAATCTTCAACAATAGTAAATTGTCTGTTATTTGAATATACTCTTCTGATAAGAATAGAATTAGTTTGGGGAAACGTTTTCAGTAATGTAAATTAACGATTCTAAATATCTAACAAAAAATATAAAAAACTTTCTTCAGAGAAATTGTTGAAACGTTACGGTTGCATTCATAGTCAATTGCAAGCCATTTAAATTTCCTTATAATGCAGTGCTTACCTTAGTGTTTAAATTTTTAAATTAATGTATGTGTGTACGTATACTGTAAATTTCCACGTCTATGGCTACGAAACTTATATTGTTTTAAAACTATTTCATACGACAAAATTTGTTGACCATTTCATGCTTGAACATTTCCTCTGTATATAGTCTGTAAATAAAGTTGCCAGATTTATAACAATTAAAACTGGTTTTTTTAAGATTACATACTTAATTGGTCCTTACAACCCTTCAGTCAGGATTATTAACATAATTTCTCACACTACTTATGTTGTAATTTGTGTAATT
This sequence comes from Sarcophaga peregrina, assembly GCA_014635995.1. Taxonomy (NCBI): domain Eukaryota; kingdom Metazoa; phylum Arthropoda; class Insecta; order Diptera; family Sarcophagidae; genus Sarcophaga; species Sarcophaga peregrina. The sequence goes on from CM025793.1 coordinate 60,297,135, forward strand.
ATGTAATTTTATACATAAGTGGCGGGACCTATAGTTTCAAGTCGACTCCGAACGACATATTTTTGAGAAACTTTTCATGGCAATTTTATTTTTACTCTCAGAGTTTCTGCCTGAAATCTGCTGAGAAGAAATCGCCGAAAAAATAGTTTTTGCATTTTTATTTTGATGTCTGGCCGGGGACTCGAACAATAGCTTTAAGTCTAATAAGCCAGCACACTACCTAGACCACGGCGACCTCAAATCAATAAAATGGAAAACATAATTCCATTCACATGACAATTATAAAAAAAAAACCCAAATATTTTGGTGTACTATTTTAGAATATTATCTCAGTATATGATTCGGTTTTGACACGGCCACTCTAAATGAGCAATCATAATATGAAATATTATCTGGCACATTCCCATGCTGTGTGTGTCCATTACGAAATACATACAATCCTTAAGTATAAAGTTTATACGATTAAAAGGAAGACAGGCAGGCAAGTATACTGGTATGTAATTTTCATGCAAAAACTTGAGTTATATGACGGTGCGAGTGTCCAATGGGAACTGTTTTGGAGCTGAATGCAAAACGAAAACAAAATATGAAGAAGTTTAAAGTTTTTATAATTGAATGCAAAAATGTGTAACTGGTCTATAATGTGTGTCTGATTCACATGTACTCCAAATTAATTTATGGTTTTAAAAATAAAAATAAATTATAAAAAAACTACAACAAAATAATAAAATAGAATAAAAACAACTTTGTAGTCCTTGTAGAACTTCTAGACAAGACATTTTAAAGCATTTAATTATGGACTTTATTTTAATAGTTGTGCCATTCTTACTCGTAATTCCTTAAATTTATTCTTTATATTTATTGTAAAACAACTTGTATTTTTAATAAAATAAAATACTGAAGTATGGATAAGTTATAAGTGTAAAAAGTAAATTGTAGAATAAAATAATACAAAGTTTCGTCAAATTCGGATATAGAATCCTAATGGTATTTTCTTTTCTGCAAAGAAGGTGCATTAAAAAATTTTTGACCAAACCTGTCGTAATGTCATTGTTTATTTGAGAAGAACATAATACAAATATTTAAAAAAAGGGTATGCCCTGTGTTTGCCACGGTGGCTGTTGACTATGTATGTTGAAATAAATTCAGTAATTCTTCTTCATCAGATGACGAAGATGAATCCAAAACCGATTTATTTCAATATTTGCAAATAAAATAGATGCAGTAATATCCATATTTATATATTTTATTTCATACAAAAGGTTTTAGATCTAAAAATATGTTGTTTTTGTTGATTTGTTTTCAATAATAAATGCAAAACGCACTCAAAAGGTGATGGCAATGGTACAACAACTCAATTCGCAGTGTTTTTTTTTTTTTAACAAAAACAACATGTATTTTCTGTTGTTTTTGGGTCCACACAAATGTCAAATGAAATTCGCCTTAAGCCAGAAATGACAAAGGCGAATCCATATAATGGTATAAAGTTGTTATTTTGTGTCATTATTTTTCTTTTGATTTATTTCGTTTATAAGAAAATTTTGAAAATAAAATTTCTTTAAATACCAACAAGGCATGAAGACCTTCTTTTGAGAGATACTGGGAAGCAAGTGCGAATTCTAGGATAAAAGTTGTGCTAACCATCCAGAATATTTAAATAAGTTATAAATTGTGTAGAATACAAATATAAAAGGAAATAAAAAAATAAGTAAACAAAAGAATGTATATACAGTGAGCACAAAATTGGACACTTATTGTAAAAAAAACTAATAAATAAATTAATCCACAGAATTTTGTTTAAGATGACTTTCTAGAAAATTCCGTCGCCATAGTTAAAAAATCACCACTTTTTTGCTTAAAAATGTGAGAATTTCTTTGTTTCGACAATTATTTTCTTGTTACGTAACCAATAGGGAAATTTTTATAATCCGAATATAGTTTTTAAGGTTTTTTTAGTCTTAAAGGAAATAAATTTCTTTTTATAGATAATTTTTTTTCAAAAGTTAATACGGGGTAATAGTGTATAAGTTTTTTTGCTCACTGTACGCTAACAATATGTTTGACATTTACTTGGACTGAAAAATGCAATCAGTTGGGCTACCTTTTGAATTTGTCTTGAATAAATTGTAAATATGAAAATCGTGTTGCCAGATCGCTAATTAACTCAACTTTATTTTTTGAGAGCACTTTTTATAACAAAAAAAAAAAAACAAATATTTTAACACTGTTCTAACATTGAATGTAATTTTTTATATCACGTACATGGTCCGCTTTAATAATGTAATGTTTTCTTAAGGTTACTTAACAAAACAATGATAAAATTCAAATTGGATAACAATACCAACGACTTCTTTTAAATATCATCTGGTGGCCGTATGAATAAACAAAAGTCATCTGCTTTACAGGGCATTATCAGCACTCTCGATTTATACAGGGCATAAAATGCAATGCCCTCCACCATTGGCAAGTGCAAATTATTTAGAATAAAATATACCATCCTTTTAGAGGGCGAAACATTTTTAAGAAACAAACGCATAATTGCATTTTGCCTTAATAAAACTCACATTTTTTGGTAGAAAAGAAAATACCATAAGTTCCAAATGATACCAAATTTATTATTATTATTATTTATTTATTCTATCAATATCACAGGTAAAAATTTTTACATTATTTTATTTAATTACATTGCTTGAGGTACTATTTTGAAAAAATATTGCAACAATTATTCGCTTTTTGGATTCATACAACTATACTAATTAATTAATATTTTCATTCTTAGGGGAAAAAGATAGTAAAAAACCTCTTATTAATTTAAAGAAATTTTAATATCAACACTTCTGTCAGCTTCAATCCTGAAGTTGAAGAAGTTATTAATGTCACAAACTTCTTATTACATCATAACTTGAAGACCTGTTGCGATCTTCAAATCGTAGTGTTATTGCTCTTATTAGCTCTTTAAACATAATCTGTTTATATTTTCTGTGTAGTACACTTGTAGAGTATCTATAAGGTAGATTAAATATAATTTTTAAATTTTTATTTTGTATCACTTGGAGCTTTTTAATATAGGTGTTTGCACATCTCTTTGACCAGATTTGGCACCCATACGTCATAATTGGTCTTATACACATCTTAAAGAGTAGGAGCTTATTTTTACTGTTAAGAGAAGATCTTCTGTTTAGTATGGGAAATAAAGCTCTCCCACATTTAACTGCTTTTTCGCATGATTGCAGAACCTGCTGCTTAAACGTCAACTTTTTATCTAGTACAATGCCCAAATATTTAACGGCGTCTAAAAGAGGGATTTGTACACCATCTACGGACAGTGAAATGGAAGCATTTCTTTTCGGCGACTTGTTGAATGGGAATATTATAGCTTGAGTCTTACTCTCATTAATTTTTATTTTCCACTTTTTGTAATATGCTTGTGCGTGTAGAACAGCCTTTTTTAATTTTTTGACTATAGCGTTAGATACTTTGCCCGTTGTTAATATTGCGGTATCGTCAGCGTATAATGCTAAAGAATCATCTTTAAGAACTTTGAAGTCTGATGTGTATATCGAATAAAGTGTAGGGGATAATACTGAACCTTGAGGTACGCCTGCTGGGATAATTCTTTGATTGGAGTACTCATCCTCAATTTTTACAACAAAGGACCTTTCAGATAAGAAACTTTGAATGAGTTTTTGTAAATAGACTGGAAAGCCAAACATATTAAGTTTATATATCAGTTCGTCATGCCATACGGAATCAAATGCTTTTTCAATATCCAAAAGCACCACTCCAGTGCTTTTACGTTCATTCTTATTTTTAGATATTAAATTAACTATGCGCTTAACCTGATGTATCGTAGAATGGTTTTTCCTAAAACCAAACTGAACACTTTGAAGTATATTGTTATTTTCGGCATATGTATTTAACTTGTCTAGAATAATTTTTTCAAACACTTTATCAAGGCAGCTTAAGATGCTTATTGGGCGATAGCTATTTGGAGATTTTACATCTTTGCCCGGCTTTAATACTGGAACAACTTTAGCTACTTTAAATAATTTCGGAAAATATCCGTGTACTATACACCAATTAAAAATTCTGGTAATAACAACAAAGAATGTATTTGTCATATTTTTTAAAATAATAGGGCTTATACCGTCTAACCCAGGAGCTTTTTTGTTTTTTAAGCTTTTTACAAAAAACTTGATCTCTTCCACATCCGTCAAATCACCAGGTGGGTTAATTGACAAATCTTGATCCTTTAACCAGCTTTTATGTTTTAAAACTACATTATCTTTTATCGATGACAAGTTATACGTTGTTTTATGGAAGTTTTCAAAAACTTCTGCTATAAGTTCACACTTTTCTTTACTATTATAAACTTCAACGCCATTTGTAGTTAAACTTCTTATGTTCATCGTATTGCCCTTCATTGCCTTAGATAATTTCCAAAATTTTTTATTGCCCGTAGGCAACCTTTTTAGAAACTGATTCCAGCTGTTGTTTCTATCATTGCCAATATGGAAATTTATTAGTCTAGTTAGCTGCTTAAGTAAACAAATTATTAATATTCTTTCAGACAAATTATTAGTTCTTTGAAGTTTTCGCCGATATCTCTTTCTTTGTCCAATCAAAAGTAAAGTTGTTCTCGAAAGTTTTCTTTGCCAAATTTGTTGCGAGCCGACTGGAATTTGCTCCGAAGCTTTCTGGGCAATACTAGTAATCACAGATAACGTTTGTTCAATATTTGCTTCTGTAAGTGATACTGATTGTAAATTCTTAATGATTATTTTGTTATCTACCCATCTTCCTATTTCGTTCCAGTTGGCTTTTCTGTATAAGGGAAATTGTATGGATTTTTCCATTACTGCACCAAGGATCGAGCAAGTTATCGGAGTGTGGTCCGAATTAAAGAGTTCTGGGTGTGCTTCTAATTGCGAAAAATTCAGATTAGAATTTGTGAGGAGAAGATCGAGTACTGATGGTTGAGTTGGATTTATAGTCTGGCCAAATCGTGTGAATGAATTGGGGGAGAATAGGTAATATTGTGAATTAAGTTGATGAAGATAAAGACTGTTACCAGCTGTGTTGTTAGTACTACAATTTCAGCTTGTGTGGCGGGCGTTAAGGTCGCCAAATATGAAGTAATCATGAGAAGAACGAGTAATAATATTTAGATCACTTACAAAATCATTTGTATATTTTGGAGAATAAACAGCTGTAAATCTCACTGGCCTATTATTTATTTTAACTATGATAGAAATATTTTCCATTTTAGAAGTTTGGTAATTTTGGATAAGTTCATGTGGAATAGAGTTTTTAATAGCTATCAGAACACCTCCACCATGCGAAGTACGATCATTTCTATACACTTTAAAGTTAGTCAGTTTAAATCTATGATTTGGTTTCAAAAATGTTTCGTTTATGAGAACTAAATCAATTCGCTTTTGTTTTAATAATTGTTCCAACTCTATAATTGCTGTGGGTGTTGTAATACCCTGAGCATTCCAATGCATAATATTTAACTTAGTATTCATATTATTATATGACATGTATAAGCATGTTTCCAAGCACCCTTAACTTGTCGTACTTGGTATTACATTTTTCAAGAGCATCAATTGCCTCGAAGAAAATCTCTAGAATCTGTTCATTTGATAAATTGTTATTTTCTTGTGTTTTGTTGTTCGATTTTACCACAGACGCATAGGAAACTTTGTTTTCCACCTTACCTAATGTTTTTTGAGAAAATCTTGGTACTTCACTATATCTTGTTTTAAACAGCTCATCATCAGTCGTATATAAAACAGGATCATTCAGGTGCATTCTGGCAGGGCGTCGAATATTTGTAACCCTTTTTCTAATTTCCAAATATTCCCTTCTTGACGGACAATGAGGGTCATCAGCTCTATGATTTATATTTTTTAAGTTGCGTTTAGTGCAATTATAGCATTTGTAAATCACTGGTCCATCTACGAGTGTTTTGTTGAGTTGACAATTGGAATAGTCGTGAGACCCACCACACGCTATGCATGCAACTGGTCTATAACAATTTGCTGATCCGTGGCCGTACATCGCACATTTGGACCATTGTGTAGGGCCATTAGAACGACGATTTGGGTTTCGCCAGCGAACAACTATGCCAGACACGTACCTTATTTTGAATATTTCCTTTTTTGATATTTGTTCCCTGCTAAACTCCAACATATATAATGCATCATCTTTAGTCGAGCGTGCAGTCATGACTTCTTTAATATTGACCAATTCAATGTTAAAAGCTTCTTTGAATTCATTTTTTATTGTGTCCATACTAAGTTTAGGCAAACCAAATAACATAAGCTTAAACTGTTTATGATCTTTAATAGGGTGGGTGAAAAAATCCATAGCCATATTATTCAATTTTTTAACAGCTTCGTTGTAATCTATCAAACTGTTGGGTATTATTTTGGTACCAATTGATATTCTTTTATATTTGCAGCTTGTTCCCAAAAGATTAATGACCGTTGAGAAGCTATGACTATTATCAACTATTATTGGAGGAACTTTGACTTCATCTTTTTTAATGATCTCATTTTCTAAACTCGAGACTTCATCATCTTCCATGTCAGAAAATATTTGAAACCTGTTAGGGTCCGTTTTTGTGGCCTTTGGAACTTTGAACTTGGGGTTATTTCCCCAGTACTTCTTACGTTTTAAAGACATTTTATCAAAAAATGATAGAAGTTTGAAAATATTATATTTTTGATTTATTTAGAAAAATATGTAAACAGCTGAGCGATTAATTCACGTGCTTGTCAATAGAATGTCAACAAACAACTGGATACCAAATTTTAAACCATATTACACCAGAAGAATATAAAATGACATAACCACCCATTACATTATGCAACATGTCATAACATAAAATATCATGGCACAATAAGTAATAACGCTTCCTGTCATTAGGTGACTAAGTTGTCATCTTAGTATGACACAACATGGGACATCGAGATGCATTATTTCAAGTTTGTGATTCTTCTGTAAACATAATTGAGATTTTATGTTGGTACCTTTAAGTTATTTCTCCCAATAACTGGATTTCACAATATATGGAGTGCGTTATACAATAAATGTTTACATTTCGGCATGTGTTTCCACTACTTAAATATGCTTCATAAATTTTCAACTTAATTCAATCCATTTTTGTTCCTATAAAACATTTTGAAATTCGAAATCTTTTAAGGAGTATTTGTTTAGGCATTATTTAGTTATTTATTCGAACAAGCAGCATTCTTAACAGTGTAAAGCAAACATTTTGCAAAGGTATTCCTGTACATTGATATTGTTACAAAGACCATGAGGCGTAAAAAGTAAAAATAAATAAAAAAAAAAAACAAAAAAGAAACCAAAACAAAAAAAAAAAAAATAAATAAATAAAAAGAAACTATCCGAACTAAGATTGGACCGGCTTAAGCGAGAGTTGGGTAAGCTAGATCAGCCAACAACGGGCACGATCAATGAATTGCAAAGACGGTTAAGAGAACAACTACAGCTTCAGGGCATTGACATCGAATCCTATGATTTCGAGAATGAAGAGAAACAAGAGTTGCAGGCCTCTGCAACACCTAGCGGTGTCGAATTAAATTTCTTGCTAGGCGCTATGATAGAAAAAATGTAAGTATTATCGGAGCTAAGAATCAATAACTTTTGACTGACAACCAGAAAACGCAAGAAGAGAACAAACAGCTATTTGAAGCTTTTAGAAAAGGGATGGAAAAGTTGGTACAATTGTACTTTTTTAGCACTATTTGAAAGTCAATAGCACCTCAATGACTTATTTAGCACTATTTAAAAATTTTGCTTTCTTTATTACATTACTCAAATATTCTGTCTCATCACTGTATAATTTATAAAAGGAATATTATCCATTCCGTTTCCATCTGCAAATTTAGAAAGGATATTTATGTACCAAAATTTAATAAAGTGCCTTTCATAATTATAGCACCACCATCATTTCAATAACAACAAACAATGAATATAAAATTGTCTTCAGGTCATATTCTCTGATGAAAAAAAGTGGAACTTAGATGGACTAGATTAGTATCGATACTACTGGCGTGACCTTAGAAAGCAACCAAAGTATTTTACTAAGAGAAATTTTGAGGGAGGTAGGTAGTCTTATGGGTTGGGGGTGTTATTTCTTTAAGTGACTGCCTTGAACTTCAGTTTCCATTTACGCGATGAATAGTACAGAGTACAATACTGTTCTTAGCTGTAGTTTGCTTCCCTTCTTGAAAGAAAATAAAAATATATTTTCCAACAGGACAATGCCAAAATTCATGTCAACAGACAGAGGATGAAATGGTTTCGGTACTAATCTATTGAGGTTTTATCGTGGCCAGCTTTCTATCCTGAAAATGTTTCCACACAATTTACCAGTGTTGAAGATTTGAAATTAAACATAATCGGAGAGTGGTGGAAAATAGACGAAGAAATATAAAAATTCTTTATAAGAGTTTGAAAGATCAAATATTTAGTTAAATAAGCTTTAAGGGCGGGTTTACTAAGATTCAATATCAATATTTTTGGTAAATAATGCTTTTTATTTAACAAAAATGATACTGGTGCTATAATTATCTAAAGATTGAAAACCTTAATTTTTATGCTGAAGTAAAAACTGTGCTAGGTTAGGTCGGAGTGGTAGTTCTGATATCGTAAAGCTAAGAATTCGAAAAATTTACTTTTATATTTTCTTTTACATTAACACTACACATAATGGAATTTTGTGATTTTGTTCTCAATACAAAAAATAAAAATTTAATATTCAAAAGCACAATAAGACCAATTTTAACATATGCAAGTCCCATTTGGTACAAAGGTGCAAGGGCACATCTGAAAAAACTTCAAATAATTCAGAATAAAAGTCTTAAAATCATAAACAATAAGCACTGGAGATTTTCTACTCAACTTCTTCACAACGAGACTGGCTACGAAAGTATTATTGACTTCATAAAAAGAATCAATATTAAATGTCACGAATCCATAGAAAATTCTCCTTATCAACTGATAAGAGAATATCGAGAGTCGGGAGAAAATGATATTAAAATTAAAATTAACAAATTAAAAATGACAGCAAGATTTTCACGGCACTATCGACCTCTTTCTTAAGATTTCTATATAACGAACTATGGATGTAATTTTCCTTTTCGTATATTATCTAATGGTTTTAACTTACATTATGATTTTATAGATTTTAATTGTAGTGTTTGTACTGGCATTAATTTATAAATTATTATATAAAAATGTATTTTTGTTCTTGTCTTAGATTGTTCCGTTTTATTGTTACCTTATTCAGTTTGTGATTAAGTTCGGTAGCTTTTTTATGTTCTCGTTGCCATAACTTTTCCCTTACCCGCTACAGTCCGGACTATAGTGTGTACGCGTCACTTCGTAATGGGGACGAGCCCTCCGCGTTTTTCATAAATATATGTAAAATGAATTGTCATTTATATTTTTATTAAATTTTTAATAAAAAAAGTTTAAAAAAGAAAAAAAAAATTAATTTAGTACAATCGGGCTGGAAAAAGTGCAATTTTTTGTGAAAATTAGTACAATTTGTTAAGATCAATTTCCCATCCCTGTTCTAGAATAGAAAATCAGAAACTTCAGGCGGAGTCGCGTAAAGATAGTGAACAAATGATGAAAAAAATGCATGCAACAAACCGAAAGCCAGCGACCGGGTCCAGTGCGAGTCACGTCAGAAAGTACCGGCAGGATAAGACCACCTTACTGTGATGGCAGCTCACCTCTATCTGTGTTCAAATTCCAATTTGAGACAGAAGCCAGCAGAAACGGTTGGGACGATGGCGAGAAGTCGTTTGAACCAATTTTGGCATTAAAAGGTGTAGCAGCTGAGATACTAGAGACTATGCCAGTCAGCCGTAGAAACAACTACAGCAACTTAATGGTGGCGTTACAGCGTAAATTCGGCGACGAGCACAAACGACCGCATGGAGTTTAGATGCCGGGCGCAAAAGATAAACCAGCCACTACAAGCTTTTGCAATGGAGGTCGAGAGATTTGTGCAGCTTACATACCCTGGAGAAAACCACCCGCTGGTAGACAACATTAAGGCCGAGGCGTTTGTGAATGGTATACACGACTCTGACATTAAACTAGCAGTACGTTCTCCGCAGAAGACAACCTTTGTAAAGACTGTGCGAAGTATGAGGAAAGTAAGGCATATCCGGCTAACGCAGATCAATGCCAATGAAGACTGGTCCGAGGCATAAAGGAGTGACCCAATACTGGCGAAGATAATAGCAGCTAAGAAAGAGGGCAAACGACCTAGCAGAAGTGTCATATGCGGAGATGATCTTCTTACAAAAGCATATTGGGTACAGTTTACGGTTTATAAACGGACGCCTATATAGAGGTTGGAAAAGCGCTGATGGCAAGACCTTATCCTTATTTAATTGCTAGTTATGATTGCTCAGTAAACACGGAGGGCTTTCATAAAAGGCAACTAGTACTATTCTACAGCCGAGCACGGAAAAATGGATCATTCACCAACGCACAAAGTAACTGGGATGGACCGTATAAAATAATTAAACGGTTAAACAATGTCGTGTACAGGATACAGAAAGTTGGCGGCTCCCGGACAAAAATGAAGGTCGTGCACAAAGAGCGACTGGTAAAATATGGGAGAAGAGATAATGAACCTATTCGGGACGAACAGGTTTAAGTGGGCGGCAATGTTACAAAGATCGAAACGACCTAATATTGTTTAACGTTAACGTTAAAAAAAAGCCAGAAATACATGCCATGAGTAAGTAAGTAAGTAAATATAACTGTTAGTTGAAGTCGCCGTGGTCTAGTGGGTAGTGTGTTGGCTTATTAGACGAAAGGCCCGGGTTCGAATCCCAGGTCAGACATCAAAACGAAAAATATTTCCTCGGCGGCTTCCTCTCAGCAGATTTCTGGCAAAGACTCTGAGCGTAAAAATTGCCATGAAAAGCTTCTCATAAATCTGTCGTTCGGAATCGACTTTAAACTGTAGGTCCCGCCACTCATGTATAAAAATTAACGCACACAGCATAAGTGGTGTAAGAAGCTAGGTCGTAATCCTGACTGAAGGGTTGTAATGGCCAATTATGTATGTTAGTAATGAAAGAAGTGTTTCTTCTTCTGCAAATGAAACGCATTTACATTTAATAAAATTAATTTTAAAAAGATCGTTTTCCAAAATCCTAAGTAATTTTTGAAATATAATTTTTCGATTTTGTATTTTTCTCATCATTTTTTTAAACTTTAAAGGGTTAAAGAATTCGTTTTTTTTTTTTCTACTATTTAGTAATAATGACATCAGAGTAGGAGAAATAAAATTAAGGGTCGTTATTACAACTTCCGGTTACTAAAGAAAGTATTTTAACGGAGAGATAAATTGTTTTTCTTTATTACGAGTATCTAATATGACAGAAGTGATCATTAAGTTAAAGGGAAGATAATTCTAGCTTTAACATTTAAAGGTCACTTTATGTTTGAACTTGCCTTCAGATTTAAACTTAACTTCAGATTTAAACAAAATGCATATATACAACAAATAAAAAAAATTGTTTAATTGAGCTGTTTTATCGACTTTGCTCCGGCGCTGCCATGTTATAATAGTATTTTATATGTAAGTTGTAATAACGAAAATTAGCTAAAGGGAACTGTAAAGGTACCTTTAACTAAACCCAAGTTTAACGACAAGTTGAAAAAATGGCCTTAAGTGAATTTTATAGCCCTGTAGAGAGTATTCATTAATCTTCCCTTTGTCTAAAAACGAAACTTTGTCATCTTTTTAGTCGAGTTCATTCACTATTATTTTGGATACCATGTATTAGTAAGTTCCGCTACTTTTCCGTATTCTCATGATTTCAATTTAAACCAACGGCAAGTTAAGATCCTTCGGTAAATTTTAATTCTTGATACAGCAATGGGTAGAAGTGATGGTACGTTACAAAATTTTTAATTGTATTCCAATTGAATGCAGAGGCAGTATCGCATATCTGATTCACATATATCAATATATGGAATTCTATAGGATATGTTTGCCGTCCCAACTTAGAGTACAGTTTTTGCCAATTACCCAATTGATTAGGGTTGAGTTTAATTAAATTTTTGAAGTCGCCGTGGTCTAGTGGATAGTGTGTTGGCTTATTAGACAAAAGGCCCGGGTTCGAATCCCAGGTCAGGCATCAAAACGAAAAATATTTCTTCGGCGACTTCCTCTCAGCAGATTTCTGGCAAAGACTCTGAAGGTAAAAATTGCCATGAAAAGCTTCTCAAAAATCTGTCGTTCGGAGTCGACTTTAAACTGTAGGTCCCGCCACTCATGTATAAAATTAACGCACACAACATAAGTGGTGTGAGAAGCTAGGTCGTAATCCTGACTGAGGGGTTGTAATGGCCAATTATGTATGTATGTGTTAATTAAATTTTTAATAATTACATATTTCCACGTTAAGTTTCCATCGGACTAAAAATCAAAAATATTCTTAAGAAATTTGCAAAATATTTGTGCTTTTTATTAATAAAAAACGATTTCAATGCTGAATTTCAACAAAAAAAAAACAATTTGCGATAAATATGGACTTAATAAATCAGAACTGTTCGAAAATTATTAAAGATTATTGTTTGAGTCAAGAACTGTAAACACTCATCATTCTGGAGGAATGCTTCAACCCTTCAATAATATGTATAGTTTTTTTTATATTTTTTATGCATATTAATGAATTGTACAAATATTTTTCTAATTTTTTTCTTTCCAATTTTCAATTTAGTCCGATTAGAACACATAAATAAATTTTTGAAAAAGTTTCCATTGTTTTTGTCAAGCACTGTATATATACATACATATGTAGATGCAATTAAATTTGGTTTATTTAATGCTTATTATTTCGTTTCATTGCAAAATGCTGATCAATCATAGAAAGATTTTCTACGTAAGTACGTATGTATCTATAAAGAATACATATTGAAGTCATAAAATACTATTCACACAGTATGTGTACTTCAGCTTATAATAAAGTCATCAAAAGATTTAAAAGTAATAAACATTGAGAAACTGTCAATAATGATGGCCCATAAATCTACCCATTTCGAGACAAATTTTATTCCGCTGTTTGTTTATATTTTTTAGCGAAAAATAAGAACTTGTCAGCGAACAAAATTATGTATTTGAAAATGGAAAATGAAAAATAAAAATGAAAATAAGTATGAGTATTATCGCATATACATACATACATATAAAATATTGTTGTAATAAATATGAATTTAACGTCAAAAATAAATAAGAGCCATAAAATGCTCGTATTGAAGTGTTGACTGACTGATTTTGCAAGGAATTACATCATAAATTTGTTAATGTTTAACAATATGTTACAGACTTAAACGTTGATGCTTTGCTGCCACTGTCGTTGGTATTTTTACTGTTTTACAGTGACACACCATCAGTTTTCCGAAACTTTCGTGCCCATTCTTGTATTGTGTTGTATTTTATTAAATTTTTATTCAAAGAAACGAACAAAGATTTTTTTAACTTGCAAGAACAGTGATGAAATGTTCAAAGCGCAAGTTGAAATGGTACTTTTAATTTAAAGGCTATAGTTTAAAGTCAACTCCGAACGACAGATTTTTGAGAAGCTTTTCATGGCAATTTTTATTTACTCTCAGAGTTTTTGCCAAAAATCTGCTGAGAGGAAGTCGCCGAAAAAATATTTTCATATTTTCGTTTTAATGTCTGACTTTGAAATCAGGCCTTACATCTAGACTACGACGACTTCGGAGGTCAGAACTTGGCGAATTATGTAGTTGAGAGTGGTCATCTCATTAGGAATTGAGGTGTACTCGCCACCGACAGTGTACGACTTGATCCAATTTTTTCTTGAGATGTTTTCAGATCGCTAATAAGCCACACACCATAGAAGCCATCAGAGTAGTGACAGAGACCTGCGCCGAGCAAATTTGTCGGCGGCGGCGGCTAAAATTGAAAAGGTTCGGCGGCGGCTTTAAGTCGGCTGTCAGCCGAAATATTGTAAAGTTTCGGCGGCGCTTTTATTTATTTAAATAATATGCATACAACATTTCCAACATTTGTTTAAAGAACAAAAAAGACATGTAAATCCATGTATGAAACATTAGCCTCACATAATTGGTCATTACAACTTTTCAGTCAGGATTACGACCTAGCTTCTCACACCACTTATGTGTGTGCATTAATTTTATATGAGTGTTGGGGCCTACAGTCTTAAAATTGACTCCAAATGATAGATTTTTGAGAATCTTTTCATGGCAATTTTATTTACTCTAAGAGGTTTTGCCAAAAATTGCAGTAAATTTACTAAATAATCATTGTTAGCAAATCGATTATTAAAAATTAGCGACTAAAGAAAAAATTAGAACAAAAAGTAAAATTACACACAAATTACAGACGAAGCTAATTACACGCATGCTACACGCAGAATCAAAAATTACACACAATATGTGTAATTACACACAAGGTAGCAACACTGGTCTGCTGTGATCCGAAATGATATAAACAAAATGGCCCTGGTTGCTCCACTATGTTAAAGGGCCTTAGATCTCTGCAGCACATTTGCACAAGCAGACGTGCGTTAGCAAATTTTTCGGAAACTGCATTTTTAGAACTTTCTGAAAATAAGGATTTTATTTTGGCATTCGAATATTCAAATTTTTTCGATTTTACGTCAATACCATGAGCACGTAAATAATTACAGAGGTTTGATATCGACGCAGAAACTCCAAACCTGAAATTATTTCGTATTTTATAACTCTTACAAAACAATTATCAGAAATAAATATTCAAAATAAAATTTTCCAAAAAAATTTGGCTAAAAGCTAATGGAAATTGGAGTTTCAATTATTGTTTTGGGAAATCAATACCATTAAAAATTGCAAGGTCGTCATCGGAATCAGATGAATTTATTTATGAATTATTGAAATTTGTAGTTCTTTGGTTCTCCATTTCAATTTTTGTCTTTTAAAAAATTTAACGTAAAGTTAAAAGTGTTACCACAATCACCAAAAACAAGAAAGGGTGTTCAAAATTTCCATATCAAAAAATTAAAAATTTTTCTGTTAATATATTACAAAATGAACAAAAAAACTTCAATAATGTATTTAAGTCTAGTAAAACAAAAATATAAATATCATATTTTATATATAATTAAAATTTACTGTATACAATATTAAAATCATATTTTCATATATTTTAATTTTCTTACATACATAAAACGGCGGCTGAATTTAAGCCGAATCAAGCCGAATAAATTTTCGGCGGCGGCGGCTTTTAAATTTTGTCGGCGGCTCGGCTTAGCCGGCTGTCAGCCGATCGGCGCAGGTCTCTGAGTAGTGACTGATTTGTAAACGATGTTATATTTCGCACATAATGATATTATTAGCTTTTTGAAACGAATAAAAAAAAATTCTGCGACATTTCAGACACACTATGTTCTATTTAAAATTAAAGATAATAAGCGTTATTGGAAGGCCTGATAGAATCCTAGCAAATAATTACTTCTTCAACAATATAGACAACATAAACTGCCTATGTTCACATTTTGATAATTCGAGAACCACTCTACTGAACGATTTTGTTTTACTTTTCGAAATATTTCGTTTTGTTCGGAATGTTTGAAGTTGGGGCTCAATCCAATACTACTTACTAGGCTAGGGCGACTGCATTAATATAGTAGAATATTATTAATTACAGATGCATATACTAGTTAGTTAATAATTTAGCAAATCATTTTATTATATTACTACTCTGATGTAACGACGTGCTGGTTTTTGGAAACCGAATTTTCCATAAGTTTTGCTCTCCAAAATTTACTGAAATTTCTCTTTCAATGTACATACAGGTATTCCCCGTAAGTCGTAAGTCGAATTTCAAATAAAAAATTTTTTTATTTAATTTTTGGCATGATACATAATTAATCAATTAATATAATTCCAACTTAGCTAATGTAATGTATTATTTGTACTGAAATATGTATGTAAATCGAATTTTTTTACTTTGTATTTTTATTTTTTCGGAATACTCCGCTTCTTCTTCTTCTTTAAGTATTTTCTATGAAAAAAATTGGGAACGAATTGGGTAAGTACGAACAGTCGTAAGTTGGGGACTCTATAAAATTTATTAGACAAGAGTACTTGGGAAGAAATCAAATAGGTATGTATTCAACTCTTATATTATAAAACTTTTTAATCATCTAATCTATCTTGCAAGATTATTGCTGAGGATTAACATTATTGCATATTATGGATATTTTTGCACACGAAATATTGATTGTTGCATTGGTAGTATCAAATGTATTTGTTGTAGTTTAAGTCTTCAGTACATATTGTTAATATCTGCGGAAAGATCCAATAAAGAAAATTGAATGGCGGAAAGAAAACTTATTTTGTCTGCATCTCCATGTATCTCCATGATAACGTTTTTATGGTCTACTTTTGTTTTATGTTTCTTATATCAAATAGAGTGAGTGGTAAAACTCCCCAGAAATGGATCGACCGATTTTCATGAAATTTTGCGTGCATTTCGGAAAGGTCTGAGAATCGGACAACTTCTATTTTTCATATCCCCAAATGTGAAGAGGGGGTGGTTAATCGTTAAAATTTGATATTTATGTACATATTGATCATAGACTACTAATATTTGGTGGGTAAGTTCGTAGAGTCGATATCGACAATTGCACCAAAAATGGGCGTGACAACCCTCCCCCTTTAAGTGATACCTATAACTCTTAAACTACTGAACCGATTTTAACCATTATTTTCTTTATTCTTTGTTTGAAAGCTTTTCAGGTGGCAAATCTTTAAAATTTAATATTTATGGACAAAGTGATCGTAGACGAATACAATTTAGTGGGCAAATTCATAAAGTCGATATCAACAAACTAACTAAATATGGGCGTGGTAACTCTCCCCTTTTAAGAGATACTTATAAGTCGGCTAATTCGATGATTTATAACTATATATATATCTACATTTAGTTTTTGTTTTAAAGGAAGTACAACAACTACAACTTCGTCAGCGCTACTTATGACTCAGACCTCTTATTGTTATTTTTTGAATGCCTCACCTAAATAACGTATTGACTTCGATTAAATTTTGAACTAGATAGGTCTACGTCCCGTAGAACACATATGGTTTACGTTTTTCTTTTTAAGAAGTACTCAGAGGGGATTGTATAGAAGCTATTTCCCCCTATACCCAACTATCAAACTGGTTGTGATTAATTTTGTTGATGTCTTAGCACAACTTTAACAAATAATTAACAAATGTTAACTGTTTAATGCAGCGTATTATAATAAATATATAATGCCACCAATTTTGGGCGGGACATAGTTTGCCGGGTCAGCTAGTATTTTATAACGTACTTAAAAATTATTCAATAGTATTTAATTACTTGAATATATCTTACAAAACACGTTCTCTATATTTTCTTCCATCACTCACAGCAAAAGAATAGAGTGAGCGAACGAAATACTGAAACAAAATTGTTATGGAAAAAGTGTGTGTGTAAAATTTAAATAAAATCATAACAATTTATCAAAATTGTTAGTCTTCGCCTTACGATATGAATGCAAAAATATAAAAAAATATTATTTCCACTTAATTTTCCTGTCTGCTTGCATTCCTATAGAGTAATTCTCATAAAAACTATCGGAGAGATATTCAAAGGAAAAGACTCAATTCATGCGTTTTCACCTTCCCGGTATGTTAAAGTTTATTTTATTTTTTATTTTTATTAAATAAAGAGGAAAATCAGTCTGGTATTGGTAAGGGGAGTAAATCTTAGTATTCCATATAATAGTATCATAGAGGCGCTATTATGTCAACCTACACGTTAAATGTTTAGAGGACCTTTTATAGTTCAGGGCATGACTACATTTATTGCAATATATAAGCTATTCAAATATTTAACATTTTTGTATTTCTTTTTAACATTTTTATTTGATAGATAGTAAACAAAATAAAAGATTAGAAAAAATTTATTCAATTTGCCATGTTCTTCGATAAACAAGTGAACGGAATATGTTCAGTGAAGTCGATACCAAACTCAATAGCAAAGCCCGATTGATCATGTTAGCATTTCATTACTACAATTTTCAAATTTAAGAACTCAAAGTGTTTTTAGATTTTAGAGTTTTCAAATTAGTGTAGAATAGATTGTAAAGCTATGAACTATCTAATTAATACAAAATCTTACAGTATTAAGACAATTTCATTGCATATCTAACTCAAAAATGTTAGTTACAATGGTGGCGTTATAATTAGAAACGACTTATCAACTTGTATGTTTGTTAATTTATTTTCAAAACTTTGTTACTCATTTTAACTTAAACTTAAAGCTAACATGTTGTATTCCTTTTTTAACCTTTAGTTTTAAAATAAGTAATAAAGTTTTGAAAATAAATTAACAAAAATACAAGTTGATAAGTCGTTTCTAATTATAACGCCACTACTGTATATTATCTACTACACACGAGCAGATGTAATAACTTGTTGCAAAGAATATGGATAACAATCACGCCATCAAATTACTGAAGCTATTTGGTATTGCCTGTTTGTTTTTGTCGTCGTACTCTAGTAGATGGTGTTTTGTGTTATTAAACGTGAAACTGCTGTTCAAATCCCAGGTAAGATATCTCCAGCAAAACGAAATATGAGATCATATTTCTTCAACGATTTCCTTTCAGCAGCCATGAAAAGCTTCTTAAAAATATATCGTTCGGAGTCGACTTTAAACTGTAGGCCCCGCCACTCAAGTATAAAATTAACGCACACAACATAACCGGTGTGAGAAACTATGCTCATAACCGTGACTGAAGGGTTATAACCAGGGACCGTAACTGTTATAACTTTTATCACAAAATAAGAATAATTTTTGATTTTTATTTTTTCGAACAGAAATAAAAGTTATTTTTGTTTTATTTCATAATGAGTTCATAATATTTATTAACATTTTTTGTAAAACTTAATTTTAAAAATTTTTTCACATCATTTACTTAAATTGTTTTAAAGAATTTTTTAATAAATACTATTAATTCATCATGAATTAAAATAGAAATGACTTTTATTTCTGCTCGAAAAAATAAAAATCAGGTTTTTAAAAAGCATCCCATTTAATAAAAATTTGGTCCAAGACAATCAAAATGGTATACTTGGTTCTGTTCTCCTACATTTCCTTGCGGTTGCTTTTTTAATCAAAAATTTAAAAATAACAGTTATTTTCGGTCCCTGGTTATAATGGCCAAATATCTCTGTATTTAGCATTGTGCTAATACAATACAATTTCAATATGGAATATTACTTCGAATACATTGTAAAATAGAATGTAATTTTTTTATTTTGTTAATTGTTACTCTTGAAGAAGACAAACGTGCTTGAGTAAGCGGACAGTAGTAAAAAAAATAAAAAACTACGGAGTTCACATCAGAGTCAAATCCAAAATACTCAACAAATATTTCAAACTTTGCATTTCTTACAGACGAAGAAACTGTATCTGCTAAGAATAATCACAAGCCTTCATCCTCCGTTTTGGTGATAAAATTGTCTCAACTCATAAGGAAGGGTAATTTTTAATTTTGATTGTAACTCTCCACAAATTAACTATACACTAAATAAACATTCTAGTTAACGATGAGAAAGATTATAAAATTGTTGGGAATAATTTGGACTCAGAAAGACGAAATTATTATGTATCAACCATTTAAAATATTCCAAAGTATCGATAGTCCAGTACCAATAAAAAATATGAAAGAGTTACTCCATCCCGGACGGTATAAAGTCAAATCTATTAATAATATTTCGAGTAAAGATAAGACCATCAATCGCTATTTAGAGGTGAAATGGTTTTCGTCTCTAGTAATTTGAGGAAAAAATTATTGCCATTCATGATAGTATCCATCGAAGAACTAATTAGTGCTTAAACTGTCAAGATTTCAGATACAGTAAATCATTTTGTAAACTTCCGGCTTTTTTAACGCACTACAAATTGTCGTGGTTGCAAAATGTATCTCGAACATAAAAATATGGCAACAGATAAAAGGCCCCAGGCGTCGAATTACCGCATACGTGATCGAGTTGCCTTTCGTATCGAATTAAATTTCGTCACGTATCGAATAGACGGATTACAGCATTCGATAGCTAACGTAATAAAATTTTATTAAAATGTACTAGATTTCTTTTACAATGGAATAGAATTAAAACATACAAATCGCTCCTTTACTGCAACATAGTCATATCTCAAAAAATTTAAAATCTGTAGTTACTTAAGCAAAATTGCTCTTTTAGATCTTCTGTACATGTTGAAAAAAATCAGTTTTATATCCCAAGCTGAACCGAAGTTATAGCAAAAAGTGTTTGCGGCAATTAGATCATATCACTTATGTCTTGAAAACTTAAATCACATTTTGCCAAGTTTAAGTTTTTTTGAGATATGACTATGTTGCAATAAAGGAGCGATATGTTTAGGACATATCGAACGTATTAGTAAGAAGAAAAATACATTTTTATCAAAAAATAAAAAAACAAAACAAAATTTGCGGGGTTTATTTAATTTTTGTGACAATATATATTTTAAAAACATAAATAAAATTTATTTAAAATCAGAAATGGCTACATTTGTATCATTGTGCTTATCTTATCGTTGTCTGATTCTAAAGACATTTATAGCACAGTGCGTGTTCGGAAAGAAATCCAATGTCTCTGTCGACTAATGGTAGACTTCCGTTAATTCTACGTGTGAAGACGGAATAGATATTTTTGTATCTTGACTTGATCTTGGCTTTTCTTTTTCCACAAATTTATTCCACACATTTATTTATTTACTCAACTTTATTTATTTATAGCATATCACATATAACAATTAATGAATTATAGGTATTAAATAGGGATGCCATATAATCCCGAATTTTCGGAATTGTGAATTCATATGTATTTTGACCCTAAAAAAGGTCCTGAAAAAAATTCTGTATCACTTGACTTCGCTAATAGCATCTTAGATGAGAAAAACCCTACTTCCATTGATTAAAAATTATTTGATGGCATCGAAGAATGCAAAAGCACTATAAAACGAATGAATAGGGAAACTGATTTAGATACTCAACTTTCGAAACGAATAGATTTATTTACATCAGGAGGCGGTAGAGGTGAATATTTATAAGCTGTACATATATGTATATATACATAGCTGTACAGCTATCTTGGAACCATTTTACCAACAAATGTTGATTGCGAAAAATGTTTTTCGACGGCAGCGTATGTAGACAACAAAATTCTTTCAATTCTTTCAAGCCTATCATATCACATGTTAGATGCATTAATCTTTTTGTTTGAATCCAAATAATTTTCTTAAAACTAATGCATTTGCATACGTATTAATAATTTTTATTTTTGTTAATTTACGCTTTTTTGTTACTTTTATCTTGCTGTTTTAATATTTTATTTTTTGAAATATAATTCGGATATTCATAATTGGAATACAAATGATCTTGTTAACCAAATATTTTTATTATTCAGAGAAAATCGCGACTTTTCTCATGATTTTTCGGGATTGTTGGAACTCGAATTAGCCCGAGATTTTTTAAAATCGATCCCGTTTAGCATCTCTAATACATACATACAGTATTATTGACCTAGTTTCTCACACTACTTATGTTCTGTGTGTTAATTTTATTCATAAGTGACGGGACCGGACCTACAGTTTAAAGTCGACTCCGAACGACAGATTTTTGAAAAATTTATTCTCAGAGTTTTTGCCAGAAATCTGCTGAGAAGAAATCGCCGAAAAAATTCATTTTTTATTTTATTTTGATATCTGGCCTGGGTGGGACTCGAATCTTGGATTTACGTCTGATAAGCGGCGACTTCAACAGTTAACAATTTCATTGCTTAATTAAACACTATTTCTTTATGTAGAAATACTTAAGTTTAAAAGTGCACAACTAATATTAAATGTGTTTGTAGAAAAATGTCTGAGCTAGTTCAATCTTCTGAGGAAAGTGAAAAATATCGGAAGATAAAATTCTGTGAAAGCTGGCTTGACGAAAAGGAGATTGAAGGTTGGCTGGAAGAAATTAAAGATGACAAATTTAAATGCAAATGTAAAGCCTGTGGAAAAGTTATGAATTGTGGGAAGGTGGAACATAAAAAACATGCTCTGATAAAATTACCTAAAACCAATGTTGGCGTAGTGACGGACTTTAGAATATAATTTCTCTTAGAACGAAATCAATTCGCTCAAGAACATGGATATTGATCAATTTTGGTATAAAACAACTAAAAAAACTTTAATAATGCATTAATATTGCCAAATTAGTTAATATTGTTACGTTTTTACCTTTTAAAAACGTTAAAAATATGAGTTCGTAGATTGCAAATAAAGTAAAAATAAATTCGTGTTTAGTTTTGATGAATTCTTTATTATCTGCCCAACTTTTGTGCCACTGTTCCAGTTTATTCCACGTATACAACGATAATTTTCACAATATGTGTTCGTTCGTGATAATTCTCCGCTTACAACCTTTTTGTAAGCAACAACACTTGTTAGTTACTCTTTGCTCACAACCTTTTTGTAATCAATAACATTTGTTAGTTACCCTTTGCTCACAACCTTTTTGTAAGCACTACACTAACAAATGCATCCTTCAGACGCAACTTGTCTGCACACAACCGAAAGATTTATAAACTTCAACCAACGTAATGTTGTTATACACGACTAGCTTAATTCACACTCCGAATACAACGTGCCGTCTGCACACACGACTGATTCAACTGAAACTCTGAACTCTGAATCCACGATAGATTTTAATTCTCAACCAACGTGACGTCGTCTTACACGATTCAATTCAAACTCTCCCTGCTCGCTTTAACTTGCCTTTTATATTACTGGATCATCAGTGTGATGAATGCCCTTGAAGAACGATGACGTCCTTCGGGAACAATATATAAATGTAAACAACTTATGTTCATTTTTGTTGTTTCTTGTTTACATTCGAGCAGGTAGATTAGTTGTTGTTGCGTTGTTTCTCTGTTCGCTATTTTATACTGCACATTGTTGTTTCTTGTTTACTTCTGTGTTCCCTTCATGTTGTTGTTGATTATTTACGTCTTTTTATCCTTTATTCTTGTTTATTCATCGATCTTGTAAACAAGCGCTTTATTTTTGTTGGTATATTTTTTTACTCATTCATTGATCACGTGAACAGTCCGTGTTTTGTTTTAGGAGCTTTTGTTTATTATTTTAACAACACCATTTCCACTTTCGTAACAATATTTTACTTTCATTGTCTCATGCAAATTCAGATGCTAAAAGAATTTTCTCCAGTATCACTGATGTTCGAACTAAAAAGGAAAATAAACTAAGCCATATTAGCTTAAATTCAATTAATATTGCTGAATTATGTTTTCTCAGTATTTTAGTTTTACTCTACACTAAAAGTAAAAAATATGAAATAAAACATTTATTTAATTATTATATGTATGTATACACATAAGTATGCACAAAAAGTGAATAAAATTTATTTTAATTAATTACGCAGTTGAAAACATACGTATAATTGTAGGGGATTTTTTTCTTCAAATGTAGGGGAAGTCATCAAAAACGAAAAATATTTCTTCGGCGACTTCCTCTCAGCAGATTTCTGGCAAAGACTCTGAGAGTAAAAATTGCCATGAAAAGCTTCTCAAAAATCTGTCGTTCGGAGTCGACTTTAAAAACTGTAGGTCCCGCCACTCATGTATAAAATTAACGCACACAACATAAGTGGTGTGAGAAGCTATGTCGTAATCCTGACTGAAGGGTTGTAATGACCAATTATGTTATGTATGTAGGGGAAAAAATATTTTTTGTCCAAATGTAGGTTTAAATAGATTAAAAAAGTTGGCACCACTGCCTCAGACACACTTAACAGCGAAGAAACACAGATATGACCTGTTCTAAATCCAGATTGTTTGCTAAAGAACAGCCGATGGTCATTTAAATAAATATTAAATTGGTTGTGTAGCAGTTGTTCCAATAGTTTGGATAAAAATGGAAGTATCGATATGGGGTGTAATCATTTGAAGGTTTGATCACAGGAATGACCTTAGCATGTTTCCAACAGTTAGGAAAGTGGCTAGTAGTGATAACAGTGTTAAATAAGTGCGTAATATCACGTGATATCCTAGGTAATAAAAGCCTAATAAATTTAGGAAGGATCTGGTCAAAACCGCCCGCATTTGAAGTCACTGATTTACAGCATAAAATTACGTCATCTTCAAAGACACGACAAAACTCAAAACAATGTGAAGAAGAAATTCTTGGGGGCTGTTGCGAGACAAGAGCTGATTGAACCATATTTGAGCACATGTAATGTTTATAAAAGATTTATTAAGTTCATTCACGTCAATGCTGCAAACTGGGGTAGCTTTGTTTCCCATACTAATCTCACGGATTGTTTGCCATTTCTTCCTCGAGTTTACAGCTGTTCTAAAACGGTCCCATAATAAGAACTAAACCTTTTCCAAAGTCTGTAAATATTATCACGAGTTTTAATTTGTTGTTTAATAGTAAGATTAAACCAGCTTTTCTCAGGGCCATTACCGCGGTTTGTTCTCAAAGGAATGGAAATATCATAGAGGTTGGCAAGTTTGCTATTAAGGAAGTAGGGTTGATCATCAGCGGAAGGCGTATTATATATATTGTTCCATTATATTGTGTTGTAGCATAGTTACCCTGTCAAAAGTCTCGATAGTAAGTCGCAGTTTCAACTCTTTGAAAATTGAAATCATATGATATGTAAATAAGATCATGCTTTGAAAAAGTTGGTGTGCTAATCTGATCAAACCGTAATAAATGAGACATGTTACCTAATATAAATATATCAAGTAAAGTACTGGAATTATTGGTGAAGTAGGTAGGCTGCACAGTATTGACAATATATAAACCAATGGATTTAAGGTGATCGAACAAGATTGATTTAATATTAGACAGTAAATTACAGTTGAAATCACCCGCAATAATAATGTCATTATATTGCATAGCTAATGACTCCAAGTTACACATAAATGAATCAATAGGTACACGGGAATTTGGGCAATAGGTGCACCCCAACAACAATTTACTGTCAACACCAAAATTTGACAGCTGCAGTGCTGCTAAGGTTTGCATTTATGAACATAATGCGTGTAATATGCAACGCAGTAATGCATTTACGAACAGGCCCTATTTCACATGCTGTTCTGCATGTCATAAGGAAACTCCAAACGTAATTAATTTCGTTATTAAACGAAATATAAAAATTTTATTTGACGCCGTCATTGTATTTGTCATCAGATGATTCGCTTACATTTCTTACGTTTACTGCTGATCTTGAGTTATTAGAGCAGAAAAACCAGTGATATTTGCGAATAAGTTGGCTTAAGTAAAATTTTGTTTAGTTCGCAACTGCGACAAAACCATTCATTGAATATACCAGTGAAGTAAAAAGGAAGTAAAGATAACTATTTCATTTTGGCACTTCAGTTGGGTCAGACTGTATGGCTAATTATAATATTACATCTTGTTCTCTGAGTTTAGTTGTGATATTTTCTTCCTAGGAAGCACAATAAAAAAAAGTTAAAATTTGGTAAAAGGCATCAAACTATAGTATCAGGTATAAAGATATTAATCAAACGATGTGTTTAAATTTTCTCTTCTTGTTACATTTGTGTTAGTTTTAGTCAATTTCAGTTAAACTTTATGTTATTCATCCTCAATCTTATACTCATAAGTACATATGACTTTGAGTTTTTGTTCGAATTTTTCTAAAAAAGTATCTGAATGTTCTCTCCCAGCTGTGATCTGTTAGTCACAGTGTGCAGTTTGCAACCATAAAATCAGGAATCCCATGAGTGAGTTTAAACTATTTTGTTAATATTATTTAACTTTGTAGCTCGAATGGCAGTAATAAAAAAATCTTTTTGAAATTTTATTTCACTTGTTTTGCATTTTATTTTTTTTGTTGTTGTTGTTGTGCAGCCTTGTTTTAGTTAGTTTTCACTATCTACTAACACTACTTTCCCACAATGGTTATGTTTTTTTTTCACCAAAGAGAAAAAAAAAATTAATACTAAAAAATGACAATCCCTCCTGAAATATATTGTGTCCTAAAAAATCATATTTTTTGTATTCTTTTGCTTTGCAAAACACACCATAATAGATGAATTCTAGGTTCTTTGATGCATTATAATCATTTAAATAAAATAACACAATGATACTATTATTCACTCCGTTTTTCAGCATTTTTTCTGGTAGTTTTTCGTAACATTTTTGCAATTTCACTGTTGCCTTTTGATAGCTGTTGAAATCCCTGCGGATATAAATACTCGAGCACTTTGTTTCAGTTAACGTTATTTGTGTGTGTGTGTGTGTGTTAAAGCGTCGTGTTAAGGGCTGAACTAAAATCATTTTATATTCAGTTGCATACGCATGCACACATATACATACATACTCGCGCACATATTAAGATAAACATGGAACTTTTCAAATACACGCAAACACATACAAAAATTCGAATTTAGAAAGTCAACGGCAACAACAAAACAACAATAATGTATGAAACTAAAAATGAGGTCACATTAATGGACACAAAAAAAAACTTTGTTCGTGTGTGCGAGTGCTAGTGCAAGTGCGAGAACGATGCACGAATACCATCAGAGTGTCTACTTGAATGCATCGTCATCCTTGTAGATGCAACAATAGAATTTAAAACACACGAAAAAAAACAAAAAAGAGAAAATAATAAACTGATAACAACGCGTATATGGATGTTAAATACATGCTGCAGTTGTTGTTACCTAATATCTAACATCCAGCTAGATTGAAAACCTGGTTAACAACATTCAATTTCAATGTTGACCTGCATGTACACGAGAGCATATTTGTGCAGGACTTCATACCTAGTTAACCACATTTGAGCCGGATATAAAATTTCTCTGGACCAAATTTAACGACTCCATAGAAAATCTCAAATAATAAAAGATTTACCTGATGTTGACTGAAAAATAATTTTAATACTCGTAATATTGTTACGTTTTTACCTTTTTAAAAACGTTAAAAATATGAGTTCGTAGTTTGGAAATAAAATAAAAATAAATATGTTTTTAATTTTAAATCAATTCTTTATTGTCCGTACTACTTTTGTGCCACTGTTCGAACTTATACCACCTTTACAACAATAACTATCACAGTATGTGCTTGCTCGTTATATTTCTCTGTTTACAACCTTTTTGGAAGCACAACACTAACAACTGTTTTCTTCACACGCAACTTGTCTGCACACAACTCTGACCGAATTTTAGCTCGATCCCGTGTCTTCACACACAACTGATTGAATTCTCACTGCAACCAACGTGACGTCGTCACACACGACCAACTTAATTCGAACTCCTCATTGGTCGCTTTGTCTTGCCTTTTATATCGATGGATTAACAGTGTGATGAATGCTCTCGGAGAAGGATGATGGCCTTTGGGAACAATTCAAAAATGTAAACAACTTGTTTCCATTTTTGTTTTTGTATCGTGCTTACATTCATCCAGGCAGAGTAGTTGTTGTTTGGGTATTTCTCAATCCGCTATTTTATTTTTTTACGTTGCGCTTTGTTGTTGCTTGTTTGCATCTTTTATCTCCTATATCTTTTATCTCCTGATCAAGTCCATTGTTTTGTTTTTGGGGCTTTTGTATATCATTTCATACATGATCTTTGTGCTGTTTTTGGAACTTTTGTTTATTATTTTAACAACACCATTTCCGTTACAATATGATAAAAAAAAGAAAACCTCAGCAACTTAATATCGTAGGATTATTCGGATATATATGATGTCAGCAGATTTCTCTTCTTATGGACACTAGTTAAATTCTTCCAACATGAACCTTAATGGTTCATACAACTGCCTTTGCAACGTTTTTAGTTTTCTTCTTGATGAGTTCGGTTTCCTATTTCTAGTCAAGTCATATTAAAACTCAGTGATTTCCAAAGATAAAAATGATTTAAGTGTTCAAAAATCAAAAAATTTAAATTCTAAATGAAAGCGAAGGCCAAAAATGGTCTCCGCTTTTAAGATGCTCAGAGACGTGAGGCTAGATGCTAAGATTTTGTCTACTAGAAGATAAAGCTGAGGAATCTGCTGCTTTGCCCATCAAATTGAGTAAGCCGCCTCTTATTTTTCACAGTTATAAATTACAACTCATTCATAACAAAATTAATATTTGCCATTGTAAAGAATTCTTGAAGTCGCCGTAGTCTATTAGGTAGTGTGTTGGCTTATAAGACTAAAAGCCCGAGTGCAAACCCATATTTCTTCGGCGACTTTGTCTCAGCAAATTTCTGGCCATGATGCTACATTACATTAGCATGCTCAATGTTACGTTTACAAACCTTAATGCATCACACAACTCAAAAAATTCAGAACATACCTCCGTTCCCAGTGCACGGTAAATATACGAAGTACACGAGAGGGTATAGATACTTTCATCTCCAATTACAATAAAGATCGTAATGAGCCTGCTCATCTTGCAACTTTGATCCAGCAGTAGATAGTAGGATATGTTCATTCTTATTCTTTTTTTCAGTTTTCTTAAGAGTCTTTCGCGGCAGTATTTTCAACTTTATTCGAATAAATCAAAAGAAACATTTAAAAACAATATGATTAAAAACCAAATATTCCTTCTGAAGGATTTACTATTTCACTGAATTATCATTATAACACCTCAACTTGATTATCGCTACTACTAAAGAATGTGGATATAAAGAATACGCATTATGTAGAAGTAAAATTTCTTATGGCGGGTTGTAACATTACGAATCGCTCTCATCACAATCTTTTTAAAAATCATTTCTAGATCAGCGATTACCATTTCTTAGCACAATTGTGCGGAGAGAATTCACACACATAGCTTATGCTCTTTTATTTAGTCGTCGATCAGACTGCGGCGAGTGCAGATGTTGGTGGGTGCTTTAACATTTTGTTCAGGGTTACACTCAAAAAATATTTTATGTTAAAACATTCTTTATTAAAATCCACATTTGTTTGTTTTGATAGTCAAGTAAAAAATTTAGATGTAATGAATTGGGGAATACTTATTTTTTAGGTTATTAGTACTTTACATAAAATCACACTTAACGAATATACTAAACGGCATGAAGAAATGAAATTGAAAGAATTGGATTCCAAATTACTCACTTTGGTGCGCTATAAAAATCTTAGAGGACCTGTTTCATGAAAATCCACTTCTGGTTGGACTAGAAGTGATGCGGTGAAGGGTAAATTGTTTCAAGTTTTAAACTTCGGGAGATATAGAGCACTATTAGTTGACTTAATAAAAAGAAAGCTCTGAGGAAGAATAAAATATATAATAAGATACTAAAAGAGCTGACTCGAATAGGCATAAGGATTCTCTTTTTCATTTTGAGTTCTATTCTACGTCTTATGTTAAAATGATACCGAAACCAAAATAAGTATGATTCGCGTACGAACATTACTATACTCACAAGAATATTGCGTGTATGCTTTGCTTGTTGTCTTTGTCTTTCCTTTCTTCTTTGTTTGTATATGCAACAACAACAATGACTGTAAATTTTTATGAATGATTCGATCCACTCGAATTACTTATAAGTATTTTTTTAAATTTATGAATCAGAATGAGTAGGCGTATGAATCAAACATGTTGTGAGTTTGATGTCAACGTTGTACTCATACTCATTGTTACTTATACTTAAAAATCAATGTTGTAGCGAGTACGAATGAATCCGAGTGGTTGAATTTCAATTCTGTTGATTCACTCATACTTTTTACTTTACTAGCAGATTGTACCCGGCGTTGCGCGGGTTATGTAGTTTGGATTAGTTTAAAAACTGAAATATGTTTTTAAATACAAAAAAAACAGTGGTTATTTGTTGTTGACCGGTTTAACAAACAACCCAGTTTTTTTGAGTACTCTTAGTCCTAAATATAAGTGCACTCAATTTGCCCGCTTTGCGCCCCTTTTCCCGTTTTTAGACCCCTTTTGCTCTAAATTTATAAACGGAATAGCTCTAATAGCTCTTTGAGAAACTTAGCCCTAAAAAATTACCTATTATCATTTTATCTCCCGTTATCCCATTTTTTCACCTTGATTGATAAAAATTTTGAAAAAATTTCTAGCCTGTAACCTGCACCGACAAAAGCCCGATCTATATCCCAAATTTCAAGAAAACAGTCCAGGTGTTCAGACGTGATTGGCTATCAAACAAACTAATAAACAAACAAAAAAAAAAAAAAAACACAGACTTACAGAAAGATTTATAATAGATACTAGCAGATTGTACCCGGCGTTGCGCGGGTTATAAAAATAACAATAAATAGAAATCCAGTTGCGATACCGGCCTCTTAAAATATTCAATTTTTCAAATTATTCAGAAACCGGTTTATCAAGCAACTCAGTTTTTTAAATACTCAAAGTCCTAAATATAATTGCATGTAATTTGCCCATTTTTCGCCCCTTTCCCCCTTTTTGGACCGCTTTTGGTCCAAGTTTTTAAACAGAACACCTCCAATAGCTATTTGGGAAACTTAACCAAGCTAAATCGTAAAAAATTTCCTTTTATCATTTTTTCCCCATTTGTCCTATTTTTTCTCTCCTTTTTGTCAAAATTTTGAAAAGATTTATAGCCTATAACCTGCACCGACAAAAGTCCGATCTATATCCCAAATTTCAAGAAAATCGGTCCAGGCGTTTAGGCGTGATTGACTAACAAACAAACAAAAGAAACAGATTTACAGAAAGATTTATGTTATAAATTTTATAATATACAGTGGCTCCATCGCATAATCGGGCAAGCGTTTGTCTGATAAGTATGGGCTTAAAACTTAAAAAGAATATATTAAATAATGTTTTCTTTTTTTGCTTATATTTACACTTTATATTCCAGACTTTCAAACTAATAAAAAAAAAAAATTACAACATTTTTATTATAACGGTAATTTTATAAAGAAAAAGGAAATTAACTAAATTTTTTGCGCTCAACGCATAATCGGACAAATAAGTGTACCATTGCTAAGAATGACAAAAGACAACAATTAATACTTTGTTGCATATCCTTTCTTCTCAAGAACGGCTTGTAAATCTTTTGGAATTGATTTTGCAAATTGATGCCACAAAGTCATAAAAAATCTCTTTTAAAACGTGTCATAACAAAATTTATTCGAAATGTTAGCCTGGTGAAACTATATGTGAGTATGAGAGTATAATTAAAAAACAACAACAATTGTTTTATTAATCAATGTCATTCTATTCCTATATCTAAGTATTTTTTTATAAAATTTAATTCTAAAAATAGAAATTCACATGCCCATGTCAATGATAATATTGATGACATTGGCTTTCTTCATATTTTTAAACAATTAAACGTGCCAGAAATTTTATTCCATGCAGTTCAAATTTTATCTTCAGCAATTTTATTTAGTTTATCTTGTTAAATAATATCTTAACTTATAGCCCATTTACACTACAGCGAAATCTAGTACTTATGAGATTTCGAGCCAAATCTAGTTGATTTTAACTAGATTTCCCATACAAAACAAAATCTACTTATTTAGTAGATTTCGGCAAAATCTACTCAAAATCTAGTAAAAATTGGAATGCAACTATGTGTTTTGCCAAATAGTACTTAAAAATACAACGCTGCGCACGAAAAAAAATGACATTTCAATTCAAAATAAAAACAAACAAAATAAAAATAAATTAACCCTTATCCTGTAGTAATGGGTCAAAATTGCCCGAACAGTTTTTATTCCTCATTTATTCTTTAAATATTCAACTTTTGTACAATTATAATTTTAGTGAATGCTATTACAATTAAACATAATCTTTGTAGGGCTTTTCACAAAGCGTTTGTAAAAAAACTTACGCAAATGGTACTTTTGGGTCAAAATTGCTCAATGCAACATAATCAATTTTCGCATGTGTTATGAGCTTAGTAACAATTTTGTGTGTCTTGACAACTTCATAACTAGCAACAAACCAAAACAAAGTATGTAAAAGCGCAACATTACAAACTGCAACAAACCCAAAAAAGAGAATAAGTAGTGTAAATATATTATTCGTTGATGTGTTTTTGAAGTTATTACTTTTGTCCAAATCGTTCTAAAAGCACCAAATATGCAAATAAATGTACCGAATGTCAAAAATGTATTTGCTGAAAACATTCTCAGATCAATGTTGTATGTAATGAATGTAAAAAAATAAAATTGTTATATTTTTGAAGTACAGGATAAGGGTTAAAAATAAACTAAATAAGGAACATCTTCCTCCCAGAATGACTCGTGACTAACCTGCAGATTAATA
This sequence comes from Sarcophaga peregrina, assembly GCA_014635995.1. Classification (NCBI taxonomy): domain Eukaryota; kingdom Metazoa; phylum Arthropoda; class Insecta; order Diptera; family Sarcophagidae; genus Sarcophaga; species Sarcophaga peregrina. Next base: position 60,329,519 of record CM025793.1, read on the forward strand.
TTTTTATTATTACCTTTATTGCATATGCTTACATCTAATAGTAATGCATTTGCAACATTTTTTGAAATCTATGTCCTATATTTTTCATTTTTATTTGGTATTAAACTAAATTTGGAAATATTATTCTTTTCTTTTAAATTTCAGTCAGCTGTTTTTGTTATTAAAATGAAATCTTGCTACTGTCAAATAAATCCAATGTAAACGATCTAGATTTTGAACAAGATTTGAAATCTAATCTACTAGATTTCGCTATAGTGTAAATGGGCTATTAAGAAATTTTAGGTTCCATATGGTACTTGACTGAAATTCCACCAATTCGATTTCTAATTCAGTAAAATTTAACTACTCAAGGATTTTAAAATTTAATTTTTCAAATGGTATTGTATCAGAATATAAAATAAATTTTAAAGTTCCGTCAAATTCTTTAAACTGCGAAAATCTTGCAGAAAAATCCTGAGTCAAGGATTGAATTATCATTGCAAAATTCTTTCGTTAATAACGCTTTATGTGTCATTCAATTTAAAATTTATTTTAATATTCGAAAAAATTTATATGAATTTCAAAGAATATCTCTATTAAAAATCTGTAATTTGACTTTGAACGCTTTTGTTTCATTAATACTTTGTAGTTTTATATGTGATTTATTCAAGTTAGAGCTGAAATCAGAGAAAAAAAATATAACTTTGCTAGTCATTCTACATTCAGTAATTGATTGAAACGAATTAATGCATAATATTCTTATTATTTAGAAATAATTTTACTTTGTTTTTGCACACAGTATAATGAAATAACAAAGAGCCTGATTTTGATATTTCTGTTCGTGCAAGGATAAGAGAAACAAATTTAATAACCGCAAAATGTATCGAAATGCTTACGTTATCGTTCAAATTAATTATCTTTCGGCTGCGAAGAATTTGTGAGCTGCACATCAGCTGTTTGTCGTATTATAAGATAACGTTTGACTTCGGAGGTCAGGCTGGAAGTGTAGATTAATAATTTTTAATTTAATTTGGGCATATCATCATAATTTTCAAACGTAGTTAGTCATCGCTGCTATGGGTCAGTCTTTAATAGAGATAATTAAATACCTTAAACATGAAGATTAATAAAAAAAAATTAAATACACCCGGCTAATGCCATAGTGTAGGTTGTGAGTTTTGTTGAGTAGATCTCAAAAATATTTTTTTCATATTTCTCGAACCCTCCAAACTTTTTTTATTTGACAATAACTGATTTCCCGCGTAAATATCTGGATTATTCAAACATTTCTAACCAACTTCCAATATTTAAATCTTGTTGGAAAGGGGAGAGATGAAGCTTTAACACGGTATACATATATTTATTATTTGGCTTAATATACTGAGAGATTTCTTATATTCTTTTAAGTTTGTCCGTTCATAGGAACAAACTTTACTTAAAAAATATGAAATAAGTGGTAACATTCTGTGCAAAGAGATTGACACATTGTTTGATCAAATCCGAAATAAATTACTGTAGTTATTAATTAAAGAGTCTAATAGTCGAGTTATATTTTTTAGATATGTGATCTTATCAAATGAACTTTCGATTCAAAAATGTTCAGTATTTTTGATGGATTTTGATTGTGTATCGGAAAATGTGTCAATTACAAGCTTAAGCGACCACCGGAAGCTGGCCAATGTTTGCGCAAAGAGAAATAATAATATTTGCAAAAAACACAAATATTGGCCCATTTCTGGAAGTCGTTCAAAAGTGAAATTGACACATATTGTGATAATCCATCAAAAATTCTGAAAATCTTTGAAATAAAAGTTCAGTTGATGCTATGAAATGTATAAAAAATATCGCTCGGCTGTTAGACTCATCAAATAATAACTACGGCAATTTTTCTCCGATTTGACCAAATGATGACTCAATCTCTTCACAAGAGAACAGTCTTAAAGAATATTATCAATATTATTATTATCCTATGAATGGACAAACTTAAAAAAATATGAAAAAATCTCGAATTTTTAAAGTTTACCTAATCAAATCTCATAGCATATTAAATCGAAGAATAAATATATGTGTAACGTTTTAAAGGCCCATATCTCCTCTTTCAAACAAGATTGGATTGGATTGGAAATCGGGTCAGAAATGTTCGAATAATCCAGAATTTGGTGCGTAAAGTCGAAAAAAACTCTTTTGTATGGCATTTTAGAGTTCTACTCAACTACACTATGCAGTTTCTCGGGTATATTTTCACTGTCACACCATGTTATCAGGTATAAAACAGGTTAATTTTTGAATTTATGTAAATTTTAATATAATTTTTCATTCTTTCCAAATAAATTTTTTATTTTCCTGTCAATATTTCAGATATTTTCTAGATAGCGATTTTTTACATTTGTTTTAAATATTTATTATTTTTATTGAATTATTTTGGGTTTTAATAAATTTATTAAAAAAATCTTTGTTTTGTTGATATTTCTTTCTTTTGCAACAGTCTTCTCAATAAAATTTTCAATATCATCAACATTAGAATTAAACTCCCAATTGCTTTTATAAATGATACAAATGCTGTGTGTATACATACAGTGACGAGCAGAGGTGAGTGCATGTTCACAATACTGATTTTCGTCATTCACAAAAACAAAACCATGCAAGCAAATACAAAAAAAAAAAATAATTTTAATTCGCCATTTTATTCTTAACAAATAGCAATAAAAAACAATAATTAATGAAATGAATTCAATGAGTTTGAATGAAAAAACGAAAATAACCCACATAAACTCAATTTTGCACGTTTCAAGAAAATTCAAGAAACTAGCCCAATTTCAATATTTGGTCCATAGAAAGTTATTAGATATAGCCTGATTTATGCGGTTTGAGATGCTTTCTATCAAATGATCAATAAGATCTTTCGGAATTCGATGCCATTTCGCATTTATACGATCCCAAAGCTTGACAATGCCTGTTGAGGCTGTTTCATGCTGTCCGAGCCGGATTTTCACGAATGGCCAAAAATTTTTAATCGGATTGAGGTCTGAACTTTGTGCGGATATTCAAGCAATTGAAAATTTTGTTTCCCATCCCATATCTTTACAATTTTTGCTGTGTGCTTCGGATCACCATCCTGTTGGAAAATAAATTCTTATTCGGGATAAGCACATTTGTCCATAAAATTCGGAAGATGGGCTTGCAGAATCTTTAGATAGTCTTTTTTCACATGATACCATCTACTAAATGTAGAGGGCCAACATGCCACCGTATTAAGCATCCCCAAACCAAAATATTTTCATCGCTGTTTTTAACAGTTTGGTTCACATGGTTTCTTTGAACACGTTCCCGTTTTTTTTTTTTTGTATTTACTTGCATGGTTTTGTTTTTGTGAATGACGAAAATCAGTATTGTGAACATGCACTCACCTTTGCTCGTCACTGTATATGCATACATACATCTAATTAAAATACTCATACATACATACATTACGTTCATATTTTTCTACTTCCCACTACACCACGGAATATGACTAAATTCAAAGAGCAATTCTTTTGTTTATGTTAAGTTTTATCCATTCAAAAATAATTATTAACTCACTTATAGGTTTCGATACCTGAGACTTCGAAATAGATCAACAATAATCATTTTATACGGATGCTTAATAGTCACAGGTAGTAAGAAAATTTGATAGGAATAAAGGCTTAACCTCAAGCATTAAGAACATATTTTAGTCTAAAAATTGTAATCTAGACCTTTAACCACCGGGCGTCAATCATTATATTTGTATTTAATTATTGTTGGAAGTAATAGAAGAGGATGGTGTAGTATGGTATGCTTCAAAGCAATAACTTTTTAAATTACACAAAAAAAAATACATTTCAGCCTCATAGTACGAAAGCCCAATGAACGCGAAATCTCATAATTTCGGACAGCCATGCTGCAATTAAGTGCCTACGGAACGTAGTATTAACGTCTGCCTTTGTCCATGAATACCGAGAATTTTTAAGTAAAATTACGGATCATTCAAAAATAACCCTTTTATGGATTCTGAAACATATTGTTGGAAATTTCATTTCAGATGAGCTGGCCAATGGCCTTACCACCATCTTAATTTTAATATTATGTGGCCTTTTTTCGAAGCGGCTCAATCTCGGCAGAAGCAGGGTATAGGAGCATAAGACTCACTTCGTTCCTTTAACATCGGATACCCATTGATCGTTCAATAGTAATTTTTACTGATCACAGTCCTTTTGGTAGACACGCCGAAAGATTTAGCATTCCCGCAAACAACCTTTGCAGGAGCAGCAGTCTTAAGAACGAGGAAGAGACTGTCGTTCAGCTCATGTGTCGGTGTCTAACCTCTAACTTTGCTGCAATAGCAGCTCGGTTTCTCCCAGGTAATGGTTGATCAATGGTGGCCTGAATTATGACTTAAATTTATTCGAATTTAGTTAGCTACATTAACCACTCATCACAACGCTTTTCACTTCAAAAGTTAACTATTTGTCCCTCATTTAAATCTATATCATTAGCGCGTACTGGATCAAACATTTCAATATTTCCTGTATTCATTGTTGTATTTCAATGAATACAGGATCATGGATAAAAATGCCACAGCTTTTGTATTCATTCATTTAACCACGAATCCTTTGTCGTAATTTTTCCTTTTTAAACGGGTTGTCAGTCTTTAGGTTATCGACTTGCGGTCTGTAAATTCCATCTTTTCATTCATTGAAATAGAGTTTAGAATTGTGTAAAATCTATTGATGTAAAAAATGCTCCTATTACAATATTTTTCACAGTAATCGGATATTATACAGTCAAGGAAGAAAGTATATGGCACAAATTTATTTTCCATGTTTTGATTAAGTAATAACAAGAACAATAATTTTTAATGCCACTTCATACAACGCTGCATGAATTCTCTTTCCAAAAATAATGCCTTCTCTAATATCGACATCATGAACTTATCGTTATTTTTTATATTCTATTTTGATATCGTTACTTTCATATACAATAATTTTATGGAACAAGTTCAATTTTTAATAGATTTACCTAATAAATTGCAATTAAAACAAAGTTTTAATTGCAAAATATATTATTTGAATTGAGAGATCTAAGACGACCGTACAAAATTATTTTGGGTATCCAAAACCATACGGCACTAAAAAACGATGTGGTAGAAAACCAACACTGACTGAATGCGATAAACGATCAATAAAGCGCTTAACTATCACAAATAATTTTAGTTGTACCCAAATAAAGTCGGAGCTGGGACTAAACGTAACCAAGAGACGGATTAATCAAGTTTTAAATGAAGATCTAGATTGACCCGTAGAAACAAGGCAGCCAGATTGGTTTCCGCTGAAAAATACAAATTTTGGGAAGAGGTGTGCCGTAGTATTATATTCAGTGATGAAAAAAATTCAACCTTGATGGACCAGATGGATACATATATTATTAGATAGAAAAAGGAGGTGATACGTGGACCAGAGTAGCATGTAATTTTCAGGGAGGATATTTAATGACATGGGTTGCTTTTGGATATAAAGCACGTTCTTTAATGAATGCGGAGAACTATGTTAAATTACTGGACAATGCTTACGTTGAATTTGCTGAAGAAAATTGTGGAAATAATTTTACTTTAACCAAAAAAAAAAAAAATAGTGCGAAATTCCCCAAGATAAGATACAAAAATTAATAAACTCTATGCCACATTGGCATAAAGTAATTAAAAATCGAGGAGGATACACGTATTATTAAAATTTTTGTCTTATTTGAGTATATTTAATTAGCTTTTAGTTTTTAAAATTTTCTTATTCTGTACCACATAATTATTTCCTTTAAGAATTTGAATTAACTATAAAAAATATTAAATAAAAATAAACAAACTCTGAAAATTTTTTACTTTAATTTTTTGTTTCTCTTTACTAAACATAAAAAAATATGTAATCTTATAAATTAGCTTTAAAATCGAAGAGATTTTTAGAAAAAATACATGTACCATATAATTTTTTCCTTGTCTATATCAACATAAATCTCGAAACCTAAAACCACTCCGATTGATTTACATTTAACGGTAATGTTTGAAACAGGACAACTTCCCAAGGCAGGTAGATTTTGTCATTTTCACCTCCTGATCACTTTCATTTCGTATTTTTTATAATTGATTGATCACCCCTTTTTAAACTGTGAGCAATAACGTAACTGCGTATACATACGTACCAAGAACATAAAATTTATTTGATCTATTTTTTTATTTGAATCCAACTGAAAATTTTTTAAATGCAGAATAAATTTAATACTCTAAGGGCCATTGTTGCAACATACCGTTAAACATGGTTTTAGTTAAAGTTGCCTTTAACTTATTCTCGTTATTACAACTTACAGATAAAATAAAGTTGACTTAAAAAAAAGAACTACGGGCTTTGTTTTTCTGTTGTATATGCTTATTTTGTTTATACTTTAAAATCTCATATTAAAAATAATAAATATTAAGGCAAGTTCAAACATAAACTTAACTTTAAAAGTTACCAGTATGATGATTCTGCCTTTAGCTTAACGTTCACTTTTACCATATTGCTCACTTATAATAATGAAAAACAATTTGCTCATTAAAACCCTTAATTTTCGAAACTTGTTGAAAACTTCAAAAGAAATGATTTCTTTTAATTACAAAATCGATTCATTTTGTTTTTTCTTTTAATTAATTGATTTTATTTATTTGAAAAGCAATTATCTGCTAATAATAAGTTGTTATGAGGGGTGATGACTCATACGTATAGTATCAATGATTTTTTTAAATTAAAGTAAAGAAAAACACTCTTATATTATACCATAAATAAATATTATTGTATTCTAAATTAAAAAAAAATTAAATTTTGCTTTCAAGTATTTGTACATATTTTTCAAATCATTCCATTTTAATAATAAAAAAAATTTATAAAATTTTGATTGAAATTCAAAAACTTTTCAGTCGTTCTCTGGGATACAACGTGAACGTAATGAAGTTAGTAATTTTCTTAACACTTTCATTGGCATCAGCAATATGTGGTAAAGATTGGTGGGAAAATGGCAACTACTACCAAGTATACCCTCGGTCGTTCCGTGATAGCGATGGAGACGGAATAGGAGATTTGAATGGTGTGACAGAAAAGCTGCAATATTTGAAGGACATTGGATTTACCGGAGTTTGGCTCTCTCCAATATTCAAGTCACCGATGGTAGACTTTGGTTACGACATCTCTGATTTTTATGCCATACATCCAGAGTATGGTACGATGGAAGATTTTAAAAATTTACTGAAAAAGGCAAAAGAGATTGGCGTTCGCATAATTTTGGATTTTGTTCCCAATCACACCAGTGACGAATGTGAATGGTTTCAAAAATCCGTAAATCGTGAAGAAGGTTATGAAGATTTCTATGTATGGCAGAATGGGACAATAGATGAGAATGGCAATAGACAGCCACCAAATAATTGGAAGAGTGCTTTTCGTTATAGTGCATGGCAGTGGAATGAACAGAGACAACAGTTCTACTTGCATCAATTTTCTGTTAAACAGGCCGATTTGAACTATCGCAACCCTTTAGTTGTGGCTAAAATGAAAGAGGTTATGCGTTATTGGTTGGACTTGGGGATTTCAGGATTTCGTATTGATGCTCTTCCATTCATGTTTGAGAAAATCGATGAAAATGGCAATTACCCGGATGAACCTGTTATTAATGATGTAAGCGTTTGTCCGGATCCTGAAGATTGGTGTCATCTGAATCACACTTACACCCAAGATCAACCAGAATCTATTGAAATGGTATATCAGTGGCGTGAACTAACTGAACAGTATAAAAAAGATCATGGAGGTGAAACGCGTTTACTATTGACTGAAGCCTACACAACATTTGAAAATTTAATGCTATATTATGGTGACGGCGTAAGAAACGGTTCCATGATTCCCTTTAACTTTTATTTTATGCAAAGCATTTCAAAAGCATCTACAGCAAACGATATCAAGAATTTAATTACTAGGTGGTTAGACTCAATGCCAGATGGCGTATTGGCGAACTGGTTACTAGGCAATCATGATAATCCGCGTTATTCTACACGTTTAGGAGAAGGTCGCATGGACCTATTTACTATTCTGTTACAGACTCTACCTGGCAATGCTGTAACATATTACGTGAGTTCAAAACAATTTGTATTTAAATCAAAAGAAATTGTTAATCAAATATTGTAATTACCGTACAGGGAGAGGAAATTGGTATGATCAATGGTAAAGTTAGCTGGGAAGAAACGGTTGATACTCAGGGCTGTAGTGCCAGTCCCGAAACATATGAAAGTTACTCACGCGATCCAGCCAGAACGCCATATCAATGGGATGCTTCTAATAAAGCTGGTTTTACCACTGGTGATCACACATGGCTACCTGTAGCTTCCAATTACATGTACAATAATGCTTTGAGCCAGTTGCGTGCACCGCGCAGTCACTTACAGCTGTTTAAGAAATTAATTAAATTGCGTAAAGAACCTTCCATGCAAACTGGCCCACTTCAGATAAAAACTATACTTGACGACATTCTTATCTATACGCGGTAAGTACTTGAAGAATTCAAAACTGAAAGTTATGAAAAGCATTGATTCAATCAATTTTATATTTACATTGCACATGCGTTAAAAATAGAAATACCAATGGAAGTGACACGTACGTTGTTATCTTGAATTTGGGTAATAACACGCAAACGTTCAATATAAACGATCACTTTCCGATCGGAAATCAGGCAGAAGTTATTTGTTCATCACTTCAATCAAAATATATTGATGGGTAACGAATAAATTAAAAAAAGAAAAATAACTTTAATTGCATGAAAGATATGAAAACTTATTAAAAATTATTTACTTGTAGACAAATCATTGATCCCAGCAAATTTGATGCGGAATCTGAAGTTGGAGTTGTCCTAGCAAAAGTGTAACAAAAACGATGTTTCTAGCTTGCATGGAAATTAATTGAAATTTTTATACGAATTTATAGAAAATAGAAAAACAGTCTATTTAGACCGTATTTTGTTCGTATATAATAAATAAATCTACGTATATCAATATTAGAGAATATAATAAATAAATTACTTAACTTGAATTTACTTACTTGAGCGGTCAAATCTCCCCTTTTGAGACTTTAATCAAAATTGTTAAATTCCAGATTTTTATTTTTCCTAAACTTACTGCACGACTTTTTCTATAATATATAGAGCTGTATAATTTTTTAATATATATTTCTCTTATACTGCTCTACCGTTGTCTAATATCCTGAGCGGTCTTTTGACCGCTAGAATATATACACATTTTTATGAAGTTATCTGCACTGAAATTTCAAAACATCACTCTCTCGCTCTCTTCCACACAGAAACAGTAGTTTTTCAAAAAAAAAAATGTCATTCTATTGTGTTCTTGAAAAATGCCATGTGCGTACAGTTTGTTTTATGCTGGATATAGAGTGACTGCTGGTAACTCACGTGATGAGGCAAAATTCCGATAATAAAGAAGAGAACATTATGAACACACATAGGAGACAAAAAAGAATAGATTATTCTCCAGTTCCTTAGATGAATCTGAAGGAAACGACCAGAATATTGCAATATCAGTTGATGGAACTAATTGGAAAGACTGGACCTGCAAGCTCGCCGCTTCATACAATTTTCAGAGAAATATCAGGGCCAACGACAGAAGCACGTCGAGTTTTAGGATCCATATCCTAAGCTTGAAACTTGAACGTTTCATATTTACGGAATAAGAACTGGGGTCCTGAAGTTTTCTCACATATAATGAACAGATTTATGCGATTTTTTCGTTTTAATAGAAGAAGCGAACGGAGCAAATTTGCTCTCATCTCCAAGGTATAGAATGTGTTTATAGGAAAAAGTCAAGACTGTTAGAAACTAGGTGCAAATATAACTGTTGAAGAGCAGCTCTTTCCAACAAAATCAAGATGGCGACTTACACAATATATGCCAATAAACCCAATAAGTTCGGAATCAAATTCTAGTTGGTATCGGACGATGTAAATAAAGCGAATGTATTTCCGTATTTGGGAAAAGATGAGACCAGGTCATTAGCAATATCACTTAGTGAAATTGTTGTTCTCAAACTTACTGAAGCATTTATAGCGTGCGGATGAAATATACAGTCAGGATTATTGACCTAGTTTCTCACACTACTTATGTTGTGTGTGTTAATTTTATATATAAGTGACGGGACCTACAGTTTAAAGCCGAATCCGAACGACAGATTTTTTGAGAAACTTTTCATGCCAATTTTTTCAGAGTTTTTGCCAGAAATCTGCTGAGAAGAAATCGCCGAAAAAATACTTTTTGTATTTTATTTTGATGGCCTGGCCTGGGACTCGAACCCAGGCTTTACGTCTAATAAGCCAGCACACTACCTACTAGACCACGGCGACTTCCGGACGAAATATAACCATTGATAAATAGTTTGAATAAGGATATGTACATATCTAAATTGCTGAAGTAACATATCTTCCAGTTTCAAGGCTTCTTTCTAAAAGTGTACTCCCGAAAGTGTAAGGCCCGAAAAATAAATATTATTTGATTATTATACGATAATTATTTTGTGCTTATTGTTTATGCTAATACACAATAAATAATACATAATTAATGCAGAATTAATTACAATCAACTGAAAAGCTCTATTAATATTTATTTCAAAAGCGATCATTTGGCCGCCATTGGTAGAAATATTAGGGATGCCAATCGGGAAATCCCAAATCTCGAAATCACGGTATTTTCGGGATTAATAAAATCCCGAATCCCGGGATTTTTAAAAACTTGCCCCGAGATGTGAACTCATACATATTTTGACCCTACAAAAAGTCCTGAAAAAAAATTTTATATCACTTGACGTCGATAATAGCATCTCAGATGACGAAAACCCCACTTCCATTGATAAAAAGTTATTTGATGCCATCGAAGAATGCAAAAGCTCTATAAAACGAATTAATAGGGTAACTGATTTATATACTCAACTGTCCAAAGAAATAGATTTATTTACATCAGGAGGTGGTAGAGGTGAATATTTACAAGCTGCATACAGCTATCTTGGAACTATTTTACCAAAAAATGTTGATTGCGAGAAGTGGTTTTCAACGGTAGAATCCAAATAATTTTCTTAAAACTAATGCATTTCTATATTTATGAATAATTTTTATTTTTGTTAATTTTCGCTTCTTTGTTGCATTTTATCTTGCTGTTTTTATATTTTATTTTTAATGATATATAATTCTGATATCCACAATTGGAATACAAATGATTTCGTTAACAAAATATTTTTATTATTAAGAGAAAATCGCGATTTTTCCTATTATTTTTCGGAATTTTTGGATCCCGAATTATCCCGAAATATTCCGGGATTTCGGGATCGGGATTTACAAAATCACGGGATTTTTAAAAATCGATACCGTTTCGCATCCCTAGTATATATAATATGTCGGTGGGTTTAGTGAAGGGGTTACCAAAAATTTTAGTGAGTAAGGGAAAGAAAATAAGTAAAGAGAATGTATTTATTTACAGCCATAGAAAAATGTCTACAATATACGATATTTTGATTTTCTTTTCATCAGCTTACATATATTAATAATTTTAGATAAATAAAGATACAATTTTTTTTAAGTTATCCATCTTTGGCTAAAAAATTATTCCTAGTTTTTTTTTTATTAGAAGAACAAAATGAGCGCTCCAAATCATTTAAAAAAAATTGTATGCAGCCAGCTACTGACATCGAGCATTTGTAACATAAAATATTTTTTGAGTGTTATTCTGAAATAAAAAGATAAAGCATCCGCCACACATGTCTCCGTGTCGCAGTCTGATCGAAAACTAAATCAAAGAACACTAGAATGCACGGTAGATTTATATACGGTAGCCTCAAGTCAACAGCTGATGAGGTCTAAAATGTCAAAATGTTGTTGATTTTTTTGTGTTTGTTGTAGCCATTTTTATAAATTTTTTAACATTTTTCTTTCTATTGTTATTCGTCAGTCAGTGATGAATACACTTGATCAGCTGTTTTTGACATTAGGCATACTCTTTACAAAAACAAAATCCCTGTTGTTTTTGTATTGTTGTATTTGTTGTAGACATGTTCCTACCTTATATAAATCTGCCTTGCTAGAATGCATGTGAGTTGTCTCTGCACAATTATGCAATGAAACGGTAATCCCTGGTTCGCACAGTCAAAATTATTATTAATTTTTATGTACGTTTCAAAACGGGTTTGTTGCACCTTTTCTATGAATTTAAATTAAATATTAGAATATTAAACAAAAAAAGATATAAATCATGTAAAATTAGTCAATTTGGTTTTTTTTTTCTTTTGACACTCTATATTTCCTATTCAAGACTGTTAAAGAACTTTTACTCCATTTGTGTAGATTTTAAAACCATTGGATATGTGCAGCAGCAAAGGGTAATAAAAATTATCTCTTTCTGTATTTCTTTCGTCGCTTTATTTTTATTCTCTCCTTTTTTGCGACTGTTTACAGCAGTGGTGACCATTTCCGCTTTGTACGTCCGAACATAGCAACAATAAAGTACAAAACGGAAACGCTACGACGCAGCAATGTCTTGCTTTTTATACATTTCCTAAAAAAATAGTTCAGCTGTTGGTTGTTCTCATCACAATTATTCTTTGATGTTGTTGTCAGTGTAATTCAACATAAAGGAGTTCTTTAATTCCGTTCCATTCACTTCAAGCATTCATTTTATCAAGCTACTCTAAAGAGTAGAGTACTTGTTTTCCTTTCCGGTGAAACGGAAAGTATTTCTGTTGAAATAGTTTTTTTTTCAGAAAATTTCTAAAAGAATTTAAAAGAACTGTGGGAGCGTCTGCCACTGAATTTGAGCAAAAGTTTCCCAATTCATGGCAGCTGCAACAAATAAAATGTTGAGTGTAGTGTGTGGGCTTCTTATTAAATAGTGTTCTCGTTGCCATTATCGCTATAATTATCGTTATCGTTATCATTATTATTTTTTGTGTTTAATTAAATATAAACACAAGCTAAATGCTTCTTTTAAATTTTTTAATATTTTCGAAATGAAGCTTGAAGCGTTCAATTTTTGACTTTGCATATAATTTCTGTGTAGAATTGCCTCTTTTTTTTGCTGACTCATTGGTAACAAAAGGAATAGAAAATAAATAAATAGTTAAGAAATGAAAAAAAAGAATTTGTGTATAAAAATTAGCTTTCAGCGAAGATCAAAAGTCCCGGTCTTCATCTTTCCAATCTCGAAACATATTGCCAATCTGGTGTAAATTGATGTTGAATTTTTAGCGACTGAATTGCCAAATATCTATCCAAGATAATGCCTTCCGGCAATATCGGCAGTTTTGTTAATCATTTCATATTTTCAAGGCGTGTGTGAGATAGTATTCGTCGGAAACGACTATTGATGCCATTATGTGTCAAACGCGAAACAAATAGTCAAAGTTTTCTTTAATTTAACGAATAAAACAGGCTGAATTTGACGGACGACACGGGTTAATCTGGGTCTGACTTATTTAAATGCACCTGCAACTTAAAACAACCTCACAAGAAAGTATCTAACGGAGTTAGACCGCATGAACCGGTGGACTTTTCAGCTAACCTCATGATAACGGCCAAAGAAGTTGATAACCATCAATCTATAGTCCCCAAAAAAAAAACCGAATAGTGATTCTTTTGGAACGCATTGGACTCCCTAAGACCTATTGTGGATCGGTAATATCCAAAATTCTGAAATTTTGCTTTTTCCAAAAATGGAACTAAGTGCAGAATATGATTTTTAGATGAATATTACGACCTAGCTCCTCACACCACTTATATTGTGTGCATTCATTATATACATGGGTGGCGGGACCTACAGTTTAAAGTCGACTCCGAACGACAGATTTTTGCTCTTCATGGCAATTTTATTTACTCTCAGAGTTTTTGCCAGGAAATAATTATTCATGATTTCGTTCTGATGTCTGATCTGGGGTTTGAATCGTGGCCTTACATCTAATAAGCCGACACACTACCAACTAGGCTACGACATATGTTCACCTAGTACATAATGAATGATCCAAAATAGCACATCCTTATATTATCCTTACTTCACTCTGTGAAAAATATAAAGTGCGGTTCACTTCTGGGCATTATTTTCCCCTTCTTGTGCTAAAACTTTCAGAATGCTGAGTTGAATACTTCAACCGAAAACTTTCTTTATTCGATTAAAATACATGGCTAAAGAAGTTTCTTAAATATCCTAAAATATGTCGAATTAAACACATAATAATTGTTTTAATTGGATCTGCGAATTTACAGATATACCCAGAGCTGAATTTCTCTTCGCTAAGTATGTATGGCCGAAACAATTTAATATCTTCTAAGGAACAAGCAACAAGAGCAGAACACATCTTTTCCGAACATAATTTTTTAATCCAGTTCATTAGGAAAGATGTACGTCGAGAAGCTGACAATGATCATATGAAGTCAAGCGCTCTATTTGGGGTTTCTATACAAACTTACCGATAACTGATAGAATAACATGGGAAAAAGGGTATAACTTTTTGAATAAAAACAAGGGTATGATTGGAAACATTCAATATTGAAATGTTTTTGAACCTAAAAAAAAGAAAACTAAATAAAGAAAGCAAAAGCAAATGTTAAGTGTTCTCCAAGGCGATATTGTTTTTGTTATAGGCGGTGCAATACATCATTCGCAATTCATAACCTTCGTTTTTTTGACAAAATACACCATAAAAGTGGTCACCAGTTTTTCGTAGAAACTCTAAGTCTACAATTAGCTAAGTCTACAATAGCATACATATAGAAAATTCTCAAAATCGCAATAAATGGACAATACCTTCCCAAAGAAATGTCGTTCGCAATTGAACTGTGCCGTTTGGTGATAATGATGCATTATTTCAGGTTCTTTTTCATCATCTCTTACATCGGCTGAATGATGAAAAGAACTTAAAAGGCAATAAAAGCAGAGACTAGATCAACCCAAATTTTTTTATCTGGGAAATCACTTAAAAATAAGATTGCGACTTTGATTGCGACAATAAGAAAATATGCAATTGAATTTCAGAAAATCTTACCACATAAAAATGTGATAAGAGTTACTTCCCCAAAGATGAAATTAAACCATCCAGCAATAGTAGTTTTGTAGATTACCAGTTGAGATATATGGCAACAATGAGAACGAATAAAGAAGACATAGAAAGGTTTTGAAAAAAAAAAATTAGTTAGGCGTGATATTCACATATTTTGGATGACAGCAAAAAGGTCAAAATCAAAATCCTCTGAAAAACCTTTAGATGCCTCTTAATATATATGATGTCTTCTACCCGATGAAAATACTTTTGCTTAAATTGGTTTAGTTACCTAAGCTATAGGTCCGATTAAATAACATGGGCATAAAAGTACCCACTTAGGCATTGGTATGAAATATTTTTCATAAAACTTTTAAAAATTAATTTCAAGTAGAAATTTCAAATCATTTATTTTTCTCTATTTTTGAGAGTTCTGAATCCCTTGGATACACGGTCAAACAGTATTCTATACAACCGTACTCTATTTACTGCTCATTTGTGACAACTTTTCTATCACGGCGCGATTTTAACGAAATTTTACCAACCTTAACAAGCAGTGTAGTTTCCATGCGTTGACTATAGCTGCATCAATAGCGTTAGTGAGTAATGGTCAATAGCACTTCTTTCAATGGACTCACATAATTGTTGACGCCATTATCGAATAAGTCAACTTCACCCATTCGCTGATTATATGCATGTATTATGCATGATTGTTAAACGACAGCCATCTTGCTATGTTTACGGTCATATCTATTTGCGCATCGGCTCTACACGCAAAAAATTAGACATCAGTCACCACCTTCAGAAAGATATAAAATTTAACTGTGGTATGTATAACATGATTATAAATATGTGTGTAGGTAGTTACCGAATTATCGTTCGGTAATAATTATTGTTATTTTTTTCAAAGCAAAAATCTGATGAACCCCGAGGTTCCTTTTTTATCAATTTAATATCATTCAGCAATGCGTGATTCCTCCGATTATCTCGAACAGTACTGGATGCAAAATAACCTTTTCGAGTTAATGTACATAATAAATTATGGTTTGTATAAAAGCTGTCGAATGGCTTGAATCTGAAATATTCTCCAATAGCCTTAGTATTACTTATTCCTCAAGGCCGTGGTCAGCAGTGGTGTTGTTCTAATTTTTTTGTTTACCGGAACGCGTATATATATTTTATAGACAGGGCCGATCCTGGGTAGGCGGCCGCTCTGTGCGGTCTCATATCTCAAACTAAACGACGGGGGTGATTTTCCATGATAATCCTAGTGGCGTCCTTTTTTTAGATCTCATGTCTGAAATTTGACGATGGAGGGTTCCGGTTTCTGTTCCGGTTCCTGTTCGTGTTCGGTTCCAACCCTTGTTTATAAAAATACATATAAAAATTTGTGAAAAATTAGAAAAAGAAATCAGCAATTCTTTTTTTTTTTCAAACGGTCAATCTTCGTTATCAGAAATCACCTTTAGTTCCGGAACGCGTTTCTGTCCAAAAAGGAAGTAGCAGAACGAAGTTCGGGCTCGAGAACACCACTGGTAGACAGCATTATTTTTAGAAGAAGCGCCAGCATATTCCTATATATGCAATAACAATATTCTGTCATAGAAGCCAACACCCAGTACTTGTAGCCAAATCGCTTTTTATGTACATGAATGGCAACCATAATATGCGATCAACTGTTCATCCACAGAAAGACTATATCGCAATTCACAATCTTGGCCAAATGGTCTGGCATCATGGCATTTACAAATGTTGGGTATTTTTTACCACACACTAACATAATACATAGAAATACCCTTGCCACGGTATGTCAAATATCCCACACTCAAAACCGTAGTTTATATTTACCCAACAATTTGGCATGCTTAGCAAATGAAGAGCTGATCATAAAAATAAAAACATTGAAAAATAAAGTCACAAAAAAATGGAAACATACAACTTAAAAAAACGTGTTAAAAGAGAAAAACCGAATAAAAAATGGACAGAGGACTAAATAAAGAAAATTATGATAATATTTTTATGACAATGAAATTTTTTTTAATAGTCAGCTGTGTGTTGAGAAGTTTGCAATAAGTGTTGCAAAGTTAAACAATAAAACCGTTCACAATTAATGGCAAATGTTTCCAATGGTATGAATTTACAATCTAAATGCCCAAGATTGTGAACTGTACTTATGAGAAAATATGCCAAATGGCATGAACTTTTTATTCAGTGGATTGTTTAATGGAGTAATTTTCGGAAATTATGATTCTTGTCAAGATTATTATTGTCACAAACGTGTATAGTTTCAATAAAACTCTGAAAAATAGCTTAACTAAAGAGAAAAAAATTTTGCTTTAGGACACACTTATGCCGAAATGGGTAGAAAAATACCCATACCCTACAGAGGCCCCCACGATACTTAACAATTCTGCATCCCTTTGATATGTGCCCTTCCTATGATCCTTTGGGTCAATATGACCCAACATTAAAATGTAAACAATATTTCATATTTAATATAAGAAATTCATTTGTTGTGTTGTTTTTTTCATTTATTATAATAGAAAACAATGATAACTAAAATAAATAAGCCCTTCCTGAGCAATTCATATATACATTATTGGTCATTACAGCCTTTCAGTCTACGACCTATCTTCTCACAACATTTATGTTGTATGCGTTAATTTTGTACGAGTGGCGGGATCTCCAGTTTTAAAGTCGATTCCGAACGACAGATTTTTGAGAAGCTCGTTATGGCAATTTTATTTGCTCTCAGAGTTTTTGCCAAAAATTTTCTGAGGAAGTCACCGAAGAAATATTTTCATATTTTCGTTTTGATGTCTAACCTGGGATTTGAAATCGGGCTTTACATCTAATAAACCAACACACTATCTACTAGACTACGGCAACTTCTGAGCAATATTTATAATAATTATATTTTTAATACTAACGTATACCAAATTGTAGGAATTTTTGTGACAATTTATACACAATGCGACTGTGTGCTCTTTGCAAATACATTTTTTACAAGAATCACATTTAGCGGAATGCTTATTTGAATTCCTCCGTGTTGACAAAAAAAAAAACACCCAGTCGTCGTTTATTCGGTAAATTTCTGGACAATAGTGTATTTGTATTATTTTCCTTAGAACATTGCGGGGCACTTGTGAGATCATTTTGTTTTTGAATATTTTTGACAAGATTTCTTGCTGATGGTCCATGCGGCAAAACTTTTCTGCGCTCCTTCATCGCTTAGTCATGCGCTTACATGTGTAATTCGCAACTAGTTGGTCAAACGCATCAACACCAGCTTTCGTTTGGTGATAATGATGCATTATTTCAGGTTTTTTTTCATCATCTCTTACATCGGCTGAATGATGAAAAGAACTTAAGTCGAGAACGAATTTTTTTTTGGTCGGCTTTTTTTTATATCCAGAATTTTGATAACAAAAAAGTTTTATTTTTATGGAGAGTGCCAACTAATGTAATATTCTAAAAAAGAAGTTCAATGACAAATTGTATGTAGTAAAAAAATTATCACATGTAATTGTGCACCACTCTCTCACTTAAATTAAATATACGGAAATATAATAAATATAATAAGATGTACAAAAGTCTCGCCTTTTTTATTCTGGCTGTGTATTTCTTGCTCTGCCTGTATACACTTCCATATTCCAGACATATTTAGTTGTGGAATCATAAAGTATCCAAATTTTTATGTCATATCTGGCGGACTTTAATGGAATATATTGCCTAAAACTTCGTACGTACAGCCTATTTATTGGCCGCCTGATAAACGGAAAATCCTTGACTTAATCGACTTTGCAAACATAACTCGTGGAAACATAATCAAAGTAGAAGCCTCTTTATGCTCACCTTCACCTTATATGCCTACAACTGCAAAGCAATAAGACCATTTCGTATCTCCATTGGATAAAATTCAAGTAGTACATCAGTACTGACTGTTCGGAATATTTACCACGAAGCATCATTTACAACGTAAACCATGCTATTCTTAATTTTGTGAAAATTTTCTCGCTAGCCATATAATGTGTTATCGAGACGGAATTCGATTGATATGAAGAACTTGTGTTGAAAAACGGGGCATCCGATCAGAGTGGCAACTACAGATATCGTTTCAATTTAAAAAATTCAGAACGAAAGCATAAAACAGTTTCGTAACTTGCTAAGCTCACTATCCTTTAGAAACTACTTAGAATAATAAGACGCAACATCACTTTCAAATGTTTTATTATGGCTTGAGTCCAGAAAGGGGCCAGTTTTAAGAAGACCAATAAAAGGATTAAAATAAGAATTGAGCAAGAAATGAGTTTATTTTGGTTAAACAACTGCAAAATGTTTTTACTCCGAATACAACTGCCGTCAAAATTTATATACTATCTGTTACCGTTAAGACTTCTAAACGCCATTAAAATCGTAAACCTAAAAAAAGCTCCTGGTGTTGATTAGGAATAAAATAACGCATAAAAAGCATAGCATTTTACAACAAAAGTGTAGGCTAGTTAATCTGATTAGAATAGTCTAAGGAAAAAAATTAAATATTGCTCCACACTATTTATATGGGTTACTTAAATCTTTAATAAAGTGTATCATAAAAGTCTAACCTTCAAATTAAAGTAAACTCCCGCTGAAAATATATACGAGCTGTTAAAGGGATATTTAAGTAACAAGAAGTTAATAATTAAAGAAATAAAAATTTACTAATTTTTTGCTCGTTAATGATGGTACTGTATCGAACGGAATTGATTCATTGGAGCATCGTTCTATCGCTACTACAACATCCGTTTGTGGTCGACATAATTCGTTCTTTTGTCGGACTATTCGTATGTGGAACGCCCTTCGTGCAAAGGTTGTAATTTTTTTAATTTTAAGGAATGCAAAAGATATAAAATATAGAAAATCATCACAGATGTTCGCAAATAACTTACAAATATAATACAGGTATCCTTCGTATAAGGCGGTACTTTTACAACGTGTTTTCAATATAAAGCGATTCAGAAAAAAACAGTTCATTACAACGCGAAATTTCGACTTGTATAACGTGCCTTATTACGAAATCGAAAAACTGTTAGAAAAAAAGCAAACAAAGGCAGATAACTGATTTCACAATCGCACAATCACTGGAAAGTTTTTTTTTTATCAAATGACGAAAACTTTTCCGAATAAATTTCTTCTGGTGAAGTTACACGCTCACTATTTCGACGTAACACGATGTTCGAAGTAAGTGACACAGACTAGTGAATGTTTATGTTTTCCGATTGTGTTTTCTTCATTACGTTTTAATTTATTTTTTAATTAAGTCTGAACATTAATTTTGAGTTGTAAACGTACCTACCATTAATTTAGTACCTATATTATTTTTAGAAAAGAGTTAAGTCTCCTCCGTAACCACCGCATTATACGAGGGATACCTGTAGTTTACTCTTTTTTACTAATTTACTAACTAAAATTTGCAATAGTAACAATACAAAGCTTAAGGAGACTTTTA
Source organism: Sarcophaga peregrina (assembly GCA_014635995.1). Lineage (NCBI taxonomy): Eukaryota > Metazoa > Arthropoda > Insecta > Diptera > Sarcophagidae > Sarcophaga > Sarcophaga peregrina. Next base: position 60,350,086 of record CM025793.1, read on the forward strand.
CTATAATAAAGTAAAGAATATAATGTAAATTCTTCATTTTCAAAAATCGTCAAAATAAGGGCATAAATTGTCAAATCGTCAATATTACATTTTTGGGGAAAAAATCGTCAAAATCACGAGAAATCTGGCAGCTATGTCTACAGACACTAACCTTCTTTTTCAAAGTAGTGGGCATGTATATAATTCTGGTTAGAGAAATATTGTTTGATTAAGCCTTGAGAACATATTGTCGTTTATTAGAATACGATGAAGATACAATAAATGAATGAAAATTAGATTTTTTTAGTTACTCAGAAATCTTTGCATTCTTTAGTTATTTGGAAATTCTTCGAAGTTTTTTGGACATCGAAAAACTAGCTTCAACTGGTTGTATTTTCAGACTGCAAAAAACATCAAAGTAAACAAATTCTACAAATTTTAGGACTTATGTGCATTTAAATAATTAAATTTGAAAAAAAAACAATAAATAACTATAAAATGGTTGATTAATGCTTATGAATATGTTTAAAACGTTTATTTACACGAAATTATCAATTCAAGCGCAAAGCGTTTATTTACAGAGAATCTCATTATGCATGAATGTGGGTCAATGTTACACCTTAATGGACTGACAACTCTTTGTTGCGTTAGTGTCACTGCCAAATAGCCACAGAGCCATGCAAACACATTAAGAAATGTCTTGTATATACCTATGAGTCTTTACATAAATAGGTGTATGCATGTAGGTACATATGTACATACATTTGTACATATGCATGTACTTGCTTATATATTGTATATGAAACTCAAAGAAATTTTAGCCAGTTTTATATGCAAAAGAATATTTGCTTATGTACAGGGATGAAAGTGTTGTCATCGCAGTTTTTTTTTTTATTTTTTGTTATTGTAACAACAATAACTACAATCGTCATTGTCAATATTGTTGTAAACCACTTGACAGTTGCTGCAATACAGGGAAAAGACACACACTCGCACACACCCATTCACTCATACACTTAAAATATGCTGCTGACTTTAACTAGTGCTGCCGGCTTTAACATACGAACGAACAGATGTCTGAAAAATGTTGACAGCCAGTGTAGACAGTCATTTTGTAAAACAGTCTTATGATAATTTTTCTTTTCATTGTTTCTCCTAACTTTAAAATAGTTTCATACATACGTAAGTATGTACATAAACATTTCTAAGCACATTCATGCATATATTATATAATTTTACAGTGTTATGTTTATATCTATATATGTATTTATATGTAATGTATGTATTTATACATACATAATTGGCCATTACAACCCTTCAGTCAGGATTACGACCTAGCTTCTCACACCACTTATGTTGTGTGCGTTAATTTTATACATGAGTGGCGGGACCTACAGTTTAAAGTCGACTCCGAACGACAGATTTTTGAGAAGCTTTTCATGGCAATTTTTTACTCTCAGAGTCTTTGCCAGAAATCTGCTGAGAGGAAGTCGCCGAAGAAATATTTTTCGTTTTTGATGTCTGACCTGGGTATGTATTTACTAGGGATACCAAATGGCATCGATTTTTAAAAATCCCGGGATTCTCGTAATTAACAATTGTTGGTAAAATAGTTACAAGATAGCAGCAGATATGCAGCTTGAAAATATTCACCTCTACCACCTCCTGATGTAAATAAATCTATTTCTTTAGACCGTTGAGTATCTAAACCAGTTACCCTTTTAATTCGTTTTGTAGCGCTTTTGCATTCTTCGATGGAATCAATTAATTTTTTTTTTTTTGAGCAATAAAAGTAGGGATCCTAGATGCTATTATCGAAGTCGAGTGATAAAGAATTTTTTTCAGGACCTTTTGCAGGGCCACAATACATATGAATTCACAATCCCGAAAAATTCCGGTACAAGTTTTTAAAAATCCCGGAATTCGGGATTTCCCGATTGGCATTCCTAGTATGTACATGTCTATATAGTAGACATATGCATGTACATACATATGTATGTGTGAACAATATATTGTCATTTTATAAATCACATGAGTACATGGAAAAATGTCGTGTAGTATGATATAAATGTGTATGTATGTATGTATGACTGTGCATATATATAAAAACAAAGTTTAAATTTAAATGTAGTGTCCTAGTAAAGTTGTAATAAAGCAATGATTGAATATGTTTATTCATGTATGTGTGTGTGACTAGTTGTTGGCGGTTCTGCTTTGATTTTATTATGAGGAAAATGATTTTCTTATCAAATTGACTTGACTTAATGTGCACTAACACATAGAGACATACGAGTCAACTTTTGTCTGAATAAATATGTTTGTATCTCCCTTTGTTCGTCTGCCTGACTGTCTATTTTTCTATAATTTGTTTTATTTGTATATGTACATTAATACATACATATGTATATTTAAATCTTTTTTAACCATCGTGCGACATACACAAAAACATACAGTGATGCATGCATGCATGAATGAATGAATGAGATTAAGTGCAGGCTGCTTAAATGAAATTTAACTTTTTCCATAGAGTAACTGTAGAATTGTATGTTTTAAGTGCTCCAGAGAGTTTTTATATTTCATTTCTCTTCTTTATTCTTTCTTTATATTCTAGTGTGCTGTTATTTAATGTTTTTGTAAACAATTGTGTCCAACATGTCTTTCGCCTTCTGGCAATATACATACGTCAGTTAGAATGTCGGCCAATTCTGTCGACAGAAAGGCAGTTATTTAGCCTATTTGTCGCTTTATTTATTTATTTTTTGTTTTTTTTTGGAAATAACGACAACATTGGCAACAACAACATTTTATTTGTTGTTTACGACTACACTTAATCAATTATTTGTGTGTACAATTTTAATTGTTAATTTTTATAATCGTTGTAAGCTCATATATATTTAAAGAAAAATATTTATTTTTACGTGTGAACAGATATTTAATGAGATATTTTGAAAATTTAAACCGCTGGTGATAGGATATAATTCCGATATTTGGATAATGGGCTTCAGCGATTATCAGACTAAAAACAAACTGCACACGGCGTAGAGAAAGTAATAAACAAGAGTGGCCAAAACTCTGTATACTACAAACATTTCTTCTAAGTTTCGGAAGTCACTAATTTTTAAAAATCTAATGTGGATTCTCTTCCAATTCATTTTGATTAACAAAATCCCGCGATCTATTTAACAAGTTGAGTTCCTCTTGCTACGTACGCAACAGCTGAATGTTAAAATGATAAACCGTTATATTTTTTGTTTACATTTCTATTTAAATGTTTTATTTTATTTTCTTTTTTTTTCTTTTTTAAATATTTCAGAAAACGGAACCTTGTTTCGTGCTCCAAATAATATAGAAAAAAAGAAGAAAGTGGAAAGTGGTTTCTGGTAAAACTTTTCAGTTTTCTGTCTTCTAGCAATATTTGTGGAGGTGGTAGAGCATCTCTGTTTTATAATGCACAACCAGTTTTAAAGTTAATGAATGAATGAATAATGAAGTCAACAAAGTTATAATTTCAAGTCAGTAAATGTGTGCATATTATTAGTATTAAACTATGTAAAAACTGTTATAATGTATGTATGTAAGCATATTTTTATTCACAACAGGAATCACTGACAATAACATCAGAAACAGTAACCCCAAGAGGGACCGACAATTGGATGCGTGGACTACAGACCATTCATTCATAGTGAAAGGCAAAGGACAAGACACTCAAACAGTAAAGATACTTTACAGACACCAAGTACCTCAAACATAGTAAATGAATTGTTAATAAAAAAAATTAAGTTATTTAAACAAATCACGGCACTCGTGATCAAATGAGCATTCGTATCAAGTAAAATTTCATTTTATATCGAATAACTAAATTATGATATTCGATATTTATCGAATCGAAATTTACAAAAATAATGTAAAAGACTTTTTGTTTAGTAATAGAACAAAAACATGTGATTGGTATGATTGGTAAACAAAAAATAATAATAATTTTGAAATAAAACACAAGTATGTAAAATTAGAGAAAAATATTTAAATATTATGAATTATAATATTATTTTAATAGTTTAGAAAAGGGGTCTTAATTTGCTTTCAGCTTTTAAAACGGTCCATTATACTTTTACGTTCAGAATAATCATATTCGCTGTTTTTATCTAAACTTTTTTCCACTTCAGAAGAAAGAGATTCTTCTGAAATTTTTCTCTTTCCAAAAATTTTTGCTGTTTGCATACCGTCAACGCTGGCACCGAAACCGGATTCTTCAAAAGCAAAAGCATTCCCCCATAGGAACCACAACCGGGTTTCTCTTTGATTCCTTGTTAAATGAAACCTTTTTTTGGGTTAGGTTTTTGGTCAGCAAAAACTTTAAAAATGCGTAAAAAAAATTTATTATAAATAAGAAAACAAAAATTTCATATGAGATTTCGAGAGACATTACTCCAAGGTGTACTCGTCATCGAATGAGAAAATTTCAAATTTCGATACACTTGACTCGCTAACGACTGGGCGACTGATTTGAAATTTTAAAATTTCGATCAACTTCATTCGATAACGACTGCGGCAATTTGCCTCCACTGCATTAGCAACAGGCAATGTCGAACCTTAATTTGTTTTAAGTTTTTATGTTAATATCTTGAAATAAAACCCTTTTCTTAATATTCTTATTATTCAGACATATTAGTAACATTAATTAATAAAACACATAGGCAGAGTATAGATAAAATACAAATACAAATTCGACAGACACTCCAATAATTCGGACGCTTCGACTTTTCGGACAATTTAAAATTTTACTTTTAGAATCCGGGCAAATTTTTTTTAATGAAATAAAAAAAATTCAAATTTCCAAATTTAAATTTCCAAATTTTTTTTATTCATACTTTTATTTACATTTTACACTATCTTCACATCTGTTTCGGTACATTCTTTCGTAAGCGTGTTTATCTAACTTCATAAAACATTAACTTTAAGAAAAAGTTTGATATTTTACAGTCTTGGTGAAGGAAAAACTATTAGGCAGGTTGGCAAAAAATTCCGTATTCCTAAATCATGACATAACTGAAGAAGATATCAATCAGATATCATAAGATTTTTCCGATGAAGAAATAATACAACATGCTAAACGAAAAGAATCACCAGTGCTGCTTACAGACTCTGAAGACGGAATTGTAGAAATGGATGCAAAAACAAAGATATCATTTTAAGTTTGTATTCAGTGGGCTGCAGTCGCCGTAATCTAGTCGGTAGTGTGTTGGCTTATTAGACTTAAAGCCAGGCTTCAAGCCCCAGGCCAGACATCAAAGCAAAGTACAAAAAGTATTTCTTGCCATGAAAAGCCTTTAAAATATCAACATGAGTGGTGTGAGAAGCTAGGCCGTAATCCTGACCTAATGGTTGAATTGTAATGTAATATGTATGTACGTATTCAGTGGACTGAGGAAAATAATGTAGATATGCAGGATATTCTATTGTTGAAGAGGATAGAGCAAAAAGCAGAAATCAACCACCTTAACAAAGTTAGTCAGAACAAAATAATTCCGTTTTTAATAAATCATAATATGTATTTAATTCACTTAGATTACTTTAATAATTTTCAGTGCTATAGTCCGGACAAGTCGATAATCCCAACGTACCTAAAACTATATGTGTCTCGATTGTCGAAGTCCGACAGTAATAGAGTTAATCTTTTTCATCTCCTTCTTAGACAACCTTGGTTTCCCATTCCAACTTGTGGAGATGAAATAAATTTTTTTAGTTTTGGATGCGCATCATTTACTAAACCTACTAAGGAATCATTTTCTTGATATTGACTCGCATACTACGCATTGACACTGACGTCAAAATCTGGTTGAATAATTAGTTTGAAATTAAAGGGCTGAAAAGCCCTTATCTGTAAAAGATGCCTGTAAAAAATTATTTAAATATAGTACAAATGAGTTTTTATAGAAATTACTTTCAAACACTTCTAGGACGACGAAAAGTTAAATTAGCAGCAAAGCTGTTTTAAAATTCATAGGATGGACATCTATAATCCCACTGATTTTTTAAGGTTAAAAGCATTTTTTTTTTTGTTAAACCAGCACTCAGGGGATGACCCCTACTCATGCAGTGCATTGTGCAGGTTTCTACGAAAGGTGGAAAGAGAGAGGAAAGGTGTGAACGGTATGGAAACGAGTTGCTGCTGGTTTGATTTAAAGTGCTAAATTCCATGCTTAGTACATTTGCATACCTGGGAAAAGTAAGATAGTAATAATGCCAAAAACAAAATACTAGCAATAATTAACAAAATAATGGCATCAAAATTTTTACCACACTTTAATCACTAATTCCGCTACGGTGATGGTACGAGAACGTGTACTTATTCAAATATGTTATGTCATATTTAATAACCGATCGTCTAAGCCATGATGTTTTTTAACTCTCCACCGAAATATTTTAAATTTGGATTAAGAAAACATATTCTCTATAAGTATAAAAATTTGAATGAAAATTTAATGAAAAAGATTCTATCTACCACCCCCGACGGTTTGCAACTAACGACTGAAATTGAAAGAATTGAAGGCATTGGCACAATAGAAGATATATAACTCCAGAGCCAATGGTGAATGAAGTTCTAAGCAAATGCAATGGTGAAGAGGCAACTTATACACAATACACAGAAACATACTATTGAATCGGGATTTTGTAAATCCCGATCCCGGGATATTTCGGGATCCAAAAATCCCGAAAAATTACGGAAAAAGTTACGATTTTCTGTTAATTTTAATTTTAAAATTAATTTTGTTAACGAAATCATTTGTATTCCAATTGTGGATATCAGAATTATATATCATTAAAAATAAAATATAAAAACGGCAGGACAAAGTGTAACAATGAAGCGTAAATTAACAAAAATATAAATTATTAATACGTATGCAAATGCGTTAGTTTTAAGAAAATTATTCGGATTCCAAAAAAAGGTTAAAGCATCTAACATGTGCTCTGAAAGGCTTGAACGAATTTTGTTGTCAACTCAACTCAACTCTTCTCTCAATCAACATTTGTTAGTAAAATAGTTCCAAGATAGCTCTATGCAGTTTGTAAATATTAACCTCTACCACCTCCTGATGTAAATAAATATATTTCTTTGGACAGTTGAGTATCTACATCAGTTACTCTATTAATTCGTTTTATAGGGCTTTTGCATTCTTCGATGCCATCAAATAATTTTTTATCACTGGAAGTAGGGGTTTCCTCATCTAAGATGCTATTATCGAAGTCAACTGATACAGAATTTTTTCCAGGACCTTTTGTAGGATCAAAATACATATAAATTCACAATCCCGAGAAATCCCGGGACAAGTCTTTAAAAATCCAGGATTTTCCGATTGGCATCCCTAATAATAGCACATAAATCGAACTTCCCTGCAGGAGATTAAGCGTTAATTGTCTAAAAGCTACTAGTGCAAGTACAGGTACAGCTGGCCCTAGTTTACACCGGGTTTAAGTTTTTATAGGAAAGTACTAGAAGTAGAAGTAGTTTAAATATACTACTCTAAGACTTTAAGAATATTTTGTGTAACAAAACAAAAATTCACATATTGGTTCTTGGGATTAAATTAATTTATTTATTTTTATTATTTCGTCGTGGTCTAGTAGGTAGTGTGTTGTTATTAGACGAAAGGCCCGGGTTCGAATTCCAGGTCAGACATCAAAACGAAAAATATTTCTTCGGCGACTTCCTCTCAGCAGATTTCTGGCAAAGACTCTGAGAGCAAAAATTGCCAAGAAAAGCTTCTCAAAAAATCTGTCGTTCGGAGTCGACTTTAAACTGTAGATCTCGCCACTCATGTATAAAATTGACGCCCACAACATAAGTGGTGTGAGAAGCTAGGTCGTAACCCTGACTGAAGGGTTGTAAAGGCCAATTATGTATGTGTATTTATTTATTTAAGAATTACAATACAATTACAAATTATATTATAATCATGTACGAGCTGAGTAACTTCGACCATATGCCCGGTGTAGTGTCACAGACCAGAGCCTCTGGTGGGAATCGAACCCACGACCCTCACGCTAATAGTCTAGCACACTACCCACTAGACTACCAGGGCGCTCATGTATTTATTTATTTATATTTATTATTATTATTTATTTATTTATTAATTTTTCACAATTGTGAATTTGTCATTCATACCATTTTATTGGGAAAAATAAAATTTTTTGACGCAAAATGCTAATTTTCTATTTGAATTAATTGTTTTCTTTTAAAGACTTGCCATATGGAAACACTGTAATCGCCACTCATCCAAAATGAGAAGTTCACAAAATAATATGACAAGCCCGTATTTTATTATTTTTAGCGTCCATTTCAATGTGCTGCTTGTTTGAAAGTGATGAAAAATATTTGAATTTAAAATTTATACAAATAAAATTGTAATTTGGAAACATTAAAAATGAATAGTTCGAAAATATATTTTAAAAGAAAATTAAAAAAAACAAATGAGTGTGTATAATAATTATTATAAGTAAACCAGCTACAACAACAGGGTATGAAAGAAAAAGGGACAGACTAGTAGTAAACTCATCAACAAACAACATTCCATATAAAACGGCAAGAGAAAGCAGACAACGAGTCAGTGTGAATTCAGTCAGCCTTGTGTGATGTTGCGTTTGAACTAATCAATCGCGGTGTGAAAACAAGTTGCGTCCGTAGTAAACTTTACCGAAGAGTTATTAGCAGTGTTGCCACTGAACAAATTTAAATCGTACGAAATTTTTGAAAAAAAAAATTACCAAAGTCATTGAAAGTCTACCAGTTTTTTAAGTAACGTACATAAAGATATTTTTTTGAGAAAAAATATGTCTTTTGTATTTAAAAAGTATTACATGTAATTGTACATATATAGTAATAAACAACAAAACACAACAATATAACAAAAATATTTTATACAACTCATTTCTAATAGCATTTTTAAACCAAAAAAATACATTAACCGCCAGTTTCTATATACAGTAGAACAAAAGCAATAAAACACATCAATGTGACATAAAATTCATTTTGAGTAATATTTTTAACCGTAGATCGAGCTTTGTAACAAAAATGATAACTTTAATTCAGAATTTGTAGGAATTGTTATCGTCATCATTTTAAACCAAATAAAAAAAGGAAATTTCGTTTTTCTATGTCATTTTGTGATACATACGACATTCCTAGTGATTCTTTAGTGTTGTGTTTGAAATTTTTTTAGGTTTACAAAGATTTTGTGGAGTTTTGTCGTAAATAATACATTATTTATGGTATTTGAGAAGAAATTGAAAGTTAAGCGTTGGATGAAAGTGAAAAGGTAGAATTTTCTGTTAATGATATATTATTCATATTGACAGCAATAGTCGTAGTCTAATATGTAGCGTGTTAGCTTATTAGATGTCAGACCAAGATTCAAACCTCAGGACAGTTATTTCCAAGGCTGTAATGACCGATTATATATGTATTTATGTAATATTCCTCCTGCTAAAGACTCTAAAGAAGAGGAAAACAGAAGCAACAAACATGACAATAGGATGTTTATCGCCTAAGATGGTCCTACTTGGAACTGAAAACCTCATTCCTTTTGTAGTTAGGGAAGAGAGAATATTACTAACCTTCACGCAAAGAAGAAGCTGTTTCCTCAAATGTTGTAGTCTTTCTTACTGTTCTTCTCATAATTATCTCACGTAACAGACAAAAATTTTAAAAGTGTCTCGTCCTATGTTTTATTTCGTAGATATTACAGGAGGATAATATTTCGATCAACTACGTACGTATAAGATAACAGAATAATTCGCTTTGATAATGTGCTACTCACAAATTATCATAATTTTACACTTATAATGGTTTTTCGAAAAATGAGCTGAAAGTCTTCCAGCTTTTAATAATCCCAATAATTTTGTCGCTCTACATTAGTAACAAATTGAATTTTATGGTCCACCGAAATCGAATTGGTAGTTTTAGAATCAAAAACATGCTACATGTACTTGAAACCTACATTTCCCTGTAATCTGTATCCGGGAAATCAAGATGGAGTCAAAGGGAGTGCATTGTTATTGACATATTGCTATTGCTACGGATAACTTTTTTACCTCACATGACGTTGACAACAAATTTTTGTAACGAAATATAACAATGGCTTGTATCATCAGGTTTCAGCCAGTCTTCAATTGAGAGTGTTACTGATGTGAGTGACAATAAGTTACCCCGTCTAAACAATTGGAAATTTATAAATCGCGGCAGAACAAGAGTGCTAGATGTAAAATCATTGCCATTTATAAAAAAAAAAAACCCAAGCTGGCACAAAGTGTTTGATTTTTACATAAAAAGCCATACCGCAATGTACATCATGTCAAAAATTTTGGCGAAAATTTCATATTTAAATTTTTTAACAAAATCTAACAATAATTGCGAAAATTATATGTACTACAAGTATGTATCAAAAGTGATACATAAGCTAGAATTATGAAGTTTTTTTAAGGCTCGAACTACAGTTAAACTAAAAAATACTTAAACTTTTAGTTTTTACAACGTACACAACAATAACCATAACAATATGTGCTTTTTTTAAGCAAAACACTTCTTTCTGTTCGCGTAAACACTAACAACCAACGTTGCCGTTTTGGGCTTTTCCAACCAAATTTGCTAGGATTTTTTTAATTTGGTAGGATGGTAGGTAAACTTGATTTTTGGTAGGTTGGATCAAAAGTATCGAAGAAATTTTGAAGTTAAACACGTTAAAACATTATTAAAAACTTTAATAAATGTACATATGTATGTATGTATGTATGTATGTATGTTCTTATGACATATTCGTTTTTGCACATATTGTACGCTTCTGTAACACACGAGTACTTTGAATAAACATTTTACATATATTTTGTGTTTTTAAAACCACAAAATTCGTGTTAAATTTTTACAGGAAATTAAGCCAATAAGCAGTACAATTCGATACCATTTCAGAGAATATAACTCGACGGCCATCAATAACACAGAGAGATATTTAAGACAAGCGTTTGCTTCAATGCAACATGATTCAACCACTAATTGTTAAACAAGTTTAATTTCAACAATTTGAACTTTTTTTGGGTTTTTCCTCACAGTTACTTAAACTACTTTGTCTACAACATCAAGGATAAGTAGACTTTTTATTTAAAAGCGTGCCATGGATCATGGTCCTCATTTGTAGGCCAAAAACCAACTCCTGGGGAATTACGGAATTACGGCACTCTGCAGGGTTCCATCATGCATAATTACGGCTGTTTGATGCTGGAGGTGCTGCTAACTTTCGACATGGGATTTGTCCATGTTCATGTTTCCAATGGTAAACCTTATGGTCGCCACTACCAACTGCCATCCATTTGTAGTGGTAGGAGGAGAATTTTTTCAGGGGATTATTATAGACAGGTTATATCTTTAAGTAAGTCATTTAAGGTCTACTATTTTAATATACTTTCTTTCAGCCGGTATCTCGTCAATAAAAGGTGTAATATCATCATTCAGAGCATTGAATTGATTTTTATTGAAATAATATGTGGTATGCTATTAGTTAGTTATAAACCCACAAAAACTATTCACTGAAGAAAACTAGTAACTTTTATAGAATGTTTTACGTTAACAATACTTATGTAAATTCCGTGGCATTGTGGTAGTCTGTATCTACGTGCATACGTACATACATACGTAGTATATCGTTAGTTTAGTGTCGTAACAATTGTTGATTTGTAAACATTTTTATTAACAAAGTAAGTAGACGAGAAACGAGAGAGAGAGCAAAAATAATTTGTTTGTAGAGTTTGTTGATTTGTTGGTTACAATTTCTTTCAAGTCCTCTTTATTTTGTCCAATTTGTTTCCTTCTCTGTATTTCTGTATTTGAATGGGAAGCTACAAATGGTTTTATTTCTTAGTTTCTGCAATTCGCTTATTTTTATTCATTTTTTATTTCCATTTTTTATTTTGTTTTGTTTTGTTGTCGCTTTTGTTACTTCTATTTTATTTTATTTTATTAATATTTTATTTGTACTCAAGTGGCCTCTTTTATTTTAACTATTACTCCTTTATAGCCGTTTGCCGTTATTGTTGTTGCTGTAACAAGTATTTCTTTTTTTATGTGACAATGGTTGTAATTCTGTAAATGTATACGAGTGTAAGAAATAAAATGCAGAGGAATTGAGAAAGACCTAGAGAGAGAGAGAGAGAGAGAAAGCGAGAGGCAAAGAGAGAGATAGAGAAAGTTTGTATGCAAATAGTTTTACCCAAAGGCTCTTTTCCGTTTCAAAGTGTTTTTTTTTTTTGTTTGTTTGTTTCTTTTATTTTTTAATACTTTTCCAGCTATTCTACAGCCCACCCCTGTATGATTTGATTCTTATTCATGATGATAGCCATAGACACACACACACACACACACTTAAACACATTCGGATTCACTTAATATTGTATTCGTTGTCTTGGTTCCTTTTTTTCGATTTCAGCTGAGTTTTACTTAAGGAACAAGGATTGCCAGTGGGATGGCTGTTTATTGATTTAACGACGTGTTGGTTGGTTTTTAGGTTTTTTGTAAGCGATATTATTATTTTGAATTCATTATCGTTAGCCCATAAAGGCCAACATCTTTTATTTACTCAAAATGTTTCTCCTTATATTAAACGATCAGTTTATTCCGGAATGATATAAACTGGATACCTAATCAATATTTAAATTAGAATAAAATAATGAAAACTTTCATATTTGAATACGGATAAATACAATAAATCTATCTATTAAAGAATAGCAAGGCATTAACGTCAGAACACAAGCAAACAAACATTTTTCGATTATTTCATAGCGGAGCCTTTTTTTATTAATTTAATTAAAACTTAATTCAAATTATTTGTGGATAGTTTCAGGTATTCCAGAAAAACGTTTTAATTTCTAAGCACTCTAATAAAATTACTATTACATACTTGCTAATTGGCACCAGTACTTCCGTACGGATATTAAATCTTCACCTCCTGTGTTTATGCAGTCTTAAAAAAATTAAATCAGATTTATAGCAAGAGTGATCATTACATATTGCAGGTACCAGAAATTCAATATATTTGAAGAAAAAAATTCTCTTTGCCAGTTTTTTTTGGGTGTATAATTAATACAGGAGTCGCCGTGGTCTATTGGGTAGTGTGTTGGCTTATTAGACAAAAAAATATTTCTTCGGCGACTTCCTCTCAGCAGATTTTTGGCAAAGACTCTGAGAGTAAAAATGCCATGAAAAGCTTCTCAAAAATCTGTCGTTCGCAGTCGACTTTAAACTGTAGGTTCCGCCACTCATGTATAAAATTAACGCACACAACATATGTGGTGTGAGAAGCTAGGTCGTAATCCTGACTGAAGGGTTGTAATGGCCAATTATGTATATATGTATGTAATTAATAGACAAAGAAATTTCAAAAAGAAACGACGAGAACCTTCTTCACTGAAAGCTGACAAACAACTGAATGATTTTTTACACTCTTTTTAACAAACAGAGTTGATGTTCGTCCCTGAGGGACATTGGTGCCTTGTAAGATATGTCTATGGACCATTGAAGTACGACCATGTGTCAAATTTTGCTAATAAACAAATTTACTTTCATTATATGATAATAACAATGTTTAATATTATTATTAAATTAAAATTAATTTTCTTTACAAATTGCGTACAAGGTCCAAAGGTACAAAGTCCAACATCAATCAAATAAATAAATAAATTGACAACAAAAAAACTGAATGATAAACATCTTGAGTATAAAGTTAATTAAATTTATGGTTGTGATTAACTTAAAAAGTGAGTATTGAAAAAAGATAATGAAATATATACATTTATTTATATTTATATATATATAATATTGTTACGAAAATGGAAATGGTGTTGTTAAAATAATAGACAAAAGCTCCAAAAACAAAAAACTAAAATTATTGTTCACGTGATCAATGAATAACCAAAAATATAGCATCAAAAACAATGGACTTATTCATATGATCAAAGAATAATTAAAAATATGGAAACAACATCAGCTTAAAAAAATATAAGAGATAAAAGATGTAAACAACCAATAACAAAGTGCAGTGAAGAAAGAAGTAAACAAACAAAAACAAAATGCATAAAAGACACACAAACAACAAGAATGCAAACAAGTTGTTTACATTTTTGGATTATTCCCGAAGTCCGTCATCCTCCTGCGAGAGCATTCATCACACTGTTGATCCGGCGATATAAAATGCAAGACAAAACGAGCAGTGATGGAGTTCGAAATAAGTTAGTCGTGTGTGACGACGAACAGTGGTCCAAATGTTCAATCTAGCCGGACAAAAGTTATAACTCACTTTTAGAATGTCGTACTGATATAAAACTTGGTTCGTTTATAGATTTCATCAATGTAAACAATTAGAGAGAAAAAAAATCATATGTATATGTGTGTGTATGTAAGTAAATTTGTTTTTTTGGGGTCTGTTTGAAGCCTAAAGACGACAAAACGACTAAACTGATTTTCCTAAAACTTGCACACCGGTTAATTTTTATTCAAAAGTTTTAAGTGGGTGAACCAGCTAGAATCTTCGAATTCAGTGTGGAAAACTTTGATATTCACATAAACATTTGTGAGAAAAATGGTTGAACTAGCTATGGTGGGCGTGTTATTTTTATTTATTTATTTATTCTATATTCTATACAACAAGACCTGAGGTCATATAATTATAGTACAGAATCCGATATATGCTTAAATACTAATATTAATTATAGAACAAAAAAGATTATTAAAGTAATTATGTACGTAGTTTAAAAACGTGAAAAATTTGTTTAAAATTAGAATGTACAACAAAAAAAATTACCTTCCATATAAATAAAATACTAAAATTCGTATATCTAGGAAGACTATAACAGTTAAAATCCCCGAATCATGTCTGATGAAATTTAGTGTCGATATTAAAATTGTAGTTAACAATAGGCGGACTAGCAATAGTAGGCGTAGCACCTTCCATATCTGGAAACACCTATTTTTATTGTCATGAGAGTAGCAAAACTCGCTGGGTATAACTAGTCTCTATACATATTATAATTTAAAATGAAACAAGGATTTTTAGAACAAATTATTTCAAATTATTTTAATATATTTAATAAAATTATACAAAAAAAAACAAGAAATACATTACGTTTATTTCAATCTATATCTGGTTCAATTTCAGAATCTAGATGCCACTGTGACATTGCCCAATTTTTTGTTAAAATGCATACAAACATTTAGGCAGATTGCCGTACTTTTCTGTAATACTTAGCTATCCGTTTCACGATTCTTAATACCAATGCCACTTGAGATATTAATTTTTTAGAAAAGAAGCAATTACAGTAGTCCTTTTGAGAACCGATTTGTTTTTAAGGCAATTTTAATTTCCGAATTATTCTAATTTCTGGCCGTTTTTTTTTTGTACACGCGTATAAAATTACGCAAATAAAATTGGCTAAAATAGCAAAAAAAGAAAAACACAGTCAGAAATTTTAAATTCTAATTTTAGAGCGTATAATGTACAGTAAGCACTGATTCTCATTTCTGGAGTGTCTAATTACTGCAGATTCTAATTTGTGAGCTTCTACTGTACTTCTATTTGAAGCTGATTAAAGAAAAAAAAATATGCCGTTATGTATTTTAGGCACTTGTTAACATATTACCGTACAAAAAATTTACTTTTTAAATATTTTAAGAAATTACTTTTATCCGGCTAGATTGTGGTTTTGAACCACTATGCGACGTCACGTTGGTTGCAGTGAGAATTAAATCAGTTGTGTGTGAAGACATGAGATTGAGCTATAATTCAGTCAGACTTGGGTGCAGACAAGTTGCGTGTGAAGAAAACAGTTAGTGTTGTGCTTACAAAAAGTTTGGGAGCAAATTAGAATAACTAACAAGTGTTGTTGCTTAAAAAAAAGGTTGTAAGGTTGTTAATCACGATCTCTCGGTATGAAGCTTTATTAAATCTCCTAATACATATGTAAGTGTTTCAATTGTCTAAGCAAATATTACAAAAATGTTAACCACAAAGCGGATGATATTCGATGCCCTTACAGACAAGATTACCAAATTCAGAAAAGTAGCAAGAGAAGAAAAAAGAAATGTTCCAATTGACTTTAGCTTACAACAAGAAAATTTCCCCCAATTAACTTCAACTTCTTCACCATATAGTCAGGTAGCTGGTAATCAACGTGTAATACTCGAACATGTCAAAGTATAACAATCAAGAAGAAAGTAATGATGATCAAACGATAAATTATTAGATATTTATTTTGAAGTAATCGATGCTCTCGAAAAATGAAAGAATAAATTTGATAAATGAAGAGTGTTAGGAGATATGTTAAGACATGCTATATAATATCATTCGTGTTATGCACTGGAATCCACAAGACATAACGACAAATTCAGCCTTAGTCGAATTAGAGATTTTTGTTCAAAAGACTAATGTAGATATAATTTTGTTAAATGAAACTTTTCTCGAAAATAATCATAAATTTTATATAAATGGGCTTAAATTTTAAATAGAAGGCACCGCATATCACATGACGGAGGCATATTGACTGCTGTACGAGATTGTATAAGACGTAAGATCTTAGATCCAGATGAAACGTCTTTAATTGAAAATATGTCAATATCTTTATATTTAAATAGTAGATCAATAACAATAACATCTGTTTATGCTCCAAAATAATCTGAACTAATAAACCGAATGATTTTTTTATATATGGAGATTTAAATGCTCAACATTTAAGTTAGAACTGTTATTCTAATAATATTCCCGGAAATGTACTATTTAAGCACCAAAATCAATCCTACTACATATTAACCACTTAATTTTACACATTATACCCAATCCTCCACTCATTCTTTACCATCTTAGTAGATGGTTCTTCTCTCAAACTCTAATTTGCCGTTTTCGAATTTGGAAACTTATCCAAACGTTTTGCAATCGGATCATGTTCTCATTATATGCAATATATGGAAATGTCCAAGTTTCACATTTTAAAATCCCGCTATATCACAAAGCGAATTGGCTCCAGATTGGAAAATGGGTTAAAAGAGAGGTTATGTCTCATAATCTTCTTGCAGTTCAAGTAACTTTTAATAACTTGAACCAAATAATGGTTATTATTAGAGATGATATTGATCAGATACCACAAAGAACACAAAGAGTGGCATTAAGACTAATTAAAGAGCGTAGAAAATATCAACGTAAATTGCAAAGATGTAGCGATTATAGGATAATTGAGGTACTGATTGATTATCATTTAACTATAGAAATGTTCAATAGGGCACTTTCTTATATGATAACAAAATCACTTAAAAATAAAAGTTCCACAATACCAAATCTGACTGTTGACATTAGGGAAATTAGTAATAATGATTCCGACGTAAATGCAATCGCGAACGTATTTGAACAATGTCATAAATTAACTTTAAATAACGCATCCACAATGGATAACAAAGTTCAAAGCTGCATTAATATTATTAATATTCAGAAGATAAATCCCGCGCACTCATCGCGTTATATGAGGGCTGATTGTATATTGAAAACAAGTTTAACTGGGAGATGCATTGAAAAATATTTATTTTATTAATGTACGTCAATATCCCGGAAGTTTAAAGGATGAACTCGTTTTAAACAGATACAATTTAATTTAAATTGATTAGCAGATAAGAAATAAAAACTTATTTAAAAATGTATTATAAGTTCTAATTACTATTTAATATACGGGTTAAAAATGATTTCAACATACGTACATACATAAAATTTCCGGAAGGCATTATTCAGACACACCATTTACAATAATTGGCAGAACATTTATAAACACTTCCGTCGACAGTAACAAGATTTGCCAAAAATTAAATTTTCATTGTTATAACACAAATCGTCATTGTGTTAATAAATGTACAATTGGTCGACTACAGTGACTTTAACTTTTAAATGCGGGGATGAGCCCGAAATTTTTAGAAAGAAAGTAAAAGGAAATGTTTATTTATCTTTTGCCTTCAATTGTTTTTTTTTTTCTGTTTTAGTTTTCACAAAATAAATGGCAATTAAATTTGTAGAAAAAGACAGACTGAGAGGAAATGATACCGGAAATAGGAAACTGTGTCATTATGAAAGCAACTAATACATCATCATTGTAAAAGAAACAACAAATACTAGGCACTGCCAATGATGACCAAATCGAACATACAATTAAACATACATAACGTTGTCGAAAATTCAAAAGTGCGTAACATCACTTTTACTACTTTTAGAAGAGAAGCAAAAAACGGTATAAAATAAAAAATAATTCATATTGTGCGCCATTTTGAATTATTGATATAAAAACATTATTTTTGGTCGCAAATATCTAAAAATTTGGTAGAGGTATGTTAGATAACTTTACGAATTATATTCAATCAAAAACTCGATTTTGATTTTTTGACGATACGCACTTTTGAATTTGGGATAATTTAGGATGTATCATAATGGATTAATTTATTTTCAAGTTGTCGATAATTATGTAAAGTCCCTACACTTGGGACATGACTGCTATTCATGCCTCGCATTGTTTGGGAAAATGGGTAAGATAGTAATAGAAGAAAGAAATGAGAAGTGCGACAATTTTTTTTTTTGGTCATGTCGTCCAAGCTGTCACACAATCACAAACACACAGATTCTTTGGTAGAAAACGAAATATTGGTAATTAAATTTCCGCACACTATCAGAGATAGATTGAGACAGACAAATTCTTATTGAGGACAACGTTGACAATAGGACATTTGAAGAGAACTGACGAGTAACAGGTAAATCTATGGTAGAAATAGACGGACCTCTTCATCTTAAAATGGAGTCGAGACCAAGTGCAGTAGCAAATAAAAGAAAATTCGTGAAATATAATGAGTTAACAATAAACACTAATAAAGTCAATTATTACAACATGGAAAGAAAGAAAGGATTTGAATCAACAGATTAATTGTATTGCAAGTGAACAATATGGTAGAAGTGAGCGTTAAACTAAAGGGAGTATCATCCTACCGGTAACTTTTAAAGTTTAGTTTTTGTTTGAACTTGCCGTATTATATAATTTTCAATCTTACAACTTCAAATGTAAACAAAATGAGCTTATACAACAAAAAAACGAATGTTTGAACAAGAAAAAACTTGCTTAATTGAGCAGTTTTATCGACATTGCTCCGGCACTGTCATATTTTTGATAAAGTTATATTTATTTTATCTGTTAGTTGTTATAACGAAAATAAGTTAAAAGTAACTTCACAGTTCCCTTTAGCTAAAGTTTATTTTTAATTAATTCCAAGTTAACGGCAAATTGTAACAATGGCCCTAAGAGGTGTTATAAATTTAAAAAAAAACATTACAATAAACAAAGTATGCCCCAAATATAAAAAACATAACAAATAAATTACAATTAAAGTGTTTGCATTTGAACCAAAAAATTCCAAAAGTTTAAACAAATAAATTAATCTCCTAATTTTGGAATTACCCAATAGCTAAGTGAATTTAAGTATAACATCCGATACATTCATCAATTTAATGTTGGTAAAACTAGAAAAAATTCTGTTCAATAACATTTTATTCTACAAATAACTGTGAAAAGTAGCAATAATAGCGATAAAAAAAAATAAAAATAAACTCGTATATTCGAAAAGAGTGATTTGTTTTCTGTTTAACTTTAAACACATTTCTGGTACGTCAATTGCGTTGCCATTTGATTTGGAAATTGACAATCATCCGCTTTTTAATGAACTGCGGTTAAGGCTTATAGCAACAAAATTCATTCTCTCAATTGATGTGGCATATTACAAGAATTCAAGTGAATAAACTCTTGTAAAAAGGCAGTTCGCATATCAATTGCAAATTGAACATCGTCAATTTTATTATAAAATAATGTTGACAGTTTAACCAAACGTTGTATGGGCACAGTTCAAAATCAAATGACAATTTATACCAACTAATCTGTCAGATAAAGTTAAGACTTGCATCAGTAACTGCTACAAATGTTAGTAACACGTTTCCAGCTGCAGTATTCACTGTAATACATACATAATTGGTCATTACAACCTTTTATACAGGATTATGACCTAGTTTCCTACATCACTTATGTTGTGTGCGTTAATTTTTATGGAGGAAATCGCCGAAGAAATTTTTTGTCATATTTCCTTTAGTTGGAGACGTCTGACCCGGGGTTTGAACTAAGGCCTTACGTCTAATACATCTAACACACTACCTGTTGGACCACGGCGACTTTGTAATGGTTACTCTATTATTCATACTAAACCTCAACAAAATCTTTCACCGACAAGAGATCGAGTCAGAGTCACCTTGGAGGCTATTTTTCGTAAAGAATAGTTAAAAGTTTTGTAGAATAATATCTTATTGGCTTTAGAAGTCAATAGCACTGTTTAATCTAAAGCCAATAGTTTTATAAATTCAGAATATTGCTTGTATGTTAAATTTCCAAATTAACTTCTATTCCTTATTTACTTGAACGGAGGATATGGTTTCTTTGCTAACATAAATTGGGAAATTTTTCCAGCTGGTGAATATATTTTCACATTGGGTTTAAAAGCGTGCTTAAAGTATAGTGTCAACAATAAGCAGTGCGAAATTATACAATCGACTAAAAACTACTCAACAAATAAGTAAACAGAAGGTGCACCACAACCCCGGCCATAAGTTGCTTTCAGCAAATACGTATTACTAACCAATGCATGTCAATGGGTTTTAATTTTAAATTCCTAGTTGTTTATTTGTTGTCATATTTTCTTCCATTGATCTACATCTACTTTACAATTCTGCCGCTAGAAAATGTATTTTTTGTAGAGTTAAGAGAAGTATGAATGCTTGTTGGCGTATACATAAAATATACATTGGGATCTCGTTTTATGCGGATTTGAATTTAAATTAAATTAAATTTAAATTAAAATTTGTTTTTTTTAGATTTTTTATAGATTTTATAATGTTATGATACATTTTGAACTTTAGCATCATTTTTAAATTAAATCAAGTATACACCACTGTTAAAATCATTATGATGTGTTTCATTTTGTCGACATTGACCAGTGAATAATTGGAGGAGATAGATTTGACTCGCTGCAGCAGGGTGATGTAGAAGAACTGTTGGCTGACAAACCATTAATCGATATCGATGTTGAGAATAACGTGGATAGTGAAGAGAGTGATTCCGAAAAAAGTGTTAAAGATTTAGAAAATCTTATTCTTAGTATAGACTAAGACACCGAAAGAGCATTGAAGATTCAGTGAGGATTGACTGATCTGTTTTCCGGACATCATGAGTTGCATAGGCAACTTAAAAACTCAAAGGCACAAAGTTTAATAACAGACTACATATCCTGCAATAAAGGAAATAATTAAACCTTCTAAAATTTCGTTAATCTAGTCCCTAGTAATAAAAGTGGCGTCGAACCTATTCCAAAACGATGCAGAATGATTGATCGTAAATTCATAATTATAAACATCTGTTTATAAATTATTTATTATTTTTTGGATCATTTTTTTTTCTATAAATAATGAATTAACATCTATTTTTTGTCTATTTTTTTAGAAGTTTTTTTTTATTGTTTAAGATAATGAAATTCATAAACATACTTTTGTTGATTTTTGTTGATTAAAATTTGAATTTATGCGGTTTTTGAGATTTTGGAACGAATCATTAATTTTCACATGAAACTAGAATATCGTTACCTAAAATTAACAATACTATACGCAGCAAACTATCGTGGATACTTTTTGAAAGAAAGATGATATCATAACTTTTTATGACAAGAGCAGGGCACAGATTCATGAAATGAAAGACAGTCCCTTTTTCTTTGATTCAGAATTCTAGCAGAACTCATTTGACTGAAAGGCCAGTATTTATGATTTAAGGATGCAAGTGATTTAGGCCTCTTCTTATTCATATGAGTGAGTAGAATATCAAATTTAACTAATTCCATCGCTACGTAGGTACGCTCGGCAACATGTTGGAGATTGTGAACTCGGCTAGTTGAAATTTCCCTGAAAAAATTATAGCATTGATGGACAAGGACGGACACTAAAAGTATGTTCGTAAAGGGCATAAATCAGCATATAATCGACGGGATTGTGTACATATCTTTTCAGGTATTCCATCCATATTTTCCATAGAGTCAGTATTGATCCTTCTGGTTCCGTAACAAACTTCATAATAGGTTCATTAAAATTGTGCTTATCCGAGTTCCTTTCATCAGCTTTTGAACACACATTGACAATGAAAACATTGACATTGCTTTCATTACATTGACAATGACAATGAAAACT
Organism: Sarcophaga peregrina; assembly: GCA_014635995.1. Classification (NCBI taxonomy): domain Eukaryota; kingdom Metazoa; phylum Arthropoda; class Insecta; order Diptera; family Sarcophagidae; genus Sarcophaga; species Sarcophaga peregrina. The sequence continues at coordinate 60,372,390 of CM025793.1, forward strand.
GCCGAAAAGTAATGCAGTTTTACCAGAGATTTCTCAGTGTTCCCCACTAAGCAACTGAGTATAGACTCAGAAAATATGCACCTAGTGTAGGTGTCCGGCTTTAGCAGGAAAGTGGCATTGATGCTTATTACGATATAAGAAGTTTTTCTAAAAGTTTTAGCTTGTTTAATAATAAACAAACTTATAAAGCTAATAGATTTTGCTTTCGCATGATCTTTGCTAAGATTACGTATAATTTTAACAATGAATTTGTTTTCATATTAATATTCAAGACGTTGAATAACTTTAAAATAGAATTTTAGAATACTACGATCTTTCTTCTCTAAGAGCGCCAATAGTCTGCTGGAGTCTCGATACTCAAAACTTATGCCTCTAATACAGTAACAGCAGATGGTACATGAGTCTTGATATTGCATACCATATTCAATAATTGAGGAGAAGACTTTCTTTGAGTTTGTAGAATCTCTTTAAATCTGTAGAATTTCGAAATTCTGATACGGGAAGAGAGTATTGTTGTAGGTGAATTGAAGTATGAGTTTAAATTCTAACAACTGAAGCATAATGAGTACTTAGTAGGGATGCCAAACGGGATCGATTTTTAAAAATCCCGGGATCGGGATTTACAAAGTCCCGAATATTTCGGGATAATTCGGGATCCAAAAATCCCGAAAAATCACTGGAAAAATTGCGTTTTCCTCTTAATAATAAAAATATTTTGTTAATAAAATTATTTGTATTCCAATTATGTATAGCAAAGAAGCGTAAATTAACAAAAATAAAAATTATTCATACGTACATATGCAAATGCGTTAGTTTTAAGAAAATTATTTGGATTCTAACAAAAACATTAAAGCATCTAATATAAGATCTGATAGGCTTGAACGAATTTTGTTGTTAACATACGTTGAAAAACACTCCTCGCAATCAACATTTGTTGGTAAAATAGTTCCAAGATAGCTGTATGCAGCTTGTAAATATTCACCTCTACCACCTCCTGATGTAAATAAATCTATTTTTATTTGGACAGTTGAGTATCTAAATCAGTTACCCTTTTAATTCGTTTTATAGAGCTTTTCCATTCTGCGTTGTCATCAAATAATTTTTTATCAATGGAAGTAGGGTTTTCCTCATCTGAGATGCTATTATCGAAGTCAAGTGATATAAATTTTTTTTCAGCACCTTTTGTAGGGTCAAAATACTTTTGAATTCACAATCCCGAAAAATTCCGGGATAAGTTTTCAAAAATCCCGGGATTCAGGATTTTATGAATCTCGAAAATACCGGGATTTCGGGTTTCGGGATTTCCTAATTGGCAGCCCTAGTACTTAGGAACTTAAAAATATTTAATAATAGCCAGAGACAATAGAGGCCCACCAGTTTTACTATTATGTGTAATAAAATACTTTTTAAGTGATTTTAGCAAAAAGCTTATAAAAGCGACAGTAAAACCAAAGAATGTGGATATAAAGAATGCGCATTCTGTAGAAGTAAAACTTCTGATGTCGAGTTGCAACATTACGGCACTCTCTCACAATTGTGCAGAGTGAACTCAAACGTCAGCGTTGTCAACTATAAATTTTCAAAAAGCACCAAACTCGTTAAATAACGCGTAATTTTGACGAAAAAGCACTAAAACATTATAATATTTATTTTAATTTTATCACCAATTTACACATAAATACATAATTGGTCATTATAACCCTTCAGTCAGGATTGTTAACCTAGTTTCTCACACCACTTATGTTGTGTGCATTAATTTTATACATGAGTGACAGGACAATTTAAAGTCGACTCCGAACGACAGGTTTTTGAGAAACTTTTCATGGCAATTTTTATTTACTTTACTCTCACAGATTTTGCCAGAAATCTGCTGAGAGGAAATCGCCTAAGAAATACTTTTTGTATTTTGTTCTGATTTCTGGCCTGGTGCTTGAACCCTGGCTTTACGTCTCATAAACCAACACACTACCTATTAGACTACGGCGACTTCATCACCAATTTATATAATCAGTTAAAAATTTACAATTTGCTACAAAAGCCTATAGTCTAATCTATAGACTTTTAGAATAGTTTGTAGACTAATTTTTAGTCTATAGTTAATGTACATACTAATTCGATATATTAAGACTGTAGTTTTACATGTAAATGAAAGTATTCATGTGTGAAAGTTAACGTACATTAAACATAATTTTTTTTAAACGTATAAAATGTAAATGATTTTACCTTCGAAAATATATCTTCGCCAAAAATTGTTATAATTTCCAAATTTTTTTTTTTTAAATTTTTGATTTGGTGTCACTGACATGAAAAGAAAACCAATAAAAAAAGCACCAGGCATTGACTCGAAAAATTTTCCGCGTCGAAAGTTTTAAAAAGCACTGAGTTGACAACGCTGTCAAACGCATTCCTGTGGTTTTTGATTTAGTTGTCGATCAGATGTTTTATTATTTTATTTTAGAATGACACTCAAAAAATAATTTATGTGAAAAATATCAGTCTATGTCATTAGCTGGGCGTATTTCCTTTTTTTTTATTTTATCGCATACCATAATTTTATTTTTCTATTACTGCAAAATGGGTTTTTTGTTTTTATTTATCTATAACATATGCTGTAATTTTTAAGCCAAAGATTGATAACTTTATGTTATTTTAATAAAAAATAAATTGTTTTATTTTATTGATCTAAAATTATTAAGCCAATGTTGAAATGAAAATCAAAATAGCTTATATCACTAACACTTTTCTATGGCTGTAAATTAATAAATTCTCTTACTTACTAATCATAACAAGTGATGCCATCCTTAGCAATTTTTAACCAAAATTTCCGGATTTGTTTATTTATTTTTCTTTTAAAAAGAGCTTTTGTATGCAGAAATAAATTATTTAGTAAGACTAAAATTTTGTTTTGTTTTTATTTACATTAGAAAAATAAAATAAAAAAAACTGTGAATCTAATTTTGGTTATATTTTTTTTTTTTATTTGGTGATTTTTTTCACAAATGTTGGTTAGAATTATTTTTTTTCGTGTCAACACTGATCATAATAAGTGATGAGAGTAACGTATTGTTACGCTCTTTCATTCCGTTTCCTTCCCTCCTATCTTTCCCACCGCGTCATGTAATGTTTTTGAAAAATATTCCAAAATATGTTAAAATGCGCGTTCTTTACTTCCGTTTTCTTTGGTTAAACGCTGTTACCAGTATTATTTTAGTTGAGTTAACTTAAACTGTTGCCAACATTTTTTATGAAAAAATTCTAAAGAATTATTCTCACAACCGTTGATTTCTAAGTTGAAGTTTATGTTAAAATTTTTTGTTTAATTTTTTCAATAGAGTTCATTGAAACAATTTTCTTGAATTATTAAAGCGATGTCAGAGACGTCAAAAGCAAAAATATTTCGATATCTGTTGTTGGATGCATTTTGGCTTGAAATTAATTTCTTAAAATTCGAATTGAATTTTGCAAACGATTTTTAAAATTGTGGGGAACATTTTAAATTGATTGTAAATTGAAGAAAAATGTTCTTTCAGTTCTTTCATAATATTTGTGATCCCAAACGATTCGATTCAAATTTATTTCTGTGTGTCTTTTGTTAACGAGTGTGAATATCTTTTCGTCTGTTGTTGTTTTCTGTCCAATTTATAGTCTGCAGCTTTGCACAAGGGTACGAAACAAAAAAAAAAAAAAAAAACAAAAAGAATATTTGGAATAAATCCTGTATGAATAGGAAACAGAATGTGACTAACATAAGATTGTGAGGAAATGTATTTGTGTTGATATTCACTTGTGCCTGAAACTTGATGAAAATTGGCCATGATTCCACATGTTCAGTGTGTCTCTTCAATGTTAAAAAAAAGAAAACAAAAGACGAAAGAAACAAAATGAAAAACAAAGTCGAAAGAAAAACTTTTGTTAACATTAAAAAGTTTTTTTTTGTTTCTATTGTCTTGCATACTTTTTTTCTTTTAGTGGTTCATAAGTAGTTTCAATTGAATTTGACTTCAGTAACATTTTCCGAGAAAATCATTTTGAAAGTAAGTTCTGTAAATCGAATGAGCGTACCAACTCTCATACATCCTTAAAATTTAACGTATGTACATGTGTACACACATCAGTTTGTTTATTCATTCATTTACTGGTTCGTCCATAAATTCCCATGTACTTGAATTGAAATTGTGATTGTATTGTTGCAACTGTGATTGTGATATTTTGTTAAGCTATTGTAGGAGGAGGTCATGCTTAGAATAGGATAAACTTGTGTTTTGTCATGTTTAGGTCCTGTCTCCTTTTGTCTGTTTCATGCAAAGATGTTTGTATCACTTTGTATGGATACAGTGTGGCGACATTGTTTTTATAATGTTTTTGGTTTAAAAAGAATTTGTGTATTAATGACCATAATAGATTTTGCAGTAATTAAAGGCAATGCATTATTCGTAGATCACGTATGCAATTAAAAGTTAACAATTTGCTGAATTCTTAATAGAGTAACATTAAATTAAACATAAAAGACCAAAATTTGTTCAGGGTACACCTTTCGAAAGTTACTTAAATACATTTGTTTTAGGTTCTCAAATTCAAACGAAATTTATAAATGTACCTTCCAACGGAACCTATTGAAGTTATTCGAGCGATCGATTGTACAAACTTAAGTTAAAAAGCAACTCATTTTCTTTCTGTTTTTCTTGTGTAATCACATGTTGTTTGGTTTTAACCAAAATCAAGGCCTAATATACTTCTAATGTTGCAAAATTTCTTGCTTCATAATTTGTTTTAGTTTTGAAGACTAGATTATTTAAAATATAATGGAATGGGATTAATTGAAAAGAATGACGTTGTATTAATGCTATTTCTTAGAACAGATCATTATTTTATATTTAGAAATAACATTTTACAGAAACTATATGTATTAAATGATTAAAATTGTTTTCTGTGTAGGATTTGCTTTAGAATTTTCACTGCAAGCGCACTTCTCGGGATTCAACTCTATTTCAATTTTAAAAAATAATTTTGTAGCACCTTTTTAAAACGTGTGAATTTTTATTTAAATATTGGGGTAAAAACAAAATGAAAAACAAATATATAGTACACAGACATATGTATGTACATTAGAGCGACTCAAGTTGTATGGAAGCGAAATTCGTGCTCGATGTACCCCTCTTAAAATGAACCTTGGACTTTTTAAGACAACATTTCAAATATTTCGGCTCCAAATTCAACCTCTCGTGAGCTGGACCATTTTGAAAAACGGTATATTTTTGAATATTTTGTTATTTTGTGGATCTGTTTCCTTACCAACATATACAATATCCATATCATAAGAAAGTTTTTTTTATGGCGCGTCCAACAGTGTATACAATTTGTCCAAGGACGATCATTCATGTCCGTTTTTTAAGGATATTCTGTAAAAAAAAAAATGGTTTTTGAATTTTTTGTTCCAGGTTGTTCGTAATAGAAATGCCAAATTAACATATTTTAATCTTTAGACGATTTAATCAAATACGGGTCTCAGATTTTTTTTTTAAATTCGAGGTAGTTCGCGTTTTGTAGTAGTTGTAGTTTGTAGTTTTGTAAGTAAAAACAATAAAATATTATAACATTTTTTAAATTGGGAAACAAATATGCCGCCAAAAAGTCATGGATCATTTCTTTTTTTTCTTTATTTAGTCCTGTCTAAATCCATACATGATCTAGAAAATAATTTCGCTATCAAATTAGAGTTACCACAAAATTGCATTTTTATACATTCTAAAGCACCCCGTAAAATGCATCTAATTTGCAAAAATCTAAATTATTTTCATATAAAGATGATGTACCTGGCAAAAGAAAAAAATTGATACCCAATTGACCCATTTACAACGAAGGGTTGCCACTCCATTGCATTCAAAACGCGAACTTGCGCGAATTTCAAAAAAAGCTGAGACCCGTATTTAATTAAATCATCTAAAGATTAAAATATGTTAATTTTGCATTTCTATTACCAACAACCCCGAACAAAAAATTCAAAAACCATTTTTTTTACAGAATATCCTTAAAAAACGGACATGAATGATTGTCCTTTGACAATTTGTATACACTGTTGGATGCGCCTTACAAAAACCTTTCTTATGATATGGATATTGTATATGTCGGTAAGGAAACTGATCCACAAATTAACAAAATATTCAAAAATAGACCATTTTTCAAAATGGTCCAGCTCACGAGAGGTCGAATCTGGAGCCGAAATATTTGAAATGTTGTCTTAAAAAAGTCCAAGGTTCATTTTTAGAGGGGTACATCGAGCACTTTTTTTGGTGAGTCGCTCTAATGTACATATGTACCAGAGTTCAGCAATGAATCGTTTTTTCGCTACTCATAAGTACTCATGCAATTATGAGTACGAGTGACTCAACTGCATTCAAATTCAACTACTCTGATTCATTCCTACTCACTACAACATTGATTTATAAGTACAGTTCGCAATGACATCAAACTCACAACATTTGAAATATCTTTGATTCATAAATTTAGAATAATGCTTACGAATGAGTGAGTTTGTTTCTTTTTATTCAAACATGCAGGCAAGTGAAATAGCCCGTGTTACAAAAACATCACATTAATTTGTTAGTGTGTGTCTTAAAAGGGCATTAAAGTCTGAAATTAAATTATTTTTTGTTTTTTTTTTTTTTTGCTCTCAATAGACAACATCATGTCATTATCACATATCGCCTGCAGCGACAATCTTAAGCAATTCGATTTCCGTAATACTTAAATCTGTATTAAAACAAAATAAAAGATTAAACATCAGTAAAAGCTAAGAAAATAGCATTTGTAATAACGGTGACTTATGTTACCCCTACACACTCTACAAATTTATGAAAATAATATGCTGTTCCGTATTAACTTAAAATTTGAAATTTAACTTTAGAACTTTTATAGATTTTCTATTTCAAATTTTGCATTTGTTACCATTTTTCTACTGTCACCATAACGCATATCAATGTACACGTTACAAACTGGAGCACTTCCTCAAAATGCATTCACCAAAAAGTATTTCAGATTCAATAAGAAAAGCAAAAACAAAAACAGAAAAGTATGTGACGTTAAATTCGTCTCATAAAAAAAAAATGTTTGAAATTGAAATTACACGCACACAACTAAGAAAGTGCTTTAAGGCACATCTTCCACTACTATGTACGACGTATGTACATGTATGAGCACGTGTGTGTGCGTGATTGTATGAATGTGATTTTGAAAGAATAAAAGAATGAAAGATTAAGAATGACTTTTATGAACATGATGATGATGACGGTGGTGATGATGATGATAATGTACATTTGTACTTCGCATGTGTTAGATGGATTGTGTGTGTTTGTTTGTATTGGTGTAAATGGTGCCGTCGGGATACCCGAGGATAGAAAGTGAGTGAAGAAAAACAGGGAAAAGTGACACTTAAATTCAAACAAACTTCATACACAAACACTCACGTGAATAAACAAAAAGAAAAAAAAGGTCAAATAAATGTTAGAAAAATAATAACTATGGCTTACAAGTGGCAGGACACTAACCAAAAAGTAAAGTAAAAATTACAAAAAACAAAATCAAAAAATAGAAATAAAACAGAAGAAAACCACCATCATCAACAGCATCAACATAAATTCAGTTAGTGGGGTTAAAATCGGAATATAAAATGAACAGGGACCAAATAAAAGAAATAAAAGAACGTTAAAATATGTTGTTACCCACTTTTTGTATCATGGTGGCTTAGCAATAAGAAGGGAATGCAAGAACTTCTCACACGAATTGAAATGGAATACAGTGACACACTAATTTCAACACAGGAATATGTACACATTTTGCTTGAATATTGTTTAACATTCAGCATAGAAGTACATATATTTCGTATATGTATGTATGTATCTGTGAGATTTCTTCATTTTTAAATATTTTACTATCACTAATCACGATGATGAAGACCTATGACAACTTTTATTGAAAAATAAATTATAAACGTAATGCTCGGCCACACGCCCTGTGACACACAAATTGAATTTTAGTCATTCTTTCAACTTCTCACGAAAAAAAGTAATAAGAAAACATAAAACGACATGATCATATTCCTTTACTAAATCTCTTTATCTATGTTTCCTATTATTCTTATAATTTTGGGTGCCTCGGTGATCTAATTGGTAGTGTACAGAACTTCAATTGTCAAGGCCGTGGGTTCGATTTCCACCAAGTACTCGGATGGATTGTATGCCATGAAATATGATTAATTACAATAGAAAGGAGAAAGTGAGAATTATAAGAAAGTGACATTGAACATGATAAAAAAAAATTTCACTATATTCCCCGTATTCCAACACAATACACAGCATGAATAGGAGTCAAACAAATTATTTTTTTATTTTTTAAATGTTATTCTCAGCTTCGTTGAGTGTTAATTAATAAAAAAAAATATTAAAAAATTATTAAATCTACAATAATTGTGTGCTTTTAACCCATTTCGATCCGCTGTCCGCTTTTTCGAATAGTAAAAATCTTATTTTTTTCAAAAAAAATATATTTATGTCTGAAAAAGGAATAACTAAAAAAAAAATTTTTTGGGTTTTGGTATTAAGTCTCAACTTTAGTAAAATAAAAAAAAAGTTATGAGAAATTACTGCCAATATATGTAACCGTTTTATTAAATATAAAAAATATGATTTACAAGCACAGGCGTGCCTTCACATATGTACATATAAACTTGTCTGTTTCAAATTTCGAACGCTGGCGCTTACTGGCTGACGATCAAAATTCTTTGTATTAAATGTAAAATGTTGGTCATAAACAACCAAAAGGTGACTATGATTATTGATTGATTGATGACAACCAAAAATATTGCTAATATATAATAATAAAAATAATATTGGACAACAATGAGGTCACCATGGCAACAAATTTTGATCAAGTCTTGCCTTTTCACATAGTACAACGTTGGCAAAAAGCATAGATATCCACAAAGAACCCGGAAGCTGGTAAATACATCACATATGATCAGCCAGCTATGTTACCCAATTATTACAAGGGCATGGAGGGTGTGAATTTATACGGCAATGCAATCCAGAATTACCGAATTAATATTTGTGGAAAAAAATTGGTATTGGCCTTTGTCGTGTACTACTTTGAATTCGGCAGTTGTGAATGCTTGGTTGCAAAACACAAAGTTGAGAAGCCTTTGAATCAAAAAGAATTGAAAATCTCAGTGACAGAAGCTCTTCTTTTGACTGAAAGGAAAGAAACTACCGATGATGACGGCGAAGATAAGGAATATCGATCTCCAAATCTTGTAAAAATGCAGAGAAAACATGTTGTAATCAGAAATCTAGAGAGAAATCAACATCCTTGTCAATTGAAGGATTGTGCTAAGCCCTCACATGTGTGACAAATGTAATATTCATTTCCATACAAAATATTTCAAACTAAAACATGAATAAAAGCATTTTTTCATAGCTTCTATTTCGTATTATTTTTATTTTTCAAATATTTATATCAAATTATTACAACATAAATTTAGCAAAGGATAATTTTTCTCTTAATTTAATAACTTTTGTGCCATTTGATTTAAAAATAATAAAATAAATCAACAAAATAAATAATAAATAAAAACAAATGTTTTACTGCTTATAAAGCAGACATATCGGATAAACGCCAGTGTTTGAAATTTCTAGGAAAACGAAGAGTTGGTAAAAATTTTTGGGTTGATATTTGACATCAGTAGGCCCTAATTACCCTAAAAAAAAGTATTTTTCTTCTTAAACAAAAAATAAAATTTAATCTCGAAGCGAAATGGGTTAAGGTTTGTTATTTTTATAGAGTTCGGACATCTTTTCATTGTAAGAGTTGTCAGAATTAACGTCATATTCCTTCTAGAAGGTTTCAAATGAATGCAAATTTATTGTGTGATCCATTAGAAATTAATTAGGAACAAACAAATTCGTATTGTTGATGTAAATATCGTGTATAAAAATCTCATTTTAATTCATTTAATAACGTATTTAATAATATTAATCTATATCTACGTATGGAAATCAATTATTTTTAATGTTTTATACATTTTTGTGTGTTAGAATGGGGAACACGGATTCTATTCCCACGAGGGAGTTTGGTCTTTTATATCAAGCACATGCTGACAGTTACCCTATTTTCTTTATAATGATTAAATAAATAAATTGAAAAACAAAACTGTTTAAAGGCAGGATGTACATTAGGCAGGATCTTTCCAGTCTAAAATACGAATGCACCAATATTTAAAATTATAAATGCTAAGGAAATTGAATTCCAAGAAAACTTATAACCACCAACAGTTTTTAACAAATTTCTGATATTTTCTTAATTAAAGTTTTCGGATGATAATTGCTTTTGCGACATCTATTTTGAAACTGAAAACCTTTTATTTTATTAAAACGGATATGAAATAAAATTAACGTTATTTCTTTTTTATAATTTGAGAGTTTGGCCATGTGCAAGTGAGCAGATAATGAGGTCAAAAGGAATAATAAAAAAGGGATTCACGCAATGCTCTTAAACTTTTTCAGCAAGAGTTCTATAGACAGCAAAGAGCAAATGAAATACGATGAACGATATACAGTATTTAAAAAAATTTACGATATTAATACGACAATACGATACAAATTGTGAATTGAATGGTATGGAAATAAATGTAACAAATTCCACTGTGGAGCGCATGCGTTACCTCAACATCTGGATACAAATTTCTCAGCATTAAATATGGCACAAAGTCTTATTAAAAGTCAAACATAAAAAAAAAATGAACTTTTGATAAATCCATTAAAAGTCTGTTTAAAGGATATCAATTCTTTTGGCTCATAATTCCGCACTCACTCTCTAGCTGATACCGAAAATAAATCCGAAAGCTTTTTCAGAAGTGATTCTGCGCACCTGAATTTTATTTACTCTTATCCATTACTTGGCTTTTGAAAGTTTGTCAACTGATAACATTCCTCAACGTTTACGTTATACGGGCGTGCTCCAACCAGGCTACACTAGTTAGTACGCGGTAATGATTCGGTGAAAGCTATTCTCAATACAAACGCATACGATTCGTCTATTAACATTTCAAGAATTGTTTATATTGTTTGTGTCTTGAAAGTGAATGTAAAATAATTTTGGAAATTATTTTCTAATCGTTCGCCTACAAAAAAAATTAAAACAAAAAAATACATAAATTAGGCGAACAAACAAAACAAGCAAACAAAAAAAAAAAAAAAAGAAGAAAAAAAAGAGTGAAAAGTGAAAGCATTTATAATTTACGACAGCTGTTGTCATTGTTAAAAATCTATTATATTTTTATTGTAATTGCTATCCTTGAAAAAATAAAATAATTCTCAAAAAGAAAAAAAAAATGAAGTAAAATACCAAAAGAGAGGAAATGAAATGAAATGTATTTTTAAAATGCAATCAAGTGTTGAAAAGTAAGAATTCATTCCAACAAGGGAATCACGTTTGTGTGAAAGTGAAAGCTCTGGCTTATAAAAAAAATTGTTTCTGTAAGAAACATTTCGTTTCAAATCGTCATTTAGGAATCACAAATAAAAAACCAAATGGATAAATCAAAATCAAAGTATTCATTTAAGTAACAAACAAATAATGGTATTCTCTTGTTCCTCCTTCCTTCCCCCCCAACATTATACATTAAATATCAATGCAAGTAAATAAACAAACAGTTAAGCGACTTAATTGATTTACAAACTAAAACATCGACCATTAGAAGGAAATAAAATATAAAATTTAACAGAAAAGATAGTTAAAATTCATTCATTTTAATAAAAAAAAAAGTAAAGTTTAAAAGGAAAAGTAAAAAAAAAAAAAAAATTGTCACGGCGGCTTTAAGCCCGTATTTATATTTCAAGTATTAATAATTTATATGAGTGTGCTGTGAAAGAGAAACGAATAGAAAAAATCTGTAAAACAAAGTATAATTACTCGTAAGGAGAAAATAATACCTTTTTCAATTAAGGTATTTTAATCGCATCAAAATAATAGTGAAAAGCGGAGAATGACAACAAAAGCCAACCAAGTCCGAGAAGAAACGGCTGAAAACGGAATGATACTTCAATTGTGAAAATATAAAATAAAAACATTTGAAAATTGAAATGTAAAAAAAATAAAATACTCATCAGTTGAATTAAAAATTAAAAATAAAAAAAAAAAAAAATTAATTACAATATGTGCACACAACCACACATTAAGTTTTGAAAATCGTTCCAAGATTATTTGAAATCATTTTAGAAGAGCAAAAAATCTGTTTTTAAATTGCAATTGTACAAACGTGGTTGTTGTTATTCCCATGTAAAAACACACATGATGTGGATGTGAGAATAAGTGAGCGTGTGTTGAAAAATAAAAAAAAAAACAAAAAGCAAAAACAAAACAAGAAAAATAAATAAGCTAATAACAATAGCAAGAATAAACAAACATTAACACACTCATCAAAATGAGATTGAGTGTGTGAAAAAGAAAACAAGAAAAGAAAAGAGAGAAACTAAGCAAAACCTTGTCAATAGCAAACACAGTAAATGTGTGTGCTTTGCCATCCTGCCTAACTGACTGCCTGCCTGCGTGCCAGTCAACTTACATATGTGAGTGTTTTCTTTTATCCTTGTCGACTTCATCCTTGGGCAATAACCAAATATTTGTTTGGATATAAAAATTGTTCATTGTTTAGTTCTTTTTTTTTGCGCTCTTTGTTTTGCTGTTTTTGATATTTTGCCCTTTTTTCTGATGTTTTGTTGGTATTTAGACTATTAACATGAAGAAAGAAACCACAACAGCTATAACGATCACATACATCTCCATACAAATGTACATACAAATGTACAGATGTGCGATTGTTTAAAATTAAAATTGTTTGAACAGCACACACATACATATGAAATTTGTGAAAAGACAACAGACAACGGTATACAGTTTCGTTATTAACATTATTAAATACACGCAAAACAACAAAAAAAAAAAAAAAAAAACAAAAAGAACTGACAGAGGCAAAGGAAATTGTGAATAAATATGAATGTAAGCGTATAAACAACGTTGAAGTTTGGACATTTTACTTTTACTTTTTGATCTTCTCTTTTTTTTTTCTCTCAGGTGCCATACAAAAAAGAATTTAAATGCTTTCAAAGGCTTTCTCCAACCACTGTCTCAACTGTGTTATAAAAATGGCATTTCGTTTAATACAGCTTAAAAAGGATTTCAAAAGTTTTACTCTGTCACACAAATGTTTTGAATATTTTTGGTTTTTGAAATAATGTTTTCGACGGCAGATAAAAGCAAACTGTGCAGGTTTCTTTCCGTTGTTAATTAGCACGTTTTCGTTTGCTCTTCTTTTTTTTTTTTTGTGAAAGTAATAAAATTTTTGCCTTTTATGATGAAATATATCACGATTGTGTAAGTAAAAAATAAATTAAAAGTTAATATTACAAATGCAATTTTATTGCTAACAATTTAATAAAAATAAATTAAATGGCTTGCTAAACTTATAAAACTTTTAATAACTTTTTTAAAATCTTAAATTATTCCATCACTTTAAATTGTTTTAAACTGAAAAAAAAAGAAAATTGTTATGTCGCTTTGGGAAATAATAATTGAAAGTATTTGAAATAATTTTATCAGCTTTTTTTCAATTCAACTTCAATTCAATTATGATGAGCTTTAGCTTTAAGCTGAAACGTATTACCATTGTGAATCCAACAAACATTGACAGACAAGCAGTTAATTTAAATTTCTTAATGAAAAAACATCAAATCATTGCCTCCGCAAAATAAGAGCGCATATCTTGCGTTGACCAACTTCTTCCTCTTACCTGATTTTGGTGGAACTTGGTCAGTACAGGGACTGCGTTCAAAACGGTCCGCTATGCGTGCTACCACTCCGACCTAACCTAACCTAATTAACTATAAAAACTCCTTTAATAATTACAAAAATTAAGTATTTCATCTCAGAATGAGTTTTAGCCTACTGACTAAATGTATCGCCCTATAACTAAAAGAGGAGTACTGCTCCCGTTAACAGTTTACTTCTGTTAAAATTTGAAAAACCTGCAGTACGTATTCTCTAGACTAAGGTTGCCAAATCTGAGAAAGGACTGATCGGAAAAAGGTATCACTCTAATGATGAAATTTATTACTTCTGATGTCACTAGATAACTTTTTTTTTTTTGTAACTTTATAAATCTAAAATTCTGCAAAATAAAATATACCTGCATCCAAAAATTGTTTTTTAGCCACAAAGTCACAAATTTATTAATTCGTACTCATAAAAATATCCAGCATCTAATTACCGCAATTGATTTTTATTTAGGAACTGGAATCATATTTAACAAGTAGAATATTTATACTTTATCGAAAGATATTACGTATAACATATCGATAAAAAGCGAATCGATTTTAAGCAAATGTTTGCACTATTTTGGTGAAAATGTTTTTTTTAATTTTTATTTTAGTTTCCAATGGCTATATGATAAAAGTTAAAACACATGTGCCATTTCGCGGATACTGCTGTCAAGCTAATGCCGTCGTATCTACGGGATAGGAGTCAATTTGTGCATCATGATGGTACTGTATCAGCCAGTATTTTGACATCTAGATGTGGGTGTCCAACAGGACTCGATACTTGGCCCATTTTTATATTGAATTTATTCTAATGATCTGCCAAAAAAGTTGTGGTTTTGCAATGTACAAATGTACGCAGATGACGTCCAACTGTACATTAATTTCATGCCGTCTGATATTACAGATTGTATACGAAGGATAAATTGTGATTTGCATAATGTGTTTTAATGGGCGTTGATTAATGGTCTTTGCCTTAATACGAGGAAATCAAAAGCTTTGATAATAGGCAAGGTAAACTGTACGGCACAGCTTATACAATTAAGGATTAATAATATTGCTATTGAGACTACATAGTGTTAAGAATCTTGGATTTGTCTCTAACAACAGTCTTAACTGGTCCAACCATATAAATGCTATCTGTGGTAAAACGGTTACCATGTTGCGAAATCTTTATGTAGCGCAATATTTTACTCCGTTTAATATTCGAATGCTACTAGCGAAAACATATCTCATCCCCACTTTACTGTATGGATGTGAAGTGTTTTCTAGTTGTGACTCGATGAGTAGGAACAGGCTATAGGTCACTTATAACAGTATTCCTAGATATGTTTATGGTCGTGCAAGGTACATAGTTCTGAGTTCTCATATCAAATTTATAATACATCTTTTAAGAATTTGTTGAAGTGACGTACTCTGGTATACCTACATAAAATCATCTATCTTAGGAAACCCCATTATTTGTTTAATAGATTAGTTTTTTCAAGGTCTAATAGAGGCTTGAAAATTAATAACGTTAGATACCATAAACGGATATCTGAGAGACACTTTTACATCAATGCAATTCGTTTCTGGAATGAACTCCTGAACAACATACAATTACTAAGCAATGCAAAGCATTTCAAGACTGCAATTATTAAATTTTTAAATGAACAATAATGTACAAACGTAATTAATCAATCACATTTTTTTTTTTAATATTAATATAAATTTTGTTTTTATTAATTTTTGTTATGTTAAGTTATTTTTAAGGTTATTATCTATGTAATATTTTACGCCTATATCCTTAGCAGTACTATTAAATAAGATAATATCTTGTTGTACTGTATTTATGCCTCAATGAATAAATAAAATAAAAAAAAAAATATCGTATCAACCTAAAACGTCAGCTCGGGTATTTTTTTTATATTTTAATGGTTTTAGTTAGTTTTTAACTATCTAGGATAAAATTTAACAGAACAAAATTAAAAGATACAAATCCAATGTTATGGACCATTTTGGTCCACGCAATTTATTTTATTCTCTATATCAGTAAATGTAAGAAAAAATAATTATGGGTTATTGCTGTTTTCACAGCAATATGAACAATTTACATACAAATTTATTGCTTGTAATGCATTTGGTAAATGTGATGGACTTACAGTAATTGCAAATTCCGTGTTTTCTAGGAGCTGACTTTTGTATATTATCGCTTGTAGATGGCACACTATTTGATGACGATGCTTGTAGTTGAGACATTAGCTCTGTCGCAAACGGATTGTTTGGTTTGACTGTCCTTTTCAACATGTATTCTTCTGATAGACACATAACTAGCTGACGTAAAAACTTAAGTGTTGTGATGTCACTGGAAGCAAATGTGAATGAATTTCGGCAGAATAAAATTTTTGTTTTTCCGAACTTTTCCCACAGTTTCGGAGTAAAAGATTTTTCCCCAATTCAAATGATTAAAAAAGTTATCAGCTGTCCTTTCAATCCTTCTGCGAACTCGAACACGACTCGCTCTCCTTGATTTTTTTTTCAGACTTTGCATTTTTTGGTTTTCCGAAATTCGGAAATATCCTGATTTGCAGTCTACACGTAACCAAAATTTCAGTCCATATTTGGCTTTGCAGGCATGTACTACCTAAAGAAACATAAT
The DNA here is from genome assembly GCA_014635995.1 of Sarcophaga peregrina. NCBI lineage: Eukaryota > Metazoa > Arthropoda > Insecta > Diptera > Sarcophagidae > Sarcophaga > Sarcophaga peregrina. The sequence goes on from CM025793.1 coordinate 60,388,890, forward strand.
CCTCTAAATCCCACTAGCTGCTCATCAATAGTGACATTTCCATTACAGTTATAAAACATTGAATGAAGTGCTTCCCAATTGTCCCATAACTCACGAATAGATGCATACTTGTTACTCCTTTTTTATTGTCTACTGTTGATAACATCATCAATGCGAAGAGCACTTGTTATCATGTGAAAATTATCCTCTCTCGTAATAGACCGGTATATTGGACGACCAATATAAAACTTGTATCATACAAACCATGAAAATCTTCGTTTTTGTATCTGTAATAGAAAATTGTTATAATAACCACTTCACGTATACAAAAAATCAGAAATATTCCATATACTGATAAGACTGATAAAGAATTAGAACACAAATAAATGCCCGCAAGGTGGATTTATCTAATTCTTTAAATTTGCTTTCAAATTTAATTATACCGTATTTATTCGTATTATCAATGATTTTTTCTATTCCTGAAGGAAATAACAATAAAAAAGTAGACAAAGCATCGCGACATCTGAACACCGCGAAACGTGTTGAACCTAGTGTAATGATCTAATATTCTCCGAAAAAGGGTATTCCAGAACTTTTTTAACAATTTAAATTACCTAAAATGTTTAGTCAAAATAGCTTTATATTGAATTATTTATAAAAACTACAAAATGGACCAAAATGGTCCTCTACCTAAGATTCGAAAGTTTTCTTAACCCAAAAGCAGGCTTAAACCACAGAAGCAAATAAAATAAAAAACAATCGAAACATAACAAAATTTAGCTATTGGTATCAAATAAAACGAAAATGTAAGCTCGATCTTAATTTAAAAAAAAAATCTAAACAAAGAAAACAGATTTCAATATTTATACATATGCATACAGTCCTTCAGTAACTTTGTGTCTAAGTTTTTTGCACCGATGTATCAATAGCTTCGATGTGTCACTGTCCTTAAATCGTTTTTAATTTGCAAACTATTCGTTAAAACAAAACCATTTGTCAGTCGAATTGTATTTACCAAACTAACAAACGTCATTATTATTTGTCAATTCCTTTTAAATTTTTTATGAGCTTTTCTTCTTATACAGTTTTGTGCTTTTTTGATTTTTCGTATTTTATTATTTGACGTTCTAAATGAAAATTATTTTCGTCCCCTTTCTAAATTTTTAAATGAAACATTTAAACTCAGAAATAAAAAGAATTTAACCTCTTCTCCCATATATTGGTCCGTATTTTATGTTGTAAAAAATTTGTTACGAAAAATTTGAAACACTTATTTGACTTCTTATTGTAAATAAAAATTCAATTCAATTTAAACACAAATGAATGAATAAAAAACCCTTTTTCAGATTCCGAATTTACATTGCCATCAAAGAAATGCGAACAAAGAGAGCATTCCAGTATTAAATTTGCAAAAAAAGAAAAATGAGTTTAAGATGAAAGTGGCTTCTTTTTTTTCATAGTCGATTAAATCCATTTTTAATTCAGATGCTATGCTCAAATCGCAAATACGTTGGAATATGAATACAATTTATTTTTGGTTCACCTGAAGAGATACAGTGGAACGTGCCGATTATCGAGTTGTAGTGAAAGTTATTAAAACAATCTAGGTGAATTAAATACATACATTCATATGTATGTATGTATGTACTAGAGGTGTGCACAATACATTCTACTAGCTTACCCTTCACCGAATGCAATACTGTAGTGTACTCTTTTCTGTTGATCTTAATTTTACGAGTGCACTGAAATGTGCACAGGCCCTCGTTTGCCTGTGAAGTAACGGAACAATGCTTTGTGTTGCAAGAGCATATTTTACTAGTGAAGCTCCATTTTCAGTATTGCCATACAAATTTCAGTATTGCCATACAAATAGTAGTAGTATAAAGAAAGAAGTAGTTTAAAAAAGGGTTTTTCCCAAGAAATAAAAAGTTTAAATGGCAATGCTGGCGAGCAAACAAACAGCAAAATATTTGGACCTTATTATTCATTGTTGTTAGTAGGTTACGATTTTACATGCGCGGGTGATTTATAAGAAAATATTAATAATTACAAAAATAGTCGGTTTTTTATGAATATTTTTGGTTTTATTATTTTTATTACTTTTTTATAATTAAACGACTATATTTTTGAAAAATGAAAATAAAATTGCTTTTAAAAACACAAACATTATAGTATACATCCCTTGCTTTCGCCATAAACTCAAAAAAAAATTTTCCCAGAAATAATAAGTTTAAACAAGTTACTGGCAATGCTGGCGTCGGCGAAGAAGAAATGCTCGTTGTAACTCTATGAAGAGTACAATATTTTTGTACACAACACACAACTCTCTTTTATACTGCTGTACAATTGTTTACGAGTGCAGTTGTTTTTTGTACACTATTTTTGTTTCACACTTATTTGTATTTGCAGCTGCAATCAATATTCGGTCTTGAGAAAAATGCAATAGTGCGCAATTTTATATGTCTTGTGCACACCTCTAGTATGTACATACTATGATTAATTATAACAATAGAATATCCTGCTTATCTATAGTATTCTCTTCAGCCCACTGAATACATACGACATAATTGGTCATTACAGCCATGTGTGCTTTTCCCGAGTTTACTGCAGTTGTTTGCAGAAACAAATTTATATAATGCAGATCGGGGTTTTCATTCTGCAATGACACTAATAAACACATTTTGCAAATCTCAACCCACTCTTAAGACGGTAAAGCATGATGGCGGGAATATTAAATATAATGGTGGTATTATGTTCTTGGACCACAATACTATGTAAAAGGCTTTCACATAACTATGGATTATGTTGCAATCTTTCGAAATTTCATGTGCCATTATGTCGAATAAAGATATTGTTCTGCGATGCGTGTTTCTGCAGGATAAGGACCCTAAATATACTGAAAACTCCACTGACAAATGATCCGAAGATAACAATATCAATGTAGTAGACTCAGCAATGTTGTTTTTGGATCCAAATCCGATCGAGAACTTGTGAAGTGAATTTCCATTAAAACACAATAAGAAGGAAGTTTAATGAACTTTGGAAATTAATTAGCTTGAGAGGTGTGATATTGTTACGTTTTTCCTTTTTAAAGATGTTTAAATATGAGTTCGTTAACTTTTGTTAAACTCTTTATTATCCGCATTATCTTATGTGCCACACAACTATTCGGTAGGCTCTTAGAAAGGCGATCTTCAAACCACGACTGTTTTCTTCCACGCAACATCACACTACGTTCATTGAATTCTTACTACTGCTTGTCGGCTTTGTCTTCCCTTTTTATATGCACACGAATCAGTTTGATGAAAGATTAGGGATTCGCCTACTCGAAAATTCTATCGCAACATATTGCTTGTTGTTGCGTTTGCTTACTTGTCTATCTCCTATTCTCATACTAATGATGTTGTTGGTCTACTTATAATAAGTTTATTTGTTTCATGTGAAATGATATTAGATCGTTTCCATTTGCGTCATAATATATCGGATCGTACAGCTGCGTGCAACTAATTAAGAACACGAAGCTTACATGTGAGCTTGAAGCAAAAAATTCAAATTGTTGAATGGTATTGTCAAAATTTGGCCCAGTTTAGTTAATTAAGCTCTTAGTAGTAGAAAATAACTGTTTATTGTGTCCAATAAATTATTACTTTTAAAGCTGTGAGCCATATTTTAAAAGAGTATTGATTTCTGTGGTGCATATAATTAAGGACACCCGTAAACTTTGTGAAAAACACGTAGTTATTAGAAAAAAATCAGAGTTTTGTTGCAAAACCATTGTTGTCGGTAACAGCTTGACATCTGCGAGGCATCGAGGTAATCAGATTTTCACATGCACTGGTTGGAATGACCCCCAAGCTTTCTTCGCTTCGGCGAAGAGATCATCAAAATTGCTTACTTTTATTGAGCCTACTTTAGTTTTTACAACTTGTCATAAGTTCTAAATCGGCTTGAGATCTGGAATGCATGAAAGCCAATCAAGTACAGTGACCGTATTGTTTAAAAATCATTGCTTGACGTGAATTTTTAATCAAATACCTTTGACCATTAGAGGTTTCTTTTCTATTAGTGGTACAAGTTTTTCCAACTACTGTTTCGTTCCTTACTTATTAATAAAACTAACAAAAATAATTTCATATTTTCTGAAAAGAAATTTTAAAAACTTACATTTTAACAAATTTTTGCACAATTCAATTCGGCAGAGGAAGCAAAATTGTTTTAGATAAAAAAAAGTAAATACACAACGACATTTTCGACAATGTTACCAGATCATAATAAGAATTTAATCTTCGATAGTTAGCGAAGATCGAATATCGAATGCATCTCATAATAGACACTCACTATATTTCCTTAATTTTCGCTTGAAACAAAAATTAATTTAAATTTGAAACGGTAAAAATATTATAACTATTCTTTTAAAAGCGGTAGCATAGATAGTTAAATAAAGAAATCGTAAAAGGAACTTTGTTATGTATTCGTCATCGGTGACCATTAACCCTATTGTGCCTAATTTTTTTTTTTACTGTATTAAAAAATAATTTTTGTGCTTGATTTGTCTTAAAAGTAAGGGATATTTAAAAAAAAATATTTTTTTGATCAAATCGCGTTTTATAAAAAAAAAAAAAAAAAAATTCAAAAAATTTTAAAACAATTTTTTTTGTTTCATTTCTTTATAAGGTAATACAAAAAAATTTTGAAAAAAAAAAATTAATATTTATATGAAAAAACAGTTAATTCAAGTTATTTATGATGAAAACCGTAGAAGTAGTCCTTGTGATAATGTGTTTATGTAGTGGAAAATGTACATTGTCAAACCCTTATAGACAGATATTCTTCCAAAAATTTCTAATTGTTATTAGTGAATTTCATTAGAAAATAGTGTATCCTACAGTAAATTTTCTTTGCGTGTATAATAGATACACAAAAAAATTTCAAAAGAAAGGGACGAGAATCTGCATCATTGAAAGCTAACAAGAAACAGAATGCATTTTTACACTCTTTTTAACGAACATTGTTGATGTTTGTGCCGAAGATAATCTTCCCCTGAGGGACAACAGGGGTTAACAATGACATTTATTGTACAATATTTCATGCATATATTCACCAATAATATGGACTTTAAAATACATAATAAACCTTTTACTCAATATCCAGTAATATTAGGTAATAAATAAAAGAAAATAAAACATAAGAACAATAAAAAATATGCAATGGGATATATTTATTGCTTCATGTCTGCAACAAAAATAACAACACAAAAACAACAGACTGAAGTGAATGCTGTTTTTTTTGAAAACAAAATATCGCCCAAACTTCCATAGAGTATTCTAATTAAAAACTTTTTAGCACTTGAAACTATAACAATATAAATTGGATTGATTGAAAATTCATTTGATTTCACTAAAACGTACCACACAAAAGTCGTGAATTAATGTTAAGTTGCAAAATAGAGCAGCACATGCAAGCGATGAAAACGAAAAAAATCATTTTTTGTAGTTGATGGCAAAATTTATAACATTGTGTTCGATTATGTTGCAAGAGGGATATCGATGTCTGTTGATTAACTTCTGTGCGTTATATCAGCGAAATGCTCGTTTTACACGCACGTTTTACCCAGCAGTTAGTATGCATTTCATAAAATAGACGTTGATATACAATCAGATGTGTCGCAGTAATCAAACAAAAGGAAAAATAAAAATGTTTTGAACTTCTAAAGAAAACTTAAATGGAAAACATTTTCCTTTGGTAAAGCTCAGATATTTTTTAAAATTTTAAGGATAAACAAGAAAAGTATGTTAAAAGAAACAAGGCAAGTGTTGCGATATTTTTTTTCTTTTAACGTTAGCAACGTTACCAGCAGGTCAAACTTTAGATATCTCTCCTTTATTGCAACACAGTCATATCTCAAAAAATTAAAAATTTGTAGTTACTTAAGCAAAACTGCTCTTTTAGACCTTCTGTACATGTTGAAAAAAAATCAGTTTTATATCCCAAGCCGAACCGAAGTTATAGCAAAAAGTGTTTGCGGCAATTAGATCATAGGACTTATGCTTTGAAAGCTTAAATCGTATTTTGCCAAGTTCAAGTTTCTTTTTTGAGATGTGACTATGTTGCAATAAATGAGTTAATATATCGTGATTTGTTTCATTCGGTGTACCTCTTCGTTAACGCAAAGCATAAAGTTGAACAAAACAACATCTGACATGTATTGTATACACTCAGGTCCCGTTTTATGCGATAGATGAGTTCCAAAAAAAAAAGTCGCAAAAATTAAATTCGCATAAAACGATACTCTACCTTCATATAAAAAAATTATTGATTTGTTCCAAAATCCAGAAACACTGACTAATTTCAAATTTTAATTGAAAAATTAAAGCAAAATCGCAAAAAAAAAAAATTAAAAACAGTATATTTATTGCATTTTCTTAAACAATAAAAACAAAAATGAAATATTAATTCATTATTTACAGAAAAAAAAGAAACGATCTAAAAAATAATAAACAGAAGTCCATAATTATGAATGTACGATCAATGTACCTATCAGGTTGTCCATACATACACATGTAAGGGACTAGATCAACGAATTTTTAGAAAGTTTAATTGTTTCTTCTCAATAAGAGTTACTAAAAAGTAGCAGCTCCTTTAAGTAAAAGATCCTTTAAATCATGAGTACAAATTGACTTTTGAAGACTCTTATGGCCATAATTAGAATAATCTGCAGTGGTGCCAATTTTATTTCCAAATTTCCCGTGAAATTGGGCTTTAAAAATCGCCAGAAATCGCTAAATAAAGATTTTAAACCGTCAGAAACCCGTCAAATAAATAGTTTGAAAATTTTAAATTAACGTTAAATAAAATAAAATGTAAATAATTAAAATAAAATGTAAATAAATACACATATTTTTTATCGAATTGCTTTTTCAATTACATTTAATGATTTATAAATAAAATTAGGTATTTTCAAAAACATAGTGCCAGTCTTCTGGATGTTCGTTTCGAAACTTTTGTGGATATTGAGGTGTCATAACTTTTTAAAAAGAAACTTCAATTTTAAAATTATATTCATATAATCTATGTTGTAACAATTTCATCTTTTCTTGTCATGTACACTTAATCATCGATACGTTCCAGAAAAAACCGTGTAAAAAAAGATAAGAAGTATATGGAAAAGAAGGGGATTGGTTCTGTATCTTTCAAAAAATGTAACAACAAAATAGTTCGTAGGAAAAAACTGATATGAGGGCCTTTATAAAAAACTAAATAAAATTTCTATAAGCATTAATGCATATTTTATTTCATAAAATTAAAAGCGATTCAAATCTTATAAAAAAGTAACATAAATTTAAAATAATTGTAGTTCAGGAAGTCAAAAAAATAACATAAGTTGATAAACAAATGGTACATTCACCAATCCTTAAAGGTAATTTAAACAAACTAAAAATCATGAAAAGTTCATAAATAAAACATTAAAAGCAGTCAATGTGATGATGAAAATAACAGAAATTGTTTTTGCTATCGTCATCGGATTTTATACGTAATTGCTTACGTAAGGTTGGTTCAGAATAGCTATCAACTCAAACAAGATTTTCATTTTCAATTTCCGATTGGACAGCACCGCGTTTAATAACAAAATCGGTTATTAGCCGTTGCGATTCAGTTTGTAGTCGTCGTAGTCTAGTAGGTTAGACTGAAGGCCCGAGTTCAAACCCCAGGTCAGACAGCAAAACGAAAATATTTTTTGCCATGAAAAGCTTCTTAAAAACTGTCGTTCGTAGTCGAATTTTAACTATAGGTCCCGCCACTCATGTATAACATTAAAGCACACAACATAAGTGGTGTGAGAAGCTAGGTCGTAGTCCCAACTAAAGGGTTGTAATGACCAATTATGTAAGTATTAGGGATGTCAAACGGGATCGATTTTTAAAAATTCCGGGATTCCGGATTTTGTAAATTCCGATCCCGGAATCCCGGGATAGTTCGGGATCCAAAAATCCCAAAAAGTCATGTGAAAAATCGCGATTTTTTCTTAATAAAAAAAATATTTTGTTAAAAAAAATCATTTATATTCCAATTATATCAGAATTATATCTCATTAAATATAAAATATAAAAAAACAATACAAAAAGTAACAAAAAAGCGATAAATGCATTAATTTTAAGAAAATTATTTGGATTCCAACAAAAAGATTAAAGCATCTAACATGTGATCAGATAGGCTTGAACGAATTTTTTTGTAAACATACGGTGCCGTTGAAAATCACTTCTCGCAATCAACATTTGTTGGTAAAATAGTTCCAAGATTCCTACCACCTCCTGATGTAAATAAATCTATTTCTTTGGACAGTTGAGTATCTAAATCAGTTACCCTATTAAAATATTTCATAGGACTTTTTGCGTTCTTCGATGGCATCAAATAACATTTTATCAATGGTTTTCCTCATCTGAGAAGCTGTTGTCGAAGTCAAGTGATATAGAATTTTTTTCAGGATCTTTTCTAGGGTCAAAATGCATATGAATTCACAATCCCGAAAAATCCCAGGACAAGATTTTAAAAATCCCGGGATTCGGGTTTTTATGAATCCCAAAAATCCCGGGATTTCGAGTTTCGGGATTTCCCGATTGGCATCCCTAGTAAGTATGTATGTATATCTTTGTATAACTCATAGTAACGAGCCAGACAAGATTTTAGATTACGTTGAAATTTTCATAAACTTTTCTCAACCGTGCTGTACCAAATATCACCGTGTAAAAACAGAATTAATTTTAGTTTCTAGACCGTGCTATTACGGAATTAGGTGCACTTACTTTTTTGATATTTTTTCTTTTTTCTGCCTTCTTATTTTAAACACAACACTTTAAGCTTTACCTTTATTTGAAATAGATTGTAAACCAACGACTTAGGTCATTACAACCCTTCAGGTAGGATTAACAATAATAATTATATTACTGGGGCAAACTAATGTCCAAGACAGCTTGTAGGCGGGTTAAATTCAATGCTCATTTATTAGCTTTATTTTTGTATTTTAATTAATTCATGGAATTCCAAATATTATTTTCTTTCAACATATAAAACAGGATTTAACAAAAAAACTATACCATATTTATTTAGACGAGAGTGATAAATTACCCAAAAAAAGTTTTCGGTCTCTCCAACTAGGTGCCAGATACAAACATGTTCTCTACATAAAATGGGAATGTTATTGACTGCATGGAATAATTTTTTTCTTTATTTTAGTTCGAAGGAATTTTGCTTTCTTTTATTTGTGAACTTTCATTAACAAAACAATGTCGCTGTTCTGTAGATCACATAGTAACAATTTCTTGATTATTCGGGTTTGTGAACACATTTGAAAGCTGAAGCATCAAAACGAACATTGTACGATGCAATAATACGGACATTTTAACTTTCGGTAAAATTACTTTGAGACAATTTCGGTGAATATGGCATATTATTTCCGGACATAGCCGGAAATATTTGTTTTGTTTTATCTTTTCTTATGCTTACTGTACAATACCAAGTTATTAGTTGAGAACATATCTTGCAAAGATTTGAATTGCTTGCGAGCAAAAGGAAGTAAACAAAAGTGGATTTAATGGTAATGTCTTAAAGGATACTATGACCATTTAAGGATTGTAAATAAAATCTGGATTGTAAATACAAAGTTGTTAATCACAAATATAATACAAAAGAAAAAACAAAAACTTACATATTACAAGATAAAAAACCATCGAAACATATAAAGTAAATACGCTTTGATATGAAATCAAAATGTATTTTGAAACAATTAAAATAATAAAATATAATATTTTTTAATTACAAAATAATGTTTTTTTTTTAAGCAAAATATGGCTGAGAATACTTACAAATGGATTTTATAATTGGAATAGATTTCCAATTAATTTTAGAAAATAATTTAAGATCAAAAGTCTTTTGCTTTTTTTAATTTAATATTTTAAAAAATTTTTTTTTCGTTTTCTTCTTTTGATTGTATTGCAATAAAATTGTGACGGCATAGAATGTTTTTTCTCTTAATTTACAAAACAATTTTGCAAAAATCTACATTAAACAAGCTTAAATATTTTTCTTTCGTTAAGAGCTTTAGCAAAAATTATTTTTCTTTTATGTTTTCGTCGTACGTATTTATAAACTTAATACTGTTTTAGTAATAATGAAGTATAATTCAATTAAAATTTTTCCTTTCAAATGAAATTATTAGAAAAACTGTCTTTGAAAAAGTCTGTAAATAAAAATCTTCAGTAAATTGCATTAAATTTCTTATTTAAAAGAATTTTTTTTAAATGAATCACTTAAAAAAAAAAGATGAGAAACACAAATAAAATCCTGCCGTAAAGGAAAAATTGGATTTCTGCTTCAATCTGAAATAGGTAATTTTAGTTATTTATTTTGAATTAAAATTTTTTTTTTTTTTTTAAATTAAATTTATTTTCAAAATCAATTACAGGCTTAATATTAGACATTGTTCATGTTATCAAGTAACTAATGATTCAAGTAAACAAAATTAAATATTTTTTATATGACGTACAAATCAAACCATCTCAGGTTTAACCAGTTGAAAATCTAAGCAATTTTTTAGCTCTTGGAAAATGGGAAAAGAAATTAATTAAATAAAGCAACATATTGTACAGAAACCTATGAGTATACAGAAAGATCAAAGAAAACATATATCTTCCAGCACTTCCTACATATTTATTAACAAAAAATGTTAACAAAACCGTTTGCAATCCATATGAGTAAACTTGTAAATTTACAAACAGCGGTTATATTTACATACATATGTATGTATATGTATATGTGTGTATGTCCATTACATAAGCATATAAAGGGGCAGTAAAAAAATAAACTCTTGCCTCTGTACATTTTTGTTATTATAAGTTTAGCATATATTCATACCGTTAACCGTATTACCTTTTTATACAGCCTAAAGGAATCAGTGTTTGACAGCGGGTACGTACAGGTATATCCATCCCATGATTTAATTCCTTTTCTTTAATCTCTGTTACACCCAGAAAAAATGTATCCAAAAAGAGTTTTTTTTTTTCAAGAGTACAAGCATAACAACGGACGGCAGCAGCATAAAATTGCAAACTCATGTGTTGAATTTATGGCATGAGTCGGTCTTATTTTTGGCTATACAATATATTCACAATTCATAACTCTTTATAAACTTCTCATTAATATTCTCGTTCATATTAATTAAAATGAAAATTTTAATTTTATAATTTTAGAACTTTTAATAAATGTAGCCCCGTATAAATGAATTAAATGTTGACTTGACTTATTTATTATTTAAACACTCGAATGTAGGTAATTATTATTATGTATAAAACGTAATGTTTAAATTATACGTTATTGACAAGGAGACGAAATTATCTACGCTTTTCATTTGTAACAGTTGAATACCGACAAAAATATTTTTGTGCTTTTGTTTTCTCGTATTTCGACTTCGAAAATTCTATTTTTTACTTGAAAAGCTTCAATATTTAACACACAGATCAGGAAAAAATTATGTGGCACATGGGTTTCTTCTAAAAATCTCTTCGGTTTTAAAGCTAATTTGTAAGTTTACAAGCAGATTGTACCCGGCGTTGCCCGGGTTATAAAAATAACAATAAATAAAAATCCGGTTTCGAATCCGGCTTCTTAAAAAAGGCAATTTTTCAAATTATTCGGAGACCGGTTTATCAAACATCCCAGTTTTTTGAATACTCTAAGTCCAGAATATAAATGCATGCAATTTGTCCGTTTTTGGTCCCTTTCCCCCTTTTTGGTCCAACTTTATAAACGGAACACTTTCAATAGCTATTTGGTGAACTTACAAATAAAATACAGCATTTATGCATAAAGTAATAATTTTCGCCCTTTTTTTTCCCTTTGTCCCATTTTTTCCCCTTGTTTCAAAATTTTTAAAAGATTTTTGGCCCCTTTCCCCCTTTTTGGACCCCTTTTGGTTCAACTTTAGAAACGGAATACCTCCAATAGATAATTGGGAAACTTAACCAAGCTAAGTCGTAAAAAAATACCTATTACCATTTTTCCCCATTTGTTTAATTTTTTCTCCCCTTTTAGTCAAAAGATTTATAGCCTATAACCTGCACCGACAAAAGCCCGATCTATATCCCAAATTTCAAGAAAATCGGACCAGGCGTTCAAGCGTGATTGGCTAACAAACAAACAAAAAAGCAGACTTACAGAAAGATTTATAATATAAATATTAGGACATACTTTTTGTATTTAGTAAAAAGAAACACAACATTAAGGTAAAATATTTTCAGAGTTTGTTTAATTCTATTTAATATTTTTTATAGTTAATTCAAATTCTTAAAGGAAATATTTTTATGCTTCAAAATAAGAAAAAATTCAAAACTTAAAGTTAATTAAATATATTCAAATAAGACATACATTTTAATAGTGTGCGTGTCCTCATCGACTTTTAATTACTTCATTTAACCAAAGTGGCATAGAGTTTATTAATTTTTGTTACTTATCTTGGGGAATTTCGCCCCAATTTTTTATTAAATCTCCTTTCCGCTCTCTTAAGGAATTATAAGTCATTCCACTTTTGTATATTTCGACACTTAAAATTCCCCAGAGGGAATCTTCTTCTTCAAAAAAAGCTTTGCTCCTTTTGCCAACATGTACCTTAGTTTGGTTACAGCAATGAAATATACTGCTTATTATAAAATAGAAAATTTTTTACTTAAAAAAAAACTAAAAAGATCCCGGCTTATTTTATTAAGGTATAAGTGTAAATTTGTATCCGCTTCTTCTGTGTAGACCTTGAGCTGACCAACTTGTTTCTTGGAAGATTTTTAGTAAAAGTTTGGTGGAATTTGGTCAGTGCAGGGACTGCGTTTACCTGTGGCATCACAATGTACACTTATTCATAAGTGGCCTTTTAGTAGCAAAGCTACCACTCCACTACCTATCTGTAATCTATTTCTTCTCAAGACAAAATTTGCTTCATTAAATTAGATACCCTGTATTACCTATCACACCATCTGTTTCATCTTAATTAGCGTCTAAAAGATCATGCAACTCATTAACATTTGACTACTTTAAACTCGGCATTACTAAATCAATTCATATTTTCTTAATACATTTTAGCAATAAAATAAAATCCATCAGTTCCACATGATCACAATATCTAATTCAAGGTAAAGTTTTTTCAAAGATGATGTTATCTGTCAAACGAATTTGTACTGTTAGGTTTTTGAAAGATAGCATGATTTGATTAAAAACGTAAAATATTTAAAAGTTGGTGGTTAAGAAGTAATTTTAATTTAAATTCTCTTTTTCGAATATTGTAAAATTGTTGGTTAAGCTTAATTTTGTTTTCATGGGCCTCTTCTTGGAGTTCAGAATTTTGAAATTCATTTTCAGGTATTCTGGTTAAGTTCTAATAGGACTACTTGTACGTCAACCCTAATAAAATATTATGTTGGAATACGACTAGATAACTCCAGTATCTAACAGTTCACTTTTTAAAATTAATACACCGATACGTAACGTACGTTTATGCATCGAATTTAGTACATTGTTACCTAAAAATTTCTAAGTGAGATAAAATTATAAACATAAAATATCAAAAAGTGTCAGTAAAGGTCAGCTATTGTTGAAATTAAATAAATGTTGAAAAATAGAAAATCTATTGTATACAAAAAAAATTCCAGGGAATAACCACGAAATTTTCCGGTATTTCGGAAGTGGAAATTTTAGGTAACTAAACTCTACGTACTATGTTTACAAATCGATGGCAGGGTCGCCGCAGACTAGTAGGTAGTGTGCTGGCTTATTAGGCGTGAAGCCAGGGTTCGAATCCCAGGCCAGACATCAAAAATAAAAAAGTACAAAAATTATTTTTTGGCGATTTCTTCTCTTTCTCTTCTTGTTTCTCAAAAACCTGTCGTTCGGAGTCGATTTTAATCTGTAGGTCGGTCCGCCACTTCTGTATAAAATTAACACACACAACATAAGTGGTGTGAGAAACTGCGGATTTCTTGGGGACGATTGCTGTAGTCTGTCTAATGGTGAAGGTATAGCACTGGCCATTTTATAGTCACCAGCAGCAACTCGTTTCCTTACCGTTCGCATCTTCCCTCTTTCCACCTTTCCTAAAACCTGCACAATGCACTGCATGAGTAAGGATCACCCGTGAGCGTAGGTTAAAATAAAAAAATAAAAAAAAATATAGAAAGGTCGTATCTTAATTTTTCAGTACTTTACAGGAGATTGATAAAACTTAATAAAATCGAAAACAAAAAAGTTTTATAAAAAGTTTAAATGCAGTTTCTATTAAAAATAAATCAGGAATTCAATCATAAAATAACCGTAGTATATGCTATAGTTGAAGTCTTCACTCGGTACAAAGAGTTAAAAATATTTATTCAATTTTTTATGAGTTAGGGCTTTTTCTTTTAATTACTGCAAGTTAATTATTCGTCAAGATTGAAAGCTGAATTTTTCAGAAGATGTTTATGTGGATTTTGTTTACCAGAATATTTAAAAACCCCAATTTTGAGAAAAAATGCAAAACTTTTGATATCGTATTATTTTAAATTTCCGTTGTACATCATTCACGAAAATACATGTGGAAAATATAATTGAAATTGAAGAAGTAATTCATAAAAAATGAAATAAAATTAAATAGAATTAAACATGATTATTTTCATATAAAAATGAATTCGTTAATTCTTTGTTTGATCCACACTAGCTCGTTACATTAAATATTTTAGAGAATATTGTTTACTGTTCACTGTTCACATTCAGCAATAGAGTATCATTAAGCCGTTGAAAATCCAAAAGTACGTAACATCAATTTTACTAATTTTACAGGAGAAGCAAAAAACGGTATAAATTGATATTGATGCCATTGATATAAAAACATTATTTTTGGTCGCAAATATCTAAAAATTGGTGGAGATATGTTAGATAGCCTTACGAGTCATATTCAATCAAAAACTCGATTTTATTTTTATTGGTGATAGGTACTTTTGGATTTTCGACAACGATTAAAATATCATATACGATATGAACGTCTGGATATGTATTACAGTGTGGGTGTGGAGTATATGTATGTATGAATGTAAAATATAAAAAAATTGTACATTTTAAGGGTATATTAGCATTTGGGAATTAAGCACTAATTATAGCTTATCCATATAGAGTTTATAATGATTAAAGTTAGTTATAAAAGCACAATATAGTCTTATGTTTTGAATATAGAAACAAGTCCCTCAACGCAAACTCATTTCTACCTCAAACATGTCTAATGACAACAAGATTATCAACATAAAGAAACAGATGAATGTACATACAATACTACAATACTACACTGTTATATAATATTTATTAAAATATCACTCACACACACTCCCATATACATACGTAGATTGTGTTGTTGTTCTTAGAATAATACGTACACACATTTAAAAATGGCGATGTTGACAAAAAGGAAATAATTCAACAGCGTTAAACAGTCGGGCATTGATTATTCACAACTGTCAACAACAGACCCATTTCATTTTATCGATTTTTCCTGTTAATTTGTCACAAAAAAATGTAAACATTTTGCTTTATTTGTTCAACAGAAAGAAGCGTTTACAAGGCATTTTATACAAGGAACCATTTTTTTTTGCTCTCATAAAACAAATAATTGTTGAATACAATAACAAAACATCAAATAAATATTCGACAAATGTAAGGAAATATTAAATAAACCATTGCCATTATTTAACATTACTGTGAAACATTATTTTTAATATATTTTTGCTCATGCATAATCACATTAATTGAATTACGCATAATCCATTACCGACTGTATTCAACACAGGCATACATTTACATTCTTGTACTTATACCGTATGAGTGTATACATGAGTTATTCCTAGACTCATTGTACATGGGATATCGTACATATTGTAAGAACATATGCTGAAACACAAATACGTTCAAATAATAAGAGAGAGGTCTGATGCGGTCTTTTTCTCCTTTGTGTTGAATTATTTTTATTTTCATCATATTTTTTTAATGTGACACACGCCACATATGATTAAAAATCCAGTCGATGGCACATAGATATGTATGTACTGCTTTACTCATGTAACCAACAAAAGGCGATACAGTAATCCTTCGTTTTACGTCGTCAAGTTGTTTGTTCTTTTTAATTTTGAAATGTGGAGGACATTTAAAAAATTTTAAAGAAAATCACTGCGAAGAAGAGCGAAGCATTTTATTTGCAAGAGAATCTAATACTCCATACAAAACAAATAATTGATAAGCTAAAGAATACAGGAAGATTTTAGTGCAGACCAGATGACAGGAGTGATATTCGCTTAAAATTAAGATATTTTTTTTATAAAGAAGGAGAAGTTCGAAACACACAAAAAACTATGAATAACGTTTCAAGAGAAAATCTTTTTGAAATTTGGATGCCTAACAAAAAGATTGAATTATTTCTAAGTTATTTAGATATTATTTCAGGACAAATGTTTATCAGTAAATTGAGAAATACTGAAATAATCCATATGACTTCGGACTACTCCATCGATTTACATAAACAACTTGCGCGAAAATTTTAAGGTCAAAGATCTTTCCCATATAATAGATCTTACTCAACCCATGTATAAGGACGCTCTTGAGGCAATCAAAATTATCGTCAATAGACTGAATTTTAGTAACCTAGTTGAGTATGCTAGAAGGAGGTGCTTGCATCAACAATGGCAAAAACAGTGGGAAAAACTTATGGCCCAAATGCACATCCGAAGACAATTTTAACGACATAAATATGAGTACATTGACCGTAGGTTTCTACATTGGCTGATATTCGACTTACAAACCCTAGGCACCATGAATTGATTTATCTTTCGAATCAACGTGATAAGCTTAATGAAACTTTAGATTTCGATTATTGTAAAGACAATTCACAATTTCCATCGGAATAGGTTTAAGAGATCGGTAAGTTCAAACTTACCGTTAATATATTACAGAGATTTGTAAGCAAGAAAATCATCATCCTTATTACAGAAGCGAATTTTATTTTCAATATGTATTGTGAAACGTTTGTCTAACATTAATTTTAACCACTAATTTGTAATATATACGCATGGATATGTAAATACAATTCATATTTTTTTCTAATTATCGTCAAGTTGTGTTTTTTAATTTGTTGTTCTTAAAAAAATTTTACTTTACAGTACGTATGAGCAATTTTAAATTCGATTTATATCATGTTGATATACGTCACCATTTTTTTTTTTTGTAATAATCGCGTTGAGAATCGAGGGATTACTGTTCATCATGGCTTACAGCATACAAGCTGAACTGAAATAAGAGTAATAGAAACGAACGTTTTTAACTTTCTTTTTACCGTGTGACCTGTCAGTCATGCTTTCAGTCATTATTTCAGAATGACTGCCACATACCCTGTACTCGTAGTCTTTTCAAAAGATATTTGTAAAGATACTCTGTGTAAATTGTGTAGATTCGCGTAGAATTTGTTATTGTTGGTCAATTTGTTTTGGCCCTGTTGAAAAAGAAAAACAGATGTTTCCTTTCTGACAAAATGCTGACAGTGTGTTAATCTCTAATTTACATTAATTTGACATCGCGAAGACCCCAAATGTGACAACGCAACGCTATTAAAAAAATAAAATTCTTTTATGTACGTTTGTATGTATGTATGTTTGTTTCTCTTCCAGTTTAATTGCTTTCTTGTTAGTCATCTAAGATACAATCGGGTTCGCGTGAAGAAGACATTATGCCAGCAATGTCAACAGAACAATAATTAAAAATACAATCACGAAAAAAGTCACAAGTGCAAACAAAAGATAAAAATGAATACGAAAAAGAATACAAATAACATGGAGAGTGACATTTGTGGGCAACTTTATTGTGGGTTAAAATAGAAGAAATGTTTTTAAGTCCCATATTTTCAAATTAATTCATTTTATACAATGAAAACAGTCTTTAACGAAGTCAATTCCTAACATAAAATTAAATATAAATCACCACACAGTTTAATAGTATTTTAAAATCATATAAATTAACGAAATTAATATCTCTGAAATATAAGTCGAACATCATGTTTGCGTCAGACATTTATGATTTAAAAGCCCGCAAGTTGTAATTCTTTAAAATAATATGAAAAACATTCGCATTTTCCAAGGTTACCTCATCAAAACTTATAGCATATTAAGTCAAATAATAGATATAGGTATACCGTTTTAAGGATCCATCTCTCCCCTTTCCAACAGGATTTAAGTTTTGGAAATCGGGTCAGGAATGTTTGAATAATCCAGAAATTTGTGCGCAAGGTAAAAAAAGACAGTTTTTGTCAAATAAAAAAAGTTTGGAGGGTTCGAGAAATATAAAAAAATATTTTATTTTTGAGATTTACTCAACAAAACTCGTAACTTACACTATGTCATTAGCCGCGTGTATTAAATTTTTTCTGTTTTGTCGCATAGTGTAATTAATGTTTACATATGGGTTTGGATGTCAAATACAACAACAAACTTTGGTATACAAAAACAACGAGAAATCGTACAGAAAAGTTTATATTTATATAAAAATTCAAATCTTTAATTAATCTTTATTTATTGTTTGCGTGTAATTCCTTCTAATTAAATTATTTAAATGCGATTGATACACTTCTGAGAAAAGTAAATACAACACATCAAGTATTATTAATACGAGACTTTAGTATGTCACACATATCATGGAACGCTGTTCCAGATTCAGACTATTGAGTTCCCATTGGTTCTTCGGAGTCCTCGGCAAATATGATTAACTGTTTATTTGAGAGCTGTTTTTTTCAAATTAATTTCATTCCAAATGGATTTGATAAAATGTCATCAATCCCGAAGACAAATATCATCCGATGCTTTTCTGTCAAGCGAATAACTTACTCAAACACAGAAAATATTTTCTTTCAATTTAACTAATCACAATAAACAGCATCTCCAACTATCTGAAATCGATTGGATAAATGAATTATCTGGTTATGGCAATGATTTGGACGAGTGCATTATGAAATTCAACTACTTCACAATTGCTTCGCAGCTAGTATACAAAAAGTTTTACCACTTTCAAAAAACGGTCCGCCTTGGAATACAAGATACTTTTCAAGATTAAAAAACAAAACAAATAAATTGTATAAAAACTTTAAAAAAGATAGATCAATAATAAATTATTCCAAATAATGCTTAGTAAAATCTGCCAACCAAAGGGCTTATAAGACGCACTTAAATAATGTAAAAAAACAAATTCAAGACCTAAATCCTTCTACAAATTTGTTAATTCGAAACGTCGAGCAGCAGACTTTCCATCCGATGACGACCTTGCTGTTTTTAATGGTGACAATAATATAAACGAATATGAAAAATTACTAGCCACTAAAACAAAAATTAAAAAGCCCAAATCCTTTTAAACAAAAAATCTTCAGCAGGGTCAATAGTTTGGCACCATTTTTGTTAAATGGTTATTGGAAATAATCCTGTGCTAATAAGAATCACATGTGTAAAGTTTGCTTTGATCAGCCCCCCATGCTTTTGAAGGGGTAGGTACATATATTATTTCTATCTAGGAATTAAATTTAAAGAAAATTGAGAGGAGATTTTCCCAAAACACTAATGAAACTCCGATTTAAATTAGCTTTTTGCCAAATTTTGTCGGAAATTTTATTTGGAATATTCATTTCGGAAAGTTGTTTTTTGTAAGTGTTATAAAATGCGAAATAATTTCAGGTTTAGAGTTTCTACATCGACATCAAACTTTTGTAACCATTTACGTGCTCATGGTATTGATGTAAAATCGAAAAAATTTGAAAATTCGAATGCCAAATCAAAATTCATATTGCCAAGAAATTCTAAAAATGCAGATTCCGAAAAATTCTCTAACGTGCGTCTGCTTGTGCAAATGTGCTGTAGAGATCTAAGAACCTTTAACATAGTGGAGCAACCAAGATTTATGGGATATATGAAAGCCGAAACTTTACCATATTTCGGCTGACAGCCGACTTAAAGCCGCCGCCGCAGCTTTTCTGTTATAGCCGCCGCCGCCGACAAATTTGCTCGGGCTGGTCTCTGCTGGCAAGTTTAATTTTTCGAACAATGTTTCGAAACTAGTGAATTGTGCTGCAGAAAATTCGCAGTAAAAAATAATTTTGTTCGCACATTATAGTTGAATCCAGCGTAAGTAAAACTAGAAAGTTAAATAACAATCAATGTGATCCACATGAATTCATTGTTTTGTGAGATATTCTATTTTTAACGTTTTTTCACTTACGGCACAAAAGTCACAAGAATGTCTGTATGAATTGAAATCTGATCTTTAGAAGCTGATAAGCAACTGAATGAAATTTTACGCTCTTTATAATGAACATTGTTGACGTTCGCGTCCTATGTGTGTAAAAAGCCGAATATGTTTTTCCCCAGAGGGACATTTGTGGTTATCACATAATAAAACAACCAATTTCGGTTAAAATAACTCAACTCAATTTAATCGTGTAATCTAAATAAAACCTACAACGTATTCTAGAGTTCATATTATATTAACTCTCTACTTAGGGAATAAAGTATATTTACTCACATTTAAATTACAGGGGCTGAAAAGAATTTTTGACCAACCCTAGGTTTTCGATGTATCGTACTTTAAAAGAACAGAAAACATATTTTTGAAAAATTTCTTGTGGATATTACGTTGCGAATGAATATTTTTGCAGTTTATTCTCTAATAAAATAAAATAAAATAATATAAACAGGAATTTTGTTAGTTTATTTTACAACGTTATTTTACACGTTTTATTGATTTGATATTAGATCGGAAGAATCGAAATATATAAAAATTTTTCTTTCGGCGACTTCGTTCCAGTAGTTTTGTAGCAAAATCTCTTAGAGTAAATATAATTACAATGATAAGCTTGTCAAATAAACTGCAGATATTGCTTACACTCACTCCTGGATAAAATTGATAAACACAAGAGATGTATGCAGGTGATGTGAAAAGCTAGATTGTTAACCTGAATAAAGCGTAAGTTTTTTAGATTACTAAAGACTACATCAAGAGTGAAATCTTCTGACAAGTATATTCCAATAAAAACTATTGAAAAAACACCTTTAACGGAATTAGGTATTTCTGCATATGTATGTATATAGACACTGTAGTCAAATCATTACCGGCTATCAAACATAATTATTCAAAGAAATATTTTCTAATTTGACAGTTGAGACAGTTGAGATTTATAAAAGTTTTAAAATATAGTAACGGTGTTGGACAGATCATGGTAGTTATGAAATATCAGATCATATGCACATACTCATATGTATGTGCGTTTACATGTAGTATTAAATGATCATATTGACTGAATTTGTGTACCATTTTTGGTGTCTTTTGAATAATTGTTCCAGATGAAATAATCTTCAACAAATTCGACTTCGATTTTTATTTACTGTTCACGTACAAATATAAACATATATCAACATATGTACATACGTACGTAGATATCGCTCTGTGTTTTTTATTTCAAATTCATGATCGCACTCGATTTCAGAATGATTTTCAGAATAATATAAAAAAAAGCTCGCTCAACATGAGAGAATGAATATAAACTCGTTGTTGTTTTCCTAACATTTTCGCCTCATCCTTTGTGCTTCGTGGCCTCGGATGTAGTTGATGTTGCTCATATTGTTTTGAAGTATTTTTTCTTGCCGGGCCACAAAACAATAACTGGATTCCGTTTTATGTTTAAATATGAAATTTAACATCACAACAGATAATAACCCGTGTCTGTTTGTACATACTGTAGAACTACTAAGCATGTGTTTAAGTATGGATATCAATGGAAGTAACATTTATCCTTTATTCTCATGAAGTACGTACCACACAAATACTGAAACTCTTACAATTTTTTTTATTTCTTTTTTTTCTTATTTTTATTTATGTTTGTGTGATTTATTGTAAACAAAAAATTTTGTTCTATGGATGAGAACACTTTCTAATACGGAGCATAAGTCTGCATACATACATATGTATTTTTCTTTTATGTTCTTTTATACATACATGCATAATATACACACATATTTGTCTATATATGTATATATGTACATGAAATAAATATTAACCAGCCACCCAACTTGGCAGACTGTCGGACAAACAGAGATTATAAAAGCGCTTATAAAAAGACATTCTATTTTATTCAATGGAAATTCATGAAGCGTATGTTCTCATGTGTACACGCACACAAACATTTTTTCATTATTCATCTATTTATATACATACACCCAACTCTTTTTTTACACGGCTTGCAAATTACACGGTTGAAAATAAATTTTTTTGTGAAAATTTTTTTAATCTAGTACGGTTTCAAAATCACTGTCTTGTAATCACTGTCTTTGTTTTTACTACACGCACATTTCAAAAAAAAAAAAAAAATGATCCTAATATGGAACGTGCCCTGAAATTCGAACGAGATATTAATAATTATATAGCTGGGTATATAGAGTTGTATAAAGAACATAAAAAACCAAAAGTTCAACTATCTATAAAAGATTTTTTAATAAAAAAGTCGACGGCGTAAGACCTTTCGAAAAGTAGTCCAACAGTTCAACTGTTCAATTCGTCGCAAAAAATTGCGCTTGTTATCAAGTAGCAACGAATAATTATGTAGCTATGTATATATTTTTCCTTTATTTTTATTCTAATTTTTCTGTTCTTAATTCTCGATAAACAGATTTTTACTTGCTCTACCAATTTTTCACCTATATGAATTATAAATTTTAAGTTTTAATGCTCAAAAAATGCCATATGAACAGACAATTTGAATGCATTTCTGAAATTTTATAATTTTCAACATTTTTACTCGGTTTTTCGAAGTAAATATAGTTCTTTATTTCATCTTACACGGTTTTCAGATGACATGGAACGTACATATCCCCCATTTTACTATAGGAAACGCCTCTTTTTTTACACGGATTTCTGAGGACCGTATCTACAGTGTAAAAAAAGTGTTGGGTGTACATATATTAGTATCTATACACACATATATATACATATGTATCTATATAGTTATATATACAAACATATATACATTTTTGTATATTTATACGTAGGAATGTGTATGAATACATAAAAGAATGCATACATTTTAAATAAAAGCTTAGAACATTGTTCTTTAAGTACAACGGATATAAAAAAAAAAATATTTTCATTTCACATTTTACATTATAATTTAAGTAGAATTTGAATTGCATTGAAAGAAAGAATCTTTTAATAGGATATGTGTATGGACGTTTAAATAAAAAGAATATTTTATTATTCAATAAAACAAAATGAATTTCACATTATGTATGCATCATTTCCTTAAACATACACACCCTCAGCAAAACCTACACCCACACACATATAAATAATGTAAAATCATAAAATGCACAATAGACAATATTTAATGATTTTATTTTTTGAATAAAGAATTCCTAATTAATTTTTATTTTCTTTCCGGCTTGTATGTATATTGATCGTGGCGGTATGATAATGGGGTTAAATGCTGCCGTAAGTTCGCCGTCCTCTTTCATAGTAGCCTAATTTACTTAGTTTGTAGTATACATACATACATTTAATTATAAGGGATTATACATATCTTTTGAAACACAAAATTCGTCTATATCTCTACAAATTTTATTACATATTTTTTATTTATTTGAGTAAAGAATTTCTAGTTTCACGAAATTCTAATTCTGATCTAATTGCAATTTACACTCTGCGTCTAAATTTATAGCAAATCAATCTTGTTTTCATTTTATATTCAATTATGGAATACTTTTATTTCAAGTATATAAGAAATTTAGGAAAAATTAAGTGAGTTTTTCATCCACAAGTATTGAGATTTGATGCAAATGTTTCTATTTCCCGTTTCTTGTTATAAATCAAAGTTGCAAAGCTTAAAAAAAAAAATAACCGAATATTATTCGTCTCCATTTATTTTTAAGGGCATAAAAAAAAAACTATCTATTGTTGAATCAAAAATTTAAAACAATTACTTTGTAATTTGTACGTTCCATTATTTTGAAACTATTGGATCAGCATGCTTATTAGCAATGCAAAAATACACTTGAATTCGATAAAAGCGAACATTTTAGTAATTGTGTTTAAGTTTCTGATATTATGACAGCCAATTAATTTACAAGTCAAAATTTTTTATAAAAACTTAAGTTTATTTTGTCCTAAAAAAGGCACACTTTAATTAGAAAAGAACTGGTTTTTCTACTAATTTTGATAGACGAAGATTAAAGTTTATTATTAAATTATTCTTTAAAAAAAAATAATAAAAATTCTAACTGTGTCAACTGATTGTTTTCACTTTTATTACTGTCCACTTTACTTAATCTGTTTAGTAATCCTAAGCATAAGCTTCGATGAAGGCCATTATCACCATGACGATAATCAATCAACTAATATACGATTACGAGTTCTTTATTTATTTGTTTTTAATTTTCCTCTCTTGTTCTTTTGTAAGAAATAAAAAAACAAAAAACTATTCTAAAGAAATAATAGTAATTAATTACACCATATTTACAAACGAAATCATTTTTAACAAATTAACGTACTACGTACAATATGTTCTATCTGATGGGAGTGTAACATAATGACGTAATTTAATATTAAAATGTGAAATAAAATTATATTTAAATTAGAGTCTTCCATAATAAATAATTACATTTTTACAGAACAGTATGGCTATTAGTACAACAAAGTTTACATTCTTTACCTGGGCACATGTTAATAATATGAAAGGAACATAACAAATTTTGAAATAATTATCCTTATAACTCAACATAATTTACAATTTTAATTTAATACTCCCTCCCAAGCGATATACAATAACTTTAATATCCTACTAGTAATATACATATGTAATAACGGTTACTCTTCTTTAAATATTAATGAGTCCTATAACAGTAATTAATTTGTTTTATGTTAACACTTTTCGATGCCTATTAGAAAAATTATAAGAATAATAATGATATGAAATGTTTTCAGTCCTTTAATTCTAGAATTTGATTTGAAAGTTCTTAGTCCAACCAATTGAACGAATATAATATCATATAATACTTTCGTTAGTGACAACTTAAAAATTATTTTTGTAAACAAAAATTAAAAGTTATAGGCGACTAAGCTATTACCATCCGATTAGCATTTGCGTTTAATTTTTTGTATCAGATTTTTACACCCTGAAACTGAGAAAATCCGTAATGTTCCAGAATTTTTCTGAATACATATTTATTGAGTCTTCAATTTTCGGATGTGGACAGGTGAGGTTATTTTAATACACCTACAACCTAAGAAAACCCCACGGGAGAATGACTGTGTAATAGTGAGTAAGAGAGAGAAAATAAGTTGAGAGCTTGCAGGCATAGAAAAATTTTAGTAATATACACTATTCCGAATTTCATTTCATCAACATACGTAAAGTAATGCATGTTTGATTTAATAATTAGATCTTTTTTAGATATTTGCTGGGCACTAATTTTGGTTCATAAATTTCCACTCCTTCTAATAATCGACCTTTTAATTTTTCCAAAATATTGCTTTACGTCTGTAAAAAAGTTGTTCTGTTTCCACATCATCTGAATTATTTACTTGACTATTAAAACAAGTAAAATGTGTTTTAAGATTTTTAATTTTGAAAAACAGTTTTTTTATATAAAATATTTATTGAGTGTAAACCTAAAAAAGAAATATATTATAGCAGCCGCTGACATGTGTGCTTGTCGAAGTCTGATCGACAACTAAACAAAAGAGCATAGCAATATGTGTGAATCCTCTCTGCACAATTGTGCTATGAAATGGTAACTAGGGGGAAAAAATAGTGCTCATTGATCCATAGTACTGGCCGTTGAAATTACGGCCTGGTCAACTTGGGCCAATAATACCCATTCAGCAAACACATATTGTTTTCTGTATACGTTTATGTTTATTTGGCAAAACAGACGGACACATGGTAACTAAGCTGATAGATGTAACTTCAATAAAATGGGTTATCATCTATCAAAGTTCGAAAGTCCATAATAATGGATACTATGAACCTTATTGACTAGTTGACTCTGTATGTTATAATCACCAGAGTTATATATACTAATGTTATAGGCAAGTCCGAATCTCACAACATTTCTCATCGACAATTGATTACTGAAAATAAATTTGACAAAACCTCGCATGTGAACGCACATACTAGAGGTGTGCTCAAGACATAAAATTGCATTTGTCTCAAGACCGAATATTGATTGTAGCTGCAAATATAAATAAGTGTGAAGCGAAGATAGAGTACAAAAAAACGACCGCACAGCGTTGTCAACTCAGTGCTTTTAGCACTGTTTTTAGTGTTTTTTAAAACTTTCGACGCGGAAAATTTTCGAGTCAGTGCCTAGTGCTTTTTTTTCATGTCAGTGACACCAAATCAAAAATTTAAAAAAAAAAATAAAAAAATCAATTTGCCCTTTTGGAAATTAAAAACAATTTTGAGCGAAGATATTTGACAATAATACTTTTTTACGTTAATACATTTTCGAAGGTAATATCATTTACATTTTATATGTCTAAAAAAATTATGTTTAATGTACGTTAATTTTCACACATAAATACTTTCAATTACATGTAAAACTACAGTCTTAATAAATCGAATTAACTATAGACTAAAAATTAGTCTATAAACTATTCTAAAAGTCTATAGATTATACTATATGGTAGACTAGACTATAGATTAGACAGGACTATGCTTAGACTATAGGCTAGAAAACTTAGAAAACACACACGACTGATTTCATTAGAACAATAATTGTATGCATTGATATATAAGAAAACTAAAAGAAAAATAAATTCAAATTAAAAAGTACATGTACTTTAAAATAAAAATATATAAAGAACTATTGCTACAATACAGGTATTCCCCGACTTACGAACGAGATGGGATCCTGGAGTTCAGTCGTAAGTCGATTAAGTTGTAAGTCAAATTTCATACAAAAAAAAATTAAGAAAACAAATTACATACTGCACTGCTAATATTGAGTGTCTGGAGAAATGGAACTACCAAAAATTTATACTTATATTTATTTACATATATAATATTTATCTTTTAGGGATTCCCATCAACTTCCCTTCTTTAAGTATTTTCTAAGAATAAAATTGAAAAAAACAAATGGTTGCAAGTTCGAATAGTAGAATCTTAAGTCGGGGACTATTTACACAGGGTCTCATATTTTTCATTTGTACTTCCCACAGTATTGCATTCGGTGAACGATGAGCTAGCGGAATGTCTTATACCCGCCTGTAGCACTTACATATACAATTCATTTTCGTCAAATTGAAGAAGGCAAAATTTAAGAACAGTGTAACTTTTATTGGCATTAATATTGATACTGATATTGATATTTTATAACAGTTTCACTTTTGAAATACATGAATAAAGCTAATGTACACATGTATGTATTTGTATATTCGTAAATGTTGTTACAACATATTACACCTATAAAAATGAATTTCAAACGTCATGTGTGTAAATAAAATACATTAAAAAAATATTTCATTTAATTTTTTAGAAGAGCTTATTTGGTTGTTGTTTTACAGTATTCTCTCGATTTTCGTCGTCTCGATTTGCGTTCTTTCGATAACGTTGTCAAAAATTTTGTTCCCATAAACTTTGATTTGCGTCGTCATTCGATTTACGTCGCCTCTGTTGTTTACAAACAAAATCAGGGGACTTAAAAGAAATTCAATACATATAATAAAAATTTAGTATGAGTTCTTTGAAATTCGATTTACGTCGCCTTTTTCTGAAACATTCTACGACGTAAATCGAGGGAATACTGTATTCTAATTTTTATTGCAATTATTTTATTATGTATAGGAGAACTTATTTAACAAACTTACATTTATAGACCTAATACCATGCTCACACGGATAACAAGATTCATGTTTTGATCTCTCATTCATAACTCGGGCCCCAAACAAGACAGAAGTCACATGTTTTTGCCATTGACTCGTTTCAAGTTGTTTCATTTTGAAACAAAGTATTTTGCATGTGAAGTCCCCGTAGTCGAGTAGGTACGTAGGAGTGTTGGCCTATAAGATATAAGGCCCGAGTTGAAACCCCAGATCAGGCAACGAAAATATGAAAATATTTGTTTGGCAATTTCCTCTCAGCAGGTTCTGGGAAAAACTCTGAGTGTAAGTAAACCTGCCATGAAAAAATTTCTCAAAATTCTGTCGTTCGGAGTCGACGTTAAATTGCAGGTCCCGCCACTCACGTATACAAAAAATTAACATACACAACATGAGTGGCTTGAGAAGCTAGGCCGTAATCCCGACTGAAGGGTTGTAATGGCCAATTATGTATTATGTATGTATACATTTTACGAGTTATGTACAATCTGATGTCTTCTAAAATTTTTATTGCAGGTTATCGGTGGACTATCTGATCTAGTTGCCAAAACAAAAACTAAAAACATTTTTTATGAAATTACATAGAATTTTCCAAATATGGAGAAAAAAGAAAAAGAAATAATTTTTCCTTCCCTTTGGTTTTCACATTCAATAAAACTGTAAAAAGTGTGTTACCGGAATAGTTTACTAAGAAACTTTTAAATGCATATGCTTCTGTTTCTCTTTATATTCCACAAATGTAATTGAAATCGTGTGTTGACTTTAAATGCCTGCTCTTTCAAAAACATACTTTAATTATGAAGTTTTTAAAGACGTACGATGATGTACTTCAAAATGTAATAGAATGTTATTGATTTATTCATAAGAAAATTGCACAAAATAGCTGAATAGTTTTTGTAAGTGTAAAAGTATACATTATTAATTAACTTTTTGGCCTGTGTTTACTATGTAACAGATTGTATCGAATTAGCATTACTAGTAATATCGCCTTTCATTTTGATTTAGTTATGTACGTACGTGCTTATTTTCAACATGTACGTTTATGTCATATTTTATTATTTATAATTTATTCAGTTTTAATACTTCAATTAAATATTTAAATCAGACAACCAAAAAAAAAAAAAAAACAAAAGACAATGCAAATGGTTTGATTAAATCTTGGTAAATTTTAGAATTTATTAAATACGTGACAAAACTCTAATAATATTAATCTTTGAATATATTTGCAAACAATTTCAATTACATAAATACAAAAGAAACTTTTTAGAGAAAAACAAAAATATCGACCACATCTACATACTATAATACGTAATTAGTATTGTTTGACATTATTTCATATGAGGACTTTACACAAATTTATTTTTTGTTTTCTCATTCTCTTATGAGTTTTCTTCTCCATTTTCCATAACAATTGATACATTTCTTGAAGAGCAAAAGAAATTCCTGTTACTGGTCCAAACTATAGAATTAATAGGAAATAATCAATAAATAAAAAAGCTAATAAGGACAACTTACTGAATAAGACCATTTGAAACTTTCCCTAAAAAATAAATTCGAGGTGGTTTGTTGATTTGAACACACACAACATAAGAGAGAAACTACATGTCAAACCCGGTTATAACGAACTCCATGGGAAAAAATATTTCGTTATAGGCAGAGTTGGTAATAAACGGGGTGAAGTCATAAAAGAAAATATAAAATACGAATAATTTTTTTGATTTATTAAAAATAAAAATTATTTGTTAATCCTTTTTATAAAGAATGTTGCCTCACTTCAAAGTTATTTCTTAGCGTTAGTTATAAAAAGGTAAAATGTATGAAATTTTATTCCTTTAGTTCCTTTTAACCGAGAATTCGTTATAAACAAGTTCGTAGCAAACGAAAGTTTTTGATTGAAAATTGTTATTAAAACATTGGGACTTGAAAATATTTACGTAATAACCAAGAATTCGTTATAACCGAGTTCGTTATAAACGTGTTTGACTGTACATATATTGTAATCCTGACTGACAGGTTATGAAGAACAATTATGTATGTAAGGTTATATATATTTTTTTTTCGAACGTCCCCGGCTTCGTCCGCATTACGTAGGGACACGTACACACTAAAGTCCGAACTGTAGCGGGTAAGGGAAAAGTTATGGCAACTAGGACTACACAATCACAAGCTGAATAAGGTAACAATAAACCGGAAGAACGAAAATACATTTTTGTCAGCATATAAGCTACGCTTTATATTACAAACACTACAATTAAAATCTATAAAATCATAATGCAAGTTAAAATCATTACATAATCTACGAAAAGGAAAATTACATTCATAGTTCGTTCTATAGAAATCTAAAGAAAGGGGACGATAGTGCCGTGAAAATCTTGCTGGAGTACTGAAATTCAGGTTACAAAGCAAAAATTTTGAATCGATATCACCTTTAGGCCTTCTACGTTCCAAAGTTGAAAGTTTTATCAAAGCTAATCTATCCTCATATGACGGAAGTCTATTGGCATAATCCCATCCTAAGCCACGTAAACAGAATAATAAAAACAGCTTCTGCACAGACTCAATTGAATCACTATGACAACGATAGTATGAATTCAAAATAACAGACGCATACTCCAAAATAGGTCTAACAAGTGAAATGTACAGTAGTCTTGTTATATAAGGATCAGTGAATTCCCTAGTCCATCTTTTCATAAAACCAAGTACAGTCCAAGCCTAATAACTAATATGATCAATAAAAGACAATTTAATATCCAATAATACTCCCAAATCAAGAAATGTAGTCACAGTTTCCAAAGGGCAGGAATTAATCACATAAGTGTACGAAATTACACACCCGCGTGAGAAAACCATGCATTTACATTTAATCAAGTTAAGATCCATTAAATTAAACCTGCACCAAGTTACAAACAAATCAATATTTCGCTGAAGAATAGCCTGGTCATGATCATCATCAAAAGTATAAAATATTTTAAAGTCGTCAGCATACATCAGAATATTACAATCAGAAGCAGCAGAAGGAAGATCATTCAGAAACAATAAAAACATTAAAGGACCCAAATGGCTACCCTGCGGAGCACCAGAAGTAACATATACAGTCTTAGACAATACATTCCTAAACAATACCCTCTGAGTCCTAAGGGTTGTACCGAAATCAAAACAAATTACATCAGTCCGAGCACCGACAAGAAAACCCCTGAAAACATAGTCATATATATGCGATTCATATATACATATGTATATCATGCTTACGCACCTAATAGAACCGCATTCTTTAAGATCTGAACATAGATTTATATTGTCTAAATGACTAACAATTTAATTCAAATTAAAAAGAATACATTCACCTCTATTCCTTGGGTAATATCGTCTCGCACTATGACAATATCGTCGTAGTACCTGTGTGTAGGGATATGAACCAGAGATCAGCAATGAATCGTTTTTCCGCTACTCATAAGCACTCGTGCAATTTTGAGTATGAGTGAATCAACAGAATTGAAATTCAACTACTCTGATTCATTCGTACTCGCTACAATATTGATTTATAAGTACAAGTAGCAATGAGTATGAGTATAACGTTGACCTCAATTTAACAACATTCGAAATATGTGTGATTCATACGTGTACTCATTCTGATTCATAAATTTAGAAAAATACTTATAATACTTAAAGTGATTCGAGTGGCTCGAATCATTCATCAAAATTTACAGCCTTTGTTGTTGTTGCATATACAAACAAAGAAGATAGGAAATACAAAGACAACAAGCAAACCATACACACAATCTTCTTATGAATATAGTAGTGTTCGTCCGCAAATCAGACTTATTTTTTGCTTCGTGTAAATGTTAAGTAAAGACGATACGAAGTCAATAACATCATGCGGTTTGAATACGACTAGTACTTCCAACTTTGAGTATGAGTAGTATGAGTATGATATCAAAATAAGTTTGAATGCGTATAAGTATCTGAAATTATAAGTATTACTTATATACTTATTGCTGATCCCTGATATGTACATACATTCATATGTATATGTATTCAATTACAAATGACATTCAAGTTCTATTCCATTGCACTTTATTTTTATAGGGTTGCCTTTTTTTGTAATGTTCTTAACTACATATTTACTAAGTTATTCATTAATTAACACCAACTTTAAAAAGGCGCTTTAATTAAGATTGTACTCTCATTAGGCTTATTATAAATAACGTTGATTAATTTTAGTACATTTGAAAACAATTTATTTTGATGTTTTTTTTCTTCAATCTTCTTTCCTCTTCTCGATCATTTTGTATGTCAAATATGTGGTCTCTAATGGAAAAATAAAAATAATAATAATCTTTCATAATACACATGCACACACTCACACATAAAAACAATACATACTCTACAGTATATGTAATGCCACATTGAGTATTTATGTCATATTGAGTACTTTTTAAATACTGTTTACCTTCATACATACTACTCACTAGTCACAAATGGTACATCATACGAGTATACGAATATAACAGGTAATCAATCTATTTTTATTCAAAATCAATACGAGAGCAATCAAAACAAGTGTTTTTCTCTTACTTTTGCTCTAGTTGTGCTGATGAGCAAGAAGAGAATGCCATCGATGACGACTACCACAAAAATATTATAACAGCACAACATTGCATAAATACAAAAGAGTTTATTTCAGAGCTGTCAAACCTAAACAATCGCACTTGAGTTGATACTATTTCATAGTCAAACATTATGTAATATGCATAGTTAGTGCATTTGAAAATATTTTTAACCTTGAAAGACTAGCTAAAAACTTATGTACGGTTTGAAATATCGTATTCTTAAAAGTAAATTTTTAACGTTAAAAATATAAAATGGGCTTAAAACGAAATATTAAAACAGAAAAATAATTAAACATTTTAGATTAGATTTGATTTTGGATCAAGCACAATATTTTATTTGGGCTCATAGTCAGCCGTCAATTAATTTTTTTATTTTTTTGAAATCTTGTTGCATAATGTGAAAGTGGTAATAATATTTTTATAATTTTGAATGATAAGATTAGAACATTCAGATGTTGCAATTAGTTTTTCCAAAAAAATATTAATCTGCGACGTAATATACACTTGAATATACACAATAACCGTGACTTTTGTATTAGAAACCTTTATAGTTCGAGTAAAATATGACAAAAATATTGCTGAAATTGAAAGTTTTTATTTTTGTAATATTATTTCCGGCATATGTCTGCGGCGTCTACGATGTGTCAGTCCAATTTTTTATTACTTTATCCTCTCAGCGCTCTTTTTTCGACATAAGCCAATGACTTAATTTAGGAGCCAGTGAAAAGGACCACTCCTGGAATGAAAGTGGTCACGTAATTAATTTGACAGTAAATCGAATAATCAACTACACGATAAGCCAACTGAAACCGTTTGCCGCCAAATTGCGCTGTTTAGTTGATTATTTTTGTAAACAAAAATTCAGTTAACGAAATTCGATAGCACTCAGCATTCAGCGTGACAACAGCTTCTTATATGTAGTTTATGTGATTTGTTAACGGCTTGAGAATAATGTCTTAATTAGGGATGCCAATCGGGAATGGTTTTTAAAAATCCCGGAATTCGGGATTTTTGAAAAAATCCCGGGATCCCGAAATCGGGAATTCTGAATCCCGAACAAAAATTCCTGAAATTTCGCACTTTTAACACCAAAACGGATTTTTTTCTTATATGTTTATTTAAAAGTTTCTTAATTGAAAAATACTTAAAACAAATAACATATTTCACTTTTATTAACAAAAATTAGTTATTTATAAGTAATTTCATAAATTATATTTGGGGACCTACATAAATATTATGTAAAAAATATAGACTAATAATTTAATATTAACAATATTTATCAGTGTACATTAGAATTAACAAAAATTAATTTTCAAGTAAAATTAAAAATTCATAAATTACATTTGGAGATCTACATACATATAATGTAAAATATATATAAATATATTTTGTTACGAAAGTGGAAATGGTGTTGTTAAAATAATAAACAAAAGCCCCAAAAACAACACTATATACTTGATCAATGGATAAGTAAAAAAAAATATAGCAACAAAAATAAAGCGCTTGTTTACAAGATCGATGAATAAACAAGAATAAGGGATAAAAGTTGTAAATAACCAACAACAAAATGAAAAAAACAAAGAAGTAAACAAGCAACAACAATGTGCAGTGTAAAATAGCGATTCGACAAATAAACCAACAACAAATAATCTGCCTGGACGAATGTAAAAAAGAAACAACAAAAATGAAAAGAAGTTGTTTACATTTTTAGAAGGTTCCCGAAGGCAGTAATCATCCTTCGGGGGCATTCTTCACACTAATGATCCAGTGATATAAAAGGCAAGACAAAGCGAGCAAGGAGGATTCAGAATTCAGAGTTTGAGTTGAATCAGTCGTGTGTGCAGACGGCACGTTGTATTCGGAGTTTGAATTAAGCTAGTCGTGTATAACGACGTTAAGATGGTTGAAGCGATAAATCAATCGATTGTGTGAAGACACGAGATCGAGCTTTAATTCGGTTAGACTTGTGTGGAGACAAGTTTCGTCTGAAGGAAACAGTTGTTAGTGTTGTGCTTACAAAAAGGTTGTGAGCGAAGAATTACTAACAAGTGTTGTTGATTACAAAAAGGTTGTAAGCAGATAATTATCACGAACAAACACATATTGCGAAAATAATCGTTGTATACGTGGAATAAGTTCGAACTGTGGCACAAAAGTTGTGCAGATAATAAAGAATTGATTAAAATTAAACACAAATTTATTTTTATTTTATTTGCAATCTACGAACTCATATTTTTAACGTTTTTAAAATATAAAAACGTAACAATATATTGATATTTGTTAGTCTGCATTAGAAAAGTACATACGAAATATTAGTATGACAAAATAAATAGAACGAAAACGGGATTATCAAATCCCGAAAATCCCGGGATTTAAAATTAAAAAATCCCGGGTTTCGGGTTTTTTAAATCCCGAAAATCCCACGAATTTCGGGAATCGGGAATTCCCGTTTGGCATCCCTAGTCTTAATCTAATACGGCAATTTAGCATATTCACTTATAGTATTAAACAATTAATGAGATTCACTAAACGCAACTTTCTGATGTGAATACTCTTATTCGACTAGTTTATAATGAACCCAATGAATACAATGCAAATGGCAATCGTTTAGCTTAAATTTCATACGTAATATTTTACGGGATTTTATAGTCCCAAAAGTGAAGCTACTTATGAAAAATTGTCCACATAGTCGGAAAACCAAGATCAATTAGTTGAGAATACTAACGATTCGGCAGAGGCCGATTATAATGACTGTCAAATAAATTTGGCCAGCATTGGTATTTATTTTCTTTTTTAAATAAATTGCTAAAACTTGAAAGTATTCTCGTGGTGTTTTGTATTCCTAAAGTCATCGTAGTTAGTGTGTTGACTTATAAAACGATACCGAATGGTTCGACGCTAACCTCAAACAACTCGAACAAAACGAATTATAAAAAAATATTCCTTCGCCAACTGCCTCATGGTTTAAATAAAATTTACATGAAAACTTAAAAGAATCTGTGTTTTGGAGTTGATATTAATCGAGATCTAGGGGTTGTTATATGTGCTTATGATGATTTTCCAAACTTTACTGAACAACGTATAATTGAGTGCGGGTATGCAGTCAATATGTAAATCTTAACAAGTGATTTAAAACTTTTTTAATTTCATGGAATCTATAAAATTCAAGTAATAATTAATCGTACGTCATTTACTATCCTGCAAGACGAAAACCTATCATGGAGAAGTTTTATGATAGTTTCAGCAAATGCTTTTAGTTTCCCATTCCTGGTCTATATGAAAATGAATTTCACACGATTGAGTGTTTGCCTTTCTATATTGATTATACATGTGCTTTTAGTACTTGGCAGTAAATTTAGAATGTTTTTTTCCTCTCTGCCCAGTTTGGTGTTCATATTTAGATATCCTTGTGCTTATAAGTGGTATGTATGGATATGTTTGTATATGAATATTGTGTGTGTCTGTGTTTGTGTTTGTAAATATTTATGTATGCTGCTGCTAAAGGCAAATTATAAGCCTATAAAATTCTATCCTCTTATAGCTGTTTTGTATTTGCTTGTATTTTATGCCATTTTATGTTATTTAAGCTTTTACAAATAATTATTTAGAATGTACAACATGAGGTGATATTAGACTCGTACAGATGAGTGAATAATATTTTTTTTTTTTTTATGCAGTTGGGTGGAAAATAATAGAAACGAGAAAACCTGATGCCATGAATATTTTACTGAAGCAATTGTTGAAATTTATATTTCGTTTTCTCTTTTTCTTCTCAAGTTACATAAAATTTAAATAAATAATTGTCTGGGTCTCATCGTTATATTCCATTAACCCTTTCAGACACTTTGTCCAATATATTGGACTTCTGATTTTTTTTTTTAAATTTGAGTGTTGTAGCGATGACAATAAAAATAATAATAAACATTTTTACAGTTAATGCCGTTATCAAAAGAGCGTTTTCTACAACATGTAAATACATAGATTACATTTTTAATTTGTCATTACTTTTTGTAAAATTAAGGCGCCGGCGGGTTTTTTCCCATTCAGTGCTCCTTAATAAATACATATTTTAACCTTTAAAAAATTCACATATAACTATTGATTGAATATTTTTTTAGATATTTTATAAATTAATTACAAATAATTTGATAACATATAGTTATCAGACTCATTTTAGTGCATGTCCATACCTACATACATACATATCTTAGGTAAATTTACTGTGGGGGTGTGTTTTTTGGAAATTAATAAACAGAAATTATGAATTTTGTCCTGGCTTTAAATCAGTAATTTCATGAAAAGGATATCTTGAAAAAGTTAAAAAAAAACTACTGATATTCTCTAGTATTCTGATATTATTCTCTTCAATGTTCACTTTTGTTTTTATAATGGGCCTTTCGGCATCGACTGAGAGTGCTGTTAATCTCAAAACTGCCGTTGGAGTCTTTATTAACCACTTCCGGTACGATTTAATAATGAAAAACTGTGAATCAAATAAAACAAATTGACTTTCGTAGTTTGTACTACTCTTATCCATTATGGTATTTATTATACAACACATTGTACTTTATGCAAAAATATATGTATATCGACCGATTTTCAGACCAACTGTTTACAAAAATGAAATCCTACAGACTAACAACAATTTCACCTCGTCTTGTACCAAGAAATTGTAACGGTAAACAATATGTGATAGTGATATGTTATACATATTTTTACTAGTAACAAAAGTGTTCCCAAATTCAGTACACCTAAATTAAATCATATTTAACAGTAACTCGTCCTTGTGCGGTACGGCATGAAAAACCGATGACGAGCTAGGCTCGCCAAAATGCCGGAAGGGATTAAAACTGAAACTTCTAAAGGTGTTGTAGCTATGCCTACAAAGTTTGATAAATTTAATACTATAAATTTGGTTTTGCTTTTTCTCTTCAACACATTTGATCAAATTGGGCACACATGCGCCTAAAATTTGATTTAAATTCATGATCTTTAATAATTTTTTTATTTTTTTTTTTGTGTTTGTTTGCTGACACATGGAGCCCTTAAAACAAAGTGTGCGTTTCGACATCTGTTTTCATTACGTTTTTTATATTTAAATTAAATATTATTTGTTTTTTTTTTTGTTTTTTATAAATTTGCTGCCTCATTTAATTCATATGAATTTACTTTGAGCCGTACAGAAATATAAATAATATGTTTGTGTGGACTTCGTTACCTTCGAAGATTATTTTATTCATAACATTATAAGCATTTTTTAAACTAGAAAAATTATTCCGAATATTTTTAAAACGATTCGCCCCTATAGGCCGCTGTTCGGGTAATATTATATTTAATGGTATTTAGATTACATTATATGCATATACGTATGTATTTGATAATTTATTTATTTATTAATTACAATACAATTACAAATTATATTCTAATTATATACGAGCGGATTAATTGGACCATATGCTCGGTGTAGTGTCACAGGCCAGAGTCTTTGGTGGGAATCGAACCCACGACCCTCACACTAATAGTCCAGCACGCTTCCCACTTGACTACCAGGGCAACCTTGGTAATTTATTTGTGTGACAATTTTCACATTCCAATAGAATTCTAAAATCTATTGCAATTCCTACTTACAATTCCGCTATATTGCGTGCTCTGGTCATTGATCATATTGCCGTTTAGTTTTAAAACTTTAACACCGCACAATTCTGCTATTCGTAATCAGGGTTACCGCTGGAAATTTTTAAAAAGTCGCACAAAAAGGGTATTTATTTATTAATTAATTTATTATAATTTACTATAATTTACATCGCACAACAAGATATGAATCTTATAATTGACAGTGCTATGTTAGGAATCATTAAGATTTAAAAATTAGTAGTGAAACAAAAATACATTAAACAATATAAAGAAAAAAAAATTTAATATAAAGAAATTAAAAAATTAAAAAAGTAAGTAAGAAAGTAAATAAGTGAATCGAAAATATTAAAAATAGAATATTAAAAAGTTATTATAAAAGAATATTAAAGTTAAAAAAGTTACCATTTACAAAAATTAGGATAAAAAACTGGGAATAAAAATATATCCTATATAGACCTAAAAATAAATCACAAATAGTAAAAAATTTTACTCATGAAAATAATTTGAATAACTCCTTCTTGAACGCGTTTGCATTGCCTAGATTCTGGATGTAATTTGGTAGGGAATTCCAAAGACTAGTGGTGTGTATAAGAAACTGTCTCTGAGATAAAAGAGTCGTAAATCTTTGCTGAATAATGTTCCTACCGCGGTAGGATCTAGCAAATTTAATTCCACAAAATAAATATTCCGCCCGTCCCGTGTAAATTATCTTACGAAGTAGAATAAGACATCTAATTTTCAGGAGATTATCAAATTT
The DNA here is from genome assembly GCA_014635995.1 of Sarcophaga peregrina. Classification (NCBI taxonomy): domain Eukaryota; kingdom Metazoa; phylum Arthropoda; class Insecta; order Diptera; family Sarcophagidae; genus Sarcophaga; species Sarcophaga peregrina. Next base: position 60,427,818 of record CM025793.1, read on the forward strand.
TACATGAAGAATCCGGGAAGCCAAATGGGAAATGTGATCACGACGCCCCTTCTGAAAGACATATCTAGCTATGTTATTGAACGCCAAGTTAAGTCTACGTTTATCATCACAATCGCAGTTTGCGAAAATTTCACACCCATACAAAAGTACCGAAATTAAGTACGTTCTGGCAAGTTGCATACGAATGACAAAAGGAGTCGAATCAATAATAGTCCACAACTTCCTAAGTATACTATAAATTCTACCTACAACTGCACCTATATGGTTAGACCACGATAAACTGTCATTAAAGACAATACCCAGATTTTTCGCAGATTTGACAAAGTCAATCTTATTTCCCCTGATGCATAATTCAGGCATGACAAATGATCTGTCGGTTCTCGAAAGTATAATATATTTAGACTTGGAGGGATTGATGCAAAGACCATTGGCCGAGGCCCAGTTGTCAATCCTTACCAAATCACTATTAATATAGTCCAAACAAGAATCAATATTCTCCCTTGGAGTACTAGTATAAAGCTGCACTGTATTTTGGCAGTAAAAAGGAGCAACATTTTTAAAAGAAAAGAAAATGAACTAATACAGATAAAAAATACATTTTTATTGGACTTTGTAATACACATTAACAAACATGCATGTAATAAGTTCATTTTTTAATAATTTTTCCAATTGTTTATAATACGAACAAATTTTTAGCCAAAAATTAATAAGCCTAAACGAAAGTTTTAATTTTTTTAAAATTATTGGTCTGTTTTATTTCTAATTTCATTCAGATGTATGAACGCTAGGACATTTAAATTTCTAAAATAAAAAATGCATTTTTAATTTTATTAAAATTCCATTAAATAAAACTTGTTTTTGCTAACCCACTATAATATAATAATACAAAACAAAACTATTATTATGACGTAAAATAAAAATAAATACAAAATTATACAAAATTGAGTATTTTGTAACAAATTAAAAAAACAAAAAACTGAAACAATTGAAAATTACTAATTTTGTAATAAATTAAAAGATAGGAAGTTAATAAGGTACATACATTTCAAATAATTACGCTTCACATGAACTGATTCATCCGATGATGAAATAATTTCGTTTTTACATTCTACAAGACTTTCATGACTAGATGAAGGCTGATCTCTTTTGTTTTTCAATATAAACCTAACATTTAAAGTTATTACCAAACTAAACTAAAGTTATTACCAAAACTAATTTATATTTTAGAGTAATCGAAAAAACAATGATGAGATGAATCAAAGATCCTTTTTTAATATTTCATGATGTTTTCATATTTCTTACAAAGAAAACATACGAAAATTTGGTATCGCATGAAAGGTCTTTGAAAGACGTATTTAACAAACTTTTTGGTTTTTGAGTTTTTTTTTTTTATTAATTTACACAGACCAGAGAATTGTTAACGCAGAAACCAAAGTAGACTCTAGTCTATAGTCTAATACATAGCCTAGTCTATAGTCTAATGTATAGTCTAGTATATAGTCTAGTATATAACCTAGTCTATAGACTAGATCTATAGTCTAGTATATAATCTAGTCTATAGACTAGATCTATAGTCTAGTATATAATCTAGTCTATAGACTAGATCTATAGTCTAGTATATAATCTAGTCTATAAACTAGATCTATAGTCTAGTTTAAAATTCAAATTTAATAAAAAATTATTAATCTTGGAGCATTCTACTCACTCGTCCATTTTCACATCCTTTATTCTGGGTTTTCTGCAACAATTAATTTTTAATTTTCAATATTTTGTAATTTTTGTGCTGTTTACAAAAGACAAGCAAGTGTTCAAAGTAAATTAATAAAGTAGCGACACAACGAACGTCTACAAAAACCACATGAGTTTTGTTTTTGTTATATAGTTTGAGCTGCCAAAAATTTGCAGGCTTATTAATGTAAATAAAAGAAAAAATACTTTTTCTAAAAAAGGGTCAAAAATCTTGAAAAGTGTCAGATTTAGTTCATTTTAGTAAGGGGGCACAAAAAGTGGCGAGGTCGCTGAAAAAGTGTCAAATTGCGACTTTAGTCGCTCAATGGTAACGCTGTTCGTAATGCTTATGCTGTTTTCTTTTTTTTTTTTTTTTTTTTTTTTTTTTTGTTTAAACCAGCACTAAGGGGATGACCCCTACTCATGCAGTGCATTGTGCAGGTTTAGGAAAGGTAGAAAGAGGGAAGATGCGAACGGTAAGGAAACGAGTTGCTGCTGGTGACTGTAAAATGGTCAGTGCTATACCTTCACCATTAGACAGTCTACAGCAAACGTCCCAAAGAAGCCCGCAGTTTCTCACAACCACTTATGTTGTGTGTGTTGATTTTATACAGAAGTGGGGGGACCTACAGTTTAAAGTCGACTCCGAACGACAGATTATGCTGTTTTCTTTTCTATAAAAAGGAAAAAAATATATTTAAATATAGATATTGCTGCATATTTTTTATTTGCGAAAGTTGAAATAAATCACTTATTAGATTCATCTTCGTCATCTGATGAATATTATAGGTCCATCTGCCGTTGGCCGGAAATAACGCCCTCTATGAAGATGTGTGAGACTGGCGAGAAACATTAACAGACATTGCAATGCCTAAGGGTAAATATATCCGGTACCAATAATCAGTATCATTTATTGCAACCACATTACACGATCATCGACAGACGTCTAGTAGTATCAATTATCCACTGTTTGTGTTATGGTATTTCTCTGAAAAGCATCATACAAATGATTTTTTATCAGAACCCAAACGAATGTCTATTATTTTCACCAGGTTATAGACACAGGAATTGAATGGCATATTCAATCGTGCAACCAGTGTGCTGATTAAAGATTCTTTTGGTTGACTATGAAAGTTGACTGTTGGAAATGATCAAAGTCACTTCTTATTGTGTATATTTTGAAACAGAAGCACTAAATTAATTATTGTGACTATTCGATGAATTTGGATTCGAATTTGGTATTTAGCACAACTTTTCCCACTTCCTCCCTTAAGTTTTCTTTATTAATCATATTAATTTCAGAGTAATTAACGGTCCGAGCAATTTTCCTTAAGTTTCTAATCATATTCTTACAGCAACTTTTCTATGAACACCACAACTGATATCTCGAAAACATACTTCAGAAACAATTTGTTTACTCACCAAGTTTAACCAGGTCTTTACACAAATATAATTTCTATTCTAATCAATTCGATTATTTTATTCTTGTTGTAACATTGTACTTAAAGTAATATCTTGAAATATGTAAAACTTACATTTGAAATCCAAAAATTGCTTGATGATAACACATATGTATTACAGAATAGGAAATACCGGAAATAGAGTGAGCTCCCCTCGCATAAACAATTTTATATACAACATTATATACACACTTATGTACGTGAATACATATTTAGCTACAAATATTTTCTGACTTAATTGTTTTTGAAAGAAATACAAATGGTACGTAATAATGGCTCTATATGTATGTATGTATGTAAAAATGATTTTATTTATTTAGTCTTTCTTTTATTAATTATTTTATATTGCTTTAAAAAAAAACAAAAAAAAAAAGCAAATTATTTTTGAATTTGTGTAACGTAAAAGAAACATGTCTTAATTGGAAACGTTATTTATTTAAATAAAAACAGTTTATTTATATGTTTACCTACACAAATTGGGGTACTATTTTCCTAGAAACGCACTATATTTACGGCTTAATGAGAAAATAATCATTAGAGCCATGGTTTATTTGAATTTTCCTAAATAATGTTGCGCCTTAAGGCTTGTAACAAGACACTGGTACAATAATAACGATAAAAGAGAAATGCTTGTATAGAAATGATGAAGACTATTTTAATTTTCTACAATTTTTAAGAAGAAACTTTTATTTATAAAGCGTTGCCACAATATGTGGCAATAACTTCTTTTTTACAAGTAAACAAAAACTATAAAAAAAAAATATTTTCATTCATACACACACATGCATATCCACTAACGTGTTTCTATCTCAAACAGCTAAGTTCACCAACGATAAACTTTTATTTTTCGATTCAAAAAGTTTCGTTCTTGTAATTTCGTTGACAACTAAACTCACTGGTACTGTGAGTAAGAGAATATTTATTTTATGTACAGGAATTTGTGTATGTGGTGGAAGCATGTAATTTTGTTTTGTTATATTCCTTTGAGAGTCAAAACAAATACAAATACGAATACAATCTTAACAAGGTTATTGATGTTTCTCTTAAGAGAGTAAATTGTTTATATGGAAACCCATACACGCGCATTCCTGTATACATGTTATGTTAGTTGTTTAGTTGTTATTTAGTGGTTGGTGTTACCACGCTCAATACATTCTTTATTGTGAATGTATTGATGTTATTTTTTATATTTGTGTTATGTTCTATTTACCTGTAGTATTTGTCATCATGTTTAATTTGATGTTATGTAGTATTCCATTGCTTCTTCTTGAATTCTACAGTCGATGGCGTGGGTTTGATGTATGTGTACAGTAGAGATGCCAAACGGGATCGATTTTTAAAAATCCCAGTATTCGGGATTTAGTAAATCCCGATCCAGAAACCCCGGGAAATTTCGGGATAATTCGGGATCCAATAATCCCGAAAAATCACGGGAGAAATCGCGATTTTCTTTTAATAATAAAAATATTTCGTTAACAATACCATTTGTATTCCAATTAAAAATAAAATATAAAAAAGCAAGATAAAGAGTTACAAAAAAGCGTAAATTAACAAAAATAAAAATTATTTATGCGTATGCAAATGCATTAGTTTTTAATTTAATTTAATTGAATTTAAATTAAATTTGCTGAAATTTAGCATTGATATCGTTTTTTATTAATAAACAGCACAAATATTTTGCGAATTTCTTAAGAATATTTTTAAATTTTAGTACAATTGTTATGTCACCCACTATATATGTGTGTTTATGTAGGTATGATGATCTCCCCTAGGCATAAATAATATTTAATATTTTTCGGCAACTATTCATATAATTTTAAATAAACATTTTGTCGTGCTAGTTCGTTTACATGTTTACTACAAAATTTAAATTATTAAAAAGGAAAATTGGCACAACAATTATTATAAATGAATAATGGCTGTTCTTAAAATATTACATAATAAAATATTGTATTTAAATTATTCATTTATAAAATGGTAAAAGAATATTATTTGTTCACAGATCATTAAATATTAATATACACCATTACACACGTCATTGTAAATTGTTTAAGTGCTCTCGTATACATAACGTTTCTTCTGCAAACACAATAAATTTACGTTTACTTTCGCAATATTTTCAAGTATTTAAGAATAAAAAATAAAAAGAAAATTATAAATGTTTTTAGTAAAAAAAAAAAAAATACTACCATATTTATGATTGTACATATTTGCGATTTATTTTGCTTCTTCTGATAAAGATTTTATCAAACACAACTTAATTTTAATCTGTTCAGTAAGTTAAACTTTTATTCTGTTTTTTTGCTGTTTTGAGCACAAGTTGTCACCTTCCACCTGAATAGATCAAAAATTATAATCATACGAAATTGTACGGATTTATATGGAAGGGTGTGAAATCACCATTGAAAGAAGATTCTACCACAGGCAGTGATGTATTAGAGTCGAGTATCTATAACTCAACAGCAGACAGAATCTTTAACATTTTAGTGAACAACCTTGAGGCCAGGGATACTAATCGGGAAATCCCGAAATCCCGGGATTTTCGGGATTCACAAAATTAAGAATGCTGGGATATTTAAAAACTTATCCCGGGATTTTTCGGGATTGTGAATTCATATGTATTTTGAGCTGAAAAAAAATTCTATATCACTTGACTTCGATAATAGTATCTCAGATGAGGAAAACCCTCCTTCCAGTGATAAAAATCAGGGACCGAAAATAAATGTTATTTTTGAATTTTTGATTAAAAAAAGCAACCGCAAGGAAATGTCGGAGAACAGAACCATTTTTATAAAATGCGATGCTTTTTAAAAAACTAATTTTTATTTTTTAGAAAAAAAATAAAAGTTATTTTTTGATTTTTATTTTTTCGAGCAGAAAAAAAGTTATTTTTGACTTTTATTTTTTCAAACGGAAATAAAAGTTATTTTTGTTTTATTTCATGATGAATTCATAATATTGAGGCCCAGTTTAATAAAAAACAAAAAAATTCAAACTGTTGTCATGGCATGGAATAGTTTCTCATTTTGAATAAATTTGATTTTCTTAATTTTATAAATTTTATACGATACACAAAAAACTAAACTAAAATGTGTTCAAGGGACTCTACCTTTATGTCAGATTGTAATCAGAATAACTTTTATTTCGTTTTCTATAATAAGTACACAGCTGGCGCTAAGTTTCATTCCACCTTTTTATTATTTTATGGATTTTTTAAATGAATTTATCCATTTTTTTTGGCAGACAATTCTATACTATTCATTGCTTATATTATAATCTCTGTGGTGAGGAGGGTTGTGTAAATTCTTGAATGGATTATATTGATTGAAACCTTTTTATTTTTAATCATCACGAACATTTTGTACTTTTCAAACATAGAATCAAGATCTTAGTTCGAATTAGTTTTAAATCTATTAGTTTGTCTGCCTTGAAATTTAATGTAAGGAGCAATTAAATTAATAATTGTCTGTAAACAAAACTCTGAATAGGAACTGCATTGTATTATTTTTTCAGTTCCAGAAGATGTACAATTCTTTATTAAATTTTATCAAATTTCAATATTTTCTTATATGAATTGATTTAATAACATAACGTTACATAAGGCACGAAAAGCTTCTCAAAAATCTGCCGTTCGGAGTCGACTTTAAACTGTATGTCCCCCCATTTATGTATAAAATTAACGTACACAACAATTGTAAGTGGTGTGTGATGCTAGGTTGTAATGACCAATTGTGTTATGTAAGTTTAAACATAAACATAACTTTAAAAGTTACAGTTAGCTTAACGTTCCACTTCTATAATGAAAAACAAATTCTCTGCAGGTTAAGTATCTGCCTTTAGTTAAGGAAAAGTTGTATTAATGGCCCTAGGTTTATCTCTCCATATATCGTAGGCAATAAGTAAGTAAGTGATTGAACATGATCGACCTCATTATTATTAATAATTAAAGTGAATATTAAATAAAATTAAAACAAAAGCTTAGACTTTTTCCTAAAATGTTGTGTGAATTACTGTCAAATTACGTGTAAAAATATTTCATATGAAATGTGAGTTACTGGCAACATTTCATTTCATACAGGATAACATTATTTATTTATTTATTATAATTTACATAGCACAACAAGATATGAATTTTATAAGTGACAGTGCATTATCTCTGACTTCTTTCTCTAAAAATTTTAAGAGAATTTTAACAAATGAACATTTTTGTTTAACGAGCTAAATTTTTATATAAATTTCCATAATTTTACTTAAATAATAAAAATTTAAATATTGTCTTTATATATTGCGCTTTTTTTATAATTAATTAATTGTTTTTAAATTTTTGAATTTTCTTAAATATTTGTTTTTGGTATCTAAGTACAGACTATATTGTATGTACATACTTAAATATAAACATCCTTTATGTTTACACTAGTTAAACAATGTAGCATATTTTAAAGCAATAAAGGCCCATAAACCTTGAAAAATCACAAACTTGATAATCAATAATTGATAATCAAATATTTTTTACACACAATTTTTCTAAAATTTTTTTTTTTTTTTGGAAGTACAACATACGAAAATTTATTCAGGATTTAGTTGGCAATTAAATAAATACGTTAGTTATAAAAATTAAACCAGATATTTATTTAAAATATGCGAAACAAAATAATCTTCAATTTGGCATAATCCTAATATCCTAATCCTAATATCCCAATATATATTATAAACCGTTCTGTAAGTCTGTTTTGTTTGTTTGTTAGTCAATCAAGCCTGAACGTCTGGACCGATTTTCTTGAAATTTGGGATATAGATCGAGCTTTAGTCGGTGCAAGTTATAGGCTATAAATCTTTTTAAAATTTTGACCAAAAGGAGGGAAAAATGGAACAAATGGGGAAAAATGGTATTTTTTTTACGATTTAGCTTGGTCAAGTTTCCCAAATAGCTATTGAAGGTATTCCGTTTCTAAAGTTTAACCAAAAGGGGTCCAAAAAGGGGGAAAGGGGCCGAAAATGTGGAAATTGGATGCAGGTTATCCTAATCCTAACATATATTTTAAATCTTTCTGTAAGTCTTTTTTTTTTTGTTTGTTTGTTAGCCATTCACGCCTGAACATTTAGACCAATTTTCTTGAAATTTGGAATATTCGTTGAGCTTTTGTCTGTGCAGGTTATAGACTTTAAATCTTTTCAAAATTTTTACCAAAATGGGAGAAAAATGGGACATAGGAAGGAAAAATGGGCAAAAAAATGAATCGATTATCCATAAATCTATCCATAACAGATGCTGACATTCTTAATAACTTTAAATAAGATGATAGAGAAGATTGTAAACAAAAAAATTCCTTGAAAATTTAATTTCACGTTCTATGGGTTTAGTATAGTCAACGTAACACAAAAGTGTTCATGAATGTAGAATGTTCACGTTTCTGGATATTCACATTTTCGTGATTTCGATGTACAAAGAAACAACATTTGTTCTATAGTGGTTCAAGTGAGTAATTAACGAAAAATTGGAATAATAATAGAATTGTACACTACAATATTTTGGGTTTCTTTTTAATAAAAATTTAATACTTTCATGAATGCATATTGAATTGTTTTAAAAAAATAAACCGATAAACTTCTGAACTATTAAAGCGTAATTAAATGTAGAAATTGTATTCCACTGGACTTTCATGATTGGCTAAATTAATGAAATTATTTTTAATTGACTGTGGCCACACTTGCACATACAAACATATCGATGGCTTAATATAAAAAATTCTTATTTTTATACAGTTTTTAATAATTTTGTTAATTTTTGTTTTAAAGAATTTATCTAAAATAGGCCCTTTTTTCATTGATATTGTTGAAAGAAATTTTGAGTTAGGCCTTTATTAAACTGAGTTGAAAATTAAATATAATGTAATAATTCAGGTTGAAATAATATCTTTAAAAAGATGACAATCTGCATTTCTTTTTCGTGATTGGTATTTTCTGCTTATAAAACGAATCAATGGTTATATCTTTAATCACCGACTTTGATATACTTTTTTTAATTTCAAAACTTTTTACTCTTAAACAATATTTTTCATAAAAAACAAAATAACTGATCGGAATACTGAAATAAATACTTGGACAAAAAAATCCTTTTTCCCCTACATTTGAAAAAAAAAATCCCCTACAATTATACGTACGTTTTCAACTGCGTAATTAATGAATATATAGAAATATTTATACAGTAGTATTCCTACGCACATCGCATTTAACGAATAGGCAAATTTTTCCTATTGAGTACCTTAAACAGCGAACAAAATTTATTTTGTGTACGCAGTTTAACGAACAAATAAAAATATGATTTGAATGGAGGTTAAATGAGATTTTTGTAAACTTGATGTATTGACATCAAAATATTTCCAATAGAAAATTAAATATACAATAAAATAGTAAAATGTGCTAAATATATGCACTTAAAAGAAAAATATGCAAAATATACATTTATTTTAAAATATGCAAAAATATGCAACAACAAGTCGATGCCATTTTGTTGCAAATTCTTCGATTCGAAAAGATATGTTGTCAAAAGTGATTTTGAGTTACCGACTGCAAACATGCATTTGCATTAAATTCCTTGACCTGCTTATGTGTATACAAACGTATAATAATTAAATAAATGTTTTATTTCATATTTTTTACTTTTAGGGTACAGTAAAACTAAAATACTGAGAAAACATAATTCAGCAATATTATATTATTAAGCAAATTGAATTTAAGCTAATATGGCTCAGTTTATTTCCCTTCTTAGTTCGAACATCAATGATAATGGAGAAAATTCTTTCAGCATCTGAATTTGCATGAGGAAATGAAAGTAAAATATTAACTAATTTGGCAATATTAATTCATTATTAAAGCTTTTTGAGTTATTTTATACCAAAATTGAACAATATCCATGTTCTTGAACGAATTGATTTCGTCCTAAGAAAAATTATATTCTAAACTCCGTCACTACGCCAATATTAGTTTTAGGTAATTTTGTCCGAACATGTTTTTTATGTTCCGACTTCCCACAATTCATAACTTTTCCACAGGCTTTACATTTGCATTTAAATTTGTCATCTTTAATTTCTTCCACCCAATCTTCAATATCCTTTTCCTCAAGCCAGCTTTCACAGAATTTTAGCTTCCGATATTTCTCAGTTTCCTCAGAAGATTGAACTAGCTCAGATCTTTTTCTACAAACACATTTAATATTAGTTGTACACTTCTAAACTTAAGTATATATCGCTCCTTTATTGCAACATAGTCATATCTCAAAAAAACGTGAACTTGCCAAAACGCGATTTAAGTTTTCAAGACATAAGTCCTATGATCTAATTGCCGCAAACACTTTTTGCTATAACTTCAGTTCGGCTTGGGATATAAAACTGATTTTTTTCAACATGTACAGAAGATCTAAAAGAGCAGTTTTGCTTAAGAAACTACAAATTTTTAATTTTTTGAGATATGACTATGTTGCAATAAAGAAGCGATATGTATTTTTACATAAAGAAATGAAATTGTTAACTGTTGAAGTCGCCGTGGTATAGTAGTTAGCGTGCTGGCTTATTAGATCAAAATAAAATTCAAAAAGTATTTTTTCTGCGATTTCTTCTCAGCATGAAACGTTTCTCAAAAATTTGTCGTTCGGAGTCGACTTTAAACTGTAGGTCGGTCCCGCTACTTATGTATAAAATTAACACGCACAACATAAGTAGTGCGAGAAATTAGGACAATAATTCTGACTGGAGGGTTGTAATGACCAATTATGTATGTATGTATGTATATTGTTAATGTTTTGATTCATATTCGCAGTATTCTTACAAAATTCAAAAATAATTGCTGCAACTGGTGATATTAACATATCAGCCCAAATATTATTTAATAAATGTGTAGTCAGATGAACTGTTTGTGGTAGTAAAGCGTGGTGAATTAAATTTATGAGTTTTCTATACAAACGCCTCATATATGTATGTACATATAAAAAGTACCTACATTTCGATTAAAATACAAAATCTTTCCTTTTTCACTGCCAAAACTTATTTTCATAAAAAAAACTTATTTATATGGATTTTGCCCTACAAGTGGCAACACTGGTCATGGATTAGGCCTTTTTTTAAAATTGTTATGAAACTGATATTTGCAATAGTATCCAACTGAAATTTTAAGGTGCATCCGAGATTTGTCCTCCAGAAGTAACTAAAAACGCTATTTTGAAAAAAATCGAGTTTGGCCTTTTTTATATTAAGCCATCGATATGTACATGTTTGTGCGCTATAATTTACTGCTGACCTTAATTAATATCCACTTTATCATTCCAATGATTTAAACTGAAACCGCAATGTGAACATTGGCAGTGTGTTCGTGTACATATTTAAGACAAATTTAATTTATCCTTGCTGTTCCATTTTTAGAAAACCATAGCCTTGAAAGTAATAAATAATGAATGAGGAACAATATTCGCTTTTGGGTATTATTTACGAATATTAATTAAGTTGTTATTGTGTATTCAACCATTATAACGTCAACCACTGGAACACAACATACAAATCATTGAATAAATCATTCTGAATTCATGCATTCATCACTTTAATTTTATTCTACGTTTAAATTTTAAACACATTCAACTGTTGTTATAGAGACAAATTATCATAAATATTGATATAAATAATCGTCTTACTTAAATTGCAATTAATTGTCAATAATTGCCGTTACTAGGATTTATTTAAACAAATAAAGGCATTCAATTTATCTTCATTTGTTCTTCGTTAATTTAAAATCAATGCTTAATTATTAAACAAATTACAAGACTATTTGATCTTAATTAGTAAATTAGAAAGCAAAATTTTTCTTATAATTTCTAAGTAAACATTTATTTCAATGACAATGTTCATATACAAAAAGCTATTCCTTTCTATAATTACGCGGTGCGGCAGTGCAAATACACCCGAGTCACTACATAGTCCACGTTGTTCAGTTAGTTGAGTAGAAGTCAAAAAAAAATTTTTTTTACTCCTAAAAACTTATTTTATTTGACAAAAATTGTCTTATTTTTTACTTTACGCACAAACTACTGGATTATTTAAACATTTCTGATCCGATTTATTTAAATCTTATCTGAGATTTGATGATGTAAACTTGGGAAATTTAAATTTTTCCATATTTTCATAGTAGAAAAGTTTAACTAAAAAAATAAGGGATAAGTGATAATATTCTTAAAGTCTATTCGCTTGTGAAGAGATTGAGTCATCATTTGATAAAATTGGATAAAAAGTACCGCAGTTATTACTTAAAAAGTATAACAGTCGTATTATATTTTTTATATATGTTATCTCATCAAAAATTCTGAAAATTTTTAATGGATCTGGATTGTTTATCAAAAAATGTGTCCATTTCACATTTGCACGACTTCCAGAAATCGGCTAAAATTTGTGTTTCTTGCAAATATTATTATTTCTCTTTGCGCAAACATTGGCTAACTTCTGGCGGTCGCTCAAACTCGGAATTGACACATTTTCCGATAAACAATCAAGATCCATCAAAAAGATCTAATAATTTTTGAACCGATAATTGATTTTATAAGATCAGATATATAACTACGATAATTTTTGTCTGATTTGACAATCTCTTCACAAGATAATGCACTTTCAGAATGTTAACACTTGTTTCAAGTTTTTTAAGTCAAATTTGTTGCTATGAAATGACAAACTTTAAAAAATATTAAAAATATTTGCGTTTTCTAAGTTTACACCCTCAAATCGCATAGCATATTAAGCCAAATAATGGATATCTTTACACCGCTTTACAGATCCATCTCTCTCCTTGTCAACAAGATTTAAATATTGGAAATCGGGTCAGAAATGTTTGAATAATCTGCAAATTTGTGCGTGAAGCCCAAAATAACAGTTTCTGTCAAATAAAACAGTTTAGAGGGTTCCAGGTATGTAAAAATAAATGTTTTTGAGATCTACTCAACAAAACTCACAACCTGCCGGATGTATTTAATTTTTTTTATTTTGACGCATAGTGTTATTTTTGCCTTTATATACAAGAATTTTATGCTGAGATACCATATATGGCGACAGGTTAGGTTGGGTATGATTACTTCACGCAGTCACTTTGTACCCTTGTAGTACTACTTTGAAATGGTTTCGTTAGCGAATAAAAAACTGGATTTCCATTATGTCCGGACCTTTAACGTTTAAACACTAAAACATTGTTGAGCAATCTTCTTCAGAGAAATCTTCAAAGAAAGAAATAAAACAGTAAAGGTCTTCATTCGTCATATTAATAATCTAATTATCAGTAGATCCTCGAAATAGATCAGTAACGAAAATTATAGGCAACATCTTTTAAAATAACATGGTTCTTCACCACAATATCCAATAAAAAATCATTATATCCTTTTCAAAAATGGGTTTTTTAGACATTTGGTAGACAAATCTTCTGTATACATTTGGTATATAATGTAGAAGACCAAATACCTATTTATTCTTCACCATTCGTTCTGAAATTTTGTGAAACATCTGCTTGCCCCAAATTTAATATATTTTCCCTAACTATGTTAATATAGTAGCATGAATCATATTTTTACTGCTTTCGCAAAAGAATGTTAATTTTTATTGTTAAACTATAAAAATAAAAATACCAAACGAAACATCGTAAAAACGTGTTTTATTTATTGAATTCAATTAAATTTCTTATTCTTGACCCAAAAGTCAAACTAAAGGCGACAAAAAGACGATTTAAGTTTGAACAAAATGATATCGTTTGCCGTACATATTTAGACGCAGACCATACTTACAATTTAATATCATTAAATCGCATTGCAATGAATTTGAAAACATGACCTAGTGAATCTTACGAAAAACAGTCGAATTATATTATAAAGTGGAATAATTCGTATTCTTACTTTTCTACTAATTTTAAATAAGAGAGAATTTTTGTTTACTCAGCGATTCTAAATTAAATTAAAAGACGTCTAGTTTATAATTTCTATTAGAAATGGCTTGATGTCTCGGTTACTCAACATGCAAACTCGAATAACCATGGGTTAAAAACCGGAGTTTTCGAAAGACCTGTTTATCAAGTATTTCGAATTTATAAAAATCAAGAGGCTTCAATCGCTTCAAAACAATCCATCTTGGAAGACAATACTGAACAATACTCTTCCCAGAGAGAATAGAGTCGTTTGCGAAAAAGTAGTGCACGATCTGAGAAACAAGCCTGCTTAGTAAATTAACTAAACGATAACGGAACGAAAATGAAAAGTCCTTTTTTACCTTTTCTATGTCTGTTTATATTTGAATAGAAAAATGAAGTCCTTAATGGTTTAAATTTTACAATTAGTACTTACGGAACATTTAACAATTATTTATGATGAGAATATCGGAATGAATGTGTAAATAAAAATCAAACAAAATTCTTATTTAGATTTCTGACTACAAATGCCATTAAGTAAGGCACAAGTACTACAAATCAGAAATAATTTTAAAAACTTGAATATTTTTTTAGATTTTATACCTCAAGTATCAAGTGTACTTTGCCGAAAATAAAATATTGTTTAAATAAAAGCAACGCTCGGCAAACTATTTGTGGATATTTTTTGAGAGTAAAAAAGAAGAGAGGAATAAAAAGCGTTTTAAAAATATTTACACAACCTCAATATAAATTGAAGTAGGAACTGAACTACACCAACGACCACTACCTCCGACAACAAGAAAAATTCCACGATAGTAAAGAAAACTTTGCATGTATGTGTCTGTGTGTGTGTGTGTGCCTTATGACCAGAAAAAAGTAAAAAAAAAGAGCATTGATAGGACCTTCTGTAAACTAAATTTACGAGCAGTTGGTAGTTGGCTATATGTATGTATGTGTGTCCATCCTCAAGTAAGTTTCATACGGCTAATGGCAACAGCAGCAACAACAACAACTACAACGAATCCATATTATGGTTACCAGAAAAAGAAAATACCTATAAAAATTCGATATTTAAATACTCTTCAGTAGCATAGTAGTAGTATAGGTAGTGTAGTAGTAGTATTGGTAAAATGGAAACTATAAAAAGCCATTACTATTCTAAATGCGATGTCTAGAGTGACCTGGCTACTACATATATGTATGTATGTATGTACACAGGTAAGCGAATGCAACTGGTTAAAAGTTTCGTAAATATTCAACAAACTGTAAAAAGGCAAAAAAATAAAGCCAGATTACAAAAACAGCAAACAAAAACAAAAAAAAGGTAACAAAAAAACTTACAAAATGTTTTCTAACCTCCACACATTGTACACCAAAATACCGAAACTACATTTATCAACACAAAAAAAGAAGAAAAAAGAAAGAGAAAATGAGAAAAAAATGGGGGAAAAAAATTCTTTCCCAAGATACCAAGATGCTGATGCGTTTAAACTATGTTTTCGCCTGAGTTCCAAACACTTTACCACAAAAATACACACAAGTTCATAAAATGTCCATACATCCAAACAAATGCAAATAAATGTAGATACATTCATATGTATGTATGTATGTATATTTGTGTATTCAAATTTACGTTCACGTATCTACAGTGAATAACAATACATTACAATCATTAATACTCTGTAGGCATTATTACGACTCACACCACTTATATTGCGTGTGTTAACTTTTGGCATAAATGGCGGGACCAGCAGTTAAAAGTCAACTCCAACCTAAAAAAGATTCTAGAGACAATCATGGCAATTATATTTTTTTCCCTATTTCATTTCATGTTCGCGATATTTGTGCATGTGGTCGAACCACGGGTTCTCATCTTATAAGCTAACACTCAACCTTCGAATTCCGCGCCTTAACAATCGCGTTCAAAGTATATTGAAACTAAGCCTGATAGATGCCTGTAGTGTTAATTGCAGTGTGGTATCTTACAGACTTCGTGTCGCAAAGTAATGTCCCCTACATTAGTACCCTACTAAAGGGCCCTACCCAGTTAACCTCTTCAGATCTTAAGTTTACAATAATCTGTACACAAGGACATTGTAAGAGAATATAATCCACTGACTTTTGCCTGTTCGCATAGCCATAGTAATCCTATGGGATTGAGCTTTAGTCATAAGGCTCTTGCAGCTCCATAGTTATTCTTATTTATGTCTGTGACATTAAATAATAATAGCTTAAGACGAAATTTCGTGTTTTGAGATATTAAGGTTTTTGTCTAAAATAAATACTGTTTAAGTTAAGAAAAGTTAAAATATAAATGCATATAGTTTTATTAATAACTATCTAAAATCCGGTGTGCTTTGCTACTGCTATCGACATCTATATATATATATATAAAAAGGAATGTGTGTTTATTTGCTTGTGTGTTTGTTTGTTTGAAGTCTATAGACAGCTAAACGGTTCGACCAATTTTCTTGAAATTTTAGCAGTACCTTCGGCAGCCCTAGATGCTGATATTCGTAGCTTTTCTCCTTCTAGGCGTTGATCAGGTGTCTTAGCAGCCCTAGATGTTGATGCTCGTGACACCTCCCCTTCTACACGTGCATCACGTTGATCTGGTGTCTCCATAGCTCTAGATGTTGATGCTCGTAGTCTTTTTCCTTCTAGGCGTACATTGCGTTGATCCATTGTCTCATCAGTTCTTGACTTTGATGAATGGGATCGTTGATCAGGTGTCTCAGAAAGCTCTAGATGATAATACTCGTAGTCGCTCTCTTTCTACACGTACATCTCGCTGATCTGATGTTTCTGTAGCTACTGCTCTTTGCGATCGTACCATTTCCCTTTCTAAACGTTCATCACGTTGAACTTGAGTCTCAGCAGCTCTAGATGTGGAGGCTCTAGACACTCAGACGAACATCGCGTTCTTCGGGATTTGTTATTAACTGCATTTTTGGTGCGTTTAGAAATCGAAAATGTTTTAGGTGGTTTTTATTTGTTTTTTTTTTTTTGGTTTTTAATTTATCACAATATGGTCACTCATAAAATAAATGTTTAACTCGTTTAGAATCTGGGATTCAAATGATTCGCGAAAAAAATTATAAGTACTATTTAAGTACTTCCTTCCAATCATTATTAGACTAATATCCATAACAGGTCAAATTTTTTTATTATTAAGATCAAAAATTTTGGGCAATAGAAAATATTTAATATTTTTTATTAGGGTGGCCATAAATGACCCGACCAAACAGGTTTGGTCTGTATTATATAATCACATGTAACAATTGGTTTTTTAAAAGGGTTGTTAATAAATTTAGGCAGCATAGTGTCATCGATGGTCTGTGTCTACTGTTAATGGTACCTAAGTTACAGATATCCCAAACATATAATGAAATAAGTATTGGAATAAACAGGCAATACTCATGACTTTAGCTGCAGTAGTTTATCAGTTATATGATGTTTAGTATTGGCTTTCTGGTTAAGAATTCATATAAAAATAGTGTCCATTTATTTCCCTTTCCCGAAATTTTCATATATGTGTCAAAGTGGTTCTTGCTAGATATTAGCTCTAATAGTTTTCCATGTACACGAACATTCTCTACATTCTTAGATATAGTAATTTAAGATTTTTTATATGGGATGTGACACGCCTACTACAGGCAATCTACGCATTTTATTTATATAAATGTCAAAGTCGTCCATACAAAATTTAAGGACTCTAACTGTTGAAGTTTATGAGATAGGCGATATTAAATACTTATTGGATATGTGGGCGTGACACCTCGCCTACTTAAATTTTAAAATAAAAAATAGCCTATAGTTCCTTCTAGACATACAGGAATGTTCTGTTAAAATTTCGATAAAATCGATCCAGTCGTTTAGCCGTCTATAAACTTCAAACAAACAAATACACATACATTCATTTATATATACATAAGGGTATATAGATATTAGATGAAATTTAGTTGAGTGATAGATATAGAAGAGGAGAATAAGAATATGTAATAAAATGAAAAAACACTTATGTTAACTTAAGCCATTATTATTTATTGCCACAGATAGGACCAATAATTGCAAAAAAGCAATCTCTTGATGGTTTTATTGACTTCCCACCTGACATTACTATCACCGTTTATCCGGATCTTGAAATTCTATTCGCAATTTCGTTGCTAGTAACATTTCGTAATGTAATTACATAACGCGACATAAGGTCGCTTGGTGGTGTTTTACAATTTTTGATTGCCTTATCGAATATAACTTCTGAATATTTCGTACAATCTGAATGTTTTAATGGCACGTCATTAAAAACTGGGCATTAAACTGCATTATACCTCTTAATGAATCAGACTGGTTTCGTTCTGTAAAGTTTAATAACCAGGTCATTACTACAAGTCCATAAGGATCTCTAGATCCGGCTGCATGAATAATAGTGACAGTGGGCAAAAACTTTGCTATAATTGGTATCGTTGGTCACAATCTGTATATCCTTGATTTCAACTTTGTCTCAATATGATCTTAACGACAAGTAACCACTAATTGGGAAATATATTCATGGTGATATTTAACGATTATCGAAGCCCTTTCTACCCACAAGAACTGCTCACTTAGAAGAGCATAGAGCAACAAGAAGTGTCATCAGATTTGAGCAGAATCCGAGCAGTTTTTTCTCACCAGTGGTTGAAGAAATCGGAAAGCACCGAGGAATATCAACCAAAATATGAGCACAATTCGACAATAATACGTTCTGGACATAGATCGCAAGGAAGAAAAGTTTTCCGCGTAAATTATTATGATGTACACAACCAATTTCCGATATGGGCAAAATTATATCATAGAAGACAAAGTTAACGGATAGTGAAATGTTTGGCTCGAAGTGTTATTAGGGTTTATTTAAAAAAACAGAGAAAAAAAAACAATCAAAACATACATATTCGTCAACTGCGCCATGTTCATTGATTACCTTACAATCGCTGACTCCATTTAAGAATCGATTATGTACTCAGTAGTACATATTTTAGAAAGTAAATTCATCAAGTTTTTGAATTTGTTTAGGTTAGATTTAGTTTTTTTGAAAATATATTTTTAATTTTTTTAGGACATCAGAGTCTATGTCGGAAATTAAACCCATACAACTCATTAAGCTACCGAAATTTATTTACATATTGTATGATTTGTAAAATAAAGCAAAAAAAGGCACTATTTTATTCAGAATAGGACTCATTTATATAAATTTATCACATCGACCTCTGTTTCATAGTTATTCATATAATTTTGGAAATAATTTCCCAAAAATTGATTCATATTTTTATCTTCTAACATTCCAACTATGGGGTTTTTAAAACCTTTTTTCATAGAATATTTGTGAAATTTATGAAGTCGCCGTGGTCTAGTAGGAGTGTGTTGGCTTTTTAGACGAAAGGTCATAGTTCAAACCACAGGTCAGATATCAAACAGAAATATGAAAAAAGTATGTACTCCTTCGGCGACATCTTCTCAGCAATTTTCTGGCAAAACTCTGAAAGTAAAGAAGCCGGCCATGAAAAATTTCTCAAAAATCTGTCGTCGACTTTAATCTGCAGTATCGCCACTCATGTTTACAATTAACACCCACAACCTGAGTGATGCGGGAAGCTAGGTCGTAATCCTAACTGAAGGTTGTAATGGCCTATTATGTATATATTTATTTATGTACGCAAATACCCCGCTTTGCGTCGACTCGCTCTGCGACTGCTTTGAAGTTGCGTCTTTTTAAAATTTCTGTGATCTCGAAGTTGTGCCGTTTTTGTTTCAGTTTGAACCGCATGTTTCGAAGTTGCGTCGTTAGTTTGTACAAAGCTAAAACAGAAAAAGGGGATTTCCAGTTTAAATCTAGTGCAAATTCGAAGTTGTGTCTTTTTCAATATCGGAACCAATTAAATGAAAATCAATACAAATGTACGGAAAATCGTGATTCGTTTTGCATCGTTTCGGTTTGTGTCGCGTTTCTTCAGGCCCTATTAAAGACGCAAACCGGGGTATTAGTGTATTTGTTACATTTATTGCTAGAGACAATCAGAAAATTTATTGTACCATCAACCATCATATTTTTAATTTGCCTCTTATTTTTCCAAAAGTTTTACATATTTATGCAGCATAATTGTACGGAATTATAATATTTTTCATTATTTCAGTATACGTCTGCCTATTTTTATTGGAATATTTCTAGTTTACATCTGATCAGACATGCAAAAACGGTCATTGAATAGCATGGAATTGTTTACAAATTATTTTAAATTCCATTAAAGTGGTGCTACATCGTAATCTGTTTTTGCACTAAAAATTTAGTATTTTTTCTTTGTTGTGAATTTTTTCCATTAATGAAACATAATTAACAATATTTAATATTAAAAATTAAGCAAATAAAATTGATACTTTTGAAGACAGCTTCAGATTTTTTCACCAACTGATCCTGACCTTATAGAACATTTCATAATTTAAAGAACACTTTTCTTTCACACTGTACATCTCTTTATTATTTTGTTTTTTATTTTAAATTTAGATGTGTAAGGATGTGTTTGCACTACCATACACATCTGTATGTATGTACATATGGTATACATATGCATGTGTGTATACATATACCTTTAGAAGTTAAATTCAGTTCCCCTAAGTGGTTTGTTTACTGACACTTTGATAAAATTTTATAACTGTGTCTGTGCGCTTGTGACTTATTAAACGTATGGCAGTATCTCAGCATGAAATATCCTGTGTGAAAGTGTTTGGCTTCCGTTAACCTAGTTAACTGTAGAAAAATATTTAACATACCCCTAAATGTGTGTAATTGGCCGAAACGCTGTGGATATATAACCACAAATATCTAAACTTTCAACGGAAAGGCGGATTAAAATTTAGAAATTTTTGTTTTAATACCGAACGTAACTATAATTTCGCATTTTTTTCACAAGTTGTGAATCAAGTAAGAGGAAAAAGACTTGGAGGATATGATTGTAGAGTAATTAAAAATTTCATAACTGTCTTCAGTTCAGATGATGTTTAAAACACAGCAAAAAATGGTCTTCGTTATCCTTTCCTCTCGACCCATTTCCCTTCCTAATACATTTATTTTATATTTTGTCTCTTGTGGAAAATGTGATTAACATTCATTACCCGATTTCATAAATTTTAACTCCTGCTTATAAAGAAATCCCTCGATTTATGCCTCGGTTGGTTCTCAAAAAAGGCGACGTAAATCGAATGACGACGACGATATTGAAGTTAGAGGGACAAAAAATTTTACAATGTAAATCGAAACAACGTTAATCGAAAAATTAAGAAATAAAAATTAAAAACCGAATGTTGTTGAGAGTCACTGTAAACAAAAGTCACGGTTTAATAAACATTGAAACACTAAAAGGGTTTCTTAATTTGAAATATGTATGTCTTCGTAGTGTAATTGAATTAATCCTTTGAAATATCATTAGGATTTATAATGGTCAGTTGTTTATAAGGAATGTTATGGAAACTACTGGTCATTAGTACAAAAATGAGAAATGAAATGTGGTGTTACACTATGAGTGGTGGTAAATTTTAGTAGAATAAAAAAATTGTTTTTTTCTTTTTCATTGCTTTTATTAAATATGAACCTATCCCTTATGGTTGTTATCAGCGTACTACATACATATATACGTACATATGTATGTACAAACCTCTAAATGTAAAGCTCTAAAAGTAGAGTGTCGAAATAAAACAGAAAAACCAAATGGTTGTTAAAAATATAGACCCATTAAAAATTCAACAAATCCCATCAGTGCGGATATAAAATTCATTAGAGTTATTTTTTAACATTCTGTTTTGTTTTGTTTTTTTTTAGCTTTTAAAAGAAATAAATAAAATAAAGAAAAAAAAATCATGAAAATTCAACAATAAATTTGAAATCAAGTTTGTTTATTTCGTTTTTTTTTTTGTCCTGTACTCCACTCAAACTGTAAATAAATAAAATCCAGTATCCGACCATTTACTCAATATGTATTTTTCAATTTATATTTTTCAACAAAATTTGTGCAAATGTTTGAGTAATGAAGCTTCAAACTCTGACTAACGATCGGTGGTACAATTATTTTTAGACTTTTATTAGTTTAAAGTCATTTGTTTTAATTTTCATTAAAATGCTAAAATCGTGCTACTTTTTGTTTGTATTTCGTTTTTTTCTTTTTTTCTGTTTGTTTGTTATTTACGTATTTAAATATTCATTTTCATAAAACGTTTTAGCCAAAGAGCAAAATAAAATAAATATTTTTGTTAATTGAAACAATTAAAAAGAAGCGAAAAAAAAACAAAATAATTTGGGTAATACAAATACATACATCCGCAGGATTAAATAAATAATTAAAAATTCTATTTGCAGTATATCCTCTACGCAGATACCATTGTCATATGTATTACGTAACATAAACGAAATGCAAATTTAATGTTATTAGGACATTACGTCAATTTTCCTCAATAAAAATTATAAATCGGGAAACTTTTAAATAAGCTTTTACTAAAACCTTATTTAACTTACATAAATATGAAAAAAAAAATTCAAACTACCATAACATATTCATGTAAATATACATATTTGAGTAGTTCAAAAATTTTTTTGTTTTTCAAATTGTCTACCCCGTAAATTTGTAACATGTATCCATGGCAATAACATTGTAAAATTTCATTTTACCGGAAGAGGGTGCTCAATCGAGTGCTGTTTTTGAAATTTATGAAAAAAAATTTTTGATTTTTTCTTTAAATGCTTTTATTGAACTCTCCTTTTCTCTATGTTTTTATGTTGTTATCTGATTCTTCTGATCGAATTTTCACTACGTTTCCAACTGGCTAGACAATTCTCAAGCATTTAAGATTGCCAAATTGTTCGATTTGTAAATTTGGTGCATTCATATATACGGAGATTTGGATCGAAGCGCTTTTGGCAGCAGATGCAGCGATTAATAACCTCGAACTTTGGAAGAGATTAAAAGCATACGAAGTCATTGATCCCGAAATCAGTGCAGCAGCAAGGGTTGTCTTAGAGCGCCGCTAGTGGTACTTATCTGATGAGCTAGTTACCTTTGCCTTGTTTTCCGATAAGCTGTTTTATGACGAGCAGATGACTATTGTTCAAAGAATGGATGTTAAACGGCGGTTCTCGTTTAGTAAGAGGTGACTCTGCCAATTTATCCGCGGAAGCTTCATTAAAAGTCTTTGCATTTCAAAGAACGCTGAAAATGGTCTTAGTTTTCTTTCTTGGAATTACCTCCTATGGCTTGGGATAACAATGTTAATTAAGTTCAAGAAATTTGAGTGTGGTTAACGACATTGCGGAAATGGGTGTAAAACTATCTGAACTCACTAATAATGAAGAAGAAAAACAATTTTTTCTTCATGTCGTTGCACAGAACAGAAAGGTCATTTCTACTGAATCTTCTAAAACTTAGTTTTAAGTTGAAAAAAAAATTAATTAAAATTATTTTTAAGCATTTCTTTATTTAAATTATTTTGTGTGTGTTTCAATGCTATTGCTGAATAAAAGAAATATTTTTGATACATTTTTTTTTTATTTTTAAGGTCGATGAGCAGTCCTTTGTATACAAGATATGTTACTAAAATTTTGAATCCATAATAAGGTGTAACAAAATTAGGGGGAGTTTTTTTTATGTAAGCATGGACTACCCTAATACATATGTAGAGGATTGTGTTTAGTATTTCAAAGAAACCATTGGATTATCGTTATCGAAAAAGAATGATTTGAAACAGAAATCTTTAAAACCAAGTATGAATACATGCATGTATTCAATCTCTTTCAAATGTTTCGTACTACACATTATTGTATTCTGCTTTTTATTTTACACATTTTTAATGTGCATTCTTTTTTGTTTTTTTTTTGTAAATTATTTCACGATAATTGAAATTGAATTTTTCAATTAAATTTAAAATAACAACTGATAAACATTCAATCAATACGTAAATAAACAGAAATACTTTTCATCTCATTTGCATGCATACTCTTGTATGCATACACTCGTATTCATACCCTTCCATTAACACGCGGCGTACTTACATGAATTTATTCATTAAAATTACATTGAAATGCTCGATTTTTAATTTTCCTTTTTTTTTTGTTTTATTTTTTGTTTTCTTTTGCTAATTTTATTAATAAAAGGAAATAGAGAACGTAAAAATAATCTGTGAATTCATGCAAAAACAAAAACTCACAAGTACATGTGAAATGTATACATTTTAATTAATTATTGCATTATATAAGTACATTTACGATTACGTACATGCATACGCATGTACATTGTACAATAAGTACAGATTGTGAATGAGAACTCATCATTTGTGTACTTTTCATAAAAATTTCGATAATTTCAATTACATTTTTGATAATATTTCGAATGTAATTGTAACAATTTTTCACCCAATAATGCATGTTTTAGGCTATTGCTCCAAGTTTGTATTTGTAAAATTTTTTGTAGATTTAGCTACACTAGCACGCTAATAGGCTATAAGGTAGTCAGTCGATTTATTAAATTTCGAGGTATTTTTGATTGCTGCACGCTCTACGCAGCAGTTTCGTTGAAACCGCATACCGTCAACATTAATGTAATCAGCAATCATATGCTACAATTTCATAACGCATTGAATAGTAAATGCTCTTTTAATTGTATTACAGTAGCATTAAATTTGAACATAACAGTTAAGTGAAAATTTTCATTAATTTAGTAGACTTGAACGCAATAAACGTAGCTTAACTGAGATATTTTGTTTCCCACCAAAGTGGTAATAGACGACATACATCAGTTTAAAAAAAAAACAACTGAAGTAACGTATCAATAGGTATCTAAGCACTCTTACTTATGCTTACTGACGCCAAACAGCAGCATTAGCAAAATCATTTTGATTTCAATGAAGTCAAGCTCTCCAACTCAAGACGCTGCAAAACTTCCCCAAACTATAACGAAGCCGCCACCGTGCTAAAAGCTGCATTGAATGTTTTGCTCATAGAGTTCCTTATTCTTTTTTCTTTAAATTTCTCTATGTTTTTCTCCACCAAAAATCTCAAACTTACTCTTATCGGTGAAGAGAATAGTTTTCCAAAAGTTCTAGTTCTTCGTTTCATACATCTTAACGTAATCTAAACGCTTCCTTTTACGTATTTTCTTTGGAAATGAAAAACTTTTTCCTTGGATTTCATGAATTTCTATATAATATGCGCTTTATGTTACTGCTGCTAACTTGCTTCTCAGAATCATAACTAATATCTATCTGGACTATTCTTCACTAATGCAGCAATCTTGATTTTTTCTCTTTTGCTTAATATTTTTCGATTGCCCACAATTTTTTTACGGAAGTATGATTCCTTTCTACAATCTTCGCAATTTCACGGAAAGATTTGCCTTTTTCTCTTAAATCTATTATAATTTTTCTAGTTCCTATTGAAATTTCGGTTCTCATGTTTGAAAAATAATTAGTGGCTCTTTCACGATATACATCCATATTAGGGATGCCAAACGCGATCGATTTTTAAAAGTCCCGGAATTTCGAGATTCGGGATTTCTGGATTGATATCCCTAATCCATATGTATGTCTATGACTTATTAAACGAAACAATTCTTTCCTAATCACTCTCATTAAATTTAGCAGCAATATGACGGTCTTAGTAAAATAATAAAACTGGGCATGACTGTGTATACTGACTTTTGCTGCGAAATTTTAAGAGATTTTTATTTATAATTACAATAAAAAATATTGTTGATGTAATCAAAAAAAAGATAAATAAATTTGTTAGTGGCCAAATGGCAAAAAAAGTAGTCTTTTAAATTTGACTAGAAGAATTATTAAACAGCAGAAATTTTCCCAGCAATAAAAGAGACTATAAATATATTTCCAGTGTTGATTCACTTTTCGCTTTCAGAGTATGTATATACAATAGATAATTAATACTTTGAAAGGCAGGCTTTTAAAACTTTAGATGGTATTGTTTAGAATTCCAGAAAAGAATTTTAAATTTTCTTTCTAGTGATTTCAATGAAAAATATTTTGAAAGGTTAAATTCAAGACCATGCATGCAACCTAATCTAGCCTTGAAAGTGTAATGAGGTTAAAAGCCCAGCTATTTCACAAGGTTTTAGTATTTCATGGATTTACATTGTTTAGCATATTAAAACAAAAACAAGTTTCTGATTTGCAAATGAATATTGATGAAGGAATTTATGAAAACGCAACGCATCACATATTTACATAGTCGTAGTAAAATATAGCCGCCATGGTCTAGTAGGTAGTGTGATGGCTTATTAGACGTAAAGCCGGGGTTCGAGTCCCAAGCCAGACATCAAAATAAAATACAAAAAGTATTTTTTCGGCGAATTCTTCTCAGCAGATTTCTGGCAACAACTCTGAGAGGAAATAAACTGTAGGTCCCACCACTTATGTATAAAATTAACACACACAACATAAGTAGTTTGGGAAACTAGGTCAATAATCCTGACTGAAGGGTTGTAATGATCAATTATGTATGTAGTAAAATATATTTTCGACCGGTAAGCTTATTTTCAGAAATAGGACTTTGTATTTTTTAGTAGATCGTAAAGAAAGCGTAAGGAGTACTCAGTTCTACCATGAAAATTTTTCATATTTGCAAACCAGGCTTGCATGTAATTTCAATTCAAATATTTCCGTTGTATATTTCTCATTCTGAGCCTTTATTACAAATTTTTATTACGTTTTATTTCACACATTTACGTGCCTTCACTCATATTTGGAACACAATTGCAGGTGAATAATTTATTAATCAATTTTGAGTTGCAGAATGGGCATAAATGAAGGTAAACAACAACTTAATATTGTTTGAGCAAACCATTAAGAGTTTAATTATGACCGGATATTTTGCGGCTAGCAAATTGCTTCAAACTCATTAATTTTATTTGCACTCCCAGGAACACGCACACAAGCGTAAAAATTCACACACAATCACATGCATCATCTACGTTCTTTATGCATGTGAAATTTAAAACAATCCTGGCAGAATTTTGCTTAAAAACAAAACAAATTAAAGATTTTTATAGATTTTTCCTTTCTTATTTAAAAACGTGTAGCTACTCCAAAAATGCTTTAATCACTGTTTAAGAGTCTACAATTGTTTACTTTTATTGCCTTCAATTTTTTAGTTTTTATTTTAATTACTGAACAATATTTTCATCATCATTGAAACGTTGATAGAAATAAAAACGAATCAGTGTTTCAAAAAAAAAACCCCCCGATTAAACTGCCACTGATTGGGTGACTCTGTATCTGCCTTACACGTCAACTTTCAACTTCGAAATACCCAACACACTCACTCACATGCAAGTGGAAAAAAGTAGCAGTAACACTCCAGTTGAGTGGCTACGATAAGAAACAATAAAAAATTAGCTTTTACCTCAAGGCATGCGTCCTTATTTTTGTTTTGTTTTGTTTTTTTTTTTTTTTTTTAATTCACGCAAAAGAAAATCAATTAATCTTGTGGAAAATAAATAAACTGTGAAACATCTGTTTGGTTGCCTGAAAGTGAGCGCGCACGTGTACGTGTAAGGGCCATTATTACAACTTCCCGTTAACGTTGGCGTTAGTTAAAGCTACCTTTTGCTAAAGTGAACGCCAAAGCTACCTTCTACTTATTTTTGTTATTACAACTTACAGATAAAACAAAATTAGCTTTTTCAAAAATATCGCAGTACCAGAGCAAAGACTTATCGACTGCTCAATTAAATAAGTTTTTTTATAACGCAGTGGCAACAGCGGACTGCGTTTTTTTTTGTTGCATGTGCTCATTTTGTTTAAATTTGAAATTGCCATACCTTTAAATGTTAAAGGTAGGATGATCTTCCTTTTAGCTTAACGATGACTTCTATCTTATTGGGTAATAGTAATAATGAAAAACAATTTATCTCTTCGTTAAAATCCTCCATTTAGTTAACCGCAAGTTGTAATAATGGTCCTAAATGCGACAAAAGAATGAAGGATAAAGAAAGAAGTGAAGTGGAAATGGGACCGGGTACGATTTATAATTGATTGCCTATTTTTGTTATATGATAACGTCGCCACATTGTTTAAATTTTTGCAAAAATGCAAAAAAAAAATCAGCAAAAATTATCATATAATTTGTTATTAAAAAAAATTAATAAGTGTGTACGTATGCAGACACACATACCCATTAATAATTAATTCAATTTAGAAGAAGTTAAAGGTGAAGAATAAGTTTTTGTTTTTTTTTCTTCTAATATGCGAGAAATCGTTTTTAATTATATTTTTGTATATAAATATGTATGTATACAATTTAATTGATTTTATATTCTCTAATTTGTTCTTCATTTATTTTTCAGAGTTCTAGAAATTCCCTAAAAGACGAGCCATTGAAATGTCAAGTAAGTTGACTTTAGTTAAAACATAAGAAAAAAAAAAAGAAATCACTTGATATTGGTGTAACTTGTTTAGCAATTTTAATTACTGGCGAAATAAACATTTCAATATTTCCTGCAATTATATAATTTTAAACCGAACTAAATATCGACATTATTATGTACTAAGATTATTCAACAAATGAAAAATGTTGGTACATAGTTCCATTATGCCCGAGAAATATATTGAAATGAAGTCAAAGTGAACAAAACAACAGAAGGCTTAGGCTTAATCAACTTGTACAAAACGATCAAGCTTCTGTTGGTAACATACATCCATACATAATTGGCCATTATAACCCTTTGGGATTACAAGCCTATATTCTCACACCACTTATGTTGTGTGCGATAATTTTATACATGAGTGGCGGGACCTACTGTTTAAAGTTGACTCTGAACGAGAGATTTTTCAGAAACTTTGACAATTTTATTAGCGCTCAGACTTTTT
Source organism: Sarcophaga peregrina (assembly GCA_014635995.1). Classification (NCBI taxonomy): domain Eukaryota; kingdom Metazoa; phylum Arthropoda; class Insecta; order Diptera; family Sarcophagidae; genus Sarcophaga; species Sarcophaga peregrina. Next base: position 60,456,818 of record CM025793.1, read on the forward strand.
CCTAGAAATCTGTTGAGAAGAAAAATTTTTTCATAATTTCGCTTTGATGTCTGACAAGGGGTTTGAACCTTTTCCTTCCATCTAATTAGCCAACGCACTATCTACTAGACTACTGCGACATTTGTTGATACATATCAATCACAATCTTACAATCTTAAACTAGACCTTAAAGATCATGAAATCTAATGAAACCTCTGAATTAGCAATGGGTTTCCTGGTGAAGGCGTGTCACTGCCAATAGAGTAATACGCCATCCTTCCCATCTTAATCTAGCGCAAACTAGTTTTCGACGAAATAGGGCCAACTCTGGTTTGGTTCTGGTTTTTCTATATACAGGCCCAGAGACATCTATCTCTATATTTAGAAACATCCGCGCAGCACGGGCGTCTGCGGCGTAGATCAATTTTCCGTCTTTCTTGAAAATTTCTATCCTTCGGGGCTTGTATTCGGACCTCTTGAGCATGTCCAATTCTATTCTATATTCAGAGATCGCTCCGCTCTCCTGCGTAGATCTTCTAGTAGTCGTTTATTGGTTTATATCCTCAAGCGGCTGTGAATAGTAGTGTTCCACATGAGAGGTGGGTATTTCCCTTTTTGCGCTATCCCCTATCATTTTGCTATAAGCACCACAATTTATCCATCTGTTAGTATATGGTTAATAAAGTCTATCATCGCTTGGTCCACTTAAAATTTGTCTAAGGATTAGATCGCCCTCTAAATTACTTAACTATATAAACGACTACCTTTGTTCAACAGAGCCAATTGAATTTTTCCTGAACTTTGTACCAGTAATTTCTAGTAAGTAAGGTTATTATTACAGTCTTTTGAGACCGAACGTGACGCCCCGCCATTTGTGATAATACCGCAACTTCAAAGGGTATCTGTCATTTGCTATACTTCCAGAAGTTGCCAAAGAGGATATTATAATTAAACTATCCAGCAGAAGATGTTTTGTTAAATATTAAGGTCTATAAGAAAAAAAAATTATGGCAAAATCTCTGAGAGTAATTAATAAAATTGCCATGAAAAGTTTTTATAAGCTAGCCGTTCGTAAAAGACTCGCGACCAGATTGTCAAATATTATTCGAACTTAATGTGTCATTCAATAAGACTTCCTACCATCGTCGATATGAAACATGTTTTAGACAAAATACGATGTAATGCCATACCAAAAAATACTAGGAATCTTCAAACAATTTTAGAGAGATTTAGTTATGCTGAAGACCACTAGCTCATGAAATCCTTATATGATATTCAAACTACAAGTGGACGATTAAAAGACTTTCTTTGATATCCAAAGGAACACACATTGTAGTGAATAGTGTCTTCAGAGGTAGCAGTAAATATACTACATATAATATATAAATACAGTAGGTTGTCATACATACATGTCACGTTGCTAGAATATCTAAATTTATATCAATTGCTTCGAATACGACAACGGACCTACATTTCGTTCATAAATTTAAATATTGACAGTTACCGAAATTCAGTAGGCAGTGTGCTGGCTTATTAGATGAGAGGCAATGTTTCAACACCTTGGCTCAGACATCATTCACAAAACGAAAAAAACGATTTCTCGGAGAATAAAATTGCCATAAAATGTTTTTCAAAAATCTCTCGTTCGGAGTTGAGATTATACTGCATGTCCCGCCACACATGAATACAATTAACATACATACATAATCGGCCATTACAATCCTTCAGTCAGGATTACGACCTAGCTTCTCACACCACTTATGTTGTGTGCGTTAATTTTACACATGCGTGGCGGGACCTACAGTTTAAAGTTGACTCCGAACGACAGATTTTGGAGAAGCTTTTCATGGCAATTTTTACTCTCACAGTCTTTGCCAGAAATCTGCTGAGAGGAAGTCGCCGAAGAAATATTTTTTCGTTTTGATGTATTTTTTCGTTTTGAATAAACCAACACACTACCCACTAGGACCACAATTAACACACATGGCAAAAGTGTGGCGTGAGCATTTAGATCGGAATCCTGATTGAAGGATTATAATGGACAATTATGTACGTATGTATCAATGCATGTATGAAGGTTTTTATTTTGACACAGAGATTAGTGAGAATTTGGTCTGGCGGCATTATCGGTCGATATTTCATTGAGTGCACTTTGAACAGCCCACCAAAGATTTTATTTACATTGGTAAAAAAAATTTATGTTTATTTCTTAGAGCCTTTATTGCTATTAAAGACACGGAAGAATAGAAGAGTGAGAAAGAGTAATTTTAATGGTACCTCAATTAATTGCAGAAAATTTGTGTTTATCGGTTCAATATTTAGATACGCAGCCTCCTAGATCAGCCTCCCCGCTGAATTGTTTAAGACCGGATGTAATGAGTTGGTAGGGCGCATGCACCAGCTCATCTACAAAATATGGCAAGAGGAAAGTATGCCCAACGATTGGAACCTCAGTGTCCTCTGTCCCGTCCTGAAAAAGGGAGACCCTACAATATGCGCCAACTACAGGGGTATAAGCCTTCTCCCTATCGCATATAAGGTTCTTATAGGCGTATTGTGTGAACGACTGAAGCCACTCGTCAAAACACTGATCGGACCTTATCAGTGCGGCTTCAGACCTGGCAAGTCCACCATCGACCAGATCTTAACACTACGCCAAATCCTGGAAAAGACCCACGAAAATCAAGTCGACACACACCATCTTTTTGTCGATTATAAGGCTGCTTTCGATAGCCCCATAAGGGATCGTGTTTTTGCCGCAATGTCTGAGGTCGGTATACCTGCTAAGCTGATAAGGCTATGCAGAATGACGTTGAGCAATTCCTGCAGCTCCGTCAAGGTAGGAATGGACCTCTCCGAACCTTTCGATACCGTGCGAGGTTTCAGCCAAGGCGATCCCTTATCATGCGACCTCTTCAACTTCGTCATGGAGAGTGTTCTGCGAAAGGCGGGAGTGCATCGTAATGGCACTATTTTTCAAAAAAGTGTCCAGTTGCTTGCGTACGCTGACGACATCGACATCGTACCAAACGAGATGTCACTGCTGCCTTTAGTGCTATTGAACGGGAGTCTAAGAAGATGGGTTTGGCAGTAAATGAAGGCAAAACGCAGTATATGTTATCGACAAGTAGAGCCGTGCGGCGTATTGATTCACATATTACGGCCGATAACTTTACTTTTGATACAGTCAAGGAATTCATTTACCTTGGCTGCGCCGTACCACCGAAAATGATTTCAGTCTGGAGATCAAGCTCAGGATTACTCTTACCAACAGGTGCTATTATGGTCTCAATAGGCAATTGAGTAGCAGAGACCTCTCTCTATGGCGCAGAAGCATGGACCCTATTAAGAACTGATGCAGCTGCCTTGAGAGTATTCGAGAGAAAAGTCCTACGTAAGATCTTCGGTCCAGTGCGAGTTGGCGATGATTTTCGCATCCGATTTAACAGTGAGCTGTATGAGCTCCTCAACGAAATGGACGTTGTACAGCGTGTTAATATCCAGCGGCTGCGCTGGCTCGGCCATGTCGTTCAAATGGAGGAAGATGCTCCGGCGAGACGAGTGTTTGATGCGGGGATCTGCGGAAGTCGGCGAAGAGGACGACCTTGTATCCGTTGGAAGGACCAAATCGAAGAAGCCCTGTCATCGATTGGTGTGACCAATTGGCGTAGGCGCGCAAGAAGCAGAGGCGCCTGGAAGGATGTGTTGCGGCAGGCCGAAATCCGTTAATCGGGTTGTTATGGCCAATTAAGTAAGTAAGTAAGAATTTTTTTTTTCATGTTTCATCATATTTTTAAAATTAAATTGTGTCATTCCATCAAATCAACAGTATCTATGGCCTAAAAGTGTTCCAAGGGGGTATTATTTATTATTCCCGTAAAAAAGTTAATTTTTAATTGAACAGTTTCTTTTTCCTATTTCACACTCATAAATCATTTTAGTTTCGTAACTCAACCTTAACAAAGTTTTAAGACAACATAAGTATCAATTCGCCTAAATTCAAAGTGTTATCCTCCACCTGATCTTAATTATACCCCAAAAACCGTTATCAGTTTCGTTATGGTATTACATAAACGAACAATCGTTTTATCTATCTATGTATGTATGTATGTATCTGAAGCAAATAAAACTTCTCAAATAACAAATGATTTGAAAGTTCATTTGTACAAATGAAACCAGCATATCTATCGGCCACTAAACGTAATGCCAATTCAAGTGCCATTCCAACAAAAAAAAATCTAATAAAAACACGTCGCAATTTGAGGGAGAACAAGTGCAAAGAGAGAGAGAGATAGAGATAAATTAACATTTTGTGCGTATAAATGAATGGCCCAAAACAAATGAAAAAATTTTCAAAAGTGCCATAACATTGGCTATTGGGAATAATGGTCTTAATAACAATAATAATAACATTAAAAGCCAAAAAAATAATAAAAAAAAAAGAAATTAAAGCAAGCTAAGGGAGAAAAGTGCTTAAAGGAATCAATAGAAAATACATTCAATTATAATCATTATGGACAGATTGAATGGTCACTCTGAAATTTATAACTTAAAGGATTTTATGAAAAAAAAAACGAAAAAACGAAAAAAATAAAAAATATTCTGTTTATGTGCATATCTACTCAAGTGAAAACCTAACGAAGAAACAACTTTAAATATCGATTTCAAAAGTTTTTATGTCTGTATTACAGCTTTCCAGCATGGTTTGCAGGGTTCTATTTTTATCGTTTTGCTCTGTTCTTAGACTTGAAAGCTTAAACTGATTGCACACTTCATTAGTCCTGAATCCTTTAAAGACAAACCTCACGTACATATTTGTTTGTATGTGTTATGAATTTCATAAAAACCTTCAAACGTTTGCCTTCTCCACTATATTCCCAAACATATAATATGTATGCCATATAGTATGTACTCCTCTCCTCTTCTCTATCGCGTTAATGTTATTTTGTTTTTCTTTTCAAAAATGTATTTCATTCAGTTTTCAGTGGTTCACTGCAAAAATAAAAACAACAAACTTGAAGGCAAACAATATACGAGTATGTATAAAAGTAGGACGTGGCTTTATCACGAAACGTACGCCTTTTGCAGTACATCATCACACTCTCAACGATACCCCCTACACTCACGACATAAGCTACGGCACAGCCATCGGCATCTATATCACTGCCTTCAAATCCAGTTATTTAATTTCCCACTTATCATCGTTTTCAGCTGCCTTCTTTATTCGAACATTAGAAAAATGTTATTGATGTGCAGTTTCATCCAAAATTAAGACATTGACGCTGGTGATTTTAATATTGAATTTGTAGTCATTTTTATATCTTCACTTGGTTGTGTTTTTTTTCTTTCTTTCTTTCATTTTTATTCATTTGTATGGTACATTAGGACATTCAATTTATCTAATTTCTGGATTAAACGATTAATCGAGCACATAATTTAATAAATGCATGCATATATTACAAAATATTTCATTTTACAGAGCGTAGATTGGTTTTAATGATTTAGATTCTTTGCATTCAAAAGTTTTGACATCTAGGCTTTTGCCATATTATAACCACTCATTTAATACAGTGCCGACTAAATCTACTTTTCCTGGTGAATGAAAGCTATCTAAAATCCCATTCCCAAAAAGAACAATGAGTTTAGGCCAATTACTATTCTTCCGTTTTTATTGAAGTCAATGCAAAACATTATGGCTAGACAAATCAATGGTTACACATCTGGAAAGTCACAATTACTGAACAATTTCATGAAAGGTAGGAGTTGTATAACCGTAGTTCTTAGGTTGATACTAGATGTTAATAGTATAGCGTTTTTACTTCTTCTCGATCCCATCACGGGTTTTAATACAGTCAATCATAAAATTTTATAGATATGACTTTCTTAAAGATCGCGGGGATTATATATCTCATTTAGCGTTCTAGATATTTAGTGTGAAATTTGGTAACCTTCTGAAGATTAAATGCCTGATTCTATTCCATAAAATTATTAAGACGTAACAGCCGGTATATTTATTAAGCTAAATTAAGTTCAACAACTGTACAGGATTCTTCTATCACAGCGATATCAATACAAATTGCGTTCAAAAAGGAGTCATTTATATTGATTTCTTAATGAAAAGATTTTACGTTATTATGTTAGGTTATTATATCGATTAAATATTTATTCTTACTTTTTTATACCGATTGTTGTAAATCTTTTTTTATATATTTTTATGATTCTTTATCTTTTCTGTAGTATTGTTAGTTTTATGAATTGCCTCAAACTATATATATTTTTACTTAAATTTAATATTAATTTTATTTTTTTTTTATTTTTACTTAATGTCTTACCATTATCATTTAATTATGTTTTTATTTTATGTTTTATTAATCTTGTTGTGTTAGGTTAATTGTAATAAAGAAATAAAATGAAAACAAAATAAAAAAAATAAAATAATTTACATACAATGGGTGCCTTGGTAGCCTTATCTGCTAGTCTATTAAGCCGGAGGTCCACACCACGCGTTCTCGCATTCTACGCGGATGTCAAAAAAGTAAAATTAATGTGTTTATATGGTGCAAGTTACACGCACAAAAGCGTGGGATGCCATGACGCATAGAACGCGAAAAGTAAATCTACTTTCTACTTTTGTAAGCATCACAAGCGGCGCGCGTACAGAATAGCTGACTTTGACAAATTGTTTTGTTTTCATATATTTAAATTTTTCAAACAACAATGGAGGAAAAATTAATCGAAGCTGTGAAAAAACATGAAGTCTTATATAAAAAAGCTCGCTTGTTTATAGGAATAATAAGAGCAGTTGCTTGGAAGTCCATTGTCGAGGAGGTATTGAGGACGGTATTTCGTATTGCTTTTTTTTAGAGAACGTTTGCCAATCTCGTTGGGAGACTTTAAGGGACCGATCCGTAAAAAATGCGCGGAGAACAATCATGCCTCTGGTAGTACTGCAGAATTCCATGAAAACTAATAGGCATATCAGCAAAATCGTCGTTTGTTCTTTTGGGGCTTGTTGTATACACTTGTGGCACAAAATATTATATTCACAAACTCAATTCATTCTATAAATATTTTAAAAATTTTAATTTCATTTCCAAACAAATGTTTTTATTTTGTTAACAGCTGATCAAAACAAACATTGGCGCGTAAAAAGCGTTGCATGTTACTTGAAGCGTATAACGCGAAGAACGTATGAAACGCACGCAACGCTTTGACGCGAAAACACGTGGTGTGGACCTCCAGCTTTAGCATGAAGGTAGTGGATTCGATTCTAGTCTGTGACACTACACGGAACATAGGTCAAAGTTACTCAGCTCGTATAAAATTTAACACAACTTGTAACTATAATTACAATAAATAAATAAATTTACATACATTACCATCATCAGGCAGCCTCCTTCTTTTAAATACGGCTGTTTCTTACAGTTTTAAATCAAAAACAGTATACTCTCGTCGATACTAATATCAAAACCGTATCAGATTAAAAAAAAATTATAAAAATGTCGAAATAAAAAATTGACTTGTGTTTAAATCAGTTTTTTTTTTTATTGGAGTAATTCAATATAAAAATATTCCTTAAGCACACAAGTTACAAATCATCGTTTATGTTTAGTAAAGATGTTGGACATTTGCTAAATTGCTAATAAAACGAATACAACATTTAGTAGAGGAAAGTTAAACAAATTACTGTTCAACGATATGGATTTTCATTGCGTCAAGTTAAAACAATAATAAAAAATAATGTTACGCCAACTTATAGCTTTTAACGCAAAATTCATTAAATATTGTATTTAATATGCAAGAAATTTGACGGAGGAAGAAAGACATCGTATGCAAATTATTGTGAATTAGATATGTAAGTATTTTATAAAATACTTTAGGAAAATTCAAACCATCTGTAACTAACTGATGTGATAACTATTGAGTTCACATTACGTTAGTTAAACTAATTATAAAAAAAAAATTATTAGTGGTTGTGTATACACAGCAAATATACTCAATCTCGTAAGACAAACTTAAACCTAAATTAAATAAATACGGAGTTTTTATGGGTCATTGCTTGAATATAAATATCACAAATATATATGCACGCAATTTAGTCACCAAACTTAATTTGGATCCAACTCCTAACTGGTCAATGCGTAAAAAATTTTGCACTTAACCATCTGTGTATGTTACTACTTTGAATTTGTCGTATTGTGACAATAAAAATCCTTTTCGAATTGTTTGCACTACAAATGAGAATAGTTTTCGGTTCGCTCAATTAATTAACGTGAGAAAACAACGTACAGAAACAAAAATCAACAGCAACCAGATACATACTACTCTTCAGTCAGGATTACGACTTAGTTCCATACATCACTTACGTCGCGTGTTTTATACGTGAGTGTTGGTGTCTACAGTTTTAATGTCGACTTCGAAAGACAGATTTTTGCGAATATTTTCATGGCAATTTTACTCACTCACGGAGTTTTTGTCAGATATCTGCTAATAGGAGGTCGCCGAAGGAAGTTTTTCATATTTTCGTTTTGATGTCTGACTTGGGGTTTGAACTCGGGCCTTCAATCTAATAAGCCAACACACTATATAGTAGACTATGGCGACATCCTTCAGAAAGGAAGGATGCAGGTGTTTATTTTTGCAACGTGGTGTTAGAAATTCCAATAAATTTACAAAACAATCAGTGGTAACAAAATGACTGTTTAAAATTAACGACTAAAGAAAAAGGTAGAACAAAAAGTAAAATTCCACATGAACATTGATGCCAACTCTTAGGACACCAAACGCGTGAACAAAAATGAAAAACGTGCTAAAAAGGGTTAAATTGAAAATAATACGTTTTTTGTACAATACAATTTCATTTTTTTCAAAAATGCGGAAAAAGGGGGTTAAAATTAAAAAAGTCTTTTCATATAAAAACACCACAATTTTTAAATAAAACAATTTATTAATTGGAATTATTGGTTTGGAGATCATTTTCATTCAATAGAATTAAGGTACTAGATTAGTTTCAAATAGAATTTACATTTTAATCTTCCAAAGTTGGTCATTGTTAAATACTATTTGTACTTCTTGATCATCCTCTTCTTCATTCATAAATCACTTTCTATATGCTATTCACACTTGTCCCTATCAAGTGGTCTGTGGAAGCAAATGGTGAATGAATTGGAGTCTGACATTTCTTTTCCACTTAATTGTTAGGTAAATACAATTTTAAACACTAAGCAAAGCCTGTGTTTGCCGGTACTTTTGGTAATTCTATGTAAATGACAAAGAAAAAAACAAGAAATAGGAGAAATAAGTTCTACCACATAGGCTTACAATTCAACATTGTCAGAGAAACATAAGATAATATTACCATACAGAGTTAAGGGACAAACGGGCAAAAAAGGCTAAACAAAAATACTGAAAAGCGTTAAATTGCTCGTTTTTTAGTTTGGGGCTAAACATTTTAAAGGTAGTTTAAAAAGGGCTAAATCTAGAAGTCGCCGTGGTCTTGTGGGTATGGTGTTGGCTTATTAGACGAAAGGCCCGGGTTCGAATCCCAGGTCAGACATCAAAACGAAAAATATTTCTTCGGCGACTTCTTCTCAGCAGATTTCTGGCAAAGACTCTGAGAGTAAAAATTGCCATGAAAAGCTTCTCAAAAATTTGTCGTTCGGAGTCGACTTTAAACTGTACGTCCCGCCACTCATGTATAAAATTAACGCACACAACATAAGTGGTGTGAGAAGCTAGGTCGTAATCCTGACTGAAGGGTTATAATGGCCAATTATGTATTATGTATGTATGTAAATCTAGCCCGAAAGGGGATAAGTAGGCATCACTGCACACGGATCTAATTACACACATGCTACGCACACACAATCAAAATTTACACACAATATTTGTAATTACGCACAAGGTGGCAACACTGCGTATAATTCAATAACAAAATATTTATAAACGTACTTAACTTAAAATAAACGAAAGCATAATTTTATTAAAGGTATTCACTTGGTTATTTAGTTATTAAGCTCATGTGGATACATTAGTTAAATATATGAGGAAAGAGATTCTAGACTTAGTATCTCATGGAAATTCTCAAAGGAGACATTTGCCAACTGCTGCACGAAACGTAGTGCCTAATTATTTGCGTACCTTATTTTTTCGCTTTGATTAACTCAGTAGTAAGTTTTGCGTTTTTTCTGTTTCCAAAACTTGTTCATTAATGAAATACCATATTTATGACAAAACTTTTTCAAGATTTTATCTGGTAGTGTAAGGACAGGTACAAATATCGTAATGTTCCCTTTGAAATTCTTTTTTTTTTCTTTTTAATTATAATTTTCTATAATAAATACGTATGTATTTATACTACTATTCATTTACGTCTCATATTTTTTAGGTTTTCGATCAAGAAATATCTTGTTTTCGAAGTTTCTTTTTCAATAAATGTGTTTTCTGTTGATCTATTTAACTACAAGAAGCGTTTGATGCGTGTTTACCTGAAAGTAGGAAACGCATAAAAAATTTGAAAGAAATCTTGATAAAAATAAATCGCAAAAGTATTTCACACACATTTGCTTCCAATATACATACATGCATAGATATTGTACCAAAAGAAAAAAAAATAGAAATAAATTCTTATAAAAGTAGTGCGTTGTATGTACGTATGTATGTGTTCTTGAATACACACATATTTTATAAACATGCATACTCTTATAGGTATTTTTAGCGTACATTTTTGTTTCTTATGCTCTAATGTTGTTGATTATTTTCTCACTCGCTCCTTTTGTGCAGCACATGTACGCGATTATATAAAAATATCTTAAGGTTATAGGAAAATTATATTTATTTTGCATTCAATTTAAGTGTTTGTGTTCACAGCAATTCTTATTCTATAAATATCTAATGTGTTTAAACGCATACATTCTTTAAAAAAATCTTTGAACACAAAAAAAACAGAATAAATAAACAAAAAGTAATGCTATTAAAAAATGTATAATTCTTTATAATGTTACTTTACGTTTAACGAATTTACCACTTTCCTAGAATTAAATTTATTATCGATTTATAATTGTTAACATATCGATAATGCTCTATTTCAGTAGCGTAGAAAAATACGATGATGTACTATTTACTGTAATTGACGTGCATAGATTTCTGTTTAATATAAGAAAATTATTCTTATTTATTCTTATTCTTACTTACGCAACACTAAATCATTAAAACCCTTTAGTCAGAAAGTTTCACACGACTCGTGTTGTATCTTAAATTTATTCATAGCTGGCTGCACCTGCTGCTTAAATTCCTTTCCGAAAGACAGATATTTATGAAATTTTACATGACAAATTTGTTTACTTTCAGAGTTTTTGGCAGAAATCTTCTGAGAGAAAGTTGCCGAAAGAAATACATATTTCTGTAGGAGATGTCCGAACCACGGGGTCTCGTTTATAATGAACATACTTAATTATATCTTATATATACCATCATTATAGTAATGGCTAAGCAAAAGACAGAAAATTGTTATCATTTTATTTTCATTCAGTGCTCCCAGTCGATTCTAAAAACTGGTTACATTACTCAAAAATTAATGTTTCCAAATTCTACATCCATGTATACTCTTTTGATACTCCAGAGATACTCGCGCCCTTTTCGCAAAGAAGATGTAACCGACAAAAACAAAATTTTACAGGAGAGCATTTTTTTAAATATCTTCGGAAAAATCCATTGGATTTATTTAAAACTCGGTTAAAAAGCATTATTATACCCGAGATATAGGAATATCCGTATTTTTTGTCGCTTACGTCTTTTTGGCCGTTACAAATTTTACGATATAAATAAAATTATGTCGATTACGTCTAAATTCTGTGCTTTAAGAAAATAGTTTTCTGAATATGTCTTTATTCGTATATAAGAGCAAATTGAAGTGTATAATATTCAATTTTATGCCTTTATTAAATCATAAGAAAACAAACATACAAATTGCGAACAAATAGCATGTAAATATATTGGAAATATATTTAAAAATTAAATGACATCTTCTTGGTCATTTACATTCTTATCATATTTAAGTTTTAAATATTCGCTATGAAATTGTTTAGGGATCGTATTTTGTAACACAAAGTACTTTCAAATCTTTGTATTTACTAAAACTTATTTTCAAGAAGTATCCATATTTCAATGTGATATTAGGGTAGTCCTTTTCAAAATATGCTGTTCGGAAATATTTAAAATATATTTTTTTTGCAGCAATAAACTGTATTTCTGAAAACTTTTTCCAGTGTTTAAAGTCGAAATAATTTAATTTAATGCAAATATAGCTTCTGGATTTCTTCTCGCATATGTTCTTTTACAAATAAAATATTCAATGGTATTATGAATTGAATCTATAGGCATGGTTGTAGGTTATTTTTATATTTTTAATAAAAGTGGCATTTCCAAGGAAAAATTTTATTGTGGCAAGAATAGCTTTATTTCGGTTTTGACCAGGACAACTGTCACAGTAAAGACTTATAGAAGAGTGCGTCTTTCTTTCATCGACTAGCTTACTTAGCTGTTGTTCCTTCAAAAAGATTTCTTTTGACTTTTCTTTATCTCATATATGAATTTGATATTCTGTTGTTCCACTTAAAGTATTTTGTACTTCAATATCCAAGTTTTTATAATTTTCGCAAGGAACACATTTATCATTTTGGGAAAATGAAAGCTAATGTGAAAATTATTTTTAAAAATGTTACAATGAACTGTTAAGGATGATTCGTCAGATTCCATAATTACATTGTATTGTATTTCAAAAGAAAAATCTGCATATAGAGTAGCTGTGTATGTATTTTTTTTTAAATTTATTTTTGCAAATATTGCTAATTTGCAAAATATATTCTTATATTCTTACTTCTTATATGATGTTATGATGTTCGTAATTAATAGAACAGATAAATTCATATAAATGAATAAAAATTACAAATTTCAGTACGTAAATTGCAATGGTACAGCGATAATTAAACGAATTTAAAAACAAGTATATTCAGATATTGGACATTTCATACACAAACAAATTTAAAACGTTACTTTGTTCAAAATTCGTCAACAAATTTCATGTATTTTTTAAGAAATTTTTGACGTAATCGACACTTTGTTATTATAAAATTCATAAAAAAAAAATTAATATGTACTTACGTCTTAATTGCTTTTCTTGTAAAATCGTAACTATTCTGTCTACATCTAAGAAATTTTCAGAGATGATATAAATGAAACTAAATTATCGATTTCTATAAAAAAAAAAACAAAAATCGAAAATCATGTCGCTTGCGTCCGTTTCGTAAAACGACTTGATATGTGCACTTTGTGTTTCGAACGTTTTTAACGAGTATTTTAACCTTAAGGTCCTTGTATATAAAGGAATTCTTTCTGTCTTCTACATTTTATTTAATTTTCATAAGCATGAACAGACATGCTAGTTTTATTTATAAACATGAGAAGCTTCTTAAAAATCTGTGGTTCGCAGTCGACATTAAACTGTAGGACCCGCCACTCACGTATAAAACACGCACACGACATACATAAGTGATGTGAGAAGCTAAGTCGAAGTCCTGACTGAAGAATTGTAATGCCCAATTATGCATGTACATATTAGAATTTTTAATAAGAATATTTTTTTAAAGATTATTTAGTACAAGCTTTGTTGACCACTGTGAAGATTATTGCCTGTAACGCATTGTTACACCCCACGAGACAGCAGACGGCCAGATATGTATGAGAGTATGATGCGAAGAAAGCAATTCTTCATTACAAATTGTCGTGTCAGGCTCTTGATAAGAAACGACAGCTTTGTTTGAGAAACTTTTCATGGCAATATTTATTTACACTCAAAGTTTTTGCGAGAACTCATATTTCGTTTTGCTGGATATGTGTGATCTGTGGTTTGACTGTGGCTACTTGAAGTTGTATTTCCATTAAATTTGTGTCACTAAGTGGTAACTATATTGTATACCTTCTTCTCGTTGCAATGATTTGAAGTTTGTAACTTTTGAAAGTTTTTCTCCTCGAACTCGATGAGTAATAACACACAATTAACAGGTGTGAAAACCAACTTTTTTAGCACAGACGTCAGAATCAGCTATTTAGCTCGAATTATATTATCATCAAATCCTAGAAGAAACTATCATGAGTCGCTCAAGTTTGTTTGACATGTTGTTGACATTTGTAATTTAATGTTTTTAAAATCTATATACATGATCTAAATCGGAATATAATCCTAATGTTTTTTTTTTCTTTTTTATGCCGAGGAGGGGCAAATGTACCACTAAATCCCCCCTCGTACCGTGGACTGTAGTGTCCACTCCGGAACTACGCTGGTATTACTTCGGAGTGGAGTCCTTTTGGCCCTTTGGCCGCCTTCATGCTCACATCTGCGTCCGGACTGCGTAATGAAGGTTGGGGAGACTTCTAATTGTCTCCACTATTCCTTCCGTCCAAACTGCCGACTGGGACCTCGTTTGACACGTGAGCTAGTGTCATCTATGCCGTGTCCACATACTCCGCAGACTCCAGATCTCTCTTCTTCAGTCTCAGAATGCGCTCCACGTAATTCGCCACTGAGGCCCAATTCTCTCTGCTCGCAGTCATAACTCCAACAATGTTAGCGGCCGTTATCGTTCCGATCATCGACGTCAGTGCAGAGCGATAGCTCTGCCAGCGTGTACATTCGAAGATAGTGTGTTCCGCATCATCTATTACCTCCCCTTCCTCGTAAAGGCAGTAAGGGGAGGTGGTCTTGCCCCTTCTGTTCAGATATTTCCTAAAATAACCGTGGCCCGATAGCATCTGTGTAACGTAATAATTTACTTCTCCAAATTTCCGACAGATACATGGCTTTATTTCCGGAATAAGTCTAGCCGTCCACCTTCCTCTATCCTCGTCGTTCCATCGACGTAGCCATTATGAAATGGTGTTTTCCCTGAAGTGACCAGTTTCCAGCCGATTTCGCCTTATAAATCTTCATCCGCTCTGCTGCCAGTAGATCGACAGGGATTGTACCTGCTATCACAAGTACGGCTGGGGCAGACACCGTACGATATGCCGACGCGATACGTAGTGCAGCCGTTCTCTGTACCGATAGAAGTAAGTTCGCCCGTTTTCCAACCCCTAGCGTTTCGGCCCAAATTTCGCTCCCATAGAGCATAATACTGCTTCCAACATCCATCAGGAGTCTCCGTCTCGCCGGTAGCTGGCCTCCAATATTCGCCATTATCTGCTGAGCTGCCCGACGATCTTCCGGGCTTTGTCAGCCGAGTACTGAATCTGGTATGAAAATTTCAGCCTGGGATCCAGCCATATTCCCAGGTATCTTACGGAGCTCTTGGTCCTAATTACCTCGCTTCCAATACTCATATCCACCTGTAAGGGGATACGGCGACTAGTGATCAGCAGTAATTCCGTTTTATGCTTGGCCAGGTCTAGGCCGTGGGAATCCAGCCATCTTTCCGTCCTTAGCATGACACGTCTCAGTTTTCGCTGCGCCGCTTCCATATTCCTGGCCGAGATAACGGCTGAAATATCATCTGCGTATCCAACCAAAAAAGTTCCATCCGGCATATCCTCTCTTAGAATTCCATCGTAGTTAACGTTCCATAGGTCGGGGCCAAGGATAGATCCCTGTGCCGCTCCTGATGTTATATGTTTCACCCTTGGTCCCGAGCTTGTGTTATACAACAGCTGTCTGTTACTCAAATAACTACTTATCATTGCCAGAATGTAGTACAAAGAAATTGTATTCCAAAGCATTTAATACATCGCTTCATCTTAGACTGTTAAACGCATTTCTAATGTCCAAAGTCGCAAGCAGTTGGACTGGCCTCGTAGAGTTACTCCCACGTTATGTGACCACCGCCGCTTCTGTCACCTCCCTCAAGGCGTCAATGGTAGACCGACCGGGTCGAAATCCATATTGTCTGGCAGACAGTCCGCCATTATTCTCAGTAGCCGCAGTAAGCCGTGGCTTCAAAAGTCTCTCGATCAGTTTTCCCGTCGTATCCAGCATGCGGATGGGTCCTCCAGATCGCCCTTTCCCTTGCTTATTAAGACCAACCGTTGTTTCCTCCATATTTCGGGGAAAATACACTCCCTCAGGCACGCGTTGTACATTTTCAGTAGGAGTTCCGGTCTTTGACTGGCAATCTCCCGTATTACCTTAGGCGGAATGCCGTCGGGTCCTGGTGCCTTGCCGGGTTTTAATCCGACCGCTGCTGCTTTCAGCTCCTCTGTGGAAAATGGTAAAAATACCGTATTGAGCATGTTCTGTCGCCGTTCGTTCGCCGGTTTATGAGTAGGGAATAGTCTATCTACTATATTTTTCATTACTCGCTCATCCATAATCTCCATTGGTTTGCTTTTGTTAAGTTTGCCCATTACAATCTTATATCCAAGTCCGTACAGGTTTAAGTTTACGTCTTCGCGTAGTTCTTGGAATGCCTGATTGTTCTTGGGCGTCAGAGACTTCTTTGCTTTCTTATATGTCCGCATTTCCTCAGCGGCTGGTCCTTCGGGTCTGGCTCTCGTGTACCTCCACCGTAGGCATAGGCACCCTCGCCTGAGTGCTGCGAATTTGTCGTCCCATCTGTACACTGCTTTCTTTCTGATATTCGGGGGTCTCAGCAAGGGCATTGCCTTTTTACATCCGTGTCTTATTATCTCCATTGTTTGTTCAACTCTTGTCCTCGCGTTGTCCGAGAGTTCAACTTTGCTACACAGTCTGTCCACTTCCAAGATTAGCCGATCAGCATTTAAGTTCCGTGCATCCATCTTCGATTGTTCGTGTTGTGATTGTCCTCCTCTACTCTATTCCTTGAAGCAAAGGTGTACGATATGTACCGGTGATCACTGCCCGTGAATATTTCCAGGACCTTCCAGTCCTCGACTTTGTGATACATGCCCTCCGAGAGCATAGTGATAACCGGAATGGAGCCCTCGCAGCCTGGTCGTCTGAAGGTAGCTACGCTTCTCTCGTTCGCGAAGACCAGTCCGGTTCAAGCTGCCATCTCTACAATTCGCCTGCCCCTTGGGTTGGTGTTCCGCATTCCCCACTCTACTGTTTTAGAGTTAAAGTCTCCTGCCACTATGAGATTGCCGTCAATCTGCGCCATTGCGCCTTCGATTCTGGCTAATTTCTCCTCAAATGTTCCCACGTCATCATTGGGAGTCAAATAACAACTCATTAGAGTGATCTCATCTAATTGTACCCAGAAGAAACAATCTCCCCTGCCAGATCTCCTCGGTCGAGGACCCTGGTTATCCGTTATCCATATAGCTGCCGTAGATGTATCATCACCCAGCCAGAATTCACCATTCTTCGACGCATATTGTTCGCTTATGATAGCTACGTCAACTTCCTGCTCTCTGACTATTTGCGATAGCAAAGAAAAAGTCACCTTCCCTCTGTGCATATTCAGCTGCAATATTGTCATTCTGCCTTTCGCAAGCTCATCTCACAGCCCCGCGGTCCCTGGAGGTGTTCCAGGGTTTTTCCGACTCCGCAAAGCAAATACAACACCTTGGTGTGTTTCGGCATTCCTTCCTCTTATGCCCTTTTTCTTCACATTTCATATATAGGCTTGATCTGTCCGGCCCATTACATTCCCACCGTCTGTGACCACTTCCGAAGCATCGGAAACATTGTATAGGTTCCTCTCTGACCATTATCCTACAGTTTGTCCAGCCTATTCTAATCCTCTGTAGTTTCAGAAGCGCCTTCGCACAGCTCGTAGAGGATGAAACGAATGACCTTTTCTGCTCCCAGTTGTTCGCCCCAGTTATACAAATGGATATATCCGCCCGCTTCTCTCTGTACCGCCGCCAGGACTTCCTCGTTGGTTGTAAGGGCATCTAGGTCTCTTATTTCCAAAGTGACCACCGGTGTAAGCTCCTTCACGGTTGCCTCCTGATTGAGAACGCTCTTCAGGTTCTCCCTGAACTCGTCCCTTTTGCCTCCCTTACCAATCTCCATAAGTATGGCACCCGTTTTAGTGGCGTTACCTTGCAGTTACATACCGTTCCCCATATAATCCTAATGTTAAAGATTTTTACAGATTAATAGATTCAAGAACTTGATTACCAATATTACCGTAGATATTCCATCATCGCTAATTTAAATTACAAAATATCTGCAAACCAATGGTTTTACTAAAGGATCTGATCATCTGTATATACGTGTAACTCCGAAAGAACTCATTTTTAATCAATTTCAAAAAAAAAAAAAAATCTATATTCACTATTAATTAGGAAATTAATGCGAAAAAAAAATAACTGTTCACTATTATTTTGGGCTGTAAGCTATTATGAATTTTGTTGGACTTTAAAAAATATTATTTTGAGAAAAATTAACAGATTTCTTTATCTGGACAATTTAACTTTTAACTTTACATTTCATAAGTCCAGTATATAGTCGTTTGACTTTGGGTATTACAAGGATCCGAGGTCTCCTACGTGAGCTAATATTAATAAATTATTATCTATTTAGTTACCTATTCTTACCTATTATTATTGTTATCTATTGTTACTGTTTATAAATATTATTTTATCATTATTTGGCATGCCATTTAACTTTTGTCTCAGATGGGTGGGTTTGTTTATTCGTGAATAATTTCACGATTCCTAAACGATTATTCCCTTACATGTTTATTTGTTGTTTAAATTTTTCTTTCTACTCGTATAAGAATTGTCCAGAGTATTTGAAATTCATCCATACATGCAGTGGCTAACAGTTAATTTCGTGTTCTAATTTTTTTTTTCGTAGTAAATTCAACGTCATTTTTTATTTGTTAATGGCAGATGCGAATAATGACAGCAACAATAAATAAATATAAAATAAATAAATAAATAAAAAAAATAGAATCAAATTTGCTCTAGACAACTACTGGTAACACGAAATGCTTCAACATAGCACTGGGCCACTGTGTGGATATCTAAAAGGAACGCAGACATAAAGGTGATTATAATTTCAAAAGCATCCATAAAGTATCGCAGACACCTTAATTTTCGTAAGGTTTTTTGTAAGCATTAATAATTTATGAAAAAGGAAAATTCCATTGTCTTTACGGTAGCGACAGGATGAAATTTTGAATGGAATATTTTACGAAAAGGTAATTAACGAAAACATGAAAGGATCCCAGTATAATTAACCACAACATTCAAGATTTAATGAAAAATAAATATTTTTGCAACAGAGTGCTCTCTATCTTACGTCAATTATAGCAAGAAACATTTCTTAAAACTGACTCATTACAGGTTTTTTAAATAATTCATTGAGTGGGAGTCTAATATCGACAAGATAGTGATGAAGTACTATGTACTACTTTAAAATTTTCTTTATTTTATGAAAATTGTTAGGGTTTATAATGAATTATATGACGGATAAGGTTAAAGCAAAATGGATAATAATTTGGAAATGGAATGGAAAGTTTGCTTTTTTCTTTCTGGTGAAGAAAAACAAATACTTTTTGATACGAATTAATTTTTACATGAATTTTTGTTAATTATCATCCGCTATCAGACAATAGATTGCCCTATTATAAGTATATTATGGACTGGAAGTAGTGCTTATGAACATTAGATGTGAATATGTTTACACTGCTAATAAAATTTCGATACAATTCAAATTCCACATTTAAACAGTGTATTTGAAAAAAGATTTCTGTCTGTTACGCATTACATATTCTACTGGTCAATCAGCAACGATAGAATGAATCTATGGGAAGGGGGAATACTACGTAAAAACATATAACTTCAAGGGACAAATCCGTTTATTTTTCTTAGGTCATCCAGAGTTCTTAGGTTATCCGTATGTTAAGACTGATCTATGTTCATGCAACTTCTTGCAAAGATGTGAATACGTCTGTTATATTATTTAAGCCTCTCTGTCATTACACCAATGCCACAATGTATAGACTAGACTATAGACTAGACTATAGACTAGACTATAGACTAGACTATAGACTAGACTATAAACTAGACTATATACTAGACTATAGACTAGACTACAGACTAGACTATAGACTAGACTATAAACTAGACTATATACTAGACTATAGACTAGACTATATACTAGACTATAAATTAGACTATAGACTAGACTATATACTAGACTATATACTAGACTATATACTAGACTATATACTAGACTATATATTAGACTATATACTAGACTATAAATTAGACTATATACTAGACTATATACTAGACTATATACTGGACTATATACTAGACTATATACTAGACTATATACTAGACTATATACTGGACTATATACTAGACTATATACTAGACTATATACTAGACTATAGACTAGACTATATACTAGACTATAACTAGACTATAGACTAGATTATATTCTAGACTATAGACTAGACTGTATACTAGACTGTAGACTAGACTATAGACTAGACTATATAGTAGACTATATAGTAGACTATAAACTGGACTATATACTAGACTATAAACTAGACTATATACTAGACTATAAACTGGACTATATACTAGACTATAGACTAGACTATATACTAGACTATATACTAGACTATAGACCAGACTATGGACTAGATTATAGACCAGACTATGGACTAGATTATAGACTAGACTATAGACTAGATTATAGACCAGACTAGATTATAGACTAGACTATGGACTAAATTATAGAATAGATTATAGACTAGATTATAGACGAGATTATAGGCTAGATTATAGACCAGACAATAGACTACACTATAGACAGACTAGACTATAGACAGACTATACTAGACAGACTACACTATAGATCGACTAGACTATAGACAGACTAGACTATAGATATTTTTATTTCAGTAGGGTATTTGTTTGTTATTCTTTCAGGGAAAAACTACCGAACCGATTTATATGAAATTTGGAACCAACAGATCGTACCGTAAAAGGAACAACAGGGTATATAAAATATTTTCTAATCGGATGCTTTTTACGTCCACTTTTTCGGAAACTGTTGCCATATCAAATTTTCAGTTGAGAAAATAATGCTCCAATTTACATGAAATTTTGTATGTCAAGAGGAATCAAATAGTATCTTATTATAATAAAATATCAATTTTTTGACCAAAGATTGAGTTTTTTTAAATGACCGGTTTATTCAGGATTGCACTTTTTTGACAAACTTTTTTCACCTTTTCCAAACCGGTCCCCGCATTGTCTAGCTCTTTTATATACGCAAATGAAGTGAAGCGTTCGAGATTTCACCTTCTTGAGTATTCTTTCGCGACACATTGTTTGTTGTTGTGTTTGCTCACTTGTCAATCCCCTTTTCTCTCATACTTGTTGTAGTTGGTTTATTTACAAGTAATACGGTAACTATAACTATAAAAACGTGGAATAAGAAACAATGAGGGGTTGTCTGAATTCATAAACTAATACGTACGGTTCTGTTTCATTTCGATGTATAATATTGGTGGCATGGAAAAGTTAGACCTCTTTTACACTTTCAAAGTTTGCTTTGACAAAGTTGTTTTGAATTTTCTTTTAAACTTTTTTTTGCTTTTACACCTTCACAGTTTACTTTGACAGACTCTTGATATTTTGTTGTTGCGAGTACCACCATCGGCATAGCACAAACGAATAATAAAGCAACTTTGTAAGTATTTAAAAATGTATACTCATTTTTCTGTAAATGATGAAACAGAATACGTCCGCAACTTCAAGCAAAAACAATTTGAAAAAAAAATTCATTTACTGTCAATTACGGTTAAACATTTGTTAATTTCCCTTTTTGTTTTATGCCTATTTTAATTATTTTCTCTCCAAAATGAAAACATTTGATTTTTGTTTACATCTATAATTGGTCAATACAACGCTTTAGTTAGGGTTACGTCCTAGTTTCTCACCAGAGACAAACAACGAGTATTCAAAATGATGAGTAGATTCAAATTATACTTATAATTTCTGATACTCATACTACTCATACTCAAAGTTGGAAGTACTCGCCGTATTCATAGTTAACAATACGCATGATGTTATTGACTTCGACTCGTCTCTACTTAACATTTACACGAAGCACAAAATAAGTATGATTCGCGTACGAACACTTCTATGCTCACAATAAGATTGTGTGTATGCTTTGCTTGTTGTCTTTGTATTTCCTTACTTCTTTGTTTGTATATGCAACAACAACAAAGGCTGTAAATATTGATGAATGATTCGAGCTACTCGAATCACTTACAAGTATTATAAGTATTTTTCTATATTTATGAATCAGAATCAGTACGCGTATGAATCAAGCATATTTCGAATGTTGTAGGTTTGATGTCAACGTTGTACTCATATTCATTACTACTTATACTTATAAATCAATGTTGTAGCGAGTACGAATAAATCGGAGTAATTGTATTTCAATTCTGTTGATTCATTCATTCTCAAAATTGCAAGAGTGCTTATGAGTAACGGAAAAACGATTCATTGCTGATCTCTGTTTCTCACACTACTTATGTTGAGTGCGTTAATTTTTATACATGAGTAGCGGGAGCTACAGTTTAAAGTCGACTCTAAATAAGGTCATTAGACCAAAAAGGTGAAATAAAAATTATCATAATTTTTTTTTTCACAAGCATAATTGATCTTCACAACACCCTTTATTCAGGATTACGAGATAGTTTTTTATTTATTAACTACAATGCAATTATACGCGTACATTAATTATGTATATCTAATTATATTACGAAATCAGTAACTTAGACCTTATACTTGGTGGAGTGTAGGAGACTAGAGTGTTTATTGGGAATCGACTCCACAACTCTCACTACCCACTAGACTACCAGGGCACTTGTGTGCAAAAGATATTTCAGTGATGGCTGAGACGATGATGTTTTTCGTCGGCATGGAAAAGTTTGTAGGTGGCTAGTATTTTGAATTATACTCTCGCAGATTGAGTCACTTGTTAACATTAAATTAGATAAGTGCAAATATGGTAATGACAGAGCTAAGCTTAGTGACAATGGACCTATTTTAATTATTGTGATTTATTATGTAATAAAAAAAAATTCTCTTGAATTATATCATCTATGTAGTAGTATATTCGATCAAATCGTTCAATTAGAAGTGGTTCAATAGAATCAAACACTAAGAACAAAAATTTTACGTTAAAGTTCGATATTTAACTATCGAAAGATCGCTACTACTATAGCGTATGAAACAACGGCAAATCGATCATTTAAATTTAAACAAAGATCCTTACTGGAAGTTTTGACAAAGACAGAAGAGAAGGACAAGAGAACAAAAGGAAATTTCATGAAATGAGAATACATGGAAAATGTGTGAAAATTTTTGCAGATAAGGGAAATAATAGATTAAAAAATAAATATAAAACAATTGCAGAAACACGAAAGTAATTGAAAGCATATTCTAATCGAACGTTCTTAATGACAACGCTGGTTGGATTAGAGAAAAGTTATTAAACAAATTAGTTATTTTTTAATTGTTAATACTAAAACACGCTCATGTGAATCAGCTTAGAAAGTACAAAGAGAAATTTATCCACCATCAAAAGGGGCGTCAAAATATTAACAGAAATAAGTAGATTTAGATTGTTGTAGTAAGTATATACTAGGGATGTCAAACGGCATTGATTTTTAAAAATCCCGGGATTCAGGAACATTTGTCGGAAAATAGTTCCATGATAGCTGTATACAGCTTGTAAATGTTCACCTCTTTCACCTCCTGATGTAAATAAATCTATTTCTTTGGACATTTGAGTATCTAAATTAATTACCCTATCAATTCATTTTATACGGCTTTAGCATTCTACGATGGCATCAAATAATTTTATGTCTGGGACCGAAAATAACTGTTATTTGTGAATTTTTGATTAAAAAAAGCAACCGCAAGGAAATGTCAGAAAACACCATTTTGATCGTCTTGGACCAAATTTTTATAGAATGCAATGCTTTTTAAAAACCTGATTTTTATTTCTTCGAGCAAAAATAAATAATTCTTATCTTCTGACTTTTACGATAAAAGTTATAACAGTTACGGTCCTTGCTTTATATTCATAACTTTATCTCATCTGATATGCTATTGTCGAAGTTAAGTGATATAGAATTTTTTTCAGGACCTTTTGCAGTGTCAAAATACATATGGCAAGTTTTTAAAAATTCCGAAAATCCCGGGTACGTAATAGATCGAAGTTAGGTACACTTTTTCTGAATGTCGTCTATAGTTGTCAATGGATGGTGATTAGCAAAATAGATGATACTTCAATATGAAGGCCGTTATCAACTTTTTGGATTTAAGGTTTTTGTTGGAAGACCCTATATAGTTTCATATCTCTAAATTTAAATAATATTTTACACAATCTTATCGATAATTTTTCAAATTATATTAAAAAAACTCCTTGGTTTTTAAAGTTGTAAGCCTTAAGTCATTAGCTTTAAATGTTGAAATCAGCAGATACAACAATTTCTCAAAAGATCCAGACGAGGAATTGAAAGAAAAAATGTTAAAGTCAGAGATGAGAATTTCCTTCAGCCATTTGAATTTCTAGGTAGAAACCATAATTGCCAAAAATATCTCCTGATATTGAACTCCACCCAAGCACTATTGTGTGATAGTGAAGCATATGAACACTATATACGTTGTATGTATGTATGTATGTACACTGAAAAAAAATATAAGAATTTGGTTTAATGAATAATACACAAATGAATGAATGAAATGTCTTTAAAATTTCATAGAGGCTGCGAATATATATTTATAATTGTTTATAATTTATATGTGTTTATAATCTCGTAGAATAAAATGCAAAGTGATAAATTCATTTCTAATAATTATTTAATGGCTAATATTATACACTGTTTCGGATAGGTATGTCGCAATGTCGTTGACTAAAGAGTACCATATGGTTTATTCATTACGGAATTTAAATAACGCGGAATAAATATTTTAAAACTAGTCTCACATAAACAGAATGTTGAGAACGGATAGCAGATCTATTATTGTCTACTCGCGCCAATAGCATACCTTTACGTACTAAGTTAAGAAAATATTTTAGAATATAGTATGTATCTGTATATGTATTTATATTCTGCATAGAAATAAACAATCAAACAAACAAAAATCTGTATGTATAAGGATTTAAAATTAGCTTGAACTACATACGTTAGAGTCTCTAATGCCTCTTCTATTGATCTAGTTGAAAATTGTATTAGCCATGCTACGTCGACAATGTCCTGGAATGTCTTATGGGGGAAGTTGTCACATTTTTGTTATCGAAATGAACTTTATTTTCAGTAAAAACACTTTTCCGGGAGTATTTACTTTTATTCAGGTAAAGAATTATAATAAAAATACAGAAGAAAATATTGGAATTTTTTGCGAATAAATATAAAATTTACTTTTTTTCTTTAAGGATTTAAACGTTATACTGGAATTTATGTACAAAATATATGTGTTCATGTACAATATATGTATGTATAATGGAATATACAATAAGAATTATTTTATACATTTATACATAGTACATATCCTTTGGTATTCTGATCCAAATCCATAGATTTACAATGTTCTTCAATATTCTTAGAATATTTATGTCGTTTTTTGTTTTCTTTTTTACTTTTGTTGTTGTATATTTGTATGTATATGCGTCAATATTTAATTTTTCATAAACACACTTACATACATACATATGTATGTATTTTTAAAATATATTTAGTACGTCGTATATGTTTACATATCTGACTACGAATGTAGTATTGTGTTGAAATAAAAATACTTTCTTCCATACATACATACTATAAATATGCGACAGAGTGAGAGAAATTTACTGGCAAATATTCTGTCGCTAACGTAAAATTGAAACGCGGAAGTTTATTATTAAGGCGTTCTGAAATAAATTTAATCATATAAATGAGAGTTCAAAAAAGTTTTCTCATCTCCTCTACTATGTACTGTAGCTAAAAAGTTATCCAATATATAGAGAAAAATACAAAAAAAAATCTTTTAATAAGGTTTTCTACTTGGAAAATTTTATTAATTAACAATAAGTTGATATTACATCAACCATTAGGTAAAACCTGTCAAATCAATCAGTACCTATTCCGCAAGAGTTATGTGTTTATTTAACTTAGGAATTAACTGAGGAAAATTCTATTTTCTTTCTGCATTTTGCTTCTAAAGCACAATAACATCTACTTTGGATCAAGAGAAGAGGTATTGTATCCCATTTAGATAACTCGAGCTACATGTCTAAAATATAAAAAGTTTTCAAAGAAAACGATGTATATTCGCTCCGAATGGACAGAAGTTAAGTTCTTCAACTCACCGTTCATAATTCTATTGCATAGAGGTTAAATAAATTTTATTTTATTTTTATTATAAATTTTCACTTGTCGATTGTAATTACATTTCCTTCACTGTTTATTATTAAGAAGGAGCAAATATTTGTGTTGGCCTTTGTTTCATTTTTAAAAGGCACAGAGTGTATAATTTGCAGTTTTACTCTTTATTTTACATCGTTTTTGCGTTGTATTACTCTAACTTAATTTTTGTAGTTTTTAGTATTCATAAGTATGAATAAGTATTTTAAAAATAATAATTTGCTGTCGAATCGTAGCCCCTACCAATTTCTGTCAATTAATGTGTCTAAAAAGTCTCGACTTAATGTGTTTCATATTAAAAATAAATTTTAATTTCTTCACTTGTTAGCATAGTCAGTGAGTCATAAACGAGAAAGTGAAAGGTAAATTGTCTGTTGATCAGCTGAGAAGCGTTTACACCGATGTTGTTGAACCTTCCCTACTCAATAATTAAAATATGAGTTTCAAGAGATCCAGAAGTCTCGTGCCTACATCAATTCGAAAATATTGATATTCTGATATTGATAAAGTCAGTAAAAATATGCTAACTGTTGACGAAAGTTTAACGCTTTTCATAAAAAGAAAAAAACATAGCCACAGTAGTTCAAGCAATTTTTCGCACACTTCTTTTTCATTTCCTGTGCCACAATAAGCGATTTTCCTTCACAAAGCAATGCATAAATAGGAGCCACCATCTCATTAGTATTGATCACAGTTAAAGAAAAACAAAACAAAAAAAGAAATATGGTGATGCATAACGAAAAGAAAATTTGTTTTTTGATATTCGAATGATAACGTTATCATAAATAAATGCTTATTGGGTAAGTATGTACAGGCGATGTGGTTATTTGTACTCGTATATGAAAGTATACGTATTACTGTGTGTGTGCGTTGAGAACTTCAATGTATGTATTGTCATGTGTATACATACACATACATACTATATATAGACATGTATGTGAGGATAAGTAATAAAAATTAAGCCAAGCAAAAGTTGATAAACAAAGCAGTTAGAAATTTTCACTATATTAAATTCAAATTGAAGAATATTTTAACAAATTTTCTAATAAAATTCTTTCTTTCGCCTCTTTCTCTCTCTCTATCTCTCTCTTTCTGTATTTCACATACTCGCATAAATATTTATTCGGTAAGAGAATATCTTTATTTAGGAACGTGGTTATGAATTTAAAAAATTTAATATTCGAACTTAATAAAGTTTCATTCGTTCGTAGCGTTTTTCTTTTCAGACAGGAAACAAGCAAAGAATCAAACGTAATAAAAGTGGCGTCATAGGGTTAATTTATTTTCGAGCACATTTGTTATGTAAAATTTAACCACAATAAATAAGACACAATAATAAAATACAAGTTTTGGATATTGGATTATAAGTTTGGAATTAAAATATTTAATAAAATAGTAAATTTTAATGTTAATGAATGAATATTGAATAATATTTGAAGTCGCCGTAGAATAACAGGTATTGTGTTGCCTTATTGACTGAAGGCAGCTGCCTCTCAGCAGATTTCTGACAAAAACACTGACAGTAAATAAAATTGCCATGAAAAGCTTCCCAAAAATCTGTCGTTCGGAGGCGACTTTAAACTGTCGATCCCTTTATTGATGTATAAAATTAACGCACAAAACATTTGTGGTGTGAGAAGCTAGATTGTAATTCTGACTGAAGACTTGTAATGGCCAATTATGTATGTATTTTTATTATGATACAAATAGTTATACAGCAATTCATATAATCGGTCAACATTGAAAACCGATCGATCGACCAATATTTCAATTTATATCAGTACTCATCCCATGCATAAAACAAATATGTATTATGCAGTAGTCGCTCACAAATTAGAACTGCTTTGTTTTTGAGACAGTTATAGTTAGTTATTCTAATTTATGGAAGTTTTTTTCGAATAAAAAATAAAGAATTAAATAGATATCGTTTCTAAAACTAAAATAAAAAAGTTTCTATAGTATTAGATAAAATTCTGTAAATTAAATTTCAAATTAAAAAAAAAAATTTTTACACAATTTGAAATTTATTGGAGCTATTTTTGGCTAGAATCATTTATAAAAGATAGTCCGTAAATAAAAAAATTTGCTGCTAATAACATTGAGGCTTACACATAATATTTGATCCAAAAATATTCTACTTGCAAGAAAGATCTGTCAGACTCTCTTCAACGTTATATTCTCATACAATTAAAAGATCTCCATCATCTATTTTTAAAGACAAATCATAAGAGGAAGCAGTTTCAATTTAATATTCACTGAAATTGTATTTTGTGTTCCCCTGTAGTATACTTTATGTATTATAATAAGATAGTTCGCAATACGTATGATCTAAAAACGACTAACTGGTTAACTTAAAACTTACACAATTAAAAATTTTTTGTATTTTTATGCAGTAGAATAGATAACAACAATCAAAGTCGCGTCAAAGTATTCTCACCAGGGATGGGAAATTGATCTTAACAAATTGTACTAACTTTCATAAAAAATTGTACTTTCTCTTTTTTCTTTTTTTTATAACAATATATATAACAATAATCAGCTGTTTATATAAGTTTACCGTGGTATATTTCTTAT
Organism: Sarcophaga peregrina; assembly: GCA_014635995.1. Taxonomy (NCBI): domain Eukaryota; kingdom Metazoa; phylum Arthropoda; class Insecta; order Diptera; family Sarcophagidae; genus Sarcophaga; species Sarcophaga peregrina. The sequence goes on from CM025793.1 coordinate 60,485,734, forward strand.
ATATATTTTTATATTTATTATACAACAAAAAGTGAAAACCGCTAATATAATCCAAATTTTTATGTATTTATGATACATTTTTTGCTAGCAATCTATTTGTTGTTTAATAATTGTAGCAACACGAATTATATGACTTCAATAAATTCCTTGTTTGGATTAAATTGGAGACAGTCGAAGTAAACAGTATATTTTTTCCGTTGATTTGTATAGTGCTTTTCATAATTATATCACCAACCTAATTTTTTGAATTTCTAAAAATGTACATTTATAATAACAACATCAAAACATTTTAGTAAATTTTTCAAATTCTTAGCTTATTTTTTTTTTCCTCGTGGCATCAAAACGGGCCGCTATGCGTGCCCAAGTGAGCTTTATGATATCAGAGTTACCACTCTTCGATTATGTTTAATTTTAAATCTTCAACACTGGTAAATTGTCTGTTATTTGAATAAACTCTTCGGATAAGACTGGGAAATTCGTTTGGGGAAACATTTTCAATAATATTCATATCACGATAGAAAGCTGGCCACAATAAAACCTCAATTGATTGGTGACGAAACCATTCCATTCTCTGCTGACATGAATTCTGGCATTGTCCTGTTGGAAAATATATTTTTTTCTTTCAAACTACAGCTAAGAACAGTATTGAAATTCGAGGCAGCCACATAAAGAAATAACACCTCAAACCAACTACCTCGCCCAAAATTTATTTTAGTAAAATACTTTGGTTCCTTTTTAAGGTCATAGCAGTAGTATCAATAGCCATCTAGTCCATCTGAATTCCATTTTGTTTCATCAGAGCATATGACGTGAAGACAAGTTTATATTCATTGTTTGTTGTTATTGAAATGATGGTGGTGTTATAATTATGAAAGGCACTTTATTATATTTTGGTACATAAATATCCTTTCTACATTTGCAGATGAAAGTGGAGTGGAGAATATTCCTTTTATAAATTATACAGTGATAAGACAGAATATCTGAGTAATGTAATAACGAAGGGAAAATTTTTAAATAGTGCTAAATAAGTCACTGAGGTGCTATGGTGTTTTTGACTTCCAAATAGTGCTAAGAAAAGAAGTAAAATTGTACTAACTTTTCCATCCCTGATTCTCATTCTTCCTATGAATATTTACAAGCATATCAATACGGGTGCGAAATAAATGTTGAAGTGTTTGAGTTTTGCTGTTTTTCTTTCTTCTTTTTGTTTCAAACAAAATTAAAAAATAAACGAAAATAAAAAAACAAAAAAAAAAGTGTTGCTGTTTAAAATGAATTTATTTTTTTTATAAATTACGTGACATACATACAAAAAATTTGCATGACGTGTGTGTGAATATGAATTTGGAAAAAGGCTTCCTTGAAGGATATATAAACGAGCTCCAGTTAGACAATGAATTCCATTCAAGCACAATAATACATCTCCCCATACATACTTTTCTATACATATATGTACACATGACACAAACACACACACACACAAAATAAACGAATATGCACACACAAATAGAAATCAAATACATTCGACTTTATCCCAGTATACGTATGTATGTATGTGCATATGTATGTTAAAGAGTGATGAATGTTGGCTGACTGAATGGTTGGATTGAATGTGTTGCGTTGCCAGGAGTAGATTTGAATTTGAATTTGATTTTTACTACTACCACTGCCATCACCACTGCTATTCGAAGAAGTTTCTTATGCAAATCCGACACACGTAAGAAATCAGAAATCAGTTAAATTGAAATCGAGTAAAATTGTTTAAATACAGCACGCAAACCGTATTTCTTTACGTGTAAATGAATGAATGTTGTTTGCATGGCTGGATTTCAATGTGGGCAAATGTTAAAATATTTGGCCAATTTTAAAATTTATATTGGAATGGATTTCATGCAACACAACTACTAATGCTGATTTATTACGTTCTTTTCTATGGAAAAGAGAAATGGAAATAAACTTTAGAAATTAAATCGAAACCACAAAATCCAAACACACCTTTTTTCTTTATGCAATATTAGACAAAATAAATCTTCGCATTTAATACTGACCAGAAACATCAGATTACTTTTCGGTTGTAAAACTGTTTTTTATTTTTTTTTCTTATTTTTTATTTTTTTATTTTGAATGTGACCATATGTTGTCATTGTTTAGACTTTCGGTTCATTTATTTGGATATTTAAAAAAAATTCCTTTTCTCGTGTTTCTCTTTATTTTTCATTTTAAATCAGGGATAATGTCCGATACATTTCCTTATATTCTAAAATAAAATTTATGTTTCACGCTTGTGTGATATCGTTTGTATCCATGTGCTTCATAATTTATATTGTTTTAATATAAAATTTTAATATTGCAACTCGAACTCATGAATTTTTAATAACAACCCACGTTGTTATATTAAAGTTTATTGTTGTTGAAAGTAAAAGCTAAAATGATTCTTATTTTAATTATAGTTCTGAGATCTCATCAGAATTTGACATTAAACACAGCTAATGCTTCCAACTGACTCGTTAAGTCTGTAAAGAAATAATAAGAAAACTAATGCTACAACAGAGTTATTTAAAATAATCACTTGTTACAGTTGACATTGATAATTACTAGACATTCAACTCCAAGTTTAATTTTGTGATTATGTAAGCTAAGCAGGAAACAGTGTCAAAATATAGCCTCTTTCCCATGCTACACATACATAATTTAACTGACATGTAGTAAAAAGGAGAATGAATAAACCATAATATATTAAGTGTAATAGTATTGAGACTAATTTTTAACATTTCCAATCAAAAACAAAAAAAAACGAAATGTGAGTGAGATTAAATCGAAATTGTTCATACATTCGACAGAATAAAAGAATTTTTATTCGCTAAACCTGTGTTCCCCCCTTTTTTACTAGATTTTAGTACAAAAATTTTTGAGCTTGGCCAGTAAAATCTTTATTAAAATGATTTTTGTGAGGTTCAGGTTAATGTCAACATACAAAAACAAAAGATGGAAAACAGTTCTGCTAGCGCAGATCCATGGAACATGTTCAAAAAAACCATGTGAAGCAAACTGTTAAACACAGCGATGGAAATATTTTGGTTTGGGGATGCGTAATATGGTGGCATGTTGGTCCTCTACATTTAGTAGATGGTATCATGTGAAAAAACCTATCTAAAGGTTCTGCAAGCCCATCTTCCGAGTTTTGTGGACAAATGTGCTTATCCCGAATAAGAATTTATTTTTCAACAGGATGGTGATCCGAAGCACACAGCAAAAATTGTAAAGATATGGGATGGGAAACAAAATTTTCAATTGCTGGAATGGTCGCACAAAGTCCCGACTTCAATCCGATTAAAAATTTTTGGCCGTTCGTGAAAATCCGGCTCCGACAGTACGAAACAGCCCCAACAAACATGGTCAAACTTTGGGATCGTATTAATGCGAAAAGGCATCGAATTCCGAAAGATCTTATTGATCATTTGGTAGAAAGTATCTCAAACCGCGTAAATCAAGCTATTTCTAATAACGTTCTATGGACCAAATATTGAAATTGGGCTAGTTTCTTGAATTTTCTTGAAACGTGCAAAATTGAGTTTATGTGGGTTGTTTTCGTTTTTTCATTCAAACTCATTCAATTCATTTCATTAATTATTGTTTTTTACTGCTATATGTTAAGAACAAAATGAAGAATTAAAATTATTTTTTTTTGTATTGCTTGCAAGGTTTTGTTTTTGTGGATGACGAAACTCAGTATTGTGAACATGCACTCACTTCTGCTCGTCACTGTATATGGGGATTTGGCCATTGCCAAATAAAATAAAGTATTCACATTATAAAATAAAGTGAAAATAAAATAAAATTAGTAAAGCAGCATTGGGCCTCATGCGTCTTCCTCATCTTCGGCCGAGTGCAAGAGTATCCTTTCTTTTTTATCGAATATGGCCAGTGTGACGTAAAATACCACGGATTAATGTATTTGTGTGGCCATCAGGTTATCTGATTACTTTTCAATGGGTCTTACAATTTCCATTTTAACCAGCGGGACCTCTAAATCTTTGTGGATATTCAAGTTTTTGATATACCAAGGAGCGGCAGTGATCATTTGTAAAATTTTATTTTGGCGCCTCTGAATTTACTCTACGTTTGAAGCTGAGGCAATACCCCATAGCAGTACTCCATGACACCAAATGAGTTTTAATATTGATTTGTATTTTAGAAGTTTGCAATCTAACTTAAGTAATGAATTTCGTGCCATTAACCTATTTATTTGAGAAGTTTTCATAGTTATTTGCGCCAATTTTGAATCCACGTTAAACGACGATCAAGGTGTATATCCAAGTGCTTTACATGAGTGCTTTGTGGTATTGTCTGATTATTAATGCATATAGCAGAGCAGGTCTCTCTTCGCAATGTAAAGGTTACGTATGTGAATTTTTTGTTCGTTAACTTTAATTTCTCCATTTTTTCAATCATTCCTCCAGTTGGGATACTTGTTCCTGTAAGAACTACGATGCATCTGTGGGTTCATATGTACGCTTAAAAATGCAGTGTCGTCGTATGTGGAAGTATGTACATACATATGTTTTCACTTATTAGCATATCAGCTATAAAGCAGGGCCTAGAATTCTACCCTGAGGAACACCGGCGTTAATCTTTTGAGGGGAACTTAAATAATTACACTGTTTAATTACAAATTTCCTATCACTTAAACAACTCTTCCATCATGTGACTCTTTATCAAAAGCTTGATGCCTTTCTTATTACAATAACTAGTCTATGGGTTTGCTGAATGCTACTATGTTTTCTTCTAAAGGCAAATTTAGGATACAACCGCATTCATTCAACAAAGGTGATCTTACATATCAGCTTACATATCGTACCTTCTCGATTAATTTGGATAGATTAGGCAAGAGACTTTTCGGCCTATATGCATCAACCTTGGTATGATTCTTAGCTGTCTTCGGTATCATGGTTATGAGCGAAATTTTCCATTGTGTAGGGTAATGTCTGAGTCCAATAACAGCATTCATAAAATTCAACAGCACTTTGTTGCTTATTTTGTCAATACCTGTGGCTTTCCTTGGGTTAAGATTTTTAAGAGCATTTACAATATCATGAAACTTAAATACAATGGATCTGGGAGCCTTCTCAACAACAATCGGTAAATTAATTTTTTAGGTGATTCACAAATAGCCTACCTTTTTCAGTATCCCTTTTTGCCTAGTTACCATTTGAGTCACGTAAAGGTGGTTTATTAATAATTGCCCTTTTTAGATTGCTGGTTGCACGCCATAATTAATAATTCGTTTGGGGAGTCTTGTCCAGATTTTCCAAATAATTTTCAAATGTTAGAAGCCTTTGTGATTCAAGTATATCAGCGGAATAAATTCTGTTGTACCTAATTCGCTTGGAACTTTAACAGTCTTTTGGGTGGTTAATGTAAGGATTTTTTCAAAATCATATTCTGCCTGGTCCAAATGGCCGATAGTTCTTAGAGGTATATTTTCTAAACAGTGAGAGCTTATGTATTTCTTATATTTTAGCCAAATCACTGCAGTCTCTTTTTACATTAAGTAGCCAGACGGAGGCACGTGTTATGATTGTGTTAGTCTATTCTGAACAGAAAAACAGCAAATATATAGGAATGACAATGAATGTATTGTGTCGTGGTCTTAGCAAGATATGTTACAAGTATAAAAGAAATAAGGAAAACAGCATAGAAATACTGGAAATATTTGCTTTTAAAGATAGGCAGTAACAAGTGTGCTAACTTCATAGCCACCAGTGTATATGTACATACTGTAGTTCGAGGTCGGTAGGAAAATTATAGAATAAAATGTTAAGTAACAAATAGCCAAAACGAATGAAATAAATAACGTTTTAATACGTAGCACTTGTAAGATTTTTACCTTGAAGTAGGGAGAGATTTATCTCGAAATCTCGGGATTTTCTGGATTTATAAAATCCCGAATACCAGGATTTTTAAAAAATTGTCGCGGGATTTTTCGGGATTGTGAATTCATACGTATTTTGACTCTACAAAAGCTTTTGAAAAAAAAATTCTATATCATTTGACCCCGATAATAACATCTCAGATGAGGAAAACCCTACTTCCAGAGATAAAAATTATTTGATGGCATCTAAGAATGCTAAAGCCCTATAAAACGAATTAAAATGGTAAATGATTTAGATACTCAACGGTCCAAAGAAATAGATTTATTTACATCAGAAGGTAGCAAAGGCGAATATTTACAAGCTGCATATGTTATCTTGAAACTATTTGATCAACAAATGTTGATTGCGAGAAGTGTTTTTCAACGGCAGCGTATGTTGACAAGAAAATTCGTTTAAGCCTATCAGATTACATGTTAAATGCTTTCATCTTTTTCTTTGAATCCAAATAATTTTCATAAAACTAATGCATATGTATGAATAATTCATATTTTTGTTAAATTACGCTTCTTTGTTACTTTTTGTCTTGCTGTTTTTAGATTTTATTTTTAATGATATATAATTCTGATATATATAATTGGAATACAAATGATTTTGTTAAAAAAAAAATTTTTATTATTAAGAAAAAATCGTGATTTTTCCTGTGTTTTTGCGAGATTTTTGGATCCCGAAATATCCCGGGATTTTTAAAAATCGATTCCTTTGGCATCCCTACATTGAAGTGTTCATTTTAAAAAATTTTGTTGAAGTAGCATATAAATCAGCCATACTTTGTTATGATTTAAATGAATTATAAACATTACCACAATCGACTAAAAACTATTTTTTATTTTCTAATTAACATGGATTCAGTCAATCAAATTACCATTGGCTCCGGCAGCTGGGTATAAAGTTTATCTTGTATTCTTTAAGAAAATTTCCTATATTTTTAAACATTTGGGCGTAAAATATAATATGTATGTATGTGTGTGTATACATATGTATATATATCCGTAAGAATGCCTTATTTACTTAGAACTAACTTCAATGTTGGCCAAGACTTGGTCGGTACAATTTAATAGAGATTTTATATTGTACTTTATATCTTGCAATGTATGTTTTTAAGCCGTTACACTTTTAGACATCCATATAAACGTAAAATTGTGTGTATTTTATACAAGTACTCGTATATGTGTATTCTAATATAAGTGTGTACGTATGAATGTTTGTTAGTTAATATATCCTTGAGCATATGTCCTTTTGGTTTGCCTATACATATTCACATGTCTAAGTGTCTTAGACTTTTCCTTCAGTTTTTCTAAATCTATTGTAAGAGAGAGAGAGAGACAGAGAGAGAAAAAATAAATGGAAAGGCAAAATATTTGTATTTTCCATACAACATTAAATAGATGTTTTTCTTTATTTTTTGTGGTTTATGGAAAAAAAAGAAAAAAACACATAGAAGAGTAGTGCTATAAACATAAAAATGTCTTAAATTCTTATTTGTTGTTACGAGTTTGATCCTGTATTAAATATGACATACTCACAAACACACTTACGCTAATATTACGTGTATGTTGATGCTTTTTTTTTTTGTGCCTGCAAATGAATTGAAATTTATAGATAGCCTGACCGTCTTAATACATCCAACATATTTTTACTTTCATACATGATGTTTTATTTTTTATTTTTTTAGAAAACTTATGTATATACCATACACATGTACATAGATTAAGGCAAATTCTCTCAGCCAGATAAAAGAAACATACGTCGGGTTAAAAACGTTGCCAATTATATAATAATGTAAGTATTTCATCCGGAATGTGTTTTAAAAAATCACACAATTAAACAGAAACAATTAAATTAATAATATCAGAATGCCATGAATGATGTTTTTTTTTTAAAGATATTCTGGATTTACATTGATACATACTTATAAGCACTATGTATGTATGCGTATACATTATTTTTCTCAATATTAAAATTAAAAAAATATTGGAAGATTTTTTTTCATACTTTTGTACGAAATAAATGAAGATTAAGAAAGCTTTTGCTCAAGAGCTTTTAAGTACTCTGTCGTAGAAGAAAAATAAAATGAAATGATATTTTAAATTTTCATAAATATCGCATAATAACGCAAAAAATAAAAAAACTCACGAGAAACAATTATAATAATAAAAAAAAAATAATAAAAAATTCTGCTCAATTTAAAAGTGTTAAATAAAAACTAATCATGGCCTAAAATTAAATGCTTTTGTGGATGCAAGAGTAAAATATTATCCGTATTTGTAAAATTTCTTGTCGTCAACAGTTTTAGTTGCTGATAAACTCAGCTCATATGTATGTAGATATGTGAAGTGATTTCAGTTGCCATAAGATGCATATGGAGGAGAAGGCGTAAAACAGAAACGTATCCAAAACTGAAATGTATAAAAAAAACGAAAAAGGGATTGCTTTAACAAGCTTCTTCTCTGATTATTTATTCTAATGATACACATATGATTCACATATGTATGTATGTATGTACTATATGTACATGTGGTACATAATATGTACTGAAATCGACTTAAGTCCTCATATAAATTATTTAGTGCACAAAGAAAATGAATGTGTGTTTGTGTGTGGAATATCGAATAGAGATCAAAATCTTTTAACCACAAAATCTACATTCAAATGGTTCGTTATATTCGTTTTGGCGTTACGCTTGTGGTTGAAACTTAATTAAGCTTTTCCTTACACTCTATACTCAAAAATGACATTATCACACTCATACACTCATACATACTTATTAAGTACATATCGCTCCTTTATTGCAACATGGTTATATCTCAAAAAAACTTGAACTTGGCAAAATGCGATTTAAGCTTTCAAGACAGAAGTCCTGTGATCTAATTACCGCAAACAATTTTTGCTATATCTTCGGTTCAGCTTGGAATATGAAACTGATTTTTTTTTTTCAACATGTACAGAAGGTCTAAAAGAGCAGTTTTGCTTAAGTAAATTTTTAATTTTTTGGGATATGACTATGTTACAATAAAGGAGCGATATGTAGATTTAGATCACAGTGAAAACATTTGTTCGTATTGCGAAGAGATAATAATTTTTTTTGTAAGCAAATTTCACTATGCATCATAAAAATTCTACCAAAAATTTCATTTCTTATCGTTTTTGCAAAACGATTTGATCATTTTGTACAGTTTTGTTATTTTAAATTGAATTTAACATTTATGAGTTTTTTACATTTTTTTTTCTCTTTTAAATTCTGTTGCGGAAGGTGAAATTTTTTTAAATTATGTTTTGCATTTCTTAAGTTTTAAGGGTATCCGTACTGTTATATTTAAAGACATCGGTTCTCTGGCACGTGAAAGTGTATAATAATTTCGTCTGAATGATAGTCGGAACTTTTATTTTTTATTAACAGATTTACACCCTTCATTCATTTCCATAGTAATGCGAAATGATCAAACCTTTCGAGTTTGAAAGTTAATTTTTATTCATTTAATTTAAAAAGTCCTCGTTTATTGTAATTAAACTTAGAACCCTACCCTGGGTGCTCGGGCACCCAGCTTAATACTTAAAGTGTTGTCAAATATTGAAATTTGGCAACACAGTATTTTAATTCACGTTTCATTAGTTTTCAGAGAGATTCTAAAACGGTAAGTGGTTTAAATAGTCGATACTGGGTGCTGGAGCACCCAGGGAAGTAACAATTTGGGCCAATTTCTACCCATTTTGAGTGCAAATATTCGTGAAATAATAAATGGCATGCTGAAAACGCCACATAACCCTGATAGACCAGAGGGTACTGCCAAAAACCAGGCACGATGCAGATTCTGTCCTACCTCGAAAGATAGAAAAAGTAAGATGTCTATCTGTGGAGAGCATTAAATTAAAATGTGCCCCAAATGCATATAAAACTAATTTTGTTCTTTTTTTTCTTTAAAGTTCTATCATAAATAAACAATAAATTCATGAATATAAAAAAGAATTTTGCAACTTCTTTTCCTAAATGTATAACTCATGTCAAAACTAGGTGCTAAAGTACCCAGAGTAGGAAAAGTTAATATAAAATATGTGTAGGGTCCTAGGGTTAATATACATTTTTAAGTAAATTCCATTTATTAGGTATATACTATATCCAGGTGAAAATAAGACCATCTAACTGCTGTTATAATATATTTTAATTCAAATTTTAGATATTACAAGTTTCATTTATAGGAGAGCCTATTTTTATAACTCTATCGCTTTTGATAAACTGTTAAGTACTAAAGGTTCATATCTAAACACCGTATTAGTTGTGCTATAAACACAATAAACGCAACGCAATAAGAACAAATATTTTGCAATTGCAGCCGAAGGTAAGCTGCATGCGCATTAATTATTATAAATGAAACAGCATCAAAGCATAAGCAAAACAATTAAAAAAAAAAATCGGTTCGCTAGTTATTTCTCAATGATAGTTCATACATTCATACGTTCATACTAGGGATGCCAATCGAGAAATCCGGAATCTCGAAATCCCGGGATTTTCGGGATTTTCGGGATTCACAAAATCCCGAAACCCGGGATTTTTCGGGATTTTCGGGATTGTGAATTCATATGTATTTTGACCCTACAAAAGGTCCTGAAAAGAAAATTCTATATCACTTATTACTTGACTTTGACAACAGCTTTTCAGATGAGAAAAAAACCCCATTTTCATTGATAAAAAGTTATTTGATGCCATCGAAGAATGCAAAATCCCTATAAAACGTATTAAAAGGGTAGATTATTTACATTAGGAGGTAGTAGGGGTGAATATTTACAAGCTGCGCACAGCTATCTTGGAACTATTTTACGAAGAAATGTTGATTGCGAGAAGTGTTTTTCAACGGCAGCGTATGTTGAAAAAAATTTCGTTCAATCCTATCAGATCACATGTTAGATGATTTAATCTTTTTGTTGGAATCTAAATAATTTTCTTACAACTACTGCATTTACTGCTTTTTTGTTACTTTTTGTATTGCCTTTTTTATATTTTATTTTTAATGGCATTTAATTCTGATATAATTGGAATATAAATGATTTTTTTAACAAAATATTTTTTTTTTATTAAGAGAAAATCGCGATTTTTCCCATGATTTTTCGGGATTTTTAGATTCCGAATTATCCCGAAATATCCCGGGATTTCGGGATCGGGATTTACAAAATCCCAATCACTACCATATACACCCATCTTTTCTATTTTTGAGAGATTGCTATGTTTGCTGCGTTGTGTTTATTGTTTTTATTACGTTGCTTCAAGACTCTTGTTGATCTAAGGTTTGCTGTCATGTCGCAACAACAATAGTTTTAAGGATTTAGATAAACCCATAAGGCAAACATCGAAACCAGTGAAGTAATTAAGTAAGCACTAGGGATTTCTAGATTCTCGTATTGTATTATTTAATAATGATATGTTGCCGAGTAAGATATCTAAATACATACATAGTATTACGATTTATTATGAGAAAACCCAAAGACACTACAAGATGTTGTTCAATTTAATGGTGAATACATACTTTTAGTGTTTTCCTTCTTCACACATAGAGTTCTTAAAAAATAGAAATATTTTGCAAATATTTTAATACTGTCTGCCTGTGGATACTTGAGTAAATACTCTTTTCTTGAATATCTTGTCTTGTTTTATTGCTTTTTTATTTGTTTCATGTTTTAGTTTCATCTTGTATCTGCTTATTTTGGCACTGATCATGGCCAAGAGTGTTTCATTCGTAAACAGATTATTTGCGTTCTGGAGTGTGTGTGTGTTTTTAAGTGGCTGGCAATGTATGCGAACAAGTACTCAAACAAACATCTACAAACACACACGTTTTAACGTCAGCATAACCATCGTTTCAGTCATTCTTATCTCGACTGACGTAGATGACTGATGTCATCAGTAAATGTGTTGTTACCCCATTTTCTAATGTATTTTTTTTTTTTGATTTTGTTTTTGTTTTTATATCTCTTGAGTCTATTTACATTCATATCAGTTCTATGCAATTTCTCATTAAAATTCTCAGCATTTTCTTTAACTAAAACTTTGTAAATTTATCTAGATTAAGATTTAACTTGGCTCAAATACCACCAAAAATACACAAACATACATACAAACATACACAAATACAAACATGTAAGTATGTAGTTATGCATAGGGGGATTACGGGTGAAGGTTACGAATATGAAATTCAGATTTCAATTTAAATTTGTTTGAGAGAACTGAATTCAACGTATGTAGGTATGTACACATAAACGCATATCAACTTGACTAAACTAAAACGAAACAAAACTGAAACGCTTATTGCCCTACATCGCATACAAAATGAAGAAAATTCTACCCATTTTAGAAATTAAATTGCTTGAAAATTATTATTTATGAGTTTTCACAAAGTAAGCAAACATTTTAATTTATTGTCTATTATTCGTTTGTGTGCTTTCTTTGTTTGGAAGTATCTTTTAAATATTTTCCTCTATATTTTGTAAAAGTGCTTTCAGGTAATAATTTTCATTTCATTTTTCCATTTTTTTTTCTTCAAATATTGTTTATAAAACCCTAAGAAAACTTATGCAAACTTTAAGAACCATTTCCATTATATTCGTCCTTTTTGATTTTGTTTGTTTTTACATACATTACGTTTCCATTTGAAATTTGTGACATTTTAAAAAGATTACTTGTGTTCATTTCGTGTTTCTCATAAAGTTTTTGTTTTTGTTCGAAATTATTGCCCAGATGTTATGATTTTACAATTAATAAAAGAAAAATGGAAATCTGGCAACAGCAAAAACATAAAGAAGTGAAACGCACTTGATCATCGAAAGTGTTTTTTTCTACTCTTGTATGGGTATGTACGGGTTTACAATTTTTGAATGGTATACTTTTACCCTATCATCACGATAGGGTAAGGAAGTCTTTGTCTAAAAAGATTAATCTTTGGAGATTTACATCACTTTCATTTTAGTTTATCTGTTTAAAGAACTGATATTGATCTCTCAGATCTATCTACCACTTTTACATGTTCATCTCTGGAACTTGTTACCCCCAAATATTAAATTGACCGTAGATCGAGCTTTATATCAAAACTTATATTTAAATTTTTGGGACTATATAACTTTAATTCAGAAAACGTTAGATGTTTGATATTTTTAGGATTCGTAGGAATTGTTATCGTCATTATTTTAAACTAAATAAAATAATAAAATTTTAAACCGGCGTGAAAAAAATCAAAAACTTCATATTTCTGATTTATACATCATTTTTGATACATACGACATTCCTAGCGATTCTTTAGTGATTGAAATTTTTTTTACGTTTTCAAAGATTTTGTGAAGTTTTATCGTAAATATACATTATCATGAAGACTATAAAGAAGAAGAAAACAGAAGCTCATCTTATGAACTGATGAAAGTATTGGCAGCAACAAACATGACTATAGAATGTTTATCGCCAAAGATGGTACTACTTCGAACAGAGAACCGGAGTTAAGGAAGAAATGTTGTAGTTAGACAAACATTAGAAAAGTATTTTGTCGTATTTTTTATTTCACTGATATTACAGAAGGATAATATTTCGATCAACAACGTACGTATAAGATAACAGAATCATTCGATTTGATAATGTGCTACTCGGAAATGGTGAGAATTTTACACTTATAATGACTTTTCGAAAAAAGAACTGAAAGTCTTCCATGTTTTAATAATCCCAAGAACTTTATAACTTTATGAATTTCGTGATCCACCAAAATCAAATTTGCAGTTTTTGATTCAAGTACATACTACATATGTTCTTACAGATTTACTTAGGAAACCTGTATCTGGAAAATCAGAAAGGAATTAAAATGAGAGCATTGTTATTGACATAGTCGATGTTCTAATGCTGCTGGAAAGTTTATTACCTCACATCACGTAGACAACAAATTTTTCTAACGAAATATGACAATGGTTTGTGCCATAAGGTTTCCGTCAGCCCTCAATTGAGAATGTTACTGATGCGAGTGACAGTAACCTATCCCATCTAAACAATTTGAAATTAATAAATCGCCGCTAAGCAAGGGTGCTAGATGGAAAATTATTGCCATTTATAAAAAAACAGCATGCTCGCAGAAGTGTTTCTGCATTGCTGCAATGTACATACATACATAATTGGTCATTACAACCTTTCAGTCAGGATTATTGACCTAGTTTCTCACACCACTTATGTTGTGTGTGTTAATTTTATAATACAGTTTAAAGTCGACTCCGAACGACAGATTTTTGAGAAACTTTTCGAGGCAGTTTTATTTACTCTCAGAGTTTTTGCCAGAAATCTGCTGAAAGGAAGACACCGAAAAAATACTTTTTATATTTTATTTGGATGTCTAGCTGCAATGTACATCATGTTAAAAATTTTGCCGAAAATTTCATAAAAATGATAATAAAATGTATTAATATAACACATTTCTATAAAAATTAGTTAAAATAAATCAAAATATTTAAATTTCTTTAACAAAATCTAACAATAATTGCAAACATTTTATGTACTACAAGTATGTACCATCAGTGATACATAAGCTAGAATTATGAAGTTTTTTTAAAGCTCTATCTACGATTAAAATGGAGTTCAAAACAAAAGAAAAAACCATCTTATTTACATTGTATTTTTAGTAATTTTTCAAATAATTATGTTTACCTAAATCCTATTTTCAAACGTACAATTTAATTAAAATTTTAAAAGAAATTAAATTTCACACACAAATAAACAGAGTTTACAGGTTTTATTAGTTTTAGTTTTTCCTAATATTCTGAAATGGTTGAATGCAAAAGTATTTTTTGTTCTTTATTTTTTTTTTTTTTTTTGAGTAAAATTAAATTGCAAACAATTTACATCTTAACTTCACCTTGCAGGGGAGCTCCTGCATAATATTAAGCAAAATTTGTTTGTCAATGTTATTCTCTTTTTTTGGTACACAAAACTAACTACACAGATAAACAGAATTACTTATTTTTTACTTTTCTTGTTTGAAAACAAAAAATGAAAATAAAAACTTTACAAAATCTAAAACAGTTTTACGTACGACTTTCAAATATCTTTTCCCTTTAAGGCAGACTCTTGGTATTGTAAATCCTGTTTTCAAATCCGTATGCATACGTACTTTCGTACATTAGGGAAGTTCAATAAAACTATAATACGATTACGGAAAATAGTAAGCATTTACACTTTACGCATTTATTTTACGTCATTAGCCGTAAGCTAACCCAATTCACAATTATTAAATGAAAATCTTTCAATGGGTGTGTGAGATATCATCGAAAGTTATTGTTCGCTTGGATGACTAACTGACATAGCTGCCAGATTTGAGGATTTTGAGCTCCAAAAATATCATATTGACGATTTATGCCCCTTATTTTGACCATTTTTAGAATTTAAAAATTTATTGAGTATAGCTTCTAATATTACCGTCGGAAGAATAAAGTCAAGTGCAGGTATTTTTTTATTTTCGTATGGCTAACACTCTGAGGTTGGATAGCGTTATATTTCGAACTAGTAAAATATGTTATGGGCAGGAGGAAAGAGAGAGCAGTGTTTCTGATATTTAAATATCATAAAAAACGAATTTTGTCTGTAATGCAGTGTGCGATTCATTGGCCAATAGACCACATACGGATGTGCTGGCCGAGAAAGGCGAGTGTTACAGAGGAATATATTATTCTCGATAACAAGTCACCTTATTTCGCTCGAACAAAATCCGTTGTAGTAGCCATAGAACAGAGAAACACAGGCATAGTAAGCAAATCAGATATAGTGAAGTATTTCTTGAGAAGCGTCGGTTTCAGCCAACATTATACAGTATTTTCATGATCAGAACGTTAGAAGCTTCTGAGTCGCAAATTTTTACACATGATATAAAATTTCTTCATTTCTTGGAAAAAAAATTTATAAATGAAAAAGAGAGGCACTACCTTTAAATTTCTAACAAATTTTTTGTTAAATGTTTTATTTTTGAACTCAGATATCGACGCCTCCATTCTATAACATTCTAAGTGTAGTTCCTACGTTCTCTAAGTTAAATACTCTCAAAATTTGGTTAAGATCAGACCATCCGTTCCGAAGTTATCGGGAAAAATCTACTTGGAATACACACATAGTCGAATGTCGCGTGAAAACTTTGAGAGCTCATAACTCAAAACACACTTTTTCAACTTAGAATGTTATGGAACGGAGGCGTCGATATGTACATACATTAACTTTACATATATATTTCACTACCATGGAAATAATTTGGTTCTTTTAATTTATTCATTTATTTTTCTGACGATTTTTTTACGATTTCAATAAACGTTTTTAATGATTTTTTCTCAGATATTTGACGATTTGATGCTTCATTTATCTGACAGCTATGCTAACTGATGCCATTTTGTGTGTGTTACGGTTATGTTGACTTTAAGGAAAACTGTAGGATATCGGTGGCTAGTTCACAGTATGATCTATACGTAATGACCATGTCGTAATGGTATGAGCTGTACTTCACGTAGTCCTCTTGAAATACCATTTCGTTGGGGTCCAAATCATCCAATTTGTTTCAAAAGATATTGGTATTCATCGAACTATAGTGATTTTGCCAATCCACTCTAATTTATCCCCCATACAGTGAATAGACCTTTCGATAGGATTGGTGAAACGCGTGTTACTTTGCCCAAGTGGAACACTCATTTTCATAAAAACATTTAATATTTGAACGTTTTCGGTCCATAATAATGTAGCAAAACGAACTAAATGAATAGCAATTAACTTGACGTGTGTAAATTCAAGAACCCAAATAGATGTCTTAAGAAATTAATAGTGAGTGTTAACAAAAAGTATGATTTAAAGATTTGGCCGATACCCGCAAAAATTTCTGTGAGTAGAAAAACACTTTATTTTACGAACAAAACTGGAATTATTTCCTTTTTTTCATAATTGTTCAAAATAATATATTCGCAAAAATAATTGCAAAGAGAGCCATTTACAATTGTCAAGATTTATTTTATCCTAAAGTGATAAAATTCTATACTCTTAAATCCAAAGTAAAATAATGTATTGTAGTCCTTATATGACACAACACCACACCCACACAACTAAGCACCCAACATTTTGCGGTGTGGGCATATTTTGGAAGTATTTACTGCACATGACCGCTTGTATGTTTGGCTTAACTGGAGGGACTTTAAAGACAAATTACGAACTCATGTCCGTACTGTAAACACAATTTTTTTTTTTTTTTTTGTGAAACACCAGCACATGCTCAAGCAAGAATACCAGGAACAAGAGAGGGCAAATGCCTTGCCTAGAAGTACATAGATGAGGTGCAAACATGTAGAAGGCAATCATTAATTTTAATTTCAAGTGCAAATATCCCCAGCTACTGACCGCGTACTGTGCTTAAAGTAAAAGACGCTGGAGGCAGACGCGGTTGTTGCTACTGAACTGTTTCTAGCATCGTACCACCATGAGATGATATTTGTTCATTGTTTCAAAATTAAGCCACAGCATACTGCAGTGCATGCTTTGCAATTCAGTTTTACCATTGACATTAGAAGGGAAAGAAACAAAATATATTTATACCTACATAATGTACGAATTTATGCCCCATAGGCGTAGTAGCCGGAGATAATTGGATGGATTTTTAGTATCCCTATCTTCTATAGGAAATTTCTGCTATTTCTATTTAATAACGTATAACAGTTATGTGAACCATGCCATAATTAACCGTAATTGTTTCTTAAAACTATCCTTCAATTTTTTAAACAATTCATTTATTTATTGAATCTTCGATTACGATATTGGAGTAACAGTAAGTTTATAAAACTTAAAACCACAAAAATTTTAAATTATTTAGGCCTAATCAGCGATGAAAATAAATTATGCTTTCGTGTATGATTGTATGTACTAGGAGTCGTAAAATATATTTTATATGAAGATGAGAGCTGCAATATGCCGACAACGTAACGTAAGAGATATTCACCAATAACTCAGGGGAAGCTTATCTTCGGCTTTTTACACACATAGGGCACGAAGATCAACAACGTTCATTTGTCAGCTTTCAGTGAAGTAGGATCTTGTCATTTCTTTTTGAAATTTTTATGAATATCAATTATACACCCAAAGAAAAATTTCAGTAAGATTAACTATTTTCTAATGACATTCATATATAACAATGACAAATTATCTCCATTTTTAGAATAATATTTGTCAAGTTAAATACAGTCTTTAGGGATTTGGCGTTGTACATTTTTTCTATACTTTAAACTACATTGGTTTCACTTGAAAATATTAAGTTACACTATTATTAACATCTTTCCTCTGGGTTATACACATCCTTCTTACAACTACAGTCACTTTTTTATCATGATAATAGCTTTTAATGCCGATATTTGCTGTTTGTTGGCAATTTTTTGCATTGATCTGGCAATAAGTAATGTTTAATTCTTGATTTTATCGCTAATTTAGTAATTTAAATTTGTTAGAAAAAACACACTCAATTTAAAGATACGCTAGTGCTCGATATTCAATAACTTCATTTTTTTTTTTTTCAATTTACACAACATTTTAAATTGAGCACACAAGAGCATGTGTTAAAATGATTTTCGTGTCATGCTGACTCCTGGAGAACATGAAGTGAGGGGGTTTCTCCCAAAATGTTTCGAAAATTTTAATCGAATCAGAAGATTATTTTGATAAAAATCCTTCGCAAAGAGGAGTCATAATCTACCGATAACGATGGCATAGATGTTCCGCTTCATATTTTATGATTCTTATAAAAAATTTCGCTTTTATAATCATGATTCGATTGTAACATAGGTTTTTGATTTATTTCAGAAATTAAAATATTCATATCGTATTGATATGCTATTAACGCCGTTTGAGTTAACTTTAAATGTTACCAACTTAAACAATCTACCAAGCTAATCGTTTGCAGGGCAATGTAATGTAATTTGTTTGCTTGTTTCTCAGCTGAATCGAATGTTATCATGCTGTGAGTGTTTTATTACACATTAGGATAACAGCAGTAGACGCACTGAAGGCAAATAGTCTCATCATTGATAAGGCTACAAACAGAATAGGAGTTGGAAAGCCAACAAGCATTGATATCAGATGCGACAGTCGAAAAATATATGGCAAGCAATTTATATGTAATCCATCACTGTTTATTGACCTCATCGTTTGCTATTTTTTTTTTTTTTGCTTTTGTTAAAACTTTTAACATTGAATAATTTCTTTCATTTACTCACTTGCTGCCATTTCAAATACAAGGCAATTTAAACACATTACATCTCCACCGCTTGCCTGCCTATTCCCACAGTACTGCTATTGTTGCTATGGAGAATCAATTCGTGACAAATGATAGATTAGTTTGCTGAAGAAACTCAACAAAAGTTTAATCATTTCAAATTGTTTTGTTGGCAATAATTTTTGAAAAGTTTTCATTCTAACTTGTACTTCCCGAACGCCCAGTCAATTGTTTAACTGATTGCCTGGCTGTTCTTCTTTCCGTTCTAGACATGAACTGTAGAACTTTTGAATGAATGAAAGAGAAAGAAAGAAGAAAATATGTTTGAATTTTATTTTTTATTCTTTATTTTCAATGAAATGTTTGAAATATTTCCCTTTTTTTTGTGGATTTCTATTTCGTTTGTAGTAATATTTGTCAAAGAACATTGAAATTTAATCTCTACACATTCTTTCTATGATTGAAATATAAGTACTGAACAATAATAACAGCAACAACAACAGACTTAGTTTACAAAACTAGCAAAGAGCGACTGTCTTTGTAGCAATGAGGTGTAATGCTCTTTTAGAATGCGTTCTTTAGTGAAGGCAGTGCAGTATAATACCTAACAAAGCCACCCACTATAATCCCCACTAAATGGCACTGCCAACAAGAATCAACCTTACTGCCACCATCTATGGCAGATGCTTTAACATGCTGGTGAATTCATGTAAAACAGCAGTAGACTGCCAAAGTGCTTCTCTTGTTGTAAATAAAAGAAACTGAATTTTTCAGAGAACGAATATGTCGCATTAGTTGACAATCAATCGTTTGATGGATGTGAATGCGAGTATGTATATACGAGTGTACACATGTACTACTGTGTATATACATCGTACATATGCAGTTAAAGTATTCATTATGAATACACATAATGTTTGTATACACTAATACACGTATACGTATACAAATACATACATATATATATATATATATATATATATGTAAGAATTTATGTATACTTCCATGTAGATATTGTAATCCATTGTTATGTACTTTGATTTCGTCTCAGTCTCAAGGAATTTTTTGAAATGTTTGCAAAACAATATTTTTCCAAATCCTTCAATCAGTTTAAATTCAATGTCTTCCATACTTTTCTGTATTTATACTTTGAGGTATTAAACTTTACAAGCAATCTTTTGTTTTTCTAAACAAGTTTATCCTTAAGCTAAAAACGAAAAACTAATGGCATTTTGTATTTGTGCAAACAGTCTTAGCTGCATATCAAAAGGTACAATTAAGGCTGTAGAACTAAGTGTACAGAAAATTGTTTTTCTGCAACCCCGAAAGGATTCGCATAAAGCTCATTTCAATTTTCTATGTACATTATATGTTTAAAAGAGAAAATCAATAAGAATCGTTATTAATTAGTGTCTACACGTTACAAAATTTAAAATTAATATTAAAGCAGTATTGGTATTAATTAATTTCGATGTTATCATAAGAGAAGAGAGATTTTTAATTTGAAGACAGTCTTTCAGAAAATGCAACCCATTGATGAATCAAACGAAAAAGCCTATTGCTCGAATTGAAAGTGACATATCTGAAAAGTTGAGCTTATAATGTTTTACAGTTATAATACAGACTGTTTCTACAATTGTCACATGTCATGCATTTTAGTTGCTAGTTATTAGGCTAGCAATGATTGACAATCTCTTTTCAGGCAAAACGTTGTAATGCTAATAATCTGGAACGGTTGTGTTTTTTCGGTTTCAGTACTAGTTGCGTATTTATTGTGTAGAATATAAAATATTATAAACAGTATGGCCTTTAATTTAATGTACAACACGGGCAAATAGCTTTAGCCAGATTGTCAAAAAATCGAGATTTCCAAAACATTGAAGCGGCACGGGTTAACGTCTTCCTATTGTGCTCAAACTTTGGCAATCCTAAAATCTGACGGAAAAAAACATTTTAGAGGGGTGGCCCCAAAAAAATCCGACATCGATTCTTTGAAACCGCCCTAATATATGGACA
Organism: Sarcophaga peregrina; assembly: GCA_014635995.1. Classification (NCBI taxonomy): domain Eukaryota; kingdom Metazoa; phylum Arthropoda; class Insecta; order Diptera; family Sarcophagidae; genus Sarcophaga; species Sarcophaga peregrina. The sequence continues at coordinate 60,506,921 of CM025793.1, forward strand.
CCAAGTAAAGATAGAAAAATTTCCTTAAAATGTCTAATTTATTTTCTATATAAAAAGCAGTTCAGAATATTAAAAAAAAATCCGTACAGTAATGGAAATTTGAATTGATTGATCGATAAATTAGTTTGATTTCTTTTAGCGGCAAATATTTCTTTTAAACGATTTTTCATATCTAGGTTTGGCGGGTGTTTAAAGTCGACTCCGACCACAGATTTTTCAGAAGCTCTTCATAGCAATTTTATTTACTCTCAGAGTTTCTGCCAGAAATCAACTGAGAAGAAATCGCCGACGAAATAATTTTTCATATTTCGTTTTGTTGGAACCACGTTTAAACCATGGATACTCGTTCAGAAGGCAAACACATTACCTAGTAGACTACGACGACTTCAAGTAAATGCTTTACTGTGTTTAAAACTTCGATTTGCGTTCGTTAGGTATTACTTTCACATTGTATACAAATACAAATCATGCATCCATAGTCTTGAATTAATAATTCTGATCATTGTCGTTGAGGCATCGAATATTTTATTCTATGGTCATATTCATAGCGCTCGTTTTAAAATTTTCATTTAAAATATGTAAATAAAGAGATTTTTCAATCATTATTTTTACTTTCCATTATGTATTCCTTTGTGTTACCTTTCTGTCACATTTTGGCATTATAATCTTGATCTCGATCAACTTTCAACAATTTACCGCATATTTTTTCCACCTTTATACAGCTAATAATCAATTCTCTGGCATTAACATGAATTTTGATATTTGCACTAGAGGTGTGCACAAGACATTCTACTAGCTTATCCTTCACCGAATGCAAAACTGTAGTGTACTCTTTCCTGTTGATCTTGATTTGACGAGTGCACTGAAATGTGTATTTCTCATTTATTGAATGTATACAACAGCACTCGTTTGCCTGTGTAGTAACGGATCTATGCTTTGTGTTGTAAGAGCATATTTTACTACTGAAGCTACATTTTCAGTATTGCCATACGAATATCAGTAGTGTAAAAAAAGTAGTAGTTTAAAAGAAGGTTTTTTCCAAGGATAAAAAGTTTAAATGGCAATGCTGGCCATTTTTTGAGTAGGTTACGATTTTACGTGCGCGGGTGATTTTAATATAATAATTTAAAAAAAAAATGTGTTGTCTCTGTCATTTATAGCTTTTTTCATGTCTTGGAATAAATTTCATTGACTTAAATCCAAGTTTTATTTTTCGATATACGTTGTAAAGTATTTTTCAATACCGTAAAAATAGTGTAATAGTGTTCATATGAGGGCACTGTTACAGTTGAAAAAAAAATTTAGGTCCTCGAGTAAAATATACTAGGAATGCTTATAACTTTTGCAATGATAACTGTGACATTACTAAGCCGAACACAATTTATGGAATTCTTTAAATCAGATACTAATTGTCGATTATTGGCTCTCAAATTTTAATGGATAATTTAAATTAATGAACATTTGAAACATTACCCTCATTTTTCATAATTTCTATGATAGAGACCAAGATGTATTTATAATATGTGGTGTTATTAGCCCAGCTGACTAGTTTTTTGAGTGCGCGGGATTGTCAAATGTTTTGTATGCGTACAGTGAGCAAAAAAAAAAAATTGTACACTTACTATCTGGAATACATTTTTGAACAAACAATTCATATAAAATGAAATTTATTGTCCTTAAGATTAAATAAAAGCTTAAAAACTATATTTTGATTATAAACATTTCTCTATTGGTTACATATACAGAAAATAACCATCGAAACTATGAAATTCAACATTTTTAAGCACAAAGGGTTGTGATTATTTGACTACGGCGACCGGATTCTCTAGAAAGTCATCTTGCATAAAATTCTGTGAAATAATTTATTTGTTAGTTTTTTACAATAAGTGTACACATTTTTTTTGCTCACTGTATATACATTCTTTTGTTTATAAATTTTTTTATTTCCTTTTATATTTATATTCTACACAATTTACAATTTACTCAAATATTCTTGATGTTCTGGTACAACTTTTATTGCAGAATCCGCTCTTATGCTTCCCGGTATCCCTCTCAAGCATAACAACCTTACTAGCAGCGTAAATCAGCCCGTATTTCAGAAAATTTGTTTTTTTACAATTTATTTTTTAAATTTTTTTTTTATAAACAAAAAGAAACAAAACAGAAAAAATGACATAAAATAACTAGTTTATGTCATTATATGGATTCGCCTTTGTCACTTCTGGCTTACGGCGAATTTCATTTGACATAACCGGTCACACAAAAACAACAGAAAATACATGTTGTTTTTGTTAAAAAACACTGCGAATTGAGTTGTTGTACAAGTGCTATTACCTATTTGAATATACCTTGATAGCGACCTTAAGTACGCATTGCTGGCTACGTTGGTGACAATCTGACCTTTCATTTGAAAATATCGGATATATTAACCAATTTGCTTCATAGAATATAAATGAAGATAAACTCCTCTGAAATAATATCAAAGGGATTCAGAAGTATTGCTTTCTTATTCGTTTGTCTGAAAGCACAGTATTATATTCACAGAATATCGTGTTTATAATTAATTTCTATTTTTCTTTTTATGTTTGAAATTTTTATAGAAAAATAATTCCATCTACTATTATATTTGCTGTATTTTAAACTTTCACTCACGCTGTTAATGAAACCTGGGAATCAATTGCTATGTATTAGGAACATACCTGCCTAATTTGACGATTTATTGTCATTTTAACGATTTTGTAATCCAAAAATATCATATTGACGATATGACGATTTATGACCTTATGTTGATGACTTTTAGAACATAAAAATTTACGTCTAACTCTTTACTTTAGTACATTAAAAGTCTCTGTAAGCTTTGTATTTACTTTACAACTTAGTACTATTGCAAATTGGAGTCTTTTTCATCCCTTAAAGGGCAAAAAGTTACAACCTCTGTACACACAAATAGTCCGACTATAGAAGGAATTTTGTCTATATTGCAGCGTGCGATCCACTGGCCAATCAATCACTTACGCATGTGCTCGCCGAAAAAGAGAATGTTACTTAGAAATACATGATTCTCGGGAACAAATCCCTTATTTCGCTCGAGCAAAATCCGTTATAATAGCGGTAAAACAGTAAAACACAAACCACTTTGCAATGATGCACCAATTGAGTTCGTTACCCATCCGTTATTAACGGACAACTTCGCCCAGTCTTGTACGCGGTCGAAAAATTTCAAGGTAGATGTTGAGGCACCGGAATATACTTGAGAATTGTATTCCATTCTATTTCGAATATGAGTGGTGTAAATAGTGTTTAAGAAGATCAGATGAAGTCATTTATTTACTGCACTCTCTTAAGAAGCTAAGGCACTGAAAATCTAGCGAACATCATACTGAAGTATTATTATTACAATTTCCATGAACAGTTTTGACAATTTTGACGACTTTTTTTTAATATTTTACGACTTGATGCTTTATTTATCTGGCTGCTATGATTAGGAATTGAATTTATTCTAAATTCACCCCTCAGAAATGTTTAAGTGAATTTTGTTGTTATTGTCATGATTTTATCACTTCTAGAAAGTAAAGTAAAATACCGTCAGATTTAGTATTTCCAAAACTTGAGCACTGGTTAATGTGATTAAAATCCAAAGCATTTAACGTGTTAAATTCTTCTTAGTTTTTAAGTTGAAATTATATTCTAAATGGTTCAACTTTTCTACGAAAAAAATACAAAAAACAAAAACTGTTTCATCTAAAATTTCTCAAAGAATAAAAATTAAATTTGATCATTCAATATGTAGCATGCGTTAAATATATTATATTTAATGCGTATTAAGAAAATCCTATTCTTTATTAAATCATCCTCGAGACCTATGTATGCCTTAATCCACTGCTTACACTACTTTCAACCAAACAGTAAACGCATAAATATTTCCTATTGAATTTAATGTCTTGATTTTATTCGTCTATTTTCCATTCATTTTCTTCATTTTATTTAAGAGGCTTTAAAAATATCATAAAATGTCGAAATACTGAATTAATAAATTTTCTAAATAAAGGTGAGACGACAGATAACAGAATTTAAAAATCTGTGAAAAAGTTCCATTAAATACAACGACCAGGCCATAAATTTAAAAACGAGATCGTATCATCAAAAGTAACCCATTTCATAATGACGGTTTTAAATGAATACAATTTCTAGGACCCCACATAAATATTCTTTTTAATTCGAAATTGTGGTCGTCGTATGGTCATAATATATTGTAATGTCCTCCTTACTGAAAGGAAAAAAGGGTTACTTTGGCAAAAGAAAAAAATAATAAAAAACAAATTTTAGTTTAGTTTGAGCGTTATTTTTTTCTTTCAACTTTTTAATGTTGATTTTGGTATTTCAGGCAATAAAATGCCAGTGCTTAAGGTAAACGAAAACAAGAGAAAAAGAAAAACGAACAGTAAATGTATTAGAGGGAAAGTTAACAGCTCATTCTCTTCATTACCACAAAATCAATAAAATTGAAAAAAAAAAAAAAAAACAAAAATTGATGACGATGATAATAAAACAACTGGAAATGATAACCTGACAACAATATATTTACATACGTATGTATGTATGTACTAATGATGAAGGATCAGCTTGGCATCAAATTCATAGAACTTTTCAAAGAATTTAATTGGGCTTAAAGTACAAAATCGTTAAATAAACAGAAAACAATCAAACCGATGTGAAGAAAATTAATTCCTGTTGAAGCACTCATCGTTATCCTCGTATTTTTTTTTTTTTTTTTTTTTGATGGAGCCAATACAGCATGTTAGGCGTTCGAGAAAGTAACTTCAATTGTCTTCCGTAAGACGCACCCACACGAAACCAAAAGTCAGACAGAGAACGGACAGACATGGAAGAAAAATTGTTGCAACTTATATCTTTACGGACAGTAATAATAGAAAAGACAATAAAAATACAAGTCAAACGACAAACGAAAATAAAATTATGATGAAATGAAGATCTAACCAGTCCAACTAAATTGATGGTTGTCGTCAGGATTGTCGTTGATTTGAGCAATAAAGGGGGAGCAATGAACACGTCATGCTAAAGCCACTTCAGCTGTTTTCACTATGGTTGGTTACAATAACAACAACAACAACAACAATAACTTACATTTTATACTTCATAAAATATTTGGCGGAGAAAGTGTTTAAGGTTTTGATGGCTGGCATTTCGTTGTTATTACAGTCCTTTTACTGCTGCTATTACTCTTACTGTTTTGGTTATTTTTCATTATCTTAACAAGGCACAGACATTTACACAAAATTTCCCAAAGGTGTGGTACATGAATGACTGGCAGACTGACAGACTGACTGACGAAATGTCTGACTTAATGTTTTCCTGATTATCCGACTTTCTGTCTATTTTGAAACTTACTGACTGCTTTGCGTACTCGCACTCCCACTCCCACTCGCATACGCACTCTCACTTTTGATAAAGGAAACAATCAATTCAATATTCAAACATAAATATCATTGGCACCATTCAAATACCGGGCACGGAGATAGAAGAGATTATTCTGATAATCTTCTTTGGTTTAAGCAAAATGCGTGCCTGGAACAAATTGTATTTATGGTTTTGCCTGTGGCTTTCAAACTCTTTTGTTTGCCATCAGCTGAAGATAATGATGTGCAAATCTTGAAGTAATCACACCAGAAAGATTGAAAATTCCTTAAATGGTTTTTAGTTTAACAGTCCTAAAAGAAAGAAATGTTTTTATGAGCTCCATTAAAAGTCAGCGATAAAATCATGCTCATACCAAAGGTTAAAGTATAACCTATAAAACACATTCGCCACCTCTTTTCTTATAAAACAATTTTAAATTTTATGTTACGGTAATATTTGAATTCTTTGTATAATTTTGTGCTTCTCGGAGAGAGAATACGCAATAAAACAAATGTTGGCATAAAATACAAATACAAATACAAATAAAATTAAAATTTATTTAATAAATCAAAATGCAAACATTTATTTCATGCAATGGGTATCTACTGTCAGTAAATAAATTTAAATCTATACTCGACAAACTCCGATAATCCAAGGGACAATATAAGATCCAGTCAGATTTCATATTTGACTTGGTGGTGGTATATCGTTCCGTCGAGTAATTTCAACTCATGCATACTTTGATGACATCCTTTAGGAGTGTAACCTAATATTATTGGAAGCGGGTTCATGTATAATGTAGCCTCTCAACCTACATGCAGTTGTGGAATTCAGACTTTTAGCGGCGTTCATTCGTATCGAATTTTGTTCTAAGAGCACATATTATCATGATCTGCTGCATCTTTCCATCCAGTAGTTGTCACAATAGCTGTAAATTGTGTTCTCATACTTAGTTTACGTTGATACCAGTGAAAGCTAATGGAAGGGGTTTTTACCTCCTTGGGATAGCACAAACTCTATCATTAAATTTAAGACCAGGCTTAATACTTCTAATAACTTCTCTGTGCCTTTCACCTTTTTTGTAATTTGATGCACGCCAACAAAACAACTCTCTACCGAGGATAGAACCGCCTAATTTTAAAATATTTCCATGCGCCTACGCCAAGGGTAGATATGGTGAATTGTACGCAGTCAAAAAGGGCATCAATGTTCGAACATAAATGGATACACAAACCAGCACACTCCAGAAAAATTTGACCACATCGTTTTTAACATGCCGTAAAGTGCTAATATACGTCATAAGTAATATAGCCCATGTTGTTACCTTCTGAAGCATCTTCCAAAGCTGAATCAAACCACATCATAAAAATATAGCAAGAAAAGAAATCTGCGAATAAATTAAAGTAATCGTAATTACAACGATTAGAGAGTGAAAACTTAATATTCTTCTTTTTGCTCATAACAGATGAGCATTGAATCATTAACAATCCATATCATGTGAACAATGTACTTCAGTGCTTTCTGAAGAGAGTAAAATAGTTCTAAAGCACATTAAGAGGCGAATAAAAAAATTCAACAATATTTAGTTCTCTATCTTATTCTGAAATTTAGAGTTTATTTTTACAGTCTAATGAGATTACTGCCTCATCATTAATATAAATACGAGAGAATTTCCTAGTCCCATTCTCTTGTATTCACAAATATTTAAGGGACACACCATCTCGAATCTTTTATGTTGTCGACGACGAACCGTAAAATATTGAATCTTATCAGGGATGGGAAATTGGTCTTAGAAAATTGTACTAACGTTCACAATAAATTGTGCTTTTTCCAGCTGGTTTGTACTAAATTCACTTTTTCCTTTTTAAAAATTTTTTTTTTTATTAAAAATTGAATAAAAATATAAATGACAATTCATTTCATTGTGTATAGTAGTATTAATGTAAAAGAACAAAAATAATAGTAAATTTTTCAAATTGTTAGTGCAGTTTTGATTTCAGTATAAAAATTAAGGTTTTTAGTCTTTGGAAAATTATAGCAAACCAAAAATATTTATACTTAAAACTATGTAAACCCCCCTATTATTCAGTCTTTGATATTCTTATAAAGATTATTTAATACTAGACGACCCGTGCGAATATTTCGCACCACTATTGACAGAATGGATTTTAATACGTACTATATTATGTAGAATTACATTATTATTACGCGACCCTGTATTACCACACTTGAACAAAAATATATATAATCACAATGACAACAGTATCATCATGCTGTTCTATATAAAATATAATTTTTGTCAATGAAAATATTAATTTTTCAATTTCTAATTATTTTTCACCATTAGTGTTAGATATAAGCTTTAAAATGAGATATCATTCATTAAATTTGATGCGGTGGTATGGGAGATATTTGCAACCGACAAAAAAAGTGCTTTGGTAATAATATATATGATTTCTCCGTCTATTTTCACCAACTCTTCAATCATTTTTAAATTCAAATTTTCAGCACTAATAAATTGTCTGTTGAATACAATCTTCGGACAAGAATGGGGAATTCGTTTGGGAAAACGTTTTCAATAATATTCATATCAGGAGAGCAAGCTGGCCACGATAAAACCTCAATAGATTGTTTACGGAACCATTCCATCCTCTGTCTGCTGACATGAATTCTGGCTTTGTCCTGTTGTAAAATATATTTTTTCAGTATTTTCTCCCAAAAAGAGGAGCAAACTACACCTAAGAACAGTAATATACTTTGTACTATACATTCGCGTAGATGTAAATTGAAATCCGAGGCAACCACTTAAAGAAATAACCCCCCAGCAATGAATAATATATCCTTAAAATTTAATTTTCTAAGGTCACGACATTAGTATCGATAGATATCTGGTCTATCTAAGTTCCGCTTTTTTTCATCAGAGAATATGACCTGAATACAATTCATTGTTTGTTATTACTGAAATGCTGGTGGTGCTATAATATGAAAAACACTTTATAATAGGTAAACTTAACAACTCACTTTAAAACTTAACTATAAAGGAATAAAAAAGCTTATGAGATCTAAATTTTAAATCACTATTTATGATAAATTTTGTACCAGCAAACTATTTGTTATTTCAAAATTGTAGCAACACTAATTAAATGACTTCAAAAAATCCCTTGGTTGGATTAAATTAGAGACAGTCAAAGGAAACAGTCCATTTGTCCCTTTGATTTTTATTTAATTTTGGTATGAAAATATCCTTTCTACATTTGCAGATGAATATGGAACGGATAATATTCCTTTTATAACTCTTAATATGTCAAGTTAGCATCGAGTTGCCATATGCAAATGAAACGAAAAAAAAAATTTTACACTGATGGGGACAGAATATTTGAGTGATGTAATAAAGTAGAGAACATTTTTCAATAGTGCTAAATAAGTCATTGAGGTGCTATGGTGTTTTTGATTTCCAAATAGTGCTAAAAAAGTACAATTGTACCAACTTTTCCATCTCTGAATCTTATTATCTGTGTTAGTGGTGGATCAATTATAAGAATATGCTTCATTAGCGTAATCTATTAGAAACTGTAAAGCCTCGGTTCAAACCCTAGGTCAGACATCGTAACTGAAATTTGAAAATATTTTTTCATCGACTTCCTTTACGCAAATTTCTGTCAAAAACACTGACAGGGAAAAAAATGAATGATAAAGACAATTTCTTTAATTTTATATCTTTGCCCGATATTTTCATGACCAATTATTATAATGCAAGATTATGTTTAGTAACTATGAAGAAGACTATTATAGTGCTTCATTTGAACATAAGTCGACATTAAATACTTTTCATAACTATTGTTCGTTTTATTTTCAAATTCTTGAACTCGCTCTCTTGCTGTTCTTCCCTTGAAATGATTGCCGTAGCGTTCATCAGCTGTAGGAATGTATTGACAAACACTATAAAAATTTAAAGATCTTGTGGGACAAAGTTTATATCAAAAATAATAAAGCTTTTACAAATAAAAAAAAGAAGCAAAAATTGGTTGGGGTACAAATTGTTTATGATGTGTTTATTTGAGTTTTTAAATTGTACCATTTTGTATACGTTTGTTGGGGGACTGGTTGGCACATGCACGATTGCATGTCGGCCTAAAGGAAAACAAACACTGCTGCCGTCATTAGTTTCAAATACATTGAACGTACAACTATACAAAGTATGTACACAAAGACAACAACAGCAACAACAACAACAATAAATAGCACAATAATATGTGTTTAAATATTTGCCGAATATTGTTATCCAACAATATTTTGTTGTTATTTTGGGTTAAACGATTACATACACATGCATAAATACACACATACTTTTCTAATCGTTTATAAGTACACACACACACACTCACAAACTTTGAATTCTATGAAGGTACACGTGAAACCAAAAATTTAATGTTACGTCCAAATGCGGTTTGGTCAAACTAACGGTTTTAGACAGTTGTTATTGGTGTTGTACGTTTAAGCAAAGCATATATCCTTGATGTATGTATGTATGTTAATGTTTCAATGCAAACACACTTAATACATTTACCGATTCATTAGTATTATTTATTTTTATGTGTGTGAGTGTGTGTGTGTGTTTAAGTGTAAGTTTGTTCATTGGCATGTGTATTTTTATGTATTTATTTGTTGTTTTCATTCGTGTTGTGTTTACATTCTAACTAAAGTGTAAAAGCTCATTACATTTTACTACAGCGTTACAATAAATTCTTATCGCACGTTTTTTGCGGCAACCCATACATTTACAAATACAATACACGTCTATCGTATGTGTGTATATGGAATAATGTTCCACAATGGGCATGAGTGTTGATGATTCCATACTGTACAGTGTAGAAGTACATTTTTAAACATTTTATGTTTATGTAGCAGTAGCGGTTATTTTTACAGATATTGCTCATAAAAATTCTTTCGTATTTTCTGCTTGTTACTGTTGCCTTTTAAAATACCAGGATACGTAATCGTAAAGTAAAGCCGTTTAAACATTTCTTGCAACTACTGAGTGCACAGTGACCCCAGAGGACAGTTGAAATGTATTCGACAAAATTGAGATCTATTCGGCGAAGAGGTATAGCAAAAATTTCTTCTTTAACTATTGCTTTAACTAATTGTTTAATTAAAATCGAACGATGGTATTAATGTGTTACAAAAGTATACACTACTGCAATAAAATTATGAAATTAAATAATTAGCATAATTTACTTTGTTTACCACTTTACGTGTCTTAATGATTGCATGAAATAACAGTGAAAACGACAGTGAAAATACACCCTAGTGTACATAGTCTAAGTTATTTACTAGGGTAAGTAAAACTCAAAAATCCTTTTTTTATTTTTCTCGAAATAAAATTTTCAAAATTTTTGATGGACCTTGATTGTTTACCTGAAAATTTTATCTTTGCACGTTTGAACGACTACCAAAAGTAGTCCTATATTTCTGGTTTTTGCAAATATTGTTATTTCGCTTTGAGCAAACATTAGCCAACTTTCGGTGGCTAATGACACATTTTTCAATAACCGCTTAAGATCCATCAAAAATTTAGAAAATTCTTAACTTATAGTTCATTTAATAAGACAACATACACGCAACTCTTTTTTACACGGTTTCTTTTTACACGGATTTGAAGTTACACGGCCGAAAAAAAAATTTAATCTAGACGGTTTCAAAATCACTGTCTTTTAAAAATGTTTGATTTTACCACACTTGGCACCATTGCTGAAATGAACATACATAGTAGTAACTGGGAAATTCCAAAAACCAAAAGTTCAACTTTCTATAAAAGATTTGTGAATAAAAGAATTCGACGACGCAAGACCTTTCGGAAAGTAGTCCGACAGTTCAAAAATCTATTACCGGACGGAAGTCACCATTGCATAATTTGATGGATATCTCCAGTGATGATACCGACTTAGTTAAGTTCGTCGCAAACAGTTGTGCTTGTTATCAAGTAGCGACGAATAATTAGTAATAATAATAATAAATAATAATAATAGTAGTTATGTAAATATTTTTCCTTTATTATTATTCTAATTTTTCTGTTCTTAATTCTGGATTAACAGATTTCTTTTGTTTTTTGCTTGCTCTACCAGTTTTTCACCTGATGAATTATATATCTTCAGTTTTAATGCTCCATAAAATACCATATCAACATACAATTTGTATGCATTTCTGAAATTTTATAGTTTCCAAAGTTTTTTATATGGTTTTTCGAAGTAAATATAATTCTTTATTTCATCTTACATGGTTTTCAGATGACATGGAATGTATCCCCCATTTTACAATAGGAATGAGGAATGTATCTACCGTGCAAACTATTACTCAGATATTATACTCTTTAAATAGAAACTACTATAAGTTCTGTCCGATTTTATAAAACATAGTGTCGATTTCTTCACAAGGGAATATCACCACTTTATAGTTTTTAATTAAATTTTTCAATTAGGAATGCCCAAACCTGAAAAAATAAGATGAAAATAATATTTTCCTACTTTAGCCCATCAAAACTCATAACATATAGTAAGTTTATGTATACCATTGGAAAGGCTAATCTCTCCCCTTTCTAAAAAATTTTGGATTTTTAATATAATCCATAATTTTGTATGAAAAGATTAGAAAAAAAAAACCGTTTTTGTCAAATAAAACATGTTTGGAGGGTTCGAGAAAAATAAAAAAGGTTTTTTGAGTTCTACTCAACTAACTGAATAACTTAGACTAGGTAGTTAGTTACTAGGTTGTATTTAATTTTTTACATTTTGTTGCATGTTGTTATTATTCAGATACTCAGATTATTTCCTCAGCATTTTAATTTACTAATTTGATTGGTCATTATCTATATTGAGTGCGTTAAGTTTATCTTTGACTCACAAGATCTTCAGTTTAAAAACTCCGACTCAATATTAAAATTTTAAAACTAAGTTTATGCAACACGTTTGAAATCAAATTTAGAATCGTAGCATATTGTATTCCATTACCAACTCTGATGTTTCCTTTCATTGAGATTTTTAATATAATTTTTTTGATCACTTTGATTTTATGAGAGCACTTTGCAAACTGCTGTTTAGTGTGGATTTCCGATTTGTCGGAAGATATTTTGCAGATTTTCACAGTGTTACCTTTGAAGTAATTAATACCTATTTGAAATCCTGGGACTCCTGTTCAAACCCTAGACCAGACATCACCAACTAAACGAAATATAAAAAATATTTGTGCACGACTTCCTCTTAGGAGATTTTTGCCAAAAACTCCGACTGTAAATAAAAAATTTCCATCAAAAGTGTTTTCAGAAATATGTCATTCGGAATAGACTTTAGAATGTAGGTCCCGCCATTCATGTGTAAAATTAGCACGCACGATATAAGTGACGTGGGAAGCTAGGTCGTAATTCTAACTTAAGGGTTATAATAACCAATTATGTATGTAGAAGTATCCCCCCTACAAAACGGCATCCCACAACACTATTTCACTCTAACACGATTAAAAAAAACTCCGAAATCCTTTTATAACACGGTACTTCTACAACACTACATTTTTTTAAAGATTTAAAGATCATTACAATGGATTTTAGACATAACTGATTACTAATCTATTGATGTAAAGGAAGCCTGGAAGCAAAATCAATTAAAGACTGCATCGATATTATAGAAAAAAAAGAACTGAAAATTACAAAATTAAATCGATGTTGGAAAAAGACATGGCCAGCAGTAGTTATGGTATAAAATATGCATGAATCAGTAGAATATGAAATTGGTGGCATATTGGAACTTGCTAGGTAGATTGGTGGAGAAGGGTTTGTGGATATGGATATTGAAGATGTACAAGACTTATTTGTGGAACAAGAACTTGGGAAAGCAGGTTTGGTAGAAATCGTATCCGAACCCCAAGTGAATGTAATCGATTCTAGCTCTGACGAAGATAATGAAGTTAATAATTTTACACTAATAAAATTACAGGAAGGATTAGAATTATTGGAATTATTGTTTTCGGAAGCAGACCCTTGTGGTGAAAAAAGTAAAAAATTTAAAAGGGAATTACCAAATTGCCCATCACCATATCAAGAAATTTACCGCCACCTTGGAAGGACAAGGAAACAAAGCAAGATTACCGATTTTTTAAAAATATTATTCAGCCGAAATAACGTTCCCATTTAATTGAATTGAGCAGCCACGATGAAGAAAATTACTAAACTAAATTCATAATACATATTCACATATGTTTGTGTCGATTTTTTTTTTGTCTTTTATGTATTTACGTGGATTTATAGTTATTTTTTTTTATATATTTAATTGGATTTTTATTTATTTTGCTATTTTTAACAGAAATAAAGTTTCTTCTTTGGCATTAAAATATTTTTTTGGAACTTAACCCATATTTTTGTATCAGCTTCTAGTCTCCTATAGCACGGTTTCACATAACGCGTCGTATAATAGGAACCGATCTACCGTATTGTAGGAGGTATACCTGTATATACATGAACGTACATCACACATATTCGTTGAAGTAAATTTAATTTAAGTTAGAATCTCAGGTTACAGTCCCACTGTAGTGTTATGTTATTTATGACGTAGCATATTGGCGGAGGTCTTTGTTCATTTGGAGTTTTCTCTGTGCAATAATTAGTTGCAAACAAATTGTTTTAATTATTTGGCATTAAGTTATAATATTTTATGAGTTGATAAGAATTTATATTATTTTGTTGCTTTTAGTTTCATACTTTGTACTGTATTTTATGATTTTTAATTAAAATTGACTTTAGGCACAAACAGAAATTATAAAAAGTTTTTTACTTTTAATTTCATAAATGAATACGCGCCTCTCTTAACTTTAATATTTAAAATAATAAAATTTTAATGTTTACTTTTGATGCTTTTGTGAGAAAACTTCATTCTTTATTACGTTATGAATCCGCCAGCGTTCTTTGCTAAGAGATTAATGGTCAGTTTAATGGTTTAAAATTTTAATTTCTATTAAATTCTTCGTACTTCTTCTTAAAACACATTGGTTTACCTTAAAGCTATTTTTAAATATTACAGTAGTGTGGCGTTTTATGTAGAATAGCCATTAAAATACATTTTTTTCCCATTATTAACAGCTCATTATCATTGTACGCCCACATTTAACACATTAACAAAAACGAAAGAGATACGTACGTAGCAGGATAAAAATGAATTTAAATCCGTAAACGATGTTAAAGAATATCTTAAAAGAGAATATAATTTTTAAGATATTTTCCCTGTAAATTAAAGACATTATTTCCCTTTATTTTTTACAACTTAAAGATTAAAGTTATTAAATTGACATTAAGTTCTTAAGTTTACTTCATTTACTGATGGCTACAAAGATCCCTACGTTATTTTCATTCACTTTGCAAAATCAGTGAAGTGTGAAATGGAATATTGGTTTTTTTTTATAAATTCTAGCTTAAATTTCAGTGTATTGACAGTGTATTGTTGACTTTATTTTTAGAAAATCTGTGCTACATTTATGCGATACTTAATGAGATTTAATTTTTACAGAACACTAAATAAGCAAAACTTTATTGGACACATTTTAGTAGTATTTTTAGACATTTGATGTGGTTGTAAAAACAAATCACTCCGCCTAATTATGACATTGAAAATTCATTGAATTATAAAATTAAAGCAGTTTGTGTTATCTTTTGTCAAATTAATACAATGAGCGCAAGAAATTCCTTGTAATGTGCTTAATACTGTCATTATTCATTAATTTGACACATTATGTCAACGCTATATGTGAAATTAATTTATTTTAACTACATGGACAATAAAACAGACAATGTATTTGGAAACTAGTCGTGGTTAGTTATTTGGGTCATGGAGTTACCGTAGTTTAGTAGGTAGTAGGGCGATTGACATGGAGTTCTTTGTCTGCCTGTTTCGGTTTTTTAGAAATCATCATTTTTCTAATATCGAAGAAACTACCATTGAATACCCGTTTTTTAAATTCTTTATATAGAAGATGTTCCAAAGCATCATCCAAACATACAACATAATTTAGAAAAATAAAAATGGATCTCTTGGTGAAATACTTGAACGTTGAGTAGTTATTTTGTTCTAGCGTCATTCAAAACTACGATATGAAAGCAGGGTCAACAATTTAGTAAAAATGGATCAATTTTATCTTATGAAACTACAAGATTTGAAAAATAAATTTATAGAAATGTTATTGCTTCTCCTTTTTGGTTTATTAGTGAACAGACCTATCATATTTGAGATATATTAATACAAATGTGCGTCACCACAATCCCGAATGTGAATCATTTGAAATATGTAAACTTGAATTCGAAGAAATTAAGGCAATTAAGCTGGAACAAATTATTGGAAAAAAGTGGCTGAATTTTTAACACGAATCATAGCTTCAAAGCAAACTATAAAAAATTATGGAGATACTACAGAGGCAGAACCTCAAGATTATATTAATCATGCAATTCATCTCTGTGTTATTGAGGCATGACGGTAGTAGTTCTTATGAATCCGCTTTTAAGGTGAAGATCCAAAAGGTATTTTTGATTTAGCTGTGGGAAATATGAGGACTCGATACATTGTTATACAACTAAGCTATGATATCCCTCTTCTATCATCACTGAAAATATGTCTCAACACTTGAACAGCTGATGTCATTTACGTACAACTTTTAATTTTTTTATACATGAAAGTAGAAATAATTTGCAGAAAATCTTAAACTGGATATTGATGAAGAATTTGATCCATCAAAAAGACGTCTCACAACTTTCTGCGATAGATGGAAAGAGTTTGCAAAATATGCTAATTGGATAAGAAAAAAAAGATAATTACACGGCAGAGTGTAAATTGTGCCAAACAAACGTTATAATCAAATATGAAGGCAGCCGCTTGCTTGATAAACACAAAAAAAAAAAACATAATAAAATGGAGATGTCGCAGAAGTTGTCTCAAACTATTTCGAATTTTGTAGTCTTTACAGTGTGTTTACCACAACAACGTTGTCCATGGACTAAGCTACAATACCCATTTTCTCAGTATTTTTTATGTCCACCTTGTTTTGTTTTGTCCAGCTTTTTAAAACGCAATGTCCAGTTTTTTTTGAATCGGAATCTAGCAACCCTAATCCCAGGTCAGGCATCAAAACGAAATATGAAAAAAATATTTCTTCGGTAACTGCCTCTCAAAAACTTTGAGAGTAACTAAAATTGCCATTAAGAGCTTGGGAGTCGGAACTCATGTATAAACTTAACGAACACAATATAAGTGGTGTGAGAAGCTAGGTCGAAATCCTAACTGAAAGGTTGTAATGACCAAATGTGTTTTTATGTATGTAATTAGTATAAAGAGGATGGTCTAAATTTGTACTGTTTGTACTGTTCTCTTTGGGGGAAAAGTTAACTTTTGTCTACTTTATATTTTAGCTAACATAAAGAAAGCAAAAGCGTTGTTACATTTGAAGTTTATTTCAGGGGTCGTAAATAATTGTTTTTAATTAAAAGCTAAATCATAAAAATCATGGAGTTATAGTTGACTGGTATGTTGGAATACATTATCAGATTTTGGGAACACTTACTGAATCTGTGATGATATAGAAAAACATATCATAACAGACGAAATCTTCAGAATAAAATCTTCATAAAAAACTTTTGACGACGAACAAAAATCTTGTTATGAACTAAAAGAGAGGTTCTAGTCATGAGGTTTATATTTTTCCATTTTTAATGAAATTATTTTTAAGTTATACGGTGTAATAAATTACTAGCAAATAATTCTCATAAGCCTAATTTGATCTGTAGGAATTTGGTTTATATAACCACATAAAAATTACAAAATCAGTGGCTTGTTCTAAGGGAATTTGGTAGGAAATTAAGCTAGACCTAGAAAGGAAATCGGATAGCTCTGATTTTCTTCTAAAATTACTAAACCTTCTTTTACGCGATTAAGATTATTTGTAGAGGATACTTAATGTAAAATACGACCATTGCTCCGAACGAAGTTTATTTTATTACAGAAAAAAGATTTCAAAATAGTTGTAGACAAAAAGCAAATAAAATAAAAATATTTTGAAAGAAGAATTCTAATTTTGGGCAGAAAAAGAAAACTCCTGAAATAATATTTTTTGACGTACCAATAAAATTTGTTTAATTTTATCACGATAATATAAATCTTTCTGTTTACCGATTTTTCTCTTTTTATCTATTGACCACTTATGGGAAATTTTTACTTAAAAAAACATTAAAAAATAAATAACGGTTGCCAATATTACTTACAACGTTTACTGTCTCTAGTTTGTGTCATTAATTGGTTTACCTGCGATATTACAGAATGTGCGGAATATTGCATATTAAATATTGTATATTCGTTTATTTTATTGATATATGTATAGCAGTATTGATTATTAGATGGCATTTTATTTAATTTTTTTTTTTTTATACACAAGACCGATTTTGTTAACGTGTTAATGTGATAAAACTCCGTTCAATTTCTAGTCTATCACAGACTTCCTAATTTCATTTTCTGCTTTTTATGATATGTTTTAACGCTTGTGTATGATGATGATATATTCTAAAGCAACATTTTTATAGAAACATTCACATTTATGTGATGCTGCGATAAAGTCGTTTTTAGGAGAATTCCGTTATATTTCACTAATGACTTCCGTTCATTTTAGTTGTAAAGTGTTTGTTCGATTTTCATTTGTATTGGTTTATCTTAGAATTTATGCAAAGATATCGCTTTACTTCACAGATAACCAGGAGAGTGTTCAAATAGAATGGTAATATGATTTAAAATTTTTTAAGAAATCTTTTTTAAAAATTTAAGTACATACATATGTATGTAGCAGAGATCAGCAATAAGTATTCAAAACGATGAGTAGGTTCGAGTCATACTAATAATTTCAAATACTTATACGCATTCACACTTACTTTGATATCATACTCAAATTTGGAAGTTCTCATCGTATTCATACTTAACAATACGCATAATGTTATTGATTTCGACTCGTCTGTACTTAACATTTACACGAAGCACAAAATAAGTATAATTCGCGTACGAACACTACTATGCTCACAACAAGATTATGTGTATACTTTGTCTTGTTGTCTTTGTCATTCCTTTCTTCTTTGTTTGTACATGCGACAACAATAAAGGCTGTAAATTTTGATGAATGATTCGAGCCACTCGGATGACTTATAAGTATTTTTCTAAATTTATGAATAAGAATGAGTAGCCGTATGAATCAAACATATTTCGAATGTTGTGATTTTGATGTCAACGTTGTACTCATACTCATTGCTACTTATACTTATAAATCAATATTGTATCGAGTACGAATGAATCAGAATAGTTGAATCTCAATCCTGTTGATTCATTCATACTCAAAATTGCGTAAGTGCTTATGAGTAACGGAAAAACGATTCATTACTGATCTCTGGTATGTAGCAACTTCAAGTTTTCGAATATTCAATTTCATCAACTTTTTTCAACCAACCAGAAATAATGGGACATCAAGTGCCTTAAAAAAATAAAATAAAAAGAATCATTTCAATGCCAATGTAAATTCACATGAATGTAAACAATGAACGTATGATTTCGCATTCAAAACTTTATCGAATTTAAAGTACGAATTGTATATACATTACATATTTGTATTTACAACATATATGCACTGTAAACATACTTACGTACATACTCACATACATACACATCTGCTTAAAATAATAGATACACTTTGTTCTAAAATATTAAAGAAACGTTAATTGTAAAAATATCATCAAAAAAGCAGCGAAAACTATTTTTTATTATAATTCCATCTGACTACATCTTTAATACGAAAAATTTGACAGGTACACGCATTTATTTAAATATGAAAAGTGAAATTCCAATGAATCCATACAAATTGTTGATCATAATAATAGATACACTTGACTGATTTATAATTTTTTCCATAGTAAATAAAAATGTTTTTGAACTAATTTCAAAAAAAAAATCCCGATAGAAATATCATCAGACGATTTGAAGAAGTCATTTTTTGCCCACACGATTATCCGTCTATTGGTGTCTTTCTTAGGTTTCCTTCGAGATTCTTGCGTTTGTTTATTGGTTAAAGCATTTTTCACAAAGTGTAAAGATCTGCCTAAAGCCTTCGCTCTTTCTCGCAGTGATTTCTCATGGTTTTAACAACTTTTTTCTCTTCTTCAGTGCAATGATAATTTCCTTCCATTCCCTTTATAATATTTTTTAATTTTTATGTAATTTTATATCAAAACTAAATTATTCTTACCGTTTCACATAAACGCAATGAAAAATTAATTAAAAATTTAATTTACTATGGAAAAAATTATAAATCAGTCAAGTGTATGATCAACAATTTTTATGGACTCATCGGAATTTGGCTTTTTATATTTAAATATACACGTATTTATTTTTCATATTAAAGATGTAGTCAAATGGAACTATAATAAAAAATAGTTTTCGCTGCTTTTTCGCTGATATTTTTACAATTAACGTTTCTTTAATATTTTAGAACAAGTTGTATCTATTATTTTAAGCAGATGTGTATGTACTAGGATGTCAAACGGGACCGATTTTTAAAAATCCCGGAATTCGGGATTTTAGAAGTCCCGATCCTGAAATCCCGGGATAATTCGGAATCCAAAAATCCCGAAAACCACGAAAAAAATCGCGACTTTTTCTTAATAATAAAAGTATTTCGTTAACAAAATCATTTGTATTCCAATTATGTATATTAAAATTATGTATCATTAAGAATAAAATATAGAAACAGCAGGACAAAAAGTAACAAAAAAGCGTAAATTTACAAAAATTAAAATTATTGATACGTAAGCAAATGCATTAGTTTTAAGAAAATTATTTGGATTCCAACAAATAGTATAAAGCTTCTAACATGAGATCTGATAGGCTTAAACGCATTTTATTGTTAACATACGCTGCTGTTGAAAAACACTTTTCCCAAACAACATTTGTTAGCAAAATAGTTCCAAGATAGCTATATGAGGCTTGTAAATATAAACCACCTCCTGATGTAAATAAATCTATTTCTTTTAGACAGTTGAGTATCTAAATCATCTGAGAAGCAATTACCGAAGTCAAGTCATATAGAATATTTTTTCAGGACGTTTTACAGGGTCATAGTACATATGAATTCACAATCCCGAAAATACCGAAAAATCCCGGGATTTCGAGATTCGGAATGTACATCACAGATTATTTAAATATCGTAATATTTTTTATTTATTTCCATTAAATGTCTTTATTAAAGGCAAACGTTCGTATGTATATCTTAAAAGTTAAAAAACAGACACAAATATAAGCGCATAAAAAGCATTTTCATGTAATTCCAAATGTATTCCAAACGATGAAATGTTTTTCTGATTTATAAAATGTTTTCTTAATTTAAGAAAAAGAAAATTAAGCAATAATTTTCCATCTTTTAAATTGTTCGTCAAAAATATTAACATTCAGATACAAATTGAAAGGTGATTTTAAATTCATTAACTTAAAATAAATATGTATGGTTTGCATTAAAATTAGGAAAACAAAATAAACTTATAACTATACCACAAAATATGTGAAAAGATTATGGAACCAAAAGTAAGGCTTTCTTTTTTGGGCGCACAGTTCACATTTGCGACGTCGCATTTTACTTCATTGAAAGCGGTGTAGACATGAAAGGGCGATGATTTGTGTTTTTCATAACTTTTTGTTTGTATGTATCTCTTTAAGCAAATTTATCTTATTCATATGACGCTTTAATATTTTTAAATTTTTAAATGGTGTAGTAAAGTTCGATGCGACATTTTTATGATTGCCTTAACAATAAAATTACTCTATTCAACTATAGAATGACGTTTCAAGGTATCATTTTGAAGTGTTGATATGCTAAGCAAAATAAAATATTACCGATAAATACGCATATAAGTTTGATTACTTATTATTACACGTGGCTATGCTGCTTAAAAATCTGCTCTGAAGGCAAAGAAAAAGTAAAAAATGGAAAACAACTACATGCAACACAAAAATCATGGTATAAACGTAAAGTGCTTTGAAAGTTGCAACAAAAAAGATTTTAGATCATCGTGTAAACGGGTTGTACGAAATATTATACACAGTGGGCGCCCAATAATAAAAATTATGTAATTTCAATCCTATTCGGAAATTTTTTTTCAATGTACAGTCAAATCCGGTTGTTATAGGCAAAGTTCGTAAGATACGGGGTGACGTCATAGAAGAAAATATAAAATACAAATAATTTTTATCATTTATTAAAAACAAAAAGTATTTTTTTAATTTAATTTTAAACAACCACATTCGTAAGCACTCATGAAATTTTGAAAATAAGTGAATCAACAATGTTGTACATACTTCAACTACGCTGATTCATTCGTACCCACTGCAACGCTGATTTATAAGTACAGGTTGCAATCAGCATGCGTACAAAGTTGACATCAGACTCATACCATTTGAAATACGTTTGCTTCATAAGCCTACTTATTTAGATTCATAACTTTAGAAAAATACTTACGATGCTTATACAGTTTTAGTTGACAAAGCACAGACAGAGCAAACATACGTTCTTTTAGTGAGTCTTTAGTCTTCGTACGCGAATCATTCTTACATATTTTGTGATTCTAGAAAATGTTGAATTATGAAGAGTCGAAGTCAACAACACCATACGTGTTGTTAAATATGATTAGAGATTTCAAGGTATTAAAATAACTATGAATGCGTATCAGAAATTATGAGTATGATTCGATTCTACTCATCTTTTTGAATAGGCGTTGCTGATATACAGTTAAACCACTATATTTGGCTTTCGTACTACTGGATTTAAAGCGGTCAGATATTTTAGTAAATATGTATATGGTATATAAACACACAACATGTATGTATGTCTGGCGTTATGAGGTTTTAAAATTTTAGATTTTTTAAACTTTTTATCGTTTTCAAACTATACCAAGCTTACATCATTGATATAATCGTTAAAGTTTGTTTTAATTCTTGTTTTTTTTTTGTATTCATAGGCGATATATGTATATATTGTTACGTTTTCACCTTTTCACAAAACGTTTAAATATGAGTGCGTTGATTGGAAATAAAAATAAATATGTGTTTAGTTCCAATTAAACTCTTTATTGTCCGCATAATCTTTTGTACCAGTGTACAAACTTATACAAACATCAATTTGTTTTATCCGCTATATTTCTTTATACTTCTGTTCTCGTAAACACTAACAACTGTCCGGTAGATCTTTACAACGGCGATCTTCAAACCATGACTGTTTTCTTCACACGCAACTTCACACAAGACTGACAGAATTCTTAAAACTTATCGTCTGCTTTGTCTTGCCCTTTTATAGTCCAACACAAACAGTCTAACGAACGTTCTTGAAGTTGGAGGTTCATGTACTCTATCCCTTTTTCTCTCATAGTTGTTGTTTTTGGTTTATTGTAACAAAATTTGTTTAGCTTTTATTTATCGTTTTTAACGTTAAAGTATTGCTACATGTTCGTAACATGTTCGTTCGTTCGTTGAAAGCGTTGCCATTTGTCTTGTTTGTCCCTTTTTGAAGATTTTTCTGATCCAAGAAATAAAAACAAGATTTTTTTTAATAAACTTAAATTTTTTTAATGAATTCAATAATAATAACCCAAAATGTATACACTTTTAAATGAAAATTTTTTTATTTTATTGTTCCCGTGGAACAATACGCTCCTATGCCGTATACCTATATCTTTTTCAGTGTAATATTCTTACTTTTTCTTTAGTAGTAAAACGAATTTGACGATAATATTACGATTTGATATTCATTTTAAAATGTAAATATCTTCCTTTCCTTTCAACATTTTTCATTTTCATCAAAACACAATACATTTTAAAATAATTTTCAAGATTTTATTCACAAAAGTAAACAGTAAAATATTCACGCGACCAAAAAATAATTGCATTTAATTTAAATCGTTGATGTATTTCATACAGATGTTAATTATTCTTTAATACAAATTTAAAAATAAAATTAATTTAAATGTCAACTTCTTCATATCAAAATAGCTCCAATTTAATTCCAAGACTTGTTAAGCTCTATAAAAAAAATTTCATGTATTTTATTGTGAAAACAATAATAAATAAACATTTCAAATATCAATGATAAAAGTCTTTGTGGAATTAATTTTAATTATTGAATAGCTATTCACTTTATTATAGATTTATGGAGCGCACTTAAAGCTTTAACCTAATCTCCTATTAGGCATTAATAATTAAATATAAACCAGCATGAAATACAGATACCACGGCAACATCGCATATCGCAAACAACTTGCCTTTGTGAGCTTAAATTATTAATGAATGCTTTAAATGACACTCATTTATTTGGCTTCATTATATTTTTAATAGAGATTTTAATCCACAGCTACCGCATTATTGTTCTGTTTTTAATATTCGTTTTTATAACAAAACTAACGATTATTTTCGTTTAAGTTAATATTAAAGTGTGCCTGTCTTTCTTTCTTTACGAACTGTTTAATACTCTGTAAACAATGACTATTAATTGCTGATATGGATGGATAACCTCCGAAATGTATCTATAATTTATTATTTCCGGCAAAAATCTTATTCTATTATTTTTATTTTATTCAAGGTTAAAATAAAGCACTTAAAGTTAAAGGCAAACTAAATAAAAATTCTACGCCCTGTACACAAATAAAAAAAACAGAACAAGAACAAAAATAAAACCAGAAAGATAAACAAAAGCCAGAGAAGAGAAATTCAAAAACAATGTTTGCATAACCCACATACGCATACACAGTAGTGATATGCATGCATATGGAAGTATTGCGAAAGCAAAATGGCGACAGGAAGCAATTTTCCATTGTATGAGTGATTAAGTGTGTTTGGATATCTGTTTAGAGGCCATATGAATAAGTAAAAAAGAAGACTAATAAACGACAACAACTACAACGACATGAGCAACAGCATCGAGTTACTTTGCATTTGCTTACAAGAGATGTCATCTTGAAAGTCATGATTTTCATCTACTACATGCATCATGTACGTAACATCTGTGCCTGAAAGTTCATATACACATGCATTCTCCTCCCAATGCACATGATACACATGCATGCATAGTTGACAGAAAATTGGAAAGCATATACACGGACAGAATGCTTACACAAGTGCACGATTACTCTGCGAAAGAAGACATTTTTGGTTGAAAGGGAACATACATGTTGGCGTTCAATCCACAATGTACGACTCAAACGGTTTCGTTCTGTTCATTACTCTCTCTCTCTCTCTATGTTGTCTTAATCTTTAACAAGACTTGTTTTTTAGCTTGCACGCATATTTCTGTGACATTCTTGTAATAGTTTCTGTTTCCCCCTTTTAAAATCATATAAAATATACATTTATGTTCGTATATATTTTTATTTTCATTTACTTACGTACATATTTACATAAAAGTATGTACATTTGATTTTTTTATGACATTGTTGAACTCGAAATAATCTCATGTCTCACAAGACGAATAATAGATGCCAAATAAAAAAAAAAAAAATTATGAGACAAATAATTATTGAAAAAATATCAATATAATATAGATATTATTATTAGTTGTACGTATTAATATATGCCAGAATAATTTTATCAGAATTTTGATTTGAGTTTAACTGAAAATCCCTTTTTAGTACGGATAATAAACAATTCGAAATTTTTTTAATTAAAGATTGTAATTTTTAAATTTTTCCTTTTTTTGTATTTTAAGGTTCAACTTAAATTATTAACACTTTTTTATATTTCTATTGTAACCTTGGGTGTCCTCTAACGTTATTGGCTTTAAATACAATTTAGTATTAAAATGTTTTGCTTCAGTTCTTCGAAACACTTTCTAACAAGTTTACATAGATTTACAAATTAAAACAAATTTCTTTTCAACTGCTTTAACGGCAGAGGTAAATGCACGTATTTATATAAATACACTAAACCAGTGAACTGTTTATTTCTAAATAGTTACTGCAAGGCAAATATTCTGTTGTTTGCTTACACATACATAATTGGCCATTACAACCTTTCAGTCAGGATTACGACCTAGCTTCTCACACCACTTATGTTGTATGCGTTAATTTTATATTGTTTGCTTAGTCACAATTATAAAGTCTGTATTTCCTCAAATCTTTAACAAAATGGATATATGCATAGATGAGTATTCACTCATATACCCTAGTGACAATTCTCTTTAGGGATTCTGATCTATAAATCACATGAAAGTGAGTTCATAGCTATTTTCTTTCTTACAAAACATATCCATATTAACATGTTACTCATTTAAAATGGAAATGGTTTCTTAAAGTGATAAACAAAAGTTTCAAAACCAAAAATAATGGACTTGTCTACATTAGCGACGAATAAATAAAAATATAGGAACATACATACATACATACATAATTGGTCATTACAACCCTTCACTCAGGATCATTGACCTAGTTTCTCACACTACTTATGTTGTTTATGTTAATTTCTATACATAAGTGGTGGGACCTGCAGGTTAAAGTCGACTCCGAACGACAGATTTTTGAGAAGCTTTTCTTGGCAATTTTATTTACTCCCAGAGTTTTTGCCAGAAATCTGCTATTTCCTCTCAGCAGCCGAATAAATACTTTTTGTATTTTATTTTGATGTCTGGCCTCGAACCCTGGCTTTACGTCTAATAAGCCTACCTACTAGACCACGGCGAAAATATAGGAACAACATCACTAAAAAAAGGGAACGAAGAAGTAAACAAGCAACAACAATAGTGCAGTATAAAAAAATGGAAAAATACGCAACAACAACTCTGCAAGGACAAACGTAAACAAAATACAAAAGTATTAATAAACAACTTCAAGTGCCTTCATTAGACTGCTTACCCTTTGATATAAAAGACAAGATAGACAGGCAACGGCAATTCAGTAAGAATTCAGTCAGTCTTGTGTGAAGACACGTTGCGTGTGAATAGAATAATTGTGATTTGCAGATCTCTGTTTTAAAGATCTACTGAAAAATTGTTATCGTGTACATAGAAGAAGTGAAAGAATAATAACAATTAAAGCAAATTGTTGTTTAAGTCAAATTGAGAAATGTAGCACACGGATTTGTGCGAACAGTAAAGAATTGATTTGAAACTAAATTTGATTCGAAAAAAGTTTGGTGGGATATAAAAAATAGCACATATGTATCTATATATTAAAAGTAAATTCATATATGCACAACTGAATGCAATGATATGCTTTCATACCCTTTAATAAGGTTAATTTTGTAACCATTTAGCATCAGTACAAAACCCAGCTAACAATCATTAACCAGTCATTAAGCAGAGTTTTCAAATTGATAATAAGGATTTCCATTCAACCAAGGGATATATAGAGGAATGAAAAAAGAAAAATATTGTTGATTACATTATTATGTGTATAAGCAAATTTACACTGACTCAAAGAGTTGTTGGAAAGTATGCATTTCTCTCCGGAAGAAGAGACCAGTGTGAGTGCTATGTATTAGTTATATCAATGTAATATTCTATATCGATCCGATTACATACTACATACCTCTAAATGTTACATTATGTACTCATTTTATGTGTATGTATGTGTATATGGTTGAACTCATGCTCATGCATATTGTACTCATATATGCATTTGTTGACTACGAGTGCAAATTGATTTCCGTTGTAAAAAGTAGATTGAATTTTTCAATGCAATTCATGTAAACAACAACAATATATCAAAAAAAAAAAAATCTTAACAACAAACAACGTCGATCCAACGCGTAAATTTCCGCGTGTTACGTGGTGGTGTTCTCATTTAACACAAATTTTATTTCACCCTATTGATGTATTAAAAATTTTTCAATGTTTTCATTGTGAATATATTCGTCGAAAGAAAGTTTTACAACCATATGTATGCATGTATGTATGTATGTGTAGATATATAATATGTATATAATTTTGTTTTTCTTTATACTTTTTGTATAGCAAACAGATAGGACAGTGAGGATAGGGAAGAATACATATAATTTTTAAAGATAAACATATTTGCTTATTTCACTTTTAATGGCATTCTTTTAATTCTCTGAATAATTAATTCTAAAATTAGGTTATGTTAAGTTAGGGAGGGTGACGCTTCGTTGAACAGAGACCTCTTGATCTTTTATGATCCTTCAAAAGAGGATAATTAAATGAGAGAATTGGGTGAGTGATAAACTAAAATTAGAAAGAGAAAGAAGCAATAAAAAAAGAATTAAAAGAAAGGTGAAACAAACTTACCCGATAATGGAACGAGTAGAGAAAAAACTACCATCTCTAATGATATCCCTCTAACCAAACAAAACCCGTTAAAAACCCAATTTAATTCAAAAGTCTAAAAGATTTTTTTGTTTTAAAGATCTACCAGCTCACAAAAAATCTATCATTCTAAATAATGGTCCACTGTTTTCTTCTGCGTATATCTGAGATGTTATATTTTCCTGTGTCTAAAGGATTCATGCTATAAGAGCTCTCCTCCATCGTTTTCACATGCAAACGATAAGCTACATCTATGTAGGCCTTGGCCTTAAGGTCCCTTTTAAATCCCCATCTACAGTTTACGAATGAATTGAACATTTGCTAAATAATCTCTTAAAAGAAGCCAAATGTTGTTAAATATTTACATTTTTTTAATTCCTTAGTGGCTTTACGAAGATTAAGGCGACTTATAGTGCGCAACTGATCAGCAACGAGTATTCACAATGATGAGTAGATGCGAGTCATACTTATAATTTCTGATACTTATACGCATTCATACTTATGTGATGTTTTTGTAACACAGGCTATTTTACTTGTCTGCCTGATTATATGGGAAACACAAACAACCTTGAGTGATTTTGTTTTTGTTTTCCATCCAAACAGGCAGGCAAGTAAAATAGCCTGTGTTACAAAAATATCACAGTATTTTAATATGATACTCATGTATGGGTAGTATATTCGAAGGGCTGTAAATTCTGATGAACGATTGGAAACACTCGAGTCACTTATAAGTATTTTTCTATATTTATGAATCAGAATGAGTAGACGTATGAATTAATCAAACATATTTTGAATGTTATGAGTTCGATGTCAACGTTGTAATCATGATCATTGTAACCTATACTTATAAATCAATGTTGTAGCGAGTATGAATGAACTAGAGAAGTTGATTTTAAATTCTGTTGATTCACTCATACTCAAAATTACATGAGTACTTATGAGTAGCGGGAAAACCAATTATTACTGATCTCTGGTTCTTTGGAGAGGAACACAAACACGCACTTTGAATTGCCATTTCATGGAATCATATGGTGTTTTCTTTTCTACCAAAAAAGGCAAAATTCAATTTAGCGTTTGTTTCTTAAAAATGTTTCACCCTCTAAAAGGGTGGTATGTTTTATTCTTAATAATTCGCACTTGTCAATTGTAGAGAGCAGTGCATTTTGTGCCCTGTATAAATCGAGAGTGCTGATAACGGCCTGTAAAGCAGATGACTTTTGTTTATTTATAGGGCTGCCAGATGATATTTAAAAAACGTCGCCTAGTATTGTTATCCATTTTTTTTTTTATAAAAAATTGCATTCAATGTTACAACAGTGTTAAAATGTTTATTTTTTTGTTAAAAAAAAAGCCCTCAAAAAATAAAGTTGAAAAATTAGAGATCTGGCAACATCTTTTTCATATTTACATTTATTATTGAAAACAAATCAAAAAAAAAAAAAAAACCACATAGTTTTAGATCAGCGTTGCCGTTTTGGTTATTTTTAACCAAATTTGGTTATTTTTTTCTCTAATGTGTAAATGTGTATTTTTTCTTCATTTTGGTTATTTTTTTTATTATTATCGTTAATACAACAATCACTTTTTTAATATTATTTGAAAATTTCCATTACAAGCTTTGCAACCGTTTGCAAAGCGTTCAGTATCTTTACATTCAATTGAAATTTCAAGAAAAATTTTAATGCAAATAAATAAAAACCTTAATTTATTATTTCGATGGCTAAATATAAAAAAGGCCTAGCTCGATTTTTTGTTACTTTACAGGAGAAGCGAAAAACTTAATAAATTCTGTAAAATTTTAGATACAACAAAAATTTTTATACGGTTTTTAATAAAAAAAAAAACAGCAACACATTTTACTTCTCATTTACTTCTCATTTTACTTCTCATTTAATTTAAAAAATTGTTAATTTTTGTTTTAATGAAGTTTTCGAAAATAGGCCTTTATTTCGTTGATATTTTTCAAAAGAAAAATTAAGTTAAGCCTTTTTTTAAACTGCGTTGAAACTGAAATATATGATAATAATTCAGGTTTAAGTCAAAAGTTAATTGTAAAAATTAGTTCTTATAAGACATATTATCGTAAAAACTTTTTAAGTCCTGTTGGTTGTTCCATTTCTCTTTCGTGATAGGTATTTTCTCCTTGTACAGTGAATCATCGCCGATTTGAAATTCGTAATTGTCAGTTAGGCCTGTTTTGTAACATACTGATGCTGATGGGTCATATGACAAGGATTATAACATATTAACAGTAGTTAATAGTTTTCTAAGAGTCTTAAGTGATCGTTCTTTATTTGATATACCAAAAATATTGAAGGCCTTCCATTCTTTTTTTCTATTTACATTATATGTCCGTTCGAACTTTCTTGCAATATTTTTTCATGTTCGGATACCATCAGCATTCTCCGAATCAGAGTCAGAATTTTCGTTCGCATTCATAATTTTTAATTGCATTATTAAATTTTTTAATGTTAAAACTATTTCCTCTTAAACAACATTTTTCACAAAAAACAAAGTGAACTGATCGGAATTAATTGGGAAGTACAGTTTTGTTCGTATAAAATTTTTCCTGTTTGTCAAAAACAAGAACTCGACCCGCCGCTAAAATTTGTTAAGTAACTTTTTCCGCTAAAGCGAATTTGTTATTTGGGAAATGTTAACGCACAACTTCATTTGCGATTATAATTTTACAACGAAATAAAAAATTAGTTAGGACTTTTTCTTTCAAAAATTCATTGTCATGAATTAGGCCTTTTTTTTAAATCGTTATAAATCTAATATTTGCAATTAAAAACTGAGTTAGGTCTTTTAATATTAAGCCTCCGATTTTTAGTTTAAGTACACAGAAAAAAAAAAAATAAAATTTTTGTATTAAACCTTAAATTTGTTAAAAAAAAACAAATGCATTTATATAAAAAAAAATTTGGTTATTTTTTATTTTAATTTTGGTTATAAAATTTTTTTGATAGTGGCAACGCTGTTTTAGATCTAAAACCTTTTTTATGAAGAAAAAATATAAATATGGATATTGCTGTATCTATTTTATTTGTGAAAATTAAAATAAATCAGTTATTAGATTCATCTTCGTCATCTGATGAAGAAGAATTACTGTATTTATTAAATACATAGTCAAAAGCCGCCGCGGCAAACACTGGGCATACCTTTTTTTAAATATTTGTGTCATGTTCTTCTCATATAAAAAATGACATTACGATAGGGTTGGTCAAACATTTTTTTATTGCACCTTGCAAGAGGGTGACATTTTCTTTGTATAAAAGAAAACACCAATCATGATTCTCTTTTGTTGTACGATAAATAAAGATCAGCTGATAAATAATAATCATCAGCTGACACGTTCTTTCAGATTTACGATACAATCTTACAATAACTAGAGTATACTTCCATGTAACATTGCGTAGAACCTATTTTATAAATTTTAGTATTGCAATATGCAAAATATTTCAATTTATTCCCCATTTCATGCGATGCATTTAGCAAAGCAAATGCTATACAGTTTATGCCACTGGTTTATTCATTCTTATTAAATGTCTTATTTAATAAACATATCAGAAGCACAAGGAAAGAATATGCAACGATTTTTTTTTTTTGTTTGTTCTTCATTTTTTATTTCCACTATTATAATTTGTAGATAGAGAAAAATTAAATGAAAATTGCAGTAGGGAAGAGCAAGAACAGAACCAAAGAAAAAGGAAAATAAAATAAAAGAAATGAAATGAATGGAACTGAACAGAACAGAAATGTTCATCACGCAAATAATTGTGCATTTAACAGGAAAATTAAAAAGTTTGCAAAGACCTTTGAGGTTGAGAGCCAACTCAAATTGTAAAATGTTTTATATACATAACATTAAAATATAAAACAGTATGTACATACATATATATATGTATATATATATGTCAAAGTGTACATACATACTTATATACATACGTACATACATATTTCCCGCAATCATATTTACTTTCCCATGCTTGCAGTCATAGTGACAAAATATGATTCGTAGTTTAAATAAATTTTATTACTTTGTTTGCTTTCTTCTTGTTCTTGTTCTTTTTACTTGTTGTTGTTTACATTGGAGTAAAGTTGTACAGTACAACTTCGATAGTCCGGACACTTCAATTATGCGGACGCTTCTACATTTCGGACTACTTGAAATTTTTACCTCTACAATTTGGAAAAAACTTATTTATGTTTTGTTATTCATACTTTTATTTACATTTTGCCCTATCGTTACTTCAGTTTCGGTACATTCTTTCGTAAGCGTGTTTGTCTAACTTCATACCAAGTGTCAGTCATGTCTTTAAATAATAAATGCAAATATAAAACACTAGCTTTAAAGAAAAAGTGTGATATGTTACAGTCTTGATGAAGGAACAACTATTAGGCAAGTTGCCGAAAAACCCCTGTTCTTTAATCAACGATTTGCGAGAAAATAAAACAATTTATTTCGAATGTGGGCCGGTAATGACATAACTGATGAACATATTAAGGATTGGGCAAATGGTGCTAATGAATTTTCATTAGATTTTTGCGATGAAGAAATAATACAACACGCTAAACGAAAAGAGTCGTCAGTGCTGCTCACAGACTCTAAAGACCACTTTGTAGAAATGGATACAACAACAAAGATATCGTCGATGTCTAGTAGTCGTAGTCTAGTAGGTAGTGTGTTGGCTTATTAGAGGGAAAGTCGTATCCCAGGTCAGACATCAAATCGAAATATGAAAAAATATTTCTTCGGCGATTTCCTCCTGCCATGAAAAAATTTCTCAAAACTCTGTCGTTTGTGGTCGACGTTAAACTCTAGCTCTCGCCACTCACGTATAAAATTGACCCACACAACATGAGTGGTGTGAGAAGATAGACCGTGATTCTGACTGAAGGGTTGTAATGGCTAATTACGAATGGGTGTATATATTCAGTGAGGAGAATAATATAGATATGCAGGATATTCTATTGTTGAAGAGGCTAGAGCGAAAAGCACAAATTAACCACCTTAACTTCGTTTTTTAATAAATCATGGTATGTACATACATATGTTTGTATGTATTTAATTCACCAAGATTGTTTTAATAATTTTCACTACATACTATAGTCCGGACGTGCCTAAAACTATTTGTGTCCGTATTATCGAAGTTCTACTGTATAGAAATTATGAAACACAGCGTGAACAATTTCAGTGAACATGTATGCGGCCGTTTCCGTAGTAAAACAAAATATATTCTTCCAAACAAAAAAAAATTAAACTAAAATTGTTATCCTGTTATCCTAGTGTTTATAACTTCATTGGATTTAAAGGGTTTTTACGATTACAGTTAGATGACGATATTTTCGGGCATGTAAAATATGTGTCGCAGTTTATGAAATTATTGTCCTGTCCAACGTTAATGTATATTTCCTAATATTTAAGCAATTGCATTAAAAATTTGAGATCTCATATTTGTTTGTACATATTGATTTTACACCCAACTTCACAACATTAATGGCAATTTCTTCAAAAGGCTTTTACAAAAGAATTTGCATTGCCATTACTAAATAATATTTCTACTTTTTCGAAATACGTGGTATTACAAATTATTTTTGCCTTATATTTATTATCAGAATAGCTCAACTATTTATTTACGAATAAATGATATAAATTTTGTGTTATAACACTATTTAACATTATCAGCGATATATATATCACAACATATGTGAGTTTAATTAATACGACCATTGAACCTACGTTGCAGACGTTAATTTTGTTTAGACAGTTGACAGTTGATAACGGCCGTCTATTTAAAATTACATCTGATAAATTAGTTGTTATTAACTCAGGTCAATTAGTAGGTCAAATCACTACGTTAACACCGAATGGTAAAGTCAATTTTTTTTTTCATTCCTTCACTTTTAATTACCTTCGAAAAATCATCTGCAGCAATGAGTTCCATTTTTGAGTGATTGTATGGCATGGATTCATGGCTGACGGCGTCATAGGTTCATAAAGCTTATTGAGAAGCTTTTCATTGCAATTGTATTGTTCAAAATGTCTGAGCCAGGGTTTGAACTAGGGCTCACGTATAATAAATATTTAAGTTAGTTATTTAAATGCATAATAATAGTTATTTGAATATTCCTATATTTTTTTTGAAACCTGATTCAAAATAGAAAAACAGTTACTGCTGCCTTGCTGAAATTGTCTTTCCTGAATTCTACGAGCCTTTGTAATTTTTGCTGGCTAATTTTAATTAATTCGCAATATTATTTTTTTTATTTTTTTAGTTTTGAAATTGAGATCATACCTTTTCAAATTTTACTAGCGGAACCGACTTAATATTCAAGAAAACTAGCTTAACCTCTTTATTTAAAATACACACAGTCATCGGATTAATTCTGAATTTATACCAGGGATTACCATTTCATAGCACAATTGTGCAGAGAGAAAATCACACGCATTCTTGTGTTCTTTGATTCAGTTGTCGATCAGACTACAACAAGAAGACATGTGTGGCGGTTTTTTAATCGTTTTAATTCAGAATAACACTCAAAAATATTTTATGTATAAAAGTTCTATGTCATTAGCTGGTTGCATACAATATTTTTGAATGATTTGGAACGCTCACTGTGTTCTTCTAATAAAAAATAGGTTTATTTTGTATTTTTTATTTTTGTTTATCTAAAAAAACTCGATATATAATTTTTTAGCCAAAGATAGTTTTATGTTTTTTTAATAAAAAAAAAATAGATTTTTTATTTTATCTTTATTTATCTAAAATTATAAAGCCAAAGATAGATAGCTTTACTTATGTACGTTGGTTAAAAGAAAATCAAAGTATCGTATATAATTGACATTTTTCTATGGCTGTAAATAAATAAATTCTCTACTTATTTTCTCTTTCTTGCTCACTAATATACAACCGAAAAATTTTTGGTCACCCCTGGTTTATACTGTTAACAACTATTCATTTTCTAGTATTGTGAAGATTTTTATCCCGATAGTAACATAATTTTCTTGGATCCATCTAACTTACAATCCTAAAGTGCGGCATCAGGTGTGGGTGGCACATTTAAAATCTCGCAGATGTTATTTCAAGCAGCCAGACAGTAGATTCTGTATTAGCTTTTGACTCTTTTCAAGCGATTATTCATTCAGTTTTCAAACACCAAATATAATTTGATAATCAAATGAGAATTGTCAATCCCAAAGATCTCTATTAATTGACCAATAAATTTACAAAATGCACCGAGTAAGAGAAACAAAAGTGGCTCGTTGACTTTTAATTTTTTACAATAGTTTTGATATGTTAATGTTAATGTGCTCAATAAACCACAATCATCTACAAAGACGTATGGAATTGAATACAACAAAAAAAAACAAAAAGAAGAAATTTTTCTGAATCACTGTGTCAAAATTTGTCATTCAATATCAGCTGCAATCAAAAATTCATGCACAATGAAACGATTCAGACTTAATTTAATTGTTTTTTTCTTTTTTTCAATTTTTAAAATTTTCATCTTCAAATATTTCTTTTGTTTCTGGTACTTTTTATAGAGACTATAAAATTTTTATTGTTTTTGTTTTTTTTTTTTTGCATTTTGTTTATTTAAAAGAATGACGAACAATGTTTTTGAAGGAAAGAAAAATAAAAATGAAACAAAATATTCGATTTTTTGTTTGATTTTGTTGCTTCTCCATGCAGTAGAAATCGAGCGTTGCTTTCGTCGTCAGCCATGGCTGCCATTGGAACTCAACAGTTAAAAAAAAAAGGTTTTGTTCTTGCTTTCTAAAAGAGAAGAAGAAAATCAAAAAAAGAAGATATGCATCCAAAATAAAATTAGGGAAGAACAAGCAGTAGATGAGTAGAATAAAATAAAATAGAATAAATTCAACAGAAGAAGAAAATAGAATTAAAAGCAGAAATTCGTAATATTTTATGGCATGTCAAGGACACATTTCTCAAATTCTATTTCTGTGTCATTGTTTATTCTTACAAAATTTTATGCGAGATATAAACGGAAACAACAACATGTATATGTATGTCTGCATGTGTATGTGTAAGTGTAACTGTAACTGTTTGTATGTATAACAATAAGTGAGTGAATAGATGAATATTTGGGTGTGATTGTGGGAGTGGAAAATTAAAATTTATAAAATTTTTGTATTTTTTCAAAATGTTTTTCATTTTGTAAAATTCAACAAAACTCACTTAAACGTCATGCTGTTGCTATTATTATGATTATTTTTTTTTTATGTTTTATTCATATTATTATTGTAAATGTCGTAAACCAAATAAACTTACCGTCTTCTCCCATTCATACACATGCTGAATACATACAAATGAATTATACCTTAACTATGACAAACAAACTGATTTAATGTTACTCAAATCTAAATATTTGAAATAATTTTTAGATAATTTTTCTTGACTTTGTTTTTTCCAAGTCGACATGCAGTTGAAATCTATCTAGTCGCACTAGAGACTGATAGATTTGAAATATTTGAAGTGCACATTAATTAAATAATTAGACTTTAGATTCCTGCCGTCTTCTATTTGCTAATAATCAATTATAATCGATAGTTCATTTTAGTGCCATTTAATTTGAAATTTGTTTCAAAAGTTCAGGCTTTTTAGTGTTCATAGTTTCTTTCAGTAAATTGACAGTCTCCGTTTTATCTTCTTTAAAGAGAATTTCACGGTAGGGCAAGTTGTACAACAAGTCTAGTTTTTATTATATAGCCATCTCAATATGAAGAAGACAAATTTTTCTAAAACCATCACACTTCCATTGATCAGGGTCGTATTCGTTTCACTTTGTTTTGTTATTTTACTAACCGCCTATGCGATAAAAAATCTGACATACGATTTTGACCCCCTATTCAGAACATTTTCTCTATTACTTTAAGTACGTAAATAGCGCAAAATTAAATTGTGCATTAATTTATCCTTTACTCAAAAAAAGTTTTTTTTTTTAATTTTTATTATTTGTTCTGGAAAGTAAGAACTCGGAAAATAAATGAGCTTGTATGATGAGCATGCATATGGTAAGAATGGCGAAATTTGATCTATTTGATTATTTTAAACAAATGTTGAATCTTTGAATTTGAAAATATCTATCAGGCTTGACAAGGAAGCAAATTTTGGAATTTCTATTTTCATGCAAATCCACTATCTTGAAATAATTTGAACGATTAAACTTCACAGGAATCCATAAGAAAAAACGAATTAAAAATATAACAACAAATTAGAACATTCAACTGAGATGCCACGTCAATCCAGAGCGGTGTTGAAAAATTCAGTACTTTAGTACTTTTTTTTAGTACTTTTCCATGTCAAAAATAACGCAGTACCCCCGCTACGTTTTCAGTACTTTTTTACTATTGCGTATTTTGCGTCTTGCACTTCTTTCAACTATTAATGTATTAGCAACGTAATACGAAAGGTCGAATTAGTCTTTAGCCCCAGTTAGCCAAATGTCCACGAAACATACGTTCGTCTTTAGAATAAGTTAAGGAATGAGCGTTTTCATCCGAACCGTAGTGTGATTTTGGGTAGCATCATCATACGCTATAAACGAAAATATATTCCATAACGTTCCGCCGACGTGTGGCCACACGGAACTTTTACGTTTTATTATATTCAGAATCAGCAGTTTTTATTTTGTATGTGTTTGGTCTTCTATTCCATACTGCCAGAGTATTAAATATAAATAAAAAAAAATAAACTATTAGGTAGTGTGCTTGCTTGCTATATATGAGCCCGCTATTCATACCCCATGTCAGACATCATTCACAACGAAATATGAAAAAACATTCCTTCGATGACTTCATTCTGGTCAAAAACTCGGAGAGTAAATAAAATTGCCATGAAAAAGTTTCTCAGAAATTTATCGTGCGGAGTAGACTTTAAACTGTCGGTCCCGCCGCATATATATAAAATTCACAATCGTAATTCATACACTTTCAGAGATAGTTTAGTACCATTTCAAAATTTCAATTTTTCGACACTAATCCAGATGCATCATTATAAAGTTCTCAAGGAGTCTCCTAAGCGTAAGTTGTAAATTCAATCATTGTTTAAAATTAATTATCAGTTTAGAAAAAATCAATCCTTGAAGTGAGGAATTATAATCTGGTTTTTAGCATTTTCTCTGAATTTTATTTTGACATTTCGGAAAGTAAAAAGGACAACATAAAATGAGCAATCATTGTAATCAGAAAAGAAAACAAAGAAAAACGAAAAAAAAATTTAATAAATTAATAAATTAGTATGTATGGATGTATGTATGTATGTATGTGTACTATGAAGTGTATTGGTGCACAATAAATGTTGCTGAGGGCATTGTTTATTATTTAAATTATGGCCACAGCAGGTGTTGTTGACATCTGAGCAAATACGTTTTTTTTTGTTTTTTTGTTATTTTTTCCATTTTGTCTTCATTATTGTTTTGTTTATTTGATTCTATTAATTTGACGCATAATTTTCGTGGTAAACGCATATTAAAATGTTGAATTATTTATGGAATTCATTTCTCT
Source organism: Sarcophaga peregrina (assembly GCA_014635995.1). NCBI lineage: Eukaryota > Metazoa > Arthropoda > Insecta > Diptera > Sarcophagidae > Sarcophaga > Sarcophaga peregrina. Next base: position 60,545,217 of record CM025793.1, read on the forward strand.
GCTCTATATCAATCATGTGTATGTATATATATGAAGGTGAATGAAGGTGTTCACAAAATATACACTCATATATACATCCATATGTACGTATTAGGGATGCCAATCGGGAAATCCCGAAATCCCGGGATTTTCGGGATTCACCAAATTCCGAATCCTGGGATTTTTAAGAACTTGTCCTGAGATTTTTCGGGATTTTCGGGATTGTGAATTCATATGTATTTTGACTCTACAAAAGGTTCTGAAAAAAATTCTATATCACTTGACTTCGACAACAGCTTTTCAGATTAATTCCAGTGATAATAAATTGATGGCATCGAAGAATGCAAAAGCCCTATAAAACGAAGTAAAAGGATAACTGATTTAGATACTCAACTGTCCAAAGGAATAGATTTATTTATATCAGGAGGTGGTAGAGGTGAATTACAAGCTGCATACAGCTATCTTGGAACGTTTTTGCAACAAATGTTGATTGCGAGAACTGTTTTTCAACGGCAGGGAATATTGACAACAAAATTCGTTCAAGCCTATCAGATCATATGTTAGATGCTTTAATCTTTTTGTTGGAATCCAAATAATTTTCTTAAAACTAATGCATTTGCATACGTATGAATAATTTTTATTTCTGTTAATTTACGCTTTTTTGTTACTTTTTGTCTTGCTGTTTTGATATTTTATTTTTAATGAAATTTATTTCGGACACACATACATAATTGGAATACAAATGATTTTGTTAACGAAATATTTTTATTATTAAGAGAAAATCGTGATAATCTCGTGATTTTTCAGGATTTTTGAATCCCGAATTATCCCGAAAATTCCCGAGATTTTTAAAAGTCGATGCCGTTTGGCATCCCTAATATCTACATATGCATGTATAGACATGAAAACAGATAATACTCTATCACACATATGCAAACTATTGAATAGTACGTGTGATATACTATTTACGTTAACGAGTGTTAGTTGTAAAAAATTAAAACAACAAAAGCAAAATTGTTTATCATTTTTATATGTAAATTTTATTTAAACTTGCCCTTACCATTGTTTTTTTTTTTTGCTTTGCCTTAAAATAACAAAAATAGAAAACAACCAGTTACAACAGAAAAACTCAACGAGAAATTCTCAAAAAAAAAGAATGTTGATCAGTAGAGTAATTTATACTGATGAGCTTCAGGTATTTGTATTAATTTAATCAAATTTATATGAAAAAATAAAAAACTGAAAATGATTTAAATTTTTATATTGAAATAAAGAGGAAAAAAGAAAGAAATATAAATGATGTCAATAATTCCGTATAAGTGAAGTCATCATACATTTTGAGCACGTATACCTTAGGCACTTTATATTTATGGATTCATGCCTTATTAAGCCCAGTTCATTTATTAATTCAGTAGACGATAACAATAATGGTTTCAAAGAATACATACACGTACATATTTCAATATTGTATTTGTAATACCAAATAAAGTTGAGGAAAATTAAATTTTTGGTTCACATACGGACATGATATAAAATATTTTGAATTTTCTTAATTGGATTCTCGTACTCTGCACTTAGTGGAAATTTTATTTGTATTACTGACCGTTAATAGCAAACAACAATGCCTCTGTATTTTGTGTAGGTAGTTAGGATACTTAGAGAAGGATTGTTCACTTATTTGTTGTAGGTTTTCTCTTACAGAGATCTTGAAAATTTAGATCGTATAGGGGATTAAAATTCAGTCCGCGTAAACAAAATATCAGGAATAGCTTTTGTATAGATTCAATGATGTCGGAATATTTTTTATATAGAGGATCCCATATTATGGATCTATACTCGAGTATAGGCCTCACAAGAGATGTATAGAGCGATTTCGCAATATAAGGATCGTTAAATTCTTTTGCGCACCATTTTATAAAACCAAGTATATAATAAAAGAAATCATTTCTATTTCATTTCTCTAATTTGTAATGGAAACTTACGGAAGTTTCAGAACAATTGAGATACGGAAACCTCAATGATTTTAACTTTTGAAGAAACACTGTAAAATTTTTTATTTACTGACGTATGTATACTACAACGTTTTCTTAGTATACATGCTTAAGAAATACGCAAAGTCGACTATACACCAGAGTATACAGACCATCTCCAATTATGAACTGATTCCAAGTAATATCGAGATGTGTAAGTTCTTCCGCAGGTTTTAATGTTCCTACAGCCTTTAGAGTACAAATTCCGTTGTATAAAGGATTCATAAAACCGTGTTTGACATAACTTAAGTTTTAGTGCACTGCGTACACTAGCAATATAAATATGTACATAAGTCACAGACTGGTTATCCGAAATGATCATATTCAAAAGATCTTAAACGTACACTACGTGCTCAAATTTACGGCGAAACATGCTTACCTGCTACTGAACTTTGAATGACATGAGAATAGTCTACGATAGTTTTAATTAGAATTGTATGCCATAAAATTACGGAAGCTGCGATACTAACATATACTAGCAGTGACAATGCGTCAAAAGACTAATACATACATAATTGGTCATTACAACCCTTCAGTCAGGATTATTGGCCAAGTTTCTCATGCTACTTGTGTTGTGTATGTTAATTTTATACATAAGTAGCGTTTTAGAAAACTTTTCATGGCAATTTTATTTACTCTCACAGTTTTTGCCCGAAATTTGCTGAGAAAAAATCGATGAAAAAATACTTTTATTTTGAAGTCTGGCCTGGGACTTATATTCGAAGAGTTATTGTTAACCCAAATTTGCCCAATGACCTATATATAGTACACCATCGCATTCTTGTTTACATGATACGTAACGTTTATTAAAGTACCTTTTTTTTGTTGACATACTCAGTACTCATCAATACCTCGTGGGAGATTATGTGCTCGCATTATTTAGTTATTGAATTACTAAATATTATAAAAATAAATATAAATTTTAAAATTATCATGATCTTAATTAATTAATTAATTTCGATATTCGTATTTTAATCACAAAGAAACATACAAATGAGCCTCCACTAATTGACCAAATTCTGATCTCATTTACCTAACAGTGGTGATATTTGTAAATAAGAGGCTGTGGCGTGATTATCTGGTTTTTGTTTCCATTAATTTTCTTATCCTTTAATTATACGTTTATGACGACGTAAAATATCTGCGGAACGAAACTTTTTGCCATCTACCAAAATGTAGCAAGGTTTAGATGTTTTCATATGATCTAGAGTGCGTTAATATCTGATATTGGTTAAAAAAAATTAATTTAATGATGTAATCAGAGAAACGCCTTTCGCTCTCTAGAAGATTAAGAAAAATTGATTGAGAGTTAATCTTTGTCTAAATAATTATAACTAAACGAGATTGTAGTTCTAACTTCTTAGATCAATTCTCTAAGGAAGCATTTATTAAGAAATACTTTGCTGTTGTGGTTGCTGTTGTTGCTTGTCGGTAAATTTAATTCCTATCAGGCCTTAGTCACTCTTGATAATTGAAAAATATTTTAATTTTTCATGGTATTTTAATAAACGAAACTAATAAATAATTTCACTTTTACTCCTTACCATTGCAATTAAGGATACATTTTCTTATATTTTGAATTTTACAAGCAATTTTTAGAAACGTAACAACGTGCACATTGTGGTTTCATAATAAAATACCGCATATCTGGTTAGCATACCTGCATTAATGTCACCATCAGAAACAAGCAAAATTGGAATTTTACAATCTCAAATAATATTTCAAATATTTAATAGCAAAAAAAAAAAAAAAAATGAAAAAAAGAAAATATTTTGAATTATTTGATTCACATAAATGATTCGGAACCGAATATGTGACCATGACAATATTAAATTTATGCTGTCATGTAAACAATCAAAAATGTAATCATAATTTATTTGAATAATTTAAAGACATTATTAAACCAAATTCTGACTATAAAATATTGTGTGCTCTGCTTACAGAATTGCATCATCATATTCAATTTAACAAAATACAATGTGTGGCAAAATGTCTGTACGAAATTGCATATGAAGTGAAGCATAATTTGTGGGAAATTTTGTCGTTGATGATTTATAAACTGAAGTATCATATTTTAAAATACTAGCTTCAGGTAAAACAAGTTTAAGTAGCAAATATACAATAAAAATATTAACAATATGTTTTACTAAATATAGGTTGATTATTTATTTTAATACAATACGTACTACGTAGATACAGTGGTGGCCATGAATTTAAGACACGCCATAAAAGGGACTTAGTTGTGATAATTTTTACAACCCTGTAATATCTTCTATGTACCTTGTAATATTAAGGAATTGTACCATCCTTTGTTGCTTTTTGATCATATTATTGTAAAAATGTGTATTTGAAACTGGACACGAATTTAAGACATTTCATTTTTAGTAGTTTTTTGAGGCTAATCGGTGAGAAACAAATGTTTTAATTTATTTTATGTTGGAATAATTGAAATAGTTAATTTGAAATGGCTAGAGGTGGTTGAAGTTCCGATACCGAGCGAAAACTTATCCAACAATTAAAATCTCTTGGGAAAACAGTAATGGAGATATCCAAGCTGCTTAAATGTTCTAGATGCAAGACTTACAAGGCGCTGGAACACTTAAAGCAACATGGTATTACCAAATATGTCAAACGGCAACCTAGAGCTCGAAAATATACACCCAGGGAGAATAGTTTAATTTATAAAGTAGCTGCTAATAATCCTATTCACGAGCTCAAGTGAAATAAAACATTAAATTGCATCGGATTTTAGTATCGATATTTCGTCTAAAACAATAAGAAGACTTCTAAATGAGAAAAACTTGTGTCAAAAAAAAAATATCAAATTCTGACTATCGTTTACGAGAGAACATCTCAATGAATCGATGATATTTTTTAAAATATACTTTGCAGCGACGAGTCGAATGATGGTGTGGGCAGCATTTTCTTGGGATTGTGTAAGTCCAATTTACAAGATTAATACTAAAATGAACCAGCACGTTTACACATGCCTCTATAGAAATTTATGCATGATAATGACCCTAAGCGCACTTCACGTCTACTGAAGAGTTGCTTAGAGGAAAACAATATCACTGTATGAAAGTGACCAGTGGAATGATGTTGAGGAACATGTACGATCAGTAAAACCAAAATATATGCGATTCTAAACCAATCTTGTTTGGCATTTGTCGAAAGTTTACGCAGGGGATGTGCTGCTGTAATGCAAAATAAACGATTTCCCACCAAATACTAAGATTTTTTATGAAGCTGAATTTTATTTTTTTTATGAATTAAGTTTTATTTTACCTATGGCTTCAATTCATGACCAGGATAAAATTTGTGTTAATCTGTATAATACAGTGAACTCGCGAAAGCGTGAACACTCGAAAGTGTGAACGTCTCAGAAGAGTGAACAAATTTGTTTTTCCACAAAGTATTCTAAAACATGAACAAAATCTGAAAGCTCTAAAACGTAAACACATTTTTATTTTTTGTTTTTTTAATCTGTTTTTAAATTGAGAAAACCCCAAACTACAACTAACTGTATGCTGATATTAAAAACCAAAGCTTTAGAAATACACCATCAAATTAAAGAAAATGATCGTGGTTTTAATACCAGCGACGGGTGGCTAAAAAAATTTAAATTTGTGTTCGCCTTCTTAAAATTTCCGAAGAAATGCATTCTGCGCAGCCGAAACTTTTTGGCCCACTTAAAGAAAAGTTAAAAGCAAAAATGGAAGTACTCTCACTTTGTGAAGATCAGTTTTATAATGCTGATGAATCTGCTTTATATTGGAAGCAGTTGCCATATAAAACATATTTGTCATCACTGGAGTAAAGTACTCCAGGCGCACAGATGGAGAAACAACTATTAACTTTCATGGGCTGTTTCAATACGTCGGAGACTCACAAACTTAATTTACTGGTCATTGGAAAATCTAAAAATCCATGAAGATTCAAAAATGTTACTTGTCAAGAGAATTACAACTTCTCCAAGTCAGCAAGACTGACATGTAAACTACGTCACATCGTTAATTCAGCCCATGGATCAGAATGTTTTTAAAATAACAAAACTTAATTATAGAAACACTCTCTTGGCATTAGTGGCTGGAAAACAAACACTATTCACTATTAAAATGTTAACTATAAAAGATTCAATTAATCTTTTGGACACAGCATGGAGTAGAATTTCGCAACAAATTTAAAACAATTGCTTTTAAAGTATTTTAAATTTAGTTTGGGGCAAAGATGACATAGATGATTTTTTACTTATTAAAATATCATGAATAAACTCGAAAATGTGAACTGCTTCGGTAAAATTAGTTCAAGTTATTGCGAGTTCACTGTATGTAAATAAAACTTCTAAACGAAATATACATAGGCAGCAAAATATTATTAATTTTTCTTCATAATATTACTAAAATCTTAAAAGAAAAAATATCATGGACTTAAAAATTTTTTCGATAAGATGTAAAAATTATCACAAATCATAGCTGTTAAATTTCGATTACGATTAGTAATCAATTACATTACGTTTTAAAAATAATCGTAATGATTATATAATTTTACGAACAATTTTTTTCGAATTACTAATTGATATTGTAGTCGTACAATATAATCAAAAAATAATCAAGATTACCTCCGATTTGTCTAATAATCAAAAGTAATCCAAAAGTAATCAAATTGTTTTCAAAAATTCTTTTTGATTATTTTAAAATATTTAAAAAGAATTTGAAAGTAATTATTGAAAATGATTTGATTATTTTTGGATTACTTTTGATTCTTTTTGATTATTAGACTAATCGTCAGTAATCCTAATTATTTTTTTGGTTATACTATATTCGCAATCAATTATTAACTATTTTAACCAAAAATAATCGTAATTGTAATCATTATTTCACCATTAAAAAAAAGTAATCAAATTACTAATCATTACGATTACTAATCATTACTTCACAGGTATATCACAAATTCATATCTAAGTAAAATGTCGTGTCTTAAGTTCATGGCCACCACTGTGCATACTCTCTCACTTGAGGATAAAAATATAACGAGTATAGTCAACATTATTAACTATGCAAATATGTGTGTACGTGCGAATAAATAATATTGAATATAAATTAAAAAAGAAAATGAAATAAAAAATATTGGAATAAACTAAATTAATTATTATTGTAATTATAATTGTTATTTTGACACTGCTAATAATTAATTGTTTGTGTTTGCTATTATTATACAAGTTTGTATGTTTTTTTTTCTTTGTAAACATTATAATTAAATTTTTTACTTTATTTTTATTATTGATTTTGTGTTAATAAAACAAATATTGCAATTATTTTTTTTCCATTTATTTTTTAAATTTTAAGATATTAATAGAATTAATTAAATTACGATTAAAGTTTATGCAAATTATTTACGGATGCTATTTTTTATACACATATGTACCTACATATGTAGATAAAACCATAAAATGCAAATATAAAAGACTATTGCCGTTAGAACGTTTGATAATACGATTAGAAGTGACCCTTGACATCCGAAATAAATCTTGACATAAATCCGTATGAATGTATTCCAAACACAAAATACAAAAATTAAATTAATAAATAAAAACAAAACATTAAAATCCATCTTAATACAATTTATGAATGAAATCTCTTGCTGAGCAAGTATAATGATTGCAGATTAAATATGTTTTTACATATTTCCCCCTCCCCTTTCATTTTATGTATGTTTTTGGTTAAATCATCATCAGACAGAGACAGTTTTACATTCGAACATTGCTGCATACATAAAGTATACAGTATAATTTCGATATTCCGAATAATGTGTTAATACCGACATTTATTTTATTACTACAATAGACTCTGTAATCCGGACATAATCAATATTTTCTACCTCAATATTTCGGAGAGTACTTACTGCTATTGCTTTTGTACAAAAACTTCTTTTTGCAATAAATAACTTAAGTGATGCTGTAGTTGTTTTTCAAAATCTGAGCGTGGTATAGGAAAAAGCAAAACCATGATCGGGAGAAATCTTATATAATTAGTTTATTAACAAAAGGCATCATAATGGACTATTGAAGCAAGTAAAGGCAGATTTAACAATTTTCGATCACGAAATGGAATAAAATTTTTAAAAATATCCGGGGAAACGCTTTCCAATGATCGTTACGCAGTTCAAACCTTTATTGAAGTTATCCACGCAAAGATGGTGGAGGTAAAAATAACAATTTTCTAAGTTTACAATGCTGATGGGACTGTACTTTTTTGAAGAAAGCTGCCGGCTAAACACGCTTCATAGAGAAATGTCTCCATCGAAGTGTAAAATATGGAAAGAAAGAGTAACACTTCTACTATGCAGCAATGCAACTGGTGAACATAAAATCAAATTATTGATGATTGGATAAGCCAAAAATCCTAGAGTTTTTAGAAACGAGTATTTGTGCAGCAAATAATGAAAATATTTTATAAAACTGATTCTAATCTACTGGCATACTAATTTGAATGTAAACACTACATTTTAAAATGAATATCTTGTAGATAAATTTATGTAAGTTAGCATGTATTTTCTAAATTTTTTCTTTTGTTTCGGAAATTCAGACATTTCGATATTTCGGACAACACCTGGTTTTTAATAGTCCGAATTATCGAGATTATACTGTTTAATTGGTAAATCGAGGTAGATATATATAAAATATCTATTCACCTACTACTTGTGAACAATTATTCTGTAGAAGCATACACAAGGATATCTAAACGTACGAATGTAAGTACACAAAGACAATATTTGTTAAAATACAACTGTCATGGAACACGTTCACTTAAACAAAATCTTGGATTATACTCGCAACGAAAATGTGAATCAAAAACATTTACATACAAATTCATGTATTTGTCACAATGTTACTTGGCTAATAAAAAAAAAACGGCAACAATAATAGCAAACAAACAAAAAAATGAAATAAAAATATTAAAAAAACAAAAGTAAAATAAATAAAACATGAAAAACAAAAGCGAGTACATGAATGAAAGAAAAAGTTACAAACAAATAGGATGAAAAAAGGAAATTTAGACAACTCCGTTTATAAAAATAACAGAGAAACCGTTTTTAACAAAGAAATATAGAATGAATGTATAATCCTTGTGTTTTGTGACGACACGACAATACAATACCCAACTTCACGTACGGAATAACCTTAAATATTTAAATATTTCGTACTTACATTGGTGGGAGTTGAATCGTGCCACCAATCCACATATTTGCGTCTGACACCAACAATGTACGTGTTTCAGGCTAATAAGTAGTGAAACATATAACAAAACACCAGCAACAATAACATTATAGCAAGAATAACGTCAAAGAGGCAGAAGAGTCAGAAACAATGTCTTCTAAAATAAAATGCCCACAAACCCATATACTAAAAAGGGCTGCCATATTATATGGATGACAGCATGAGAACATAAACGAGTTTAGGTCGAACAAGAAAACTAAAGATAGCGCCATTGTTAAACGAAATAAATGTTTTAACATCTGTAATGTTTGGAAGTTTTGTAATCGATAGAAAATTAAATTTTGTATAGCCGGATTTACTTAAAGTACGTTGATTTCGTTTGTGCGAAAATGAAATGATACAGGGTGGCAAAAGTAGAAAAAATATTTAGCTGCTACGTTTTTCCACCAGCGCCCATGATTTATCAGATTCTAATAAATATTCTACCTGAAACACTTTGTGGCTAAACAACGACTTGAGATAAACATAATTTTACAAGATTGAGAACATTGTTCCTTGTAGTTCGTCCGCTATACAATCACTAGAGATGCCTACATACGTACATAGTATGCAAAATAGGTATGTTTTACAAAATGCTTTACTAATTGAATTTGACTGTAACTGTGTTAACTGAGTCCAGATCTAAATAAAATTATTATTTTAACTATTTTTACTGAAACAAGTGTTGTGGAAACATAAATATACTGTCTTAATTCCGACGAATTTAATACGAAATTGACTTCAAAAAAGAAGAAAAAATTTAAAAGAATTTGACTTCACTTGTGATATGTTGGGAGTTAATTCTATCTCGGGTATAGTGCACAAAGTTAAAAGTTACCTATCGTATTGCTAATTTAGTTTGTTTGATTTATTTCAACCTAGGTTAGTCTGCCATATTAAACTTGTAATGCCTTAGTCGGGTTCCCATAATTTTTACTTACACGGACAATAAAGCGAATTAAGTTGTTAACTCGATCGTAATGAAGAGTTGTGTTGTATTTTCTGTTTAACCTAGTTATGTATTTAGCAATTTTTCTTCTACTTTCTTAGTCGGGTTTTGACGAAAATTTCATTTATTTTTAACGGTAAACTACCATAAAATATAATAATTTAAAATATTATTACGTTTTAGCTCGTACTTTACAAAAACTCTTTAGTTCATTTGGTTGATTTAGTCAGATAGTTAAAGTCTGATGCTTCTATTTGCATTGGCAATAAATGGAAATTTGATTCAGATGTGGTACTCGATAAAGACATAAACGGCACCAATATAACAGTACAAATGTGATTAAATATTTAAAATTTTGAAAACTGAAGGACTACTTCTACCAAAACCTTTTAGCTTGTACGAACTCTACTTAAAACTAAAGAAAATATTTTAAATTATATTATAAATCGATGGTTTAATATAGAAAGGTCATATCTTAATTTTTCAGTAATTTACAGGAGAAGGAAAAAACTTAATAAAATCCAAAACAAAAATGTTATAAAAAAAGTTTAAATGCAGTTTTTATTAAAAATAAATTAGGAATTCCATCATAATATAAATATATATAGTTGAAGTCTTCACTCGGTACCTATACACATTCAAAAATATTTATTCAATTTTATATGAGTTATCTTTTAATTACTGCAAGTCAATTATTCGTCAACATAGAAAATAAAATTTTTCAGAGGATGTGAATGTGGGTTTAGTCTACCAGAATATTTTTGAGAAAAATAAGATACGACCTTTCTATATTAAGCCATCGATATATTATATATTATTATAAAAAAAATTTTCTATTATTTTCATGTTATCATTTCTAATGTTTACAATTGTAAAAAACATTTTAAAACTATTTTTCAAAATATTTATCTTTCCATCCTGTTGTGAATATTTTTATACAGCTGGGTGGCATAAAATCATTAGCCTTAAGAGTTTTACACGAGGTGAGTAATATGCGTCGCCACTTGACTTATGCTTTAAAGCACGTTTTTCTTCCATCCAACTATTGTTTTACAACGTGTAACAGAATCTCAAATAAACAAGCACACCTACAGATGCTCCTACGTATACCACCGAAATGTACCAATAAACAATTTTATGTCAATTACATAAGCAGACAATATTTTATAATTAAATATTTACTATTTACTTGTTAAAGGGCTAAGGGGTAATAAGCGAGAATACTAGAGAAGAGAAAAATATTTTTAATTTTCATCATTGTTCTGATAGTCGCCGTAGTCTGGTAGATAGTATGCTGGCCTATAGACGTGGGGCCTCGGTTCAAACTCCAGGTCAGACAGCTCCAACAAAACGAAATATAAAAACTATTTCTTCGGCGACTTCTTCTCAGTAGTTTTCCGGTTGGTAAAAAACTCGGACAGCAAATAAAAAATTGAGAACTTTCTCAAAATTTTGTCGACTTTCAACTGTAGGTTCCGCTTGTCTGTGTAGTAGCGGGTAACAAAAGAATACTACTACAGCCCACTAGGCTTATCATAACAGGCGACAAAATGGCTAGTGATGTATTGGGAATTTGATATTATATTGGATTCTCCCACATTGCCAAAACATGCAATCATAAAAGCTAAGTTGAAATTTGCAACATATTTTGTACATAAAAAAATTAAATCATTGTGGGAGTTGACATATTCCAAATTGGCTTTTGGTGTGTTGGGCTTCTATCAATGATTAGTGATGTACTGGGAATGCAAGGACTAGTGATGCCACACGGGATCAATTTTTAAAAATCCCGGGATTCGGGATTTTGTAAATCCCGGGAAAAATCGCGATTTTCTCTTAATAATAAAAATATTTTGTTAACAAAATCATTTGTATTCCAATTATGTATATCAAAATTATATATCATTAAAATTAAAATGTAAAAACAACAAGACAAAATGTCACAAAAAAGTGTAAATTAACAAAAATAAAAATTTTCATATATACGCAAATGCATTAGTTTTAAGAAAATTTTAAGAAAAGATTAAAGCATCTAACATGTGATCCGATAGGATTGAAAGAATTTTGTTGTCAACATACCATACCGTTGAAAAAAACTTCTCGCAATCAACATTTGCTGGTAAAATAGTTCCAATATAGCTGTATGCAGCTCGTATATATTCACCTCTACCGCCTCCTGATGTAAATAAATCTATTCCTTTGGACAGTTGAGTATCTAAATCAGTTACCCTTTTACTTCGTTTTATACGGCTATTGCATTCTTCAATGCCATCAAATAATTTTTATCACTGGAAGGAAGGTATTCCTCATCTGAGATGCTATTAATGAAGTCAAGTGATATAGAAAATCGGAAACTCCCGGAACAAGATTTTAAAAATCCTGGGATTCGGGATTTTGTGAATCCCGAAAATCTCGGGATTTTGGCAATAAGGACTATATTGCATTTTCATACATTGCAAAATCATACAATTATAGTTAATTGCTCTTTTTCTTTTCTTTGAGAAGAATTTGGGCTAAGACATTCGCAGAACTAATGTATGTATAAAGTAAATTATTGAGGGAGATATAAATTTTAGCAGTGAGGCCCCCTTGTTGGAGCAACATGGTAGCAGTGGTTTGGACCAAAATCGCGGGGAGTGCACGTGTACGGTGTGCATTACACTCTTAACGCATTGAAGGACCGCTGAACAAGTGGGAAGTCGTGTCCATACAACATGACTTTGAATTGTTACCTACATATGGTGATGTGATGCGTGACACGAAACGTGATTACATACCTACATGTTGGTGACGTGATACGTGGCACAACACTTATTACTAACATGTGATGATGTTGCACGTGGCGTTGGTTGACGCACTGTATACCACTGTGTTTCAGACACCGTGAGATATGCAACATTGACGGTCGTAATCCTGTCTAAAGGGTTATAGTGACTAATTATGTTATGAATGTATGGTAATCCAGTCTCTATTAGAATGAGTGTTGTAGGTTCGATTCCCTCTTAAGGCTCTGGTCTGTTACTCTACAACCAGCATAAGATCTACATTACTTAACTCGAAATAATTAGAAATAATTTGAAATTGTATTGTAATTAATTTATAATGAAATATATAAATCGTGTTCCTTTAAAAGTCAACGACTGTATTCTGTACTTGCTTTTTTCCATTTTCCAAACGTAAAACGTTTTGTTTGTTGGCGTATTTGCTTATATCCACAATGGTTGTGCGTTGATATCAAATTGTGTGTGTAGCTGCTCAATAAATGTGCTTTACGGTAATTTTGTTTTGTTTATATCGGCTTAGTTCAGTTTATGCTTTCACAACTTTTTTCGCTATTCTCCATTAGTCTTGCTTTCAATGTTGTTTTACAATAATTTTGTTATTTTTTTTTTTTTTTTGTTTTATTCTTGCCAAGGTTAAAAAAGTTAATATTCTGTTTAACATTTTGTTTGTACCGCTAATATTCTTCTGGTAACATTCCAGCAATTGTTATTTCTCTACCCATGCATACATACACCCATTACGTTTTCATACATACATACATCATACATACTAGGGATGCCAAACGGGATCGATTTTTAAAAATCCCGGGATTCGGGATTTTGTAAATCCCGATCCCGAAATCCCGGGATATTTCGGGATAATTCGGGATCCAAAATTCCCGAAAAATCACAGGAAAAATCGCGATTTTATCTTAATAATAAAAATATTTTGTTAAAAAATCATTTATATTCGAATTATATCAAAATTATATCTCATTAAAAATTAAATATAAAAACAGCAAGACAAAATGTAACAAAAAAGCGTAAATTAACAAAAATAAAAATTCTACATACATATTCAAATACATTACTTTTAAGAAAATTATTTGGATTCCAACAAAAAGATTAAAGCATCTAACATGTGATCTGATAGGCTTGAACGAATTTTGTTGTCAACATAACCTGCCGTTGAAAAACACTTCTCGCAATCAACATTTATTGGTAAAATAGTTCCTAGATAGCAGTATGCAGCTTGTAAATATTCACCTCCACCACCTCCTGATGTAAATAAATAAATGTCTTTGGATAGTTGGGTATCTAAATCAGTTACCCTTTTAATTCATTTTATAGGGCTTTTGCATTCTTCAATGCCATCAAATAATTTTTTTTCAATGGTTTTCCTCATCTGAGATGCTATAATCGAAGTCAAGTGATTTAGAATATTTTTTTCAGGACCTTTTGTAGGGTCAAAATACATATGAATTCACAATCCCGAAAAATCCCGGGACAAGTTTTTAAAAATCCCGGGATTCGGGATTAACTGAATCCCGAATATCCCGGGATTTCGGGTTTCGGGATTTCCCGATTGGCATCCCTAATACATACGTAGCCATACACAATTTGTTGTTATTCTTATATTTTTTTTTTTTTTAACAATATTTAACGTTCCATTGTCTTCATAGTGACCAAGTAAATTAGATTTGTTGTATTTGTTGTATTATTTCTTATACGATTATGTATCCTTTTTCTTTCTTAGTATTTTAGTTTACTCAACGTACACATGTATGTATGTGTAGGATATTTTTGACACTTTCTTTCTTTCTTGATTATTTTATTGGGACATCAGATATTGTCATACGGCTGCGGTAAAAGTTCTCTTGCCTTAGTAAGAAGACAAAAATTCGAATATAAAATTGCTGTTGTAAACGGAAGAATTTCTGCTTTTTTTGTAGGCAATGGATGGTTGAAACTAGTTTAGAATCGATTGTGTCATGATAAACAGATATTTTATGTATCTACTCCTGAAAATGAGATTTTTTGGCATTTAGCTAGCATGCCATTTGCAGTTTACATTGAGTAGAAAATGTAATTTAGATTGTAATTAAAGATTTTAATGATATCAACACCTAATGAAAATTTAATTAAATTTTAGACAATTTTCTTAGACAAATAAATGCATAATGTCTTCGAAAGGAAATATTTAAACAACATTTTGTAAACACAATATGATTCCAAAACAATAATTACTTGTACAACACAAAGAAACTTTGTAATTATCAATGAATTTTAAAATTGTTTTACAATATTTAAGAGTTTTAAAGCTTGAAATATTAATTTATTACGTTCTTCATACGCATTGTTGATGTAGGAACTATTGATGTTCGAAAACTAATACGTATTTTGGGTAATATTCAGAAAACTAGAAGTGTAGTTTAGATCTTTCTGTTTAAATAAAATTAAAGAAATTCGACCGCACTACTCCCATCTCATGCTTCAGAAAACTAGAAGTATAGTTTAGATCTTTCTGTTTAAATAAAATTAATGTCGAAAACTACTGTTATTACGCATAAAAAGCGTGGTGCTGGAAAAGAAATCATTTTCATAGTGTCGATTTTTTTGAATAAAAAGTAAAAAAGTTCAAGTGTTCAAAGTCAATTATTTTTCGATTTTATATATGTATATCAGAGATCAGCAGTGGATCGTTTTTCCGCTACTCATAAGCACTGATGCAATTTTGAGAATGAATGCATCAACAGAATTGAAATTCAACTACTCTGATTCACTCGTACTCGCTACAACATTGATTTATAACTATAACGTTCACATCAGACTCACAACATTCGAAATATGCTTGATTCATACGGCTACGAGTGGTTCAAATCATATAAAATACTTATTATACCTATAAGTCATTCGAGTAGCTAGAATCACTCATCAAAATTTACAGCCTTTGTTGTTGTTGCATATACAAACAAAGAAGAAATGAAAGGCAAAGACAAAAAGCAAAGCATACACACAATCTAGTGTTCGTCATCGCGATCATAGTGTTCGTACGCGAATCAATCTTATTTTGTGCTTCGTGTAAATGTTAAGTATTGCGTACTGTTAAGTATGAATACGATGAGAACTTCAAACTTTGAGTATGATTAGTATGAGCATGAGATCAAAATAAGTATGAATGCGTATGAGTATCTGAAATTATAAGTATGACTCGACCTACTCATCGTTTTAATTCTTATTGCTGACCTCTGATGTATAAACAGTAAACTCGCCGAAGCGTGTACTAATTTTTGCAAAGGTTTTTTTTTAATATGCATTTTAAATTAAGTCTTATTAGTTTTTCTTTGTTTTTTCACTTTGGAAATTATTTTTTTTTTAATAAATATCATTTCGAACCAAAAATATTATGTAATTGAATATTTTTTATAAACAAATTACTAATTTTCAAGAAAATTATTTCAGGAATTTGTTGGTAAATACATATATGTGTACATTATAATTAAATATTAAATCTGATTAAAATTTATAATTTTCTTTAAACAATTACAAAAAAAAAATTCAATAATAATTTAAAATATAAAAAATTAATTAAAAAAAATTAAATAAATTAAAATTTAATAACAAACTAGGGCAGAACAAAGTGATGAGTTTTATACGGGAATTACCAAAATTTATAAACTTTATCATCCATATCGGAAATAACATGATAGGGCTGGGCATAAATGACAAAATTCCTTGAAAATTTTAATTCTCGTTTTGGTGCTTTCAACTTTAGTTCACATTTTTGGAATACATAGTCTATGTGAAAAATAAAGTGTTCATGTTGCGTGAACACGCGTTTTTTGATATTCACATTTTCGAAACTTTACTGTAGTTTTTATTATTATAATGGAATATATAAATTTAATTAAAACTATGATAAGCAAATAAATAAAAAAAAAAAGAAAACGGTCAAATAAGAATTTTGAGTACATTTCACAGAAAATAATTTTATGATTAAAATACCAAATGTTCAGCAATTGAATTTGAAAAACAGTTTAAAATTGTTTAAGAGAGGATAGTATCTCTTGACAATTTAGTTTTAAAAACGCAAATCATTTATCAACTGAAACTTCTTATACTTCGGATAATTTGTGTATTGAACCTTAGAGTTTAATAATAAAAAAAAATTTATAAAAACAAATTTGAAATAAAATTTTTGCTTTACTAACCATCGTTAAAGTAAAAAGGAGCATTCACAATGTGCCGTACAATATGTACAAAAAGCTGAGTCATATAATAAAAAAATGCATGCATATTGCGCAAAGTGCAGTGTTTATAGAAATAGTCACAAACTCTCAGTCAACCAATTCCTAATTCCTTTTCAGCTCCGCTCATGTGTATGTGTAGCGAATTTTAAAAGTGCAGCAAGCTATGTACAAAGTACAAAAGAGTGCAAAAGACTGTACAAATGCTCTTGCTCTGCTTTAAATAATTTGAATTTTTCTCGATTGCAATTCAATTACCTACCGTCAGTGACCAATGGACAACTTCTACGCTTAAGCATAGAAACAAAAAACAAACCGCAAACCTTTTTCTTCATGTTGTATTTGAAAGAAACATAAGAAAGGAATTCATTAAAATGATTGCCTTCCGTAGAATATTCAATACTAGTCTCACTGTTTTCTGTTGACATATGTTATTAAGGCTGTATTTGACATTTTTCGTTATTCGTTAACATTTGTCTCTGATCGTATGACTTCTGAAAATATTGTAGTTCATCGTTTTTAAAGTTTAACTGGTTTTAATTTTATGTTTACATCTTAAAATTTTCTTCAACCTACTGCCGTGGTTGACTCCTACGCATGGTTTGGTTTTGGTATGAAATTCAATTCAAAATTCAAATTTAACTTGTAAGTGAAGGAAAATACATTTTTGAGGACAATGTTCACAACCGAATTGTGCAGTTAAACTCATCGTAAAATAGGCGAATCTGCTCTAAGAAACCGTTATTTTCAGTTGCTACTTACGCGGTCGAAGGGATTAAAATATATCTCGTGATTTCAGTGCGTTCCCATATAGACGAAGTAAATTAAACGACGTGAACGACGGTTTTTTCAACAACATATGCTTTTGAATCTTCAGTATTTGTACCACTTCTAGTTATGGATTAAATTTCATTAGTAACGCACTTATGGCACCCAATATCGTAATTCATTTTCGACTATGGGCTTCGCACCCATTTTAGTCTTGTAACATTTCCTTCTACTCTAACTGTACTTTAGACTCCAGTACATACGAAATTAAAAACGGTGCTTTTGAAATGATTTGTGCTTTACTCAAAATACTCGATTAAATTTGATTTAATCAGTTTGCGATTAGGTTTTGGATTCAAATAATTTTAACAATTAATTCCGAATTTATGATATCTTCATTGCAGATGTAATAAAAGATGATATTATGATGAAAAAGAACAGAAAATTTGATTGGTTATTTTTAAAGGAAAATTGGTGACATGGGTGTGAGGGAATGGTAAGTTTGAATGAACAACATTGTATTTCCCTTTCGGAAAATTATATAAACGTACATAATATATGCAGACGTAGCCTCTGAGCTTATAAAAAACTTTTTATCTTCAGTGGAACATAGACATTGTAAACAGAAAGGTACTTATAAAATTGGGAATCTTCTTACATGTGTCTGAGTGTAGAGGAAACATTAAATTGAATTTTCCCTGATTTACACAAAGTTTAACAACATAATATTACTTTTTATTAGTTTCTTATCCTGTCGATTTTGATATTTTAGAACAATTCAAATTAAAACAATAATACATCATATACATATACAAAAATACACATGGAGAAAAAGCTTGTCGTCTTGTCTTTCTCCTACTTGTGACTTTACATACACCGAACTTAATTTGATTCTCTATGTATCATCAAAAAAAATCAAAAAATAAATCTCAAAATATTTTTCAAAAATAAACCAAATACTTAATACAAAAACAAAAAATACATATTTTAAACGTTTTATATATTTTTTACATTCTAACTTAGATTAAAGAAGAGCAGATCAACCAAAGTTCATTTGTCAATCGACATAAAAAATTACGAGGTACTACCATACCCCTCAATAGAAGCCCTACGCCTAAAGCAATCTTCCTTAACTTCTTCCAGTTTAACCCTTTGAGATTAGTTACATACATTACAACCCTTAATGTTCAAAATGTTGTGATCACGAGTCTTCGACTGCTCAACAAAATAATATAAACAGTCTTTTCAGTACACTCGTCCTTATTTGGTTTAAAAATGCTCATTGTTGCGTTCAATGGGATAAGTTTTGTAATTTTTATCTACAGTGTCGGTGTGACGTCTCGTCACTCCCCAGGTTGCGTTTCCACTTTCTCAACATGGTCGTCAACGTAGTGAGTATTCCTCCCAGTAGTATTCCTCATTTTACATTATCCATTTGGTTATATCATATGCACCGAACTTTATCCATCTAATCCTTAGCATATGACCACTCTAGTCCATGAGAGCCCTGTTAGACTAAAACTTGTCTACAGGATTATTGTATCGGATTGAACATTAATAAAGGCTCCTTCATTGTCAATGCATACTTTAAAAGAGAATATACTTTGTCCTCCAAGGACTATTTTAGGCAGAGGAAGATTTAGAGCGGAATGGTCCTTACTTCAGATATTCTATTCTTTAACAATGGCCTTCAACAAAAGGTAAGTTAAACTAATTAACCTTTGGGATCGCAAAATTGTCTCCACCAGGATTGGGTTGCTTCGTTCCAATCTTTATGGGTAGGTGAGACAGCCACTGTAAATTTCAATAAGCTGAGTCCGTACTTGTTTCCGTATTCGTAGGGACTCTTTAGAAGATGGAATAAAAATATCTCTCAGTGTATATTTGTGGTTTACCACCAACATTTTAGCTTCTCACTAGTCTTCTAAGCATACAAAAAAGAAGAGCAAATGCCCAAGAGGACACGTAGAGGGCGTATAAAGTTTTCCTAATGCCATTTTAAATTGGTGTAAATTTGTCAATTAAAGCTCAAAAAACGAACAGAAACTTTTAATCCAATAAAATAAGATAAAATTTTATCTGTATGTATGTATGTGTGTATGTAAGTATGTAAATTTCGTGTAAAATATATCAAAAATATCAAAGATGTCATTGAGCATTTATGGGTGGTGGACTAGATTGTGGCTTCATCTCAAAATGTTTAAAATAAACATTCTTATGTTCTGGCTAAAAGTCACAAGCTATATACTTTATCTTCTATGTACAAACATATATACATATATATATATATATATTTACATACATAATACATACATATTTCTCTAAAAATCAATAAACACTTAGTACTACAACACTAAACCACATACACATACCCTTTCTCACTACATTATATTTATAAAATTTTGGAATGAAAATTTTAGACTCATGCACTGACGACAGTAAGGAAATCTACAATGTAGACACTATTTTAAGTGTGATGTAGTGTAGGAGTGTGTGTGTGAGTGTGTGTATACTATATGTATGTATGTATTTTATATTTTTTAAAAACATCGACTTCTATGACATGAAAAGAGGAACAACCTTTTAGTTGTAGTCGTAGCATGGACTTGAAAAATTAATTCAAAGTAAACGAACTGGGACAAATAATAACAATACCAACAACAATATTAACACCAAGTGGTAAATTGAGTCTCTACAAGTCACTGATTGCCAATATAAAGGGTGTCCTTTAAGTAAGATGAGGTGTGTCCTTTAGTTTGTCAATATTTGTTAAATGGCAGCACTCTTATACAAACTCTCTCCGTGTCTTTGGTAGAGGGTTCGTTAGCAATTCAAGAAGGTGAGAACGTTAAGGGATTGAAGAAGAAAAGAAGACACTTTGTCCCATGTGCATAACAGAGGGAGAGAAGACTGAATACAAACATTGAAAGTATTGTATTTAAGGTCGTATAGTCAAAAAAAATTTTTTTTTTACTTCATTTTCTTCAATCAGCGAAATTGTTTTTACTCAGTGTTGCCAAAACTTAAATATTGAACGAAAAGTAAAATTTGACTAATATTTTAACAATTAAAGTAACAAAATCGAATAATAATTAATAATTTAAGAACTTAAAGAAAGTAAAATAAAAGTATCGATTCACTGAAGGAACAAAATTTTGCATATTTCATCGAAATTCGAATGTTTTCTGCAGTTTAGGTTTCTGATGATTGAGCTTTGCTTTCTCTACATCCATTTTTATCATTTGTTCCAAGCAATGAAGTTAGTCTAACGTTTCTGAATGAGTTTTAATAAAACAACAGCTTAAACAAAATTAAACAGTTTCGAAGCAAGTGTTCTCACCAGTTGTTGTTACGCCGTGTTGTACAGAACGCCATAAGTTTTTAATTAATAATTATTTGCAATTTTTTTTTCAACGGGAAAATAGTACATACAGAGTACATCCATTTAGCCAACCAACCAACCAAAAAGCCAACAACTACAGATTTTTTAAATTATGATTATTAGTGAAGCTTTAAAGATCATAACATATTATATCCTTGTACATTAGAGCGACTCACCAAAAAATAGTGCTCGATGTACCCTCCTAAAAACGAAGCTTGGACTTTTTAAGATGACATTTAAAATATTTCGGCTCCAGCGTAGACCTCTCGTGAGCGGGACCAATTTGAAAAAGGGTCTATTTCTGAAGGTTTTGTTAATTTGAGAATATAAAAAAAAGATTTTTATAATTTGAGAAATTCAAAGTGATTACTTTTATTCATTCAAATAATTTGAGTAAAATATTTATTAATTTAACCAAAACATGACTAAATTTAGTTAAAATCACTGGAACGCACAGTGGTGCCAAAAGCCAATCTTGCTGGAAAAAGTCATAATTTCTCTTTGGAAGTAACTAGAAGCATGAAATTTTGAAATTTTGTATTTCTTATCGAAAGGTTTATTTGTGTGTTAATGGGCGTTATAGGTGGAGTGGGCGTGGCATTTCTCATAGAATCATATAATATATAGTTTTTTCAATATTTTAAAATTTAACTTAAACTCATTCTAGTCCAAAATTTCCGTAAAAGGACCCTTCTAGGGTACTATGGAGAGCCACGCCCCCTCATTGTAAGACATTCAAGTGTTTTTATTTCTTTTTTAGAAAAATTTATTACAAAAACAACTTTAAAAAACATTGCTTCACATTATTATATTATTGAACACAAAAAATACTTTTATTTAAATTTAAATTATGTAATGACATCTCTTCGTCACATAATATATCTTCATTTCGAAATCCAAGAGTTGGTTTTATTGAAAAGGCCGAAATTAATGGATCCGATGATAAAAGTAGATAATGAAAAGGATCTTCCATTGTTTTTTCTCTTGAAATTTTTCTTGTATGATATTCTCGAATAAATCTAAAATCTTTGTTTCGAGATTCAAGTGCTTCCTCTGACATCATTCCAATTGGAAGAGCAGCATTTTGAATTATGTCTGCGCCATGAATTAAAATTTTGTGGACACTTGATGGCATGCAATACCATGGATACAATTCTATGTATAATTTCGCAGTATCCATCGCATACTCTCGGAACGCTTCCATATTAACTGCATAGCCACATGACATGGTTTTCAAAAGTACTGCTAACCTTTTGATTAAATTTTCATTTACACCTGTTATTTTAGTTGTTTGTCTTTCTTTGCTTTCCCTTTCAGTGATCCATGCGTTACAAAAGTTTTCTTCGGGATATAGGTATGTAATCTGTATATGTATTTAATAGACAATAACACTTTTCATGGGAATCATATTTAAAAGTTACACTGAATATCTAACAATATAAAATATTTATTACACAAATATCTTACTATCTATCACCATTTTTACACATTAAAAAATGTTTCAAATCAACAGATATAATACATACCCGACATAATGCTGTACAAAAAAAAATAAATTAAAAATGTTTAATAGTTTGATAATACGATCCGTTCAAATATGATGCTAAAAATTGACTGCACTTCTATAAAAACTGCCACAATGCAATTGCTCATATTTGGTTCAATATTACAAAGCAAATAAGAAAAAAATAAAAAAAACTGATATACAGCTATAAAGAGTCAAAATCAAATCAATTTTAATACATCAAAAAATTGACTGTGGAATGGCAATACTGTTTCTGACACTACTCTTTCATCTCTGAGAAATGTTACTGCGAATTGGCTTTTATTGTGGCATGGATATCATATTTGTTTTACAATCAATAAAACACTGTTTTTTGTATTTTTGTTGCTACCTTTGCAATCATTTGAATTGAATAACAATATACAAATCAACACTTATACCCAATTTATACGAAACGTACATACGTAAAGTTAGACAGAAAATATTACAGAATTCAATTTTTAAAATGGCAGTTAAAATCTTACGATAATTTTTAAACGTTTACACGACAAAATTTACATACATAATTGGTCATTACAACCCTTCAGTCAGGATTACGACCTAGCTTCTCACACCACTTATGTTGTGTGCGTTAATTTTATACATGAGTGGCGGGACCTACAGTTTAAAGTCGACTCCGAACGACAGATTTTTGAGAAGCTTTTCATGGCAATTTTTTACTCTCAGAGTCTTTGCCAGAAATCTGCTGAGAGGAAGTTACCGAAGAAATATTTTTCGTTTTGATGTCTGACCTGGGATTCGAACCCGGGCTTTTTGTCTAATAAGCCAACACACTATCCACTAGACCATGGCGACTTCAAGTGAAAATATCGCTTTCATTAAAAAATTAAAAAAAAAATTTCGTCGCTATATTCCTGCAATGTCTTACTCATTACCATTATCATTTAAATGTTAAATGGTAGTAAATTATTCGCTTTATTTTCAACATTAAAAAAGATAACAAAATTAATTTTCCAGCTGTTATATCCAAGGCTTAAACAGTTTTTAACACTGTAGTTATATACTACAAATAATTTAACACTAAACCTACCACGGACGCGACAAATGATCCATTTTGAACATCTTGTTGGAATTTCTTGCAAATAACATTGTCACATCGCCATTTGCCTTTACGACTTTTATTACAAAATACATCGAATGTGTTTTCCAAGATTTACTCCTCTCTTGTTAATGTTTTTCCAAGAAATATATGTAATCTACCTTAAATACCGCAAGGGGTCATTTGACCCCTCTGGTAGAAATAGGAATACATGAAGTATCGGTAGGTTTGGTGTTAAATACAATTTACGACAGATAATGTAAAGAACAAATATTAAAAAATTACCTGAAAGGGTTTAGTACATAATATAATTCAATATTTTCTAGTTTGATTTTTATTGCACTATTTTTTGATTTCCAATACTTTACACCAACATTGCCAAGGGTACACTTTATTTTTAATAACATCACATCACATCGGTTTGGCAAACTCTAAAGTAAATGTCAACAGAGGGGCGTATGGTATCATTGCATTTTTTTTTACAAATTAATTCAATACCATCTACTCTACAATACCTAATTATTTTCATGGGATATCTTATGGTATTGGTCAGCTGTTGGCTAAATGGTCAAACTGATTCCCATTTGCAAGAATTTGGATTAAACGCCAGATGGAATATTTTTCGAAAAACTCAGACGAAAGGTTTTCGTAAGAATAAGATAAGGCGTCTAAGTCGTCGTCTAATGGTTCTAGATGATATGTTAATATCATACGATGACGCTAATTCAACTCTTAGCTAATTAGAGATTTTAAATGAGTCAGTTTTACATGTTTTTATTTCTATTGAAATTTCCCTAGCTGTAGTTTTTTGAGGTTTGGTGGCTCTGAGCACATTATTTAAGATTTGAAAGATCAGGGAGAATATGTAAGTGGTGTGTGAGAAGTTGTATTTTTTTACAAAAGTACAGTTTGGTGCAAAAAACACTTTTTCATTTAGATTTCAGTACCATTTCAAAATTTAAATTTTGCAACATAAATACCTTAATATCTACACTAGGGCGTATAACTAAAAGTATTGAGTGAAATGAAACATAAAATTAAATTGTGATCAAAAATAAAATACATACATATATTTTGAAATAAAATATAAATACACTAGCTGTACCCTGCATGTGTTGCTGTGCCCCCAACTAAAAGAAATTTGAAGGAAAGGCATTACACAAATGTTCAATTAATTTTGAATCATTTTATTGATTTTGTTTCGCGTTGTCCCGATCATTCAGATGAACGGGCCTGAGTAGTAAGCATTCGATTAGTTTCTAATCTAAATTCTCGTTGTTCATGTGGTTCATGCGAACGGATCTCAGCGGCATATACTCGAAGATTTTCCAGTCACAGTGTTCGTCTGATTCTGAGGCTCGTAATGGCCTGTTCTTTCGTGCTTGGGGTGTAGGTCGACCAATTGCTTGTCATTCATTTTGAAATCGAAAATTAATCGCACCAATTTAAGTTGTCTGCCTACAGTGCTTCACTTGCGGCTTCAAAAAGAAAATGGCATGCGAAATAAACAATCGTCCCCATCCGTTAAAATTTGATTGTTTAATTTGATTCGTAGATGAACAAATTTCAAAATTTTCGATATTCATTCAATCGAAAACCAGCCGTTGGCTCACCAGCCTTCATATGTATCGATTTGATCAACTTGTACAACGTATAGGGACCGTACATTGTTGGCGTAGAATAGAAATTTAAGCATTCGTACTGCACTGTCTCAAACGCAACGCAGCAATGTCTCAAAAATAAAACCCATGGGCGTATGTAGAAGTGATTATATTAAAGGCAACGCAGCAACAAGCAAAAATTCTGCTGTATTCCATTTTTGTTCACAGTGGGAGAATTTGTGTCACCAATGACGGAGATTAATGTTTGTCAATGCAATAAAGTGCATGAAATGGAGGAGAAATAGAACACCCAAAAACATTTTAGTGTCATCATTGATAAAGGATTAACGAACAGTTTAATTTTTATTTCATTTGCTTACGCTTTTCTGCTGCTGCCCTATTACAATTAATGCGAGTGCAGCGTTCCTTATAGTGCAATTGCAAAAATTGTTGCGTTGCGTTTATTGTGTTTATAGCAGCACGCTACAATAAATCAGGAATGTATTTTCTGGCAAAACAAAAATATGTATACAGAGAAATACTTGTTGGGTTTTTCTTTATTTTTGATGTTTTACTAATCATGTAACAGCAAAAAAATTTTGTCATACGATTGTTATTCTCATTTATCAACAATGGATAGAATTCTGTAATATTTTCTATCTGACTACACGTACTTAACACTAAAGCTACCGATAGTTCATGTCTTCCTATTCCTACCAAAGGGGGTCAAATAACCCCTTGCAGTATTTAAGGTAGATTACATATATTTATCGGTAAAAAAAAAATTAACAAGAGAGGAGTAAATCTTGGAAAACATATTCGATGTATTTGTAATAAAAGCCGTAAACGCAAATGGCGATGTGATAATGTTATTTTCAAGAATTTCTGACAAGAAGTTCAAAATGGGTCATTTGACCCGTCAATTTTAAGTTTAGTGTTAAAGCACTTATCTTGTAAACTATCAATGAATTTTATTATCAAAATTAGGGATCTGTTAGACGTTTTTCAGTCGAAAAATTATCGACAGGGATGAGGCTTAATATGAATGTCAACAAACAAACGTCAATTCTTTAGATATTGTGCTCTTGTTGAGTACCTATTTAATAAAGGTTTATTTAAAACTAATATCTTCTATGAAGTGGATAATATGACAGGTGCCCCCTTGATTTGTGCATTTGCTTTACTTGGCCACCCTATTAATTTAAAAGTAAAAAATTGTACAAAAATGTCAATTTTAATTTTTTATGAAAATAATTCAAAATGATACATGGACTATACATATATGAAGAAGGATACGTATGATGTGATATACAAACTTTTTATCTTCATTTACCGAAATGTACTCATGTCAGCCTGAATTTATGAGCAAATAAACAAGTATCTTTTATAAATTATCTTCTCACCTTCTGATTTGTCTTAATGTTGGTCCTTTTATAACCATTTTGATTAACTCTATTTGTCATTGTAAGAAAGGTGCGAAATGGAAAAATGTGCTTTACGAAATTCATTCTATCTTCATCAGTCATACAAAGAAGCCAAAAAGAGATTGTTTTCTTTTATGTTTTTAACCAGGGAATTTGTGTCGTTTAGAACATAAAAAATGTTGACTCGCCACTGTGATTTTGTTAGAATAATAGAAAATAATCTATTGCCCTGTTACATTTATCTCTGTTATATAGACAAAAGATATTCCGTATAAAAAATTGCGCATATTATGTTACATTCCATTTGTCAATCTCTGGTTTCATTATACCGAATAAATTTTATTTAGTTTTGAGGGAGCAATTAGTTGAGAAACGAAGGAAATTTGAAAAGTCTACTTGCATAATCGTAATTATTTAATTAATTTGAAGCCCAAAAATTAATGAAAACTATTCTGAATTAACATGTGCTTTATATCTCTCACAATATTGTTCTCATAGATCATACAAAAACAATAAAAATCCAAATACACAATATACAGTGATGGTCATATAATTAAGATATTCGTAATCATAGTAAATATGTTGTAATAAATCTGAATAGAAATGGAAAATAAAGAAGTATTCAATTGTAAAAGACATCAAACTAATCATTCCCATGGAAAAGTCCCGTTAAAAAGTTAAGAGGTGATAAAAATTAGAACAAATTAGACATCAAAAAAATGTTTAAATTATAGGACCACCACTGTATACACCAGAGGTGTGCACAAAGCATATAAAATTGCACACTATTGCATATTTCTCAAGAAATATAAATAAATGTGAAGCAAAGATAGAGTACAAAAAAAAAAAAAAAACAACTGCACTCGTAAACCATTGTACAACAGTATAAAAGGGAGCTGTGTGAAGCGTGCAACAAAAATTTTGTACTCTTCATATAGTTACAACGTGCTCTCGCCAACCGAACATCTTCGTCGACGCCAGCATTGCCAGTAACTTTTTTAAACTTTTTATTTTTGGGGAAAATTTTTTTTGAGTTTATGGCGAAAGCAAACGATGTGTACTAAATGTTTTTGTTTTTAACGCAATTTTATTTTCATTTTCCATAATAATTTTTTTTTTATATTTTTTGTTTTGCCACAGCAAAATTGATTTTTAATTATTATATTTAAATCACCCGCGCATGTAAAATCGTAGCCTACTCACAACAATGAATAAGAAAGGTCCGAATGTTTTGCTCTTTGTTTGCTCGCCAGCATTGCCATTTAAACTTTTTATTTCTTGGGATAAACTATTTTTAAACCACTACTGATATTCATATGGCAATACTGAAAATTTAGCTTCAGTAGTAAAATCTGCTCTTACAACACAAAGCATAGTTCCGTTACTTCACAGGCA
Organism: Sarcophaga peregrina; assembly: GCA_014635995.1. Classification (NCBI taxonomy): domain Eukaryota; kingdom Metazoa; phylum Arthropoda; class Insecta; order Diptera; family Sarcophagidae; genus Sarcophaga; species Sarcophaga peregrina. The sequence goes on from CM025793.1 coordinate 60,573,612, forward strand.
AACGAGTGCTGTTGTATACATTCAATAAATGAGAAATACACATTTCAGTGCACTCGTAAAATCAAGATCAACAGAAAAGAGTACACCACAGTATTGCATTCGGTGAAGGGTAAGCTAGCAGAATGTCTTGTGCACACCTCTAGTATACACAAATCTGGTGCATCTATGAAAACGAAATATTATATTAAATTTTGAATATTTTTGATGCAAGTAACAGGCACATAATATGCAAACTTATGTGCATTCGCCACAGGAGTTTAACTTTAAACAAACTTTGCTTAGTTAAACTTAAGTAGAATTATTTCTTGCGAAAACACTAGCGAATTTTCGTAAAGACGGTGGAAATAAAAGATTATTCGTCGTATTTTACAATTAACAATTAAAAATTCCAAATATTTGTTAGTTACTAAAAACAGTTTTAGAAACCACGTGATCGATGTGATGTAACCAAAATTGTTTGTAGTACACATAAATACATTAATTTGAAACTTAGAATCATAAAGAATTGCTTTAGGAAAACTTATAAATTTACTTTATTTTTTGAACATAATTATTGGCATTAGAAAAAATTTAAAACTATTACGCTCTAAATGCTCTTTCATTTGTATATAAAAATTAACTTTTAAAAATACAACAATATTATAAAGTACTAAGTTCAGTATAAACTTGAGTTAAGTACTCTAATTAAACTTTTATTTAATATAATTAATCACTGTACAACAAACTATAAAATCAAATAAACGAACAAATAAAAATTTACGCTGCACATATTCATTTCGAACCAATTGCGTTAGAGTTTCATGAATACAAATTGGCTGAGAAATCACTATAATTACTATAAATGCTTTCGGGACTTATACATAATATGTACGTATGTACATAACAGTTGCCATTTACAATGTTTGGGTAAATAAGAAAACTCGTCATACTATACGAGTATGGACATATATTTAAATTACTCTAGATTTGATATAGTCCTGAAATGACACTGACAATGACCGCCTTTAAAATGACGAAAAAAAAAAAAAAATATAAGGAAATGTTTGTAAATAAATTACTGACTTACTTCCATACTGTATACAGTATTAAGATATATTGTCTCAATATATAAAAATTAAGGCATCATGGGAAGGCAAGATTTTTTTTATTATAAATTTAACTTGATAAACATTGCCAGTAATTTATCAAAATAGGAACAAAAAAAAAAATGCTAAAGATTTGTGTCTACAAGAATTATGGGCCTACCCTACCCAATTAGAGTTTTTCTGTTTGTTGTTTATGTACACACAACATTGTATGTATGTATGTATGAAGCTTTGTTTTATCTTATGGCGTAGTTTTAGAAACCACATTTGTTGTCATAACTAGCTGTCAAAATGTTTTCGTCCTTTTACTGAAAGATTGTTGCATTGCATGTTTTAAATTTAGAGACAGGATATAGTTATAAAACTTTAATAAGGTACAATAAATTAATAATTTATTGAATATATGTATGTATTCACTAGAGGTGTGCACAACACATTCTACTAGCTTACCCTTCACCGATGGCAATACTGTAGCGTGCTCTTTTCTGACGATTTTGATTTTACGAGTGCACTGAAATGTGTACGACAGCACTCGTTTGCCTGTGAAGTAACGGAACTATGCTTTGTATTGTAGGAGCATATTATACTACTGAAGCTACATTTTCAGTATTGCTATACGAATATCAGTAGTGTATTAAAAATTAGCAGTTTAAAAGAAGGTTTTTCCCAAGAATTAAAAAGTTTAAATGGCAATGCTGGCGAGCAAACAAAGAGCAAAACATTCGAACCTTTCTTATTCATTGTTGTGAGTAGGTTACGATATTACGTGTGTGGGTGATTTATAAGAAAAGGTTTATAATTACAAAAATAGTCTGTTTTGTATGGATTGTTTTTATTTTTATTATTTTTATTACTTTTTTATAATTACTACTACTATGTTTTTGAAAAATGAAAATAAAATTGCGTTAAAAACAAAAGCATTATAGTATAAATCCTTTGCTTTCGCCATAAACTCAAAAAAAAAAAATTTCGGCAGAAATAAAAAGTTTAAAAAAGTTACTGGCAATGCTGGCGTTCACGAAGATGTTCGGTTGCTGAGAGCAAAAAAAGGAATGCACGTTGTGACTCTATGAAAAGTACAATATTTTTGTTGCACTGTTCAACCAACTCTCTTTTATACTGCTGTACAATGGTTTACGAGTGCAGTTGTTTTTTTTTGTACACTATTTTTGTTTCACACTTATTTGTATTTGCAGCTACAATCAATATTCGGTCTTGAGAAAAATGCAATAGTGCGCAAATTTATGTGTCTTGTGCAAACCTCTAGTATTAACTTTTATTTTCAAAAATCTAATATCCATTAATCGTCCCTACATTTAGCAAATAGAATCCGTCACACGTTGTAGTAGAAATACATACGTACATGCTTTGTTAAAATCGCATTTTCTCTATTGATACTACGCTGAAGTATGTATATTTGGTTAACTTGGAATTGATCTCGAATATTTTTAATTTTTTCAGCTGGTTTGACAAAGTCCACCCGGGTCTCGTTTTATGCGTATTTTTTTTATGGGAATTCGAATTTATGCGATTTTAAATGAATTTTATGATTTTAAACTTTCGCATCATTTTAAGGTTAAACCTAGTTTGCACCACAGGTATAATCAGCATTGTTAACCCTAACTGAAGGGTTGTAATGACCAAAGCTGATGAATTAGAAAACGGCAGGGCCTTCACTGCGGTTTGAAAAGCTTTTTATATGAGTGTCTCTTGTAGTTTGAGCATGACACCTAATACTATCAGATTTCAATGCCGAATAGCATATGAAAATCAATCGTTCTAGTTTGGTTCCAATTGAAAAATTCAGTTTATTATTTTATGGATAATTTTTTTTCTATAAATAATGAATTAATATTTTATTTTTGTCAACTTTTTTTTGGAAATTTTTGTTTTTATTCTTTAAGAAAATGAAATAAATATACTTTGGTTGATTTTTTAAGCGATATTGCTTTGATTTTTCAATTAAGATTTGAATTTAAGCGTTTTTTCAGGATTTTGGGACGAATCTTTAATTTTTATATGAAGTTAGAGTATTGTTTTATGCGAATTGAATTTTTGCGATTTATTTTCGATCGGATCTATCGCATAAACCGAGAGAGCTGAGTGTATAACCCTTCGCGTTTATAATAACTATATTACGTATACGTACCGTATGCATATATTTATTGATAGCATTAATATATGTACAGTAAGACTCCGCTTAACGAAATAGCTTTAAACGAGGCAACTTAACACGTACGTATTTATACACCTAGTAACGTTGATGAAAACTAATTAATCATGATTGCTACTTCTGAAAATGCAATTCGAATCTTTTTTTCTGAACAGACTATCAAAAAAGCGTTGAAAAATATACATAGTATACACCGTCACTCTATAGTGCACTACTTCTCTTTAGTGCATGGCCGTTTCATTTGCAACCGCGTAATACTGAAACACCGTTAAGCGAGGCAGCGTTAAGCGGGGTCTTACTGTATTGTAGACTGCAAAATGTCATGTCTGAAAGTCGTGTCACATAGAATCCGTCATATGTACTACTTTGATATTTTCTATAGCAAAAAGTAATTACGTATCAGATTGGCGGAGTCAGTACTTTGACATCGCCGTGGTTTAGTAGGTAGTGTGTTGGCTTATTAGACGTAAAAGCGAGGGTTCGAGCCCCAGGCCAGCAGATTTCTGGCAAAAACTCTGAGAGTAAATAAAATTGCCAGGAAAAGCTTCTCAAAAATCTGTCGTTCGGAGTCGACTTTAAACTGTATGTCCCGCCATTTATGTATAAAATTAACACACACAACATAAGTGGTGTGAGAAACTGGGCCAATAATCCTGACTGAAGGATTGTAATGGCCAATTATGTATGTATATATGTACTTTGACATACATACCTTTAATTTGCCTTCACACAACAAAAAATTGTAAAGAAAAAAGGATCCAGTTGAAAGTTGCCGAAGTATTCAATGCATGTCAAAAGTTATTTGACTTTATACTTTGCATGAACGGAGAAGTGCCGAATGAAAGAAAGGACATGGAGATATTTGTATTTCAGGCATACCAAAGTTTAACGTTGTTGAACGAATAAAAACAGCCGGTTTCCTTAGTCACATTTTCAGCATCATGTCCAGATTTACAAACGTTCTATTAACAAAAAACCAGTGAAATTTGTTTTGAAGTGAAGAGCAGAAATCCTTGTGGAACAGACCGACCTTCTCATCATAATTGCCAATAGCACAGTTCTACTATCCACTGCACTATTTTTGAAAGCAATGAACCCAATCACATCTAAATTTCTTCACAAGGGACTTGTGGTAGGAAGAAAACTAGGAAACCATTTTGAAGGAGGAGATGTCATTTCAGATTGTGGTGTTACATTTCAACGAAATATTAATGCGCTATTACGATGTGAAGGAGTCTATAAAAATCTGACTAATAGAAATAAGCAACAAAAGCTTATCTTTGAATACTTTCCTAAAAACGAAATTCTTCAAACTGAAACTAATTCAACCATAGCACAATGTAGTGAAATGACTTTATCACGTGATGAGTCGGAGATAATAGAAATTCGAAAAAATACTTGCTGTTGAAAACGATAGCGATAAAGTTAGCTTGAAAATTTTACGTTTCGTGTCATGAAAATTTTTGGAATGTAGTAAATATTTGTTTTTTTTTTCTTTCCTAAATCATACTTTAATAAATTATTAACAGTGTAAAACTATTGGAAGTTGCCGTGGTCTAGTAGGTAGTGTGCTGGCTTATTAGACATAAAGCCAAGGTTCGAGTTCCAAGCCAGACATCAAAATAAAATACAAAACGTATTCCTTCGGCGATTTCCTCTCAGAAGATTTCTGGCAACAACTTTGAGAGTAAATAAAATTGCCATGAAAAGTTTCTTAAAAATCTGTCGTTCGGAGTCGACTTTAAACTGTAGGTCCCGCCACTTATGTATAAAAATTAACACACACAACATAAGTAGTGTGAGAAACTAGGTCAATAATCCTGATTGAAGGGTTCTAATGACCAATTACGTATGTATGTATGTATAAAACTATATATGTATTGGTCTACAGTATCTTCAATCGAAATTTTTAATTGCATTTTAAACAACGCTAAGTGATTTTGTGAAGATGGTTAAATTGTTAAATATTGACACCATTGAATTGAGGATTGAATTCTAATACGGGTTCACCACAGAAATAATTTACTCCTGACGTTGTGTCGGGCATAAGTTACGTTTTCTCTTTTGTTTTTTTATTAAATACAATACATTACATTGAACAATTAAAGTTTTAATAAATGAAAATTAGAAAACAATCTTTAATCCGTATGTTAAAGGGTTTATCCAAGGTCAATATTTTAAATGTGTACGCAGCGTTGCCAGAATAATGATTTTATTACATTTTTGATGATTTTTCAACCAAAATAAATTATGATTTTTAATTTCTAAAAATAATGATTTTTTTATTTCAAGTGAGTACTAACTGTACTACTTCGTGAAGTTTACCGTAGTTATTTTTTAAAGAGTCTAACAGTCGAGTGACACCAGAAGTCGGCTAATATTTGTGTTTTTGCAAATATTATTATTTCCTTTAGCTCAAACATTGGCCAATTTCTAGTGATCGCTCAAACGTGAAATTGACACATTGTATGATAAACATTAAAGATCCATCAAAAATTCTAAAATTTTTTGAGCTAAAAGTTCATTTGATGAGATGATATATGTAAAAAATTTCACCCGAATGTTAGACTGTTAAAAATAACTGTTTAAGATTGAGGTTTTAATTCACTTTATTTTTATTATTTAAATTTCATTAAATTAAAATTTATTATTTAAAAACTTATTATTGTTAATGAACAAATTTAACTTTAATTTAAACTTATTATTGAATACAAATTAGCAGCAAGGCAGTATGATTATAGCTTCAATGATCTAGCTATATGATTAAATAGCAGCAAGGCAGTGATGTTATAGCTTTAACGATCAGAATTATAATAATTTGTTACAAAATTTAGGCAAAGCAAAATAATTCTATATTTTTACAAAATTGTAACAAATAATAAAAAAGGGTTCTTTACACTAACAAGGATGTGTACAAAAACCGGTTAGCTTAGTAGCAGGTAGAAAATCGCCTGACAAAGCTTGTACATATATATGTGTATGTATGTGTAAAATAGAAGTAGAAAAGAAAGAATATAGAAAATAGATAAATTATAGCAAGTACAGTGGTACATTAAGAATATTATTAGAAATGATAATATAAAAAACATTAGTACATAATAAAATAAATTTAAATATAATAAATAATAATTATTAGTGTGTTGTTCTCCAACATTCTCCCCCCCTAAGCACGATAGTGTTTAACTTAAGGGAGTGTTACATATTTTCACAGAGAGGATCTGAATTAGGTAGAAAGGCTATTTTAGAAATAGGACGTTTAAAAAGTTTTCCATTCGATAACAGTGTCACTACTCTTACGAATCCATCACTACCAGGATGTACGGCTTGAACTCGAGCCAAAGGCCATTGTCCGGGTGGACAACGTTCATCAAATATAATTACTAAGTCGCCTTCTTTTGCATTTCTCGAGACCTTCAGCCATTTAGGTCTAGCCTGCAACCGACAAAGCCATTCGCGACACCAGCGGCGCCAAAAATGTTGCTTTAATTTCTCGACGACTTTCCATCTGGATAAACGATCGATGTTAATTTGAAGTAAATCTTCTTCTGGTACACAGACAGACGGCTCGCCAATTAAAAAATGTGCTGGTGTAAGAGCGTTAACATCAGAAGGATCGTTGTTCAGAGGGCACAATGGTCTAGAGTTCAGGCAACTCTCGATTTGTGTAAGAAGCGTCGTAAGCTCTTCAAATGTAAGAATGCGATTATGCATAACCCTGCGCAAATGGTGTTTCGTAGATTTAACTCCTGCCTCCCACAGTCCTCCAAAATTAGGTGATGCTGGTGGTATGAAGTGCCACGTAACTCCATCAGAGGCCAGAAGTTCAGCGAGCTCTTTAGGTAAAGAAGATTTGTTCTTGTAAAGAACTTCCAGTTCTTTCTGAGCACCAACAAAATTCGTACCGCAATCAGAATACAGATCGGTACAGCTTCCACGTCTGGATATAAAGCGTCGAAATGCAGCTAGAAATGAGTCTGTAGATAAACTGGTCACAGCTTCCAGATGTATAGCCTTGGTCACCATACAAATAAATAAGCAAATATAACCTTTTGTGGTGACAGAATTTCGTGCAGTTGATTGTTTTATGGTTATTGGTCCGGCATAGTCTACGCCGCTATGCTTGAAAGGTCGCGCTGGCTTAAGACGAACACTCGGTAAGCTACCCATAACTTGTTGTGCTGCCTTTGCGCTGTATTTAAAACAATCCATACACTGCCGTAAAACCTTTTTCGCTATATTTCTAGCTGACAAAATGAAATATTCTCGGGATACAAATGAATGCATTTCAACTAAACCACCATGTAACGTTCTTTTATGAGCATCTAAAAATATAAGATAAGTTATAGGATTTCTTTTCGAGAGTAAAATTGGATGCTTAGAAGAATAATTTAAATCTGAGTTTTGAATTCTACCGCCAACTCGAATAATTTCTAAAGAATCAAAAAAAGGGCACAGTTTAGCAACTGTCCGATTTGTACTAATATGACCATGTTCTCTGAGCTGAAGAATTTCGTTCGAAAAATCAACCTGTTGTGAAATTATGATGAGTTTCATACGGGCGTAATTAAGCTCGCTACTGGTGAGAAAACCTGTCATCTTACTACTACCTGTTGTTTGTGATTGTTTTCTGTATAACGAATTTTTAGAGAACCGAAGTATGTACGCAGTTACGCGTATTAGTCTACTAAGAGAGGAAAAGCGTGTTAAAATTTCGGGATATTCTAGTTCAGCAATAGTTGAATGGATATTTAAACATGTACGTTCTTCTGGTAAATCAGAATTTTCAAATTTTAAAATTGGTTGTTTTGGCCATTTTTCTGGTATTTCATCCAACCATTTAGGGCCATTCCACCATAGATCATGGTTAACGAGTTCCGTTGCTGAAATTCCTCGAGATGCACAATCGGCTGGGTTATCTCGTGTTGAAACGTAACGCCATTGATTATTCGTTGATCTTCTCTGTATTTCTGCTACTCTGTTTCCAACATAAACTGGCCATCTGGATGACTGGCCTCTAATCCATGAAAGTACTGTGGTGCTATCAGTCCAATAAAATATGTTCGTAATTTCGCTATCAAGTGAAGAGGTTATTTTGCTAACAAGCTTGACTAATAATGATGCTCCACAGAGTTCCATTCGAGGTATAGTTAGTCGTTTTAGTGGTCCTACTTTAGTTTTCGCTTGTAGCAAGTTTACCTTCACGCTAGAATTATTCAAAATGACTTTAGCATAAACAACAGCAGCAAATGCAAATTTAGAAGAATCACAAAATCCGTGAATTTCAACTTTTCTAGTGGCTGAAAGTCCGATCCATCTAGGAATTTTTATTCTTTCTAGCCCCTTTAAATTGCGTCTATATTCGATCCATCTTCTATTTAAATCTTCTGGAACAAAATCATTCCAATCAATTCCTAACAACCATAGGTTTTGAAATTCTATTTTCGCTAAAATTGTTGTTGGCGAAAGCCAACCTAGAGGATCATATAGCTTTGCTGCATCTGACAGTAGACTTCTCTTAGTGACCTTCTCGTCACTATTTTCAAATTTAATTTTAAAAGAAAAGTAGTCTTCTTTGATATTCCATTCAAGACCAAGAGCCTTTATGAAATTATCATTTTCAATTTCAAAAACTTTAGAATCTGCTCGTAGTTCAGGCAAAATAGATTCTATGAGATCCATAGAGTTAGAAGACCACTTACGAAGATTGAATTTACCTTTATTCAATAGCTTACACAATTCTGAATGAATATTTATGGCTTGAGCCAAATCATCAGCTCCAGAAATCACATCATCTACATAAGTGTCCGTACTGAGTACCTTACAGGCGAAAGGAAACTGTTCTTTTTCATCCAGTGCTAATTGTTGAAGTACTCTAATTGATAGGAATGGAGCTGGTTTAGTGCCGTAGGTTACGGTTGTTAGATTATATATATTGATATCATTAGAATCAGCATCTCTCCACAATATCTGCTGATATATTTGGTGTTCGCTAGCTACGCTGATTTGGCGAAACATTTTTTCTATATCTGCTGTGAATCCAATACGATAACGTCTCCATCGTGTTATAATCGTAGGAAGATCATTTTGCAGAGCGGGTCCTGCAGACAGTTCCTCATTTAATGAAGGTTGAAGTATCCTCCTAGAACTTCCGTCAAAAACGACCCTCAACTTTGTCGTAGTACTGCTATCTCGTAGTACACCGTGGTGCGGCAAGAAATAACTATTCCTAATTAAGTTATCTGGATATTTACCTTGTTTGACCATGTGACCAAGCTCTTCGTATTCTTTTATGAAGTTTTCATAGAGTTTACCAAACGTCGGATTCCTTTTACATTTTGCTTCAACATTCTTCAACCGAGAAAGCGCATTATAATCAGTATGATTAAAGATTGGTAAAGGACATCCGTTTAATGCAGCTTTAAAGGGTAAATAAACAGTATAACGACCAGTACAGTCACGAGTAGTGGTCTTTTGAAAATACTTCTCACAAAGTTCTTCTTCTTCTGTAAGAACTCGTTTTTCTAATATTTCTTCTTGCTCCCAAAATGCACGAAGTTGCTTATCCAAAGCACACACGTTGACATTTATATTGTTTTTCGGAAAAGAGACCTGTGATGTAGGCCCAGAAACTACCCAACCGAAATGAGTAAGTTGTAAAAATAAGCAGTTATTAAACTTTCTTTGCTGAGGTAAAATTATATTACTATAGACATCTCCACCCAAGAGTAAGTCTATTGAGCCGCGTTCAGTAAAATTTGGATCAGCCAGATTAAGTTTCCTTAAACTTGAAAATATTTTCGAATCTATCGGTTGAGGCTGATAAGCTGTAATTTTAGGTAAAACAAAGGTTTGGCAGGCCATCTCAAAATTAGGCTCGAAATTTGAAGACAAACTAATTTGAACTAGTTTAGTGGCGGTGTAATCCTTTCCACAAACACCGCTTATTTGAGCATGAGTTTTAATACTTTGGAGTTTTAGAGTTTCAGCAGCATTTTGAGTAATAAATGAAGCTTGAGCACATTGATCGAGAATTGCTCTTAAATGAAAAAGACCGCTGGGTGTTTTAACTATTACACGCACTGTAGCTAAGAGTACTTGAGGCTGATGTTTTAGAATATTGCAGTTGCATACTAAGTTTTCAATGACCTTGTCAGATGAATTATTATCAGCCCTATTTACTTTTTCATATTCCTTATGCACAGTGGTGTGGTGCTTCTGCTGGCAAATTTGACAATTTGATTTTAAATGACAGTTGACGCTAAAGTGTCCAATATTTAAACAATTTCTACAAATCCTCTTTTCGCTTAAAAACTTGCGCTTATTTTCAGAGGACATAGCTGTGAATTTAAAACATTTGAATAAAGGGTGTCGCTTGTCACAACAAGGACAGTTTGAATCATTATCAGTTGCGGTCACATGAACAGTACGTTTAGAAATCTTTTTGTTTGTTGTTTGATATAAATTTTTAGATTTAGTGCTGTAATATGAATGAGAATCATTAATTGTTTCTAAAGTTCTGAAGGATGTTTCCAAAAATTCAAAAAGCGTAGTAATGGATGGAACTTCAGTAGAAGCTTTTAAAGATTGCTCCCATTCCTTACGAGTTTCATGATCGAGTTTATTAACAGACATATATATTAGGATTGCATCCCAACCATTACAATTGACTCCTAATGTGCGCAACAAAGCAAGACTATTACGCGTCGTATCTAAAAGAATCTGAATGCTTTCAGCTGAGCCATTACAAGAAGATATTGAAAACAACTTTTTCATTACCATATCGACAATTTTCCTTTTGTTATGATAACGATTGTTTAAGGCATTCCAAGCCAAGCTATAATTAGCGTCTGAAGCAGGGTATTCATTTACAATATCTAAAGGAATACCTGAACACGAACTCTTCAAAAAGTAGTACTTCTGAACATTACTTAACGACTGATTATTGTGAACTAACGACATAAACATATCTTTGTAAGAAATCCAAGAGAGGTAATCTCCAGAAAATACCGGTAGATCTATTTTAGGCAAACGAGCTTCAACTGCTATAGTTTCGTTTCTACTATGTGTTGAGTTTGCAAGCGTACTTGAGTGGAAAGTTGATACATGAGGATTACTAGCTTCATTTATTGTATCAATTAACTGACCCTTTAATAATAAAAATTCGTTTTGGAAAGTATAATATACGTCTTCAGAGAAGTAAGGTACGTCACTCATATTAAACGAATTCGCGAGAGTAATTTCCAAAATCTGTTCGTGAATATCTTCAAACTGGGTGGAGGAAGACTCGATTTTTTCCAAGACACCTTGAGCATAACCACGAGTAATATCATTTTTCGACTGGTATGCTTCTGTAGTACGTTGCAAATTTTTAAACAATAACCGTTGTTTCTCGATTAATTTCGATAAATTTTCCATTTTAATTTCCTTTCAGTGAATACTTTTTAAAAACACACTTTCTAAATAAATTTCATTAATACATACGGTTTGATCACAAAGTAAGGCAGTAGTAACGCAGGTTAACTTAACACAATGCAAACCCAAGTATGAAGTCCAAGTATCCACCAGATTTCATCCAATTAGCAGTTCCAAGCCAGAGATATAGTAGGCGATGAATGTTGTTCAAGATCACAGTGAAGGCAAATTCCAATAGGCAAGATTCCAAAAATAGCCAAGAGTCCAGTATGGGCAAGATTCAAAAATAGGCAATATGCACGACTAGGCAGTAGTTTCCGCATAGGTAATATTTCGTTTAGACAAAATTAAAGGCAATATTCCACAATAGGCAATATTTCCCGGGTTTCGGCACCAATGTTTAAGATTGAGGTTTTAATTCACTTTATTTTTATTATTTAAATTTCATTAAATTAAAATTTATTATTTAAAAACTTATTATTGTTAATGAACAAATTTAACTTTAATTTAAACTTATTATTGAATACAAATTAGCAGCAAGGCAGTATGATTATAGCTTCAATGATCTAGCTATATGATTAAATAGCAGCAAGGCAGTGATGTTATAGCTTTAACGATCAGAATTATAATAATTTGTTACAAAATTTAGGCAAAGCAAAATAATTCTATATTTTTACAAAATTGTAACAAATAATAAAAAAGGGTTCTTTACACTAACAAGGATGTGTACAAAAACCGGTTAGCTTAGTAGCAGGTAGAAAATCGCCTGACAAAGCTTGTACATATATATGTGTATGTATGTGTAAAATAGAAGTAGAAAAGAAAGAATATAGAAAATAGATAAATTATAGCAAGTACAGTGGTACATTAAGAATATTATTAGAAATGATAATATAAAAAACATTAGTACATAATAAAATAAATTTAAATATAATAAATAATAATTATTAGTGTGTTGTTCTCCAACAATAACTATGATAATTTTTGTCCAATTTAATCAAATCAATCTCTTCACAAGAGTACAGACTTTAAGAATATTATTACATATCCTACATGATTTTATAAAATTTTGCTGCTGTGAATGAATAAACTTTAAAAATATGAAAAAAATTCAAATTTTCCAAATTTACCTCATCAAATATCACAGCATATTAAGTCGAGAATAGATATACATATGTCTACGCTTTTTAAGGTCCATCACTCCTCATTCCAACAAGATTTAAATTTTGGAAATAGGATGAGATATGTTTGAGTAATCCAGAAATTTGTGCGTAAAGTAAAAAAAAAACTGTTTTTGTCCAATAAACAAGTTTGGAGGGTTCAAGAAATATAAGAAAGGTTTTTTTGAGATCTATTTGACTAACTGAATAACGTGGAGTATATATTTGCTAGGGGGTATTTTCACTGTCACATATTTCAATATATTTTAATTATAATTTTTTAAAAAAATATTGTATTAAAAAATTATGATTTTTCTCTATAAAATATAATTTTTTTTCTGCAGCTTCTGGCAACGCTGTGATTACGTAACATTATAAACTATAAGGATCATCATTGTACCGAGAACATAAAGAACCTTTGAAAATCTCATACATATTTAGTTCGTGTTACACATGATTGTGTTAAGAAATCCGAATTATTGTTAGGAAAAACAGTAATTGAGCAAAATCTAGCTGGAATTACAAGACACTGCTTACTTCCATTCCTACGATACATTCGATTTCTTTGAAGCAGTTTTGTAGCGAAAGTATCTGTTAATTGTTCATTGAGCAAAAACAAAAAAAAGTGTGTTCATGAGGGTATAAAAACTGAATACTACGCATTGGATTCAATGTTTACAATGTTGGTATTTTTACATACATAGCTACATACATACACACTTACAAATATCTATATATACCTACAGATGTATATATTTATATAGTATATATCTATATGTATATATAGAAAAATGTGTACGTATATATGTATGTATGTACGCATAGTAAACGAATGTATTCATCTCACAAACAAATAAAAGGGTTAAATGCCTTAAGATAGTGACAATTAAAAAACATTAGAACGTCCTTGTTTTTAAATTGGCGTCATGTTGTTTGTTTAATTTTTCATCTTGTAGTTGCAGTTGTAGTTGTAAAATATTTGTAATGGCTTAAAAAAGAAAAAGCAAAAAGGAAAATATTTTAATTGAGGCCAAACTGCTGTAGTTGTAGTTTTTGTTGTTTTTGTAGTTTTTCGGTTTTAACTTTATTTTTATTATACATTCTTCTTCTACTCGCCTCCGGATGTCACAATCATAAGGGAAATAAAATGTATTCGACCATATATGCATGTACATACTTAGACATTGTACGTACAATATATCCCACAATAGACAGAATATTTCCGATGTTTGTATGTATGAGCAGTATGTCAACTAGTACAATTCATATATACATATGTGTATGTATATGTTGGGTAGCCATTTTATTACAAATATATGTATGTGGCATGCATCTATAAAATATCCACATGATCGTTGATAAACAGATTCTGTGTGCGTGCCTGTGCGATCACATCACCACAAATTTTGCACATTTCCGCTACACTCAACATCCGTTGCTACGCCATCATGAAACTAACTTAAAGCAAAACTGTGAAGTGAACTTTTTTTTTCTATGAATTTATTTAACAATTTCATTCACAGTCAGTCGCTCTATTTCCCTTCAGTGTTCTCATATTCTTTCTGTAAAACTTTATGCCTGCCTCCATAAAAGGAAGAACATTTTTAAAGCATTTTAATTTTTTATAAACTATTCACGATGTGTATGAGAATAAATCTGAGACTGTTTCTGCATATACAGTATGTACATATGTATGTACATATATGCACATTTATATGCATAAACACGAGTTCATACTGAAATAAACGCAATCCATGAAATATGCGTGTAGGTCTTAAATGTTTTTTATTTAAGAAATTGGCGATATGTTATGTATTTTACAACAACGAAATCTCTAAAGCTCACTGCACAGGCATACTACGTTCATATAGTGATACAAAATTTATTTGATAATCAAAGTGCTAATTTTATTCTTTATAATCATATAATTCACCATAGGTGCAAGCAATTTCTATAAATTTTATCAATCAATTTATAATTCATCAGCGTTTACGGTTTTAAAATATTTATTTTTGTCGAGTGGGATCTTGTGAAATAAAAAAATGTCTTTATTCATCATTTCATTGACAATTAGGAACTTTATCGTGTTATTCTCTTCGTACCTTATACAAAAGAATTTAAAAAAGCTTGTATTTCTGGCAAAACACATTTAAAAGCCATGAGAAAAGAAAATAACAAAAATTCCACTTCACAGTTACGAACCTGTCTACTTTACAGTTTTAAAAAGCGTTTGTTTGTTCAGAAAAGGACAACACAGGGACAAAGGACAAGGCAAAATATTTCTCTTTTAATAAAGATGTTAATTAGGATCCAAGAAAATGCCTGCATTTATTTTAATCATTTACGCTCATTTGGTTTTTTATTTGTAGAATTTACTTAATGATCCAAGCGAATACTCAGTGTTAATTGTTCTAAATAATTTAATTATTAAATTTTTTGATAAGATTAACTTTTTTTTTTCATTTCATTTCAGATATTTTAAATAACAAAAGGTAAGTGGAAGGAAGTAATGCTTGGAAAATATTTTTAAAAAATTAAAAAACAGATACAATATTGTTAAATGAAGTCATTACTTAGTTTTATTTCTTTTAACAAAATTCATTAAAAATATTCAAAGAAAACATTCTAAGCAATTTTAACTCGTCTTTAGCGAATTGAAGAATTGAACATTTAAAATTTTTCACAAATTCCCAAAAAGAAAAGACAAAAAAAAAGAAAATTACATTACAGTTTCAGATTTTACGATATTTAAACAAATATTTTATTGAACTTTTAAAATCCATTAAGCCAGTGAAGACACTTACTTTTCCCAACAAACATTTGAAATAAAGAAAGTAAAACGGTTTTCATGTAAATACACAAATTCAATTTTTTTATTTTTACCAAATTTAAATTTAAGGAGAGATACATATGTATGTAAATATGACTTCACTCAAACTCAATACATTATCGCAAGAATAGAAGATGTATACACTATAACTTTTTTATGTTAAATTAAGTTTTCAGTCACCAAGCTTTTGCTAAGTTATATTCATAAGGCCCCGATGTAATACCGATTGAAGCTATGTATTCCACCCAACACCTAGAAGTCTGAGTTTAACATTCTAGTAACTGACATCAAACTGTACTCTCTGGTACCAATTTTAATTTATTATGCTTTTAATGTCCCTAGCTAAACCACATTTGCCTTTTATTAATTGCAATACTTCTGATGAAAATCAAATTTTAGCGAAATTTGGTTGCATATTTCGGTATATTATGCTGATTCTACGATTTTAGGCCATAAGAAGAAATACAAATAACCAAAATTGGTTTTATTTCTCTTGTAAATATTTTTCCAGGGAACACAATGCACTGCATGAATAGTGATAAAAACCAGAGTACTCGTTACACTTAATTGGTCATTATAAAGCGTTTATTAGGATTATTACCAAGTTTCTCACATTACCCATTTTGTGAAATTTAATTATATTAATGAATGGCACCCTGCAGCTTTACGTTGATTAGAATGCCAGTTTTAAGAAATATTTCATGACAATTTTCTTTAATCTCAGAATTTTTGCCGGAAGACAACAGAAGGAAGTCACCAAGAAATTATTTTTTCATATTTCGTTTTTTTTCAGTTGTCTTATCTCAATTCTTATCACAGAATCTCGTTTCAAATGGACTAGGGACTATATTATATACGCAATATAAGAGTCATAACCGGATAGTAGGTTATGAATATACAGTCTCACGGATAATTATAAGTACCCCCAAAAAATAATTTTTTTAAAAAGTAATAACATCAAAATGTTATGTCTTCCGTCACAGTGTTCTCATCACTAAATATTACATTTGCCCAAAAATCAGTTGATTATCCATATATTATCGGGCAAAATCTAATCGCCTTTTCTGTTGTTTTCATTGGCTTTATTTTCTCGGCACTCGACTGAGGAAACCGTTCTTTCTCAAAGCACTTCGAACTGTTTCAGAGTGCACAATAACATTGCGATCACAGATTTTCGTATTTCTACAGCTGTAGTCCTAGGATTTTTATCCACAGTAACTTGGAGAAATTTAATGCAAAATATGTGTCGTACGTATAATTTTCGGTGGTGTCGTATTGGTTTTAAGCCAACTACAGTCAGTAAATGTGTCATTACAGACGCTAATGCAAAGAAATTATCGATTAGAAGTTCATTACTTTTTAAAAAATTATTTTTATGGTGGGGTACGTATAATTATCGGTGTGACTGTATGGATGTAGGTTCAAGTTCTTCATTCTAACCATGTGCTGCTGTTTTGAAACAAAAAGAAAACTCGGAATCAAACACAAGGAAAATTTTGTAGTATTCATAAACGAATGAAAATTTTGCAAAACAAAAACAAAAAATGATAATATTTTAAAGTATACATACATACATATAATTTAAAAATTCTAAACAAATACACTCGCAGCCACAAGCGCACATATCCTTATACAAATATGCAAAAAAAAAACCTTTCATATATATTTATGTACGTATGGATGTGTATTTTTCATACGCGCTTTTTTCAAAACATTTTTACATGTTGAAGGGTGTTTATTTTCATTTAAATACAAATTTGCATACTTTTCATGTTGACGCTGATGTCGAAAAGCGAAATAAATTTTATTATTTTTTATACACACGTATGTATGTATGTACATGTGTGTTCTTTGCTTTCAACTGTTGATCGAAATGAATATATGTATGTAGATATAATATACATACGCACACTTTCATTCATATGCATTAAAAAACAAATACAAAGTGTTTGAAAAAGTGTGGTGAAAATATGATTTTTTTTTTTTTTTTGTTAAGAAAATTCTCTCTGCAACAAAATTGACTTTTTTTTATTTATTTTTGTTTCCATAAGTTTTTGTTTTTGTTTATTGTGTGTTTTTAATAAAAAAAAAATTATTAAAATATCATATTTGAAATATAAACAGGGGGCATGCATGGGAGATAATAAGGAAACTTTTCACTTAGCAAATATCATTAGAATGAATCATTCTTAAAAGTGATTGAGAGAGTTACGAGTGCAAAAGAACTTAAACTTACTTTCACAATTAAAAACCTCTGCAGTAAATGGATCCAGGTTTTGTCAAAAGCTCTATCAGATTTGGCATTACAATCGCTCATAATAATCAACAAATGTAACTTTTTATTGTCTCGTCTATCACTATTATTGGAGTGTAAATCTAAAGGAAAACAATATTTTAATGCAATGCCTTGAAGCTAGCTCAGGTTATAAGTTTTTATCATCCTTACCCGAGAACTACCTTTACTATGTAGCTTCAGCGTTGTCGTTACAGTCGTATTGACTTGAAAGTTTATTTCAGACTCTATTACGGATGGATTTTCTTTTAGACTGTAACAACGTCCTGACGAATTTATTTTGTTTATGTTTTGATGATTCTGGGCAGTCATTTTAAGGTTAAGAAGGGCTGATCCCATAGATTTTTCAAGATATTTTGGATGATCACCCAAGCACCAAAAAATATATGCCGCTAGTGTTCTGAATTGCCAGAAGCACTGTGAACATTTTTAACAATTGTTACTTGTCATTGCGAGGATCGTTGAACGCCTTTATTTAACATTAAGCCTCTATTTTTCCTCTTTTTCTAGCATTTTTCTCCGTGAATTGGAGACTCAGAATATCAAGTAAGACACGAGAAACAAAAAATTTTCTTTTACAAAAACAAAAGACTAAATTTTCATCACGAATCTTTTGATTCATTGAAACACACATAGATACATATTGAATGTGTGCGTATGTATATTGAACGAAATACATGAACACGAAAGGGACTGAGTGACGATAAAGAAGAATTTCATAGAACTTTATGCTCGTATTGTTAAATGCTTAAATGGCTGGAAGTTTTTATGCAAATTGGGCCACATGTTATTATTCGGTTAAACACATTATTTAAAATTCCCATCAATTTTATTTCCCTCCAAAGACTTGATTCTTCTACATTTTTATGTGATTTTTTTTATGAACGTGGAAGATATTGTTGCTAAAACATTTTGTTTAACGATTTTTAAAATATTTTTTACACTTCAATAAAGTCATAAAGAAAAATGATATCAATATTACCATAAATAGGAAGTCTTTAACAATTTTGTTTTAACTGTTCCCCTACTTCCCATCAGTCTCTTGAAGTTCTTTCTTTTTTTTTTTTATTTTAGTTTGGTTTAACAATACAGCAACTATGCCGCAATATGAATAAATTGCATTGTTTTGTTCAACCCTATTCGGATTCCTTTGAGATGTGAAGAATACAAATTGTTTTCCCTCCAATTAGTTATTGGAGGAATCAAATTGAAATAAAAATAATTGTACAAATCTAAAACACTTCACTTTATTGGCAAAGGAAACCAAATTAGCTCTACTAACAGCACGTCACTAATACTTGAAGAGCAGGTAGCCGAAGAGCTTTTTAAGGCCTCTTATAAATCCGTATAATTAGTAAAAATTGTGAATAAAAACGTTTCTTATGCGTATCTTATAGACTGGGTACACAATGCTAAACATTTAATTCCCTCGATTACACCCACATTGTTGTCATTAAGTCTTATTTTCCATAGATTTTCTATTAAAAAAATTTATTTCAGTAAGTGTCGAGGTACTTCGTGGTAGTTTTCATGCGTGGTTATAAAATCAGTATACTTATTATATTCCCATTCTTCTCCAAAAAACAATCGAATATAAAAATTATAACGGAGAATTCAGTGTATCGAAAATTTCAGGCATTTAAGAAAACTTGCTGAACAGCATTTCGCAGAATTTCTAATTGCACACAATTCCCATGGCTTGGTATAATAATACGAAGAGGAAAAATCTAAAAACAAATTATAGTTCTGTCCAAATGTATGTTAGTGTAGTTTCTTTATATTTTTTATTTCTTGCTGTAAGAAAAATCATAAAGGTGGCAAAAGACAGCTTATGGTAGAAATAGGTATATCATGTACGGATATACTGATCCAGAATGAGTTGGAGGAAAATGATAACGATAAATAAATTTGAAAATTATTATAAGAATTATCAAAACATTCCCTGTGAAAAAATTATTAAACTTTGAAATAAATTTCAAATTAAAATTTTAAAAGGTGTCTTTTGATATCTTTGATAGAAATAGTGTTAAATAATTAACGCAAACACAAAACACTAACTTTAAAGGAAAAGTCTTGATGAAGGAAAAACTATTAGGCAGGCTGCCGAAAAATTCCATATTCCTAAATCAACCATTTGCGACATTAAAAAAAAAAAAAATAAAAAAAGAGAAGATAAAACATTTTATTTCTAATACCTATAACTGACCCGGTAATGACCTAACTGAAAAAGATGTCAATGATAACTGGTGCAATAAATTTTTATTACATTTTTTCCGATGAAGAAATAATACAACACGCTAAACGAAAAGAATCACCAGTGATGTTCACAGATTATATTTATTTTATATTCAGTGATCTGAAGTCGCCATAGTCCAGTAGGTACTGTGTTGGAAAGCTTGGGTTCGTAACCCAGGTCAGACATCAAAACGAATTATGAATAGAAAATTTATTTCTTCGGCGATTTCCTCTCTGCAGATTTCGGGTAAAAACTCTGAGAGTAAATAAACCTACCATGAAAAAGTTTCTCAA
Source organism: Sarcophaga peregrina (assembly GCA_014635995.1). Taxonomy (NCBI): domain Eukaryota; kingdom Metazoa; phylum Arthropoda; class Insecta; order Diptera; family Sarcophagidae; genus Sarcophaga; species Sarcophaga peregrina. Next base: position 60,594,094 of record CM025793.1, read on the forward strand.
AAATCTGACATTCGGAGTCGACGTCAAACTGTAGGTCCCGCCACTTTCATATAAAATTAACGCATACAACATGAGTGGTATTCGAAGCTAAGCCATAATCCTGATCTATTGGCCAATTATGAATGTACATATGTATGCAGTGGGCTAAGGAGAATAATATAATAGTATGCAGGATATTCTATTATTGATGAGGCTAAAGCACAAATCAACCATCTTAACAAACTTAGTTAGTAGAAAAGAACTTCGTTTTTTTAATAAATCATAGTGTGTACATACATATGTTTGTATGTTTCTATGTATTTAATTCACCTAGATGGTTGTAGTTTTCACTACATACCTTAGTCCGGACAAGTCGATAATCCGGACGTGCTTAAAACTATATGTATCCGGATTGTCGAAATTCCACTGTATTTAGTAGGTCGAATGTAGCACTTTGTGCCATTACAAGAATTTTTGCAATTGATTTACTTACTACAACTTCAGTCAGTTCGCTTAAAAGTGTGTGTATCACGTACATGCCGTCTTTGTCTCATTAATATCCTTGATAAATACGATAGAAGAAACTGCTGACTGTCGACATGAAAGGGAATGCGAAATTATTGAAGGATTTAAAAATTCTATTACACTGATTACAAGTTTCTTTTTTTTTTATTATTGTTTGACTTCTTTTCCCTTTGTTTTCCGTGTTACTCATTCCTAATATTCGTGTAAAACATTAAACGAAAACCATCAATCACTGCCAGTGATTTTAATTTTCACTTCAATTTCAATTCCAATTACATTTAGTAAATTCGCTCACTCGTCCTGCACTTCTATATCTCTTTTCAATATTTTCTCTTGTTTTTTTCTTTTTTTTTTTTTGTTTCTTTGTCTGCATCATGTTGAACTGTTTCATTGTTTCTTTTCGTTTTTGCCAGTGCATTTGTACAAGATTTATTGATTCACTTCTTATTTATTCATGCATTCTGCAATGAGCCATACATAAATGGTATCACAATAATAACAACAACATAACAAGCAAAAAAAAAAAACAAAAAACAAAAACAGTAAATATAACATCAATCGAAAAAAGTAATCGCATGTTGCAATAACACTCATTTACAGAAAAATTATAAAAAAAAAGAATAGAACTTTAAAAAAAAATAAAATACTTTACAAGGAAGTGTCATTGATTTATATGAAAACAGGCGTTTACATACTGCTGAAGAATTTCAATTTTTTTTTTAGTATTATTTAAGAAAATAAATAATAGAGCATAGAATAATAAAAGAATAAAATAAAATGGGTTTCTATTTATTATATTGAGTTTAAGAAATGAAAGGACATGAATTACATGTGCTTGTGAAGGAGAAACTGCTTAAAACAATCATTAATCTTTGTCCAACCAACAAACAACAGCAATAACAAGAAACATTAAACAAATGACCGGTGACAACCGATGATTCCTAAACTTCTGTATAGAAAAGGTACACGAGCAAAACGATACGACAAGCAATGAGTAATTGTAACACATACGCACGTATGTTCCATTCATTTATTTCCCTTTAGTACTGTATCAGGAAAATCAAAGACTCTTTATACAGTCAAACTCGTTTATAACGAACTCGGTTATAATGAATTCTTGGTTATTACGTACAACGTTTTAATAACGATTTTCATACAAAAAAACTACGTTTATTACGAACTCGTTTATAACGAATTCTCGGTTAAAAGGAACTACTTATGGTATTTTCTTTTCTACAAAGATAATGTCGCCCCCCTCTTACGAGGTGCATTAATTTTTGACCAACCTGCTGAAATGTCTTTACCACGGCGGCTGTTGACTATGTATATGAAATAAATTCAGTAATTCTTCTTCATTAGATGATGAAGATGAATGTAATAACTGATTTATTTCAATTTTCGCAAATAAAATAGATGCAGCAATATCCATATTTATAATTTTTCTTCATAAAAAGGTTTTAGATCTAAAACTATGTGGTTTTTTTTGATTTGTTTAAGGTGTTGCCAGATCACTAATTTTTCAACTTTATTTTTGAGAGATTTTTTTATAACAAAAAAAAAAAAAAAAAGTATTTTAACACTGTTCTAACATTGAATCCAATTTTTTATATTACTGACCACGTAGCTTTAATAATGTACTGTTTCCTTAAGCTTACTCAACAAAACAATGATAAATTTAACTTCAAATTGGATAACAATACCAGACGACTTTTTTTAAATTTCACCTGGTAGCCCTATAAATAAACAAGTCATCTGTTTTACAGGGCATTATAGCACTCTCGATTTATGCAGAGCATAAAATGCAATGGCAAGTGGGAATTATTTAGAATAAAACATACCACCCTTCTAGAGGGCGAAACATTTTTAAGAAACAAACGCAAAATTCCATTTTGCGTTAATAAAATGCACATTTTTTGGTAGTAAAGAGAACACCATTAAAATGGTCCCAGTAATTATATTTCATACATTTTATATTTTTTATACCAGACCCTCAAAAATAACTTTGAAGTGTGGCAATAGTCTTTACTTTTATTTTTGTATGGCAGCATTATAACTCAGCATCTTTAATCAGCTGATACAGTTTGTCAAAAAAATCTTTGCACAGACCAAAAAAATGTAAAATTTCATCTTCATTCAAGAATTTGAACAACAAATTCTTTATATATTTTTTATTTTTGCACTCATTCTATAACTGTACTTGTTTAGGACCATAAGACACCAATAGTTTCCTAATAACTAGATTTAAAGGGATCTACAGACAGTCCAAAAAAGATGACGCAGCGAGTTGAGAGAAAAATTATTAGAACCGTGTATGATTGACCACAATCCAGTGTGAGATGATTAGCTCTTCAAGTTTAAAAAGACTTTAGGTTACGTGTTTTCCAAGAAACCATTGGAAATGTTCTTCAAAACCACAAATATTCTTCAAGAATGACTAGGAAAAAACTCTTGCTGTCAGCACAAAATGTCGAAAATAAATTAAGATTTGCCACCGAATACATTTCACTTCCTCCGGAGTACTGGGACGACGTTATTTTCTCAAATGAGACGAAAATAATGCTTTATTATCATGACGGACCGCAAAGAGTTTGGCGTAAGCCTCTGAAAGCACTAGAAAATAAAAATCTTATTCCTACTGTAAAGTTTGGAAAACTGTCTGTAATGATATTCGGCTATATATCCAGCAAGGGAGTTGGTGTTTGGATGAAATAATGACTAAGAAAGTACATCTTGATATTTATAAAATGAACTGACCGCCAGCTTCAGGAAATTTGGTTTTATTGACCCGGTTAATCCGAATAAATTTAATCACGAGTACTATCAAGATAATGATCCTTAAAATAAATCTTATTTGTGTAACTCCAGGTACCTTTACAACTGCACCCTATCGAAAATTTGTGGGTTCATCTAAAGAAAAAGGTAGGGAAAAGATCGCCCACAAAAAAACACGATTTGGTAAAGTTCATCAAAGAGGAGTGGGAAAAAATACCATTAGAATATGACATTCCGAAGCTTATTCAATCCATGAGAAGGCGTCTGCAAGCGTTAATTAATGCTTAAGGTGGACATACAAAATATTAGCACAATAAATTTAAAAAAATTGCATAAGTCTTAATATTTTATCAAGTATGCAAACATTTTTTTGACAGCAGTAAAATTGAATTCTTTTAGTTTTCTAATATTTTACATTAGAATATTGTCATTGTTTATAAATTTTTTTTAATTATTATATTAACAAAACATATGTTTATAAAATCCTGTTTGAAAAATTTAAAATCTTGATTATTTATATTAGAAATCAATGAATTTTTCTAGGTTTTCTTAATTTTTCTCTATGTGCTAAGATTTTTTTGACAAACTGTAGATAAGAAGAATTAACACATATTTTTGGGTTTTAATAAAAACAATACTTTTTCTATTTAATAAATGCAAAAATTATTTATATTTTTTATTTTCTTCCATGACTTCATCCGTTTATTACGAACTTTATCTTGAACTAAATATTTTTTCTGGTCCCACGGAGTTCATTATAACCGAGTTTGACTGTAAATAGTATGTTCAGCTATATAGAGGTATGAGAGTATATGTATTTAAAAGTACATAACAGATATAGTCTAAGCTATTATAAGCAAAATTCAGGAGTTATTAACCAAAAGTCTTTGTACTGGCTTCCTAAATTCAATTCGCTTCTTTTAGAAGTGGGATTTCATATTACGTGAGTGTAGCAACTATCCTGAAACTAATCTCTAGGCCAGAAGAATCCTGAATATTGTGAAAATTATTCATATTTAATGTACATGTTTATTTGAATCGATATATCTGTATCAAGTTTAGTATAAAATTGACACAAAGTCTAGTTTTGGCACTTATCGCGTGAGTCCGTAGTTTGAGCAGAAGTCATTATTAAATTTCGGAAAAAATCCTCAATAACCCTAATTACTACTGCCGATACATTTGATCTCTACATTATAATTTACAAGGGTTTGCGACTAGAAGTCAAGTAAACAAACGACAAATGTACAAATCATTTATCTGGTCTGTGCATTAATTTGCCCTTATTGAGCACTTCTTTTGAAGGAGGTAAACGAATAGGCCTATTGAGTTTGGCCTACAGTAAATAATCCTTTAGAAGAAAGTATGAACAATTTCTGTTGGCAACACGTTGCATGATTTTAAATGTTATCAAAATCAATTATATACGACATAATAGGAAATTATTTCTCAAGTTTAAGTATCAATAAAGTTAAACGATCAATTCTAGACCGCTACAAATTTTAATATCAGAACTATCAGAAATCAAAAATATTTTTTATTATAATTAGAGTGATTGTACTTATGATTACGAATTTGCATTAAATATATTTAAGCTAATGCGAATACGTAAGGTTTTAAACCAAAATAAGTCTTTTGTATAACTTTTCATTCTTACTTGGGTCTCAAGAAGATTTGTTTACATAGAATGTCAATGAGTTCCTTTATTATTGACGTGTTCATGTGCTCTCGTACATATGTACAGTGGCTCCCAGCTTATTTCAACCAGCACCTTTAACCCATCTGCATCCCTTGGAAATGTGCTCTTCCTATGATCCTTTGGGTCAATATGACCCAACATTAAGATGTAAACAAAATTTCATATTTAATATAAGAAATTCATTTGTTATGTTGATTTTTTATTTAGTATAATAAAAACTTAGGATAACTAAAATAAATAATCCCTATATATGTAATTGATACATATATAATTGGTCATTGGTCATTCAGTCAAGATTACGACCGAGCTCGTCACATCACTTATTTTGTGTGCGTTAATATTATACATGAGGGGACGGGACCTACAGTTATAAAGTCGATTCCGAACGACATATTTTTGAGAAGCTCGTTATGGCAATTTTATTTGCTCTCAGAGTTTTTTCCAAAAATCTGCTGAGAGAAATTCGTCAAAGAAATATTTTCATATTTTCGTTTTGATGCCTGACCTGGGTTTTGAAAATGGGCCTTAAGTCTAATAAACCAACATACTATCTACTAGACTACGGCGACTTCTGAGCAATTATTAATAATAATTATTTTTTAATACTAACGAATACCGAATTTAGAAATTTTTGTAACAATTTATACACAATGTTACCATGTGCTCTTTGTAAATAAATTTTTATTTGAATTCCTTCCATGTTAATAAAAGAAACACCCAGTCGTCGTTTATTTGGTAAATTTCTGGACAATAGTGTATTTGTATTTTTTTATTTATTTTTGCTTAGAACATTGCGGGGCACTTGTGAGATCATTTTGTTCTTGAATGTTTTTTACAAGATTTCTTGCTGACAATCCATGCGGCAAAACTTTTCTTCGCTTTTCCATCCCTTAGTCATGCGCTTACATGTGTAATTCGCAACTAGTTCGACAAGCGCATCAACTCCAGCTTTCGTGTGGTTGTAATGATGCATTATTTAAGATTTTTTTTCATCTTCTCTCACATCGGCTGAATGATGAAAAGAACTTAAGACGAAAATCAATTTGGTTTTTTGGAAGGCTTTTTTCATATCCAGAATTTTTGGCAAGGTTCTATTCTTACGGACAGTGCCAACTAGTGTAATATTCCGAGAAAGAAGTTCAATGGCAAGATTGTATGTAGTAAAAAAATTATCATTATAATTGTGATTGTGCACCACTCTCTCACCTAAATTAAAAATATGGAAATACAACAAATATAATACGAGGTACAAAAGTCTCTGGGTACTTATTGCTCTGCCTGTGCACACTTTCATATTCCAGACATATTTAGTTGGTGAATCGCAAAGTGGGTAATATTGACCCAAAGGTTATTAAATGTGTGTAAATCGTATTTTGAAATGTGGAGGGGGGAGGGAGTACAGTCTTTGTGCCTGTGATGGATAAATTGAATTTTCACGATCATATCTTCTAATTAAAGGCAAAAATTTTGCATTTGAAAATCAAAATTGGGTCAAATTGACCCAAGGAGTGCAGAATGGTTAAAAAATTTAAGCTTGTATAACTTCGAAACGAAACAAGATATTAAAAAAAAATTTTATGAGAGTTTCTAGAATATGTTTAAAATTTAAGAAAAAAAAAGGTTTTATTCAGTCTCAAATGTAAACTTACAACTGAAAAACCAAAAATAAAGGATTCCAATTCATCACAGTTTATTTCAACCACTTACATAAACAAACAATTAAATGATTACTTAACTAATAGTTTTAATTTTAAAATTTAGTATGACCTCCTATTTCTTAATTACAGATTTCAGCCTTTTTGCATTGATTCCACCTTTTGTGGTTTGGAGAGTCATTTTTGATTACTCCTTTTTCAGAACTGCTGCTGTTCGAAATCTGGTGTTGGTGGACGTTTTGATGAGAAATAAAAAATAAAACTTTTTTGTATAATTTTTAAACATTTTCTTTAAATTCTTATTAGAATTTTTTTTTAAAGTGCTGATTGAAATAAGGTGGGAGCCACTGAATATACACAATATTTAAGAACTTCATATATTCCCATAATGTCCAACCAAAATCTTTTAATACTGATCTATTTTCTGAATTCATTAAATATATACTTGTGTCCACTAGAATAGTCACCTCCTTAGTTGCGTAACCAATTTGAATTTCTATTCTCACTCAACGTTTCAATTTGGTGTAGTCCTGAAGACATATTCCAACGAAAATTTTTAATTGGGTGAAGCAGTAAAAAACTTATAATCAAAAATACTCAGCTTTGCTTATTTGGACTTTTTGTGCAAATAAGATGGACGTAACGCCAGGATTCGAGACCCAGGCCAAACATCAAAACAAACTACAAAAATGTATTTCTTCGACGATTTCCTCTCAGAAGATTTTTCGCAAAAACTTTAAGAGTAAATAAAACTGCCATGAAAAGTTTCTCAAAAAATCTGTCGTGCGAAGTCGACTTTAAACTGTAGGTCCCGCCACTTATGTATAAAATTAACTCACACAACATAAGTGGTGTGTGAAACTAGATCAATAATCCTGACTGAAGGGTTGTAATGACCAGTTATGTATGTATGTATGTGATGGTACTTCTCAGTATTCAAAATCATTGTACGGTGTTGAGCTAATAGACTTACTTAAAATCAAATCATTAATTTTAGTGAACAAGGTTATCTACACGCAAGAACCATCTTATTTATTTATTTGTATTCAATTTGCAAGATCAAACAGAGTTAAACAAATCATTCAATCATGATATCGAACTTTAATATCCAAGTGGCAGTTATTTTCAAATACAATAGGGCTGTGGCACTCGCAACCAAACTCATTACAAATCAATGGCAAGGCTTTGAAATTTAATAAAATTTTACTTTCTAAGTTTTAATGTCAAATTATTACATTGCTATAATTTTGGTTCAGCTTGGGATATAAAACTGTTTTTTTTTCAACATGTACAGAAGGTCTAAAAGAGCAGTTTTGCTTAAGTAACTAAAAATTTTTAATTTTTTGAAATATGACTATGTTGCAATAAAGGAGCGATATGTTTATGCATATATTTTTAGTCCTGTTATTTATTATTATTTCGATATTGTTTGTTTTTTCTACTTTCATTTCATTGTTTAATACCTATACCATTTTTTGTAATCATTAAATAATCTCATATTGTAATTTAAATAATTAATTTCTTGTTGCATGTGGTATGATATAAAATAAATTAATAAATAAAATACGGTTTAAAACTATATTCGATGACAGATAATATACACGGAATTAAACAATTGTCAGTAAACCATTGTACTGAGTCAACTACAGTTTTTTAAAGAGATGAACTAAAGCAATGGATGACTGACACAACGAAAATTTTGATACTACAAAAACGAAATAAAAAACAAATTAACAAAAATGTACAGCTTAGAGACCGACAAATGTCGCGCCCTCTGACATTTTGTATCAGGGAAGGATATACAAGTCAAAATAAAAAGATAGGTTCACTTACAAACAAGAGTAAATTTAAAATTTTTGTATCAGTTGCCTGGAAATGAAGGTTAGTGGTGGTGGTTTGTGTACGTCAAGTCTCTTCTTTATAGAAATAATGGAGACTAAAAATATTAAAAGAAAATTTTTTAATTGGCATCGCAATTTTAGGAATTCAATACGATTTTCTATTCCTTCGGGATAACGATCTAAATCAGTTCTCGAAATATTTATTTTATTTATTTATTTTCTAGTCCATGGCAAATCCCTGCAAATTTATATACGTTGTTCATAAGAAGGTAATCTTCTATTAGGATGTCATCCATTCCTGAAACAAAATAATATGAAATGTTTTTGAACTGAATCGATTTTGTCAGAGTGTACAGCGTACTGAGGGTCCCATATTGCAGATCTATATTCCAGAATTGGACAAACTAGTGTGGCAAACAATTGTTTGGTAATATATGGGCCAGAAAACTCTTTATCCCATTGTTGAATAAATCCCAGGATGCATGATGTAATATGATTTCTGAAGTCCAATTTACATTTGAAAATTATTCCTAAATCGTTAAATTGAATTAACTAGTTCTAGCTCCATTAAATTAGTACTACACTAAGAGGTTAAGCAGTTAATATCATCTTGTACAAGTACTTGGTCTTCAATGTTATTAAATGAGAAAAATATTTTAACAGCATCTGCATACATTAAAATGTTTGTATTTCTGACAACAGATGGGAGATCATTTATACAAAAGTAAATAGGAGTGGCCCAACGTGACTACCCTGTAGTACCCCTGACACCACATCAATAAAGTTAGATTGAGTATTACTGAATTTAACGCATTACTTTCTGTTTACTAAATACGATTTAATCGAATTTAGTAATGATGAACTAAAACCAAATTTATCGACCTTATGAACGAGCAAATTTTGATTTAATTTATCTAATGCCTTACTGAAATCAATTTAAAAAGGTCCGTTTGTTTGCCCCCAATAAATTCATCATTTACCAACGTTGTAAATTCAAGAAAATTTGTGATTGTTGATCGAGATTTACACAATCCATGCTGGGATACAAATAACATGACAATGCCTGAAATCGCAGAATATCACATAAGAGCTTCTCAAACAATTCTGGTATAATGTTGAGTTTAGCAATTCCTCTATAATTTGAAATATCAGCTTTAGATCCTGACTTAAATAGTGGAATTATCAAAGATTGCTTCCAAAAGGAGGGAAAATAGGCCAATTTAAGCGATTTGTTGAATAAATAAGTTAATGGAGTACCCAATAAATGAAAATGGTAACAAAATGATTTCTACACAATATTAATAACAATAAAACTAAGTTTATCTGACCATCTAGATTTAAATCGCATAAAGCATTTATTGAATATAATTGGAAAAAAATCTACGGCACCAATAAGCAAATGACTCAACGAAATGATTCTATTAAAAATTCGTTTATAAGAGCTCTTTGTAGCCAACGGATATCAAAATTGTCATTGAAAATAAATACTGAATAAATCAAATTAAGTGTTCATTACTCTACTGTCAATTTAACGAGTTACCATTCGAATTGTTTTTAATTAAAATCTAAATGATTTTTTATTTGATCAAGTTACACGGTGCGACTAATGACTTAGTGCAAGTTAAAGATTTTGTTTAATATAACACAAATTTTTTAATTTTTCTACTGGTTTCCAAGCTTATTTTATTAGTCTTAAAATTTCTATCTTACTTTTTCAATTTTGACAATTTTAAACAGCAAAATTCACTTCAAAAGTATTGAATAAGTGCCGATTTATATTCCATTTATTAAAGTCGAACCAAAAATTGTCGTAGTTAATATTTAAAGAGATTAACAGTGGAGCAATATTTTTTTTATTTGTGTGTATTTATTAAATAAACTTTCATTGTATTTTATTTTCCATAAAACTTTGAATTTTAAAATCCGACTAAATGGTTTTGACTATTTTGTATGAAAATTTGTAATAAAAATTAATCATTTTTTTTCAAACATAATAAAAAAAGAATAAGCTCTGAACATACAACTGATACTATGTCGTTAGTGGGGTATGTTTAAATTTACGAAATTTTCTAGCATGATGTTGCTTATATTTAACTACTGTGTATACAAAATGAGCTTCTCTAAAACAATTTTGTTGTATCGAAATCTAATAAGCAGTTTTTAATATAATAATCTGATATTTTATATAATAATTATTCAATAATCTCAAACTAAACTGATTATTATATCATAAAAATTATTAAGACTTCATTTAATTTAATTGATTTTAATAAGCAAATGTATTTTATTACGAATTAAATTAACCCCTCTCCGGCAGAATGGTGCGAAATTGTTGTACATGTTAACAAGTCATCGAACAAATTGACCAGTTGGATGAACAAGAGCTGTTAACTTTCAACAGAGAAGCAAAACTTTCAGAAACAATATTTTTGAAAAATATTGCATTTTAAGTTTAAGGATATTGGCTGCCAAAACAAATCGCATGTGTTTCTATTAATTTTTCAACAGCGACCATGTTTCAAAAATCAATAAGCAGATGTACTAGAGCAAAACTTTTTACAAAAACTTCCTAACAGAGTGCCTGCCTTAACATGGGGAGAAACACATGCACTAACACATACTCTTGTGCTGACATATTCACAGCACCGAACTTATACTCATATTCACATGGTCATGCTACTACATATTCTATGAGTTGTCGAAATAGAGAAACCTTTTTTGCGTGTGTTTGTGGGAATGTGGGCGCATTTCTCTTGTAAAAAGCTTTCAATAGAGTAAAGAAAGAAAATAGAAAAAACAAAAAAGAAACTGAAATAGAAAACAAAATAGGAAAAAAAAAGAAAAACAAGAGTAAAAATATGAAAATAAATGAATGAATGACACATTGACAAAGGACATGATGGGCGACGACAAGCTCTTAACATTCTACCGGTTGATGATGAGGATGAAGATGAGCGTTTATAAAATTGAGGCAGTACTAGGGATGGAAACGGTGCTAGTGCTATTGCTATTACCACTGCTGGTGATAAAAGGATAAAAGGCTGCTACATTTGACAGCGCACTAATTTAGTGTAAAAACATTGCCATTACCAAGGAGGATAATTTTAGAAGAACAAGAGCACTATACATACTACATTTAACGCACAGATATACACACAATAGCACCCACACGTTTAGGCTTTCAGAAAAGTTTTACTCAGTTTGCTCTACATCCGTGCATTTTTGTCTGCGAGAAATATTTCTACAAAAAACCTTTCTTTGGTTTTCTTTTTTTTCTTCAAGGTTTTTAAAATTTATTTTTCTTGCGACATGTAAGTTCATCTCCCTTTCTTTCTCTCTCAAACTTAATTTCTATTATGACACAAAACTGCTAATGGACGAAACGAAAGGTGCCTTGGATTAATTCATAAAAAGAGGGTGGATTTCTAAGTATTAGATTTAAGGCGTCTTCTTCATTTCTTTTTATTTTTTTCATGATGTTTTCTATTCAAAAAGCTTTACAAATATTATCTAAATCGTCGGTATTCTTAATGTCATACGTTTCATGTGCATTGGATAATATTATAATATGATATACAAATTTACAGCATTTCAAGTAAATTAAAATTTCATAATTTTCAAAAATTTTTATTATTTATAATCATACAAAGTTATATTCTAATTAATAAGAGCAGAAATACAAAGCCTTCAGAATAAGGAATCGAAACCACACTAACCAAGACGTTTAACTGCTTTTAATAGCTTAATAGAGTGAAACATACTTTATACGAAAATGTACTTTGTTGGGCAGATTAAATACTACACCTGCAGAAAAACATGGACTATATGCCTATTTAAAAACAAGATTGGACATCGAGCCCACGTTAGATCTGTTAAATGTGCAATGAGGTTTCTAAATATGTACTGTGTTATAAGCAAATCTTTTGTTAATTACTAATAGTTTAAGAGCAATTCATTTTATATGTCAGTATACGTGTAATCCGAGATCATATTGTGGACATTTGCACCTCATTTAATAAATACCATTGCATTGTAAATTAAAGGTAACTGATTTTTCAAAGTTATTTTCAAAAACAAAACGACCCAATAACATTTTCATACTATAATCCACAAGAGACAGTCCCTGTTTCCAAATGCAATGACTTTTCTATAATCACATCTGAGTTTTCCGAGACACATAAGCGACAATTTTAATCGTTGGCGTAACTACCGAGTAAGAAATGTGCTTCATCGCTGAAGAATATTTTGTAAAAAAATCTTTCTTTGTATGTCATTCTACCACGGTGATGAGTTGGTGCTCCTCATTTTTACTCATTCTGCAGACACCTGTCAATATAGCTCAAGATATCCTGCCACACAGGTTAAACTCAGTAAAATTGTTTGTGGCGTTTTCGGTTGACATAGTGAAAATGGTAATTTTTATCTCCACTCCACATCAATATCGTATGATGGTTTATTCGCCTCTTTTTCTCTATTCTATCTTTTTTATCTGTTTTTTTGCTTTTGTATTAATTAATTATTCCCATTTTCTAGAAACAATGGTAGAGCAACAAATGATCTTCATGTTTGCGTCTTAATCTCATATATTAAGAGCCTCCCTTTCTTTTTCTCATCTTCGGTTATCTTGATAAAGACTGACTGACCGCCGACTGTCCGTTTCCACAACTCATTCATGTTGAAGACTTCTTGGTGGTAATTTTTAATGCACAACCTCTATATTCAGTAATAGTAGTTATTATAATAATCATTAAATGAACAAAAATTGCGAAATAATTTCAAAATGTAAGAATTTTTGTTTTGTCAAGAGTAAGACAAGATTACATATTTAACCCATAACAATGCAATTATCATACAATACCTATTCAGCATGACTGAATATCAAAATAATAAATGTGGTCTCGTTTTTTTCTTTTTGGGTACAAATGTTCTTTAATTTTCTTTTTATTTTCGATTTCTTCTTTAAATGTATTTATAGTTAACTACTCCCACGAAATCTTTCTTTATTAATGATCAGTTAACTTAGTTCCATTGTTACGTATACGTTATCACCATTTGATAGAGTTTCTTTTGGGATTGAAAGGAAAGCTGTTTCATATACCAGAATTATGAACATTCTCTAACTAATTTCCAACAATGCGATTTACAACAAGTTTTACTTCTGATTTTGTAATCACATGCAATGTCAAAAGTTTGACATTTTTGGTGAGAAATTTTACATACAAAAATTAAAATTACTTACGTAATCCACATTTCATCGTGTACATTCTGTGTTCGTATACAAAATTTACATTTGATGATTAAATCATCGTATATATTATTTCTAAAGTACTTTTTTTGTCGTTGCAAATATCTCCCCATACCACCTCATCAAATTCAATGAATGATATCACATTTTAAAGCTTATATCTAACACTAATGACGAAAAATAATTAGAAATTGAAAAATTAATATTTTCATTGATAAAAATTATATTTTATATAGAACTGCATAATAATACTGTTGTCATTATGATTATATGTTTGTGTTCAAGTGTGCTAATACAGGGTCGCTTAATAGTAATGCAGTTCTACATAATATAGTGGGTATTAAAATCCATTCTGGCAATACCGCTATTTACTACAATGCCGTTTATTACTAAGTCAGTTATATATAATATGCATATTAAGTAGTAAAAAGTTGTTTTGGCAATAATTTGCAGTAGTTGTTTGATCAAGTGCGATAAACAGGGTCGCTTAATTGTAAAGTTGTAAAATCCATTTTGGTAATGTTATTTTCATGACATAGTTTGTTTTATGAAGTGTAGTAATACGATGTATTTACCAGAACCGGTCTTTTCACTTGGGTAGTTATAAGTGGCTTTTTTTCGAGTGCGTACGTTTAAAGATATTTTTGTTGGTATTAAGGATTCGTAGGGGCAAAAAGTTAACGATGATCATGTCATTACCTCTAACATTGTATTCAAAAAAGTATTATAAAAAGCATTTAAACATATGTATATATGTATGTAAATATGTATGATATATTATGATTTCTAATATTTTTATACTTTTAATAAAATTTCTATTAATTATTTTCATTTTATGTTACAAAAATGACAACTAACGGTGCGAAATATCGGGTTATTTTGAAAAAAATTTTGGCAAAAAAAAATAATTATTTTGTGCACATATTTTTAATAGTTCTTAGCCGTAAACGAAAGTCAACACAACAAGATTATGAATTTGATAAAAAAATATTACAATAAGGAATGCAAATTCTTATTAATGCAAACGAGTTTGTGGGGAACACATTTCCAATAATTTGTTCCTTTTTTTTAATCCAGGCTTTAAAATTTGGTTGTTCGAAAATAGTTTTGATTCCAACTTTGCTAACAAATCTTCAAATTTAATTATTTCTTCTTTTAAGGACGGGATAAATTGTGTATTCAAAAACTAAAGGTCTTGCTGACCCGTACTAAATTTAAGAGTAATTATTACATATTGTTACATTTATACCTATTAAAAACGTTAAAAACATGAGTTCGTAGATTGCAAATAAAATTAAAATAAATAAGTGTTTAATTTTGAATCAATTCTTTATTATTTGCAAAACTTTTGTGCCACTGTTCGAACTTATTCCACAATATGTGCATGTTTATAATATTTCTCTGCTTACAACCTTTTTGTAAGCAACAACGCTTGTTAGTTATTCTTCTTTGCTCACAACATTTTTTGTAAGCACAACACTAACAACTTGTCATCAACACACGCAACTTGTCTGCACACAAGTCTGACTGAATTATAGCTCGATCTCGTGTCTCACACACATCGAATGTAATTCTCACGGCGGCTGTCGTAACGTCGTCTCACATGATTTGATTCAAACTCGTCTCACTCGACTATCTTAATTCGAAGTCTGTCCTTGCTCGCTTGTCTTCCCTTTTATATCGCTGGATCATTAGTGTGATGACTGCTCTCGAAAGAGGATGACGACCTTCGGGAACAATCGAAATGTGTAAACAATTTTTTTGTTTGTATGTCTTAAATGCATTTTGTTTTTGCTCTTGTTTACTTCTTCATTCGCTGCACTTTGTTGTTGTTTGTTTACTTATATAATCGTTGTACTTTGTTTTTGGCTATTTCCATCTTCTATCTCTTATATTTTTTTCATGCTGCAATAACATGCTATACTTTTGTTTATTCTTTGATCAGGTGATCTAGTCCATTGTTTTGTTTTCGGAGCTTTTGTTTACGTTTGATTTATGCACGATCAAGTCCATTGTATTGTTTATTGTTTTAACAACATCACTTCAACTTTCGTAACAATATCTTAACTTTTTTGAACAAAAGTTTTATCTCTAATCCGTAACACAATCTTTAAGACCAAGAAACCATAATTACTGTTGGTGTGCATAAGGAGTCATAAATTCTTTGAGAAAGGAAACCAAAAAAATATTAAAACGTAAATAATTGAACGTTTAAAGTAATTCTAACTTGCAAGTTTCCCAAACCAACAAAACATATTCACACAAGAAGAGGAAAAAGCAATGAAAAAAGTACTTAGGGTTTCTAAGTTGTCAATAAATTTCAGGCTCTAATGACCAGTGACACTATTTATGCTTCTCAGTTGCCATCGAACGTTTCTGGTACGTGCCTTCAGCAAAATTATTATCATCTTTATATTGGGTCCATTGTACTTTTAGTGTAGATACATACATACAAATACATTAAAATTTACAAGTATATCGTCACTTAAAATTCAAAACAGCATGTGAATTAGGTATTTAATATGATTAAAATTTGATATTAAATTATTTGATTATATCCCTTCTGATATGCTTATTTATCGTGAGTTTGAAGATTGCAATTAAAACAAAAGAATTTAACAAAAGAATATAAATTAATTGAATTTCATTAAATGTAATAATAAAATAAATAAATACTTATAAATAGGGACCGAAAATATCTGTTATTTTTGAATTTTAGATTAAAACAAAGCAACTGCAAGGAAATGACGGAGAACAAAACCAAGTACATACATCATTTTGGTTATGATGCGATGCTTTTAAAAATTTTATTTTATTTTTATCGTTTAATAAAATATCATGGACAATACGATATCACGTTGTGATGATAAATTCATCGACATATATCCATAATTATATCAACGATGTGATTTATCAAATTGTAATTACATCTGCTGTAGTACAAATTGATATTTTTAATGTTTTTTTTTTTTTTTTTTGTCAAATAAGAGGTATATTTAAAACTTATTTTTAGATATATTTAGAACTGGAATACACTGTTTTGAATATTAGATGACGAAATATAATTTGTGAATTGTGGCAGAATGAATATGAGAAGCCTTTGGTAGAACATTATTTTACCACATTATTTATATCCTTTGTTGTATTATAACAAACACTTCCCCATTAAGGAAGACAATTATAATTGATATTCAAAGCACATGAATCTTACACTTGGAATTTGCAAAAGTTGAAAGGACTCAAAGTTTATTTCCCTCTCGCGACAACCACCATTTAATTTCCGATTATTATTATTTTACACTTCATTTGGTTACTGGCATCTGTACTTAAACAGTTTATGTGGCATGAAATTGAATTAAATTTTGTTAGAGACTTAATAAATATTATTAAACTTCATTCGAGTTCAATAATGTTGTAATACTCTGACAGCAAATTAATCCGTTTAAAATCCTTTTAACCCTAAAAATAACGATACGACTGAAATATGTACAATATTTAATATACTTTAAATATTTAGGCTGATAATAATTTTAAAGGTGCATTGTTGTAAAACATGATATGTACTAAGGACCATGTTTTCGAATACTTTAATCATTCTCTAGCTCACTTGCAGCTTCTAGAACATTCTGCAACCAAATTATACAAATTTTTTAAAGAAAACTTGGCAAAAAAAATTAAAAATTTTTAAAAATGAATACGAAACATTAAACTTAAAATATGATACAAAACATAAACTTACGACTTCTCTAAAAGGTAGACTTTATAAATTTTTCAAAAATAATCACCCCTATAGCAAATAGGTATTTTAATAAAAAAAAATTCCCAAATTTCATCATTTTCTATTGTGAATCGTTACCAAAAAATTTTTTTGGGAGTGAATTATTTATGTTTATTCCCAAGTATTATTTTGTAAAATTAATACCCAATACCTGGCAATGGCTACAAGAAGGGAACGTGTAAGTTATAATTGTTTTGCTTGAGGAACACAAATGTAAATAAAGACCAGATTAAGTGTATGTGGAAGCGATGGTAGCAATCAATTATGGAATACAAAAAAGGAAATTATTAAACATATTACAATAGCAACATTTAGGCTGTCGTAGTCTTTTCTGTTGAGGTATAAATATCGGTTCTTTGACGATGCGATGATTCGTATATGTATGCCGTCCATATTACCCACAACAACTGGAACTCTTTCTTTTCCTCAGAAGATGGCCACATTATGCACTGAGGCCGTAAAACTCTTTCAAATTTTAATACTTCTCAAAGCACTTCGCTGAATGAAGACTTTTGGTAGCTGTCTTCCACCAAAAATCTCAAAGTGCCTACGAGTTTCACTATTGGGTGTATGCCAAATATCTTACGGCTGAGGGGCAAGTTTTCCATCGACAAATTTAGCAGGTATTTGAACCCTTCTTCGTTAACCCTGTAATATTCTTGGAATCTGTAAAGGATTTATCGTCAAACGTACTTACTTTAGCTCAGGGAGTAAGATTAATTTCGAATACCTCTTCTCTGGAACCTTTCAATGGATTGTTTCTCCTCTTCCAGCACCAAAAAACGAATTTATACGCTACTCATTTGTTAAATGAATGTATTTCTCTTTGAAAAACTGTTGAGAAGTAATTCACAATAAAAAAATACTTGTTTATACAGCGTTTATCACTAATTTACAATAAAGACTTTTACTCTCAATATATTGGTAATACCGATTTTTTGGGATGGGAATAACAGTTTACTCCCAAACTTATTCCCATAATATTCACGATACGATTGAATAAACATAAGCAACTAAGTAATATCGTTTAAGAGTAAAAACTTTCGCACATAAGAAAAGGGAGTACAAAATAATAAAGTATGTATAGGGTTAAAGTTATAAGAATAGAGTTGAATTGTCAAATCGGCCAATGAATACATACATACATACATACATACATGTCGTTATAATGCGCTACACGTACACATACCTCTAATTTATTTAATGGCATGTTCACTAACTGACATGCAAAACTGTTACTTGTTTTCCTAGCCCAATTGTCAGTTTCCGGTCTATTTGTTATTATTTTATATTCTTTTTAACTTTCCCTTTACATGTCTATTGGGCAAAATTTTAAAGAGGCTGCCATCATCAAATCCTTATAAATGTTTTAAACTTAATTGTACTATAAACGAAGCACTGGCAAAGTGTGGTTGTATATGTAGTTGTTATAGCTGCTGCCATTTCTGATATTGTCGTTGTTGTTGGTATTGGTCTTGCAACTAAAAGTGGATTACGTTTCT
The DNA here is from genome assembly GCA_014635995.1 of Sarcophaga peregrina. Taxonomy (NCBI): domain Eukaryota; kingdom Metazoa; phylum Arthropoda; class Insecta; order Diptera; family Sarcophagidae; genus Sarcophaga; species Sarcophaga peregrina. Next base: position 60,613,090 of record CM025793.1, read on the forward strand.
AAGTGGCTTTAGTAGCTGATTAGCATTGTAATTAATTATCATTGTCAAAGTCAAAACATTTAGACCGAACTAGACCAAATACTACGTGTTTGTGTGAAATAAATTGTCGGGATATACAAAGATTCGCATAAATTTGCATACTCGTACTTATGGATAAACGTACGTGTACACTGTACAGTCACTCAAGCAAGTGTCTCGATGTTTAGTTAGTGTTAACAAATATAGGTTAAAGAACAACAAAACTGTACTCTTAATCAATCTGATTGATATACATTGTTGATTACACTTTTATTTACAAATAATAAATTTCAAAATATTTGTTGTAATATTTACCGTTATCGAAAAATAAACAAATATTAGCCATTGAGATACTTTGTTGCATTTACCTTATTTAATAAATTTGAGGACTGTTTTTATGCTCTATACAATCTCCTTCATTCATAACTATAGCTGCCTCTATATGACGCGGCATACTGTCTAGTAAAATTTAGCACTCCCAATGTGCTGGAATCCGAATTTTTTTAGTTACACTCAGCAAAATATTCAAATTTTTTGCTGCAATCCGTTTGTAGTTATTTACTGCATCTAATATAATCAACAAATATAATTGAAAGTGAAATATAAAATTTTAAATTCGTGTACATTAGGCAGTTTAAAGGAAGTTTATTACAAGTAATAATGGATTCTATAGCAGCTGCACTTTTGTTGGCGGAAGAAGAGCATGCTGCGGCTAAATGTTGTTGTATCCTATCAGCAAGGTGTAAGCAAAGGCCGTAATGTACTATTGGCATAGTCCACAGGACACATCTTTTTGACAGGTATTTAACTGCTCAACGAGACCAGGAAGGCTTCTTATCCGCTCGATCTTCCGTTCAGATTTTCCACCATCAGCACAGCAACTTCTTAAATACATACATATGTGTATACATACTTACAGGTGTAAAAAATCAGGGTTTATTGTGTTTATTTTATTAAATACTAATCCTAATATCCTAATCCTAATTTATATTATAAATCTGTCTGTAAGTCTGTTTCTTTTTTTTTGTTTGTTTGTTGGTTTTTTTGTTAGCCAATCACGCCTGGACCGATTGTCTTGAAATTTAGGATATTGATCGAGCTTTTGTCGGTGCAGGTTATATGCTATAAATTTTTTCAAAATTTTTACCAAAAGGGGTGAAAAAATGGGACAACGGAAGATAAAATGTTAATAGGTAATTTTTTGCAGTTAGTTAGGTTGAAACAAAAAGAGGTCCAAAAATGGGAAAGGGGCCAAAAACGGGCAAATTGAGTGCATACCCAACTACGTCTGAACGCCTGGACCGATTTTCTTGAAATTTGGAATATTGATCGACCGCAAAATACTTTAAGTTTTGAGTTACATCGGTTTCAGGCAAACCAATATTACGAATTTCAATTGCGGATTTAATCATACTAATTCTATCATTCGTAACAAAATCGAAGGTATGACGGTTTCTAACATAGGAGTCAGAGAACGGTTTGATTGGTTAATTTTGAATTTTGAATACAATCACAAAAAACGTATCTCATGTTGACAGTACAAATCAATTCCGTAAAGCAATACATGTAATGATTCACAGAACGGAGTGTAACGAAAAATGGTCCTTGCATTGCATGCCTTTTACAAAAGCAACGAATACTTAACGATTGGTACGAATGGTTAACGATTGGTATGAATGGTTTCAATGCTGATCGCATATACATACTAGCGTGTATGCGTGTGTGTATACATACATTGCCAAATAAAATAATAAACAAACTGAAAGATGTCTTGTTTTCACAAAATAGCCTGCGGAAAAAAATCTTACCGTTTGTTTTGTTGAAGGGAAAGAACATGTGTTTTATTGTTGTAGAAATGAAACTATGTACATTAGAGTTGTGAAGTTCACGAACGAACTAGTTCAATTGAACTATTCATACAACTGAACTAAGAGAGCCGGTCGTAATAATGAGCTCTTTTAGCTCCGTAGTTCACGACTCTCTTTTATTCGTTCATTTCATTCTTATTAGTGCTTTTATTTTGTTTATCGTTCTCATGTGTAGTTCACGAACGAACAAGAGTTGTGTAGTTCACGAACGAACTAGAGTTGTGTAGTTCGCGAACGAACTAGAGTTGTGTAGTTCGCGAACGAACTAGAGTTGTGTAGTTCGCGAACGAACTAGAGTTGTGTAGTTCACGAACGAACTAGAGTTGTGTAGTTCGCGAACGAACTAGAGTTGTGTAGTTCACGAACGAACTAGAGTTGTGTAGTTCACGAACGAACTAGTTCATTTGAACTATTCATACAACTGAACTAAGAGAACCAGGTGAAAAATGTGTTCTTTTAGCTCCGTAGTTCATGGCTCTCTTGTTCTCGTTTCTTATTCGTTCATTTCGTTCTTTTCTGTTGTTTATCGTCTTCATGGTATTCGGCGGTGTTGCCACGTACTAATAAAAGAACTTATGGAGACATTTTCCTTAAAAAAGCGCGAAATTTTCAAAAAATACAAAAATAAGCATATAAAAATAATATACTTTTTTCAATTTAATTAAAAGGATGGTTTAGACAAGAAATATCCGAAGAAATTCTTATTAAATATTAAAAACAATTATATCCTTTATAAATACTCATGTAATTTCTGATGATGTATTAAAATTAATTTTTTTGCATTTCTTGAATGTAATTCAAATTTTATGCATTAGAATAGCACCTTATTGCTAAAAAAAAATTATAAAATATTTTTTATAATCAAATTTCGATAATGAGTTTGACTCACACAAGATAATCTGTTAGTCAGTTAAGTAATTTTAGTTAAAAAGTGCTTCAGGCACATAATGAGTTAATAAAAATGAAAAAATGTTAAATACTACGCTTTATGTAAAATGAAAAAACACTTCATGAATATGTTTTTATTTTACTGATATAAATTTGCATTGTTTACATTAAATTTAAATATAACTGAAATTGAGAAAGAACTACTGAACTATTGAACTAAAAGAACGACCTAGTTCACTACAGGGAGCTGAACTAGAAAGAGCGAACACTCAAAAGAGCTAACGAACCCAACTCTAATGTACATCGATTCATTCGCTCAAAGCAACGAATACTGCACGAATGGTGTGAATGTTTTTAGTTATTTCATGCGGCATTGAATTATTTCGTTGCTTGATGAATAACGTCATAACAAAAAGGGAATGTAAAGTAGCAAACATTAATAAGGAGTGATTAAACAAACGACAATGCACATTTTTATTATTGTCGAGTAAAAGCAATGCAAAAGCAATGACTTTGCGAATGGTTAGCAAATGTGAATGGTCTCTGTCTGTTCTCTGATAGGAGTGACAATTTTTGGGCCCGTAACATTCCACGTTGTTCGCACAAGGGATTAAGGAAAAACCCGTTTAGTAAAGACTATCGTGATTGGATAATACGAAATTAAAATACGATTATCGCTTGCCAGTTATTAAATTCATACCATTTAAAAGAACATTTTGAATAAAGTAGTACACACATATGTGAAGAATGATCGCTTATTTATTCCGTGTACTTTATGTAGGTATTCGTAAAATGTATCCTTATAAAAAAAAAAGTCATTTCATATTATATTTACGTGACAAAAACAAAACAAAAAGATAAAATAGCGCAGAAGAACAAAGCCAAATTGGGGGTAGCCTTTGCATACCTCTTATATTGTACTACAGTTGTATAATTTCCCAGATAGCTAGTTAAGTTTACAATTTGACTTTCGGAGGCAGTTTTTACTGGACTACAGATGTAATTATTAAGTGTTTGCTTGGTGAAGTAATACGTTTTCATTTTTAGGAAAATTAAATTATTTAAATAAAAAGTCTACTTATGTTGCAGTTTTTAATAAATTTGTAAAATTTTATTTGTTAGAAGCTAAATCTGTTTCACAATTATATTTCGTACACATATGTCGCTTTCTTATGCCATCTGTTAAAAATAAAACGTATTAATATTTGAATTTATGGCAGCGTAAATGTTCTTGTTTAGAGAGACATATTTTACCATGTAAGTCTCAAGTAAAATTGAAATAAAGTTTTATTGTAATAACAAAATCCTCTCCTCCAAATAAATAACATCTGGATTATTCGTTAGCATTTATTACAACAGATTAGATAGAACGCTGGCCAAGGTAATACTTGGTAGTATATTAAATTTGACTTGATTTATTACTTCGCGTGCTTTGATACGTATCTCTTTATTTGAACATTTGGAATATAAATTTATTTCTTTCTTTATCCGTGTCTCATTCGAATGTTAACAGTAATTTTATTTCACAGTTATTGTACAATAATCATCCCAAGATTTTGTAGTCGTTTATTCTCATTCCCTAATTTTTCTATTTGTTTTTCGTATGTCATCTGGCAATAAAATGGCTGCAACAAAGCTGTTAAAAAATTAAGCGAAACACAAATAACTCTGTGTCGAAAGTTTTAAATAATTGTTTCGTTTTTTGTGCAGAATGCAATGGAGAAAGGATTATTTATGCACACCTTGAGTTTAGACTGGAGACTATTGCAAGAAAATAGTACTTAGCTTACTTACTTAGTGTGTGTAAAATATTGTATTGCTTTGTGTATTGCTTGAATTTGACAAAAATTTTAATCTCATTGAGTTCCCTTTCCAGGTTAAACAACTTTTTCTTCAATATCATCTATAGACAAAGTGGTTTCCACAGAAGTTATTTTTTTCCAAATTATTGGAAAATTTTAACTTCTTTACTGCATGTAAAATATTTTCTTTTAAGGCACTCTTAAGGCTCAGTTATGCTACCGTAACGGAATGTAACCGCAACAGTAAGAAACAGCTGATCGATTTTGTTATGTATAAAGCAATACGAATGGTTATAAAAATGTAACGTAACCGGAACGGAATTTAAGAATGTCTTCTATATCCATATCTGAATGACTGTTTTTTAGTTTTTTATTTGTTTTTGATAATTTCTTCTTTTGTTTACATAAAAACATATGACACGTTTTTGTATTCTACAATTCCACTTACATTTTTACGCTCAATAGACGTTACGTTACGTTACTGTTACATTACACTATGGTAGCATAACTGAGGCTTTAGGCTTTTTAGGAAAAAACCCGTAGTAAATACGGAAAATCAATTTGAAAAAAATTTATGTTTAAACTTTTTTAAGAACAATCTGCATTAACCTTTTGTTCCTCAAAATATTTTAAATAGACTTTCTGATTGTCCGCCTGGAAAATGTTTAAATAAATACAGACTTTTCGGGAATTAATAATTAGAATAATGGGGCCATATCAGAAACTCATTCTATCCCAATACATGCTTGACTTTCTTACGGTTGATAGAAGGAAAATATTAACGTTTCGGTTGTTACATCGATTTGTTAGGGAAGATTTCTGACTGTCATAACAGTCATTACATGCCATCTTGATTTGTGGGACATATCAACTTTTAATAAACCGCGTTCATAATTTTAACAAATGGTTAACTTATGGTTATAGAAAATAAAATAAAATTAATTAATATCGCCATGGTCAATTTACGTGAAATAAAGAAACGTTTGTTTTTTTAAAGAAAACTAAGAAAAAGAAAAATGTCAAACTTAGAAATGTTCACGAATATTAAAAAAAAAGGAATAACAACATTTAGAAGTATACTTAGAAATTTGAACTGTTCGGTAATTCATGCCTTTAATACATATAAAATAGTTATGATTGTGCTAGGTTAAGTTTAAAATATTGAATGAATATACACCTGTTGATACTTAAACTACGTTAAATCAGAATTTGCTAACAGAAGTATTAGTCTAGTGAGTGATGTGCTAGACTATGGGTTTGATTGCCGTTATAGACTCTGGTTTATTACACTACTCCCAGCATAAGGCAGATGTTACTCAGCACGTTAATACTAAAATATAATTTAGAATTGCATTGCAATTAATTAATTAATAAATAATTAAATACTAATAAGAAAACCAAAAATAAAATTGATATTAAGTTTTTCCATACATACACTAAATTAATTCATTATTTATTGTTTGTTTTTTTTTTTACTTTAATTTCTAATATTAGAAGGAAATTAAAGAAATTGATGAGCATTGTCCTCTGTGATGGCATAAATACAATCAAGGCTTTTAAGTTTTCTAAAGCATAATTACCTTAGCCACAATTTAAAATCCTTATCGTATTCATCTCTATTATCATAGTACTTCTCTGCTATCATAGTATTTCTGAATGGGAAGGTGAGGAGATATTATTTTGGAAATCGTTTGAAATATAAATCTGTTAAATTCATTGTTCTAGTTAACAGTATTAGATTTTAAATAAATTCTTTAGTTTGGGCTTTGCTTAATTACTCAGACTTAAGTTGAAATTTCAGATTTTACGATTATTCAGTATTGGCCAAAACATGTTGAACAAAAATTCTCCTTTTGCTATTTCCTTAGAAGAAAGTTGTTACAGATTTTTGGTAAACATTTATTATTTCAAATACAAAACCAAAAAATAAAATTATATATTATTTGCTGTCTAAACGTTTTTGAAGATCTTGTTTAATTTGGCAAATGATATCGATATTGCTGACACACTGTCATGATTTTTTAAGAGCTATAAAAAAATTTTTCAAAAAAAATAAAAAAAACTTAAAAATTAGAAAAATGCATGAAACCTTTATTGGTCCATATTTCATGAGATTGTTCTTCAAATGGTCCATTCGCTTAATCCAATTTTGGCATAATCTTTGCAACATTTCGGCCGGTATCTCACGAATAAATTCTTCAATGTTGCCTTCCAATGCGTCAATTGAAGCGGGCTTGTCTGTATAGACATGAGCTTTAACATAGCCCCACAAAAAATAGTCTAAAGGCGTTAAATCGCACGATCTAGGCGGCGAACGTGAAATAAAATGTTCACCGAACTCGCCTCTCAATATGTCCTTTGTTACGCGTGCTGGGTGGCACCGTCTTGTTGAAACCACATGCTTTGTAAGTCAAGCTCTTGCAATTTGAGAAAAAAAGTTGAATATAATCTCACGGTAACGCTCATTTCACAGTTACGTTACGATTCGCAGTGTCTTTGAAGAAGAACGGTCGAATGATGCCACCAGCCCCTAAACCGCACAAAACTGTGACTTTTTCTGGATGCATTGTTATTACAACTTACTGGTAAAATAAAGTTAACTTTTTCAAAAATATGGTAGTGCTAAAGCAATGTCAATAAATTTTGCCAAATTAAACAATTTTTTTATTAACGCAGTAAAACGACGCTGTTCCTTTTGGTTGCCTTGTTGGAAATAATATATACATATTTTAAGCCATATGATATTTTGAATTATCTGCCTTTGAAAATCCTGCCTTTAGGCAAAGGCAAGTCGTAGTAATAGCCCCATGTTTTATTTTTTTTTTTTTTAGTAATTAATCGTGTTAGAATTTTAATACCAATTCTAATTAAAGAAAATTTATATCCGCAGTACATCAAGGCCTTTGGGGTAAGCGTGCCAAAGGTATATTTTATTGCTGTGTGACAGGTGATATAAACAATTTTGTACGTCAGTAACTTGTACAAATTAAATTTCAATGTTCTTAAGCGTATTATCAATCATTTTAGAAGAAGTTTTTGCATTTTTATTTAATATTACAGCTGTTGGATTTTTGTTAAATTCAGTCCTCATACGTTTACCGAGAAACCCAAGAAAATCCAATATAAATTCATTCAGCTTTTCTATTTGAATTTTTCCTGAATACTTTTGGGAAAATATTGTACTTTCCTTGTTGATTTTAGTAACTAACGCTTATTTTTTCAATTTCTCACCATCATCTACACTATCTTCCATATTCTCAACCTCTACTCTTCTCCATTTTGTGTAATATTAAATGGTTTTAATAAATTTGACTTCATTTTTCATAAATATTTCACAAAAAACAAAAAGGGGGAGAATATTTATGCAGTTTATAGTGGGATGAATTGTGGATATTAAATATACATACATACATACGAATTTCCATACGTAATATGTACGAATGTACTATGTGTGTGTAAGGTTTTGTGTTTCCTTAACTAAAACAAAAAGGCTCCAAATGTAGTTGAAATATTCTTGAGTATACCATATAGTACACAATATTTGGGTATACATACATATGTACATACTATTGTGAGTATTTGTGTGTCTATACAGTTGGAGCTCACAAATTAGAACCTCCAGTAATTAAAAGTTCCAGAAATTAGAATCAGTGCTTGCAATATATTATACGCTCTTAAATTCGAATTTAAAATTCTAATTTCTGAAGGTTTTTTTGTTTTTTTGATATTGTAATATAAGAAATCCTTAAATTCTTTTTATTCTGTAAAACTAAGAAGGGGAATCACCAAATTATATACATTTTTCCGTATTTGATATTTTTTTCTTGTCGCCTTTATGTATTTTGTGGCTAGTTTATGAATTTTTACATTTTGTTCTCTAGTTTTTATAAAATAAAAAACTTTAAACGTGTTTAATTTAAGCTTTTGAAAGGCAATTATAGTCCAGAGATTAGAAAAATTTAGAAATTAGAATTGCCACAAAAACAAAGCGGTTCTAATTTGTGAGCTACTACTGTATCTTGACCTTATTAGTTTTTGTTGAATTTTTGTTTTTTATCCTTTCATTTCATTTCATTATTTTGACGATGATGGTCTGTTTTGTTCTGTTTTTTTAGTTGTAAGTTTTTCTATTTTATTTTGTTTTAGTTCTGGTTTTATTTGCTTTTTTTTAATTTTTTTACATGATATTTGTATTTCTCGTACCACTTTTATTCATTTCGATATGTACAATGTTTTTTTTTTTTTTTTGTTGCTCATGTTGTGTTTTTCTTATTGTTGTATAAGAGTTGGCTTTAAAATTGTTATACCGTTACTGTTCTAATAAAATCAGTCGCCTGTATAATCTGAATCTATGGTTTACTTAACAAAGTCAACGAATAAGCAAAAACTTAATTTTCTGAACGGATTTTTTAAAAAAGGACAAAAGAACCAGATGAAGGAATGTTAGTCCTACGGCACGATGAAACATTTTCCAATTTTCTGTTTCACAAAATATTTGAGTCAGTGGTTTCAAAATTTCAAAATTAAATAAAATCTATCGATCGAATATGTTACACAAATATTTATTTAGATGAGATACATGCGTCATTCATCTTTAATATTTGGGACAGATTTTTTCTGTTCAATTTATAACACTTCACAACAAAAAATAACGAATAAAAATTTAATCCGTAATGTTTGAATTTAATTCAATAGTTTCTTTGTATGCATAATTTGTTTCTAGAACAAAAAAGGATATGAACGTAATGTAAACAATTGTTCAGGTTCTAGTTTTATATACGTAGTTAAAAAAGAATATTTCCTATCCCTTTATATGATTGATGAATGAATAAATTTTTTGGATGTGTGATGTGAATATAAATTCTCTAGTGAACATTAACTAAATATTGTGTCTTAAAAAATAAATTAATCTCAGAGTAATTCAAAGTAATTTTCATTCGTTTGTAGGTAGCAAATTCATTTAAAAAGCTTTTACAAAGTTTTAATAATTCGACATATGTATGACTGTAACATCAATTTTGACATACAGTGTAACGAAGACTTAAGGTCAGTCTTTTTTAATTAAAAAAAAATTTGAGTTAATTCACAAATTTATGTCCATATGGTCATTAATTTATTTTTTAATGTGTTGATTTTTTGATTTTATAATTCCCTGAATTGAATCGGGATAAGCATATTGTCCATAAAATTCGGAAGATGGGTTTGTAGAATGGGTTTGTAGAATCTGTAGAAAGCATCTCAAACCGTGTAAATCAAACTAATTCTAATAAAGGTTTATGGACAAAATATGTAAATTGGGTTAGTTTCTTGAATTTTCTTGAAACGTGCAAAATTGAGTTCATGTGGGTTATTTTGGTTTTTTCATTCAAACTCATTGAATTCATTTCATTAATTATTGTTTTTTACTGCTATTTGTTAAGAATAAAATAAAGAATTAAAATTAATTTTTTTTTCTGTATTTGCTTGTATGGTTTTATTTTTGTGGATGACGAAACTCAGTATTGTGAACATGCACTCACTTCTGCTCGACACTGTATATAAAAAACATGTTTATCGATTAAGTACTAATACAGTCATGTTCAAATTTGATAAGGATATTATTGTGACATTAATGGTGTTTTCTTTTCTACAAAGAAAATGTCACCCACAAGGTGCATTAAAAAATTTTTGACCAACCCTGTTGTAATGTCACTTTTTATTTGAGAAGAAAATAACACAAATGTATTAAAAAGGGTATGCCCTGTGTTTACCACGGCGGCTGTTAACTATGTATGTTGAAATAAATACAGTAATTCTTCTTCATCAGATGACGAAGATGAATCTAATAACTGATTTATTTCAATTTTCGCAAAATAGATGCAGCAATATCCATATTTATTAAAAAAAAAAAAAAAATTTAGATCTAAAATTATGTTGTTTTTTTGATTTGTTTTCAATAAAAAATTTTTCAACTTTATTTCTTGAGAGATTTTTTTATAACCAAAAAAAAAAAAAATATTTAAAAACTGTTGTTACATTGAATGCAATTTTATATATTACTGACCATGTAGCTTTAATAATGTAATGTTTCCTTAAGATTACTAAACAAAACAATGACAAAATTAACTTCAAATTGGATAACAATACCAGGCGACTTTTTTAAATTTCATCTGATAGCGCTATAAATAAACAAACGTCATCTGCTTTACAGAGCATTATCAGCACTATCGATTTATACAGGGCATCAGCAAGTGCGAATTATTTAGAATAAAACATACCACCATTTTAGGGTGTGAAACATTTGTAAGAAACAAACGCAAAATTGTACTTTGCGTTCTAAAATGCACATTTTTTGGTAGAAAAGAAAACACCATAAGTGATTTGATCAAAAAGTACTTAAAATGTGAAAACTCCTTATAAGTAACTGCACTTATTTAAACGTATCACAAAAACAAAGGGTGCGTTCGTAAATTCAGGAAATATTTGCACTACTGCGGCAGTTATGTCAAGTTTTGTTGCTAACAAGTGATCAGCAGTTGCCGATGCTTTGCTGCTGCTCAAAAACTAAACAGAATTTGCCTTTTAGAACCTTCTGCAAAAGTTAAAAAAATGTTCTCAAAGTTAACAATAACAAATATTATTGAAAATTTAGTCGGTAGGTTAATAGAAAGTTTTGTACCATGGACTCATAGAATTCCCAGCAAGTTGCGTTTCATCCAGTTTTATTGTTTCTAATTTTAATTCTTTTATATGTAGTGTGCAAATTCAAAAATTTCTGGCCTATTTGTTCCTTTGTCCGATTTGTCAAAGTCTGATTTGATTTCTTTAATTTTTAATAAAATTATTTCCCACAATACTGACTTCTTCTTTCTCCCATAATTAAATTTTATTACTTTTCCATTTTTTTGCAAATAAAGCAAAATTTTCTTTTGTTTAATAACTTTTATATCACGAAATTACAATATTGTCGACGAAATGGTTTACCGCAAACTATTAAAACTGAAATCAAACTGTTGCTATAATTGCAAAAATTTGCCTGCAAAAAAAAAAAACGTTCAATGCAAGTCAGTACTGCCAAGGTTTTCTAAACAATAAGGTTTTATAAAATTTTTCTTTTGATTTTAAAATTTTCATTAATTAATTAAAATTCAAATAGAAGATCACCCAATGCAAAGAAATGGTAGAGTTAAGCCACCCACTAAAGCTTGATGACTGTAATATTGTTGTTTGGACGCAAAGTAGAAAATTATGTTGAAATAACTCAATAATCAGTGCTTCATTATTTGAAATAAAAATATTTTTCTTCGATGTGTATAGTATTCCAGCTGGCAAAGTACACTAAGAAATGCTTCGAGGTTAAAAATTTTAATATATTGAACTGGCCCACCTTGATTCTAAAACATTCAAACGCGATCGAGAACTTGTGCAAAATCAATAATAAAAACAAACATTAGAGAAAAGTTTTCCAAAATTTCGGATAAGTTTTGTGAATTTTTTCAGCCTGCATGGTGGGATACACCTGATTCGATTTGCTGATATATTGCTGGACACAGTCTAAGACGATGTTTTTTGAACAATATCGGAGTCTCTGTAACAAACGTTTTTTTGATCCAAAAATCTTCAAAAAAGATCTTTGCATTTTGAGTTTTCAAAACTACATTATTTTCAATCAGAATGTTCCTGATTAGATAGCATAAATTAATTTAATGAGCACATATATCGGGACACAAAAAAATTCTTACTCTTCTTCTTCTTACTGTTAAAATAATGATAAAGTAATATGCCTTCCTGATATTGCCTTGCTTGAAATAAAATAAATTAAGAAAATTATTATTTAGTTTATTAATAGAATTTTACTCAGATTTACTTAATCAGATTTACTTGCAAATTGTTACTTAAGAATTTGTGGGTTCGATAATTACAGATCTTCATTGAGATTTAAAAAATTCAAAATGGCGGATCCAATATGGCAGTCGTGTGGCGGTTTTCAAGTAAATCCGATCAATTTTTATAAACTCCACTACCATATTGGATCTGTAATTTTAAATTCTTTAAGTCCCTTTTTCTCGAGAACCTGACGTGAAAAATGCCTTTGGAAACACCTGGAGCCATCTTATTTGGAAAACCTATTCAGAGCTGTGTTATCTTTACCCAGAGAAACAGTGGCGAACATTTCACTCATAATGACATCAATAGATCTTTCAAAACGATAACAAATTTCGATATATTTTGATGCCGTGCACACAATTTGTTTTATTTTTTCAAATTTAATATGGGAAGCGCTTAATAAAACACCCAACATCGTTGAAACAAATTTACAGTCGCCAATTTGTTTGTTTAGGTTTTATAAATATTTTTTCGGTTATTGCTTTTTATAAATGATTTCCTATCCTCAGGGCTTGAAATGATTAATTTATACAATATTTAATATTTTAATATGTAAATAAATACGTATTTATTTTTCTTTTTCGAAAACAGTTTACAACTTGAAACAAAACCCCATTAATTTGAAAATTAATAGAAATTGTGTGAATATAGTCTACAGAAATCAAGATGTAGATGGATTTGTTGAAATTTTTACATCCGCGTAAGAAACATTTGAAAATAAAAACGAACATTTTTAATAACACATTTAACCTAAACTTTATTATAGGATGGCGGTTCCTGTTGAAAAATCAACTTGAAGCCTAATAATCTATGTTTACTAAGCCACACATAGGGTCTACAGCAGCTACGGAAGCTTGCTTTCGAGTAAGTTTTCTATTAGCTCAACATAAAAAGCCTTTTAGTCATGGTGAATTAGTGAAAAAAGATTTTATAGTCACAAGAAGAATTGAAGCTATTGCAATGGATATGAATCAAAAACTGAAACAAGACTTCGCCCCATACAAATACATTCCACTTCAGTTTGACGAATCAACCGACTTAGTTGATATTGCCCAATTATGCATTTATATAAGAATGAGTTTCACTGACATGTCTTCAAAGGAAAATCTTTTAACAATTCTTCCACTAAAAGACAATGAAGACATTTATTTCGAGTTTATAAAATTTGTGGAAATATTTCCACTACCGTCGTAGCGTAGTAACAGGCGGCGCTTCCGCCATGGAGGGCAGGTTAAATATTTTTGTGGCTCTTTATCGAAAAGATTATGATATTCCAGATTTTATTTCGTTTCATTGACTAAACAGGGTTGTGGATATTACTTTTAAAATATTTAATTCAATACGTTCAAGAAGTTTACAGCGACGGCTTTTTAAAATTCAGTTAGAAGAAAATGAGTCAGAATATTGTGATCTATTGTTGAACACTTCAAGAACTACTACCACAAGTTATACAATTTTTGGATTTAAGAGGATAAAGATATGACAAATTGTCGAATGGAAAATGGTTCCATGATTTGGATTTTTTAACAGATTTTGCAAATCACTTGAATATACTTAATCTGGAACTTCAGGGAAAAAACAAAACTATTACTGAATTAGTAAGTTCCATTAATAGCTTCAATCGCAGAAAAGTTCTAATATAATACAACATTTGATGACTATATTGCAGAGATTAGAAAAATTGAGAGTGAGCTTGAAAATCATTTTCAAGATATTAAAAAAATAGAGCGAATTCTGCTATCTATGTCACACCTTTTCGGAAATCAGAATTTTGAAGAAATGTCTCAATAAAGACATTTTTTTATAAAATCAAGAGGTTCTGAAAAGAATTACTTGTCATTGCTACAAGAAGAAAAATATCCATGTTTAAGAGACGTTACTTTGCAGTTGACCGCATACGTTGGATCTACATACTTATGCGAATCAGCATTTTCCCATAATAAAATCAAAATACCTCAGCACTCTAACTGCTGAACATTTAACCAAATGCGGTTATTTTTTTTTTTCGAATGTGAAAATGTGTATATTTTCTTCATTTTAGTTATTTTTTCTTTTATTACCGTGAATACAGCAATCTCTTCTTTAATTTTATTTGAAAATTTGCATTACAAGCTTTGCAATCGTTAGCAAAGCATTTTATTTCTTTAAAGGTTTTTATTACGTTCAATTTAAAAACCTTAATTTATTATTTATACACAAAAAAAAAATAAAATTTTTGCTTTAAACATTAAATTTGTTAAAAAAAAAAAAATACATTTTTAAATAAAAAAAATTTTTGGTTAATTTTTTTCCTTATTTGGTTATTTTTTACTTTAATTTTTGCTCTAACATTTTTTTGGTCGTGGCAACGATGCTTAGCAGTTATTAATAACGTGTCGTCGATCGACCAGCTTGCTGACAACATGTAATGTCATGCATCTACATCTACATTTATTTTTAATAGATCTTTCCTTCAGGATTTTAGACAAAGTCGATCTTCATCAAGAAAAGTTTGGCCACCCCTGTTAAAAAAAAAAAAAAAAATAAAAAACATTCGATTCCTTAAATACTTTATTTCAGTGAACTAAGGGAGCAATGCGAGAGAGAAAAGTGTATTTGGTCGGGAAAAAAGTTCACAACTACGTAGTACGTATGTACTTACATATAATATTGTAAACATTTGTAGAAGAGCATAATAAAATAAATTCCGAATTGTTTGAATGTCAGTTGCTCTTGACTAAGATGTGATCAACAGGAACAACTTTAATTATTGATAACCTTTGTTTGTATTAGTAATTATAATAATGAACTGACCTTAACACTCAAAAACAAGCACATCTATGGATGGAGTAAGACTGTTCTTAATTTATTTATTTTCACATTGTATGGATTTGTAAATACACATTCATATATACATACATACGAGTACATACATATGTATGCTTTCTTATAAATTAAGTGAAGTTTTATTAATGACTCTATCAATCTCTTACCTTCTATTCGTCCGTATGTACATTAATATCTGAAGGTAATAGAGGTTATAGAGAATGAGTGTCCATTCATTAAATTGGTTTTAGTTTGTTTGACATTTATTCCTTCCTTGCTGTACTGTCTTGGACTGTGTGTATTAGGAAACTTAAAAGCAGATTAAAATCCAAACTAGAATGAATTGAATAGCCGAAATATATTAATACACAGGCTTCAATTTAATTAATCTAATAAATATGTTCTTAAGCAACCCACATTTTTTGTTTGTTTTCGTTCTCATATGTTATTTATTTTACTGTCTTTTATTTGCTTTTGTTACAAAAACATTAGAAAACATTGTGTGTTTATTTTGGTATCTTTTCGAAATAAGTCCTGCAGAAAAAGTCATTAAAATATTGTCGACAGACATGTACAAGCAAACGAAACACTTGTTTGGCTGTATTTATGCGGATTATTTTTCACTTCTCAGAAATTTGAGGAGAAATTTTATTCGTATATCCAATGGTAATAACGTAATGCGTGCATGTGATTCCATTCAAGGAATGGAAAATTCAATTATTATTGCGAAAAACAAAGAAACATTTTAAGAGGCCTTTGAACACTGTTTGTTTTGACTGCTATCAATGTTATCATGTTATTATCATTATAATATTGATTGAATATGTTAATTTCCTCTTAACGTTAGTCTTTGTTAATATAACCTTAAAAATGATCAACATATTTGACCGCAATTTTCCTTGACATTTGTTTGCTTAAATTCTCATTCCTTCGACGAACAATTGGGCTGACACACTTGTTCGTTTGATTTGTTAAACTTCCATAAATCGATTTTCATCGCTGAGAAAGTTATTCCATTTGTCATTTGGATTTCTTTGGAAATAAAGTCTTCTATGAGCATGTATTAGTTGTTGGAAGAATTTCAATTCTCATTCATCTCTTCTCTCCTTGTATTTCTTATAAAATCTACAGTTTGTCAAAAAAATCTTTGCACATAGAGAAAAATTAAGAAAACTTTGAAAACCTCATTGATTTCTAATATAAATAATCAAATTTTTAAATTTTTACAAACAGGATTTTATAAACATATGTTTTGTTAATATAAAAAATAAAAAATTTTTATAATAATAACAATATTCTAATGTAAAATATTAAAAAACAAAAACAATTAAATTTCACTGCTGTCAAAAAAATGTTTGCACACTTGATAAAATATTACGACTTATGCAATTTTTTTTAGATTTATATAGCCAATATTTTATGGGTTTAACTTGAGCTTCAATTAAAGCTTGCAGACGCCTTCTCATGGATTTAATAGTATTCGAAATGTCATATTCTAATGGTATTTTTACCCACTCTGCTTTGATGAACTTTACCAAATCGTTTTTATTTGTGGGCGATCTTTTCCCTACCTTGTTCTTTAGATGAACCCACAAATTATCGATAGGATTAATATCAGGACTTTGGGCAAGGGTATCAATAACTTTGGTGCAGTTGTAAAGGAACCTGGAGTTACATAAAAAGGATTTATTTTAAGGATCATTATCTTAAATTTATTCGGATAACCCGGGTCAATAAAACCAAATTTCCTGAAGCTGGCGGTCAGTTCATTTTATAAATATCAAGATGTACTTTCTTAGTCATTATTTCATCCAAACGCCAACTCCCTTGCTGGATATACAGCCGAGTACCATTACAGACAGTTTTCCAAACTTTACTGTACCAATAAGATTTTTATTTTTTAAGGCTTTCAGAGGCTTACGCCAAATTTTTTGCGGTCCGTCATGATAATAAAGCATTATTTTCGTCTCATTTGAGAAAATAATTTCGCCCCAGTACTCCGGGGTAAGCAAAATGTATTCGGTGGCATATCTTAAACTCTTTTCGACATTTTGTGCTGACAGCAAGAATATTTTCCTAGTCATTCATGAAGAATACTTGTGTTTTTGAAGAACATTTGCAATGGTTTCTTGGGAAACACGTACCCCAAAGTCTTTTTAAACTTGAAAAGCTAATCATCTCGCACTGGATTGCGGGCTATCATACACGGTTCTAATAATTTTTCTCTCAACTCGCTACGTCATCTTTTTTGGACTGTCTGTAGATCCCTTTAAGTCTAGTCCTCATTCTTTTCAGCACGGGATATAAAATTATATGCAGTCCTGATGTTTAGGGAGAACATATCGGCGATTTCCTTGACAAATTTGCCTTTGTAGTAGTTGAAATAGGCCAATTGTACATTATTTTTTGAAACTCGTTTTTCTGGCATTGTTTGTATTCAAATATAAGGACACTTGATACATAAAAAACTATCACTTCATTACTGAAACGTTATTTACCCCTTTCCCATTCCATCTCCTTTGTAAAAAACTCAAAATGCGCAACATTTTTGGGAAATAACGGCATATTTTTGTAATTTTTTTTATTATCTTCATTCAATATGCAAAGATTTTTTTGACATTTTTTATATTAAGTAAAGTTCTTTTGTTGTTGTTATTATTGTAATGTGTGTTACTATTAGAAAACTATTGGTGCCTTATGATCGTAAACGAGTACAGTTATAGAATGTGTAAAAATAAAAAAAATATATAAAGATTTTGTTGTTGGAATTCTTGAATGAAGATCAAATTTTACATTCTGTTGGTCTGTGCAAAGATTTTTTTGACAAACTGTATGTCTATTATATTTCTTTCAAAATGATCAAAAGTTTCATTGTCATTTGTTGTTATTTATTTCGAAAAATTAAGTCTTTTAAAGAACTCCCATGGATAAATGAGGCCATGAAATCAGAATCAAAATAATTTTCTACAATTTTAATTTATTATAATTTATATTTTTTTATTTTTTCTTCTTCTTGCCAGCTATACATTAGAACCATAGCCTGTGTAATTTATTTGTTCCCAGTTTACGTTTTTCGGCATTTGCTTTGTTTATTGCGTGTGCCAACTAATTATCATTTAAATATGTTTTTTTGTTTATTTCATGTTTTTTTATTTTTATTTTCATTTGTAGAATTTAATCCAGACCTAGTTGTTCTTTTTCTTTGCCATTTAATATATTTAAGGATTTTAGTTGTTCTGTTAAACTTTGTACAAACAGCTTTTTTCGTATTGTAATTCTAACATTTTTGTTTTTGTAGCGAATCCGTGAAACCTATTAATATAATTACCGTTATTAAATACGCTGTCATGAAAGTTATTTTTGCATGTCTATACCTAAATGTATGTATGAATGTAATTTATTTGTACCAACAATTCCTTTCTAACTAATGGTGTGGCTGACTGATAGCTTGAAAGTAAGTCTAGGCTTTCTCTCATGATTTCTCTGCATAAATACGAAGAGAAATTTTTCATTGTAATTTCAGTTCCAAAATTCTAGACCTCAGCATTGCTTTCAAGTTTGTAAACCGCCAATTGTTATAGTGGTTCCATGAAATTGTAAAAAAATCGTGAATAAAAATAAATAAAACTTTATTCCTTGATATGACTCTTATTATAGTAAAACGTAGAAACATAATTCACTGTATATATTTTATTTTATATTTTATAACAATTTAATTATAAAAATATTAGCATTTGTATACAAAATACTAGTATGTTTACTATATCTGCATAGTTTACAAATATATATTAAGTAGATATAAATGTGGGATCGCATCCCAAAGTATTAAGACGATCCCGTAGGGTTAAAAGAAAATTGAACTAAAATAATAATAGTAAGCGGACTGAAATACATAAACATGATAAAACTTAAATACTTGATCGAGTTGGAAAAAATAATAGTTTTCAATATAAAAAAGGCAAATAAAATTATTATATATTTGGCTGCCGAGTCAGACAATTCAGTTTTGTATTTTAATGTAAAAGAATTATTTTAAATATAATTTATTAAAATCTAATTTTGTTACTTCAATTAATAAATTTAACAATAAATGAATTTAAGTCAATAAATTTAAATCTAAATATTACATAAATATTATTAGATTTTAATTAATTCTGCTACAACCGTAAATTTGAAGCCGTTGCCGAACAATTGCTCAGACCTATATTGCTAAGACTTTTGTGTACAAATATTGCTTCTAAAGATAATTTTCAAGGTAATTTCTAAGATTTGCTTTATTTAAATTAATTCGGCTAAATACTCTCTCTCTCTCTCTACATTCACTGAAGGATGTGAAATAAATTTCGACAAGGTTGAAAATAAAAATATAGTATCTCGCATTTTCATTCTTGACTTTATCTTTTAAATTGAATATTTTTATATAATCTTCAAGAAATTTTTCTTGAAGTTAAAAAATTATTTAAATTCATTTTTTAAAGTATTAAAATAAAGAAAATGACGTATATGTTTAATTTCTAAAAATCGTCGTAAGTAACGACCTAAATCATCCTTATTCATTCATTTTATTCCATTTAGTAATTTCTTAGTTGTTTTTTTTATCAAACTTTTCGTTCAGTATTCCTTTCCAAAAAAGTATATTTCATGCTTGCTCGGCTACTTCTTGTTCAAATTAGATAACATCCTGTCAAATATTGATTACCATTGATGATCTTGACGTAATATTTTTAGTAATTTACCGCAAACTTTTTTATTATTTGCATTCATATTGGAATTAATTTCTCATCAAACTCCAAAAGATCAAATTCCAAAACATCTTTAATTGTTTGAGCTACTCATACATACATTTTTTGAAACAGTTTTAGTAGATACAAATAGATTTCGTTTTATTTGGAATACAGTGTAATACAGTCAAACTCGGTTATAACGAACTCCGTGGCAGAGACCTGCGCCGATCGGCTGACAGCCGGCTAAGCCGAGCCGCCGACAAAATTTAAAATCCGCCGCCACTGAAAATTTATTCGGCTTAAATTCAGCCGCCGTTTTTTGTATGTAAGGAAATTAAAATATATGAAAATATGTTTTTAATATTGTATACTAGAGATGTGCCCAAGACATTCTGCTAGCTTACCCTTCTCCGAATACAATACAATACAATAGTGTACTCTTTTCTGTTGCTCTTGGTTTTACGAGTGCACTGAAATGTGAATTTCTCATTTATTCAATGTATACAACAGCACTCGTTTGCCTGTGAAGTAACGGAACTATGCTTTGTGTTGTAAGACCATATTTTATTATTTTTAGTATTGCCATATGAATATCAGTAGTTTAAAAAAGAGGTAGTGTAAAAAAGGGTTTTCCCCAGAAATAAAAAAATTAAAAAAGTTACTGGCAATGCTGGCGTCGACGAAGATGTTCGGTTCCACGAAGCTGTTAGGAGAGCTAAAAAAGAAATACATGTTGTGACTCTACGAAGTGTACAATATTTTGGTTGCACTCTTCACACAACTCTCTTTTAAACTATTGTACAATGGTTTACAAGTGAAGTTGTTTTTTTGTACTCTACATTATTTATAAGTATCACATGTGTAAAGTTTGCTTTGAAGAGTCCCCCATGCGTTTGAAGGGGTAGGTACATAAATTATTTCAATCCAGCAATTAAATTTAAAGAAAATTAAAAGGATATTTTCCAAAAACAATAATTGAAACTACTATTTCAATTAGCTTTTTGCCAAATTTTTGGGAAATTTTATTTTGAATATTCATTTCTGATAGTTTTTCTGATTTCTGATGTTTTTTGTAAGTGTGCGAAATAATTTCAGGTTTGGAGTTTCTACATCGACATCAAACTTCTGTATCCATTTACGTGCTCATTTTTGAAAATTCGAATGTCAAAATAAAATTCATATTGCCAATAAGTTCTAAAAACGCAGATTCCGAAAAATTTGCTAACGCACGTTTGGTTGTGCAAATATGCTGCAGAGGTCTAAGGCTCTTTAACATAGTGGAACAACCAGGTTTTATGGGATATTTGAAAGTCATTTCGGATCACAGGTGACATAAAGGCACCGCCGAAACTTTAACATATTTCGGCTGACAGCCGACTTATAGCCGCCGCCGAAACTTTTCAATTTTAGCCGCCGCCGCCGACAAATATGCTCGGCGCAGGTCTCTGCTCTGTGGGATCAAAAAACGTTGTTCGTTATAGGCAAAACTCGTAAAAAACGTGGTAAAGTCATAGAAGAAAATGTAAAATACAAAGAATTTTTTTCATTTATTAAAAAAAGAAATATTTTTTTTTTTATAAAATTGTTGGTAGTGTTGATTTTATATTCCTAACATATCGCTCCTTTATTGCAACATAGTCATATCTCAAAAAAACTTGAACTTGGATTTAAGTTTTCAAGGCATAAGTCCTGTGATCTAATTGCCGCAAACACTTTTTGCTATAACATCGGTTCAGCTTGGAATATAAAACTGAAACACAGTGATTTTTTCTTATTTTTAGATATTTTCAAATTAATTAGCAAATGACGTTTTATTCTTTTTATCTAAAGATGTCGAGATGCTGCCATATTCAATGAAAGTAAAGACTATCGCCGCACCTCAAAGTTATTTCTGAGTGTTCGTTATAAGAAGGCAAAATGTATAAAATTTAATTACTGGAATTATTTAAAGGAGCTCCTTTTTACCGAGAATTCGTTATAAACGAGTTCGTAATAAACGATGTTGTATGAAAGTTATTATTAAAATGTTGTGGATTGAAAATATGTAAGTAATAACAAAGAATATGTTATAATCGAGTTCGTTATAAATGAGTTTGACTGTATATATCGAATAACACAAACATTTTTTAGTCAGCGCACACTAGCGAAAACTTTTCCAAGGATTTCGGGGTTGTCAATTCATGTACAATCATGTACTTTATAAAGTAAAAAAAAAATTGATTTATTGCATTGTTTTTTATTTAGTATTACGTTAAATAGCTCCCGTATTGCTTTCTAATTGTATGTTAATTAAGTGAATATTTTATATCACCCGACATAGAATAGAACGAGAACCTAACTCCATGTATGTAGAAGTGTAATAAAATCTTTTAATAGAGCTGATTTAGATACTCAACTTTCTAAAGAAATAGATTAGGAGGTGGTGAGTATTTACATCCATCTTAAAATCATTGCACCCACAAGTGTAGATGGCACAAGATTGTCTTCTTAAAAGGGTAAAATTTGTTTCTTCACTAATCTCGAGATAATTTGGGATTTGTTAATCCTGAATTATTCCGGGATTTCGGGGTCTTTATTTCGAATTGCTATAAATCTATTCAGTTTGGCATCGCCGGTGTACATATGTATATAGCAGAATTTTTAATTTTCGTTTCTTTTGGAACAAAATTATTGAAATTCCTTTATATTGTATTTCATTTAATACGATTTAAAACATGATGGAAGGGCTTGGTTTCCATTGGTAATTAAAAAGACAATTAATTAAATGAAACAAGAATACGATTTCTTCTGCTGTTTAAAAGGAGACATTTGCAAGCAGTATCAAAAAGGTTTCGACTTTAACTTACACTTTGGTGTCCCTGTTAGAAATAGCAACTGTGAACTTCACAAGAATACGTATTTAATGATGTCTAATTTGCTGAATCATTCGAAAATTGTTGTGAAATAAATTTAGCATTTTTTAATTACCCTCATATAATTAATAAAGTATAAAATCCTAAATAAATGAATAACAATAAGACAAATAAAATTGGAAATGAAACCATAATGAAAACTTTCACAACAGAATTTATATCATAATTATTAAAATTTTAATTAAAAATATTTTTTCAACATAACAACGTAAAAAGAGTGCTACATTATGATGCAAAAGTGGCAAAACCTCATTTCCTGAATTAAGCCACCCGAACCACGTTGTCAACCACATTCAGCCTACCTCCATCACGGTAAACAGCAAAGGCAAAAATACTTCTCATTACTTCAACTTCTAAAATCAATGGAACAAAAAAAAAAAAATCAGTTGAAGTACTGCATACTCTTTAGTACACGCAAAAAACTTACACTGTCGGCAATTATTATAAATACCCTGCAGGAGATTAAGCGTCAATTGTCTAAAAGCTACTAGTACTAGTACTGGTACAGCTGGCACTAGTTTACACAGTGTTTAAGTTTTTATAAGAAAGTACTAGTAGTAGAACTAGTTTAAATATACCAGACTGATAGAATTTTTTGTGTAACACAACAAATTAATTAATTAATTAATTTTTCACAATTGTATATAGTATTTAAAGCCTTGAAGAAATGCGCCTGTTTTTTATTTTTGTTTTAAAATATTATTTTTTTAGTGCTTTAAAATATTTTAGCCAGCCTTGAAAAAATAGGCCTGTTTTTTATTATATTAAATTATACGTATTGAACTGTGATGTAAATAAATATGGTTATTTTAAGTTTTTTTTAAATATTTTAATAAATAATTATACAAAAACTAATTTTTTATCCATTATTTTTCACTTAACCAACAAAGGAATCTACCAAATTTTGTTAATTTTTTCCATATAAAAGAACTAGTAATAAAGTGGTTCGAAATCTCCCAATTATATCCAAATATACCAGTACGAAACTAGAACCAATGATACTAGTAATAATACCAGTTCGAAATATACCAGTACGAAAGTAGTACCAATGGTACTAGTAATTAACCAGTACGAAACTAGTACCAATGGTACTAGTAATTTTTCAAACACACTCAATGCTAATTTGAGCATTAAGATGCTATAGGAAAGTTACCAGTTGAGTACTAGTACTGGTGGTTTTTGTACTAGTTTTGTACTAGTTAGGTACTAGTTCAATCTCCTGCAGGGTACATACATACCCATACATACAAAGAGAAGCAAAAGAAGATGTTCAAGATGAATGTTAAAAACTTCAGTACTTTAGTACTTTTTTTTAGTACTTTTTCTTTCAAAAATACCGCCGTACCCACGCGATGTTTTCAGTTCTTCATTAATATTACATATTTTGTCCTGTGCTTGTCAACTAGCAACATGTTCTACATAATGCTGAAGGTAGAATTAGGGTTTAAGCTTTAAACCCTCTTAGCCAAACGTTTTTAGTACTGTAATGCAATTTCGTTAAGTATTTGCATTGGTTTTCATACGCTAAAAACGATCGTATGTTACATTATGTTCCTTTTACGTTTGACTAAACTGGGCTTTTAGGTTTTATTACTTTTCGAATCAGCTTTTCTTGACATGTATGTGAGGAACACCAATAAGTCGCTAGTTTTTCTGTTCGATTTCCTTCTGGCAAAAATCTGCCGTCTCTCATGTGTACTCGTATAATTAATACAATCAAAATATGTAAGTGGTGTGAGAAGTTAGGTAATAATCTTGACTGAAAGGTTGTAGTGACCAATGTGTGCATGTATTTTTTTTTTTTTTTGTATACAAAAGTATCGTTTGGTGCAAAAAAGTACTCTTTCAGTTAGAGTTCAGTACCATTTCAAAATTTCTATTTTGCAACATTGGTACAGACACTAGCAAATAAAGTAAATCATGAACTCTCAAAGATAATTAGGAGCGAGAAAGAGAGAGAGGGAAACAAACTAGAAAAGTACAAATATGAGGAGAGAACAGAGGAATTAAAATGAAAAAGAAGGACTACATTGCTAACTGTTTTAAGGATATGCTAGAGTAAACGAAGCTAAGATAATCATGATGATGATAATGGTAAAAAAAATCAAGATAGATAAAGCAATGGCAGAAACAACAACATAATCAACATTTAAATACCAGCTACTGTAATTATAATATAAAACAACAACAACAGCCTAAATAACAATAACAAAACAAACATGAAATTCGTGCGTTCACTCATCAACACAATGCGTGTTTAATTTTGTTATTCCGAATTAGCGTTCGACAGAGATTATTACTGAATACACTCGCCCAAGTTGGCTGAGATGGTAAAGAAAGGAACTCACCAACAGACACAAGTCAAGACAACTGTTTGCCCATCGTTTTTGTTGGTTGTATGTATGTATATCGTCTCTTGCTGTTAATTCGTGTTGTTGTGGTTGCAAAAGTTTGTCGTTCTACATCGGCGCACATACCACAACAATGTTTGCCATAACGAAAGCAAAATTCTGCCATTGTGGAAAACAAAAATTTTCATTTTCTCATTGTCAACTAAAACTTTTAATTTTAAATATAATTTTCGTTTTTGTTGTTTTTTGATGTTTTGTTTGTGTGTTCTTTTCACAAGAAATTTAACAAAACCTAACGAAAACTTAAAAAATAAAAAAAGACGTGTTTATGACCTTGTGAAACTCTGTGTAAATAGGGAGTTTTAAAACTTTTTTAAAAAGAAATTTACTTCTAAAAATGAAACACAATATATAGGAGATTATAAACGGCCAAGTAGGTTTCATTAATTAATTCTTATTTCGTTTGGATTCAGGTAGACATAAAAATTAAAAAAAGATTGTTCGTGTTTGTTCAAGTGTAGGATGAAAATTTTGTTAATTTATGTTATTTAAATGAAAATTAGATACGTTTAAAATATTCTCTTCAATGGCAACTTAATTTTTAGAATCAAATCAAAGAAAATATTTAAAATTTAAATGAAAAATATCACTTCATTTACATGTTTACACTCTATTCACCAGTTTTTCTTTTTTTTTCGCTGACTAACAGTCATTCAAAATTAAATACATTGCTTGTGAACCAGATGATAATTCGCTGTCTGGTATCGGAAAATGTGCTCTTTTTAACTATGACTACGTGCTGTGACACCTTACTGGTAGAGCAGGCCATGTATGAGTACGTGCTACACTCTCTATGCCAAAGAATCAGCAACGACGGCAACAACTCATACTTAAGCACGTTTCAGTTTCTTATCGGCATATTTGCCTTTTTGTCTTTTTACTTCAGTTTAAGGACACATTTGTGTTCCTTTTTGTGTCAGTGTGTGAAAAATAAGAATATGAAAAAAAAACGGAATAAAAAGATGTCTTATGAACAAAAAGACTAAAAATTCGATAACAATACCAACGAAAAAAAAAATAACAACAAATATTTTTATTTGTACGCTTACGTTTTACGTCATTTGTTTTTTTTTTTTAAATTATTTAGGATGAGGAAGTGAACCCAACATAGGTACATATGTAATCTGAAATCAATCGATCAAAATGTCAGCATTGTGATCGAATATATGTATACTGAATAAGAAATTAGTCTAACTAGGCATTAGAAAATATTTGTTTATAAAATCACGTACTCGTAAAGCTGATTGAGTTTCTGTGGAACGTAGCATTGTGATTTAATTAAAAATATTTTATTTCAGTTTGCTATTATTTTACCAAAAAATATCCTCTTTTTTATGGAACGAGTTTGATAAATTCTATCTATTTATCTATTATGATAGGCCTTAGGCTAACGATGTTGTCGCCTCTAGTTTCCTATAAACAATTGCTCTCATTTGAAATATTGTTTGAATTCAATTAAAATTAACGTTTTTTTTTTGTCCATACGTAATTTGTTGTACAACAAGTTTCCAATTTTCAAGCAAACATTTTCAGACATCAACATTCAAAATGTGTTCAAAAGCGTTTGTATTGCTGGTCAAATATGTTTAATTGTATGAACATTGCTTTTACATACATACATACATAATTGGTCTTTATAACCTTCCGGAGAGGATTACGATCAAGTTTCTCACACCACTTACAGTGCTGTTCAATAAAATAGATTCACCATCTATACTTGCAATTAATTAAAGAAGAGTGCACTTAAAATGTTTGAAATGTAAAGGAACTACGTATATTCATAAGAGGTCAGTAAACAAGGTGCAGTTACTTTTTAACAATATTCCTTTGCATAAGAGATTTAGATAAAGTATACTTTTCGAAGAGCAGATGAATCTATTTTTTTTTTTTGGAACAGCACTGTGTGTCGAGTGTGTTAATTTTAAACACGAGCGGCGGGACCTACAGTTTCAAGTCAATTCCGAACAACAGTTTTTGAGAAACTTTTCATGGCAGTTTCATTAGCTCCCAGAGATTTGAGAGGAAGTCGCCAAAGAAATATTTTTCCATATTTTCGTTTTATGTCTGAGCTGGGGTTTAAACCCAGGCTTTATGTGTAATGTGGTAGTGTGGGCTACCTACTAGATTACGACGACTTCAACAACATTGAACATTGGTTTTAGCATTACAAAATTCCAGAATATTTTTTTGGATGCCTGAAAGAAAATCCACATTTTTATTGGTCCCTTTTTTTTTTTTAAAGTTGTCTGCCAACTACGCTTCAGATGCGAACGAAAAGATAAAATCGCATTCAAACGCAACCAATTGGTTGTTCAATCAGATCGCCGGTGTAACGATATGTTTAATTTACAGTATTCCCTCGATTTACGTCGTAGAATGTTGGGGGAAAAGTTGACGTGAATCGAGTTGCAAATAACTCATGTTATCAGATGCATTTAATAATTACATTTTGATTCTAAGTATTGAATTTTTATAAAAAGGGAATTCCGCTGATTTTGTTTATAAACAACAGAGGCGACGTAAATCGAATGACGATGCAAATCGAAGTTGAAAAGAACAAAAATTTTGACGACGTTAATCGAAACAACATAAATCTAGGGAATACTGTATTTGATTTTGATCCTCTAACGTTACAAGTTGATCAAGTTGTTCAGTAAATCGCAACGAGTGGTTGTCGGAACCGTTTTATAGACCAACATCCAATGCTTAAACAATTTGATTTTGTAGTTAAAAGTAATTATAAGGACAACCAAGTAAACTATAGCTATATTATAAACACATGGTGATTGAAAAGCTACAGTTGACTTTAAAAGTAGAGTTTTTATTTACGTACGATATACGAACGTATTTTTGTAATTTTTATTGTATGTTTAGTGTGCCATGGTGCATCCTTTGAATACAAACGCATTAACACATACAAACAAATGTAAATATGTGAGAATGAGCACTCTAAAATTTGAACAAACCAAAATACGGACACATTTTCTTAGCCATTGACTACTCCAAAATATTGAACTTTGTACAAAGACTTTAAAATATTGTTGCTTTTTTACTTTTTTTAAAATGTTTAAAATATGAGTTCCTTGATTGCAAACCAAGTAAAAACAAATCTGTGTTTATTTTAATGAAACTCCTTATTATGCACACTACTTTCTTGTCACTAATCAAACTTTACAACTTTACAACGTACACAACAGTAACTACAACAATTTATTGCATGTTCGAAATTATTCACGCACAACTGTTCGCTACACGGACATTTTCGAACCACGACTGATTACTTCGCATGCAACTTGATTTCACGTAGCGACTGATTAGTTCAAATGCAACTTCACGCAAGGCTCGATTCTAAAGCCGAAAGTACATACCATCCGTTTCATGCGCCTTGCGTTACATGCGATTCGTGCATTCTATGCGGTTTTTATTTCAAGTTACACGGAATGCGTTTTATACGACTGGTTTTTTGTTTTAATCAGCTGCTGTGGTAAACAAGGAAATAAGAACACTTTTAGGAAAAAATAAAAATCAAATTGTGACTTCAAAAGAATTTATGGCATTAATTACTAATTTATGAGTTTAGATATGTGATATTTTGTCCTGTTAAGGCCTATGATAATTCTTAAACGAACACAAAACGAATATTTCTGTTAATTTAGCCTCCATATTTCAGTCAGCCTTCCGTGAAGTTGCATATGAACTCGCGGTGTGAAGACAAGTTGCGTCCGTATGAAAAGTTTATCGAAGAGTTATTAGTGTTTACGTGAGCAGAAGTGTTGTGCTTACAAAAAGGTTGTGAGCAGAGAATAACGAACAAGTGTTGTTGCTTACAAAAGGTTGTAAGCTGAGAAATATAACGAACAAGCACTTGTTTGACGCGAAAGTTGTGCAGATAATAAAGAATTGAGTTACAATAACACACTTTTATTTTTATTTTATTTGAAATCTACGAACTCATATTTTCAACGTTTTTAAAGGTAAAAACGTAACAACATGTGTGTAGCCCCTTTTTTTAAACAAAATAATAAACAAAATTATTTAGTGAAAAGAAAACATTTATTTAAGCAGGAAAAGTTTTTATCTTGTAAGAAACAATTTCAACAATTTCGCGAGTGCACTGTATTTACAAAAGGATTAGTGAAGTAAGCGTAGTATTGGCTGGGTCTGACAAATAATATAGTATGTTTTAAAAAAAGGTTTTCGGTTTAGACAAAGAAAGTAGCATTATATTGATAAACGAGCTAAAATTGGAACACGTATGATTTTCAAATATTTTAAAATAAAAGTTGGAACCTCAGTGCCCACTGTCGTGCCCTGAAAAAGGGAGACCCTACGATATGCGCCAACTACAGGGGTATAAGCCTTCACCCTATCGCTTATCAGTGCGGCTTCAGACCTGGCAAATCCACCATCAAATAGATCTTCACACGGCGCCAAATCCCGGAAAAGACCTACGAAAATCAAGTCAATATACACCATCTTTTTGCCGACTGTAAGACTGCTTTCGATAGCCCCATAAGGGATCGGGTTATGCCGCAATGTCTGAGCTCGGTATGCCTGCGAAGCTGATAAGGCTATGCAGAATGACGTTGAGCAATTCCTGCAGCTCCGTCAAGGTAGGAATGGAACTCTCCTAACCTTTTGATACCGTGAGATGTCAATGCTGCCTTTAGTGGTATTGAACGAGAGTCTAAGAATATGGGTTTGGTAGTAAATGCGGGCAAAACAAAGTATATGTTATCGACAAGTAGAGATTTTTGCGGCGTATTGATTCTCAAATTTCGGCCGATAATTTTACTTTTTATACAGTCAAGGAATTGGCTCCTCCGTTACCACCGAAAATGATGTTAGTCTGGAGATCAAGCGCAGGATTACTCTTGTCAATAGGTGCTGCTATGATCTCAAAGGGCAAATGAGTAACAGAGACCTCTCTCGTAATACGAAACTAATACTCTACAAGACGCTCATCCTACCCGTGCTTCTTTATGGCGCAGAACCATGTACCCTATTAAGAACTGATGCATCTGCCTTGAGAGTATTCGAGAGAAAAGTCCTACGTAAGATTTTCGGTCCAGTGCGAGTTGCCGATGATTTCCGTATCCGATTCAACAGTGAACTGTATGAAGTACAACATAGATATTGTACAGCGTACTAACATTCACTGGCTCGACCATGTCGTTCGAATGGATGAGGATGCTCCGGCGAGATTGGATATTTGATGCGCGGATCTGCAGAAGTCGGCGATGAGGACGACCTTGTATCCGTATAATAAAATATACTTTCTAAAAACTAGGCAAATCCAAAAAAAAAATAGATAAGAAATTATGGTAATATGACATGGTCTATCACATAATAGAATCGTATGGGGTTAAATACGAAATTCCATTAGGCAAACATTTACAAAAACATTGTGGTTTTCATTTACTTGGAATACAAACCCGTTTTAATGCACACCATATTCTAATAATCCCACATTCAATAGCGGATGCATAAGCAACAAAATATGTGAGAAATAATGTACCGCCACTATCAACATCACCTCAACCTGCATTACTAGGCTATGACACACATACATCAAAAGAAAAATACAATCGTTTAACGCTGAGTACTCGAGGAGAGAAAAAATATTTCTAATTGCAGTCATTGTATTGTAAAAATGGACGTGAACGAGTCAAGTACTTCTGCCAACAGTCAAGTCTTCATTAAATGCACTGAGTGTGTCAAATGTTAAGTAGTCTAAAGAACATGATAACAGGTTGGTTCGTTAGTTGGTTGTTTCTTGCTTCGCATAGAAAAAAATTACGTTCCTATTGAAATTTATATTCAGCCAAATTGTATACAATACACCTTAAAATATTATTACAAGGACAAAATACACTTCATACTAAAACGTAAGTCCTTTAAAATTTAAAGTTAATTTCATTTCATTAATTAAACGAAATGAATCAATAATAGAAATAACGAAATTTCATGTACTTATGTTGAATACAATAAATTATCGATGCACTTTGGCCTTAGAAGTTACGGATTTTCATTATGTGTGTGAACAAAATGTAATTTAAACTTATATTTCGATAAGATTTCTAAATTCTGGAGATTATTTTGCAGATAATTTCTTATTAAAAAAATCCAGCTCACTTGCACGGAACCAGTCAAAGATCTCCCTTTGTTATTTAACTACAATCTTTCAGTTTTTCATCAATCGAAGCTACCTACTAACTTAATTGGTTATTAACAACTCGATTAATGAATTTCGCCCCGCCTTAAGAAATCTTTCCAGGCGCCTCTGCTTCTTGAGCGCCTACGCCATTTGATCACATCAATCGATGATTCCTCGAAACAACGCAAACAAGGTCATCCTCTTCACCAGTTCCGCAGATCCCCTCTTTAAATACCTATCCCTAAAGAACGTTAATAAACTGCACAAAATCTATGTCGTTGAGGAGCTTATACAGCTCACAGTCTACTCGCACTGGACTGAACATCTTACTTGGGACTTTTATCACGAATACTCTCAAGACTGCTGCATCAGTGCTTAGTAGGGTCCATTCCTCTGCATCATAAAGATGCACGGGAAGAATGCGCGTCTTGCAGAATTATTAGTTTTGTCGTACGGAAGAGCTCTTAGCTACTCAATTGCCTACTGAAAGCATAGTAGCAACTGTTTGCTAGAGCGATCCTACGCTTGGTCTCCAGACTGACATCGAACATATTGAAAGAATGTTACAAACATTATCGCAACTAAAACGTTGTCAAAAACATATTACCGGCATTCGCTATTTGCAAGAATGATATTTTATAAATTATTTTAATGCACAGCTAACAAGAATTGTACTTTAGATTATTCATTCATTTATTTTTCTTTCTTTTCTTTTTTTTTTTGATTCGTCAAAACTTTAAAAACATTTGGATTCGTTTGCAAAATGCTTCCGTTTATAGAGTACAAGAATGCAATACATCTACCGTATTCTACAAAGCTGGACGCACACACACATTAATATCTTAATCTCGAAGGGCCCACACCACTAAGCCTTAAATAAAATGTTAACGAACCGACTTGGCTCTTATATAAATACAATATTTGTTTACATGTACTCGAGATTTAAAATACAATTATTCTAACTGTAGTGTGCTCAATATATGAAAACGAAGAAAACTCTTCTAATTTAATTCAAGATAAAATTTTACGTTAATTACAACAAAATGATTGTCATCTCAATTGAATTGTATTTTTAATTAATGCAAAATAAAAGAAAAGTTCATTCATTAAAAGAGCACTAAATATTTGAAAATGATAAAATCCTTTCCCCTCTATTTCAAAGAATTTATTTTATGTTGTTTCCCTAATGTATGAACAAAAACATATACAAAAAGGAAAAAAAAATTTATTTTATAATTTTTATTTTAAACAATTACAATAAATATTATATTGAAATCTAATTTCTAAATTTAAAATAATTTATTACTAGTCATCAGTTAAGTTATACATCCGTAGTTATTTGTACATCATATTGAGAAACGAAACTACAGTAAGACGAATGTGACCACGTTACGCTAGAAAGGCCAGACTTTTATATCTGAATTTAGAGCTATAATTTCGTCTTCTATTTTTGAAGAATCAATGGAAAAAATCAGCTATTTTAATAGGCATTTTGTGATTTGCAAAATCTGTTAAAAAGTCAAATCATGAGGCCATTTTTCGATCAACAATTGGTCTTATCTTTCTCCTCTTGAATCCAAATATTGTATAACTTCTGGTAGCAGTTCTTGAAATTTTTCCAAAAATTCCCCACGACTCAGCCATCTGACATCAGTGTGTGTTTTGAATTTTAAAAGTCGTCGCTGTAAACTCCTTGAACGTATTGAATTAACTATTTGAAAAACAAAATCCATAACCCCTTTCAACATTTTTGCACGCAACGCATGTTGATGTATAACACGATACAAAATCCAGAATATCTTCATTTTTTCGGCAAAGAGCCGCAAAACCATCCCACCTTGTCGGGAGCACCGTCTGCTGCTACGCATACAAGTTTCTACAACGGTAGTGTATAAATTCGTAAAAAATGTATTCACCACAGGTATTGCCTGTTAGTGGAAGAACTGTTAAAAGATCTTCCTTTGAAGACATTTCAGTGAAACTCATTTTTATGTAAATGCATAATTGGGCAATATCAGTTACGTCGGTTGATTCGTCAAGCTGAAGTGAAAAGCATTTGTATTTGGCGATGTCGTCTTGCTTCATCATTTGCACATCATTTGTGACTTTTTTTTAAAATTTGCTTTTTTTTATAAATTCACCGTCACTAAAGGACTTTTTATGTTGAGCTGAAAGGAAACTTATTCGAAAGAAAGTTTCCGTTGCTGCTGTGGGCCCTATGTGTGGCTTGCTAAACATAGATTGTTGGGCTTCAAGTTGATTTTTGAGTATATTCAACAGAATTTTACGCTTCTCCGGTTTTGGCGGACAATCAGCTTCATTATTCTTATGATTGGATTTATCATGTCGCTCTAGATATCCTTTTTATGGCATAGATATTATGCAATTGCATATCAGACACACGCACTTTTCTTTAACTAGATTAAAGAAAAAATTTTCTTCCCACTCATCGTGGATTTGATAGCTTTTCGGTTTTTTAATAACATTCATTTAGGATTAAAACTTTAAATTATTTCAAATATTTTTAAGCTGGGTCTTAAAACTTCAGCAAAAATGATATTTTCTTTTAGGAATTATACATTCAACTGAAGTTTTATTGACAACGAATGTATGTCAGTGAAATGTTTTTTTTTTTCATTATAAATTTAAATAAAACGCAGTATATCATGTTTTTTTTAAAGAACAAATTTTAAATGAAAACTCAGTTGTTAACGTTAAAAAAATATCATTCAATTCTAAAAATTATTTAATTTTTACTTTTCTAAAGCCATCAAATGATATACAGTCGATCGCGAGCGACCGTTTGGACACAGCTGCTCTAGAATGTTACTAGCCAAAGGCATCCAATTCATTCATTCGAGTCTGAGTCCATTCAAAAATTACTTTAATAAGTTTATCATTTTTATTTGAGTACAAATGTATTTACTAGAAATAATTTAAGTGATAATGTAGTGTTTGCTTGTTTACATCAATAGATAATTATGTACTTACTTATTAAAAATATATAAAAGACAGTTTTATTCAAATAGAGCAAAAAGAACTTTGGTTTTTTTTTATTACTACATTACTCTCAGAGAAGTCAATTACTTGGTAACATTCATTTTATAGGCATGTCGAAAAGAATCATTATCAGCATAATCGGATCTATAATATTTAAATGATAAATGATTACGTGTTGTTGTCACAGGATCATTGTATTTTAGTTGACTCTGAATCATCATTACTTCGTATTAAACCCAGAACACATTGTGTACTAAACATAGATGGACGAATTTTAACAGTTGATGGGTTGACAGGTAATTTTGCTAAAGAATTTCGAGGATTTGTACAGTAAATTTACATAAAATATTGATGGCAATTTTTGTACGAGAATATGTGAGAGTTTTAGCGTTTTTAAACTATCTATCGATACTTAAACAAATAATAAGAATAGTGGTTAATTACACTCTGCGACAAAGTAAAAAAAATTAAATACACCCGGCTAATGACATAGTGTAGGTTGTCAGTTTTGTTGAGTAGAACTCAAAAATACCTTTTCATTATTTCTCGAACCCTCCAAACTTTTTTATTTGACAAAAACTGTTTTTTGAACTTCACGCACAAATTTTTGGATTACTCAAACATTTCTGATCCGATTTCCAACATTAAAAGGGGAGAGATGGAGCGTTAAAATAGTGCACACATATCTATTATTTGGCTTAATACGCTGAAAGATTTGATGAGATAAACTTGGAAAACACGATTTTTTTCATATTTTTTTGAGTTTGTCCCTTCATAATAGCACCCCTTCTACTTCATTAACGTTCGTTTGACGCGATGAGAGGGCCCGATGCCCTCCGTTTGTGTTTTCGCGGGGCTAAGTTCTCGAGAACTCTATCAAGACACATTGCTTGCTGTTGCGTTTGCTTACTTTTTTTTCTCATACTTGTTGTTGTTTAGTTGGATTAAGTGAGATGTATTTGCGTGTAACTTTTGTTTACCGTTAATGTTAAACAATATTGGGTCGTTTCCATTTGCATACCAATATGAAAGATGCTAAAAAGAGGAGATTTCTTTATTTTTTTTGCTCGTCGTCAAGGGCTAATATCAACTTCTACAAAAATATTTTTGTTTGAAACAAAGTTCTTAGGACAGCCGCAAAGGCTTAAGGCTCAGCAGAAAGGCTTTAACAGTAGTTTGCAACGTACATCAGGCAGCAAACTGGATGTAACAGATTTCTTTCCATAGACATGAAAAAAAAGAAACCCAGGAAAGAGTACCAACAGCACAGATTCCCAAAATACACAGGATCACAGGATCAATTCAAGAAAGTCATAGGAGTTTTGAAGTTTTAACGACAGAATTGAAATACTTTTACGATTTACGACGTAGAATGTTCCGAAAAAAGACGGCGAAAATGGAATTTCAAATAATATACTATCAGATACATTTGTTTATGTACAATTTACAAAAAAAAAAAAAAAATAAAAAAAATGTTTATTCTATGTATTGGATTCTTTTTAAAGAAGGAATTTTGTTTATAAACAACAGAGGCGAAGTAAATCGAATGACAATGTAAATTGAAGTTGAAGGGAACAAAATTTTTGACGACGTAAATCGAGGGAATACTGTAATGGTGAAAATGAAAATGGAATCATAAAGTTTATTAATTAAACTCTCGTAAACAAGTTTTAAAAAACTACTTATGTCTAAAGTAGTTAAAGCTGACGTTAGTAAATACTTCTTGAAGAAAAATATTCGCTGTAAAATTAATTCTCTGACTAACTCCTGAAGAATGAATAAATCTATTAACAATGGTAGTGTATCATCAGAGATAAAGTTACGAATACGATATTTAATAAACACTGTCTGACTGCGAAATCAATTAAAAGCCAATTTAATCAAATTGAACAAAGTGTATACAAGAATTTGATTTTTTCTAGTGCAATGCGAGTGACATTAAATGCCATAGTAAAACAAGTTTAAAGGCGAGTAGAAAATTGTTTACAGACAGAAGTTATAGCGGTAATGTCATAGTGCTTAAATGGAAGTCATCGGATATGCTACATAAATGCACACATTCATTCATTCCTGTAGAATCATTAGTAAGTAAGACAGCTTTGTGAGGTCTCCCCAGCAGATTTCAGCTGGTGTACCACGGAATTTTGCAACCTGTGCTGGACACGCCAACGAATAACCAGTTTTTTACTTCCCTTCTTATACAATGTATGTGGGACCAAAAATTTTAAAGAGCACAAATGATAAATCCTTTGGAGGATAAAGGAGAATGAATGATTTATTTAGTGAAACTCATGTACAATTTCTAGATAAGCAAGATACAGTACTTTAACCGATATTTGATTTGGAAATTGCACTAAGAAGAGAAGCTAACATAAATTAAGCTGAAACTTTTTTAACTACATTTGCTTGTTATAAATTTCGTAATAATAGTTAAAAAAATAACAGTAATTTAATAGCACTACGGTTATATGATGTAAAGCTTCTTTCTGCATTTAAAAAAAAAATACATAGACGCCAAAATAGCATCGTACGGATAACAACTTGGGATATTAAAAATTTGAACATTTACATACGAACAGATAAATATTTTAGTTACTCGCATTCATCCAAATTCCATGGCTGGTAATATTTTGAAAATTCTGGTTTACGTTGGTTTTAAGAGAGGCATGCTGCAGCTTTCATCTCTTTTTAAAAAAATGACTACGTAAATACATTCCTGATATCAATCTTTATTTTATATTGTTTTGAAGGTTTGATTATTTATTGTTACTTGAATTCAAAGTTCAATCAATAAATTTCTTGTGAAAAAAGCTGTCCAAAAAGTGATATTTCCTATACCGTCTGATTAGGTATTTAATAATTTCTTACTTGTATTAACTTAATTTTTCTAGTGTATTCAATGTCATATCAGTTTATATTCTTGGAAATTATAATTTCAAACATGCCAATGAAACCATTTTCGTATTACGGCAACTCTGGAAAATAGTACTCACTTCAATACAAAATTGATTTTGAGAATATTTTTCTTAAATGAAATTTGCATCTAAACGATGTTAATTAACATTCGAAATGTAGAAAGTTTAGCTTCATTGTTAGTACCTTTACCCGGCTAAATGCTAACAAATCTTTGATAATTTTCATAACAAGTTGTGGCGATATGAACATTTGATTTCCAGCTTTCCACTGTCAATAAATGCACAACAGAATTTATCAATGATTAACTGTCAGCTATAACTAAAGGAAATATGATTATCCTTTTATATCTGTTCGTTACAGGTCCTGTATTGTATATCGTTGTGTCTCTGTTTGCATGCAAGTACGAGTATAGTATGTGTGTAAACATGAATGCCTAAATATGTAAACAACTGTTAAAGCCATTATCTATTTAATGCCATTGTGTATATACTTAGTGACGCTATACATGCAAAGGATAATTATACAGCTGTCAGTTTAATCTATCACTCGAACTCCTCCTACTCGTGTGAATGCTCGCTCGTAGCATTATTCTGTATTCCGGCTCTGTACTTAACAAAAATGCTAAATAAAATGAATGATTAAGATTGATGCACACACTCCCGCACACATTTACACAGCCACTCGAACTATTAACCATAATACTTATTGTCCTTGTACAATGTACATATACATACATATGTATATATGTATGTATGCACATACATACAGGCAGGAATATAATCATACGTTTGCAAATATTTTTTATGCAAACAACTCCATGCACTTGTATTTTTGCACAGAAGCATACAAACAAACGAACGAACAAACAAACAAACAAGCGAGCAAACAAATGAACGTTCGTGAATGAACAAATAATATGCCAAACGGTTGAATATGAACGAATTCGGGATTCTTAGTCGTGCCATTGAACGAACGGATACGCATATAGTACTGGCTATACCGGTAACGAGAACTGACAACAACTGGCAATAATTATAGATAAAACTTAATTAATAGTTAAAAGAGATTAAATTCAAGTCTTGCTTGCTTGCTTGTTGAAATAGAATCACTTTTGACTCTTTGATTAAGTGAAATATAATTAAACGATTGTATTATGATTTCTTCGAATCAAAGAAACTTTAATTCATGGTTTGGCTATTCACTTTACAACAACGTTTACTTGATTTTAAATGGATTTGTGTAATTCAGTTCTTAATTTTAATGGAATACCTACACGTATTAGAGCACAATGTATTTGTTAATTAAAATCATTAATTGGTATCGATAGTATAGTGCAGAGGTGGGGAACCTTTTTACCATTAGAGGCTACATTTAAATTAGGCAGCAATAAAAGAGGCCGCATATGCTAAGAAAGTGACTTTTGTGAAATTATTATAGTTTTTCTATAGATTTAACAATTTATTGCTTTATAAAGAAAAAATAAAATACAAAACTACAAAATTTTAAATATAATCTACGTATAAAATAATATAAAAATATTATAGAAATACAATAAAAAATATTTTTTTATTCATTAAGTTAGTGACTTATTTGGCTTTGTTTTTTGTTTGACAGTAATTGTATATTTGGATCAAGCTTCGTAACATACAGCTTAAATTGATCCTCTGAATGTACATCTGTAATTTGCGTTCTTAAATTTGTTTTTAGTTTTGACATGAGAGGAAATGTTGTCTTGCAACAGTAAGTACTTCCGAAGCAGGAAAGTAAAAGGCGAGCATGTTCTCGAATCCATGGATATTCAACAGCATTTTTCCAGATTTCTATAGGATCATTTTTGCTATCTTCCCCTAAATCAATTAACTCCACTTGTAGTTTTGTAGGAGCCTCGGATATGTCTATTAAATGTGGTTGAAATGCCTGTTGCATAGCAGGAGTGTGCTCGTCAAAATCAAAAAATCTATTTGGATATTCTTCTATTAAATTGTACTGTGCACATTAAAAGTGCACTCGACTAGAAACAACAAAACAATTTACAATTTTAATAATTCTACAAAATACTCCATCCAAATATTCATCGAATATTTTATTTTCGCAATTCTGCTCATTTAACATTTTAGCTAGCTCCGGGAAGTGTTGTGCAGATATTCCCGATCGACAAAGCAATGTTTTGAAAAATTATATTATTTCATAAACGCTTGGATTTTTGCCGCATTTCATAAATATATCTTGTTTCACCATGCAGGCAAATATTTAAATTGTTTTGTTTTGTCATCATATCAGACAAAAATTCAAGGTTTTTGAGAAATACTTCATCTGATTGGTGACATTGTTTTCCTTGTTCTGGATAAGAGTTTAAAATTTGTCGTCGTAAAGACCAAACTTTTATCAAAACCTGACCTGTTGATAG
The DNA here is from genome assembly GCA_014635995.1 of Sarcophaga peregrina. Lineage (NCBI taxonomy): Eukaryota > Metazoa > Arthropoda > Insecta > Diptera > Sarcophagidae > Sarcophaga > Sarcophaga peregrina. The sequence continues at coordinate 60,652,864 of CM025793.1, forward strand.
CCAGCGAACATTGCAGTAGTATGGTAGGTCAACACTATACGTTTCCTCATCTAAAGAGAGAATATGCCGAAATTCACGATGACGCATTGCATTTACGCGAATATATTAGACAATGGCAATGGTTCTATCCAGAGTGTCTGATGCAAAATGCAGTGAAATTATATATATTTTTTCAAGTTAAAATATTCCTTTTTTAACAAAGCAACGAATCCTACTTTTTTGCCTCTCATGGAATGTGCGCCATTAGTGTAGATACTGGCTAAATTACTGACATTCAATTGTAATTTATTCGAAGTTATTTGAAGTTTTCGAAAATATCGACTCCGCGAATTCTTCCATTTAGTGTGCCCAACGCAAGTAGTTCTTCGTAACTTTGAGAGAGCACGAATAAAATATAAAACTTATGCCGAATCTGTTTTATCTGTGCTTTCATCACATCCATTTTGAATAATTGTATGAAGTTGGTCTGTTACATTTTGTGCTAATTCATGCTGTCGATCTGTTACAGTTCTTCTTAAAAGAGGTAATTGTTTGTATTTGTCGACATTCCTTGGATCAGGCATACTCACTGTCTCAACAGTACATTCTTTAATTATTTCAATGCCACTAAATGTTTTGCGCCTTTTTCTAAGTATATTTTCAGAAATTTAAGAAATAAACCTCTAAATTGGTTAAATACTAAGTTAATGACGGCCGACGAACGGTGTCACCCGAAACTTAAGTTGCAACTTACGCTTCCCAAAAAACGGTTTATATCCTTTCGACCAAGAACCCATTTTATGGAGAAAATTATTCTGGTGTTCTTTCAAAATATCCACACATTCTAACATGGTGTTGATGTACAATAGTTGTTTGAAGCGAACATTTCCATTTTGTACTAGATGGCAAAGGGCCGCAAAAGAACCTCGCGGAGGCCGCAGGTTCCCCACCTATGGTATAGTGTATACATATGTATGTATAATGAAGGTCATATTATGTAATTATCACCTATATTAAATACATATACGAGTACATACATACATATATACATACTTATACATATACATACTTACAAATACGTATGTCTGTATTTATATTTAATGTGGGATAATCCTTAATAAAATCTTTTGCTTTCATTTCCATGCATGCGTATGAGAAATATTTTTGTTTGTTTGTTTGTAAATGAAAATTACTCATTCGAAAATTGAGTATGTTTAAGCAAATCAATGAATAGGCAAATTTATTATAAATACTCGTTCGTATTCATAGTCATCTAATTTATAATTTTATGATTTGCAAACATACTTTGTGGTATTTTCTATTTATGAACTCATAAGTTAACTCGCATTTATGTAGTTCATTAATTAAATGTAGAAATCTCGATGAACGGTAACTTTTGCATAAAAATCCTTCAAGAAAAAAGAAAACAAAAAGCCATTCAAGAACTTTAACAAATGTTTAAAAATATATTAATTTTTTTAAGGAAAATTTTGATCAAAAATAATTGTTTGGTTAAAATGTAGAATATCAAGTTTAGACAAAAGAAATTCCTTTCGAACCTTATTGGACGTGAGACCATGGTTCGAGCCCCAGTTCAAACATTACAAAACGAAATATAAACAAATATTTCAAAGACGGCATCCTCTCAGTAGATTTTTGGCAAAAAAAGTGGGGAAATATAAAATTGCCATGAAACGTTCCTTAAAAATCTATCGATTGGAAATTGGGATTGGATACAAAATAACTAAGGTGAGAAACTATGTCGTAATTCTGACTATAGGATTGTAATAACCAAACAATTATGTATCTTTAAATTATGTAGCCTCAAATGGCATTCCAAATTAGTGCTATTTGACTACAAAAAAAAAAATTAGTAAACTTTTTCGGAATGTTACAATACACTATGATTTTCTACTAATATGTTCATATATAATATATGTGTACATATATACATACATTATAATATAACTAGCTGACCCGACGAACTTCGTCCCGCCCACTACACGCTCCAAAACAAAAACTAACAGATATACATGTTATATATATAATTACAAATCATCGAATTAGCTGAAATATAGGTGTCTCTTAAAGAGGGAGGGTTGCCAAACCCATTTTTGGTGCGTTTGTCGATATCGACTTTATGAACTTATCTACCAAATTGCATTCGTCAGCGATCACTATGTCCCTATAATTTCAATTTTAAAGGTTTGCCACACCTGCTTTTTGCTATAACGATTTTTTAACCATTCTTTTTTAAAAAAAAGTATGGTTAAAATCGATCCAGCAGATTAAGAGTTATAGGTATCAATTGGAGAAGGAGTGTTGTCACGCGCATTTTTGGTGGGATTGGCGATATGGACTCTGCGACCTTAAACCCCCAAATTTTATTCGTCTATGATCAATATGTACCTAAATATTCAATTTTAACGATTTGCCATACCCTCTACATTTTGGGATAGGAAAAATAAATTTTGTCCGATTCTCAGACCTACCCTATCGGTTGATCCATTTCGGAGCTGTTTAGCCACTAACACCGTGACACGAGAATTTTATTTATTAGATATTATTTAAAATTATTTTTCACCAAATCGATTGAAAAACGAGCATCTATCAAAACAACCTTTGTTCGATATACCACATTGATTATCATAAATCTTGAATTATTCCTCAATAAACCAGATATCAAAAAACCAAGTTAGAAATGCGACACGCAAAAATTCGCAGCATGTAAATAACGCATGCCTACCTTCAGTTTGTTTGCTTTGTAGCGCCACGAATAGGCGCAATAAAATTTATAATTTGTTTCGTGTTTCATTCAAAAATTATTGTGTAGTCCGTCCTGAGAACAGTTTGATTGGTTACTTTTGAATACTATCATAAATCAATTCCGTAAAGCAATAAATGCCATGATTCACAAAACGGAGTGTAAAGGTGCGGTCAGATACGGCAAATGTTTGCCATAATTTTGTTATCCCTTGTTTGCCAGAAATATGAGTGAAACAACTAATATTTGGTTTTGTGGTCACACTACGCACATTTATTTTCCCACTTTTATTTCTTAAAATAGCGGCAAACAAAAGTTTGGCAAACATGTTTGCGATGTGGTCACACTTAAAAAATATTTGCCAAAAAACACATGTTTGACTAGAATGTTGGAAAACAAAAATATTTATACACATTTTCACACATAATAGAAAGTGAATATTTTTTCGTTTTGTGTTGCGGAGCTTCTGTGTTATTTTGGGAAGGGAAAAAAAGAAAGACGACTATGGCTTTGGAAATGGGTTCCATGCATAAAATAAGAAAAAAAACTGAAAAATTATGTTTTTAATCACAATAAAATTAACATAAACAAATGTTTACATTTTTCCAGTGCAGCCCATCACCATATTTGAAAATCGCTGTAATGATGTACATAACTTAAAATAGATGTTAAATCTAAAAATTGGAAATTGAATATATATAAATTGAAGGAAAATTGGAAATCGAATATATATAAATTGAAGGAATTCTTTTAGGTCTAATTTGAAAATTATTTATAGATATTTTTGAAAAAGGTTTTCAGGTCACTTTGTTTGAAAATTTATCCCCAAAAATGATTGAATGAATGATTGAATTCCAAAATGTACTCTATGTGTGTAAAGAAAAATTGGAATTATGTTGCTGCGTTGAATTACAATTCTCCATTACAATGACTCGTACCGTCCACTTCAAGAGTTCCAATCATTACATTGTACTTTCAATATTTTAACATGTTTATTTTCAGGAACAAAATTTGTCTTGATAATTTGGAAAAAAAATTAAAATCATTACAATAATAATGAAAATTGTTTTTCTATAACAAATACATGTACTAAAGAGTTAAGTCGTTTCAGGCATCTTTTTCTTTAATGAGATTTAAAAAAATAACCATTATACTGAAAAATCATTAAAACCCCTGAATAGCTTTCATCTATAAATGTACAACAATTGATATATACATTAACATGGATTTATATTTCAGGCTTTGAATGTATCTCTGTATATGCAGACATCCAAATATTTATATCTATATAATGAATACATTTACAACAAATAAAAAGGTTTCCATAAAATAAATTATTTATTTTCTTCAAATTTGTATTCATTCATTTTTTTGCGATTTTAGTGATGTTTTAGTTTTGTTAGTATGCAACACAGTCTTAAACAGCTGTTATTTGCCACTGTTTGCCCCTACGAAAAATATGTAAGAGCAAACAAATATTTGCCAAAAAAATCATAAAAATATGTGTCACTGGGTGGTCACATTAAAAAACTTTTGTTTGCCGGCAAACAATTTTATTTGCCAAAAATGGCGGATTTTTCTGTTTGCCACGCAAATTTATTTTGTTGCCACATTATGGCAAACAAATATTTTATATTTTTTGGCAAATATTTTTTAGATGTGACCGCACCTTAACGAATAATGATGCTTGCATTGCTTGTCTTCTGCAAATGTAAACGAATACTCCCAAAAGCAACGAATACTTAACGATTGGTACGAATGGTTAACGATTGGTATGAATGGTTTCAATGCTGATCGCATATACATACTAGCGTGTATACATGTGCGCATGTGTGTATACATACATTGCCATATAAAATAATAAACAAACTGAAAGATGTCTTGTTTTCACAAAATAGCCTCTGGAAAAAAATATTACCGTTTGTTATATAGTATTGTAGGGTTAAAAATTTGTGTTTTGTTGTTGTAGAAATTAAACTATATCGATTCATTCACTCAAAGCAACGAATACTGGACGAATGGTGTGAAGGTTTTAAGTTATTTCATGTGGCATTGAATTATTTCGTTGCTTCATGATTAACGTCATAACATAAAGGGAATGTAAAATAGCAAACAGTAATAAGGAGGGAGTAAACAAACGACAATGCACATTTTTATTATTGTCGAGTAAAAGCGATGCAAAAGCAATGAATTTGCGAATGGTCAAATGTGAATGGTCTCTAGTCATTAGACATATAAAGTAACATTTGACCGAAATATTTCTCTTTCTATCGTGTAACAGCTTAGAGTATAAGGTACCGTAAGTAGAGTATCAGTGTTTAAAAGCTTTCGTATATAACGTTTTGAATATTTTTGTTTTTCTTTGCAATTACGCTCTCGACTACAATTAAAGCTAAAAGATTAATTTTACGGATGATAAATTTTTGCGAAACTCTCGATTCGTTGCTTCGTTCCGAAAGTATGGATAAGCAAAGAGCGGCGGTAGTGTTTGTATGTGACGCACAGACTCCTTTAGCAGCCGAGTATTTTAAATACAATTCTCGTATTAAATAAAATCAAATGAAAATATATAATCACGTTTAATATTCATATCTTCTTTTATTCCTTCATGCGTTCATTTATTTATTCAGTCAGACAGCCAGTCAGCCAGTCAGTAAATAATCGAGAATATGAAAAGAGCAGCAACAATTAAAATTATCAACAATATGTGTGTATGTGTGCATGTATGTACATACAAATATGTGAGGAGTAGACCCATCCCGACAGTCCTTTTAATGGGAGTTAAGCTAATTTTTGTGAAGCCTTGTATGAAATTCATATTATTTAATAAGGATTATTTGTTATTGCTATTGTTGAAGGTATTGTTGGATTTTTTAATATTTTGTTTTCTTTCCCTCTCTCTGCTTTTTCATTCAACTTCCTTTTGTTGATTTTCATCCTTGTTTTTCTGTTAAAGTTGGTTTTTGTTGTTGTTATTACGAGTATATTGCATGTATTTCAATTACAACATAAAACACGTAATCCATTAATTATTTTTATGACACTTTATAAATTCCCTTTAAAGACACGTTTCCTAACACATATGGCTGCCACATTTTCTCATACATATACCGACTTGAAACCTGCAAAAACATTCACACACACACACACGTCCTGGTGAATACAATACATTTGTATATTTGAGCGTGTGAGTTTATTTCTGCATTGTGCGAATGATAGTATTTTGGTTATTTTAACATTCTTACTACAGGACTAAGAAGAATTACACATCCATAGTCGAAATGCCTGTGTGCGTATGGTATGTGTAGGTGTGTACATTATGCAGTTTCATTTTGAATTCAGGTCAAGAATTCAGGAAAGAAACTTCACATACGAAAATGCACATACATACACATGTATACACTTTTTAAATCGTACATATGCACATATCCATACGAACGACGACGAAAATTATAAGCCAAAAATGAAGGATTTTTTCATATCCTTTTCTGTTATCGTAAAAAATTTTCTGCAATGATTCTTCAATTTATTAAAATAAATAAGAATTGACTTTTCAATATAGTTAATATCGTTTTATTTTTGTTATTAAAGATTGCATTTTGATTTAATTTTCAAATTTTTAACATGACTCTTATTGAACTTCACCGATTCCAACTGTTTCCTTTCTAACTGTTTATCAACTTCCACAAGAAATTTAGCGGAGATTTGATCTCATATTAGTCGAGAGTTTTAAATGTTGCAATATTTATGGACAACAGAAACATTTTTAAGAATATACAATTCCAAGCTACATTTATCTTAAGATCTTAAAAGTTTATTGAAAACTGCCCTGCCGGCAACTCAACTAACTTTTAATGCATTATAAGTTAACTTTTTCTCAGCTAGTTGTGGTTGACTCTTAGATTATTTTTAATTGGGCACACTGACTATTTTATCATGGTGGTGCCATTTTCAGTAGTCAATTGTCCAACTCTGCATAACTTTTCAACTAACTTAAAGTCGGTTATATAATAGTTAACTTAAAGTTGACAAATTTTTAACTAACTTAAAGTTGGTTATTCAAAGATAGCTTAAAGTTGGCTAATTTTTAAGTGACTTAAAGTCAGTCGTTTAAATATTAACTTGAAGTTGACTTATTGTTAACTGACTTAAAGTTAGTGATTTAAAAATTAACTAATTTTTAACAGATCTGTAGTGATTTATAAAGAATTATATTTTTCTTAGCGATAAGTTCACTTTTGGTTTAAAGGTGCTGAAAGAATGGTTTATTAAACTAATTTAAGAATTAGTAAAATTTTCTGAAAAATTATAATTGCTTTATTTTTTTTGAAATTTACATCTATAACTAACTAACTGAAAATTTGTATAAACTTCGAAAAAGCACAACTAAGTGTTAAGTGTTTTATTTATTTAATATAATAAAAACAAACAAAATATATACTCGTATAGTTATAAAAAACAAAACAATTAGGAACTTCATTCATAAAATAGTTATAATCCAACTTTAACTATAAATATACATATATGTATATACTTATCAAAAACAAAACAATTAGGAACTTCATTTACTTATAATTAAATTCAAATATACGCTAAATTAATGTTTTCTTTTATTTTTTTACATTCTGCGTGATTGTGGCGTGTTTTGATCATTTTCAAAGTGCAAGAAAAAAATAATCATTAACAAATAAAAACCTATTAGTTCCCTTGAAGGTTTTGAATGTTATCTGAAAATTAATATATTGAATAGAATTTAAATTTATTTAATATGAATTTACTTACTGTTCATTTCTTTAAGCTTTTCTTGAAAAACTTCTTTAATATTTGAACATCCTTGGCAACAATTGTTTCCCTTGTTATCTAGAAATATATTATTTACTAATTATAATGTGTACAATTAAATTAATACTTACATTCTTCAATTGCTTGCAAATCCAGTCGCTTAACATGTGACATTTTGTTTTGTAAATTTTTAAAACTCTATGTCCTTATCTGCGAGTAACAACGAAAATATTAACTTTTGTTCAATATTTTCTTCTTTCAGTTCTTTGAAACACTCGCGAGATGGCCTATTTTTAAAATACCAATCTCCAATTTTTTCTTTAATACTCTTTTTTTCCTTAAATTGTTCATTGGATGCACTAATGTTTTCAACACTTTCTCCATTAAGACAAGTATGTTCCAAAAAGAATGGGTGCTTCAATGGATTTGAAGTATTATTTTTTAACTTATTTAAATTAAAAAGGTCTTTTTAAATTTCTTTTACTCGAACCACTTATTTTAAACAATAAAAATTATATAATTTTTAGAACTACAATAGCACTTAAAATTTTAATTCACAATGTAAAAGAATTAAAATTGTAAAAAATAGAGATTAAAAAAATAACGGTTTAATTTTGAATAAATTCTGCATAACATTTCAATTTACTATTAGTTAATCTAAAAATAGTTCAGAAAAAGGTGAAATTGAAAAAACAATATTATCAGAAATAGCATTAACGTTTTAAATTATGGAGCAATTCTGCATAAAATTGTTATTTTATGTTAGCTTATACCTACCTAATTGGCCATTACAACCCTTCAGTCAGGATTACGGCCTAGCTTCTCACACCACTTATGTTGTGTGCGTTAATTTTATACATGAGTGGCGGGACCTACAGTTTAAAGTCGACTCCGAACGACAGATTTTTGAAAAGCTTTTCATGGCAATTTTTACTCTCAGAGTCTTTGCCAGAAATCTGCTGAGAGGAAGTCGCCGAAGAAATATTTTTCGTTTTGATGTCTGACCTGGGATACGAACCCGGGCCTTTCGTCTAATAAGCCAACACACTACCCACTAGACCACGGCGACTGACAGACCGAAAGTCTGATCTGTTAAAAGAGAGAACAGAGAGGAAACAAATCTCACAAACAAGAAGCTCTCAATAATAAACAAAGGTTTCGTATTTGGGTGAGTTCTGCATTTCATTACAATTAGCTTATAGTTAGTCTAAAAGAGTGATCTAAAAGAGTGTTATTTTCGTAGTCGAATTCCAAATTCTAAGGAAGTTCTGCATTAAATTGTAGTTAGTTTATAGTTAGTCTACAAAAGTTAACTTAAAGTGGACTACTTTCGTAGTCGACTACAAAATTGCTGGCAGCGTATATATGTTCGTCAGGTGATCGATTTTTTACTCCTGCCTATATTAACACACATAAAACAATGAATAAGAATTTTCGAAGGTGCATATTTTTCGACACTTCTATATTATATTAACATACATAAAACATATCAGTTATACAAGAAACATTAATTTCCTATTAAAAAAAAAACTAAAAATGCAATCGAATGTTGATATTTTTTTGAGTGCCTCTAAGCCCCCAAACTATACTGTCCTTATACAATGAATAAATCTTTTCGAAAGTGAATATTTTTCGAAACTTCTCAGCTATATCAGCTTCAATAGTTAATCTTGTATTCTGATCTTTCACAAATACTTTTTTTCACATCGAAGAAGATGTTAAACGGTCTGATTGTCACAAGCATACAACCTTCTTATGCCTCTTATGCTATGAATGTATGCTTTGAATGTAATTTGGTCAGAGACTATACATAAAAGCTTTATAAAAAATATCAAAGTTATGGAATCAAGGGTTTAAATTTGTTTATAACTTTTTGGAGTATGAAAGCATTGCATAGAAAATTTTTACACAGTTGCTAACATCTCAAACATATAGAATTCCTTCTCTTACTCTTAGCATAATCAAGATGATGATGATAATGATATTGATGGTGTGTATGATAGTTACTATGCATACAACATTTACTATTAAATAATTACTCTGGTAACAGGTTTCACTGTGTGTGTGTGTCCAACTGTGTTTTATTTCTATTATTTAATCACAACGATATAAACAACTCAAACAAAGAATAAAAGCAAATAATCTTACATAAAAATACCTTTAATAAAATGCTTTCATAAAAATATCAACAACAACAACAAATAAGAATTTGCTATGAAAATGAGAAATAGCAGTAGCAGTAGCAGCAGCAGCAGCAGCAGCAGTATTAAAGTCCATTGTTGACAGCTTAAGACTGTTTGTGACATATTAAGTGTTATTTGTTTGTTGTTTTTCTTATTATTTCTATTGTATTATTTGTATTTTAGGTTTAGTATTCGTATTCCTGATTTCCACGGTTACAAAACAGTGCAAATGTAATAACGGGATAGGATTACACAAAATCTGAATTTGATTTATACTCCATATGCGCAATTTGTTTCAGGGAAGTGGCAACAGCTGTTGGCAAGTATTTAGAATTAAAAAGCTATATTAACCCTAAAGTTGCATACGAAAAATGTATACGTATTTATGTAATACAATAACCAGAAATGTGTGAGGAATACACCTATCCCTTGTTCTCCACGATTTCGATTTAACACGATTTTTTTATTTCTCGTGTAAACCGAGGGATGAAATAACTTTTGACACAATTTATAGTAAGTAAATAACTAAAACAACTTTTAATTTCTGATATAAAAAAAAAAACGCTTATGGGAAGATAAGAATTATGGATCGGAATATATAATAATAATAATTTCGGTGATCTTTTACGACATGAACGAAAAAAAATAATTGATTTAGTCCGAACAATTGAAGGTGAAGGTTTTGTTGACTTTGCTGAGGTAGATATTTTTTAATTAATGCTTGACAATGAATTGGATATAGATGAACTCGTTGCAATAGTTAATGAAATTGATGATGAAAATAATGAGCTTGATGAAGATGATTCACAAATCGTTGAAGTGACTTCACAAAATATTTCTGAAAGTCTGGAATTAAGCCAGAAATTAGGAAATTATTTTTTACAATATGATCTAAATGTTGAAAGAGCTCTTATGTTTGAAAAATACATTTCACAAGGCTTGGCCCAATATCGGGAGGTATATAAAAAAATTAAACACAAATTCCTCACAAATACTTATAATTAAATATACCTCATAATCCTCACGTCTTCATATCGAACAAAAACATACATATACATTCTGAAATTGGTTGGATGTAACTTATTTCGATTTTTATTGCTGAGAATGATTCTTTAGGGCTTCAGCAGTAACTTTTGTTCTGGAACTTTTCTATTCTGACCCATAAATTTCCAAAATTCTACCAAATGATGTTTGGTAACTTTGTACAAAACCATTTGACGAGTATATTTGCAGAATATATGAACTCATAATATTTGCAAATACAGGGTGTTTCGATACATTTTTCAATAAAAGCGAATTTTTCGACATCTAGCGGCAATAATTTGTAATACCAATATTCAGCAATTAGACAGATAAATTGAGTACCTTTTGAAAATCGGTTGATAAATGACCATTTGCGCAAGACAAGTGCTATAAAATATTTAAATAGTTTCAAATTTATAAAAAACTATATGCATACATATGTATGTAACTTAAATTCATCATTAAAAGTTTTTAATTGCTTACATTTTTAGTTTCGCGAATAAGATTGCATTTATTTTAATTTCATTCAACAGACTACTTTTTATTTATACTTTTCGAAACATCAAGTTATTTTTATTATTTACATTTTTGGAGCTCTACATAAGAGTGTAAATTCTTTAGATTTTCTTTGAGTTGGAACTCTAAACCCAAATTTGTTTTTTGCCAAACTTTTTCACCGTGATATTTATAATTTAAGCATTTTAAAATGTTTATTTGATTTTTAAGAATTTTAATCCGGTTAATCTGTGCAACGACATAGGATATTTCCATATATATCAAGAAATATGTTAATGATTACTTTGGAATATTACATATTTTTTTGATTAATTGAAAGTCATAGTATAGGATTGGGTGCCGTATAGTGCGTTGGCCCACAGAAAGGACAATTTTTAAAGGTTTTGAAAGAATTTTATTAAAAAGGATATACGGCAGGACCCATAGTCCTCGCTTTGATTTTATTAAAAATTTACACACATATTGATAGTATTTTATGTATCTTAACTGCAACTTTTCATAACTTTGCATACATTTTTGCGGAAAATATCATGATTTTATTTTAAAGGACATATGGGAGGTAGGCGTGTCCTTGAGCCGATTCTTTTGAAAATCCATTTTTTTTTTAAATTAAGAGCGTTCGCGACAGTACACAAAATTTCAAAACCCAATTTTTCATTCCTTCTATTCCTGTCCCTTCGTTTTAAGGGATCAATGCACTGTGTGCCGTCTTATCACGGTAGTAAATGAAATATAATTTTATTTACTTAACCCATGGAGAGGAGTTTTGTTTCCCAATAGTGTCTATAGTCTTAATTACTGACGTATAATTCACTTTAGTTTTCTGCAATATGCACTCTATTTTTAAATTCGCCAGAAATAGGTGTTAGTGTTTTTAAACGGAACAAATTGAACTGAATATTTTGGCTTGAAAGTCAACGTAGTTGTTGACGACGATAATAAAATAAAGATTACATTCCTACTTCAAAAGTTATATGTGAATGAAGGTGAAAAAAGGGAATTTTTTTAATTTTTTCACATTTTTTTTTAATATTTTCCACATTTTTTATAAACGAAAAGTGCGATCGTCTAGCAATTTCGCAAAATTTTAAATTTTGAACAACTGTGTTGAATGGCAAGACATAATATTCAGCCCAATTGGTGCCGCGTTAAATGTTAGCAGTAGTATTTTCTTACTTTCAAGTTTTGTTGTTGCAATTTTTGTTCTCTCAGTGTATTATTCCAACAATACCAGAAAATGGAAGATTAATAGAAAAACTAAGTATCCAATAAAAAAAAATATTGATTTTGTAGCTGTTAACATAAATAATGCGTTAAATTCACGAAAAGTTAAAAAGCCCAAGTTTGAAAGGCAACCCAATATTTCCGTTTTAGGGCAAGTGGGGGAAAATCTAATTAGCAATTACGGTAGCTGACTCTACCCCCGAAGCATTTAAAATAGTTCGGTACTTATAGCTTTATAATGAAAAATTAGATTTTTTTGGGATATTGCTAATTTTATTATTAGCAGTTTTATGAAATTTACGCCAAAATTTTTGACATGATGTACGTTGCGGTATTGGTTTTTACGTAGAAATCCAAAACTTCATGCCGGATTGATTTTATTTATTTTCTAAATGGCAGTAATTAGTCATTTAGCATTCTTGCTTTGTGGCGATTTATAACTTTTTAACTGTTTAGTTGTGAAAACTTACTGATACTCGCATCAGTAACACTCACATTTGAGGGTTGGCTGAAACCTGATGGTACAAACCGTTGTTTCGTTCGAAAAGCTATTATAGATGTAAAATTATGTCATTTCCGCGAAGCACATTATCAAAGCGAATTATTTTGTTATCTCATAAGTACGAAGATGACCTAAATATTATCATCTGTAATGTCTATGAAATAAAACATAGTACGAAACACTTCTCTAATGTTTGTCTGTCACATGAGATAAATATGGGAAGAGCAGTAAGAAAGACTCTACAACATTTTTGGAAACAATGCTAGCAATATATTGGAAGATTGGTAATATTTTATTTTCCATAACTGCTAAAGGAATATGGTTCTCTGTACCAAGTAGTACCATCTTAGGCGATAAACATCATATTTTTATGTTTGTTACTGCCAATACTTCCGTCAGTTCATAAGACAAGCTTCTATTTTCTTCTTAATCAGCAGGAATATTACATAAATACATATATAATCGGTCATTACAACCTTCCGTTATAAATTGGAAATAACTGTTCTGAGGTTTGGCCTGACATCTAATAAGCTAACACGCTACGTCGTAGACTACGACTATTGCAGTCAATATGAATAATATATCATGAACAGAAAATTTCACCTTTTAACTTTCATTCAACACTTAATTTTCAATTTCTTCTCAAATACCATAAATAATGTATTATTTACGATAAAAGGTCACAAAATCTTTGAAAACCTGATAAAATTTCAAACACAACGCTAAAGAATCTTTAGGAAGATCGTACATTTCAAAAATGATGCCCGAGGTAGAATTATGAAGTTTTTGAATTTTTTCACCCCTTTGTGGAATTTTCTTTTTTTTTATTTGGCTTGAAATAATGACGATAACAACTCCTACGAGTCCTCAAAATATCAAGCATCTAACGTTTTCTGATACAACGCTCGAGCTATGGTTAATTAAAATGAAATTGTTTTCTTTTGTTTGCTATGTTAAGTTATTCACATTAAAACAAATAAAATTATATTAAAAGAATACATTATAGACCAGTTTTTGTAAATTTGCTATCCTTGTTACATTAAACTTATTCAAGCCATACGATTTATTTGTATGCCACAAAATAAAATTCTGCCAATCAATTAGTCTGAAATATTTAATTTGTACAATAGTTGAACAGGCCGTTACTTTCGAATCAATCAGGACGCAATCAAATGAACGCAATCTAAATGTTCTTTATTTTGAAGGTGTACGCGATCACCACTTCGTGAAACCCTAATAGTATTATAACTTTGCTTGAATCATTTGTTTGCTGGTATATACATACATACAAACAGTAGGTCCCAGCTTATATCAACCAGTAAGAAACGAACAAAGATATTAAAAAAAAAAAATTAATATGGACTTATAAAACATATTTGAAGAAAAAAAATATTCAGTCGCAAATAGATTTAAACCATTAGAAATTTAATGAAATTTATGAAAACGTTGTGACAACTTGACAAATTCAACAAAAACCATATCATTGGAAATTTTCAAATGCAAAAAATTTTTTAATTAATCATTATATCGTTGAAATAAGCTGTGAACAACTGTGACCAAAATTTCCTATATGCTTGATTTTTTTGTTTGTAAGTATCTTAGTATGTACATTTGAGACTGAATATAACTTATGTGCTATAAACCCTTACATTTCATAAACTCTTATTCAATATTTTTTTATATTTTTCTTGGCTACAAAATGATATGCACTTGATATATTTCTTAAATATGTCGGATGAAATAAGCTGCGAACCACTGGAGTTACGTGTACTCCAAGTAAATTTTTAATATATAAACCTTTATGTTTTCCTCACCCACATTTAAGAACATCTTTGTAGCAAATTTGCGAACTTCATTTAAAGAAATTTACTTAAAATCTTCGGACATTCCGAAACTCTTCTAAGTATGTTTTTTACGAAGGGAAGTATACCTTATGTTAAGGAATATTGGTTAAAATAGAACTGAGTCATATTTTCAGGGGAGTTAAATGGTCCATCACAAGAGATTGAACTAAATAATTTCGAATATGAAAATATGCTTTTTTTATTCTCCAACAACTCAGTTCCGAAACTTTTTAATAATCTAATGAATTTTACAATTTAGTTTCGTTAAATTTTATTAAAATGTTTACTTTTATTAAGATTTTTATTTAATAAAATTAAAATTTTTAAATTTTTTGTTTTAGCGGTGGTGCACTTATTTTATAGGGTAAGTTCTTTTTATGAGAATTTACAGAAATTGATATCTATTTCCCTAATGTGCGTTATATTGGAATTCGGTCGATGAATTCAACAACCGTACGTAGTACAATTTTACATTAAATTTAAATTTTACACCAACTGTTACAAATTTAATTATAAATATTATAAACAAAATACGATATAAAAATAAATCCCCTTAAAAAGTGAAACCTAATTTTGGGTATTAAAATAAACGATAATCATTTGAAATTTTTTTAAATAAAACTTTTAATTGTAAAACTTTTATTGCATAATTAGCAAAACTAATAGGAATTCAATTTACGAGATAAAGTAATTTCGTAACTAAGCAACAGTGTGCTTAAACAAATATCAAAAACGAAATATGAAAAAATATTTCTTTGGCAACTTCCTCGCAGCAGATTTCTGGCAAAAACTCTGAGAGCAAATAAAATTCCCATGACAAAGCTTCTCAAAAATCTGTCGTTCAGAGCCGACGTCAAATTGTAGTTGCCGCCACTTATCTATAAAATTACGCACACAACATAAGTGGTATGAGAAACCAGGTCGTTATCCTGACCAAATGGTTGTAATGACCAATTATGTCTGTATGTATGTAGTGGTATGAAGGTGAAGACTGAAGGAGGCCTTTAGAAAGGTACTTCTTCAGCAATCCCCACTTCGATGGAAGATATGTGCGTGTAGTTAAACTCTGTCGGAAGACGGTGATAGTACAATCATCGAAAGGCTGGATCTGATTGAAGTATCCAGGTTATCATTGAAAACAACGAGGGGGTAACCTCCCCATTAAGAACCCCAAGAAACAGCAAGCTGAACTGAAACACCTAGGAGAGTATGAAAAAGAGACTAAATGTTCTTTCAGTGTAGAAACTCCATAGGCAAGAGCTGGAGTCTTCCGCCTAGGGTCATTCCCTGGATATATCTGAAGATCGTCAGACCAACTTACAGTTATGTTATTTAGTGGAGTGCTTTGGATAAGACTTTCCAACGGAAGATCTGGGATAAGGTTCAGCGGATTGTCTTCTTAAGTATCATTAGAGCGAGAAAGAGATGTCCTCAGGCCGCTCTTAATACAATGTTCTGCCGGACTCCGCTTTATTTGAATTTCAAGTAGAGCGCACAGTGCGACACACCTGAGTTATGAACGTCATATTTCTTAAGGGAAGGTAGCTTTCGTCCTCATAGTTCACAAGAGTGTTAGGGAAGGGAAGTCGTTCATGTCACAGACCCTGCTAGAATGCAAGGACTTAGAAAGAAATACTGAGACTTCCAGGTATCAGCGTACGGATCGGTTAATACTCCAAGTTAGGGATATACAAATTATACGTGATCGGAGAGTCGCCACCACCACTTAAGTGACATTGAAAAAAGTCCTCACATAATAATATAAAGGGTTACCTTTAGTTATACACTACATCTCCAAACAGATTACAAATAGATACTCTAAGCTCCTATAAGACCACTTTTATTTTTTTCTGATATCTCTTAAAATATCATCTTATTCAAGAGTTATTTATCTTTTTACGTACTTCTAAGAAACATCATGTTTATATGTATGTAAGTGTTGTTGTTAATATAACAATTTGTTTATATAGCACATAATTCGCGTATCACAATAATAAGATGAATTTAATAAATTTTTCGTTTAAAAACCACAAATAAAAAATATTCTTTAAGACTGATTTCAGTGTTTGTCAGCAAAGTAACATAGAGCTTGCGCTCGGTGTAGTGTAACAGACGAGAGTCTGTGGTGGGAATCAAACCCACTATCCTCATGCAAATAGTCTAAATCTCTACCCACTAGACTGCCATAGTGCCCAAACTTTTTTTGTTAATTTGCTTACTTTTATCGAAAGTAAGTAGAATTAAATAGAAGTGATCTCATAAATATCGAACGCATTATATAAAAATGTATTAGAAAACGAAAAGTGTTGAAGTAATTTTCGAAATTTTTAATAATTTTTTCGGTTGGCATATATAAAACTAATATCCGATACTTGGATAATGGCTCACCACTGAGGTAAAACTAGCGATATAAAGTCATTTAGAAAAAAGCCAAAGAAAATCTATTTTTTTTAATTTGTATTACAACACTTATGATGATTATGCAAGTCTGCCTTTATATTTTTCCTTCATAAGGGTATAGAAGTTAATAAATGCCCTTAAGGATGCTAAATAGCCATTTCGTTTTATATACGATGTTTTTTTTTATTCCAAATAGTTGGAATGTTTTCGAATGTTACTTAAACGTGTCATGAGTTAACAATTCAACTAAATTGCTAAAATGAACATTCCATTTGTACTCCTTTTAGGCATTATGCCTACATACATGCGTGTACATATGTATGTACATACATATGTATTTAACTGAAACCTCAAAATGGAAAGAAAAAGTTATCGTGTATTAAAATGTAAATGTTTTTAATTCTATTGTTAAGAAAATTAAAAACACATTCTTCCAATGTGCCTACACGCAAATAAAGGTCTCAGGGAAAGCGTAAATAAAATTATTTTGATTGCTATTACTTTTGTCGTTTAATAACAAGCATTAACGACAATTTAATAGAAGTTTTACTACGCCCTCTTAACCGGCATGCTAATGATAAAATAAAATGTAAATAAAATATGTAAAGTATTCCCTCGATTTACGTCGTCTCGATTAACGTCGTCAAAAATGTTTTCCTCTTCATCTTCGATTTGCGTTGTCATTCGATTTACGTCGCCTCTGTTGTTGATAAACAAAATCTGGGGAATTTCCATTTTAAATTAAAAATTCAATACATAGAATAAAAATTTAATTATTTTAGTTTTTTTTTTTTTGTAAAATGTACAAATTATTTTATTAAATTATACAATTAAGTTTTTTTGTTAATTTATTTATATTCTTAATTTAATATTTTGATTTTCACAGTGTCTCTTATTTATCACTAACAAGTCACTTTTTATTTAAATTACTTTCCGAACTATGTTCCGTTCTAGTTGAAGTCAATTTTCTTAGTAATCTAAATCTTAATTCTATTTATCCTTTAACCATGATCATTTGTTTGCAGTAGCAGAATTTAACAGTAATTTACAACATAAAAGAAAGAGTTCAAAAAAAACCAAATTTAAAAATAACTATTGAATGTCAAAGAATACCAACAACATAAATGTAAGATCATTTGAAAGTCATCAGTTGGAATGAGTTTAATGACTTTGAAATATGTTGTTGCTATTATTTATATTGTGTTCTTACTTTCGATTGAAATGAAAAAATCTAAAGAAGAAAAGTAAATGTAACAAATAAATGATCATAGGGAAAAAATATTAATCTTAGTCTAACTTAATTATTATTATCTTTATTATTATGACAATTATTATTATTATATCTTAATTAACAATTACCTACTATGTAGGCTTATTATAATATTAATTTTAACATAATCCTTAGAACTAAAAACTTAAATATAAAAAATTAAGAAATATAAAATATGTGGTATATTAACTTACATAAACAAATGCAACTGATACTATGAGTTCTTTGAAGTTCGATTTAAGTCGTTTCGATTTACGTCGCCTTTTTCCGGAACAGTCTATAACGTAAATCGAGGCAATACTGTATATTAAAAGTGAAAATATGCTTAGATGCAAAATTAGGGCAGAATTAAAGAGAACATTACAAATGCATTTCATTATACATTTTTAAAAACAGTTCTCGAAGCTTTAAAATAAAAGTTGTAAAACTAAAAATTTCTGATTTTGATTACTTTAATGTTGAACGGGACAATCGTACACGTTTAAAGTAAAAAAATTCAGGATTTGATTGAGGTTTGATTTTACAATAGCCGTATCTGCCAAATTTGACGATTTAAAGTCATTTTGTCGATTTTGAGCTTTAAACGATTTTTAGAAATTCAAAATTTACATCACATCCTTTACTTCAGTACATTAAAAGCCACCTTAAGTTTTGTATTCACAAATGTTACTATTACTGTTTAGTAATAAAGAGGAATGAATAATAATATACCACATAATTTAATGTTATTTGCGAACACCTGTAATGATTATGAGTTTTTCGTCCCTTAAAAGCGAAATAATTATTCCACATGCGAATAGTTCGACTAAACAATGAGTTTTGCCTGTACTGCAGTGTGCGATCACTAGCCCCATACTGATGTGCTCACCGAGAAAGAAAAATGTTACATAGGAATCAGAGATCAGCAATGAATCGCCTTTTCGCTACTTATAAGTACTCGTGCAGTTTTGAGTATGAGTGATTCAAGAGTATTGAAATTCAAATATTCTGATTCATTCGAACTCAGTACAACGTTGATTTATAAGTATAGGTTACAATCAGTGTGAGTACAACGTTGACATTAAATTCACAATATTTGAAATATGTTCACACGCTAACTCATTCAGGTTCATAAATTTAGAAAAATACTAATGCATACATAATTGGTCATTACAACCCTTCAGTCAGGATTATTGGCTTAGTTTCTCATACTACTTATGTTGTGTGTGTTAATTTTATACATAAGTGGCGGGACCTACAGTTTAAAGTCGACTCCGAACGACAGATTTTTTGAGAAACTTTTCATGGCATTTTATTTACTATCAGAGTTTTTGCCAGAAATCTGCTGAAAAGAAATCGCCGAAAAAATACTTTTTGTATTTTATTTTGATGTCTGGTTTGGAACTCGAACCCTGGCTTTACGTCTAATAAGCCAGTACACTACCTACTAGACCACGGCGACTTCATATTTATAATACTCATTAATGATCCGAGTGATTCGAATTATTCATCAAAATTTCCAGTCTTAGTTGTTGTTGCATTTACAAACAAAGAAGAAAGGAAAGACAAAGGTAAAAAGCATAACATCGAGTATTGTGGTGTTCGTACGGGAATCATACTTATTTTGTACTTCGTGTATATTTTGAGTCATGGAGAGTAGAAACCAACAACATCATGCGTATTGTTAAGTATGAGTATGACGAATACTCGAAACTTTGAGTATGATATTAAAATAAGTATGAATGCTATCCTATCAGAA
This sequence comes from Sarcophaga peregrina, assembly GCA_014635995.1. Classification (NCBI taxonomy): domain Eukaryota; kingdom Metazoa; phylum Arthropoda; class Insecta; order Diptera; family Sarcophagidae; genus Sarcophaga; species Sarcophaga peregrina. Next base: position 60,673,089 of record CM025793.1, read on the forward strand.
ATTATAAGTATGACTCGAATCTACTCATCATTTTAAATACTTATTGCTGATCTCTGAAATAGTAAGAAGGTTAGATGGAGTGAAGTATGTATTTCCTGCACCGTCGATTCCAGCGAACATCACCACAGTTTTACATGAAGCAATATTATTGCTGCGCTGCTTTGGGATAAAGTGTTTAAACCTTAAACAATTTTTTCCTGAAAATTATATAAAACTTCTCGATAATAGGAAAAAAAAAAATAGAAATGAAAATGAGGGATGGTTGCGTTTAATTTCCATATTTAAAAAATATTTAACATTTTTTAGCTAATGTACATAGAGGGAGTATTAAGCCAAGTTAGTTTAAATTAAACTCAATCCCTCAATACCTCAAAACTTAAACTAAATTCCTTAAAAACAATGTTGTATAAAAAGACTATTTAAAATTTAGTAATCGTAACTGTTTCGACTTTAATATTGTATTTGTTTTGATTAAAATGTTTATATAAGAATACATATGGAACTATGTATTTAAATATTTTTAAGATACAAATATATCTTCTAATATATAAAAATTAATGCCACTTTTCGTTGTCATTTTATAACTTAAGCCAAATGTTTAGGCTTTGTTCGGACTATTTAGTAGATGGTTTATGTGAAGTTTGCCACTCCCACTTTTACGCCCACATTTTCTATTTATCTAAAATCAGAAAACGTCTCCATGGATTTGACCAATTTTTCTTTCAAATTTGTTTGTATTTATCCATTTGAAGTTTTCATCAAGAGAAAATTTTGCACCGCTCACTTTTGCGCCCACCCTACACTCCAAGCACGGAAGAAAAGAGCATTACGAGCCTCAGAATCAGATGAGCATTGTGACTGGAAAATCTTCGAGTATATGCCGTTGAGACCCGTTCGCATGAACCACTTGAACAACGAAAAGTGAGATTATAAACTGATCGAATGCTTACTTACTCAGGCCCGTTCATCTGAATCATCAGGACAGCGCGAAACAAAATCAATAAAATGATTCAAAATTGATTAATTGGTAATTGTGTAATGCCTTTCCTTCAAATTTATTTTAGTCGGGGGCGCAGCAACACGTGCAGGGTAACGCTAGTATTGTATAAAAGACTCGTTTTTAAAGTCGATTTTTATAATTAAATCTTGAAAAGGGCTTGTTAAATTTTTTATTAAATGTTTTTCTTTTATTTATTTTTGAATTAAACTATGTGCATAGAATATTTATTTTTCTGACGACTTTTTTAAGATTTCCAGGAACGTTTATGACGATTTTGTCGATTTTTTTTTTTTATATATGACGATTTGATGCTTTAATTATCTGGTAGCTATAACAATAGCCAAAGCTTTAAGTTTCCAAAGTGATAGGACATTTTCACGTATCTAATTTTAGGAATTTATGCATGAATGCATGTGTAATAATGTATTTCACACTAAAAACTTTTCAGGAAAATGTGAGAGTATCTGCCTAATATTTCACATTATTTTCGTATTGTTTAGGTTAATAACTTGTAATTTTACATGTATGAACTCTTTTAAATTTCCTATATACTAAAAGCTACGTTCTTAATATTTCGAACCGCCGTTTTTCTTAAAATTCCAAATTCTTTTTAAAATTCCAGTAATAATTTTTGTATGAATTTACAGAAGAAAATTACGTATAGAAAATAAAATTAATTTCACACTTACAATATAGCATGGGAAAGGCTTTCAAGATCACAAAACGAATTATTTTTAAACGAGTTATTGTTATTTGATTTGTATAAAAAATATCCGCTAAAGTTATATCAAAAAATATTTCAATATGCTGCAACGCAATGTTCAGAATTATTAAATTAATTTAACTCGTATGTTAATTAAATTGTATGTCTTTTCTATGCAACTACAGTGCACGCGCGCTAATGTGAATACCGTATTATATGAACACCGCTAAATCTGAACATATTTTTTTGCTTCACTAACTACTCTAAAAGATGAAAAAAAGTACAAAGCCCTATAATTTGAACTGAATGTTTTTCTTTTTTTTTAATTTGAAGAATTATTATCGTTTATTAGTTGCGGGAATCCATCTGCTTGCTATTTAGGTACTGTGAAGAAAGTCTGTGAAGATTATCGTATGAAGATTAAATTATAAAAAAAAATTCATGAATAATGATTTTCGTTTACAAGATGGCATAATTCTGTTTTAAAATTTTCGGTATTCGGAAATGTGAACAATTCGCTAAACTGAACAACGCCAGTTTTGATTACTTCAGTTTAGCGGGCGTGCACTGTATGTTAAAATCAAATATTTTTTTATGAGTTTTAAATCTGGTTGGAACTGCCCATTTACAAAAGTCTGTACATGGTTCACATGTCATGCGTTATAACGCATAAAACTTTTAATGATACAGTAAAAATTTGGAGTAATAATCCTATAATGATAATAAATACTACAGTTAAAATACAAAGCAAAAGTTTTATTATTTTTTCCAAAAATTTCCTCTCCTTTAGCATGATTAGAAGGGTTTCTCATGAATTAAAATGTAAAGAAATTTACTAAAATTATTCACTTACATACAAAGTAAAAGTAATTTACCTTTAAATACGTATATACATGTATGTTTGTATGTATGTTGTTACAGAAACCAACATATGGCAATTCTTACTTGTAACAAGTGTTTACAAATTAAATATTCCATTGTAATAACATTCAAAATAAAAATAAAACAAAAAAAAGAAGGTAAAAAAAATATTCAAAAGGATAAACAGATCATCATGCTGGTTGGTCGTGTTTTCCATGAGAGAACTGTAAAGTACAACAATACATAGCATAAACTGAACACCATAAACACAACATAAACGAACAATAAAATTTAAATAAAAAGAAACTCTTACGAATACTTTTGGAAGAAAAAAATGTTGTGTTGTGTTGTGTTATAAAACGTGTATGTAAGATGTTGCAACAAACGAAATGGTGAATATAAAATAAGACAAAAAAGAAATATCAAAAGTTAATTAGACTTCATTTTGTATAGCCAGTATGGAAATGAAAATTTCAATTTGGATAAAAAGGAATAAACAACCTAATGACAGAGCTGAAGATAGGTACAGGTGTTCTTCATCTAAATTAAGTGATAATTATTTCATTCAAAATATTATTGTTGGAGAACAACAAAGGAGGTAGATGGTATTTTTAAATATTTTCGCATTCCATAAAATTTTCCCACAATAAACTCTTCATTACAAATTATGTACATATGTGAAGAGTACAGTCTTGTTGAAAATTTTGTCTCCAGACTGATTATGTTCTTGATGGCAGGAAGGAGGTGATCAGTGTTGCCAGAAGATTCTGGTGAAAAATCATCATTTTAAGGAAAAAAAAAAAATCATATTTTGGGGGAAAAAATCATCACTTCTTAACTTTTATTTGTAAAATATTAAAAAATAAATAACAATTCAAAATTGCATTACATTGATTGGTTATCGGGTTTTGTTATCATATACTAACTATATTCTTGAGGATATGATATAATCCGATAATCAAGCAATTTTAAATTAATTACATGTTTTACCAAAAATATTGTATACAAACAAAACAAAAAATAAATATTTATATTATACATAAAAGACAATTCAATTTAATTAAAATTAATTTTAAAAAATCCATACATACATATTGTCGTCTGGCCTTCAATTTGGCCTATGTAATTTTCAACTACTTTTCATACAAAACTTCTTAAACTTCTTTGCAATAATTTTGAAAGCAGCGGAGACTTTGGACAAATTTTTGCTATAGAGATGGACCACAAATAAGACTTAAAAATGGATGAATAAAAGAAATTTGATAAAAGGCAAATAGGCCATTTTGCAGGCCAGCCGACGATATGTAAGTAGTAATTTTATTAGGTACAAAAAATGAGATCTAAATAGAAAAGTCGAGTTTTGTAAAACTTTTAGTCGTTCTCTATAATTTAATAATTTAATTATAATACTGCGAAGGTTTCATATTTTTTACAATTTCTTCATCAATTTCAAGATTATAACTAGGAACACCTTTTAACTAGTAAATAACCCTGTGTAAACAAAATAAATTCTAATGTTGCATTTTCAATTTTATTTAAATTAACTTTAGAAAAAATTCGTTCGACGTTTGCAGATGCACTGGAAAGACAAAGTATACTGGCCACAAATTTCGACAATGTTGGAAAAACTAGATCGTTATCAACACGACTTATTTTAGAAACTCTAGCCCAAAAATCTTCATAATCAATATTTTCTGAGGTTTGAAAATATTGTTTGAACTCTATTGAAGCTCTCTAAATTTATCGTCTAGGTTTTAAGAACCATTTTCATTAATTAAATTTGGAAATCTTTCTATTAGTGGAGACAATGAAGAAACTTTCTTATTAATAATATTATGTGGATAAATAGATGACATTTATTTTAAGGAAGTATCTTTAAAATTAAAACGTTTGGCTGATTGTTTACAAAACGAAACGCAGTGAAGTGAATTCAGTTAATTCGCTCTAGGTAAATTTTGTTTCAGAAAACTTTTTTTTTACAAATTCTCCTAAATATACATCTTCAGCGTTTAAAAAAACGTCTTTATTTTCAATATTTTCCTCAATATTGAAATCAGTGTTTACATACATTGGCTTTACAAAATTATATAATATTTTTAAGTATAAACGTTCCATTTCAGAATACATTTTTTGAATTTGGGAGTTTGTACTTTGAAACATTTTATCTACACTATTTATAACGTGAAGTATATATTTCAAGAAGCATAAGTACGTCTCATTCGTATCATTTAATTAGTTTTTAGCACTATCTACATGGTCTATATTAGAAACAAAAGCAAACAAATTTTGAAGGGCTCGTTAAGTTCAAGAACTCTAAAAACAACCATCTAGTCTGTGCCGGTTTATATTCTAAAAGTTCCGATACCTTTTCGAATTTCGCAAGTTACGTTATATTTGTGTGTGTGTATATATATTTTGGTAGTTTTGCTAATAGAGCTTTTACACAGTGCAAATTAGTTGCTACTGATTTGCGTTGTGTAAAAGCTGCATTTGTATCTTAATTGGATCAATCCACATAATGCTTAAAACGGAACGCAACTGTACTTAATTACTTAACTGAAACATAAAAAACTTGGTGAAATAAATCATATTTTTGGAAAAAAAATCATATTTTTTGGAGAAAAATCATCAAATCTTATTTTAGTTAAAAAATCATCAAAAATATGATAAAATCATCATTCTGGCAACGCTGGTGGTGATGCTTAGTGTGGATTTACGTGAAAGCACACTCATCAACAATAACTGAAGTGTATATTTGATTGCTTATCACATCTAATGTGTATATTGAATATAATACTGGTCCCAGTATACTACCCTTTGGTACACCTGCTGAAATCGAATGAGGGATTCTTTACGAAACCATCTTCATTAATAACACATATTCAGCCGATGATATAGTTTTACAAATTATACTATTATTAATATTAATAGAAAAATTTAGTTTCTTTTTATGAATCAAACTTTCGATTGCTTTATAAACGTTCAATCAAAAGGGAGGATCAAATGTCTTTCTTATGGTTTGCACCACTCAGTGGGTTTGTTCAATGGTACTGTGCTTCAGTTCGCATCTAGTATTGGCATTAATTGATTTATCAGTAGATTTTCAATAATATTGCAAACATATGATCTAGCAAGATGCGACTATCGTATGATCATTATCAGTTTTATGTGTCGATTTAACTAAATGAACCTTTCACTCTTACGGTAATATCCAAAAGAAAAAAAAAAGGATCCTAGCGGCATTTCATTAGGATAAAGTTATGCAATAACTTTCTGGACATCTTGAAATTCCCAACTAGCATTGGAGTTTTGTTAAGGGGCCATAAAATATACAAGCGTTTGCAGATTTTTCGAACAGTCTTGTGCATTCTTTGAGCCCAATTTTCTACTTAGGGGATATGTACTTTTGCCGTTCTCTTCGAGATCCATGCATTAAGGTTATCATAAAAATTTGAATCTGAAATACTTACATCCATTAGAATTCACAGTCGTATATTTTCTAAAGAAAACAGAGTCTCTGTCAGATCATAGATTGCCTATTGTCGCCTGCATTGGATTGCATTCATAGCATATCCTACATGAGGCTGGTCATATTAGTCGTAAAGTTATTCATTGTCTGCATCAAATTCAAGAAGACTGAAATTGTAACCAGCTTTGTGTGTAGGTAACTGGTTTTTTGTTGGAATAGAATTGGACAGCTTCAGCATACGGCACCCTGACTAAATGATTTCTGGAATGTTACAGGTTGATTAACGGTATTAACAGAGATCAACAGTGGATTTATTGTTAAATTTTCTTTACTCATCTAAGTTACCTAAGAAGACAGTCTTCTTGACCAGTGAGTGTTTAACGAAAAAGTATTACATAATTTTGGTATAAAAACATGACATTTTGCTTCAGTTTGTATTTTCAATACAGTTATCCAAATATGTAAAACTTATTTTATACAGAATGAAAGATTATAACTTTCAGTAAATGTGACTCTCAAACTGTTGTCATTATTATTATCCAAAATGTAGAACTTTATATATCCAGACACAAAACAAAAATCTATGGTGTATGAATTATTAGTGGTTAGGATAGTACGAGTATATATTAGTATACAATCTCTAATTTAAAATTTTTATAAATTTTTTATACTTGCTCAAGAAATTCCTGGGGTCTCTTCCCACAACTGAAAAATACTTAAGGAGCTGACGTTAACTACTTTTTACAGAAAAAACAAATATCTAAAATACCTAGACACAGGTTAAGTAAGTTAATTGACCGATCCCGAACGTGAAATAAAATGTTCATCTCAATAAGTCGGTTGTTACGCGTTCTGTGTGACATGTGGCACATTCTTGTTGAAACCACATGTCATGCAAGTCAAGCTCTTGCATTTTAGGCAAAAAAAATTTGATATCATCTCACGATAGCGCTTACCATTCATAATGACGTTACGATTCGCAGCATCTTTGAAGAAGTACGATACAATTATGCCACCAGCGCGTAAACCGCACCAAACTATGACTTTTTCTGATGCATTGTTAGCTTTTACAATTTTTCTGGCTGATATTCACTCCAAAATCGACAATTATGCTTATTTACGTATCCATTGAGCCAAAAATGAGCTTCTTCGCTGAACATAATTTTTCGATAAAGAAGTGGATTTTCACTTTCCATTCACCAAAAATTCTGTGTTTTAAAAGGCTTCACACCTAAATACTTCCTCAAAATTTTCCACGTTGTTGAGTAACAGAGGCCCAATTGCTGCGAAAGGCGACGAATCAATTAATCATCATTAATATTGGTCGATACAGCTGCGATATTTTCTTTAGTCCACACTCTACGTAAGCGTGTTGGTGGTCTAACAATGTAAATTTGGTGCGAAATTTTGTCACAATAGCCCGAATAGCCGCTGTAGTGGGTCGATTAAATATACCATAAAATGGAAAAAGCTCACGATGACCTTTCTTAACAGAGCAAGAGATGATTTGCGAGCGTTGTTCGTTTGTAAAACGATTCATGGTTAAATTATAGACCAAGATGATAATGTTTGACAGTTAAACAAAACACGAAACGTAAGTGAGCTGTTTAAACTAGTGCTGCCAAAAATATAATAACAAAAAATCATCCGTTATTTAAGTTTTTGTTGTTAATTAATTATTAAACATATGAAATTAATAAATATTAGTTGTTTTTGTAGACATTCTTCTTAAATCTTTGTAATTTTTACAAAAAATAAAAATTTGCTTAAGTGACTTGATTGTGTGTCCACAAGTGTACATATGGAGAAGAAATCTAAACCAAAATTGATTATTTAAAAATAATCTTAATCCTAATATAAATTATAAATCTTTCTGTAAGTTTGTTTTTTTGTTTTTTACGATTTAGCTTGGTTAAGTTTCGCAAATAGCTATTGGAGGTGTTCCGTTTCTAAAGTTGAAGCAAAAGGGGTCCAAAAAAGGGGAAAGGGGCCGAAAACCAGCAGGTTTTCCCAATCCTAATCCTAATATATATTATAAATCTTTCTGTAAGTTTGTTTTTTGGTTTGTTCGTTAGCCAATCTCGCCTGAACATCTACACCGATTTCCTCGAAATTTTGGATATAGATCGAGCTTTTGTCGGCGCAGGTAATAGGATATAAATCTTTTAAAAATGTTGACCAAAACAGGAGAGAAAATAGGACAAAGGGAGAAATATTGAGAACAAATCAGTGCGTTATGCATAAATTCTATATTTCATCTTGTTTAAAGGTATTTTTTTACAATTTAGCTTGGTTAAGTTTCCCTGATAGCTATTGGAGGTGTTCCGTTTATAAAGTTGAACCAAAATGGGTCAAAAAAGGGGAAAAGGGCGAAAAACGGGCAAATTAAATGCATTTATATTTAGGGCTTAGAGTATTCCTGGGTTGTTTGTTATACCGGTCAACAACAAATAACCACTGTTTTTCTTTTTAATTTAAAAACATTTTTCATTTTTTAAACTAATCCAAACTATATAACCCACACAACGCCGGGTACAATCTGCTAGTAAATCATATAATTTTAATAAACTTTGCTTCCTAGTACACTTAGGAATACACGTGTTTAAATGTTAATTTAATATTTGCAAATACTAAAGCGCGCTATCGTAATCATATGCGATGAAGTCAGAGATTCTTTTTGTTTAGTTTCGCTAATTACTTCCATATTGATTGGGTTGTTGTTGTATTTATCGCTCATTACAATTTTCTTCTTAATATTTTGCTCGTACCACTGAAATGTAGAAGAATAACACCAACTTATTTGATTTCTGACAGAACATCACATACAAATAGAGCCACGTATGTACATATGCATGTATACATATTGCAGATGTCAATACGAGTAACTTAAGAATCCGTTGTTTCTGATTGCACCCAGATGGTTGTTTGCCGTTAAATTCTTGAATACTCGTGCAGGTGTTCAGTGAAGTTAGATGTTGATTTTAATTTTATATCAAGTCCCGTGTAATTATTTCGTTTGATTTGTTTCAATTTCACTAATCAAGTTTGTCCAGCTAAGCATACTTTCCCGTTTGTCGTTACCTACAAACAATGCATTCTGTGTCTATTACACAAGAAATAACGCTGCCTGACCCTCCCTCGATGTACATTTTTAGTGTGGTACTCTACAGTTCAAAGGGCCATATGACCTACAGGGAAAGGTAAGTATCCCTTGGTCACTACAGAACTTTAGTAAGGTGTAAGTCCCAGCTTCCCAAACGACCCAAGTTGACTCTGAAAGACAAAACCTGAGACACTTTTAATTGCAATTTTATTAACTCTGAAAGATTTTACCAGAAGCCCAGAAATCGTCGAAAGAAATTATATTCAGATTTTATTTTGTTCGAAATGTTTAAATTGGCAACACTCTACATACTAAACTATGATAACTTCACAAAGAAGAGTTTAAAGCCACTTAATTTCAGAATAAATTCCTAGGTCGTCTGTTTTTTCTTTCTCCCCACTAAAATTCTCATTTATTAATTATTACAACAAGTTATTGCAACTAACATGTAATCTAATTTAAAAGCACTTACCTACTTAGCTAAAAGTTTATTCCGTCATCAAGATCTTTCTAAATAGGCCTTCTTTAAATATAGGGCCACCAAAAATTTATTTATCTGTAAAGTCAACATGTGTCGACTTGAAACCTGTTTAATTTTCTCCAACATCTTCTAGTGCACTCTTAGACCGAGATGAATGCATTCTGGAATCTGTGTTTCGTCTCATTTTCAGATCTGGTAATTGACAGAATAGCCGAGTGATCGACAAATGTAGCCGTAGTTCTTCAACTTCTGGTATATCACAACTGTATAAAACAAACAAAAGTGGGCCCAGGTATTCCTACTTGTATTTCATTTAATTAGGAATTTTCATCTTTATATTTAACACGAAAAAAATCTTTTCTTCCTATTCGCATCAAATAAAGTGCATACTGCTCTTTACAATTGACTTTAACGAATGATTGCGAAAAATATAGGAATATGACAGAACAAACATGATTTTCATCTAAAGCTTCCGTTTATTGCATCAGTAAATAAAATACGTTTGTTTGGTTCAAAATATAAAAACACCTGCGTAACTACATAGTTCACGTTATACAGTTGGTTGAGTAGAACTCAAAAGTCCTTTTTTTATTTTCTCGAACCCTCCAAACTTGTTTTATTTGACAAAAACTATTTTTTCTGACTTTATGCATATATTTCTGGATTACTCAAACATTTTTGACCAGATTTTTAAAATTTACATCTTGTTGGAAAGGGTAAATGGACCCTTAAAACGGTATACATACGAGTATATCTATTATTTGATTTAATATGCTATGAGTTTTGATTAGGTAAACTTGGAAAATGCGAAATTTTTTCATATCCTTTCAGATTTGTCCGATCAAAAGTTAAAGATATTCATCTCTGTTATATATATATCATAACGTCCATATGTACCACAAATTTCCGAAAACATCATTCAATTCGTCACCGTTAAAAGGACAACTGCCATCAACATATACCCTATCAATGCCCATGCCACAACTAATACGACATATTTTTCCCGACTGTATAATTTAGTCAAAATCATATTCCGATGTTTACAATTTTTCATGCAGACTAATGTTCATTTCTAAGTTGAATCCTAATCCTAATATATATTATAAATCTTTCTGTAAGTCTGTTTTTTTGTTTGTTTGTTAGCCAATCACGCCTGGACCGATTTTCTTGAAATTTGGGATATAGATCGGGCTTTTGTCCGTGGAGGTTATAGGCTATAAATCTATTCAAAATTTTGACCAAAAGGGGAGAAAAAATAGGAAAAATGGGGAAAAAATGGTAATAGGTAATTTTTTACGATTTAGCTTGGTTACGTTTCCCAAATGTTTGCTGGTTTGTTCGTTAGCCGATCACGCCTGAACGCCTGAACCCATTTTCTTGAAATTTGGGATATAGATCGGACTTTTGTCGGTACAGGTTATAGGCTATAAATCTTTTTAAAATTTTGACCAGAAGGGGAGGAAAAATGGTAATAGGTAATTTTTTACGATTTAGCTTGGTTAAGTTTCCCAAATGTTTGTTGGTTTGTTCATTAGCCAATCACGCCTGGACCGATTTTCTTGAACTTTGGGGTATAGATCGGACTTTTGTCGGTGCAGGTTATTGGCTATAAAACTTTTTATAATTTTGACCAAGAGGGGAGAAAAAATGGGACAAATGGGGAAAATGGTAATAGGTGCTTTCTTACGATTTAGCTTGGTTAAGTTTCACAAATAGCTTTTAGAGGTATTCCGTTTCTGAAGTAGAACCAAAAGGGATCCAAAAAGGAGGAAATGGGCTGAAAACGGGCAAGTTGAGTGCAGGTTATCCTAATCCTAATATAAATTATAAATCTTCCTGTAAGTCTGTTGTTTTGTTTGTTTGTTAGCCAATCACGTCTGAACATCTAGACCGATTTTCTTGAAATTTGGGATATAGATAGAGCTTTTGTCGGTGCAGGTTATAGGCCACAAATCTTTTCAAAATTATGACCAAAACGGGAGACAAAATGGGATAAAGAGAGAAAAAATGGGCAAAAATTAATACTTTAATGCATAAATGCTGTAATTTATGTGTTTTAAAGGTATTTTTTTACGATTTAGTATGGTTAAGTTTCCCAAATACCTATTGGAGGTGTTCCGTTTCTAAATTTGAACCAAAGAGTCCAAAAAACGGGCAAATTGAGTGCATACCAAATCACGCCCGAACGCTTGAACCGATTTTCTTGAATTTTGGGATATTGATCGAGCTTTTGTCGGTGCAGATTATATACTATAGATTATAGGCTATAAATCTTTTAAAATTTTTGAACCAAAGGAAAAAACAGGGCAAAAATTAGTACTTTATGCATAAATGCGGTATTTTATGGGTTTTAAAGGTCTTTTTTTACGATTTAGCTTGGTTAAGTTTCCCAAATAGCTATTGGAGGTGTTCCGTTTGTAAAGTTGGACCAGAAGGGGTCCAAAAAGGTGAAAGGGGTGAAAAACGGGGAAATTAAGAGTATAACCAATCACGCCTGCACGCTTGAACCAATTTCCTTGAAATTTGGAACATTGATCGAGCTTTTATCGGTGCAGATTATAGGCTATAAATCTTTTAAAAATTTTGAACCAAAGGGAAATTAATTTGACGAAAGGAGAAAAAAAGGGCAAAAATTAGTACTTTATGCATAAATGATGTATTTTATTTGTTTTAAAGGTATTTTTTTACGATTTAGCTTGGTTAAGTTTCCCAAATAGCTATTGGAGGATTTCCGTTTATAAAGTTAGACCAAAAGGTGTCCAAAAAGGGGGAAATAGGCGCAAAACGGGCAAATTGAATGCATTTATATTTAGGACTTAGAGTATTCAAAAAACTGGGTTGTTTGATAGGCCGGTTTCCGAAAAATTACATTTTGTAAAAAATAAATAATCCGCGCAACGCCGGGTACAATCTGCTAGTTGCTATATAAAGTTACTACCAGGAACCGAAAATAACTGCAAATATTGAAATTTTGATTAAAAAAGCAACTGCAAGGAAACGTCGGAGACCGAAACCAAGTATACCATTTTGATTGTCTTGGACCAAATTGTTATAAAATGCGATGCTTTTTAAAAATCTGTTTTTTTTATTTTTTATAAAAAAAAGAAAATAATTGTAATTTTACAAATGTAATCTTTATTTTTTCGAGCAAAAATAAAAGTTATTTTTGTTTTTTCAGCCCAAATTTGGAGGCAATTATGATTGCAAAACTTAATTTTAAATCATAATTTTTAAAATAAATTACTTGTTTTAAAGAATTTTTTAATTAATATTAAGAATTCATTATGAATTAAAATAAAAATTATTTTTATTTCTACTCGAAAATATCAAGTCTCTTCAAGAAAAATGAATTTTTTTTTGGTCTGGTAACAAAAATTTGTGGCACTCTTCTTTCAAGAAACTTCAGTTTCTTTTTATCAACCGATCAAAAATAATCAATTTTCTTCGTATTAATATCACGTAATAAATGTAAATTTATGAATTATTATTTAAACTGTTTCGTATGAAAACGATTTGTTAGCTCAATACCAGTGGGGTATATACTATACAGTGAACTCGCTATAACGTAAACTAATTTTTTCTAAGGCAGATCATATTTTCGAGTTTGTTCACGTTATCGTTTACCCAAATTTAAAACAAAAAATTACCCTTTTCAATATCAATAATCATTATTAAAAAAGTTTTTGAAAAGTAAAAAAATCATCGGTGTCATCTCCATGCAGAATATCAAGCGTTAATTGTCTAAAACCTGCTAATACTAATACTAATAGTATTTTTATGACAATGTACTAGTGCTGATGAGTACTAGTATTAGAAGTGCATAGTTCGATTATACCACTTGTAGATTGAGAAAAATTTCGAACAATTTTGTTTTAATAATATATATATATGAATATACAATTACTAGATGACCCGTGCGAATATTTCGCACCGTTAGTTGTCATTTTTTGTAACATAAAATGAAAATAGTTAATAGAAATTTTATTAAAAGTATAAAAATATTAGAAATCATAACATCATTATACATATTTACATACATACATACATAAATACATCATGTTTAAATGCTTTTATAATACTTCTTTGAATACAATGTTAGAGGTAATGACATGATCATCGTTAACTTTTTGCCCGTACAAATCCTTAATACAAACAAAAATATCTTTAAACGTACGCACTCGAGAAAAAGCCACGTATAACTGCCCATGTGAAAAGACCGGTTCTGGTAAATACAATCCTAGCTTTTGAAGAGTTTGACCTTGTGCTTTATTTATCGTCACAGCAAAAGTAACTTTCACAGGGAATTGTTTTCATGTCATTTGGAAAGGCACAGTTAGATCAGAAGATGTAAGGTTGATTCGGGGTATGAGTAGAGTTTTATCGGTATAAATAATTTTTGCTGGTATGATATTCTCTCCCAAGTTTGGTACGATTAGCCTGGTACCATTTATTAACCCCTGTTTAGCATTAAGATTTCAGATTAACATTGTAATTGCATTCGTCTTTTCAAATGCACGTTATTTATATTCTTACGTTGCACCTTATTTTTATTCTTATTTTTCTTAAAATCTTTTTGACTGTTAAATATCAGCTGACACTATATATATGTATATATTAAAAGACACCGTATTACTTACTACACTTCATAAAACAAACAATGTCATGACAATAACGACATTGCCAAAATAGCTTTTACAACTTTATATATTATTATGTGGAATAGGATTACAATTAAGCGACCCTGTTTATCGCACTTGATCTAACAACTATTGCAAAGTATTGCCAAAATCGCTTTTTACTACTTAATATGCATAATATATATATAACTGGCTTAGTAATAAACGGCATTATAGTAAATAGCGGTATTGCCAGAATGAATTTTAATACATACTATATTATATAGAACTGCATTACTATTAAGCGACTCTGTATTACCACACTTGAACAAAAATATATAATCGTAATGACATCAATATTATCATGCAGTTCTATATAAAATATAACTTTTATTAATAAAAATATTAATTTTTTAAATTTCTAATTATTTTTCGCCATTAGTGTTAGATATAAGCTTTAAAATGAGATATCATTCATTAAATTTGATGCGGTGGTACGGGAGATGTTTACAACCGACAAAAAAAAGTGCTTTAGAAATAATATGTATGATAGTGAAGAATTCAGTAAGGTAAAAGCAAAAATTATTATGAAGTTTTTAGTTTTAAATTTGTTAGTTGAAATCTACCTCTTTAACAAAACATTGATGAACAATGAATAGCACATGAAAGTTAATTGTTGTTCCTACATCATTTAACTTTTCCTTAAATAAGTCAACAAATTGGGTGCGCAGAAAGCTTTTCTCAGCAAATTTTAGGAAACCAAACCTTTATTTAAATTTTTGAAGCCATCCGTCACTGGTGTTGCCGAAGAAATATTATTTTTATATTTCGTTTTGGGGTTTGGACCGGGGACTAATACGGCAGTGTACTATCTACTAGACTCCGGTGACTTCAATTTACCAGATACAATTATACCATTATACAATACCGGCAACTAACACAACTCAAGAATATAATTCGTAACACCCACCATAAGATTTTTGAATTTAAACTGTTCTTTTTCTCCAGCCTTCAAAACCCAAATGATTCAAAATTACCCATTATCATGGATACTTTATGTGCAAAGACAATCTACTAAACCACAGAGAATATAAAACGAATAAAATTAAATAAGAAAAATAAAAAACCCATTGAAATTTATTAAATATTTATTCTCCAAAAGCGTATAATCATTTCTCTCTAATTTCAATGCCAACAAAAATACGTTCAAACATATTATCACCATATTTCTTAAGATATTTTTAAGAAAATATTTCATAGCAAAACTACTCATTATTACAACGTTCGATTATTGTATACAAATTTATGAAATACGTACGTACTAGGGATGCCAATCGGGAAATCCAGAATTTCGAAATCCTGGGATTTTCGTGAATCACAAAATCCCGAATCCCTGGATTTTTTGAGATTTTTGGGATTGTGAATTCATATGTATTTTGACCCTACAAAAGGTCCTGAAAAAAATTCTTTATCACTAGACTTCGATAATAGCTTCTCAGATGAAGAAAACCCCACTTCCATTGATAAAAAGTTGTTTGATGCCATCAAAGAATGCAAAAGCTCTATAAAACAAATTAATAGGGTAATTGATTTAGATACTGAACTGTCCAAAGAAATAGATTTATTTACATCAAGAGGTAGTAAAGGTGATTTTTGGATCCCGAATTATCCCGGGATTTCGGGATCAGGATTTACAAAATTCCGAATTCCGGAATTTTTCAAAATCGATCCTATTTGGCATCCCTAGTACGTACTGAACTCCTTGCGAATCAGTAGTGTCCTTCGATAAATGAAGACAATGTTTCCAAAAGTTTTTAATGTTTTGTGAGACAATAGACAAAAAAGGAAGGGAAGAAGACAAGAAACAATAAAATAAAATCGAAAAAAAGGATAAATGAAGCAAACGAAATCATTGTAGCGAAATCTTAGAAAAATGAAAATTGGCACGAACATTGACACACAAAACGTTATTTGCCCTCAAAAATAATCTGCCGTTCTTTCCTTTTCACGTACTATCTCTCGCTCTCTCTTGCATATAAAACTAAAGATACAAAGAAAGAAATTCTCTTTTAAACTCATTCACACAAATATGTACAGTATTCCCTTGATTTACGTCGTCTCGATTTACCTTGTTTCGATTAACATCGTCAAAAATTTTGTTCCCTTCAATTTCGATATGTCTCTTCATTCGATTTATGTCGCCTCTTTTCTCTATAAACAAAATCAGGGGAATTCCCTCTTTAAAAAAAAAAGTATGAGTTATTTGAAATTCGATTTACGTCGCCTTTTTCCGGAACATTCTACGACGTAAATCGAGAGAATACTGTACCTAAATACATGCACACATATACTATGATTCAAAAATATATCACTTAAGGAAATAAATACAAAAGTAAACGTAAAATAAAACATTTCCAAATTCATAGAAAATTCACATTGAATTTGTGAACATTTGTAGAAATTTTTAACATTAACGAAAGAGAATTCCTTTTAAATCACATTTACACACTTCTCATATACTTATCGCAAAGTATAATTGAAAAGGAAAGAAAAGAAAAACAAAAATTCAATGTAACCATTCCATCAAATAAAGCAGATCATTTGTAACACCGGTTATTGAAAACTGTCTAACGATGGTGAGTAAGTTACAAATGTTTTTATGACACGGAGCCAGAAACAATGTCACAACATCGCTGCTGTGCTTGTACTCTACTTCCCGACTTACTATTTTTACAAAATTTGTATCGATTTGTCATGTTATCAACCGAATATAGATTAATTTGAATCAAATTATAAATGACAAGAGTATGGGGAGTTTAGTCATGAAGTATAGAACAAAACCTAACATCTTTAAACCTATCACAACAACAATTTTTTTTTTAATTTATCATTAAAAAACGTTTATGTTTGACTGGATATTTACCCTACGTTTATAATACTTCACAACTTTACACATTTTTTGAAGTTTAAGAATTACTGCGATTAGCCTACACAAAATGTTTATTTCTTTACAAGTGAAATTTGTTGTTTTATTTACAAGCCTGTGGGTAAATGTTGTCTTATGTCGCTGTCAAACAACCAATTTAAATGGTCTTCGAACAGAATAATAGCAACTCCCAATAACTAATGAAGTATGATATTTATGTACATGTGAATAAAATATTTGTGGAACAAATTATTGAATCTTCAAATTAAAATTGAACTAAAAAATCTTTAAATTTAAAGGAAAATATTTATTTATGTCCGACCAACAGTAGGAATAAACTGAGTTATCATTGTTATCATTCTTCAAGAAATTTTATGCGTCATGGGAGAATGAGAGATAGAGGGCTCTCTTTTTTTTATTGTTTTTTTTTTTTTCTAGTTCAATATGTTACGAACCAGTTAATTTGGATAGATGGCGAGTATTTTCTAAACTCTTTTTTGATCAATAGCCAATTAAGGTATAATGGAATTTTTAATTTTATCGCTCTTAACATCTTATTTTGCCATTATTCAAGCTTTCCGTGGTATAAAGCTAAGGCAGTTCCCCGTAGCTGAATAGCATAATGCAAGATTGGTTTTTGAAGAGATTTAAGTATTAACAATCGAGTCTCAAGGAAAAAATGCGAATATCTATATAATTTCATTTAATTTGTGCTTATTTTGTTGCAGTCGCCATAGTCTAGTAGGTAGTGTGTTGGCTTATTAGACGTAAAGCCACACTTCGAGCCTCAGGACAGACATCAAAATAAAATACAAAAAGTATTTCCGCTGCGATTTTCTCTCAGCAGATTTCTGGCACAAACTCTGAGAGTAAATGAACTGCCATGAAAAGTTTCTTAAATATCTGTTGTTCGAAGTCGACTTTAAACTGTAGGTCCCGCCACTCATGTATAAAATTAACGCACACAACATAAGTGGTGTGAGAAACTAGGTTAATAATCCTGACTGAAGGGTTGTAATGACCAATTATGTATGTATGTAATTTTGCTGCAGCTAAACACATTTAATTTGGGATATCAGAAGATTTTTACACAATTTTGATATTGCTGTCAAAATATGTATGACCCTGTATGATCCAGCTTCCATATAATTCTTGTCAGGCTTATTAAATATTGTAACGCTTTATGAAACAGTTTGTTCAACATCTTGTTACTTATTTTATCAATTCCAGTAGTCTTCTTTTTATATACAGCATTTCGAGTCTCACGAAACTTAATTTTTAATTTTTAGCGGGACTAAATGTAAAATTACACCAAGTGGCAACTGATCCACAAATAATTTAACTTTTTCAGAATCATTTCGCACTCAATATCTGGAAGGGGTTCAAAAAGGTCGTAGTAGTCTAGTAGGTAGTGTGTTGGCTTATTAGACGTAACAAAAAAAAATTTCTTCGTCGACTGCCACTCAGCAGATTTCTGGCAAAAACTTTGAAAGTAAATAAACCTCCCATGAAAAAGTTTCTCAAAAATCTGTCTATCGGGATCGACTTTAAACTAAATCAACTAGGTCGTAATCCTGATTGAATGGTTGTAATAACCAATTATGTGTGTTATGTTCGAAAAGTTAGTTTTAATTTTATAAGTATCTTAATCTCTTTGGTCGCATTCAACAATGAATAATTCGACTCCGGTATTGCGCTCAGGCCTAAATGATCTATTACCAGTTGTTTGGTGCATTCTTTAACGTTCACTTTGTATTGAGGGGATCTGTGTTGCTTGTATTCTCGTCGAGCTCTTCTTTTTCCGGGAACCTTCTATCCACGTCCACTGAGAAATGCGAATGCTACGAAGGCGATTTATAAAAATACCTGAACCTCCAAATGCTCTTCTTTGTAGATCAATGCAATCACACAACTTTTAACTGGAAATTTTCAACAGATTTCTTGATTTTACGGAAAAAAGAATAGAATTTGAGCATTTCTTGCGTTATATTAGTCCCATTAGCTGTTCATATACTATACAAATTTATATATAGTAGCTCCAAGATGCGTGATAGTTATAGATGTACTTGTTTTCTAAATTCGCTGCAATTTACTTCTTGCGCAATGTATAACTTTCGATTTTATCGCATATTCTCGTACAGCAAAAGTTGTTGTATGGCCAAACTCCATGCATTTCAGGCATTGAAACAGTAATAACGTACTTGTATGGTTACCAAAAATTTTTTTGATTGTGTATTAGTGTGTAAGAGAGATAGAGAGAAAAAAAAGATTGAGAGCTTACAGTCATAGAAAAATGTTAGAAATATACGCTATTTTGAGTTTCACTTCATCAACATACAAATGTAAATTTGAAAGTTTTGAAAGGAAATGAAATGAATTGTTTTGACACCTTTCATCGATTGTCACTAATTTAGTATTTAATCAATTTAGAGGTACATATGAAGATAAACCCCTGAAACAAAAAGTTATGAGTATATATTTTGTTAAATTTTACTTTTTACTTATCTTTTACACACGGAACTTGTTTCATTGTGAAGAGAAATTGCTAAGTGTTCGATTAATAATAAATTAGTGAATTTTAACTTTTTCATTCAAGAAATTAATAAATACTGGTAATATGCACAAAGTTGTGCAAGAAATTTTATAAGCAATCTGTCTTATTTGATCTTGATCATTGCGACCAAAAACCACATACATTTCAATTAATAATTCAATATTTAAGAATCTTTAAACTTTTCATTGAAGAAATTAAAAAATATTCCAAATTTTCCCTCTTTTAACACAAAATCATTTAATTTTTCAACCTTATCCGCCAGTTTTCACTTTGTACATCTGTTGCTTCCAACGCATTACAAAACTTATTGTTAATGTTTCTCTCTCTCTAAATATTAATGTAAAATTATGTTATGAGCGCTTGTCAAACGTCACTGGTTTCCATTCTGTATGTTCTGTGGTCTGATCGACGACTAAATAAAAGGCTATAAGCAATGTGTGTAAATTCTCTCTGCACAATTGTGCTATGAAATGATATGTCGTCGGCACAAGGAGGACATGTGAACTAGAGGGGTGCACAAGACATTTTGTCAACATACCCTTCACCGAATGCAATACTATATTGCACTCTTCAGCACTCGTTAGCCTGTAAAGTAACGGAACTATGCTTTGTGTTGTACGAGCATTTTTTACTACTGAAGCTACATTTTCAGTATTACCATATGAATATCAGTAGTGTAAAAAAAGTAGTAGTGTGAAAAAAAGGTTTTATCCCCGAAATAAAAAGTTTAAAAACTTGCTGGCAATGCTGGCGTCGACGAAAATGTTCGTTTGCCGAGAGCAAAAAAAGAAATACGCATTGTGACTCTATAAAGAGTACAATATTTTTGTTGCACTGTTCACACAACTCTCTTTTATATTGTTATACAATGGTTTACGAGTGCAGTTGTTTTTTTGTACTCTATCTTTGCTTCACAATAATTTATATTTGCTGCTACAATCAATATTCGATATTCAGAAAAGTGCAGTAGCGTGCAATTTTATATGTCTTGTGCACACCTGTAATGTGAAAATTTAAAGCAGAAGAAAATTTTCCCCTGACGGACATTTGGAAATGGTAATCCCTGTTTTAAAATAATGATATATAATAAAGTATAAATAAAAATAATAAA
The DNA here is from genome assembly GCA_014635995.1 of Sarcophaga peregrina. NCBI lineage: Eukaryota > Metazoa > Arthropoda > Insecta > Diptera > Sarcophagidae > Sarcophaga > Sarcophaga peregrina. Next base: position 60,693,913 of record CM025793.1, read on the forward strand.
ATAATAATAATAAAGTATAAATAAAAATAATAAAATAATAATAATAAAGTGTATTGGTTATCTTTTCTTTTCAATTGTTTACCTGCCGCACTTCAATGCACTGTGTCTCTTAAGGTTTCTTAAATTGGAGGCGGCACTGGAATCAATAACCTGTAGGTCTCTAGAATTTTTGTTTTCCTATTCAGAGACAATAATTCGGTATTCTTTTTCACTCCCTTCCCCTGTATTTTGATTCGTATTGTATTTTTCATTTTTTCCGATAACAAGTAAAATAAATTCAAAGTATTTCGTTTAATTTAATTTCCGATGTTGTTTCATCCGCGAGCAATGAAAATCTATTTTGAAGATGTAAATTAATTTATAAATTTTTTTAGCGTGTGTGTTGAGTGCACACTTAGGTTGTTTGAAAAAAGCAAATCATTTTAAATAAATTACATATCCTCTCATTAAAAAGTCGTACACAAAGAATGAAAAGGATATTTATTTATTCCTTGTGAATAGCAGGTTAAGAATACATTTCCGTTTCCTATCTTATTTAAGCACTGAATACACATACATATACACAATCACGCATTAACAATAAAAGAAAGAATAGCTATTCTTAATCGTTTTCTCCCTTTCAAAAATATTCCCTTAAAATAAAACAAAATCACACACATACATACAAATCAAATCTTATGCACAACCAACCATACAACCTTAATACGATACATGTACAAACCAAAAAGCTTCTTAAAAAAACAATCAAATTCAAGGAATACAAGAGGCATTAAGGTACGAAAGATACCCAAGTAAAATGATTTCAAAGCAAATGAAATGAAATGAATTGGGTTGGAGGCTAAAAGTAAGACCATTGAAAGTAACGCTTTTTTATCGCATGTGATTTTAAAACTAATCAAGCACATACACATTCACTTATCCACATGAATCTCTACCCCATACGGGTCTTAGCTTTTGACTGCCATGGGCGTCACTAGAAGACGGATGACTGAGAATGTGAAATAAGCAGACCCCCTTACCAAGGCGTCAGATGCCGTGTCATACCATGAAAAGGTTCAAGTGAACAAAAATGCTGCCTGCGGCATGGCGAACTAAGGTCGTCTTTAAATTGGCGCCACAATAAAAAGGGGAAAATAGCAGAATAACACCAACGTGATCACCAGTGCTTGCTAGTTTGCGTATTGAAGACATGACAGTGTCTGTATATGACGATCTAATATCTGTGTTGGGATTGACTTCGATAATGTCCTTATTGTGATATGCCGGTATATGCATATGATGTGGTGAAGGATGAAGCCCATGCTGTCATTTCTTCGGCCGCGTTAAAATAGTAACAAATCACTCAGTCACGTTAATGATTCATCGCGATAACATTGGTGTTGTACGGTCAAATGAAAATCTCTGAAAATCCGAGTTTATTCATGACGACCACAACGAGAAATCAGAATATTGAGCCATAGCTGAACGACAAATCAAAAAACTAAACGACAAGCAAACAAACGAATTCGCATGAAAAGTACACCCTGGAGCTAAACATCTTCGGGCAAATCTCATGAGCATAAAACAGATAATTTCCGTTCCATTGAATGAAATGAATTGTATAAAATGAGAAACTATAAATAGAGAAAAATACTTGTATAAAGAGAAACAAAAATGAAATGTTGTTTGTTGTTGTAATTTATTTTTTGTTTTATAAAATTCTATTTATAGCATAATACAGACAGCCAGACACAATATACATACATACGTACATACACACACATATGTGAAAATATTTGAACAAACTTTTGCAACAAGGGGAGAAACAGAAGAAGAAGAAGAAGAATAAAATCCAGTAAATATAAAGTTTACCAAATAAAATGTTCAATACGAGCGAATGGCAACAGCAGCAATCACCATAAACATTAACAAAGTTTTCGTTATAAAGCGTTTGATTACCAAAACCAGATAAATCGCATGCGAAATGGGCCCAAAGAGACTCATCATCATCTGTACCAAAAATAAAAGTACCAACAGCCAACAGCCAAATAGAGGTTGTGGCATGGTGGTGCTGGTGGAAAAAAGATCATTCACTGATACTCATAAAAAACCAAAAACTATTATTTGTGCTGTAGAAAAGTGATGCCATTGTTATACAAAAAAAAAAGCTACAAAAAAAAAACGCGCTTACACACACACACCCCACCAAATCAATAACTATTGTCCGAATGTACCGAAATGTTATTTTAAGTGGCACATAAACTGAAATATTTTTATGTGTATGTACATACGTACATACACAAATTCAATCATTAATTTATTGCAAGTTCTCTCTTCAAATCATAATTGCGACCATGCGTATGTATTGGTTGCTTTATTTTCGCAAATGTCCTTAAAAAATAAGTATTAGAGTTTTTCACAAAGCTTCCAAGAATTTGCGGGATATATAACGAATTTCATTCTCCGCTTTCTTGGATGTACAGTAGCGAGCACAAAAAATGCAACGTTGGGTAAAATTATCTTTAAGTGCGATAATTTTAAAAAAATGGTGACCAGTTCAAAATATTTCTTTGGGTTATTAATCCCTACAGTTATAGATACCTATTATCAAAAACATTATGTAAATATTTTTTAATTAATGATATATTATTTTGTCATTTATTAAAAAGAGTGCGAATTTCATGGGAGCAATAAAAATGCAACAGCACAAATTTTAATGTGTTTATTTAAATTAAATAGTAATTCTTACAAAAAAAAAATCTTAAAATTAATATTTAGTGGCGTTGCCCTTATTTTTTATGACTTCTTGCAACCTAGAAGGCATAGAGTCGACTAAAGCTATTAGTGTGTTAATGGATATTTTCTCCCATTCACTTTTCAAAATTTCTTCTAATTGCCTCTTATTTGACGGATGTTTCCTCTTAACTTCCCGATCTAATAGCTCCCATAGATTTTCTTTGGGGTTTAGATCGGGAGACTGTGATGGCCAATCCAAAACATTGACATCATTGTCGCTTAAAAAGTTTCGAGCTAAGCGACTTGAGTGCTTTGGATCGTTATCCTGTTGGAATATGCTACCAGGAGGCATTTTTTCCCGCAGATGAGGAAGCATGTGTTCTCCAAGGATTTCACAGTACTTCTTGGCGTCCATTTTTCCTTCGATTTGAGTTAAGGGACCTACCCCATCACGGGAAAACGCACCTGTAAATACGTGACGTAAAATCAATAATTTTTTTTAAACATATCGTTCCTTACCCCACACCATTATTGATCCACCGCCATGTTTTACGGTTGGAAGTTGATATCTTGGAGAATATCTCTGTCCAGGCGGTCTTCGAACAAAATTTATCCCATCGGAGCCAAACAAATTAAATTTGCTTTCATCGCTCCACAAGACTTTAGCCCATTGTTCATTTGACCAATCCTTGTAACGCTTTGCAAATTTCAGGCGCACTGGACCTCTCATTGATTGCACTGATGAGAGGTTTCTTTGCGGGTTGTCTCGCATGCAAATTAGCCTCTTTCAACCTACGGCGAACAGTGTGAACGCCTATAGAGACTCCCATTTGCGAAATTAGCAACATCCACTGCGGTCTTTCATGGATCTTTTTTAACCAGTGCAATCATCTGGCGGTCTTGGCGAGAGGTAGTTTTTCGAGGATTACCACTACCTGGTTTCCTTTCCACACTATTTCTCAAGGAAAATCGAGATTTAATCCGACATACGGTTGATTGATTTACACCAAAGAGGTGTCCAACTTCACGCATGGATTTTCCTTCTTCTAATGCTTTAATGATTGAAGTTTTGCTGTCAGCTGAGAGCTGCTTCTATTACAAAACACATGTTGTATAATTTATTTAAGAAATTTTCAATTATAATTAAATAAATAACTTCCTTTAATTATTTTTTTATTATGTTGCATTTTTTTTTGTTCGCTAAAAATTTGCACTTTTTTCACTAATTCAAAAATATTGAACTTTTTAAAGCAGAATTTGGAATAAACTGTGGTTACTTTGAAAACTTATAATTGAAAGAATTAACAGCAAAAGAAATTAGATAAATTAGTTACCGTTATTTTGAAACAGATCTTATTAAAGATCATATGGCACAGTGTTGCATTTTTTGTGCTCGCTACTGTATGTTGTAGTGATAGAATTTTCAAATCTATCGTAACTTTAAAATAATTTTATTTCGATTAATAACGCTCGCCATGATGCTGTGTTCAGTTAGCATAATTATAATGTCTAAGTCAGTGACAAGTAAACGCATCCTGAGCCGAACATTTTCCAGTCACTACTAAGACGCATGGAGTATATTAGGTCGGAATCGTGAAATTATTATTTCTTTTTCATTTGAGCTGTTCGACTGAATACTTCGAAGAGGAAATAATATATTTCAAGTGATAATGAGACAATTTTAAATGAATTTTGGGATCTTAACAAAGAACTGGCGCGAGTTAAGATCATAGGAAGGGTGGGTGAGAATGCGCTATATTCTCCAAGACCATCATGAAGAGACTTATCGACAATTCATTGGGTTGACCTCTTTGTTTCCGTTAAGTTAATCCTTAAATAGGGTTTTATATTTCCGTCTTCTAGCATCAAGGATTAATACCCAGTCCATTATATTACAGTTTCCAGGGAGTCTATAATAATTATTTATGATAATAACGAATACTATTGTTAAAGGAGATTGATGAGAACAAGAATCCCCCAGCGACTGCTTGCTAGCTTTATTTCAATGGCTCCCGTTCGTTCTCTCCTTCTCACCAGAGCACCTCAATACCAATCAGTCTCTTTATTTAAGTCATCTTAATTAAGATTTCTAATATAAATTCGCTCAAAAGTGTATATTTCGGCATTTGAGATGAACATAGCCGCGCCAATCGCGAACGGTTCCCATATCATGAAGAAAAATAACTTCGTTGAGGTTTTTTTCCGTCCAATCCATGCCATAAACTTAGCCGCAGGAGATGTACAAGAACATAAAAAACAAACATGTTAATAACTCGATTGAAATCAATCAATGATTGAAATAATGCTACCATTGAAATGATTCTTCTTTTAAAGAATCCAATAAAAGGCATTTGTTGATTTAAAAATGGGTATCACTTGGTTAGAAAAAGAGATGCTACAAGATTTAAAACTAGTTCAATTGACGTTGGAGGCCTCAGGTAAGCGAAGCACAAATCTGTCAATTGCTGATGTTATTGTAAATACTTTGCTTCATTCTTTACGAACGACCTTTTAACCAATCTGTGAAAAATGAAATTGATATTCAAGCCTCGGGTAATGATGGTATAGCCAACTCAGACCGCAAAGCAAGAATACTTTACCACGTTGACTGCCGCGGAAATTTTCAGAAAACTAGCCAAAAAAACGACAATTTGATTTTTTTCACATTAGTGAGTACAAGACAACTCGTAGTTTGGCTCCCTAGAAAGGAACGCAATTCACGAGTTATCTCGTAGTCGGCAGTCAATGTGTTAAATGAAGAAATTTACTTGTAAGACAATCTCAAAGGGTAATTATACATAACTAGTGGAAAAACTACCGCAAATATTGATAATAAGAACCCTATTATCCGGAAAACAATTGTATCGGATAAAGCTCTTTAAATAAGCATGATATTGAATTATTTTTGTAATTGTTTAATTTTAAAGTTTTTTTTTTGTACATAGCTTTGCTGTATTAATATTAACCGCTTCAGGGACGATTTTTCTACCGTGATAGAGAATAGATTGAATATTGTTTTTTAATTAATTAAATTTATAATTCAGACAGCAGAAAAAGGGAAAACAATAAAAATTCACAAAGAGAAATAACGGCCACATATGTGAATACTGCGCGTTAAAGGTAATTTATGTGTGAAATGACTTCATACACTCCGAGGTGATTCCGGACATATCGGTTCTTCACACTTCTTACAAATGTAGCGAGTTCGTTTTGTACAATATTGGTCGTAACACCTGGAAGGATTTTTCTGTTCCTTTTTTAGGACACCTATACCGTCCAGTCTAAATTCAGCTTTTGGATTATTTAGGTGTGGTTCACAGGCTAAACTTGAAGTAGGCCTACGTCGTTTTTTGAATTGTTCCGTCATTTTTATCATCTTTGTACCTACTGATGCTTTAAACTCAATAAGAAACATTTTAAAGTCTTGTTGATTGAAAAGAATCCATGAATATATTTAAAAATTGGATTCTGTGGTAAAATTTCCGACTTTCTGTATAGTGAGCATAGTGTGCTATCATATTATCGGACATACCTACACACCCATGACCTTGTTATATTGTTTTACAGAAAAGGATCTTGTTTTTAATACGTATTCTTTCCTTTTACGGCCTCATCTTTGTACATTATTCTTTGATTCCACACCGGCTTGAGAAGAAATCAGGTGTACGATATTGTTGTTATGCCATCTTGGAAGTGCATGTAGTTACGGAAAATGGTTTATAAAATCGTAAAAATTTACACATTTCGTTATACTTTTATACGAAATATTAAATTATACTTACTATTGTATTTAAGTAAAAACACTACCTCCAACGATAAATGTACATCTGTTTGTACATTTGTATCCTAATCCTAATGTCCTAATATCCCAATCCTAATATATATTATAAATCTTACTGTAAGTCAGTTTTTTTGTTCGTTTGTTAGCCAATCACGTCTGATCGTCTAGACCGATTTTCTTGAAATTTGGGATATAGATCGAGCTTTTGTCGGTGCAGGTTATAGGCTATAAATGTTTTCAAAATTATGACCAAAACGGGAGACAAAATGGGATAAAGGGAGAAAAAATGGGCAAAAATTAATACCTTAATGCATAAATGCTGTAATTTATGTGTTTTAAAGGTATTTTTTTACGATTTAGTATGGTTAAGTTTCCCAAATAGCTATTGGAGGTGTTCCGTTTCTAAAGTTGAACCAAAGGTGTCCAAAAAGGGGCCAAAAACGGGTAAATTGCATAAATTTATATTTTGTACTTAGAATATTAAAAAAACTGGGTTATCAAACAACCCGGTTTCCGAATAATTTGAAAAATTGGATTTTTTAAGAAGCCGATTTCGAAACCGAATTTTTATTTATTGTTATATTTACAATCTGCTAATAATTATAAGAAAAAAAAATTTTATAATAACTTATTGACTACAGAATCATCCAATAAGAGAATTAAACATTTTACCATTTATCTGCACTGATGATACTATATCTGATGTACAGATAGATTAGATAGATTAAAAAAAAACGTGAAGTAATTTTTCGGCAATCTGTTTTATTGCATAAAAATTATTAATTTTTCTCCCTTTGTCCCATTTTGTTTGGCTAACAAACAAACAAACAAAAAACAGACTTACAGAAAGGCCGTGAAGAGGTTAATGATAAAAATCAAAAGAAATTATTTTTTTTTAAATATGCAAAAAAAAATGGAACAAATTTTATTATTCCTAATTTGAATTTTATGATCCTTATAAACTTAATTCCATTTCGTGTTGGGAATTCCTTTTTCTCTCACTTTCATCAAAATGGGGGGAAAAAAAAATTAGAGAATAAGTGAAAAACTGCAAAACCATGTCAATGGAAAAATTTACATGACTTTTGGTTTTCTGTGTATTTTTCAATTTCATAATGTTTATTAAACTGATGAATGATGGTGATGATGGTATGAATACGTTCGCCATAAATAAAGGCTATTCAACAGAAAGTGTCATTTAAAACCATTATAACCAACAACAATTGAAGTGTATGTCTGCGCATTTGTCGGTTGGTGCTGTTGTACGTATTTTATTTCAATTCGTTTTATTTATATTCTCCATCACTCTTATAACAATTCAAAAATCATAAAATTTAATCGCACTTGAGCTGATACACTTGCACACACGCTATACAATATTCTACTCTTATATTTATGTTTGTGTATATGTATGTGCATATGTACATACATATATACAATAGTACTACAAATATTAAACGATAAAAGAAAAAATAAAAACAACTACACAAACATACATAAATCGCAATCGTACTAAAATGGTAACAACAAATACGGCTGCATTAGTACAATGAATGGAGAAATGAATGAATTGGTTTGAATTTTGCATGAAAAAGGACGCAAATTCATAATAAATCTGCATAAAAATACACGAACAAATATTTTTTTTAACACATATGGACCCAAACACACACACTTGGACCCAAACCATATGGAAATCGTTTCTGACCATCATAGAAAAACGAGGAAGTGAGACTGAGAACCTCTACATACGTTCATGGTTTGCGAGTCTTTTTATAACTACAAAAAAAAAAAAAACAAAAAAACAAAAATAAATAAAAAACGAACTCACACTCATATGAACTCGCACAATTGAAAATTATATTCGTTTTGTGGTCGTATGAGTGTACTTCTCTTCCATTTTATTATTCCTTCTTGTTGTTTTTATTTAATTCCAAACTTAACACGCTTATATGTATTGATTCCACTATGAATGCATGTACATACCTATGTATGCATGTATGAATGTATTTTCGTTCTCCTTTCCATTCTCTTACAGATCTTACGTTTTTGCTGGTAATTTTATATGGAAATTGAATTTGAACCTTTTGAAAATGCTCCACACATCCACGCACATATGAGTGAAAATACATTTAAATTTGGCTATGCAGTGTTAAAAGGACATTTTATAATAAACTGAAAACAAACCATCCAATTCGAGAATTTTAAAATGATACCAAAATGATGAATATTTTCCCATAATTCCTCTAATTTGGATTCTCTGAGTGTTTTTTTATTCGAAGATCTCTTTATTTTATCAAGAAGTCAACTTTCCATATCATTTTCGTCTTTGATACTTAATGATGTTTAATTAAAAAATAGAATATTTATCATCACTCCTTACAAACATTTGAAGAATGTTTTAAATAAGAAAACAATTTTTTTAAATTTTAACAATTTTAATATTTTTATTAAATCTTTTCGTATACTTTTCATATGTATGCCATATATACTTACAGTCGAGTTCGGTTAATTGCAAACATAAAAAATCTGCACTTTCTTTGCCATTAAACAGAATTTTGACTCAGGCTTACTTCGGATAAGTGCAAAACCATTTCAGTTAAGCGAACTGATTTTTTTTTAATATGGCCATCAAAGTAAAACAAAGTGATATATATACATACATACATACATAATTGGCCATTACAACCCTTCAGTCAGGATTACTACCTAGTTTCTCACACCACTTATGTTGTTTGCGTTAATTTTATACATGAGTGGCGGAACCTACAGTTTAAAGTCGACTCCCAACGACAGATTTTTAAGAAGCTTTTCATGGCAATTTTTACTCTCAGAGTCTTTGCCAGAAATCTGCTGAGAGGAAGTCGCCGAAGAAATATTTTTTGTTTTGATGTCAGACCTGGAATACGAACCCGGGCCTTTCGTCTAATAAGCCAACACACTACCTACTAGACCACGGCGACTCAAATTTCTTCTATAAATTCAAAAATCGTACATATTTAAACAAATCACTCTTAAGGGTGCAGGCATGTACAGGTATCCCTCCTACAACACTGTCAATGACGTATTATGTGAAACCGAATATAATATAATATAATATAATATATTACGAATTTGGTTTAGTAATTTTCTTCAACATCGCAGCTTAACTCAATTAAATGGGAACGTTTTTTCGGCTGAATACTATTTTTTTTTAAAAAATCCTCTTTATTGCATCAAAAAAACTTGAACTTGGCAAAATGCGATCTAAGTTTTCAAGACATAAGTCTTATGATCTAATTGCCGCAAACAGTTTTTTGCTATAACTTCGGTTCAGCTTGGGATATAAAACTGATTTTTATTTTTCAACATGAACAGAAGGTCTAAAGAGCAATTTTGCTTAAGTAACTACAAATTTTTAATTTTTGAAGATATGACTATGTTGCAATAAAAGAGCGATATGTGTAATAGATAAATAAATAACTGATTTCGTTTAATAGAAAAAAGCTAGAATTCCAAAGCATTTAAAAAATAATTACACTAATGGTAAAATAAAAAAATTAAATACGCCCATAGAACATTTTTAACACAAAATATTTTTTAGAGTCATTTTGAAATAAAATAATAAAGCACCTGCCACATATGTCTTCTTGTCGCAGCCTGATCGACAACTAAATCAAAAACCACAAGAATGCGTCTGATTCGTAATGTTAAAAAGATTTTGCTGAGAGCGTGTCGTAATGCTAAAAGGATTTTAGTAAGAGCGGGTCGTAATGTTAAAAATTTGGTTGTAATTTTACAACCCGTCATAAGAAATTTTACTTCTACATAATGCGCATTCTTTATATCCATATCCTTTGGCATAACTAATACTTTTTTTTATGAAAAAAAGTTTCGCTTAACGGACGAAGTTTCGCATAATGACAAAAAAGGGGAAAACCTTAATTGCATGTAAAATTTCTTTCACTTTATAGCAAGGAAATAGGGGAAGCCCCGAATATGGAATGGCCTTAATAAGCGAAGACTTGAATCTTTCTGGAAAAAATTTTGGCGTGAACACTTTCCCGAAAGCACATTTGAAGAACTCGATGCAGTATCCACTGTTTCAATAGCCAATGAAATTATATCTTTAGTTGAACCGATTGAGTTAGAAGGTGGATAGCAATGACATTACTGAGCTTGTGGCAGTGCACAATGAAGATCTGTTACTGAAGACCTAGTGAAATTGCAATATGCTTTAGAACAAAAAGTTGAGCAGTCAACTGTATCGGACTAGGAGGTAGCAGAACAACGGCAATCGTCTAGTGCAATCAGAGAAATGCTGAGGTCTGTGGCATCATAGGATAAAAAGCATTACATTAATCAGGCAGTGACTATACGTGCAACAGCATTATTTAACGATAATGTTGTGCCTCATTTTCAACAAATTTCGAAGCGACTTAAGGAACAAACAACACTAGACAGAAAATTATTCTCTATTTTCATTTATCTTTAGGATATACAGTTTGTCAAAAAAATCTTTGCACAGACCAAAAAAATGTAAAATTTGATCTTCATTTAAGAATTTCAACAACAAAATCTTTATATATTTTTTTATTTTTGGACTCATTCTATAACTGTACTTGTCTACGACCATATGGCATCAATAGTTTCTTAATAGTAACACACATTACAATAATAACAACAACAAAAAAAGTTTACTCAATCTAAAAAGTGTCAAAAAAATCTTTGCATATTGAATGAAGATAATAAAAAAATTATAAAAATATGCCGTTATTTTCCAAAAATGTTGAGCATTTTGGGTTTTTTACAAATGAGATGCAATGCGAAAGGGGTAAATAAAGTTTTAGTAACGAAGGAATCGTTTTTATGTAACAAGTGTCCTTATTTTTGAATACAAAAAATGCCAGGGAAACTAGTTTCAAAAAATATTATACAATTGGGATATTTCAACTACTACAAAGGCAAATCTACCAAGGAAATCGTCGTTATGTTCTCCCTAAACATCAGGACTGTATATAATTTTATATCCCGTGCTGAAAAAGAAGGAGGACTTGACTTAAAGGGATCTACAGACAGGGCAAAAAAGATGACGCAGCCAGTTGAGAGAAAAATTATTAGATTCGGTAATGATAGCCCGCAATCCAGTGCGAGATGATTAGCTCTTAAAGTGCTAAAAGACTTTGGGTTACGTGTTTTCCAAGAAACCATTAGAAATGTTCTTCAAAAGCACAAACACTCTCCAAGAATGACTGGGAAAAAACTCTTGCTGTCAGCACAAAATGTCGAAAAGAAATTAAGATTTGACACCGAATACATTTCACTTCCTCCGGAGTACTGGGACGATGTTATTTTCTCAAATGAGACGAAAATAATGCTTTATTATCATGACGGACCGCAAAGAGTTTGGCGTAAGCCTCAGAAAGCACTAGAAAATAAAAATCTTATTCCTATATTAAAGTTTGGAAAACTGTCTGTAATGGTATTCGGCTATATATCCAGCAAGAGAGTTGGTGTTTGGATGAAATAATGACTAAGAAAATACATCTTGATATTTTATAAAATGAACTGACCGCCAGCTTCAGGAAATTTGGTTTTATTGACCCGGTTAATCCTAATAAATTTAATCACAAGTGCTATCAAGATAATGATCCTTAAAATAAATCTTATTTATATAACTCCAGGTTCCTTTACAACTGCACCAAAGTTATTGATACTCTTGCCCAAAGTACTGATTTTAACCCTATCGAAAATTTGTGGGTTCATCTAAAGAAAAAGGTAGGGAAAAGATCGCCCACAAAAAAAACACGATTTGGTACAGTTCATCAAAGAAGAGTGGGAAAAAATACCATTAGAATATGACATTCCGCGGATTATTCATTACATGAGAAGGCGTCTGCAAGCTTTAATTGAAGCTCAAGGTGAACCCACAAAATATTAGTACTACACATTTAAAAAAATTGCATAAATCTTAATAATATATCAAGTGTGCAAACATTTTTTTGACAGCAGTAAAATTGGATTGTTTTTGTTTTTTAATATTTTACATTAGAATATTGTCATTGTTATAAAAGTTTTTTTAATTATTATATTAACAAAACATATGTTTATAAAATCCTGTTTGAAAAAATTTAAAATTTTTATTATTTATATTAGAAATCAATGAATTTTTCTAAGTTTTCTTAATTTTTCTCTATGTGCAAAGATTTTTTTGACAAACTGTATGTATGAATTCCGTTTTAAAAGTTTTGAAGTGTTCTTTTTAACTTTCTTTTAAATAAAAATTCAAATTGAAACATGTTAGTGTGTAGTATTTTCGATCTGGAACGGATTAATTTATTTTACATGTATTTTAGTGTCGTTTTGCTGAACGAACGAGGTGCTGAAACGAATTAAGTTCGCTAACCGAGGGTCCACTGTAAATGTAAATGGATAAGAAAACAGAAGAATTAGGTACGCTCTCGTACATATGTATGTGTAGGTATAGACTTCCATTAATTTCATGAGTGTTTTTGCCAGAAATACGATAGTAGTCACAAATTCCTGTCACTATTTTGTTTTTGTTTAGTTTTTTGCTATTTTGAACGCAATACACAAACCGGTGTCAAATGTAGCGGGATATAGAATATTATGGAAATAAAATTTAAAATTTTTATAAACCGTATTTGATTTGTTTATGAAACTTTATTGAGGTCGTATGGAAAACCGCAAACAGAAATTGTGGCGACATTTAAGCTGTTGTGTTCCAAAATAAAATTTAATGAAAACCACACAGTTTTTAATGCCGTTCACAGTATTGCATTACATTACAATCTTTTAATTCTGTAATCTTAACCGTAAATACCAATATTACACCTCAATTGCAAAATGCTGGTAATGTGGCAACTGTGTAGATTTTGACAAAAAAAAAAAAGAAACAAAAACAAACAAAACAAAATTCATAAACAGTAATTAAACACAATTCAGTTTTGGCAGTTTGTGAGGGTTCACCCAATTACATACATAAATTAAGAATATTTTTAAAGCCATAAAAGTGCTATTAGTGAATACATTCAAAACACATTATATTCACAAATTTTATGGTTTTATTTCGTTTTCCCTTTGGCAACGTATAATTCAATAGAACAGCGTATAAAAAGTCAATGTTTCTGAACTGACTAGTCGTAACTCCGCTCCATCCATTAGCTTTACAATTTTTATTTTTTGTTTTGCAAACAGAACACACGAAATTTTAGCTCAACTCATATTTATTTAGCTTCCCCTTAGTACTTTGCAGTATGATAAATGACATTTGGTAAAATATTACCTGAAAACTTTTTATTTTCGTTACTTTCAGTTTTTAAAAAAAAATTTTTTTTCTTTAACTTTTGGCTTATTTCAATCGTGACACGCCATTTTTAGCTAAAAAAAAATAAACTTCTATGCAATTGAACATTTGTACTCCAATCTATTTATTTTCATACATAAATTATTTTCTAAATCAATTCCAAATTTGACTATTTGAATGCGTTTTCCACTGCTTATACTCGTAGTACATATTATATAAATGGACAGTTCGATAATCTTACTAGTTAACACGTTTTCACACATAGCAATATATTCCTCGTGCCTTTGGCAGACATTCTGTTACCTCCCAGAAGTTCTTAAACCTATAACGTTTAATTATTCGTATCTGTTGTTCCTTTTTTTTTTTACCAAGTTCAAAAGGATCAGAAATATAGCTATACCAACGGTTTTTCGTGCATCTAGTATTACCCTAATCAACAATGAAATTCCTGTGCTTATATTGGAATGCTTCGATGATTATACTAAAACTTTTCTTTATATCTCTCTAAATAGGATCATTTCGATGTGCCGGGATTCTTTACCTCCCTTCCGGCAATGCATTTACCATTGTGATCTTATAAACTAACAAATGCGTGGATGTACCACACACAATCTGTTTGTCTCTCAGAAAATTTTCCAATGCTTCCACCATAATTTGACTGTTGCCATCAATATTATTGACGCTCCAGAGCGCCCTAGTAGTCTAATGGGTAGTGTGCTAGACTATAAGCGTGAGGGTCGTGGGTTCGATTCCCACCAGAGGCCCTGGTCTGTAACACTACACCGAGCGTATGGTCGAAGTTACTCAGCACGTTTGGAATTAGAATAAAATTTGCAATTGTATTGTAATAAATAAATCAATAAATAAAATAAATATTGAGGCTCCATATAGAAATTAGGACCTATGTAATAAACTTTATAAGACAAGAGCACGATACATAGATAGTGTCCATTGAAGCCAATGCTTCAATTGCTTTATATGTTAAGCAACTTCTTCTACGGTTCTCTTAAGCATTAGACTACTTCCATCCTAACCACTAATTAGACTAATTCCTTTACACCATTAGACGTCCTTAGCTTGAAAAATTGTTAGAACAAGTGGCATAACACATTAATCCAGGTTCTGGGACAAATTTTTCCTAACTGGCCTTCAACTGCTTTCTGACAATGATGGACACTAGTAGATAACGATAAAAAAAGTTAAAATACTTTTTTATACTTTAGCTAGTTGAGTCCTTACAGTATAAGTCTTCACACCATTTCGTGAAGGTGAATACAATTGTAAGGCGTTTTCGTTTTATAATTTTCATTATTTAATTTAGAATTCCTGATCTAATTTGTATTGAAAATTTTAAGATTGAGAATTTTACTTATCGGTAGTTTGTCTGATGTCTTCTCATTTGCTCACATTACCTGAATCCCCTTTTTTTTTGTTATACTGTGTTATTAAGTAATAAATCGTCTCAAAGTGTGCAATTTGGATGCCTTGATTATATAGAGTTTAGTTTGTATTAGGGTGAACGCCGTAGGTTCGACTCACACCAGAAACTCTGGTCTGTTGCACTGTCTCGAGCATAAGGTCGTTCTTAATTAGCTCTTAACAATTATAATATATTGCAAGACATTTGGAGGTGTTTTAAATTTAAACCCAAGTCAAAATGGTTGTTAGGAAAGTGCTTCTAAAAACGTAAGATATTTAATGCATCTTTACGAAACTCTACTGGGCAGCAATTAATTCTGAGAGATGTAGGTTATTCCTTGACAACGTGAAAACTGTTCTTACATTGAATATTTGCAATGACCCAAGAGAATTGATCGAGCTCAATTTGAATCAGGTGTAAAATGTTACCAAAAGTTTGCATAAATTCGGGAATTAGAATCGGAAACTTGAAAGTCTATGATTTTATTACCAACAATATCAACGCTTTTGAAAATAGTCAATTTTAACCGCAGACTCACATTTCGGATCATCAGTTCAGCTTCAAGTTAAAGAACCATACAGAATAATGTAAATTATAAATCTTAAATTGCAAAAAAATAAAAGGTTCTCTACAAATTTTCTAGAGGTACACTTTCCAGGATGCAAAAGTGGTCAAGTATTGCCAGATGATTGGAATTTCGACCCAGAAAAGACGACATATATATTGATCTTTTGTGAGACCTCTTGTGGCCATTTTCAGAAATAACATTAGTTGTGGTAATTTAGTGTTGTTTTAATTTCGAAAATTCCCAAGGGATCCAGTGAACTAAAAATATTTCAAGGATCCAATAGGCTTACATTGAACCAATCAATTTGTATAAAACATTGAAAAATCCATTAGCGCAGTGAGGAGAGTTTTTGAACCTTATACGAATACCATCATAGCTATGAGTAGTTTTGTAAAATGAAATTTTTGCAGTTTATGGAATAGACCCATAGAAGAGTTTCTTTGGCGCGTACATCGTTAAGCCATACTGACATTGTATCCCAGTTGGAAATTACTGACGGACTGGCGGTAGGGGCACATGCGCAGCAAAAATTAGATGGAATCCAACATAAAGCAGTGGGGTCAAAAATGGACCGTCACCAAAGTTCGCACGGTGAGGCCACTCTCGTAAGCATAGTAGCTGTACTACGGCTAATGGTTAATGAAGTATTTTAGAAATTATGGAATGCGATCAATAAGTGGTAAGTTTTTCTATCTAGACACTATCTGGCTATCGGCATGCGCCTATCTATTAAGAGAATATAGTGGTTTTCCGGTCATCAACTTTTTAAGGGAACTTAGGAACAATTGTTTGCCGGTGGGCAACATATTTTGTATACGTTATAATAATAATAATAGAAGATAAAAGTCAATGGCCAAGCATGTGTTCACCTAATATTCCGATGGGAAATATGCTCCCCAGTTCGAATAAATCCGCAAGAGGTGGATGCAAACCCACTAATAGAATATCTCGATGGAAAAGCGTACGCCTTAAAAATATTACAATTGCAGTTGAAAAAACATGAATTAGATCGGATGCTCATTGCTATATAACACAAATCTGACTGGACTGTACAACACCAACAAATTTCACGTCAAATAAATAACGCTCGCAAAATGGTTTTAAGGGAAAGCTTAACTTATTCCTTGGATTGCCAAATACCAGAAGAACAAATATTCAGGCAACATCAATTGTAATTACGCACTTTATAGGAACATTTTCATCAACTGGGCTAAAAATATGAATTATGAGAATAAAAATATTGAAGAAATGCACGCACACATTCAAATACAAATAAACGCACGTTCAAAAGTATGTAAGAATTATTCTTCATTTCGATTTAATTCTTCACTTCAAGAAATCGTACTAAATGTGTTTGTGAATATGGCCCTCTTGTAGGAGAATCGTTTCTGTGGGTGTGATGATGATGATGATGATTGTGTTTGCGATTAAATATTTTCGGCTGTTTGAAAGCCTTTCAGTTGATTGTTTGCTTTGCTTATTTATCAGATTACTGTGCTTCACAGGTAGAATAAATTATTATTTATCACCCTCATTAGCGTTAATGGATGATACAATATCGGTAATGATGATTTCCTTCCTACCACATTATCGAATTGTTTGCTTTTACTTTCGATTATTAAAACTCTACTCTGCACTCGCAAACAAACGCACTTATTGATTTATACATGGACGTTAACACGTACATGAAATTATTAAAAATTCATTAAAACAAGTGACCCATGTCACAATGCAAGCAACAATACATTATACTCGTATCTCCGGTAAACAATGAATTTTATTTGATTTTGTTATTTGGAAGTCAACAAACTAATAAATTAAATTCATTCAAACTAAACTGGATGCGTTCATTATAAATTCATAAGAACATTGCATAACATTACCTAACATAACATAACATGTCGCTCCTTTATTGCAACATAGTCATATCTAAAAAAAATTTGAACTTGGCAAAATGCGATTTAAGTTTTCAAGACATAAGTCCTATGATCTAATTGCAGCAAACAGTTCTTGATATAACTTCGGTTCAGCTTGGGATATAAAACTGATTTGTTTTTCAACATGTACAGAAGGTCTAAGAGAGCAATTTTGCTTAAGTAACTACAAATTTTTAATTTTTTAAGATATGACTATGTTGCAATAAAGGAGCGATATGGTAGACATTGAAGTGAAATTCTAATTTTTCTTTCATTAATAAATTAATTTTTATAATTTTGAAAACTACTGACGCATACATTTGTGCAAAACTGAAAAGAGAGATAGAGAAATTAAAAGGAGCGTTCGCATGTGTAAAACCATTTAAAGGTTCTTTTTGGAATGGCATACACAGCATTGATAATTTTGTGATTTTTGGCAACACGTTATCCAATTTTGTTTCCAGCTTCTTTTTGCCTTTATTTCTTCCACATTTTTCTGTGTATATATTCTAACTATTTCAATTAGTTGACTGATGAGCCCCCTATCCATTGTGAGCCAAGTGGGTTTACCAGTTAAGTAAGATTCTTTAGCTAAGTGGCATACTCAATTCGAGGGAAGGAGTGTATCTGCTCTGAACAGCTGTGCCCAGCGATCCAAATAAGTGAGACACTGACTCGCCAAGAGAAACAAACAGCGACGTTTCCCAACGAATAACACTTGTGAGATATCTAAGATAGCAGATTGAAAGTGAAACGAGTAACGAGGATTCATTGAGCGGCTTTGTAAATGGATAAAAAAACCTACAGTAATCCGGTACTCGGAGGGAAATGTACAGGTCGAGTTTCCTAGAATAGACCTCATTGCTTGCATCATCGGTATATACATCCAAAGAATATTCTATAGGGAGACATTTGATGTTCGATGGGGCTGAGGGCTTAACGTCCATAATATGGTGTCCGCCCAATAAATTTTTTTTGAAAATGCTTTAAAAAAAACCTACTGAATATATTTTCAAAATTCTTTTTTTATTTGAAAGTACAGTTCTACCGGTTAATAACGGCAAATAATTTCATTCAAATGTCTGCCTCGACTGGCCATGCAGTAGCCTACACGAACGGTCCAGTTTTTAAACACCTTATCGATTGTGTGCAGCTGTTTGGTTTGTAATGGCTTCAAATATTGTCCTCTAAAGCGGCTATTGCCTCTGGCTTGTCGGCGTAACATTTATCTTTGACCTAGCACCTTACAAATAATGTTCCAACAGTGTCAAATCGCAGCTCCGAGGTAGCCAAACTACATCAGCTCTGCGATAATGCGATCTTCAAAAACAGTGCGCAAAACATCGAGTGTAGCTTCAGCTGTGTATCACGTAGCGCCATCCTGTTTAGACCAAATGTTGCCAATGTCCTCCCCTTCAATCTTTGTGAACAAAAATTCGTTTAACATGACCCGATAACTATCGCCGTTAACTGTAACAGTCGGGTTTTTTGTGTCCCAAATGCGAGAATTTTGCTTGTTTATATACCCGCCAAGATCAAAATGAGCTTCATCTGAAAATATGATTTTTTACCAAAATCGACATCTTCTGTAAATCGATCGTAGGCCCACTTAGCGAAGTGAAAACGCATTGGATGATTTTTTTTTTTTTATATAACCAGCACTCAGGGAGTGATCCCTACTCATGCAGTGCATTGTGCTGGTTTACCTTCACCATTAGACAGTCTACAGCAATCGTCCCCAAGAAGCCCGCAGTTTCTCACACCACTTATGTTGTGTGTGTTATTTTTATGCAGAAGTGGCGGGGTCTACAGTTTAAAGTCGACTCCGAATGACAGATTTATTTGAGAAACTTTTTCAAGAAAAGAAATCGCCGAAAAAATACTTTTTGTATTTTTTTTATTTTGATGTCTGGCCCGGGACTCGATCTCTGGTTTTACGTCTAATAAGCCAGCACATTACCACGGTGACCCCCTACACCCTAAGTTCACATAGTTAGAGATACACTTATGTAAAGTTTTCCAAGAAGAAATTGAGAGTTGATAACACAATTAATCAGCTTAAGGAGAAACATAGCATTTAGCATTTTACGTCTGCTTTTCTAAGATGGTAATTTAATGAGTGCTAGACGTTGTTCATAAGAAGGTAAACTTCTATTAGGGGCCCATCCATTCCCTAAACAAAGAATGCAAAATAATAAAAATAGTTTTTGAACTGATGCGATTTAGCAGAGTGTACAGCGTATTGAGGGTCCCATATTATAGATCCATATTCCAGAATTGGGCGAACCAGTGTGGTAAACAATTGTTTGGTAACATAATGGTTAGAAAACTCTTTAGCCCATTGTTTAATAAATTTCAGGATACATGTTGCATTACTAATAGTAGATTTAAAATGACTTCTGAACTCCAATTTCCATTCGAAAATTATTCCTAAATCTTTAAAGGAAATAACTAGTTCAAGAACAGCACCATTCATTGTATAAAATCCACTGATTGGATATGTTCTAGTGAAGCATATATATTTCCATTTTTTAACATTCACCTCCATCAAGAGGTTCAGCAGTTAATATCATATTGTAGAAGCAATTGGTGTTCAATGTTATTAAATGACAAAAATATTTTATCATCATCTGCATACATAAAAGTGTTTGAATTTCTGACAACAGATGGGAGATCATTTATAAAAAGAGTAAATGAAGCGGCCCAAGGTGACTCCCCTGTGGTACCCCTGACAGTACATCAATAATCCTGAACTTAACGCATTGCTTTCTGTTTACTAAACACGATTTAATCCAATTTAGTAATGATGAACTAAAACCAAGTCGGTCAAGCTTATGGGCGAGTAAGTTGTGATTTGTTTGCCTCCAATAAATCCATTATTTACCAAAGTTGTAAATTCAAGAAGATTTGTGATTGCTGACCCTATGCTGGAATGCAGATAAAATAGACGATGCTTGAAATGACAGTGTATCACATAAGAGTTTCACAAATAATTTTGGTATAATTTTGCGTTTAGCAATTACTCTATAATTTGAAATATCAGTTTTAGATCCCGATTTAAACAGTAGAGTTATAAATGATTGTTTTCAAATGGAGGGAAAATAGCCCATTTTAAGCGATTTGTTGAATAAATAAGTTAATGGAGTACTTAATAATTGAAAATGGTGTTTTAAATACTACGAGGAACTCCATCAAGACCGCCAACATACACAACTTTCCCTATCTTTGCTAAAGACCTGGTATTTAGAGCAAAAATTTCAGAATTATTAATCTTACTACTGAGCCAAGTTTCTGTCAATATAATTATAATCCAAAACTATTACAATAAATTATGTTTATCTATTGTTGTTCTTCTATACAAATGAATCTTTGCAATCACGATCCTTTTACTACTAAGATCAAAATTTACAGTGTAAAGTACAGTAATTTTTATGACAGCCTACTGGGGATGTTATCTTTCACTATATTTATAATTTACTAGCTCTGTCCTGCACGTGTTGCTGCGTAATTTTTTGTAGTAATTTTTTTTCCCGTTGTCCTGATGATTCAGATGAACGGGCCTGAGTAGTTTGCGTTCGATTAGTTTCTAATCTCACTTCTAGTTGTTCAAGTGATTGATGCGAACGCGTCTCTGCGGCATATACTCGAAGATTTTCCAGTCACAGTGCTCGTCTGATTCTAAGGCTCATAATGCTCTTTTCTTCCGTGCTTGGGGTGTAGGTCGACCAATTGCTTGTCATTTGTTTTGAGTAATTTTCAGCCACGCCATCCATCGAAAATTAAATGCACCAACCTCCGTCGACTCATACGTAACAAAGAATGCACAGTTCAAGATTTAATTCATTTTGAGTAATTTTCAATGTCATATCAACGTAGAAATCTTCGTCGGTTCATGCGCAACAACTTTGCTCAAGATCTAACATCATCAAATGGATAGTTTGCGATTCTATAAGGTACATACAAACAAACATTCATTTTTATATATACATATAGACTATGGGAGGTGATACGCCCACTATAGCCAATCCGGCCATTTTGTTCATATATACGTCAAAGTCAGCCATACAAAATTTGAGGACTTTAACTATTGACATTTATGAGACATGCGATATTAAATACTTTTTGGGTATGTGAAATTTTAAAATAATATAATATAGCCTATAGTTCCTTCCAGACATACTGGAAGGTACTGTTAAAATTTACATGCGAAAATAAAAATTGCATGCGAAGAACTATAGGTCCCGCCACCTTTAGATAAAATTGACACACACAAAATGAGCGGTGTGAGAAGCTGGGTCATAATCTTCACCGAAGTGTTGTAATGTCCAATTATGTACGTATGGTTTAGTATTACGTATGGTCCATCTAAGGCAAGAATTGCCACTATAATAAAACAGTAAGAAACAAAAACAATTTGCATTTGTTTTTTTGAACTTAACTTAAATTAAAGATTAGAAATTTAAAGGCAACCAAAATATAATATGTTAAAAACCGCATTTTCTTACTTGAGGCGATATAATATGCCTAAAAAAGTTGCATGTACCCATATGGATACAATGTAACGAAGGAGTTAAGCCTCTACAAAAAAAGATTCTAATTGTTTCCATTAAAACTCAAACGCATTTAGTTTAAGTTTTATCAAACCATTTGTGTCAATTACTTTTTTTTTTTTTTGTTCAACAGAAAAAGCATATTCAGAGCCAAGTTTGGTATACAGTGATAGTGATGCACATACAATCGCACATTAATAGCTTCATCCATTCGTACAAGCAAAATTTATTTGAGTGAATATGTAAAATAGATAAATTTTAGACTCAGCCAGCAGAACAGAGCAGAGCAGAGCAGAGATAAGCTTGTAATAGACACTGATTGTTTGCAATATGCTTCCACATCTACAATGAAACGAATCTTGTACAATTGTGTGTGTGTTTGTGTAGAACCAACTAACAATATAAAATCCTTCTGGCAGTATTCCACTTTTTTTTCCATTTATTTTTCTAAGGTTATTATTATTTGCTGTTGTTGTTGTTGTTGTTAGTTCTGCCATTCTATCTCTTTATTTTAAATATTAAAAATTACTATTGAACGAAATGTATACATCGTTTTGATTGTGTTGCTGTCATTGCCATTTTTCAAATGTACCCTAGGCTTTTACTTGCCAATGCATTTATGTATGTATGTATGTATGTATGAAGGTTCACACAATTGTACAAACTGATTTTAGTTTTGTAATGCTTTTCACTGAAATCGAAATCGATGAACATGAAACGTTTTTCGTAGGAACGAACGACATTTGAAACTAAAAGCAATGCGACGTAGACAGCCAGTAGCTTTGAAATTTTGCCTATGGCATCAACAACATCAGCATGTAACTTTTCTGAAAGCAGGTCATCAAAATTGTTTTTGTGAATTCAAGCCTAAACATTACATTGGTAACCACTTTTTATTTGGTCCCTTTTTCTTTCGTTCTATTTTTAAGTAAATTTTATTTGTGAGCCCCTATTTTTGCTTTAAATACGATAATACGTACGTACGTATATATGTATGTACGAGTATAAAGCAGCAGTTAACGACAAACAATAGCCGGTGATGTAACATGAAATCTAAAAATGGGAAGGACAAACAATAACACCAAGTGCAATGACAATTCAGTCATCATCGACTATTGTCTTCTTGGAGTAAAGTTAAGTGATGTATTCAACGAACAATAAATTCTAATGCTTACAATATTATGCATATTTAAATAGAAAGTACATATGTATGTATGTATGTACATAAGTACACATTCCAATTGTTTAAATGGGAAATATTTAAAATTTTATTAAGCTTAGAAAAAGTGAAAAACAAATTTAGAATCGGTTTTAGCCTACACCCCTATTAGTTTTTGTATTTCATGTGTTTTTCCGAGAACCCACTGTATTTCGCTGAGAACGTGTTGTAAGTTATTTATGTGGGCAACGAAAATGTTGTCAGCCGCAGGACATTGAAATCGAAAATGGATTTTGCCCTCTGACTGGCCACTGCTTAATCTTCAATTCATTCACTGAGTGCACCCGATACAGTTTTGAATATTTATTTTCACATCACTGGGAATGTAGAACAGTTTGCGGGAGTATGTATGTATGTATGTGTGGAGTATTTCTGTGCATGAATGAACGTCAATAAATTCTAAAGCTAGAGGAACAAAGGAAAAATAGAAAAAAAGGGCTCAAATGGCATTAATCGATAAAAACACATTCGACTACAAATGCACAAACCTTTACATTTTTTGTTGTTGTATTATGACAACAAAAGTGGCAACTCAATAATGGTTGAATGGCTTTCGATAAAAATCTTTTTAATACCGCCACACTAGGCTATTAAATTTTATATTATATTTTGAAAACATAGAACAATTTTTCATCGAATTTTTTTATACTTTTTATTATTGCAGTCGAAGGTTTTATTGTACGCCTTTACACTAAATTCAAATACAGGGTTTTATCACAGAAATTTTATTTTGAGTTGTCGATTTATTAAAATATTGTTTTGTATCATATAAAAGTCAGAATTTGTTAATGTATATCCTAAAAGTTATATTCGCCCTGAAAATGGCGGCGTTTGTTTAGCCCAGAATTAAATTTGTTCACGATGTTTGGACACGTGGAATTCGAATGAATGACTGAATTGAATTCAGCAGTGAACTACGTATTAGTATTAGGAATTTCGTATTAGGAACGGGATTGATTTTAAAAATTTCAGGATTCGGAACATCGGAGTTTCAATCCCGACATCTTGAGATATTACGGCGTTCAAAACTCCGGAAATATACCGGGATTTTCTTTTAATAACAAACATTTAAAAAATGTTTTATGAAAAATTTAATTTATTTTTAATATTTATCGCAATTACATTGGGTATAACCTAAAAAAAAGTAACAAAAATAAAAATAGTTCATCTGTGTTGATTTAGTTATATACGTAAATACATTAGTAAAACAAAAAATGTTTAAACTTTTAACAAAGATTTTTGTAATCTAACATATAAATATTACTTAGGGCCATTGTTGCAACCTACCGTTAAACTTTGGCTTAGCAAAAGGTAACTTTAGTTAAATTAGACTTTAAGGACACCTTTAACTTTTTTTTTTTTACAACATACTGATAAAATAAAGTCAACCTTTTTTAAAATATGGCAATATCGGAGCAACGTTGATATCTTTTGCCAAATTAAACAAAATCTTTAAAAACGTAGTGGCAACGCCGTAAATCCTTTTTCGTTATGTAATTGAAATTGCCATACTTAAAATAGTAACATAATATGGAAATTTTAAACTAAAAGTTGCAGATACGATGATCTTCCCTTTAGTTTAACGCTCACATTTATCTTATTGTGTACTTATAATAATAAAAAACAAGTTGTCTGTCCTTTAAAGTCCTGGTTTAAGTTAAAGGCAAGTAGAATAAAAGGGCCTTATATTTATATTTATTGATTTAAGCAATTTTTAAAAAGCCTCTAATATTTCATCAGAGAGCTGAAGATATCCCGGGATTCGTGATATTCGATATTTACTCCATTAATGAGCAATTCTATTAAATTAAAAAATTTATACCAAAAAACCCGAGAGTAATTATCGATAATTACACCATGGTGGTCTAAATTTACAAATTTATTAAATGTTTTTTGTTTTTTTTATTTAAAAATGAATTAATACAATATATAGGATTGATTTATGGTTTGTTTATGTTTTATTTTTTTACAATTAAACATTTTGCTTATGACATTACTATTGCGTTCTTATTTCATTTAATTATCCTTTCATATTCCATTTCTTTTCATTATATTTCATTATAATCATCCGAGTTTAGTGGATACAATTATTTTCTGTTCTCTACTGTGTTTGTATTTTCTTAGAGTACAAAACGGCGTTAAAAAGAATATTCGCACTTGGTTTAATGACCTCTGTTGCTTTGTTTCACTATTACGAATGGTTGGTTATTAATGAACTCTAGAGTATAAAACAGTCTACAACAAACTACACTTTTTCTAACTTTATCAAACCCCACATACAATTATATAGGCATACATACATATATACATTTGTATGTCATGTACGAATACTCCGATCCAGATATACGAAAGAATAAATTCTTTTCGATGACCTAATTAATAAAATAAATAATTTCAACGTATGGAAATAATTCGAATTTAAAGATATCATGTTGTAGATAAATATGTAATAAATTTTCACAAAATATAAAGTACACTAATAGAATTTCTAATTTAAAATTTTAGTAAAAAAAATTATCTTTTGCAGGCTCTTGATTTATTCTTATTAGAAATTTAAATATTCTAAGAAATTGTCTATGTTATAATACATTTTGTTAATATTAATTATAATCATTATTACGGTATTTTCATTTGTAGGATGTGTTATTAACAACTTTTAATTATATATTCTGCAAATTTTTGCTATACTGTTCAAATTTTGGGTTCAATATTAGAGCATATTGAACCCAGTATAGCAAAAATTTGCAGAATATATAATTAAAAGTTGTTAATAACACATTCTACAAATGAAAATACCGAAATAATGAGTATAATTAATATTATATTAACAAAATATCATGATACTGAGGTACATTAATTTTTACGATTTGTTATAGAATAGTAATACTATGTTATCGGAAATAAATATTTGGTCCTTAAAAAAAAATATGTGATATATTAATAGAAAATTATATGTACAAAATTAATTTCTGTATTTCAAGGTTTGTAATATGAAATCAAATAAAATCGGCCCAGGAATAACGTGACACCACCAGCGTTGTCAACTAAAAACTTTCAAAAAGCACCAAACTCGTTAAAAAATGCCAAATTTTGACAAAAAAATACAAAAACATTACGCTTTTAATTTTGTTTAGTTTATATACAGTGGCGAGCAGAAGTGAGTGCATGTTCACGATACTGAGTTTCGTCATCCACAAAATCGAAACCATACACGCAAATACAAAAAATAAATGATTTAAATTCTTTATTTTATTTTTAATAAATAGCAGTAAAAAAGCAATAATTAATAAAATGAATTCAATTAGTTTGAATGAAAAAACGGAAATAACCGACATGAACTCAATTTTGCACGTTTCAAGAAAATTCAAGAAAACTAACCCAATTTCAATATTTGGTCCATAGACCCTTATGAGAAACAGCTTGATTTGTGCGGTTTGACATGCTTTCTACCAAATTTTTTAACAACATCTTGCGGAATTCCATTTCATTCCACAGTTATAGGATCCCAAAATTTGTTGGGGCTGTTTCGTACTGCCCGAGCCGGCTTTTCACGAATGACCAAAGATTTTCAATTGGATTAAAAATTTTGTTTCCTACTCCATATCCTTACAATTTTTGCTGTGTGCTTCGGGTCGCCATCCTGATTGAAACCAATTTCTTATTGGGGATAAGCACATTTGCCCATTTGTAGATAGTCTTTTTTCGCATGACATCATCTACTAAATATAGAGGGCCAACATGCCGTCTTTGAACACGTTCACCGGATCTTCGATAACAGTACTGTCTTCCATCTGATTGGAAACGTGTTATCTGGTCTGATGAGTACAAATTTAACCAGTTTCAGTAACATGGCAAGCAGTACTGCTAGCGAAGTCCCGGGGAATGTGTTCAAAGATACCATGTGAAGCAAACTGTTAAAGATGGTGACGAAAATATAATGATTTGGCGATGCTCAACATAGTGGCGTGTTAGGCCTCTATATTTAATAGCATTTTGGATAATAAAACAATAAAGTTTTGTCGTAATTCGTGTTTTCGATAGAATTATAGAATATGTTAAGCTTACTTTATATTAAATTAAAGATTATAAAATTACCTCGAAAAAAATTTAACTGTCAAGGCGTTGTGAATATTATTGTTCAAAATATTAAACTTTAAAAATTGGTATATCAAACAAAAATACCTGGTGTACGAACTAATAGTGGTTAGGGCTCATATATATTGTCAGGCTGTCTCGTACTACTGACAAATTCGTATTATTGTTACATCCCTTCATTCAGGGGATAAGGGCCTAGCTTCCCAACACCACTAATGTTGAGTGCGTTAATTTTATACATGAGTGGCAGGACATACAGTTTAAAGTCGACTCCGGACGGCAGATTTTTGGGAAGTTTTTCATGGGTATTTTATTTACTCTCAGGGTTTTTGTCAGCTGACAGAAAAGTCGCCAAAGTCCTTGGGGTTTAAACCGAGGCTTCACGTCTAATAAGCCAACACACTACCTACTAGATCACGGTCACTTCATTCATACAAAAGTAAAACAAAAATCCTTATAACAAGCCACCATTCGTACTATCGAATAGAAAAAACTATGGGGAAGTCAATGCAAAAATTTTACCATTCGTATTATTGGAAATTCGTAATAAAGAGCGTTCGTTCTACTGGACGTACACTTTATGTATATACAGTGCTTGACAAAACAATGAAAACTTCACTTTGGCCACTTCTGGTATTTGAATGTGTAAAGAAATTAAAAATAATTATTAAAAAAGTAAAATACAATAAATAACGGGAATCATACTGAATTAGTATTATTTTTTTTATCGATATACTAAATATTTATTGCGTAATCATAGAATATTATTATTTTTTTGTTAACAAAAGTGAATCGTTTTAATTTATATTCTGAAATTTCCAAATTATAAAGTTTTTTAATATTTTAAAAATACATAAAACAGTTAATTACAATGTGTAACTGCACAAAAATTTAGCCATTTTCTGTCATCCGATGAGAACACATAAGACAATTTTTGAAAAAGTTTCCATGGTTTTGTCAAGTACCGTATGTATATATGAACGCATTTTTGCTACACGAGTCTCATATTGTACGAATAATTTGTGATTCACATATTTATCATCGTTACTTCTAAAATTATTTTTCTACATACATAATTGGCCCTTTAGCCATGATTACGACCAAGTTTCTCACACCACTTCTGTTGTGTGCGTTAAATTTTTTAATACATGAGTAGTGGGACCTACAGTTTAAAGTCGACTCCAAAGGACAGAGTATGAAGAAACTTTTCACGGCAATTTTAGTTACTCCCAGAGATCTGCTGAGAGGAAGTCGCAGAAGAACTATTCTATCAAATTTCGTTTATTTGCAGATGCCTGTCCTGGGGTTTGAAGCCAGGCTTCATGTCTAATAAGCCAACACAGTATCTACTGTTTTTCTATGTGAATTAAATTTCAAAACGCCAAAAATTTACCTAGACACAGTTATAAAATCCATTTTAGGGAATTTTAAAAAGAGAAAGAGAGAGCAGAAATTTTTCAAAGAAATAAATAAAATATAAAATTAAATAATGGTTTGCAATTCAAGAGCGAAATTCAACAGAAGCTTTTTAAACCCACTACTCTACGATAGAGTATCTATTGCCGAAACTTACAGTTTAAGGTAAAGTCAGAACAACAGACAGCCAATGCACTACCTACTAAGCTAAACATAGTAGTGTTTTTATAATTTTTCAACAGCAATATTGAATGAATTGCATGTTATTACCTAATATAGGGCTAACAAATTCCAATTTTTTGCGCCACAAATATAACATTGCTCCGAAACTCTTATTTTAAGGTAAGTTGAAGAGTGTCCAATGCATCCCAAAAAGGTTACTGTTTGCCGTCGACTTTGGACTGACGGCCTTACCGGCCCATATTCCTTTGAAGACTTTGTTGGCCAGGCCGCCAGAGTTAACGGCCAACAGTGTCGCTGGTTACTAACTTTATTTTTTTTTTGTTTGAATGTATTTTGAACAGGACTGTTTTATGTACCCTTCAAGGCGGACATAACCCATACAATTTCGGTGATATCTCAAGCACACTTTATTTCATTTACAGGAAGCAATTAAATTAAATTAAAATCCTAATATATATTATAAATCTTTCTGTAAGTCTGGTCTTTTGTTTGTTTGTTTGTTAGCCAATCACGCCTGAACGCGTGGACCGATTTTCTTAAAATTTGGGATATAGACCGGGCTTTTGTCCGTGGACGTTATAGGCTATAAATCTTTTCAAAATTTTGATCAAAACGGGAGAAAAAATGGGAAAAAGGTAATAGGTAATTTTTTACGATTTAGCTAGGTTAAGTTTCCCAAATGTTTGTTTGTTTGTTAGCCAATCACGCCTGGCCCGATTTTCTTGAAATTTGGGATATAGATCGAGCATTTGTTGGTGCAGTTTATAGGCTATAAACCTTTTCAAACTTTTTACCAAAGGGGGAGAAAAAATGGGACAAATGGGGAAAAATGGTAATAGGTCCTTTTTTAAGATTTAGCATGGTTAAGTTTTCCAAAAAGCTATTAGAGGTATTCCGTTTCTAAAGTAGAACCAAAAGGGATCCAAAAAGGGGGAAAGGGACTGAAAATGGGCAAATTGAGTGCAGGTTATCCTAATCTTTATATATATTATAAATCTTTCTGTAAGTCTGTTTTTTTGTTTGTTTGTTAGCTAATCACGCCTGAACATCTAGACCGATTTTCTTGAAATTTGGGATATGGATCGAGCTTTTGTCGGTGCAGGTTATAGGTTACAAATTATTTCAAAATTTTGACCAAAACGGGAGAAAAATGCGACAAAAGGAGAAAAAATGGGCAAAACTTAATCCTTTTATGCATAAATGCTGTATTTTATGGGTTTTAAAGGTATTTTTTTACGATTCAGCTTGGTTAAGTTTCCCAAATAGCTATTGGAGGTGTTCTGTTTAAAAAGTTGGACCAAAAGGGGTCCAAAAAGGGGGAAAGGGACGAAAAAAGGTCAAATTGCATGCATTTATATTTAGGACTTAGGGCCATTATTACAACTTACCTTTAAAGTTGTCGATAGTTAAAGGTACCTTTAGCAAAAGTGAACGGCAAAGTTACCTTTAACTTATTTTTGTTATTACAACTTACCGATAAAACAAAATTAACTTTTTCAAAAATATGGCAGTGCCACAACGCAGTGCAAAAGGAAAACTTCGTTTTGGTTGTTGTATATGCTAATTTTGTTTAAATTTGAAATTGCCACATCGAAATAGTATATGATTTAGTAAGTTCAAACAGAAAGTGACCTTTAAATGTTAAAGGTAGGATGATCTTCCCTTTAGCTTAACGCTCACTTCTATCTTATTGGGTACTCGAAATAATGAAAAACAATTTATCTCTCCGTTAAAATCCTCCCTTTTGTTAAAGGTAAGTTATAATAATGGCCCTTAGAGTATTCAAAAACTGAGTTGTTTGATAAACCGGTTTCTGAATAATTTGAAAAATTACATTTTTTAAGAAGCCGGTTTCGAAACCGGATTTTTATTTATTGTTATTTTTATAACCCGCTCAACGCCGGGTACAATATGCTAGTAATTTTATAATTTCTGCAAATACTATATTCCTGAACTAAACCCAAATGATACCTTAAAAGAATAGATTCTTTTAAGTAATTTAGGCATCTTGGACGAGATTTTTGTTAACAATAGCGTGCATGTAAGTGTGCTGGGAGTCATCTTTATCCCATGATGTAAGTAAAAGTATATGGTTTTCATACCACTCAACACTTTTGCGAAGGGTTCGTACTGCCTGGCCTGTTACAACAGCATTTCTCATTATATTTTATTTTAGTTTTACTTGATGAGATTGTTATTTATTCTCTTCTATTCTATTCTACTGTGGTCTGCTCTGTTATGTTTCAGTTCAGTTTTACTACTTTCGAGTTGCTTGTACTTATTACCTTAGAGATTTTGTAATTTTTTCCGGTTGGTTTTAATGAGCTTTTGCCTCATGAATAATTAAGTTTTTGCCCGGCTTAGGCGATTATTATTTTGTTCTCGATTTTGTTTTGTGCCCCATTCTCTGACATTCTATTCCCCATTTCATTTTATTGAAGCATTTGTTGAATATTTTCCATGTACATACATAGATGAAACAAAGACTGAGTGTTGTTTGAAAACTTTTCTAAAAGTGGATGATTTAAAAAAGGCTTGTTTCAAATAAAATAACGTTTCAGTAACAAAAAACAAAAACCATATACCATATACCAGTACATACATACATACTCTCAAACATAATTCTCTTTTATTTCCAGTTCAAGTTTAACAGTGTGCAAAATATGTTAAAAATTTGTTTTTATATACAACAACCATCAGTTATGGTTCGTGTTATGTTGGAATAGTTATTGTAAAATTTACAAATTTAAATTAACAAAAAAAAAAACAAAATCATTTTTTTTGTTTTAGTGAAAAAAAAGGTGAAATTTATAAAAAAATTTTAATGAAATATTTTAATTTTCAGTTATATGTAGTATATTTTAGAGAATTTAATTTCAAACATTTTTATAATTTCGATTTTATTTTATTATGTATCGCAAAGGTATTTACAGAAAGTGAGTGAGTGTATTATTATTAAAACTATCGGGAATTGTTTTCGATTAAAACCCACTCATGTAAATAAAAACACAATGAATTCTTATTTTAATATTAAAAATTTCAACAATTTAATTTCAATAATTTTTGTAATTTTGTTTTGTTTACTCTCGCACACAGTAAGTGTCTAACCACAAAAAAGCAATAACATTTATATAAACCATGTAAAATTCAATTAATTTATGGCCCACTTGAGTAAAATTTATTTAAATTGATAAAAAAAAAAAAAAGATTACTTCAACAAACTACGACACAACAAAGTTGCTTGAAGAACAAAATGGAGAAACCATAGCAACAATAATGAAAATATAGTTCACCCCATAAAATTAAAATGAACTGCATTGTCAGGCTGAAATAACAACCCATAACCCCCGACAGATCCATAGAAACATAGAAATAAATGGAGTCAACTTTAACCATTACGTACGTACGTACGTACATACAAATCTAGTGGAATGAATAGATTTCCACGTAAGAAATCATAGTGGCCGTAATTGTACAGGTAAATGAGTGAAGTGGGTTTAGTCGGACTGGAAAGGAAATAAAAACGAATTTCTATGCAGAGCAATTCTAATATGTATGCAGACACGTACATTTCACCATTATTATTATCTTGACACAATTGTGACTGGGAAATAAAGGTAAAGCGAATAAAAAAACAAACAAAAAAAAACCGAAAAAAGAAAACATAAAAGAGAAAAGAAAAAAAATCGTTATAAATACTCATGCAAATGCAAAAATATTGCTATATAGCATGTAAGTATTTGTGTACGACTGCTGGTAGGTGTATATGTGTCTGTGTGTGTGTGTGTAATTGTACTTATGTAATTGTACTTTATGTATTCTTTTACAAATGCATCTAAACTACAATAAAATAAAGAGAATAAGAGAATCAAAAAAAAAACTGAATGAAAATGAAAAACAAAAAAACTTTCTCATGAGCACATAAATGCACGAGAGCAATATGAAATTTTACAAGAGTACTCACATATTTATGAGTGATATTCACTGGTTCCTGGCAACATTACACACAATTGTTTAACACTTGTTACTTAACAGCTCTAAAATTCTTACAAGTTAACATTGATGTCTGTATGTATGTCTGTAAGGTGTTGTATTCTATACATCCATATATGCATGTATACATATGTACGTACAATGTGCATATGCAACAGTATCTATTGTTAAAGGAATGCATAACTATAGTTGTCACTGGTTTCACCAACAACAATTAAAGATTATATGGACAGCACATTGAGGATTTGTCAATTACAGCCGTATTTAGAATTAACAAAGAAACAACAAAAAGAAAACTTTTTAAATTTTAAATGTAATTGTGATCACAACCTAATTACACAATAAATTTAAGTTTCTAATTATTTATTTAATTTTGTATTTATTTATTACTAAACGGAAACTTAGTGCTTTGCTACGATCAACAAATATTGTACATTTGAAAGAATATGCAAAGAAAGCTCCCGGATTCGACGAAGTCAGCAACAAGATACTTATCGAGCTGCTCCGTATAGCAAAGAGAATTATTCTTTATCTTTTTAACGCCATCTTGTGTCTCGAATACTACCCGCCAGCATGGAAAGTTGCTCTAGTTAAAATGATTCCTAAGTGTGGAAAAAATCTTTCGAAAATGGAATCTTATAGACCTAGAAGTCTATTACCAACCATGTCAAAATTGTTCGAAAAATTGTTAATTAACAAGCTGACACCTATTCTGGACCGAAACAACTGTATTCCTAATCATCAATTTGGCTTTAGACGACAATATAGTACTATTGAGCAAACACATCGATTGGTGCAAGAAAAGCCTTTGAAGAAAAAAAATATTGTTCAGCGCTTGTTATTGACGTCTGTCAAGCATTCGACAAAGTATGACATGAAGGTCATTTATCGAAATTGAAGCTTTGCCACTGAATTTTTTCAATCTATTCCAAAAATATGTTATCGATAGAAATTTCATAATTTAAGATATTTTTTAAGTTGCCCTCAACTTATACAATCTGGTGTTCCACAAGGCAGTATCCTAGGACCAATTTTATATTTGTTATACGCCGCAGATATGCCAACAAGCAGTACTACACACGCTTCAACTTTTGCTTATGATACGGCTTTTCTTTGCTCCCACAAAAATCCAAAAGATGCCTCAAGCAGAGACCTGCGCCGATCGGCTGACAGCCGGCTAAGCCAAGCCGCCGACAAAATTTAAAAGCCGCCGCCGCCGAAAATTTATTCGGCTTAAATTCAGCCGCCGTTTTATGTATGTAAGAAAATTAAAATATATGAAAATATGTTTTTAAAATTGTATACAGTAAATTTTAATTATATGTATATAAAATATGATATTTATATTTTTGTTTTACTTGACTTAAATACATTATTGAAGTTTTTTTGTTCATTTTGTGATATATTAATAGAAATATTTTAAATTCTTTGATATGGAAATTTTGAACACCCTTTCTTGTTTTTGGTGAATGTGGCAACACTTTTAACTTTACGTTAAATGTTTTAAAAGACAAAAAATTAAAATGGAGAACCAAACAACAACAAATTTCAATAATTTAAATGAGTTAAATTTATAGTTTATTGTAAATAAGACACGTTATTTAGGTTTTAAACTATTACTAATTATTATTAAATTTATTTTATATTAAGAAAAGGTACAAAGTTTCAATTTATGTTAAAAGATCAATTTTCTACAACTGTAGCAGCGAAGACGACGCGAGGTATTAATTTCTGTTTTCTTTTTCTTCTGCATTCTAAAGTGTTGCCAGATTCACTTCGTTCACTAGCTGACAGACTAGGGGCTGCCACATCCACTCCCTCTCCAGTGACTAAGTCAGGAACTGCTGGGAACGATGCACTTTCTTCAGTGATAATCCCATAATCATCATTGATTGAAGTTTCTATCTGTCGTGATGTGGTATGCTGCTTTGACTTGGAGTCTTGAGATTTTTGGTGTTGAGAATTGTCTTGTTGAGTATTATTGATAATAAAGGCTGGTTTCAATCGCTCGACGCTGACGTTTACATCTTTATCTTTTATTTTAATGGTATATAACCGGTCGGATAAACGTTGAACTACCTCATAAGGTCCTGTGTAGGGCGTCTGAAGTGGTTCTCGGACTGAATCGGTGCGAAGAAATACATGAGTGCAGTCGTCAATATTTTTCAAAACAAACATTTTGCTTTTGTTATGATGAGCTGTTGGTATTGGTCGTAGAAGACTAAAATGATTGCGAAGTTTTTTAAGAAATTCATCAGGATTATCAGTAGTATCGTTAGTATTTTCAAAAAATTCATTTGGTAAACGTAATGGACCTCCATATAATAAATCCGATGGAGAAGCTTGAATATCCTCTTTGAATGAGGTTCTTAAACCAAGTAGTACTGTTGGCAGTATGTCAATCCATGAAGTATTAGGATGGCACATAAGAGCTGTTTTAAATGTTCTATGCCATCGTTCGACCATACCATTTGATTGCGGGTGGTATGCAGTAGTTCGAGCTCGTTTAGATCCAATGAAATTAGTCAAAGATTTGAATAGGGCTGATTCAAACTGCGTACCTTGGTCCGTAGTTATTGTCTTTGGACATCCGAATCTTGAAATCCAATGAGTCCAGAAAGCAGTTGCAACGGTTTGAGCAGACATGTCTTTCAAGGGGACTGATTCTGGCCATCTCGAAAACCTGTCAATCATAGTAAGGCAGTATCTAAAACCCTGTACAAGTGGCATTATTACAATATCTAAGTGGACGTGGTCAAATCGATTATCAGGTACATCTATCTTGTTCGGTGTAAAACGATTATGTTTAGTTATCTTTGCTCTTTGACATAATAAACAAGTACGAACCCAACTGATAACTTGCTTTTTCATACTAGGCCAAACATATTTCTTTCGGATCTCTTGAAGTGTAGTTTTATCACCTGGATGTGATAGATTATGTATAGAGTTGAAAACTTGTTGGCGTAGTTCATTAGGAACGTAAGGTCGTACATAACCTGTCGAAATGTCGCAATAGATTGATGAAGAATCGAAGTGGACTATTTGAAGTTTTAGCGAACTGTTACCTTCCAGTAAGGTTTTCAATTCGTCGTCTGTTTCTTGTGATGATTGCAGTTCCTCATATGATATTGTTGATGGCATTGAAATTGCGTTTAAACGAGACAAAGCATCAGCAACAGTGTTCTTGGAGCCAGACAAATGAACTATCTCTGTTGTAAATTGCGATATGAAATCTAAATGTCTCAATTGGCGGGGGGAAGCTTTCTCTGGCTTCTGTGAAAATGCATAAACCAGCGGTCGGTGATCAGTTTTTATTACGAAATGACGAGCTTCCAACATATGACGGAAATGTTTAATGGCATCGTAAATTGCAAGTAACTCCCTGTCATATGTGCTGTAATTGCTTTCCGTTTTTGACAACTTTCTGGAGAAAAACCCCAGCGGTCTCCATATACCATCAAAATTTTGCTCGAAAACCGCTCCGATAGCTGTATCAGAAGCGTCCGTAATGAGTGCAAGTTTGGAGTTTGGAGCAGTATGCGCTAGCATAGTAGCCTCACTTATACTCCTTTTACACGCTTCGAAAGCATTTTCGGCTTCTGGTGTCCAAGGTATTTTTCTCTTATCATTTTTCTTGGAGTTCGTGAGAAAATTGTTAAGCGGTGCTTGTAATTGAGCTGCATGTGGTATGCACCGACGGTAATAATTAATGACACCTAGAAATCTTCGTAGCTCACAAATCGTTTCGGGTTTAGCGTAATTTTCAATAGCGGTGACACGATCTTTGGGAGGTCTACAACCACTACTATTGATAGTGTAACCCAAAAATTCTACCTCTTGTTGGCCAAAATTACATTTTTTAACATTGATTGTTAAGCCATGTTGACTAAGACGATCAAAAACTAATCGCAAGTGGCGGTTATGCTCTTCGATGGAACTTGACATTATGATAATATCGTCGATGTAACAATAAACAAAGTCTAAGCCTCTTAGAACTGAGTCCATGAACCTTTGGAACGTTTGCGTGGCGTTTCGCAATCCAAACGGCATATACAAAAATTCTATTAAACCAAACGGAGTGCAAAGAGCTGTTTTCTCTATATCCTCTTCGACCATCGGTATTTGGTAATAGGCTCTTACTAGATCTAAGGTAGTAAAAGTGGACTTACCAAATAGTCTTTCAGCAAAGTCGTTGATGTTAGCTATTGGATAACGATCCGGAACTGTTTGAGCGTTTAATTTTCGATAGTCGCCACATGCACGCCAACCACCCGTTTTCTTCGCTACAATGTGTATAGGACTAGCCCATTGGCTTTTAGATATACGACATATACCTTGCTCCAACAAAAAATCTACTTCTGCTTTTGCGGCTGCCAATTTGTCTCCAGATAATCTACGTGGGCGATCTGCTACAGGCTTACCAGTGGTTTCAATATGATGTGCGACGGTTGGATCTCCTGTGACCTTTCGGGTTAAAGTTGTTGTTGTAATACTGACATACTCTTGGAGTAAAGCTGCAAATGGTGTGCTTGAAGAAATTGTCGAAATATTAAAATCTTTCGTTTTACGAATTTTACCATTATTGGAAAGTTTTGTTGTACCATCTATTAGTCGTTTGCTCTTGAGGTCAATTAACAAATTATAATGTATTAAAAAATCAGCACCAATTATGGATGATTGAACGTCAGCAATAATAAATAGCCACTTAAACTCACGACGTAACCCTAGATCTAGTTTAATAACCGAGTGACCATAGGTTGTAATATCACTCTGATTCGCTGCCAAAAGTTTAACTTTCGAGGGGAAAAGTTTCGCCTTGACTAATGATGGGGGTATAACTGAGACCACCGATCCTGAGTCAATTAAAAAATAAGATTTCGTTGAGTTATCATATATGTGTAAACGATTTTCCGAAATTATTCTATTATTGCTGTCGCTGTCGCCAATTGAGTTGATTGACGACAGCTCAATTAGTTTTCCGAATTGTTGTTATAATGCACGCAATTTGGTTTACAATGCTTAGCATTTTTTCCAAATTTTGCGTGGAACCAACAAAGTTGTGATTCGGAGGAATCCTGACCCGATTGTAAACGACTTCGAGATCTTGAACGATTGCGACGATTATCATTATGATTTGATTGCATTTTCATTTTATCAATCTTATCCGATAAAATATTTATTGATTTAATAAGATCAGCCATTGAAGGATTAATAGCATTTACCGAAAGTTGCTTTTCACCACTTGAGGTACTGTGTGATATAGCACTTACCATATTGTTGTTTGCCTCTAGCATTTTATCGGCTGTTTTTGCTAATTTGTCCAAATCGTCTTGTTCCCATATACTTAAAAGTGGACGAATCGATTCTGGCATCTGTCCAATAAAAAGTGTACGGATTATTGCTTCGTTGCATTTACCAGGCGCTAGACGTTTCATGTGTGCTAGGACTTCAGATGGTTTCATACCCACGGTTTCTCCACCTTGTAATAAGCGGCGTAATTTGGATTCAGGTGACTCAGCAAATTTTGAAATTAATCTTTCCCTGAGTGTATTGAATTTGTCGTTTGCGGGCGGATTGGTAATTAAATCCTCAACAGATAAAAGTATATCGTCCTCAAGACGAACCGAAACAAAATCAAATTTGTCAGTATCTGATGTAATGTCACATAAGGCAAAAGACCTTTCAACCTGAGCAAACCAAAGGTGTGGATTATGCTTATTGAATTTGGGTATATGCACCTTTTGTAGATTTGATCTCGCTGTTTCATTTGGCTGCTCACGTTGCTCCCGTAATGAATTCACCTCTCGTTGAAGCTCCTTCATTTGTGCAATAATGATATCCATTTCAGACATTTCGGAACTTGAAGTCTCACAAAATTCAATTTCGTCACTGCTAGATGAAGTTTTTTCTGGTGAAACAGTTTGCTTACTTCTTAAGTTGTATTTGTTTGAATGCATGAGCAGGATTGTGCCTGTTCGTTGAAAAAAAAAATTTATCGCAGCGTTGAAAAACGTTAAAATTTCAAATAATCTGCGACTGCGCTGCTTCCACGAAAAATATGTTTCATGAGAACTTCTCAAATTTGGTATTTGCTGCAATTTATTCAGAACACGGGGTCACCAATATAGTTTATTGTAAATAAGACACGTTATTTAGGTTTTAAACTATTACTAATTATTATTAAATTTATTTTATATTAATAAAGGTACAAAGTTTTAATTTATGTTAAAAGATCAATTTTCTACAACTGTAGCAGCGAAGACGACGCGAGGTATTAATTTCTGTTTTCTTTTTCTTCTGCATTCTAAAGTGTTGCCAGATTCACTTCGTTCACTAGCTGACAGACTAGGGGCTGCCACAAATTCATCTGATTCCGATGACGACCTTGCAATTTTTAATGGTATTGAATTCCCAAAACAATAATTGAAACTCCAATTTCAATTAGCTTTTAGCCAAATTTTTTTGGAAAATTTTATTTTGAATATTTTTTTCTGATAATTGTTTTGTAAGTGTTATAAAATGCGAAATAATTTCAGGTTTGGAGTTTCTGCGTCGACATCAAACCTCTGTAACCATTTACGTGCTCATGGTAGTGACGTAAAATCAAAAAAATTTTAAAATTTGCATGCCAAAATAAAATTCTTATTGTCAGGAAGTTCTAAAAATGCAGATTCCGAAAAATTTGCTAACGCACGGCTGCTTGTTCAAATGTGCTGCAGAGATCTAAGGCCCTTTAACATAGTGGAGCAACCAGGCATCACAGCAGACCAGTGTTGCCACCTTGTGTGTAATTACACATATTGTGTGTAAATTTTGATTCTGCGTGTAGCATGTGTGTAATTAGCTTCGTATGTAATTTTACTTTTTGTTCTAATTTTTTCTTTAGTCGCTAATTTTGAATAATCGATTTGCTAACAATGATTATTTAGTAAATTTACTGCAATTTTTGACAAAACCTTTGAGAGTAAATTAAATTGCCATGTAAAGATTCTCAAAAATCTATCATTTGGAGTCAGTTTTAAAACTGTATGCCCCAACACTCATATATAAAATTAACGCACACACACAAGTGGTGTGAAAAGCTAGGTCGTAATCCTGACTGAAAAGTTGTAATGACCAATTATGTGTGGCTAATGTTTCATACATGGATTTACATGTCTTCTTTGTTCTTTAAATAAATGTTGGAAATGTTATATGCAAATTATTTAAATAAATAAAAGCGCCGCCGAAACTTTACCATATTTCGGCTGACTGCCGGCTTAAAGCCGCCGCCGAACCTTTTCAACTTTAGCCGCCGCCGCCGACAAATTTGCTCGGCGCAGGTCTCTGGCCTCAAGTCAATTACAGCACCATGCTACTCATGTGGACAAATGGGTTAATTAGTGGCGAATTAAAATCAATGAACAAAAATGCGTCCACATCACCTTTATCTTACGGAAAGAAACATGTTCGCCCATCAGTATTAACAACCAGAGGGTGCAGCAATATACCCATGTTAAATATCTCGGTATTCATGGAAATATCACATCGATGCAAAATTGACCCAAATAAAACTGAAAGCAGTCCAGTCGGTAGAAATTCGTTTCTTAGCCTCAATTTTAAACTCTTGCTCCATAAATCTGTATTGAAGCCAATATGTAGTTATGGTATCAAATTATAGGGCACAGATTCTGCTTCAAATATTAAAAAAATACATCGCCGTCAAAATAAAATCCTACGAATGATAATTGCCGCTCCTTGGTATATTCAAAACATCAATATTCATAAATAGCTTGACTTCCTACTGGTCAAAATATGTGACCAAATATTTAAAGAATCTCGAAATCCATCCAAAATCTCTCGCTCGTAACATCCTGGACATACCCGCTTGAGAAGGAGGGATACCACCGAACACAGATGATTTCTTCACAAATTATGCATTATATTATTTGTTTTATTAACATTTGCAAATTAGAATTTTTATCTGGGACTGACTGGACATCAATATTTATTAACTAAAGATTCCAACAATTATTGTTATTTCATTGTTAATTCATAAAATACAATAAAAGCTATCGCAAAAAAAAAAATTTTTTTTTGAAGCCTAGTTAAAAGTTTTAGAAAAAAGTAATATTTATTATTTAGTAAATCGATAATAGCATCGCTTTATTACCATAAAAATTTGTATTAATAGTGATAGCAAGGTGAAAATAATAATACCATCAGCGATGCCGTTTTGGTTATTTTTTTCTAATATAATGTACATATTTACGTATTTTTTCTTCATTTTGGTTATTTTTTTTATTCTCGTTAATGCAAGTTAATGCAATATTATTTGAAAATTTAATTACGTTCAATTGAAATTTTAAGAAAAATTTTAATTCAAAAAAATAAAAACTTTAATTTATTAATTCGATGGCTTAATATCAAAAAGGCCTGACTCAATTTTTTGTTACTTTACAGGAGAAGCGAAAAACTTAATAAAATCTGTAAAATTTTAGATACAACAAAAATTTTAATACGGTTTTTAATAAAAAAAAAAAAAAAAACAGCAACACATTTCACTTATCCTTTTAAGAATTGTTAATTTTTGTTTTAATGAAGTTTTCTAAGATAGGTCTTTATTCCGTTGATATTTTTGAAAAGAAAAATTAAGTTCAGCCTTATTTAAACTGCGTTAAAAGTAAAATATATGATAATGATTCAAGTTTAAATTATAAACGGTAATAATTCATGATATTAAGAAGATTAAGTCAAAAATTAGTTCTTATAAGACAAATTATCTTAAAAAAGATGACAATATGCAGGTAAAAACTTTTTAGTCCTGTTGGCTGTCCCATTTCTTTTTCGTGATAGGTATTTTCTCCTTATAAAGTAGTATATCTTTAATCGCGGACTTTGAACTATGTGAGAGAAATTCGTAATCGTCAGTTACGCCTGTTTGGCAATATGTTGATCCTGATGGGTCTCACATC
This sequence comes from Sarcophaga peregrina, assembly GCA_014635995.1. Classification (NCBI taxonomy): domain Eukaryota; kingdom Metazoa; phylum Arthropoda; class Insecta; order Diptera; family Sarcophagidae; genus Sarcophaga; species Sarcophaga peregrina. The sequence goes on from CM025793.1 coordinate 60,736,029, forward strand.
AGGGCTTATAACATATTAACAGTAGTTAATAGTTTTCTAAGAGGCTTAAGTGATCGTTCTTTATTTGATATGCCAAAATATTGAAGGCGTTCCATTCTTTTTGTTTCTATTTACATTATATGTCCGTTAGGATTTTCTTGCAATATTTTTCCTTGCTCGGATACCATCAGCATTCTCGGAATCAGAGTTAGAATTTACGTTCGCATTTTAAATTTTTAATGCATTATTAAATTTTTTAATGTTAAAACAGTTTCCTTTTAAACAATATTTTTCACAAAAAACAAAGTGAACTGTTAGGAATCAATTGGGAAGTACAGTTTTGTTAGTATAACATTTTTCCTGTTCGTCAAAAACAGGAACTCGAACTTTTAAGAAATCGACCCGCCGCTAGAATTTGTTAAGTAACTTTTCCCGCTAAAGCGAATTTGTTATTTGATAAATATAAAAGCACAACTTCAGTTGCGATTATAATTTTAGAACCAAATAAAAAATTAGTTACGACTTTATCTTTCAAAAATTCATTGTCATGAATTAGGCCATTTATTAAATCGTTATGTGATATTTGCAATTATAAACTGAGTTAGGGCTTTTCATTTTAAGTCTCCGATTTGTAGTTTAACTACACAGAAAAAAATAAAATTTTTGAATTAAACCTTAAATTTGTTAAAAAAAAAAAAAAAAACAAATGCATTTATATAAAAAATTGGTTATTTTTTTGCGTGTTTGGTTATTTTTTATTTTAATTTTGATTATAAAATTTTTGTGATCGTGGCAACGCTGTTAATAAGTAATGTGCAACATTATTCCTAAATGAAATAAAACTGTTTTAAATTTTTTAAAATATTCTTACGTTTTTACCTTTTTAAAACTTTAGAAATATGAGTTCGTAAATTGCAAATAAAATGAAAATAAATATGCGTTTAATTTTAGACTAATTCTTTATTGTTTATTGCACGTGTACCACCTTTTAGAAATTGACTTAACCCATAACAATTTACTTAATTGTTATTCGTTTTTCACACTCTTTCGCGTACGCAATGACAACTCTTCGTTATTCTTCTCTGCTTACAACCATTTTGTAAGTAACACCACAATATTCTCTTCAAACGCAACGTGTCTAACCGAATTATTGTTGAATCCCACGTTACGTCTTCACACACGACTGACTTAATTCTAGTTCTAGCATTGCTCGCTTTGTCTTGCCTTTTAATTCGCTGGATATAGTGTGATGAATGCTCTCGAAGAAAATGTAAACCAGTTGTTTTCATTATTGTTGTTTGTGTATCTTATTTCTGGAGCCAGACTAGTTGATGCTTGAATATTTTTTTTTGCTTGTTTACTTCTTTGTCCGCTGGACTTTGTTGTTGACTGTTTACAACTTTATCTCGAATATTTTTTATACTGATGTTGTTGCTTTAATTTTTGTTTACACATAGATCCCGTTAACGAGTGCATTGTTTTGTTTTTTTGATTTTTGTTTATCATTTTATACATGATCAATTCCATTGTGTTCTTTTTGGAGCTTTTGTTTATTATTTTAATAACACCATTTCCATTTTAGTAATAATATAAAAATTTTTCATACATCGCCGAGCTCATTTAGCCCACTATTTATTTGAAATTCCCCACTAAGTTTATGTTTCTGTGGCACAATCTATTGCTAAATAAATTAGAATTTGTGTACATTGTTCTTCTTATTATGAAAGAATAATAGTTTCGATTTAACCTGTGCTATGATATTAATGTCTTTAATCCACACTTGGTTTATAGCCGTAACCCTATGTTTGCATTACTATTTAAATGAATATTAAATTATCACTTCATTACTTTACTTTATAAGCGGCATTTAATTTTGTTGTTTTTCTGCGTGCGCATTACTTATCCCTGCATATGTAATTTTAATTATTTTAATGCTCAATTTGAATTCATTTAATTTTAAAACAACTGCAAAACATAATAAAATAAACAAACAAACAAAAACAAAAAAAAAACTTAATAATTTTTAATCTTTTCATACACATGGATAAGTTTAAAGAATATTTTTGAATTTTTAATTGTATGCATTTATTAAATGTTTAAATATTTATCTAATATTTTAAAAATACAAAATAAAAAATAAAAAAGTAAAACAAAAAACAAAAAAACATTTAAATTCATTCATTGTACGGAGATGTAGTATAGAAATACGAAAACAATAAAAACAATTAAAAAACCAAACACTTTTATTGTTACAAATTGCTTTTTAATCCAACTTAAAACATTGTATTTTAATTTAATTTGAAATTTATATTAACACATACATATATACGTATGTATATATGTGTGTATGCAAGTATGTATGTATATAAATAAATGCATATAGTATGTTGTATATAAGTTTATAAATACATACAGTGGATGCAGTATAGACTACATACATGCATACATACTTTTGTATAGACTAATAAATTCATAGATTTAAAAACAATGAATTCTACAAACAGAGTTTCATGAATAAATAAGCCGGCATAGTCTAGTAGGACTCCCGCCACTCATGTATAAAATTAACACACACAACATGAGTGGTGTAAGAGTCTGGGTTGCAACTATGACCAATTAAGTAAATGCTCAATGAAATTATTAAGTATAAATGGCGAAGTCGCCACTTTGGCACTTTGTGACACTCAAGTTAAATTCCAACAAAATTCTGCAGTTTGTAGGTTACTCATCTGTTAAAGCAAAGCAATCTGCCCTTCCATTAAAGAAAGTGTATCTCGCACACACACCAAAAATTATCAATACAATTTTGTAATTTGTATACGTTGGTAAGGCCAATGGATGCTATTATCTGTGAAATATAATATCTTTTAAATGTTGTTCTAAGCTACTCTGGGCGGAGCGCATTCGATGTGTCCAACTTTCCATGATTCTAGCAGATTTGGAAGATATCACAGGTTTTATTGTATTTGAGGACGTCCGGAAATTGTAGTTTATTGGCATACATTCGCGACTAGCTCGGTCGCATCATCTTTACGCAATATGGTCGTAATCGTTCATACAAGATATTCAAAACGACATTAGCTGTATGGCAAATATGGTTGAAACCATATGTCGTTTGTATTCAGATGCAGGCCAAAAGAAGTTGGTAATCATTGACCTATACCGCTCATTGGTGAAAGAAACGGTGTGGCTAATTTCCTCTCAACAAAATATGAACAAAAAATTTGGAAAAACTGCTTGAATAAGTAACAACTAAGGGCTCTATTATGAGTTTTGATCGATTTTCGACTGTGCTCGAAAATGGTTATCGAACGAATTCGCAATTGGAATTATGACGTTCATTCGATGTATTATTGTGAATTCCGCTTATTTGAATTATTCACAATAATATCAGCTGATACACATTGTGCGGATTACAATTTAATTAAAAAAAATTAAATTTTTATTGCAATGTTTTAAAAAATAAAAAAAGAAGTTTAATAAAGTAATAGGGGTAACGCCGGTTTGACGATTCTTCAGATGAATGATGAATGAAAACTTATTGGAACTAGCTAGAAGTAGAAAAAAATTGATGAGATGTTTCCAATCCCTTGAAAATGGATTCAATAACATAAGTGTATACTATATTAAAATGCTGATGTGTGTATCATGTATAAATTTTATTCACAGATTTATTAAAAACTTCAGACTGTGCAAAGACACATTTAAGGATTTGCTTTTCACTACAGATGAATTGCTACATCAATGCACACGGTCGAAAGCTTGTCCAAACATTTTAAAATTGGCAACATTCTTACGGTTTTCTGATAAGGGTTCTTATTAACTGAGTATTGGTCATGAAAACATACTTGGCCTTGCATAGCTAACGTAGTAGTAATATCGGCCAAATGAGGATTCTCTTCCATTAGTGATATAAGTTTTTCCAACTACTTTTTCTTACTCACAATCTTACTCATTAATAAAATTAACAAAAATAATTGTTCATATCTCATATTTTGTAAAAAAAAATATTTAAAAACTTACATTTTAATAAATTTTTGCACAATTCAATTCGGCACCGAAAACAAAATTATCTTCGATAAAAAAGTAGATACACAACGACATTTTCGACAATGTTACCAGATCATAATAAGAAGTTGGTATTCGATATTCAATCTTCGATAGTCAGCGAATATCTAATGTATCTCATAATAAGACCCTAAGTTAACAAATGTAGCTTTAAAAAAATTACCGTTATCAACTGCCAACTTGGCATGGGTTTATGAGCAAGAGTCATTGATAGTATAACTTTCCGGATGGGATGCTATTAAAAGGTATTTTGAACGAATTTAAATTTAGATATAGGAAACATTTAAAATAAGACTCTAATACAAAATTTAACAATTATAAACAAATATTTTTTACTTCGAATACTTCGTTTAAAATCAAGCATGAATGAAACAGTTCGTTTAATCACAGAATAAAGTCATTGAGATTTAAGATAATTGATTTTCAAGTGACAAGTGTGACGTTGTCGATAATGGTTGAACGATAATGATAAAACTGAACTGTTCAAATCAAGTAGATTGCATTTTCCAGCTCTGATAATTTATTCTTACGACCTTAAAAGTTTTATCAATCAACCATTGAATTTTAACTTCCCCACACTTCTATTAACAACACTTTTACAAACACATGTTTTGTTTTTTATTAATGCCAACATTCTAGAGACGCAAGTACAATACGTATGGTTGGATGATGATTGGATGGAAAATGTCTCTGAGCAACTGACATCCATACTTAAGAAAAACGTAATTCTGCAGCATTAAAAACATGAACGTTAAATTTAATGTGCAATAAAAACAAAAGGAAAGAAAAGAAAAGGATGCAAGAAACGCACCCAGATGCCCAGACAAACCAGAAATGAGAAGAGAAATCAGTGTTATGGGACAATGATATTAAAACAATTAATGAGAGAATCTTTGTTTCTTTTACTTTCTTTTTCGTTTGGTTTTTCTTTTCTCTTGAATGCATTTCTGCCATTAAGAATATTATTATTTCTTAAGTTTCTCCCTTTCCTTTTGACTTTCATTTAATCAGGATTTTTTTTTTTTTTTTTTTTTTGTTCTCATTCGGAGGACGCTTTATTCCATGTCATCTTGCTTCTAAATTAAAAACTAAAAAAAAAAAAAAATTAAAACGAAAATACCAACAACAAAAGTTCATTAGGGAAAGTGAAACAAAAAGCACAGAGTAATTAAAAATTAATTAAGTCGGCAAAAAGCCAATATTATGATACGACAATGTGAGAAACAAAAAATATAAAAAGCAAAAAATGCAAAATTAAAGAGCAGAAAAGAAAACAGAAGGACGAAAATCATAGGACAATCCGTCTGTACAGCTTGTAAAGTGAAACTGTAACAACACGGTTGACGGCTATTTAATGTTTCGCGTTGAAAATACGTTAAGCTAAACAAATTTATGACCGTTGTTTTTCATTTTTCCTATTTTCTTTATTTTTGTTCGTTTCTACAACTGCAGCAACAATTCAAAAGGTGCTATGCCAGTAGATCGAAACTACATATTTAAGCAAATCATTTTTAACACTTCAACTAAATAAAGTTAAATTTAATTAATTTGATTCATTTTAAGTGCAATGCACACTGGCCAACTGAAAGTTTTCATCATCTATATATACATACATACATAACTATGTACATCGATATGATCGTTGTTTTTCACATATCGCTCCTTTATTGCAACATAGTCATATCTCAAAAACACTTGAACTTGGCAAAATACGATTTAAGTTTTCAAGACAGAAGTCCTATAATCTGATTGCCGCAAACATATTTTGGTATAACTTCGGTTCAGCTTGGGATATAATACAGATTTTTTTTTTTTTTTCAACATGTACAGAAGGTCTAAAAGAGCAGTTTTGCTTAAGTAACTACAAATTTTTAATTTTTTGAATATTTATCAGTAACTTAAAGCATACGTTTAGAAATGCAAACATACCATCTTTGTAGCGTTTACATTTCGGTGCGTTAGCCAATTGGAAGTTCAGAGCAGTTCTCGTTCTATATAATCTAAAGCTACCGGTATAGGTAGATTAAATCCCAGATTTTTTGAAATATTGCTGTATAAACTTTTGCCTTATGTTACTCATGCGTTTAATACAGTACTAACTAAATCAACATTTCCTGATGAATGGAAAAAAATCGAAAATTACACCAATACCTAAACAGAACAATGAATTTCCCTTCTTATCTAAAGTTATTGAGAATACCTATTGAGAATATAATGAGTGAGCAGATCAATGAATATGTAAGGAATCATAATATTTTATGTGCTGTTCAATCGGAATTTACTAAAGAAAGAAGTTGTATGATAGCCTTAACAGATGTAGTGGAGAATCTAAGGACTGATCTTGATGATAATATGATTTGCATTTTAGTTTTACTTGATCATAATAAAGCTTTCGATATCGTTGAACACTCCATATTATTGAAAAAACTGGAAAAACTTTTCTGCTTCTCAGAAACAGCTTGTAAATTATTACGTTCATATCTGGCAGGTCGATCTCAGATTGTATCTTATAATGGCACATATTCCATTATAACATACTCCTCATATAGAGGTGTTCCACATTATATTATTTTGCTTATATTATTAATGATTTACTATATACTTTGGGACATTGTACAATACATATGTATGCGGATGATGTCCAAATATACAACAGCGGTTCTTTAAATAGAATTAACGCATGTGTCAATAACATAAACTCTGATTTGTAGAAAATAGATATCTGGGCAAAAAACAATGAACTTTGTATCAATCCCACAAAATCGAAGTGTATTTTAATAGATAGAAGTAATAGAAAGATTGACGACGATATTCAAATTAAAATAAATAGTAATTTAATAGAGTTTACATGCTGTTCAAAAAACTTGGGAGTAATTTTTAATAATAAACTGACATGGTCCAATCACATTCCTTCTGCAGTAGGTAAAATTTATGGTATCTTTTAAAATACGAATGCTGCTTGCGAAAACTTATTTGATACCAGTGCTTTTATATGGCTGTGAATTTTATGCAAACTGTGATGCAAATGATTTGCGGAAATTGAAGGTTGCTTATAATAATATTGCAAGATATATCTTCAATCGAGGAATACATGATTTGATATCCGTGTTCTCATACCAGATTTGCAATATGTGTTTTGAAAATCTTTTAAAATTTAAAAGTTTGATATTTTTACATAAAATAATTTATACTGCACAACCGACTTGGGACAATGTATGTATGTCCGATGTATGGAACAATAAATTTCAGCAGATCGGCTGGGGGACTGGTATTGATTCAGCGAAAATATAAAATTGTCTTTTGTGAACGTCAGTTCTTTATTTATTGCACTCGACTTTGGAACCAAATTCAGTAGAGAATTCAAATAATTAGCAACGCAACAGATTTAAAATTGAACTTTCGAAATATTTTCGTTAATGACTAGTTGAAGAACAGTGTAAAACCAAATTAATGCATCAAATTATTTGTAATCTTTTTTTTAACTTTTTAATTTTCTTTTCTTAATTTAATTTGTATTCATATTTAATTATTACATTATGCAAAAATTTATTTTCTTTGTATGTTATCATTAGCACTTTAATTTATAAGATGTCTATCTTGTTATGCTAAATTTGAAATAAAATAAATAAAAATAAATATGTACATACTTAGTTGAACGATGAATAAACGTGTATATTTTTAGATTTCAAATTGTCATAATAATTGTCATATCAATTGGTATTACAGTTCGATAAAATCCATTTTAGACTTCTGATGTAACTACACGATCACCCTTTTAACTGTCAATACTATTCCACACTATGTTGTTAATAAAAATCAATTTTTTGTTGATACTAATTAAGGAGGTAACAAAAACTTAATTTTTTTTAAAGAAGAGAAATGAAATAAAATTAATATATTGTGAATACTTTTGTAACGGAAAGTTAAACCGACTGTGGCCACGTTTTGTCTTAGTCACTTAGACCCCTTTTGCACGTTGAAATTTGTTTCGAAACAAATGTGAGAAAATTTTTTTGCATTTTCTTTTAAAATTTTTTTCGCTTTTGGACGTAAAAAATTAATTTCAGACATTTTGTTTTCTTTTATCGCATCGTTCTGCTGTTTTTAACAGTTGTAACTTTGCTTGGCATTGTGATTTAGGTTCAAACACAAGACATGAACATTATTTAAATATTATATTTGTTATTACATTATAATATATTGTTACGTTTTTACCTTTTTAAAAACGTTAAAAATATGAGATCGTAGATTTTAATAAATTCTTTATTATCTGCACAATTTTTGTGCCACTGTTTGAACTTGTTTCATGTATACAATGATACTTCACAATATGTGTTTGTTCTTTATACTACTCTGCTTACAACCCTTTTGTAAGCAACAACACTTGTTAGTTATTCTTCTTTCTCACAACCTTTTTGTAAGTACAACACTAACAACTGTTTTCTCAAACGTAACTTGTCTGCACACAAGTCTGACCGAATTAAAGCTCGATAGATTTTAATTCTCAACCAACGTGACGTCGTCTTACACGATCAAATTCAAACTCTGCCCTGCTCGCTTTAACTTGCCTTTTATATTACTGGATCATCAGTGTGATGAATGCCCTTGAAGGACGATGACGTCCTTCGGGAATAATCTAAAAGTGTAAACAACCTATTCTTATTTTTTTGTTGTTTCTTGTTTACATTCGAGCAGGTAGATTAGTTGTTGTTGATTTATTTGTCTATCCTATTTTATACTGCACGTTGTTGTTTCTTGTTTACTTCTTCGTTCCCTTATCCTTGTTTATTCATCGATCTTGTAAACAAGCACTCTATTTTTGTTGGTATGTTTTTCTACTCATTCATTGATCACGTGAACAGTGCGTTGTTTTGTTTTTGGAGCTTTTGTTTATCATTTTAACAACACCATTTCCACTTTCGTAACAATATTATATATTTATGTGTTATTATTTTTAAATATATTTACCTTATTTAAATTATATTCTTTTTAATATTTCTTATTTTTATTTTTTCAACCTTTTTTAATTAATTGTTTGGCGCTAAAATTTTTCTTTTGCTAATGTTTTGATTTCAAACACAAAATCAACAAAGACTAATAATATTTTAAATAAGGGAGCTTTATATTAACACCGTTGACTAACTACGAGTCATCTCTTACCCACTTTTTCTCCTAAAATACATCATTTTTGCCTTTTGATGATATCTACGATCTAAAAATAGTTTTTAGTTATATAATGTGAAAAATCAAATTGTCGTTATTGGCCAGTTTTCTGTAAGTTGCCACGACAGTCAAGGTGTTAACTTCTCTATGCGGAACAAAAAATAAAAGAAAATGTGAAATAAAATACAACTCTGTGTATATACGAATAAAGAACAAAGCAAATTTCTGAGTACATGAAATTCTAAAATCACCCCGCTCGTTTTTCCCCTCTCTCCTACAAACTCAAGAGAGTTGAAATTTGTTTCGAAACAAATTTCAATGTGCAAAAGGCGTCTTACTGATGCCTTTCGTATAGTACGTATACGTACCGAAATATTTTTGCGATTTTGCTTTGCAGGTTTTGTAGGATTGAACTTCTTACAATTATTTTCTTTTTCAGTATATTACACAAATGATTTATTGCATTGAGATCCATTGATTGTACAGGCCAATCCAGGCATTTCTTGTTGTTTTCAGTGAGCCACTTTTTTGTCATCCTGAAATTGTGCTTCGAGTCCTTTTTGTGAGTAGTCTGAAAGTCACTGTATGTATTAACTTTTTAATGTAATTACAATAGCATTCTTCGTTTTTCTTTTGTATGTAGACTGCATTAGCATAGTATTTGATTTCCGATATACGGGAATCTCATTTTTCTATGTTAGCCAAGCTTCAGGTTGCATCCATTATATAAACAACAACATAATATATAATATCTAATATATGTAAGCAATATAATGAATTTTAAGCAAAAAAGCGCATAAACAATTTGTGTTTTTTATATTTCTTCTATTTATTTATTTACATTGGCTCTATATTCTTACGCTGCAAAACTGTAAGGACACCCAATAAAAAAAGAGAGTTAACGAAATTAAAATGCTAATGATACTTAGTAAGATAACTCTTAATGTTAAGTACTCCATTTAACCTACACTGAGCGCCAAAAGTGAGTAAACACCAGTGAAATAATTAATTTTCTTAGGATAGCAAGAAAAGTAAAAAGTAAATAGTCCAATAAATTTTTAAAAATAGAAACGTTTATTTATTAATTATAAATCAAAAACAAAATTATTGTTGTGCTCCAAGTATATTTCTTAAAATAGAAAATTTTAAATTATAGTTGGTGTTCACCCACTTATGGCGCTCAGTGTATTTGAAAAAAAAAACAACGTTTTTCAGTTGGATTTTATTTGATATTTAACGACCAGAAGTTGTGGAAGAGTATTAAGTCTTTGTGGACTTTGGTAGTCAAATTATATCTTCATTAGCAGCAGTATGCTTAAAATCATTGATTTGTTGAAAGTAATAATCACTACGAATTCCTAACTCTTCCGCACTTGAGTAAAATTGTACTTTAGAATGTTTAAACACACTTATTCATTGTTGCCTCCAAACTAGAAACATCTGACACCGACACTCACCCCCTTAGCATTGTACTACCACCACCTCCTTTAACCGTTTCTTGAGGTTAAGGGCCATTATTACAACGTGCCATTAACTAAAGGCAGGATTTAGACGGGCTGATAAATTGTTTTTCATTATTTTGAGTACCCAATAGGATAGAAGTGAGTTAAAGCGAAGATCATCCTACCTTTAACATTTAAAGGTCACTTTATGTTTGAACTTACCATATCATAAACTATTTTCGATATGACAACTTCAAATTTAAACAAAATGAGCATATACAACAAATAAACGAAGTCCACTGTTGCTACTGGGTTCAATAAAACTTGTTTCACGGTAGATTTATAGACGGTAGCCTTAAGTGAACAGCTGATGAGGTTTAAAATGTCAAAATGTTGTTGTTTTTTTAGTGTTTGTTGTAACCATTTTTATAAATTTTTTAACATTGTTCTTTCTATTGTTATTCGTCAGTCAGTGATGAATACACTTGGTCAGCTGTTTTTGACATTAGGTACACTCTTTACAAAAACAAAATCCCTGTTGTTTTTGCATTGTTGTATTTGTCGTACAGACGTTCCTACCTCTTATATAAATCTACCTTGACTTGTTTAATTGACAAGCTCAAGGCATATTTATAATAGGTAGGAGCGTCTCGACAACAAATACAACATTGCAAAAGCAACAGGCATTTTGTTTTTGTTAAAGTGCACGCGGAGTGTTAAAATATTAACCCTCAAACCTATATAGGGAATTAATAAAAGCAATTAAATAAATTTTATATTTTAAAATTTCTTTTGATTTTGATGTCATGCTTAATTACGCAAAAGTGGGCCACCTATAAATTAAAAAAAAAATATTCCATGCAGTCAATAACATTATAAATAACATGTTTTTATATGGCCATCGAGAAAAATGGCAATTGTAAACGTTATTTGTTATTGCTCACAGTTAGGCACCTGGTTGGAGAGACCGAAATCTTTTTTTGGGTTATTCATCACTCTCTTCCAAAAAAAAAAATAAATACAGTAAATCTAGGTTGTAGTTTAAAAGTTATATGTATTTAGTGTTAAAGGCATAAATATTATTAATCATCTTGCAAAAATTTTAATAAAATTGGCTTTGAAACAGTAATCCTGAAGAATTTCTAGAGTGCGTATCCTTAATGATACATGTGGTACAAATGAGAATTTATAAATGCGAAAATGATTATCGAAACACAAAAAAAACAAAATTTTGACATTGGAAATCTCGTCAGCTGTTGAACTCTAATATTTTCTAGATAAGAAATACTACACTCAATCAGGGTAGCCATAAAATTCAACTTAAGTAATAACTTTGTAAAAATAATAGAAATAAAAAATAAAAATAATAAAAAAAAAATTATATTTAAAACACTTTTCAGATGAACCGATAACATTTCTGAAAGGGATGCAACTGGCCGTATCAAAATGAAAGGCAAGTGTTATATTTGCTACTCACACAAACAAAGAAGGAACACGCGGCAAGTTTCCCATTTATACTGATGTCAAACTGAATTTGACAAATGTCATCAAACTCCATAATCATAACCGAATAATATTGCTAAGAACTATAAAGTGCTTAAAAATTTGTTCAGTAAGTTTTAAACTTACTTAGATCGAAGTAAAATTATGAACTCGGGTGGGTATTGACAAAGCGGAGGGTAATGTTTATACGCAAGTTTAGGCAAACGTGGCTCCTCTTTAGACACATGTAGCTACGGTAGTCTAATATGTTATGACCAAGTTCGAGTATGCCTCTGCATACTTATATTGGAACATGACTTTAATTTTATCATTTATAAATATTTAATGGAAAATTTACAAATATTTCAAATTGTACTTGAAACAGATTTTTGAAAATATGTACAATAAAAATGTTTCATTTTTAAGCTAAATTAGCTGTCTTCTAGTTCAGCTGTATGTTCGAAAAATGTAAGTTTGTTTGTAGAAAAATGGGAGTGCATTGAGTTTGTGGCATTTATAGTTGGATACTTAAATGACGGATTCGATATTATCATCTGTCAATTACCGATGCATTACACTATCTTTCTGGATTTTGGTTTGAATTCAATAAATCTGTAGTTTAATTCTTTGCTCTTAAACCAAATAAGTATTCATTTGGACTTTTCTGAGACTGACGTTGTGAAATGGGCCAATAAACAACGGAAATTTTAGAAAGTTACCGAAATATTTATTTATTATTTGCTAGAATAAGAAAATATAATTGTCAAACATAAATAAAATAAAACATATGGAAGTCATACAAAAAAGAAAAGAAAAAAAAACAAAAATAAACACAAAGAGAGACTTTTAGTTGCGTTTACAGTTTTGTTAAATTTTAATTGAATTACACGTCTTCTATACGTACAAAGTTTAATGCACTAGCAAAGTTGCTTACATCTTCGCCCGTTCTTTAAAAAAGGTTGGGTACGTAACAATTAAATGTCAAAACAGTCAAAGTAAATTTTGGTGATGAAAAAAGTAAGCAACATTTAAAAGGAAATGTAAAATACTTTGTTAAAGTGAACTTTGAACATGAAAAAGGCGACTTATGGTGTTTTCTTTTCTACAAAGAAAATGTAACCCTCTTACAAGTTGCATTAAAAAAATTATTGACCAACCCTGTTGTAAAGTCATTTTTTATTTGAGAAGAACATAACACAAATATTAAATATTTACCACTTAAATATTTACCACTTATATACAAAATTTTGACTACGTTGAAATAAAGTCAGTAATTCTTCATCAGATGACGATTAATTTCAATTTTTGAAAATAAAATAGATGCAGCAACAGTCACATTTATATATTTTTTTTTTTTCAAAAAAATGTTCTAGATCTAAAAATTTGTTGTATTTTTTGATTTTTTTTTTTTTCAATAAAAAAAATTTAAATAAGAAAAAGGTGTTGCCAGATCGCTAATTTTTCAACTATATTTTTTGAGACCAATGTACGGACTATGTAGCTTTAATAGCCGAACGACAGAACTTGGTAAATTTTTTATGGCAATTCCATTAACTCTCCGATTCTTTGACATGCGACTGCTGAACAAAAGTCGCCAAAGAAAATATAAATTTTTGTTTTAATACTTCGTTATTTTCAATATGCCTGAGCCATAGGTTAAACCACGGACTCTCGTTCAATAAACCAACACGCTAATTACTAAACTAACCGATAGAGAATATAATTATTTATTAAGTATATAACAGATTAAAAAATTTGGAAATATTTCGGTTTTTTGTGGTTAATGTGTTGGTAGAAATTCATTTCCTGTCGAATGATTTGTAAAAATAAAATTTTATTATGCGTTTTCTAAATACTTCTGATTCATTTTTTTTTTTTCCTACAGAACTAAACATATCTGTAAAAAGAATTCTGTAAAAAAGAAAATTTTAAAAAATTATTGGAATAATATTATATTCGTTCTGTAGAGAGTAAAAGAAATTAAAATGAAAGAGAATAAAATGGAAAAATCAAAGTGAAACAATTTATTTTATTTTTATTTTTCTATGAACAAATGAAATGAAAACCAACTGATTTTATATATATTTTTTGCTTTATCTTTTCTTTTTGCAGTTCGAGATCAATAAAAAGACGTTTAAATCACATTTAACTTTACAAATGCAACGGAAGAAAGTAAACGGAAACAAGTAAATAAAAAGCAGGACGGAGAGTTCCTCCCAAAAACATACAAATAAAAAAATTTATTATAAGAAAAACTTAAAATTCAAAGAAATGGAAAAAAAGAATACAAAGGAGAGATTAATTAATTCCGAATAATAAAAGTGTGTTGCGAACATTTTGCAAATCACTCCATGTGCATGTCCCCAAAAATTCTAAAATCAATTTTCATTGAATTTATGTACAAGTTCATGTAGAAAATTGAAATTTGTTATAAATGATATAAAAATGTAATGCCATTATTCGAATCACCATCAAGTACGAATATCATCCATCATTTGACTCAACAAAGGCCACCGAAACAGAAAAAGAAACCAACAATAAATTCAACAACAAAATAAAACGTAAAACTTTTTAAAGAATAAAAATTGCAAAAGATCAAAAGTAAAAAATAAAAATGAAAAATGGTACCACGCAATATATAATTACGGAACACAACTGAGAATCATCATTGCATTACATAGACTAATGCCAACAATAAACTCTATTCAAATGATAACAATATAAACAAACAAAACAAAAAGAAATAAATTTAAAAAAAAGAAAAGATTAAAAAAAGAAAAACTAAAATAAAAATCACCCTGTAAAGTTGTAAAAAAGCAACATAATAAAATTAATTTTATTGTCATTGCAAAAATTGTACACACAGAGAAGAGAAAAAAAAGTTTCATTCTATTCCATTCACGTCGAGAATTAAAAGCAGTAGAGCAATAACAACACTTAAGGCTGACATCTTCCAAGACTCATTTATCATTCGTGCAACAATCCAATAAAAACCAAAACAAAAACTACCGTAGCACTATTGTTATGTTTTTCAACATCAGTATCTTGTACATGGAACTACTACTATGAGACTACTTCTTCATTCATTTTTTATATCTTGCTCCCCTTATATTTTGCATATTTGTTGTAGTTAAATAAACATTAACCTTAAGCAATCAATTCAAACGAACAGAAACAATCACAACTAAAAAACAACAACAATTACAAAAACAACAGTAAAAGTATCAGTAAAAAAAACGTCATCAAATACAAAAGCATTCACTGTCGCACCAAGTCATTATCAAGACGAATGTTTAGCGTGTGACAAAAAACACCGCCATCATTAACATCTGCATCAACGTCACTCTGAACGTCATCATCATCGCCACCATCTCGAACTTCTTTTACTCATCACCAACAAAATTGCCTCTGTAGCAGGAAGTGAAAACGGCGGCTCGACTACAAATGTTTCCAATACTAATGCCAATGCATATTCTAGAAATACGTATCATCCTACTTTGCCTACCATCGATATTACTGGCGACAACACTGGAACCAGGTAAGACCACAATGCTATCGTTTAACAGTTCCTACTCTTTCTTGTTTGCTAATATACACTCGATTTCAAATTTCTCAGATCCGACTATACATGCAAATTTTGTAATTTGGAAAAAAAACGCTTAAAATTTTTTAAATACAGTGATGGTCACTTAAATTGCAAAATTTTATATATAAAATAGCATAAAAATCTTATTTTTCCCAGAAAATTATTTTGTGGTAACGCTGTCATATTTTATGGTATTTAATGTTTTTTGATTAAGAAAATTACTTTGAAGGAATGCTCACTTACACAATTTCTTTAACACATCAGTATAATTTAAGTTACTCTTTAATAATATGTACACGTGTCATCATTTAAGTTAACAAGTACACAAAATGATTGATAATGGGATGAGACAAAGAACTGTTCTTTAAAAAAATAAAAAAAAAAAAAATATTTTCCAAGTAACAAAATGTTTATGCATGCCGTTTTAAAGACCACTATCCCCCTTTCTAAAAAACTTTGGATTTTTAAAATAAAAAAGTAAAAAGTAAAGTAAAAAAATTAAAAACAATTTTTGACAAATAAAACAAGTTTAGAAGCTACGAGGATGATAAAAAATGTGATTTTGAATTCTAAAAAAGAATATGGATATAAAGAATGCGTATTATATAGAAGTAAAATTGTTTATTGTGGGTTGTAACATTACGACCTGCTCTCACCCAAATCTTTTTAACATTACGGCCCGCTCTCACAATTTTTATTTTTTATAAAATCAGCACTCGGGGGATGGTCCCTACTCATGCAGTGCATTGTGCAGATTTTTAAGAAAAGTGGAAAGAGGGAAAATGCGAGCGGCAAGGATACGAGTTGCTGATAGGTGACTATAAAATGGCCAGTGTTATACCTTCACTTATGTAGTCGCCGTGGTCTAGTGGGTAGTGTGTTGGCTTATTAGACAAAAGGCCCGGGTTCGTATCCCAGGTCAGACCAGGTAAACGAAAAAATATTTCTTCGGCGACTTCCTCTCAGCAGATTTCTGGCAAAGACTCTGAGAGTAAAAATTGACATGAAAAGCTTCTCAAAAATCTGTCGTTCGGAGTCGACTTTAAACTGTACGGCCCGCCACTCATGTATAAAATTAACGCACACAACATAAGTGGTGTGAGAAGCTAGGTCGTAATCCTGACTGAAAGGTTGTAATGGCCAATTATGTATGTATGTGTTATACCTTCACCATTAGATAGTCTATAGCAGAGGAGAACTCACAAGAATTCTTGTGGTTTTCGATCACTGTTGCTACCTTTTTTCCAAAAAATATCACTAAAAACGAATAAAAAAAAGAATAGCTAGAAAATAGCTGCATTTTAATAAAATTTAAAAATTTAGCGATAAATCGTCAAAACAATAAATTTTAAAAAGCTTTTAAAAAATTTATTTAGAATTATGTAAAGAAGACAACGATTTATCGGTTAATTCTAAAAAAACACTCGCAATAAACTTTAAATTCAAAATTTTTTTTAAATTATGTCCATATATTTAATGTATGGGGCTGTAGAACGATTCTAATTATTGCAGTACATTTGGTGGTTCTATGAACACGCATTTTATTGGCATCATCAAAATTGATTTTATACATACATATCACTAAAATGATCAATAGCATTGTTCTACATACATATGTATGTTGACATACAAATATAGATAAAGCGGCTTCTTGCATTGTAACGATGCATTTGGGGAAAATTTCAATTTTTTCCAACATGATTCCGTGTGACCTGATAGGTCGTAAAGTTCTCCAGACAAGAAGCATCTGCAATACTTATAGAGTCCTTTTGTTTCGTCTTGAGCCAATAACGTTTTAAATTTTCCGTGATTTACCCACTCACTGCGAAATTTTTGATTATATTGGGGCCTCATTCCTTAAGTTGTTACAGTTTTTGACAATATCATTAAAAACTTACAACTTAATTTTATACTTTAATTTTCAATCACTTAAGCACTTGCCACAAAAATACTGTAAACTGAATGCGCGTTGTTTGTTTATGTTTTTTCTTTCTTTAAAAACCGTTATTTGAGTATTATTTTATAGCAAAACAAAACTCGCTAGATTTATAGCTAAATCGTATTTTTTCGCGCAAATTGATTTTAAAAATCGCTAAATTTGACGAGAAAATAGCTAAATTGGCAACAGTGTTTTTGATTTAGTTATCGATCAGACTGCGACAAGAAGACATGGGCGGCGGATGCGTTATTATTTTATTTCAGAAAGACACTAAAAAATATTTTATGTTAAAAATGTTTTATGCCATTAGCTGGGCGTATTTATTTTTTTTTTTTTATTTTGTCGCATAGAGTAATTTTTTTTTAACGTTTTGGAATTCTTGCTTTTTTCCATTAATGCAAAATGGGTTTTTTATTTTTATTTATCTATTACATATGGTGTAATTTTTTAGCCAAAGATGGATAGCTTTATGTTATTTTAATAAAAAGTAAATTATTTTATTTTATTGATCTAAAATTATTAAGCCAAAGATAGATAGCTTAATGTATGTTGTTGAAATGAACATCAAAATATCGTGTATTATTTACACTTTTCTATGGCTGTAAATTAATAAATTCTCTTAACTTATTTTCTCTCTCTCTTACTTACTAATGACAAACCAGTGATATAACCAAAACTTCCGGATTTGGTTATTTATTTTTCGTATAAAAAGAGCTTTTCTTTGTAGAAATGAATTAATTAGTACGGCTAAAATTTTATTTTGTTATTTTTTGTTTCTTTTCTTACTATGTTGTATTAATTAAAATTTATATTTGAAAAAAATAAAATAGAAAACTGTGAATTTAATTTTGGTAAAATTTTTTCATATTTGGTAATTTTTCTTTGACATATGTTGGTTACAATATTTTTTTTTCGTGTCAACACTGGCCAGAATAAATGATTTCAGAAAAATTAATAAAAAAGTGGTAAAACAACAAACATGTACGATGGGATTCTCTTTCTGTTTCCTTCTCTTCTATCTTTCCCTCCGGGTCAAGAAATATTTTTGAAAAATTCAGAAATAAAAAATTCGATTTCCCGGGAATCCCGGGAAATTTTTTAAAAATCACAATACTAATAAAATGCTTAAGATTTTGGTTAAAATTTTATTTTATTTTTTTTTTAATTCATACTGTATGAACAAAAACAAACGGATTAATGATAACATTTTGAGATCAGTTATTATTAATAATTAATTAAAAATATTTTTTTAAAAATAAAAATATAAAAAATTTTCGAAGAACTAAATTGTCAAAAAATGACTTTAAAATTATTAGCGCATTTAATAACTCAACAGGCATTCCATTTCGAAAATTTGTTGAAAATTTACCACCTACCGAAAAAACACGATCGCTTTCTAAATAAGTGGGCTTTTAAGAATGCATTAAAAAGTATGTCTAAATTTTTGGTTCTGTTTGTACTAGCTTTCAGCCGATGTTATTTCAGTGCCATGGAATAGACGTTTGTACATTTGCTCTGTACAGGATTTTAACATTGGCTTTGTTAGGTTAATATTGTTTTTTTTTTTTTTTTTTTTTTTTTTTTTTTTTTTTCCTTTGACAAAAACTGTTGAATCAGAAATGTTTAAGTAATCCAGAAAAACAGTTTTTGTCAAATAAAACAAGTTTCGAGTGTTCGAAAAATATAAAAAAGGTATTTTTGAGTTCTATTCAACTAACTGAAAACGTGGACTATGTAGTATTTTCACTGTTGTGTAATTAGTTAAAAAATCAAATATAAAGACAAAATTTTACAAGCCCTTCTAGAACTGCCATGAAAAGTTTCTCAAAAAAATCTGTCGTTCGCAGTCGACTGTAAACTGTAGGTCCAGCTACTTATGTATAAAATTAACACACACAATATTCAGTGGTGTGAGAAACTAGATCAATAATCCTGACTGAAGGGTTGTATTGACCAATTATTTATGTTTAGGACTTTAATTATAAAAAATGAGCTCAAAACATCAGAATTCGTATCTGAAACGTCTTTGTGTTTACAAATATATTTTCAAAGAATTAAACATTAATTCAGATACACCTTTATAATTGTTAAAGATGATTTTTAAAGAAATTTTTAAGTTTTATTTTAATAAATTTCGCCAAGGTTAAAAATAAAAAGATAGCATCTGACTTTTACGTTTCTGTAATTCATTATATAATTTTTTATATTAAATGTATATTTTTTATATAAATGTCATAGTTTTATATAATTTTCAAGAAAACTTTTTTTAAAGTTAAACAAATTTAATTGTTTCAATCTAGATTTAAAGTACTAAAATAAAGAAAATGATGTACATTTTTAATTTCTAAAAATCGTCAAAATAAGGATATAAATCGTCAGATGGTCAACTGCAGACAACTGTACTAGGAGACGCGTTTGTTTTGAAAATTACGATAATTAATTAAATATTCTTGTGATAATTCTCCGCCTATTTGTAATGCTATCAGTTTAAAGATCAGCCATAATTTTTAATTTGTCTCCTTTTATTCCAATATGCAAAAGTGTATGTTTGTAAATATATAATACGACACCGTAATATACAATTGGGGTATTCACACGGTGTGCAGTCAAGTCTTATTGTCATAAAGTACTAAAGTTTTATAATAATTTAAAAAAAATTGTTGTTGTGCTTCAAAGAAAAGAGTCTTAGGTGTCATTTTTTGTCATTTTTGTGATTATATTGGTAAAACTGTACTCACACGTACAGCTTGGTAACAGTCACTTCAAATTTCATTTTTCTCTAGATTTCGTAGGAGTAAAATCACTCTTTGTTTCGCAAGTTTTTCGAAAGAGTGTAACAAAAAATATAAAAAAGGAGATACATATTTTGATATTTATTTAGTTTTATTTTTATTCATGAATTTTATAATGTTTATTTTATTTTTCTGAACTTTGTTTTGTTTAACAAAACGATTAACGATTTTAATTATAAACCAAAAAAATTAAGTCTATTAATAATTGGCTTTAATTGCCTTTATAGTATATTTTAAAATCTTTCTTATTGTTCCACAAGTTTCCATAACAATGCATTTACTTTTGTGCGTAAATCTCTTTTCTTCAACCACTCTTTCATCCAAAGACACATCACAGTTTCCTTTTTTTATTTTCTTTTTAATTCCCTGCGACAGAAAATTGTCTATAAAATAATCATTTGCCATGCTAAAAAAAAAGCTTGACAAAAAAAAAGCAAAGGCAAAGGCAAAGGAATGTCCCAACTAAAAACCATATGTTCTTTGAGGAAACCTAAAAAAATATTTTCTAAAAAAAAAGAAAACCATAAAAGTATTTTTTTCGATGAAAACCATATGATATTTTCTTCTTTGCGACATTTTTTAAATGAAATCTGAAGGCTTAAATTTAATGCGTTGCTGTGATAAGTCAAACAATAATTCCCAACACATATGTATGCAAAATTTGATCCAATTAGTTTGATCGTGGCCACGGTGCATTAAAATAATAACACCTTTTGTGATGTGTCAAAAGGGAAAAACACGTCGTCGAGTCGGTGATAATATTTAAAAGTTGTCATTGAATATTCGTAACATGTACGTAAAACATGCTATTAATTTCCGCATAGTTCAATAACTTCGAGATTAATTACATTTTAACAATTTATTTATAAAGGTTAGTAACATTTATAAAGTTAAATAAAAAAAATTGATACATTCGAAATAAAAATGAAAATTTTGTTTGTATACTTTGGTTGATTGGCGAAACCCAAAATATTGAAAATAACCGCCGTCAGAAATTTATATCGGCTTAGTAATCAACAACAGTTGTTTACGTTTATGTTTTTAAACATTTTCATTTGTGCCTAGAAAATATTTAATAATTTTTATAAAAATGGATTCTTTAAAAGATTCATGCCACAATAATGCTCAGTATGAATTTTTTTGCACAAACCGGCTTCCATTTCAGTTTTTTGACTTGTTTTTGGCAATTTTATTAGCACGCTAACTTGCTCACAGCAGACATATTTTTTCGTGTTATTATTTTATGATATATGACTTTCTGACGGCCGTATGAATACCCCAAATAGTTAAGATTTTATGAAAGCAAATCTAAGAAAAGAAAATCGTTCAAGTACCATTGATATTCTACCTCTGGCGTATTTAAGAGAGATTAATTAAGATACCGCCATATAGTAGCAGCAAGCGACAGTTGAACTGTTTAAATACGAGTTACAATTGCGGATTAGCATTACCCTAGAATATTTTCTTGTCATATACAAATGCTTTGTGAAATTCCTTGAAACAAATAAATAATACTAGAAAATAAAACGTTAAGACCGGCAAATTTTATGTTAAGTTGGATGTTGACATGTGTCTTGAGTGGCCAGAAGGACAAGGTAAACATGATTGTATAGAAAATGAAGGAAAACAAAAACGTTGGCAAAGATTAGGGGGGTTGAAATGTTTTTGTATGTTAAGTAATTTTACTTGTTTGCTTAGATGTCTGCTAATCTCTCCCTGGTGTATTTTTATTATACTCACTTATTATTACGCAAATAAACTCCCCTTATTTGAGCACCGTTAAACCGCTTACCAATGGTGCTGTCCTATTGTCTGTTCGTTTGGTAAGACAAATATACAGTGTAGCCTGGTTCATTACCTGTTTACAGAGGTCGTAACTTTTTCAATTTCATTTCTACTTTATCAAGGCTTTACTTTTCATGCTTCTTACAATGTCTGCTTTTGTATCTTCTCGGTTAAATCGAAGTTGTTTTATAAAAAATGTAAAAAAATTGTAATTGTGTTTTTTCTTTTTTTTTGAGTAATAAAGGGTCCTCCAGGTGGTGTACTAGTTCGAAATAAAAATACTTTAATATTTAATTCGTATTTAGAGGAACTATACCAAAGCGAATTTTTGAGATGAAAATTAAACGTGATAAAATAGTGACTTTAAATTGTTATACTTACAACTGTAAGGCTATCGTTTATAGGTTTGAGATTTAAAAGCTATCCAAATTTTCCGCAAATTAATTATAAGAAAGTCACTCTGATATCTTTTAATTTTAATACAATAGCAACATTTGTAGGTAATAAATATTTGTATGTAATAAATTTAAAAAATTAAACTGTTTGTCTTTTGGGGCTCTTTAAAAACCATTAACGTATATTGAAAATAAATCACGCTTTTGTTTATGATCAACAATACTGGTAAAAAGTACTTTCTTTTGAGTTTAAGGTCATTTACTACTGCTATTCTGGTGGTAGTTGTAAGCGTTAATAGCTGTGACCAAATAATTAAAAAAGTAAGAGTGTGTAGATTGCTAAGTAAATAGAAGACACAGGTGCCAAGGTGCTGTTAAAAATATAAAAATACATACTTAAATCAACAAAAACTGCCGCAGAAGGTTAAACAATAAAGAACCAAAGTACGATTAATCAAAAACAAGTTCGCATAAAAGACAATTATATGCCCAGAAATATGGCGATACAACTTTGGCCATGAATTCGTCGTGTGTAATAAATCTTAAAGAAAATTTTTCTCTCCTGAACGTTTTATAGAAGAATGACTCGTATTGTTCCCATTTATGGAGTCAATATTTTAAAACGAATGACATTTAATAAATTCACTAAAAACTTTATACCGTTGTCTTAGTGAAAAAAAAGAAAAACATAAAAGTAAATTAAAATTAAAAAATCTTTAAGAATTTTATTTTATTATTATAAAGAAAACAACAGCCATCGATTATGGCCATTCATTGAAACGCCATGGGTAGTATGTGAATTCAATATAATAAATTCGAAAATTTTTAAGTGATTCGCTTAAAAATTAAGAATATTAAATAAAATGAGATTATGTTTTTTATCATTTTTTTATTTATCTAATTTTTTAAAGAACCAAATACTTATTTAAAAATAAAATCGATTTGGTATCAGGATGAGATTAATAATTTAATACAATAATTACAATTATTATTATTAAATTCATTATTTTCTAAAATATACTCGTAATTTATGAAATAAATATCTTTAAACTGTTAAATTGTCGTATGTTGTTTATTCATGATTACATACATATAATTTTTACACCGCACATTAGACACCGCACATTAGTTTTGTAACTCGTTCCAAGCCAGTTTAGAAATTATTTCATATCAAAAATTTGGCGAAAGTTTTTATACATAGGGAAAATAAGTTCCTTTAATTTACAAATGATAAAATAATTTTTTTTTTTTAAATTTTGAACTATAAAAACATTAGTGGTCAATTGCATATTCAGTCTTTTAGGCAGGATTATACGATACGGACTGGTTTGTTATAAAACCCATGTTATGATTGTACCCTAATTATGTCAACGATTAAAGCAATCTACGGGTTCACGTCAAAATTATACATACACTCATGGCCAAAAGTGAGTAAGCACCACTGAAATAATTCATTTTCTTAGGATAGAGAGAAAAGTAAATGAGAAGAGTCGAATAAATTACCAAAAATAAAAACGTTTATTTATTACTTATAAACTGTTAAAACAAAAACAACAATTCAATTATTGTGTCACAGTCATATTTTTTTATAATAGAAAATTTAAAATTATAGTAGGTGTTGACTCACTTATGGCGCTCAGTGTATGTCACATAGATATTTTCCGAATAGAGTTTTTCATATTAATAAATATATTTTTTGCACTCAGATTTGAATCTTTCCATATTTTCCTTTAAGGCGAAAGCATTTATTGACAAAATCATTTCAACGTAATGGAAAATCAATTCGACCAAAACAATAAGAACCTGCGTTCACGTAAATATATAGCCGATATTCGTAGTCGTTTTTTATTTATTAATGAATTTGTTTAGATGGATATCGGACACCCAGCACAAAGGAGACTCAACTCAAAATTTTCATTTTTCGAGTTTATATGCTTAAACTATCAGTGAAGTTTGTTGTTGTGAACTGTTACTAAAAATGATCCGAAGATTTTGTTTTTAACTGTTTTTAATTAAGTCAAAAATAGTTTTTAATTGATTTTTAAAAACTGAAAATTTTAGTTGGGTCACTGGGTGCGCGATATTATGTTGTTGATGTTATTTAAAAATTTAGATATTTTAAAATAGAATTGTTCAAAATTTCAGTATTGGCAAGCAGTTCAAATCTGACCATTTCATAAACAATAAATATACTGAATTTAAATTACCTCGTTCTTACGAATTCCGTTGCAAATGCCCGATTAGTTATCTTGTCTATTCAATGCTTGACAAATGAAACAAAGGAGCTTCATGTTTAGTTTTAGCAGCGCTAAATAATCTTTGTGTTTTTGTAATTTTAATGAAATTAGATTGTGACATATCTGATAGAATATTTTAAATTTTTACTTTCATTTGGTGCAATTATTACACCATGTATGTATATCCATACATGGGCACACTGCATTAAATTTTTAATGCAGTATTTATAGCAGTAAGTAGTAAAATTTTACTGATTACTGAAAAAATTGCAGTAAAATTTACTGCTGTCCTATTTAAAAAACGAGTAAAAATCCACTTGCAAATGGAAACGATTTTGAAAATATTTCCAGCAATTTAAGTGAAAATTTTCGTAAACTAAAGCGATTGTTAGAGAGCTGATACTGATTAAAAATTGTCTTCTAATTTTTTTTGTTAATATTTTATTCAATAATCACTTTTCTATTGTTTTTTGTTTAAGAAAATAAGTGCATGAAGCAACACAAATTTATATTACTTATTATTACGTGGAAACAATCCTCTCTTTTTTATGGATACTCTATCTTTTTACGTGATTCCCTTTACTCGAGTTTTCGAGGAACGATCTATCGTGTAAAAACAGAATTAGGTGTATTGCATTAATGATTGAAATTTTAACATTTTTCCGTTACAACAAAATATATCCCATAATAAAAGAGAAGATTTTTTTTACAACAACGCATTCCCAGTTGGCCATGTTGAATAGTCATACAAATAGATGCGTGTACCAATATTATTAATTATTGAAGACATAATAAAGATTATAAATTTTTCATACAATATCTTTTAAACTTGGTGTCTAAAATCACTTAAATAACATAGAATATTTATTTAAGTAGGATTTCGAATAGTAGAAAAGTGAAAATTTAGTAAACATCTTAAAACTTTGGCCAACTGGGTATCTAATAAATGAATAAATATTTTATTGTTACACTCACGAAAAAAAAATGCTAAATAAATTCTTTTATTTTATAGTGTATATAAATTTTCTCGTTGAAAAATAATTGCTTTTGGATTTTGAGAAAACAGTTTTTGTAATAGGAAGTAATAATAATAATAAAAATTGTTTGTTCAATTTGATATTGTTTTAAAAATAAAAAATTATATAATTTTGATCTTTTTGAATAATAATCTGTTGGCCTGAAGTTCGAATCCTAGATATCATTTTACGAGTTTTTACAACTGCGAACAAGTAGAATCAGTTAGATTTACTAACAAATTATTTTTGGTGTTTAAAGTCTGCATGTTAAAAACCCAAGAATAACGTTTTCTTATTTTATTTCAAATATTCATATTACGGTATCGGAATTTTTTTGTTCTTTTAATGATTATGAACTCTTTGCATTTAAAGTCATGAAATTAGTCTTAGAGCGAAAGTTGCAGGTTCTTGTTCTTTAAAATTTTTAATAAAATAAAAAAGTGATACATACAAATAGTGATTCTGATAATATCGATTCCGATTTTGTGAACAACGATTTTCCTAATTTTTCAAACCTTGAAGACAATAAAAATGATTATTTTGATGAAATTTCAAATAGTACACAAAATCTTTTAGGCAATAAAGAATTGATTGGTATTAAAAAAGTTCTTTTCAGTGATGACTTTTTTTTTAAATTGTTGAAAAGGTAAGTTAAAAATTCACTAATATTAATTTTATTATTAAATAAATAAAAATGTCAAAATATTCATACTGTTTTTTAAACAGATTTTCGCCCATGTGCTGAAATCGAAAATCGCATAGTATTTGTGATTTCAAATGCATTTCTAAATTAAAATAGCAAATTTCATGTGATTTGCAGCATATGAGCGAGAATCTGTTTGAAATCCATTAAGAAAATTGTATTGTAAATTTAAAATAAAATACTATTAAAAATCAATCAATTTGTATAAGATAAAATAATGTTATAATTTTTTAAAATATTTCGTCAAAATATAGATGAACAAAACTCTTCATCAAAAGAAAATGTGTGGCTTGATTGCTATTTGTCAAGTTTGTGGTAAAAAATAAAAGGAGCTTTGGGTGTGAGTTCGAATTTCATTAAGCATTTAAAAAATGAACATCCGCATAAATTTAATGCTTTTAAATCAAAAAAAGAAGAAAGCAGATTGCGCGCGGGTCGAAAATGTTCGTTTAACATCGACATTTTAAATTTTATTTGCGACACTGCATCCCCATTGTCCATTGTCGATGAGCCTAGCTTTAAAGCGTTATTTCCCAATAAAAATATTCCAAGCAGGCGTTCTATAACAAGGTTACTTTTAAAACAGCATAATAAGCATGTCGACAAACTTGTTAATGATCTTGACAAGATAGAATTCGTCTGTGTGGCGGCATATTTGTGGTCAGGCGGAAAAAAATAATTTTTCGAAGATTTGAAGGAATACACGCTTTCGATCGCGTAACAAAAATGATATGCGAGATAAATAACCAGTATAAGTTACCAGTTGACAAAATTGTTTACATGGTTACTGACAATGGATCTAACTTCATTAACGCATTTAAGGAATTTGGAGTTAAATTGAGTAATTTATTTATTCAATAAACATGTTTCAGTTAACAGTTTCTTTTGCATATCTTTATGAATTTAGCGCATGTAAACGAAGAAAATAGTGATGAAGAATTTAACTCTGACTGTGATTCAGATGAGTTAATGAATGATTCAAGTCCTCAATTTTGTTCTTTAACTCCTCGTCTATCGAAGCACTTTTCATGTGGCAGTCACACTCTAAATCTTCTGGCGTCAACTGATTATAACAAAATAATGAATTTATCCGGTCAAAATTTACAATATATACATAAGAGGTCTCTTAGAAGGTAAATTTATTCATAACAACTTTAATTTAAACATTCACATAAATATGTTTTTCAATGTATAGATAGATGCACAAATATTTGGAACAAGTGCAATATACCAAAATCAGTTGAAATTATAAACGATATTTTAGGCGTCAATTTGCTAACACCATGCGTCACAAGATGGAATTCTCTTCACGATTCTTTAAAGAAAATGCTTCAACACAAGACAAACTTGTCAGAATTATGCTACCGACTGGGAATATTGACTATTATCAATCAAGAACTTGAGTATTTAAAGCTCATGGAGCCTGTAGCAGAAGCTATCGATTTTCTTCAAGGTGAACAGACCATGTATTTTGGCTACTTTGTTCCTACAATAGTGTCATTAATAATAAAACTGAGGCAATTGGAGCATGCAAACTTTATGGAAGAATCTTTACTTACAAGATTTGAAAAGTATTTTTAGATTTTGCCTGATGCGTGGGATGCTATAATTGCCGTATAATTGTGTTCCAGAAATTAAACTAAGATTTGTAAAATCTCTGCTAGAAACAGCATCAACGCAAAAGGAAGATGACATAAAAAAAACGTTTAACGTATATGTAGTAAAATTTGGCAAAGTTGCCAATGCCGAAATTCGTGTTCTGCCTCAAACACCTCAAAAATTTTACCTGTCTTTTGGGGAAGACAGTGATGGTAAATTTTTTCTGATTTCTTTTTTTTGTAAATCGTCAAATGAAATCCAAAAGGCAGAATGTCCCAAGATAATCACCATTTTGCTTCTTACTTAGATGAACACATACTAATTTAATTCGAACTTTTGGATTCCAGGTGGCGATAAGAATTTGAATTTATTTTTATTTTTGTTAAACGGATGCTAGCGCCCATTATGTTTTTAGTAACCCTGACAATTATCTTTAGGAAACAATTTTTACCTGACCGAACGAGACATAACAATTAATTATTTAAACAAACACAGTGCCATTAGGAACGTATTCCTTAAATATAACACTCTATTACATACATCTGTTCCTGTAGAGCGCCTCTTTTCATTTGGTGGTATTGAGAACAGCTCCACAAAGCAAAAACTGAGTGACTCTAATTTTGAAACGCTTGTCTTAAAAAAAGCTAATCGTAATAAATAAGAATGTATTTACCAAAAGAAAAAAACCTATAAAAATGATTTCCTATGTAGTAGGCACTCAGTTGCCTCTTTCTCCGCAGATATAGTGCCTTATGTGTACACAATAGGTGTATGCGAGGTTTCTTATATTTATATTTACTTTTAGTTAAAAAATCTATGCTACTTACATTTTTGGCGATATTATAAATAAAAAAAAATTTTCCGCTTATTTCGTATGTTTTGGACGTCGCCGTATTCTACTAAGTAGTCTGTTGGCTTATTAGATTTAAGGCCCGAGTTCAAATCCCAGGCCAGACATCAAAACGAAAATATGAAAATATTTCTTCGGCGACTTCCTCTCAGCAGACTTCTGGCAAAAACTCTGAGAGTAAATAAAATTGCCATGTGAAAAAAGCTTACAAATCTGTCTTTCGTAGTCGACTTTAAACTGTAGGTCATACCACTCATAAATAAAATTAACGCACACAAATGGTGTGAGAAGCTAGATCGTAATCCTGTCTAAATGTAATGATCAATTACGTACAGTGACGAGCAGAGGTGAGTGCATGTTCACAATACTGATTTTCGTCATTCACAAAAATAAAACCATGCAAGCAAATACAAAAAAAAAAATTAATTTTAATTCGTCATTTTATTCTTAACAAATAGCAATAAAAAAACAATAATTAATGAAATGAATTCAATGAGTTTGAATGAAAAAACGAAAATAACCCTCATAAACTCAATTTTGCACGTTTCAAGAAAATTCAAGAAACTAGCCCAATTTCAATATTTGGTCCATAGAAAGTTATTAGATATAGCTTGATTTACGTGGTTTGAGATGCTTTCTACCAAATGATCAATAAGATCTTTCGGAATTCGATGCCATTTCGCATTTATACGATCCCAAAGTTTGACAATGCCTGTTGAGGCTGTTTCGTGCTGTACGAGCCGGATTTTCACGAATGGCCAAAAATTTTTAATTGGATTGAGGTCTGAATTTTGTGCGGATATTCCAGTAATTGAAAATTTTGTTTCCCATCCAATATCTTTACAATTTTTGCTGTGTGCTTCGGATCACCATCCTGTTGGAAAATAAATTCTTATTCGGGATAAGCACATTTGTCCATAAAATTTGGAAGATGGGCTTGTACAATCTTTAAATAGTCTTTTTTCACATGATACCATCTACTAAATGTAGAGGGCCAACATGCCACCATATTAAGCATCCCCAAACCAAAATATTTTCATCGGTGTTTTTAACAGTTTGCTTCACATGGTTTCTTTGAACACGTTCCCTGGATCTGCGCTAGCAGAACTGTTTTCCATCTTACTGAAAGTGGTTACATTTGGACTTATCAGACTAGATAACACGTTTCCAATCACATGGAAAGCAGTACTGCTAGCGCTGATCCAGGGAACGTGTTCAAAGAAACCATGTGAAGCAAACTGTTAAAAACAGCGATGAAAATATTTAGGTTTGGGGATGCTTAATATACTTAATACTACAAAACGTGAACTTGCGCGAATTTAAAAAAGCTGAGACCCGTATTTAATTAAATCGACTAAAGATTAAAATACGTTAATGTGGCATTTGTATTACAAACACCCCCCAACAAAAAATTGAAAAACCATTTTTTTTACAGAATATCCTTAAAAAAAGGATATGGATGATGATCCTTGGACAAATTGTATGCACTGTTGGACGCGCCTTTCTTATGATATAGATATAGTATATGTTGGTAAGGAAACAGATCCTCAAATTAACAAAACATTCGAAAATAGACCCTTTTTCAAAATGGTCCAGCTCACGAGTGGTCAAAGCTGGAGCCGAAATATTTTAAATGTGGTCTTAAGAAAGTCCAAGGTTCATTTTTAGAAGGGTACATCGAGCACTTTTTTGGTGAGTCGCTCTAATGTACATATGTATAGTGCGTTCCTCACTTATAATTCACTTTTGTTTTTTAGATATTTTTTTAAAATTTCTTCTAAGGGCAAAATACGTATTTGAAATCATTTGTGAACTAACACTGATTTAGTGTTTCATTAAACAACTACGTATACTTAGGTAAGGAAGTAAAACATCTGGGATAAATTATAATTCATGCATCATCATTTCGAACAACTAAGAATTCATATGACTGGAATGGGAAAGCAACATTGAAACAATACTTTAGCACTTAATCTAATACTCAACATATAGTAACCAAACCAACTTTATATTACACTTTTTGAATGATACCATGGAGTAGTTAACCATACTAAGGATTGCTCTATCTATCGTTTGTTTACGTATGTATGTGCATACAGTTTTAAACAATTGCCTGTACACCATGCAGGCAACATTTTAACAATATTTCAAAAACTATTTTGAATAAGTATAAATTTGAATAAAGTAAAATTAATAAATAAAATCTGGTATAAAAATTTATTTAAACGCTTCATTTATTTTCAATATAAAAACTAATAAAAGAATTCAAAATGCGAACTCAAAAGATTTTCTTTGAAATTTTCTTGGGGCAAGAAGATTATTCAACAACGGTATAGGGCTCTTCTGTCACAGCGACAGTTTTTTATGCATAACAGAAGTTTTAGGAATTCCCTACCAAATTACATTCAAAAGTTAGGCAATGCGTTTAAAAACAAGTTTTTTAAATTGTTCTCTTAATAAATATTTTTTTGCGTTATTAGCTCTCCTTTAAATCCATTTAAATTTATAAATTTGCTGATTTTATTTTGGTTATATAAATATTCATTCTTACTTTGTTTAGACCGATTTTTGTAAATCATATTTTATATCAGAGATTTTGTGAAGTTTTATCGTAAATAATACATTATTTATGGTATTTGAGAAAGCATTGAAAGATTAGTGAAAATGTTGAAATTTCTGTCCTTGATATTGAATGAAGTAGTCGGAGTCTAGTATGTACCATGTTAGCTTATTAGACATCAGCCCAAGGTTCAAACCTCAGGTCAGACATTTCCAATTTACAACGAAATGTTATAATGACCTATTATGTATGTGTACATACTGTTTTTTTTTTTGTTTGTTTGTTAGCCAACCACGCCTGAACGTCTAGACCGATTTTCTTGAAATTTGGGATATAGATCGAGCTTTTGTCGGTGTAGGTTATAGGCTATAAATTTTTTCAAAACTTTCACCAAACGGGAGAAAAAATGGGCAAAAATAATACTTTTATGCATAAATGCTGTATTTTATGTGATTTAAAAGTATTTTTTACGGTTTAGCTTGATTAAGTTTCCCAAACAACTATTGGTGGTGTTCCGTTTCTAAAATTAAACCAAAAACGGTACAAAATGGGGGAAAGGGGCGAAAAACGGGCAAATTGTATGAATTTATATTTAGGAATTAGAGTATTCAAAAAAAAACTGGGTTGTTTGATAAACTGGTTTCCGAATAATTTGAAAAATTGCATTTTTTAAGAAGCCGGTTTCGAAACCGAGTTTTTATTTATTGTTATATTTATAACCCGCGCAACGCCGGGTACAATCTGCTAGTAATTCCAATAATTTTGTCGCTGTAGATTAGTAACTAATTGAATCTTATTGTCGTTATAAAAATCGCGGTCCACCGAAACCAAATTGGTCGTTGTAGATTACGTGCGTAGCAACCACATAAAGCCGTATTTGTGAAAACCTATATCCGGGATATCAGAGTGGATTCAAAGAGAGAATATTTTATTGCCGTAATCGATGTTCTATTGCAACGGGAAAGTATTTTATCTCACATGACGTTGACAATAATTTTTTTTTTTTTAGCGAAATATAACTATGGTTTTTAATATCAGGTTATAGTCAGCCCTCAATTGGGAGCGTTACTGATGCAGGTGACAATAAGCTGCCCCATCGAAACAATTGAAAACTTATAAATCACCACAAACCAAGGGTGTCAAACTACTAACATTTAGAAACAAATAAAACTGAGCTGACATGAAATGTTTGATTTTTACGTAAAAAACCATGATGCAATACGTCCTGTCTAAAGTTTTGGCGTAAATTTCATAAAGGTAAAAGTAGGTTTATTAAAATCAATTAAAATAAATACAAATATTTAATATTTGTAACAAAATCTATCAATAATTCTATCAAATACACGTATGGATATATCAAAAGTGATACTTAAGCTACGATTATGAATTTTCTTTAAGGCTCAATTTACGGTTAAATCGAACTAATATTTTTAAAATACCTTGTATCAACTTCGAGATGATCCGTCTTACGTGCATTTTCTAATTAGCTTTTTCTAGGTATTTATTTTTGTACTTTTAGGCTACTGCATCTTTCAAGTTTTCTTATTGTTTGTTTTTCTTGCTTTTCTTTTATTAATTAGTTTAAGATTTTCCAGTGTTTTCACAATATCGGCAAAAAGGAAATTTCAATTGTTCGATAGGATAAAAATCCGTGAACCATATTTAACTGTAAATTGATATGGTCAGACACGATTAATGTCTAGACGGAAGCCAAGTTTTGATTTCTGTGGTTTATGTAGTCATTTATACCAAGGAAAAACAAAGTGTTAAAGTGTTCGGTTTATTGATTTGATTGAGACTAACTTCGGCTACGCAAAACAATCACTGAAACTGTTTAATTGTCAAAAAATTTAATTTACAAAATTTTGTGTAAATATTAATTAATCTCTAGTCCAGTAACAGAGTGTATACTGTAAACTATAAGATTTAATCTTGTTGTGCAGAATATATAAATATATGGAATAAATAAATATTAACTTAATAACTAATTTAATAAAAACATTGTTATTTAATTATTTATTGTTGTTATTGTTATTATTTACTTCTTATTGGTTTTGTTAGGCTTCTGTTTTAATTAAAGAGAGAAGCTAATCCATACAACAGGCCAACATTTATTTAAAATAATTTTATTAAATAAATCATAAATAAGAATCTTCGAAAAATATCAAAAAATTTTAAATACAATTGTAATATAAATATAAAATTTAAACTCATACATATACAAGGCTTTCACGAAAAACAAAAAAATTTCAATCTTTGCATGAAATTTTTAAAGAAGTTATTGAAATTAGTCTGAAGTAATTTAGTCTGTGGAGTACAGCGTTACGTATGAGTAACATCGTTAATTTCATAGTTGAAATATTTTATAAAAAACTTTGTACAATTTGTTACAATTTAAGTTTACTTCATGTCAGTTTATTTCCTTAATTTTTATAAATGTAGCCCCACAACACCATTGTTAACAACCTTTTTAACCTTTTATAAATGTTGTGTCATTTATTTGGGACTATTGGTTCCATATTCTACAATCTTTCACTTCGTACCCACACAGTAATTTATTTTGTTATTTACCACAAAAAAGGCATACGCACACATTAACTTTTACTCACAATGTTTTACGGATGATAAGTTTTTTTGCATTTGCGGTGAAACTACAAGGCCAAAACTCTGCAGTTGCTGACCGCTTAAACTAAATTTGTTCTTCTATTTTATAAATCAAGACTCAATATTGAGTAAATAATTCAAAGCGTAAAATACATTCTAAAAAAACTTTAGGAATTGTGTTCATCTGGAATGCGGATGGAATCATACACATACATAATTGGCCATTACAACCCTTCAGTCAGGATTACGACCTAGCTTCTCACACCACTTATGTTGTGTGCGTTAATTTTATACATGATTGGCGGGACCTACAGTTTAAAGTCGACTCCGAACGACAGATTTTTGAGAAGCTTTTCATGGAAATTTTTACTCTCAGAGTCTTTGCCAGAAATCTGCTGAGAGGAAGTCGCCGAAGAAATATTTTTCGTTTTGATGTCTGACCTGGGATACGAACCCGGGCCTTTCGTCTAATAAGCCAACACACTACCCACTAGACCACGGCGACTTCAACATTCATCGTTTTCAACATTTTAATGTGGGTAGCTTCGTTATAGTACATCGGAAACAAGGTTGTATTTTATAAAACCTACTTAAAACCAATTCGAAATGGTTTTAACATTAAAACCACTTTTTGTCTTAAAACGACTCAGTGTGAAAACACAATTACTTAGTTTTTTTATTTTTTGGAGAGATCTTTTAAGGTATGGTTACAGAGATCTTAAAGAAGATTTAGTCTGAAAAGAAATAATTGGAAAAAGGCTCTTAAAAAGGCGCCTCTGTTTTTTTAATATTCTAACTTGTGTAAATATTATTTACATGTTATTTGAACTTTAGAATAACAAATAATGAACAAAAATTATGTTGTGTGTGTGTACACGTATATGTTCATAAACAAAACAACGATAATATTATTATTACAGTTGAACAGTTTTCATATATGAATTATGCAGATTTGCCGACCTTAAATATTAAATTTCTCTTTAGAAAGTCTGGTAGATTATCGTACAAGTAGAAGAATACAACAAAGCACTCATCAGTCAACAGAAAAATTTTTTTACTCTCACACCAAACAACACGATGGTAATAACATTTTTTAAGGGATAGCTATGTCGGATTAAAAACACACTTTAAAAATCTGACTGGACATGAATCCAATGCAAAACAGTAGAATTTTTATAAGTTTGCAATTGTTAATCCGTGCACATATTACATATAATAAATCCTGTGATACAAATGCTTACTTCGCACAGTGTTTAGTTGACTCTGTTCATCTTGAAATTTTTTCAATATTCAAATTATTTTGAGCGCAAAATATTAATATTATCGAAATAAGGTAAGGTAAATCGAAATAAATTTGTTTGTAAACTTTTATTTGCAGAGTTCTTGGGTTATCTACTGAATACGAACAGAATGCACATTCGTCGGAATAACGAAAGTATAATTTATAGTTGTATAGTTTAAGAGCTTTAGGAAATATTTAAAAAAAAGTCATAAATTCAGAAAAAAGCATGAAATCTTTATTTGAATCAATATAATTTAATGTTTGAAGATTATTTCATACAAATATTGACCGCGACTGGGCCTAAAATGGTCCATCCTCTTAGTCCAATTTTGGCAATTTGTAGAATTTGGAGTGAAGATCAAACAGAAGCATTGCAAAAGCTACCAATGCGTCCAGGAAAGTCACAGTTTGGTACGGTTTATGGGCTGGTGGCATCGTTCAAAGATGTAGTGACTCGTAATGTAATTGTGAATGGTGATCGCTACTGTGAACTTGACTTGCGTAACATGTGGTTTC
This sequence comes from Sarcophaga peregrina, assembly GCA_014635995.1. Lineage (NCBI taxonomy): Eukaryota > Metazoa > Arthropoda > Insecta > Diptera > Sarcophagidae > Sarcophaga > Sarcophaga peregrina. The sequence goes on from CM025793.1 coordinate 60,772,027, forward strand.
AACAAGACGGTGCCACATGCCACACAGCACTGTGGACTTATTGAGAAGCGAGTTCGGTGAGCATTTTATTTCACGTTCGAGACCGGTCAATTTGACGCCTAGATCGTGCCTTTGGACTATTTTTTGTGGGCCTATGTTAAAACTTATGTCTATACAGACAAGACCGCTTCAAGACGTATTGGAAGATAACATTGAAGCATTTATTCGTGAGATACCGGCCGAAATGTTGGCCAAAATTGGACTAAGCGGATGGACCATTTGAAGCGCAGTGCGGTCAATATTTGCATGATTCAAATGAAGATTTCATGCATTTTTCTGAATTTTATGTGTTTGTTTTTTTTCTTTGAACAATTTTCCTATAGCTTTTAAAAAATTATCCTTTACAAGAAACTGTCAGTTTCAGTCGTAAATGATTTTATTTCATTTATATGAAAGGCTTTGAAATCAAGAAATACTAACGTTTACATTTTAATGATTTGCAATTCTAATGTTGTTCGTCTGCTTTGTTTATGTGAATGAATTAAATGAATGGTAATCAAACTAAATTTGACCATATTTTTAAACATTATTAAACCCGATAGTAAAGATTAAAGAATTTCATTAACTATACTTGTTATCATTTAATTTACTTATTTGATGTCGGATATGAATACCTCTGAGCTGCTTAAGCACACACTCTAGTAGTGTCCAACCTTATTGCCTCCCAAAATATCTTCTGAACACATATTTTCTAAATTCTTATTTGCACACACCCACACAAATCTACCCATAAAAATTCAGTTATTCTCTCCCTAAACTCCACAATGAATGTGATAAATACAAATAAAATTTATATTCATAGCCAGTGCTAAGTGTTTGAAATCATAAATGAGAGAACCATAAAACATTTAGAAGCTCAAGTCAAGGGAGAGTAAAAATGACGTCAAATAAAATTAAAGCAACTGAGAAATTAATAACATCACGCGTGTTTAAACTTATTCATAGTCTAAGCTATGCTCTCCAGCAATATGATGCTAAGGACAAGCTATATACACGCAGGCACATATTTTCAATAAAACCATCGTTCTTATAATACTTGTACATACTTATACTCCTTTATGATTCTTGGGGTCAAGGAAATAACAGAAAAGTAAAGAGAAGAGAGAGAACTGAATGAAGAAATATTGACGTTTAAGCACACGCACAACTAATAAAAATTTATACGTTATTGCCCTTCTGTCAAAAGTTCAATTGGCAGAAACTTGGTAAAACAATGCGAAGCTTGAACAAAATGAACCATTTTTCTTAAAATTTTTCGACAATGTACGTATATTTTCGGCGTATTGAAGTCGCCGTTGTCTAGTGGGTAGTCTATTGGCTTATTAGACAAAAGGCCCGGGTTCGAATCCCAGGTCAGACATCAAAACAAAAAATATTTCTTCGGTGATTCCTCTCAGCAGATTTCTGGCAAAGATTCTGAGAGTAAAAATTGCCATGAAAAGCTTCTCTGTCGTTCGGAGTCGACTTTAAACTGTAGCTCCCGGAATTCATGTATAAAATTAAAGCACACAACATAAGTGGTGTGAGAAGCTAGGTCGTAATCCTGACTAAAGGGTTGTAATGGCCAATTATGTATGTATGTGTACGTATATTTTACATAAGATATTTATTTCGAACAGAATAGTCACAAGTATTCGATTTCCATTCTGTGTTTTTTTTATTGTTCGATTACGCGATATAATATCCTTATGTTTGTAATGAGTAATTACTTGTAACAAATAATTCTTTTACTTTTTAAAGTTGTAACGAGTAATTACTTGTATCACATAATCCTTTTACCAACACTGAAAATATTCATCGCATATGGCAACGTACTGATTGATCATTCAACATGGAGTTTCTAAACCAGGAATTTAACGAATTTCCTTCAGATGCTATTGACCACAGAATATACACAGAAGGGAAAGCTGTGACGTTTGACAACCTCACTTAGCATAATTTTACATAATTTTTTAGAGGGAGACAAAAAATGTATTATACGTTTTGCAAAGCAAATGTGTTAGAAGCAACAGATATACAGAGTGAAAACTGGTGGATAAAGTTGAAAAATTCAATGTAAACAAACATTGATTTTGTGTTAAAAAAGGGAAAATTTTGAATATTTTTTAATTTCTTCAATGGAAAGTTTAAAGATTCTTAAATATTTAATTATTAATCGAAATGTATGTAGTTTTTGGTCGTAATGAATATAGTTTCTTGTGCAAAAGGTAAGTAAGAAACTAAATATATCAAGATCAAATAAGTCATATTACTCATAAAATTTTTTTCTTGCAGAACTTTGTGTATATTACTAGTATTTATTAATTTCTTGAATGAAAAAGTTAAAATTCGGTAATTTTTTTATTATTAATCGAACTCTTAACAACTTCTCTTCACAATGAAACAAGTTCCGTGTGTAAAAGATAAGTAGAAATAAAAATATAACAAATATATATGTTCATAACTTTTTGTTTCAGGAGTTTGTGAATATATGTACCTCTCATTTGGTTAAAAACTAAGTTAGTGACAATCGATGAAAGGTGTCACCAAATACATTAGTTCCGTATGACGTTTCCCCAATACAACAGCTCATTTCCTTTCAAAAATATTATATTATTCTACAAAAATATCATAAATTTCTACCAAATTAGAAAATAAAAACCCACCCTAAAAATTAACTAACATAAATAAACAAAACATAAATAGTCAGACAGGGACAGAAATACTTTTTGGTAATATTTGCTGTCCCTTTCACAAAAATTATGTAAACGTCAAACTTTCGTTTCCATTCTGTGCATGTTCTGTGCTATTGACTAAACAGACTCGATCTTTAGCATTTTAGGTGTTCGCTAAGTTGCTATTAGCCAAACAAAGCTAATCTTCTATACTTTATAGAAAAGCTTTGAACATTTTCGGTGCTGATAAAAGGAACACAAAAACGATAATTTTTTTGGGACAGAGTGGACAGCGAATACATTATTAAAACGAATAAAAAAAGAAGAAAAAAGTACAACAATTTAATTTCTTTAACGTTATTTGTATAAAATTGAACTGTTAAGGTTTTATTTTAAGTTTCTTTAATTGATAAATTGTGTAAAAATTTAATTATTAAAAAAAAAAAGAAAAACACATAAAAGTTCAGGTTTCAGGTACGTTGATAAAATATGACGTCTCTCTTAACTAAGGAACAGTTATTAGATCGATTAAAAAGTGCTGGCGTGGAAATCCCGTCAAATGCTTCTTCTGCTCTCTTTTGGGAACTTTATGAGAACGCAGCAACTACAAATATTAGGAAATATTTCCATTATCCGAATTAAACAATACTACCGCTGTATCACGTTTGGAAGACGCCACTGCAAATGCAAAAAACGAAGCTATTGATTTTGCCCTTAAATAATTCGCACTTGCCAATGGTGAAGGGCATTGCATTTTATGCCCTGCAAAAATCGGGAACGCTGATAATGTCCTGTAAAGCAGATGACTTTTATTTATTCATAGGGCTACCAGATGGTATTTAAAAAAGTCGCCTGGTATTGTTATCCAATTTGAAGCTAATTTTTTCATTGTTTTGTTAAGTATGAATTTTCTTTTTTGTTAATAAAATTTTAATAAAAATCTTAACCATTTTACTAGTATTGTGATTTTTGAAAGATTTCATTCCCGTTTCCCGGGAAATGAAAAAGTTAGTCTACACCTAACAGTCATGAGCTAGGTCAGCTTGGTACTATTAAAATCAGTTGAAACAGAAGCCGCTGACCAACACCACCAGTTTCACATTCTACGTAAACAACACGAATTGTTGAAGCTGCAGCAAATTATCGCTGCTTTAGAAAATTGTGAATCATCGACGCCCGAGGAGGGACAAGTACCGCTTGTTACCTCGAACCGATTGACTAATCCATTGTGCAATTTGATGGCGAGAATCGTGCATACAGCATATTCGATTTCTTCGCAATTTCAAACGTGTAATGCAAATGGTTGCTGCTGATGAATTGTTAAGGTACACTTCCCTGTGCAACTCGTTGATAGGCACCGCTAGACTTCTTCTGAACAAAATCGACGTTTTTAGCTATACTCTGCTAAAAGCAACGTTAATAAAAAAATTTGATCGGGCAGTAAATCGTAGCGAGATTTATAAAATTTTGGCGAACTTTAAGTGGAATAAAACAGATAATGTCCGGCGTTATGTTTTAGAAATGGAAAATATTGCGTCCCGCTGTAGTGTTCTTGACGATTAATTTTTATATTAATTAGTTTCATAATTTATCGTATGCAGGACAATACTCCAGACGTATCTTTGCTTATAAGTGCACGTAATATGAATCAATTTAAAGAATCTTTAGACCTATACGAACAACGCCGTGCAAATCGTCTTACCCTTAACCGTAATGCTACTCTGTCAAACGCAATAACATTCACAAAGAAATCTGCCCAACTCAGTTCATCTTCATCAGATACCGCCAATATATAATTGTACGCAAATGGCACACTACCAAAGCAAACGCCCTTTTGACAAGTGACGCGATGTAAGCTTCCAATGCTGCCAAACCAACCTGAAGAAAATATTAACGCATCGTAAGAATAAAGTCGCCGCTGTAAATTCCGATGAGGTAGATGCCAAAGAAGATTTTTATAGAAATGACATAAATGCTGTAAACAATGTAAGTATTCCTTTTTGCGATAGTAGCATCAAGTGCAAAAAATTTATAGAGTTTTTCCTTTTCGATACCGGTAGTCCAACTAACTTTATAAGGAAATCTTTTGTTCCATTTAATATGATATCGATGTACCGCGGACTAGGAAGATCGTATTTAATAACTTATGAAACAATTGAAGTAAAAATTAAATTTAGAAATCTATATGTCTATTCCACTTATAAAAAAAAGTACAAAGCATTTCTTTTCTAAATAACTAAAAAGTACAAATGTTTCTTTATTATTATTTTATGTATCATTAAATGTTATGAATTCGTTATTTTTTGTTTTTATTAATATATTTCAAAAATGTATTTTTGATTTATTATTTCATAACAAGAAGTTCGCGTTCACTGAACTTTGAAACCCGAACTAAGTACGGGTTCGGCCGAACTTAAAAATTGGCCGAAGTTCGGGTTCGATACCCAAAGAAATTTGGAGTTCAGTACCGAACAAAATTTGAAGTTCGGTCGGACTTTAAATATTAGGTTAACGAGTAACATCCCATTTCATTTCTTGCCCTAGCACTAGCAAAGAAGAAAAACGGGGAGCTACGTAAATGTATTGATTATTGTGCTTTGAACAAGATAACTGTTTGGGACAATTTCCCATTGCCATTAATAGAGGATAGCATAGAATATCTTGACGGGAAATACTATTTCACAACACCCGATTTGCGGAATGGATTTTTCCATTTTAAAATAGCATAAGATTCCATAAAATACTCTTCTTTTGGAACACCATACGGCCAGTTCGAGTACTTGTTAATAAAGGATCAATAATCATATACATAGATGATATTATTATTGCTACTTCTGATTTTACAACGCATCTGTTATTGGTTTCTAAAGTATTACGAAGAAGGAGAGAGGACTGAAGTTACGCACATCCAAAAGTATATTTGGCTATAATAAAATTGACTACTTAGGATATTGGGTATGTGCAGAGGGAATTCACCCTGGAGATTCTCTTCTGCCTGCTATTAAGCTTTATCCTTTTCCACGTAATCAAGCGGAAATAAAAACATGTTTTGGTTTATTTTCGCACTTCACGAAATTTGTATCGAATCATGCAATTATCACAAAGGTTGTGAGACTGTTAACGCTGGAAAGAAAGCATGAACCCACAGATGAATGTTATAGAGCTTTTAATTTATTGAAAAATATTTTGTCATCTAGTTCTGTTCTCGCCATTTATGATCCACAGAAACAAACTGAATTACGCTGTGATGCAAGCTCGTCAGGATCCGAGGCAGTACGGAAAGCTCCACCCCGTCATGTATTTTTCTAGGGCAACTACTGTAGCTGAGATCCAATATCATAGTTCTGAATTGGAAACGTTGGCCATTATACTAAATATGCATTACGCCGTTTTAAAGTTTATCTTCAAGGAATCAGGTTTAAGATTATAACCGATTGTAACTCGTTGACCCTAACTTTGGGAAGAAAACAATTGAACGCCAGAATCGCGCTGTGGGCTCTTGAACTAGAAGACTACAATTATACCATACAGCACTGTGGTGGTATCAATAGGAGACACGTAGATGCACTTAGCCGTTGCCGGAAGAGGTAATCCTGTTGATGCCTACGCCGCTGCTATAAGAGTCGAATAAGTCGACGAGTGGAAAATGTGACTTGGTTGCTGCTATAGGCCTTGAGGAAGTAGATTTTTATGTTTAAGTTGCTCAAAATCGCGACAAAACAATTTTGTAAGAGAGGAAAAGGTCAGAAAAAAGGAAAGTAGAGAATTATGAGTTAAGTGATGAATGAATTTTTAAAAGAGGTAGTGACGAGGCTTTGCAGTTGAGATAGAACAAAATGTTATTAGATCGATACATGAGAAAATATGTCATTTAGGTGTAGAAAAGACCTGCAATCAAATAAGGAAGAATTATTGGTTCCCGGGAATGAAGCAAAACGTGAATAAGTTTCTGGGGAATTGCATACGTTGTGTTATGTATTCAGCCCCAGTGCGCATTAACGAGCACAATTTACATAGGATTTCTAAAAGACCCGTTCCATTTGATACCTTACATATTGATCATTTCAGGCACAAAACGAAAGCATATTTTGGTCATTATTGATGCCTTTACGGAATATGTCCGCCTGCACCCAGTAATTTCTACAAGTACAATGGAAGTTATAGCATGTTTAGACAAATATTTTAGTTATTACAGCAGACAAAGACGTATAGTATCCGATCGTGGGACTTATTTTACTTCTCTTGAGTTTAATACCTACCTATTGAAAATAATTTATTACATATAAGGTTGCGATAGTCTCTTCGCAGGAAAATGGACAAGTAGAACGCGTTAATAGAACAAAGCCATGTTAAGTAAAGTCACAGTACCTATTAACCATGCTGACTGGTCCATTATGTTAGGTAAAATATAATACGGTCTAAATAATACTGTACATTCATTGCTATTTGGTGTTGAGCAGAGGGTTGCAGAAATTGATGAACTTACGAAAAATCTTGAGGAAAAGCTAGACGGGAATTCCGAATGTAATTCGGTCGTCTGTCTCTGATGCGAGAGAAAAGTTAGAAGATTATAGTCAAAGATATTTTCAGCAGCATAACAAAGCAACAAAGCAATATTGTGAGGGTGATTTTGTCGTTATTCGTAATCTGGATACAACAGTTGGAAGATATAAGAAAATTATACCGAAGTACGGTGGGAAATATGTAATTCATAAAGTTTTGCCGCATGGGCGTTACGTTATTAGAAACATAGAAAATTATCAACTTACTCATTATTTAAATTATATATTTTATTTTTAAGGGCCATTATTACAACTTGCCGTTAATTAAAGATAGGATTTTGACGGGCAGATAAATTGTTTTTCATTATTATGAGTACCCAATCGTATCGTTAAGCTAAGGGGAAGATCATCGTACCTTTAATATTCAAGGGTCACTTTATGCTTGAACTTGCCATATCATAAACTATTTCCGATATGGCAACTTCAAATTGAAACAAAAGCATATACAACATATATACGAAGTCCGCTGTTGCCACTGCGTTAAAAAATTGTTTAATTGAATAGTTTTATCAACTTTGCTCCGGCACTGCCATATTTTAATTTTATTTTATCTGTAAATTGGTATGACGAAAATCAATGATCAATCAATCATGCAATTTTGAGTATGAGTGAATCAATAGAATTGAAATTCAACTACTCTGATTCATTCGTACTCGCTACAACACTGATTTATAAGTATAAGTAGAAATGAGTGTGAGTTCAACGTTGACATCAAATTTAGAAAAATACTAATTCGAGTCGCTCGAATCATTCATCAAAATTTGCAGCTTTTGTTGTTGTTGCATATACAAACATAGAAGAAAGGAAAGACAAAGACAAAAAACAAAGCAAACACACAATCTGCTTGTGAGTGTAGTACTGTGCTTCGTGTAAATGTTAAGTAGAGACGAGTCGAAGTCAATAACATCAAGTTAAGTACGAATACGATGAGTAGTTCCAAGTTTGAGTATGACTAGTATGAGCATCATATTAAAATAAGTATGAATGCGTAAAAGTATCAGAAATTATAAGTATGATTTAAATCTACTCATTGTTTTGAATACTCGCTGCTGATATCTGAACCTATTTACGTAGTATTTTTGTTTCACTCAGGAATGTTCAAGTTGTGAGACACATTCCATTCGCAGGCTTCTAATAGTTCTGATAAACTAATATTAACATTGGTTCTGTCAATTTTTTTAACTTTTGTCCTATAAGTTAGATTCGAATTTATATCTACGCACATTCTTCTAAAAAAAGAGCTTAACTAGTGTGCCTTTCAAAAAAGCATTACACTTGGGTTTCGTTACAGGTAGCTTTAGCTAAAAAGGAACTGTAAACTTACCTTTAACAGATTTTCATTATTACAACTTACGTTACCTTACTAAAATTAACAAATTAAAAAAACGGTCCTACAGGAAATAGGGATCTAACAGATAGAGTTAACATCATTTTGGAATGCAAAAAAAGTGGGCGAACTGGTAAAGTAAAGTCATGCCGTTTCTTCTGGACAATAAAAATCCAAAGTTAGTTTTCCCATTAACTTTTATAATAATGACATCCATACAATTAAATCAAAAGAGATACTGATTAACTTTAATGATATTTTGAAATATAGTAACGTGAGGGTTTTTCAAAAGAAAAGTCTCACATTTCAGTATAAGTGCACGGTAATAACCAATTTATCCAGTAATTCATACCAATTCGATGGTAAAATTAGAATTTGATCAATCTTGTGTTGTTGTAACAATACCATATCAGTAGGCGATTGCACCAGAATTGTATTATCAAAAATTTGCCGCTATGCGCTTAATTTTTTTCATACGCCCAACACTCAGAGGATGGCATTGTGTTTGGGACTAGGAAATATATTATAGGAAAGAGGAAAGAGAGAGCATGTTTATGGACATTAGGTTTAAATATTTTCATACCATAGGTAACAGGAATAATCTGTTTAACAAACGAACTTTGTCTGTAAAGCAGTGTGGTTTACATTAGCCAATCGACTGCATCTGGATGTGCTTGCCGAGAAAGACGAGTATTACGTAGGAATACATAACTTTCATAAACAAGTTCCCTTACTTGGCTCGAGCGATATCCCTTGTAGTAACGTTGCCATATTGCAACGATGCTCGAATGAATTAATGGAGTTGGACACACTATCGTGATTAACGAGCTACTGCGGCGTCTCCTGATAACGGTCGGGTAGCCTTGAAATAGATCTTAAAGGCCAACCCAGACATGAAAGTTGTATTCCATTCTCAGTCGATTATAAGTGGTGTAAATGGTAAGTAAATAAGAAGAGTGAAGTATTTATTGCATCGTTTAAGAAACCAAGACACTGAATTTTTAATATTTACATCACACATAGCTATATGTGATGCGATATTATTGCCGCTTAGCATTGACTTTATATGTATTTGCTTTCAAAACCTTTCAATTTATTTATTAATTTTTTGACGATTTTTTTTACAATTTCAATGAAGTTAGCAATGCTCATAATATGTACCTACCGTAAATATCTTACATTATATTCACTAAAGTTTCGTAAAAGAAAACAGTTGTATTCATATTTTGTTTATAATTTGAATCCAAAAAAAAATATGAAAAAAAACACATTTTAATTTTTAAATTGACTCACTTTCGATAAATTTTTAAGTAAATAATATTTCAGTTTAAGTACGTAGGTAAGTTCGTTTTAAATTCTAAAGCAAACTATTTCCACCAAAAAGCCAATACAATAATCTTCGACAGTATTAGTTAAATATTTTTACCTTAAAGTTGGATCGGAATTGAATTAATTCGCATATTATGAGTCGTAAAAACAGCATAAACTTGTGAAAAAAATTGCTTAATTTGTATTTAAAAGGCGTTTGAAGGACCACGTAGATTTGTGTTCTCCCTGGTTGGTAGTTTATTGACAAAAAAATTTTAAATACTTCGAATAACAACAGTAGGACATTTAAAATATTAGCCACAATCGAACGTTAACTTCTGCAAATATTTATTGAAAATTCGTTATTCCACATAGTATATTAAATATGTAAAGTCAACAAAGTTCTCGCAAGTTATCTAAATTGTAAAAATGTTTACAAAATATAAATTCTTATTTATTTTTCTCGATAGATAGATTTTTTAGTAAAATAAAATTTATTAAAGCATTTTAGTCATCTATGAATGTATGTATGTACGTAAAAACAAAAGGATGTGAATTTTTACGTACATACATACATACTTTGTAGCAGAGCAAATAAAATCGAATGTGAGTGAATTAAGTAACAAAAGATAACGAAACATGCATTTCAATCGAGCCACTAATTAGTGAAGGCAATTTCGCTTCTAGACGGTTGTATACCTGAAATAAGTACTAATTTGATGCAATTTGTAGTTGTGAGTCTTTTATTCGATGTGCACTACTTGATTGAATGTGTTCAAGGATTTGTTGCTTTTTTTTTATTAAGACTTCACTGCAATCAATTACTTAAAATACACCGACAAAAATCAGTTTCCAATTCGTGTAATATTACATGGACAGTACGTGGTATCGAATGAAGAATTAATGATAAGAAAGGAAAAGAATTGACATACTTGAAACGTGCTGTCATTAACTCTTTCATGTTCATATTTTTTCGGCCAGAGCTAAAATTTGATAAGGAAGTGATATTAAATTCAGAGTCCTAAGTGTATAAAATATTGCCTACAGGCAACATTGGGCAGTAGTGGATTCGGAACTTTTAAATTATTTTCATTCTAATTTATTATTATATAAAAGAAAACAATTTTTTGTGGACTTGAGCACAAACGTAAATTACATTAGGACATTTGGATCTTGGAATTCCAGTTTTGCACAGTCTACATTGGCCTTTTGCTCCCCATTATATCAAAAGAATTTTGTCATCAAAACGGATGGATTTTAGTGCATAGTCTACGTATTTTCTTTTGGTAGATGTTGATGGTTGTTGGACTTCTTCAGCATCGATATCAATTTCTCTATCCACCATTTCACTCCGAATTCGTTCCATTCTTTTTATACGCTCAAGATTATCTCCAATAATGTTTTTCTCCTCTTCTTTCCCGCTGACACCAAGGTCCCTCAGCGGAAAATCATCTAAGAATTTTTACGCTCATAGGGAACGAACTTCAACAATGTTTATTAAAAAGGCCGTAAAAATGCAGTCAGTCGTAAGACAGCTGTAAGGAAAGCAGGTTCTCGTCGATTCTTTGTGAAATTTTTTTGTATATCAATTATACACCCAAAGAAGAATTACAGTAGGATTCACTATTTTCTAAAGAGATTCACTGTTATTGGAAGAATATATGTCAAGTTAAATACGTATTTTTTAGGGATTTAGAGCTGTACGTATATTGTTGGATTACACTTGAAAATATTAGGCTATACTTGAAATTCTTACTGACAATTTTCCTTTAGCTCACACACATGCCTCTCTCAAATCCACTCATTGCTCTCTTTCTGCCGACGTGTGATCATCAGCTCATTCCAGTCGCATACCTAATGCAGAAACAGATTAATGTAAATTTTATACATTATGGACAAATGTATAATTATTATGTTTAAAAATTTTATAATTTTTCACTTTAGCATTGGCACATGCCTCCGCAAAATCAAACACCGATTAACTGAACACCAGTAGTGAGTGATAACTCTTTCATTTTTTTTTAGAATAAGCATTTTCAATCAATTTCTGTAGGCAACAACGGGCATGAAAGTGTTAAAAATATTAATACTGTAATGTAAAAACTAAGTTGTTTCAGCAATTATTATCTATTCAATTATCAATTATTATCTTGAATGAAATCAACTTGAATTTGATTACATTCGCATTTGATATGTGTTAGCATTTGTATTTTTAGTAAAATTATCATAAACTATTTTTATATTTTATTGAAATCACGTTTATTTTGGTTTATTGGGTAATTAGTTAAGAATGTTTTTTGTTTTAATTTTTTTTTAGTTTTAATTAACAAAATGAACAAAATTGCTCTTTTTAAAACGTATGATGAACACAGCTAATGAACTGTTATCGACATTTGTTTTGTTTCGTGTAAATGAACAAATCACAGGATAACCAACATGTAACACAACTTTATTTGAACGTGAAAAATCAAAATGGTGAAGAACTTAAATTACATTTCATTACTCAATAAATTAGAAAAACAAAATACTGACATCTACTCAATTGGTTTCCGTCTGTTAAAATTGGTTTTTGTTTTTCCTTCCATAGAAAAAAAAAAAACAAAACAATACAGTTTCAGTTTCAGTTTTTAGAAATCGAGAATCAAAAGCGAAATAACAAAATTCTAAGAAAGCGATATAAACTCTGGAAAGACATTTGGATTCTGTTTGGGCAATATAATCACGAGGAAACGGAAGTTATCTATAATTACTAGGTAATGCATTCTAAGAATTTATATAATTTTACCATACATTTTTTAGGTAGTTTAGTGTAAAATATTAATGTTAATAATCTTCTAATATATAAAAATTAATGCCACTTTTCGTTGCCATTTTATAACTCAAGAACGGGCTCACCTATCCAAGCCAAATGTTTAGGCTTTGTTCGGACTATTTAGTAGATAGTTTATGTGAAGTTTGCCACTCCCACTTTTACGCCCACATTTTCTGTTTAACTAAAATCAGAAAACGGCTCCATCGATTTGTATTTATCCATTTAAAGTTTTAATCAAGAGAAAATTTTGCCCCGGCCACTTTTGCGCCCACTTATTTTTTTAAAAAATTACTTAAAATGAATTAAATCTTAAACTGTGCATTTGATTATGCTATGATCTTTAGCAAAATTGTTGCACATGAGCCGACGAAGATTTCTAAGTTGGTATGACCAATTTCCAATAGGTGGTGCCACTGAAAATTACTAAAAATGAATTAAATCTTAAACTGTGCATTCTTTATAAAAGTTTTAACGTATGAGCCGACGGAGATTGGTGTGATTAATTTCCGATGGATGACGTCACAGAAAATTATTCGAAATGAGTGACAAGCAATTGGTCGATCTACACCCCAAGTACTTACGAAAAGAGCATTACGAGCCTTAAAATCAGACGAGCACAGTGACTGGAAAATCTTCGAGTATATGCCGCTGAGACCCGTTCGCATGAACCACATGAACAACGATAACTGAGATTAGAAACTGATTGAATACTTACTACTCAGGCCCGTTCATCTGAATCATCAGGACAACGCGAAACAGAATAATTGGACATTTGTGTAATGCCTTTCCTTCAAATTTACTTTAGTTGGGGGTGCAGCAACACGTGAAGGGTACAGCTAGCATTCATTATATAAATGTATGTATTTATATATTTTATATGCGTCGTCGAATTACGAGCGTACTTTAAATGCATTATCCCATCTTTGATTAGATGTCAATTCTGATAAGTACAGAACCCGGTGGTCGAATTGACCCATTGCACAACGTCCCATCTTACCATTCAATAGAATAAAATATGCACAAGAGTGTATCTTGTCATATCTTCTTTATAACGATAAGAACATTAATAACCGATCTAGAATATGTAGATAACATATGCTTTTGTACTCAGTCCAGAATGATGCACAAACACAATCAACTTCAAGAAAATTTGTCAGTTACCTTGCACAGTGCACCATGGAAAAGGTGATGAAATTTAATTATGATGAAAACCGAAAGCTTAGAAACGGATACAAATAATCGAATAACTTTCCAAAGTAGGTTCTTTTTTATTATTAAAGTCGACTCCGAACGACAGATTTTTGAGGAACTTTTCAAGACGAGAAAGAGAGGAAATCGCCGAAAATATACTTTTTGTATTTTTGATGTCTGACCTGGGACTCGAACCCTGGCTTTACGTCTAATAAGCCAGCACACTACCTACTAGACCACGGCGATATTAAATTTATTTATTTATTTATTTAAAGCTTTCAACTTTTTATGAAAACCACTGTAAATTACACAGTACACTAAGCTAATTATATTCAATTCCAACGCAAAGTTTATCGTGAATATTTATGTCTGCAAGATCTATTGATAGAATTCTCAAAAAATTCATAGGTCGACCTGTACTCAGTAAATGAATGAGCGAACGGAATCCACGCTATGGTCGCTTCAGTAAACTTACCTTCCCTTATTTTACATTTTCTACCTTTCTTACTGTAAAACTAAATATCTATTGAACACCACACAAAACGAAAAAACCTTCGAACTTTTCCTAGGTACATTTGGTCAATGCACATAAATCTGGATATTAGAATTCGAAAGATAAGAGATCGTTAAATTAATTTTTTTTATTCGTAACGAGGACTCTTTTTATTATTTTGTTTTTTTCTATCTTTTTCTAATAATTTAAGGAAGTACATCCAAGTATGGTGTTTAAAGAACGTAATCGAAGTGCTTGTCGTAGAGAATAACAATAAAGTTCTCTTTCGTTTCATTTCATTTAGAAATGATTCTTATTGAGTGTCATTGAGAAAATGATCAAAAATGCTTTTATACTTTAGAAATTATTGTTGCCGGACGGAAATATGGCATATAAATTGGATCGATAGATGGATTGTTGGTTGAATGGATTTATACCTGATTACATTCAATTTGTGATTTGTGAGTTTTCCTTTGCACAATTTCCACTGTCATTAGTTACGACTCATTATAGGAAAAGAAAAGGTAAAAATTCCAAAATGTGCTGTGCTCGCTACGTATGTAGGACAGCAATAAAAGTTGAAGTACACAGATAAAGAAATCAAAAATAAATTGACACTTGAAGCATTTCCTTTTTATGCCATGCAGTTCAGCACTATGAGCAATGATTTTTAATTGGTGCGCAGAGTTTTTTTTTTCTGTTTTAATCATTATTTTTTTTTTTTTATTAAATGACTAAAGAAAATGAAAAAATTTTTGGCAGATTGCTTGTAACACCGATTTCATTCAGAATGCGAATTGTTTTTCATTTCAGACCAAAAGTCAATACTTACCGACAGCGATTGGAAAAAACTATGGATGCGAGGAGGTATAAATCCCGATTCAAAATTGGATAGCAACAATATTGATTCAAGTGACAGTCCAATGTTTGAGGACAGTGAAGTAAGTATTGCATTTCGATGGCAAGCCATTTATCGATTTTTGATTTAATTTCCTTGTTTTTTCCAACATTTTAAAATTTTCTCAAAATATTTCTTTTTTTTTTAAATAAATTTCATTTTACTTTTTGTATTTGTTTCGCTTTCTTTGTTATATTTCAGATGATGGCGCATAATACGACCGTCCAATTGGGTGGAACAGCGTTTCTGGTGTGCAAAGTTTCCGGCGTCGATCGAGTGGGTGTAAATTGGGTTTGTTTGTTTTTTATGTTTGTAAATATGTGTCTGACATTTTTGCATTCTGATTATTTCCATTTTTTTTTTCTTGTCATTGTCACTGAATGAATGAAATTTTTGATTTTATTTCAATTTATTTCATTTATTTTTTTATTCATTTATTTACTTATTTATTTATTTGTTTTAGCTTTTTAATCGCACAAAAATTTCTATTGATGTCCTTTTCCCAACACCGTGATTTTTTTGTTTCAGGAAAATAAAAATAAATTAAAATCTAAAATATTCATTAGTTTAACTGTAGCATAAATTAAGAGTAAATTAAAAACACAACAAAAATATTAAAAAAAAAAAAATCACTGATTTTTTAATGACTCGTAAAAATAAAACATTAACTCAATTCCATTTATTCATAAAAAAATAAAATAAAATAAAATTGATAAAAAAAACTAAAAGTAAAAGCATGCAGTATATGTACATATTAGGGAAGCCAAACGGGATCGATTTTTAAAAATCCCGGGATTCGGGATTCTGTAAATCCCGATCCCGAAATCCCGGGATATTTCGGGATAATTCGGGATCCAAAAATCCCGAAAAATCACTGGCATTTTGTTAACAAAATCATTTGTATTCCAATTATGTATGTATATCAAAATTATATATCATTAAAAATACAATATAAAAACAGCAAGACAAAATGTAACAAAAAAGCGTAAATTAACAAAAATAAAAATTATTCTTACATATGCAAATGCATTAGTTTTAAGAAAATTATTTGGATTACAACAAAAAGATTGAAGCATCTAACATGTGATCTGATAGGGTTGAACGAATTTATTGTCAACATAACCTGCCGTTGAAAAATACTTCTCGCAATCAATATTTATTGGTAAAATAGTTCCAAGATAGCTGTATGCAGCTTGTAAATATTCTCCTCTACCACCTCCTGATGTAAATAAATCTATTTCCTTGGACAGTTGAGTATCTAAATCAGTTACTCTATTAATTCGTTTTATAGGGCTTTTGAATTCTTCGACGCCATCAAATAATCTTTTATCACTGGAAGTAGGGTTTTCCTAATCTAAGATGCTATTATCGAAGTCAAGTGATATAGAATTTGTTTTAAGGACCTTCTGTAGGGTCAAAATATATATGAATTCACAATCCCGAAAATCCCGAAAAATCCCGGGACAAGTTTTTAAAAATCCCGGGATTTTCGGGATTTCCCGATTGGCATCCCTAGTACATATGTATGTATATGTATACATACCGAAATGTTGATACAGTTGCCGAAAAAGCAAAATATTTGTTAGAAAGTAAAATTTTTTTTTTTTTTTTACATCGAAACATGAAACTTCATATTAGAATTTCAAAAAATAAGTACATATATACGTACAATAAATACATAATGCATATATTAATAGCATACAAATTTTTAAATAATAATAAGTTTGGATAGTCTTAACCTTAACATTTTCTAATTTGGGTATAAAACATTTTCATAAGTCCCAGATTACAAGCAGTTGCGGAAGTACAGTCCCAGGTCAAGCGAAAGCGAATATAGCCTAGCGAAGGCATCCGCCGTCTCATTGCTCTGTATTCCGCTATGAACCGGAACCCAGGATAGACGGATACGGTCTGCTCCAAAAAATAAAAGCCGTGATTTGCACTAGACCGACGCAATGGCCCTAAGGGCAGCCTGACTGTCAACATAGATCATTTAAGATTCGGAAATCGAAGCTGGGCCACCAGCTATGTTCTTAATAGCCTGCAAGATTGCGAAAATCTCCGCTCGAAAAACGCTGCTGTCATCATTAAACCTGAAGTGGAGTTCATAAAAACCTACAGAAAACCCTCTGTACATCCACCTGACGTAGACCCATCTGTGAAGATGGGTATACAACTCTGCCCCTGGAGTATCCGACCATTTCCATTGTGTCCTGTCCGGTATAAGTATCCTTAAGGAACATAGGCTCAGGCACAATGTAGTCAGTGGCTTTTTATGAAAGAGTAACCTACAGAACGCTGTTTCTAGTAGCCCGATTCCCTCCGGCGCATGGCACTACGCGCTGCACACCACTTAACATACAAGTCAAACGGAGTTAGTCAGAGCACAGTGTCAAGAGCAGCCTGAGAGCAACTCTTCCTCACTCCAGTGATACTCAAGGAGGCAATCCGATGAACCTTATCTAAAATTTTTCTGTTGAAAACTCTTATCTAAGGCACTCCACCAAACACCGCAGCCATAAGTAATAACCGGTTTAACAATCGCCGGATATATCTGGCCCTAGGCGGAAGACTCCAGTTCGTACCTATGGAGTTCCTACACTAATAGAAATTATTCAGTCTCTTTTTCATTATTTCCTCGGTGTTTCGTTTCCAGTTCAGTTTGCAGTACAGGACAACACCCAAGTACTTGACCTCAGACGAGAACGGAAGCTCCCTCTCAGCTAATCTCGGCAACCTGAAGGTTTCAATCTTGTACCCACGCGAGAACAAAAGGAGGTACGTCTTATTTGGATTTCTACCCGGACCACATTTTGTAGCCCAAGCGCAGACTTCATCAGTTCTCCCAGCGTCGACAAACATTTTCCACCCACTCGAATAGCCAGATCGGCGGAATATACCACAGCCCTAAAGTCATAGTAGAAGATTGTTTCGAAATATTAATTATCAGATTTATGAAAAGTTTTATTTCCTTTACTGGGTAGTTTATATTAACTATTAATATTATTTATTTTTATTTTATTCTATTATTTAATGAAAATTATCATAACTACACAAAATTTATCTACCATTTGAAAGTTTTCCTTTCTCATATTATTAATTGATTCTTTAATTCTAATTGATGTAACAAAATAATTGTAAAGCGTGTTTCATTAAACACTTCCTAACTTAAATTTATACAAATTAAAGTGTGTATCAAATATCATTCAAAATATTTGTTCGTTTGAATGTCTTTATGTGTGGTATATAAGATCTATCAAATATACACCGCGGGTCCTCCGAATGAATCAAATTTTTTTTTTAATTCTACGTGAATAGATCATGTCCTCCTGTCCAGATCATTCAATTTGGGCGTCTTTCAGAAAATAATATAGTCGTTTATCCGGAGCCTGTATACTAAAAAGTGCGCACTTCCCCATTTTTCATAAATTAACCCTGTTGATCCTCTTAGGAAGTTTTGTAATAATAAATATATTTGATGTCGTATCAAATAAATCAATAATCCAATATGTTTTTAGTGCATTTGTACATACTCTTTTCTCTGATACATAAACTATTCCTTTTAAGGTAATATTTTAGATTATCCACATTTTATTGAAAGAAACAACTGTCTCTCCGTCTATCCACTATCGCTTACGAAATGTCTTTTTTTATTACCGGTTGTTATCCCTGTTGGTTTTATGGCGCTTAAGCTGTAATTTATAAATGAAAATAAGGATCATAATTAGTTTTGACGACTACTCCTCATCAAACAAGAGTTTTGTTTCTGTTTTTCTGCACTATAAACAATCTTGACCACAAGAACTGGAGAGGGATTTTCATAATTTTATAGATAGTTGTTGTTGTTGTTAGTTTTTTCATTTGATGGGTTTTTCACTTGTTCTGGTGTTGTTCATTGAGTCATAAAACTATCGAACAATATTTTTTGGCAAAAAATCTTTATTTTTAACTACTTATTGTACAGCAATAAAAAGCGATATACAGATTATTAGAATCATCTATTGGATATGTAATGGATTTTCTTTTTCCTCTTTTTTTATTACACCTTATACGATTCCCAATATTATAAAAAATAATTTTATATTCTTTTTTTATGTGCTTTGAACTTTAGTTAGAGTTTAAGAATGTATTAAAAAAATTTTGTTTTTTTTTATTAGTTTACGTAATATTTTATGATATTACAATAAAAACAAAAAAAAAAATTAAATTTGATAGAAAAAAAGGAAAGCAGCAAAACAAAACATATTCGATAATACTGTATGGGTATAGTGGTGGCCTTATGATTAGAAACGTCTTAGAAACATGTTTGTTTGCTAATTTATTTAACTCAGTTTAAATTGTGTACCTGTTTACCTTTGTTTAGAGGACGTCATACGCAAGTTTTTCCATGAGATTGGAACAAATTGTACTTGGATTTGTCAGAGAAGTCTGTTCCAGAAACGCAGATTTTTTTTAAGCCTTTCCGTTGCAAACTGTAACCGCTTTATAATAATCTTTTTTGACTTCCGACTGTTGTAAACGTCTTCTTATTGCCCGTGTAGATATTTCTGAATTTAACTCTTAAATGCTTAGAGTATCTCTAAAAATACAATCAAAGAAAAATTTCTCACTGTTCTATTTAGAAAATAAATTAATGAAGAACAATATAAATTCATTTAGAAAGCATCACTCTTATATTTAAAATTTATTTCAATAGAAAAAATGTTGAATTCTCTGATTGTTTAAACATCAAAGTTGAAAATTATATTTTTTCCAAATTTGGTGAATTAGGTGCTTTGCTATACTGAAAAATTGGACAGGATTACAAATTGATATAAAAAAATATTATATTGTTTAAAAATATGTCTAGAAGTGTTTAGAAATAATAGGGAAACAATATATTCCGATAAGATAAACCGAGCAATTGCCCCTAAACTTGAAAATATTTTTTTGAAGTTATTTTTTTTTTTTTTTTTCATTCATAGATTCTGCTTTGAAGAAACAGGTTGACTGCTTCCAATAATATATTGTTTATAGTGCAATATAATTTCTTTCTTTTTTATTTCCATTGACTTTGTGTTATTCTAAAGATATTTTTAGGGTATGTCAGGGTTTAAAAGATCTTGCAAAAAACGAAAGTTGGATTGATTGTTTACTACGACATTTGGAAAACGAAAGAAAAGCGAGCAAAAACACACAGGGAACGTCTAAAATGCAACTAATTCTTCAAAAAGATCTCGACTCTGAATCTGACGAAGAAATTTAACTTGAAGGATATAGACATGACTCTTTTGTTAAAATGATGAATGATGATCAGGATATGAACATGAATATAAAGTACGAAGAATTAGAAGAGCTCAATTTAGTGCCTTCCTAGTCCTTTAAATGTTTAGTCGACATTTTCTTCTGAATTCAGTGGCGTAAATAGAAATCTTAGGTCTTCCGAATTTGAAAAGGTTTTGTAGAAAAAGGGTAATCTTCAATTTAAAGCAGATCAAGTTAAATTTGGGGAAATATAAGTCTTCTAGATGATATTGGATATTGGAAGTCCCATACTAACTTTGATGTCACTTGTTTCCAAAATCTTTGGAGGAACATATAGTTAATGAGTCTATAAAATATGCAGGAATTGATAACATAAATTTTAGCTTTGCCTCAATTCCAAAATTGAACAGGTTATGTGTGGGCGAGCAAATGTGCTCTTCGAAAATTGGTAGATATAAGAAGCAATATATACCCAAAAAGTGGGGCTTCAAATTTTATGTTGTGTGCGATACAATGGGATATGCATATAAATTAGAAATATACAGTGGATCAAATGAAATTTGTGCTGAAGGAGAACCGGACATTCAACCTTCTGCGAATATAGTTATGCGCCTGCTTCGTGAAGTAGCCAGATTTAAAAATTATGTAGTGTAATTTGACAATTTTTGTACAACAATCCCGTTGTTGGCGTATTTGCGTTCACAAGGCATACTTACCGTAGGTATAATTCGGCGAAACCGAATCAAAAATTGTAAGCTCCCCGATGAGAATGTCATGATGAAATATGAAAGAGAAACGCGTCAGGAATTTGTTTGTAATATTTATGGCATGATATGATGGACCATTAGAGTACGATGGATAAGAAAGGGAGATGCAAACTACCAAACTGCTCAGGACAAAAAAGTATGTTTTGCATCAAATGCTAGGTAAATTTATGTTTAACATCAGAAAAAAATTGTTTTTATAAGTGTCATCACAATTAAATGTTATATAGTATGAATTGTAAAGTTTTTTTATTATTAAATAAAAATATTAGCCACAATTAAATTTGTTTTTATATGTACTTTTCTCCGGAAACTATAATAGAGAGAGTGCTTATTGTATCTTCTAAGAAACAACCAGTTTTTTTTAAAAATAACACTTAATCTAATTTTTTTTTTTACAAAAATGAGGACGTAGTTTATTTTTTATCACAAAACTACATATCATATATTTTTTTAAACAAAATCCGCGTCCATGAGCATTTAAGGGTTAAAATTGCCCAATTTCAGCCTATATTCAACGAGAACAAAATAAAGCGGTTCTCTTACTGGCCCTTCAAATAATTCTGTCTTCTTCTGGAGAGGTTTTTCTGGCTGTAGGCGAGATCTGAAGGTCAAAACCCCCGAAATGAAGATGAATTGTTTCCGCTAGAGCAACAAAGTTGGCTCAACATATTAGTACAAACATGTCAACGTTTGATACAAATATGCCCATTAAATGTGAATTTATTAGGATATTTTTATGCTGTTTGTAAGAATATATTTTGAAATTAATTTTTTTTTTGTTTTTAGCTAATTTTTTTAAAAATAATATTGGTGCTGTGATTTTTTGTTTGTTTTAAACTTAAGCTAACATGTTGTACTGTCTTTTTTAACTCTTGGTTTTAAAATGAGTAAAAAAGTTTTGAAAATAAATTGACAAACATACATGTTGCTAAGTCATTTCTAATTATAAGGCCACCACTGTATGTATGCATGTATTTTTATGACTTTTGATGTGTGTATATGTATGTTACTAATGGACTTATTATTTGAATTTATTTGTTTTTCCTCATATGAAATCATGAATGTTATTACAATTATTACTGAGAAATGTCTGTTTGTGAACATTTTATTTCATTTTTTTTTAAATTATTGTACAAATAAAATTTTATTATTCATGTAAAATGTTTATTTTATTTTTCTTTTCTCTCTTCAATTCAACTCAGAACCAAATATCTTGGATACGTCGTAGAGATTGGCACATACTGTCGTCAGGTGCCCAACTCTATACAAATGATGAACGTTTTGCCATACTGCACACACCTGGCTCAAATATGTGGACATTGCAGATAAAGTTTGTGCAACGACGGGACCATGGCATGTACGAATGTCAGGTGAGTTGAAATGAATTCATGTTTCCCCTTATCACTGTACAATTTTTGAGTTTTCACTTTTCTGAAAATGTTTTCACTTTACGACCCCTGGGAAATCAGTTCATTTTTTACATTCGCAATAGTGAATTCATATTTTAGACTTAAAACATACAGTAGCGAGCACAAAAAATGCAACACTGTGCCATATGATCTTTAATAAGATCTGTTTCAAAATAACGGTAACTAATTTATCTATTTTCTTTTGCTGTTAATTCTTTCAATTATAAGTTTTCAAAGTAACCACAGTTTATTCCAAATTCTGCTTTAAAAAGTTAAATATTTTTGAATTAGTGAAAAAAGTGCAAATTTTTACCGAGCAACAAAAATGCAACATAATAAAAAAAATAGCTAAAGTAAGTTATTTATTTAATTATAATTGAAAATTTCTTAAATAAGTTATACAACATGTGTCTTGTAATAGAAGCAGCTCTCAGCTGACAGCAAAACTGCAATTATTAAAGCCTTAGAAAAAGGATAATCCATGCGTGAAGTTGGAAACCTCTTTGGTGTAAATCAATCAACCGTATGTCGGATTAAATCTCGATTTTCCTTGAGAAATAGTGTGGAAAGGAAACCAGGTAGTGGTAATCCTCGAAAAACTACCTCTCGCCAAGACCGCCAGATGATTGCACTGGTTAAAAAAGATCCACGAAAGACCGCAGTGGACGTTGCTAATTTCGCAAATGAGCAAATGGGAGTCTCTATAGGCATTCACACTGTTCGCCGTAGGTTGAAAGAGGCTAATTTGTATGCGAGACGACCCGCAAAGAAACCCCTCATCAGTGCAATCAATAAAGAGAAGTGCCTGGAGTTTGCAAAACGTTACAAGGATTGGTCAAATGAACAATGGGCTAAAGTCTTGTGGAGCGATGAAAGCAAATTTAATTTGTTTGGCTCCGATGGGATAAATTTTGTTCGAAGCCCGCCTGGACAGAGATATTCTCCAAGATATCAACTTCCAACCGTAAAACATGGCGGTGGATCAATAATGGTGTGGGGTAAGGAACGATATGTTTAAAAAAAATTATTGATTTTACGTCACGTATTTACAGGCGCGTTATCCCGTGATGGAGTAGGTCCCTTAACTCAAATCGAACGAAAAATGGACGCCAAGAAGTACTGTGAAAAATGCCTCCTGGTAGCATATTCCAACAGGATAACGATCCAAAGCACTCAAGTCGCTTAGCTCGAAACTTTTTAAGCGACAATGATGTCAATGTTTTGGATTGGCCATCACAGTCTCCCTATCTAAACCCCAAAGAATATCTATGGGAGCTATTAGATCGGGAAGTTAAGAGGAAACATTCGTCAAATAAGAGGCAATTAGAAGAAATTTTGAAAAGTGAATGGGAGAAAATATCCATTAACACATTAATAGCTTTAGTCGACTCTATGCCTTCTAGGTTGCAAAAAGCCATAAAAAATAAGAACTACGCCACTAAATATTAATTTTAAGATTTTTTTTTGTAAGAATTACTATTTCATTTAAATAAACACATTAACATTTATGCTGTTGCATTTTTATTGCTCCCATGAAATTCGCACTCTTTTTAATAAATGACAAAATAATATATCATTAATTAAAAATATTTACATAATGTTTTTGATAATAGGTATCTATAACTGTAGGTATTAGTAACCCAAAGAAATATTTTGAACTGGTCACCATTTTTTTAAAATTATCGCACTTAAAGGTAATTTTACCCAACGTTGCATTTTTTGTGCTCGCTACTGTATATAGTGTATACGTTTGTATGTACACAGACATGTATTCATAAACTCGCACATACTATCTATGTGAGAAAATGCGTCATATAACTGTATATGAAAGATAAAATATTTATTTATTGCAAGCAAATTTAAATGCTTCCAACACTACGCGTGGAAGTATTGAGAATCAAAAGATCAAAACTAGAAAAGAATTTGCTTTCTTTGCATCAATTAACAGATTTAATATCAGATCTGTGACGTGGTCAAAGTGTTTAAAGCGGCAATTATATTTATTTTGTTTACCTTAATGAATTTGATTTACATTACTATACCGAATATGTGTATTTTAATTTGATCTGAAATATATGCTAATGTTCTTTGCATATAAAATTAAGAGTAAAACATTCATTATTTGAGTAAAAAATGTATTAAAAATGAAAGAAAACACTGTTTTTTTTTTATTTACCAAGTGATACAAATGTTTTAAATTTTACTTTATTTTATGAAAGTAGTTTTAGGACAGCATTGTGAGACAACTAAAGGAAACAAACTGTCAACTTAGGAAAAGGGAATGAACGAGCATAGATAAGCAACACACTGTAACAAACTATAAATGAACGTAAAAGTATAATAAATACACAGAACCTTACAAAAATTTTAAGCTACTGTTCTTAAACTACAGGGGAGTTCTTTGAAAATCCGATTAGTAGCTCATAATTAGGGATTTCTTAAAATATGAAAAAATCGTATAGAAAACTATAATAATTTAGTGTGATGTTTTACAACAACTATGAACATTTCCTACAATTTAACATCATTTGCAAAGTTATTAAGATTTTTTGAAATTTATTACTTATTACAAGGAGCATTGAAATACAACACAATTTAGTGATCGCCCTAATATTGTGAATATATTTACTTGTAATAGAATAAAATGTAAAATACAGAAAACAAGAATGAATTTTCTTTAAACTAAAAATGAATGTGCATATATTAATGAAATAAAATTTGATACTCGATCGATTTAAATTATGAAATTAAATTAATTTTCATGAAAAAAAGAGGAAAAATATCGAAATCACATAAGCATATGGTAAACAATATATATGAATAATTTTTTTTTTTTTTTTGTTACTCACTGTATGTCTATAGGTATTATGTATGCATGCCTCTTTGCCTGGCTGGAATGTGTTGACTAAGCAAACATTCTACTGAATGTTGAGGTCTGAATGCATTTTATGTTGCTCGAATCAACGGTGTTGTACATGCAATATCTATCCAACAAATTGAATGACAGAACAACATTCTTTGTGACATTATCTTCTGTGTCTTTACCTTCTCTTTTCCACATACATACATACTTGTATTATGTATATATTTGTTCCACCCCCAGCAAAATGAGAAAAAAAAATAAAATAATTCTAATCTACATTTTATTACGTATTCGGAAAAAAGTAATGTGCACTTTCAGGTATTTTTAGTTTAAAAGGTCAGTAGCACTTTTGATGTGCATTTAATAAAAGTTAATTGAATTTTCTTCGAGAGACTATTCTACTTAAAGTACTTAAATTTAATGAAAGTATGAAATTGAAATTTTATGTACGTAAAATAGTTTCTGTAATTTGATGTGAATTGCACTTTCTAACAGACGCAAACTGTTTCAAGCTCAATGAAATCTACATTTCAAAGAACTCTGGAACGAAGTAAAAAATTTAATCTCTTTTTTAATTTAAACACATATCGCTCCTTTATTGCAACTAGTTATATCTCAAAAAATTAAAAATTAGGTAGTTACTTAAACAAAACTGCTTTTTTAGACCTTCTGTACATGTTGAAAAGAAATCAGTTTTATATCCCAAGCTGACCCGAAGTTATAGCAAAAACTGTTTGTGGCAATTAGATCATAGGGCTTATGTCTTGAAAACTTAAATCGCATAATTTTAATAAATATATTATTACGGATACATGTGTTCGAGGATTGCAAACGATATAAAGAAAAATAAATTTGTATTTAGTTGCGATTAAATTCATAATTGTTCTTTCTATTTTATGTGTCACTGTTGACAACTTGATGAATATAACAATAATTGACATGCTTCGCTAACAACGCAGACCTTTACAGCGGAGATCTTTAAATCACCACTGTTCTCTTCACACGCAACGCTCCTTTACACGATGCTGACTGAATTCATACTACTCATTGCGTGCGTTGTCTTGTCTTTTTATATGCCCTCGTAAAAAATAGCTACACTTGACAAACTTAAAAAATTTAGCTTTAAATCGCCAAAAACAATAAATTTTAAAAAGTGTTTAAGAAAATTTTCTTGAAACATATTTTGCTAATTTTTTGGGAATTTTAATATTATGAAGAAAAGACAACGATTATCGCTTAATTCTGAAAAAATACTAGCAATAAATTGAAATTAAATCATATATGGGGCTCTAAAACGTTTTTCTATGAATACAGATTTTATGGGCATTGTTTTTACACGTATCACTAAGGTGCTCAATAGCATTGTTCGACGTATGTTGCCATATATACAAATATAGATAAAGCGGCTTTTTGCATTTTAATGTTGTCAGCAATATTTTGCATTTTGAGAAAATTCAATATTTTTCCAACATGATCCCCTAAACGATGAGGTCGATTTGTGTTTTTTAGTTTCTACGGGACTTAATAGGTCGTAAAGTTTTTCAGACAAGGAGGTTAGGTTAGGACGGAGTGGTAGTTCTGATATCACAAAGCTCACTTGCGCACGCATGGCGGCGCGTTATGATGCCGCGGGTGAACGCAGTCCCTGTACTAACCAAGTTCCACCAAATCAGGGAAAAGGAAGAAGTTCGTCAGCGCAAGGGCTGCACAACAAAAGCACGACTGCCCCGCACTGGAGAACCAGCCAGAAAGTTTGATGAAATAAGCTATATCCTTGATATAAATAGATGATAGCTCGGTTAAGCTAACAAGGAATGGGGAGCCAAATAACCGATATCTACACCTAGTAAGAGACGGGCACTGACAAAGGAAGTGAATAACAGCCTCCTCTTACTTAGTGGACCTGCATCCACTGCAAAAGTTGTTAGAAGGAAGCCTCATTCTTTCCGCGTGTCTACCCATGAGGCAATGCCCAAGACCAAGTAATCGGTTGGTACACCTTCCATCCATCTTGGGCTAAGTGAGTCTAGCGGTTGAGCAGGACTCCTCATTAATCCAGGATGGGTTGGCGTCGCGAAGGAACCTCCGCGCAATGGTTAAATTGACCGAGGCAAGTAGCATACCCTATTCAACAGAAGAGGATTTCAGAAGGAGCGCACCAGTTCTGGCGAACTCGTCGGCCCTAAAGTTTCCAAGAATTTCACTGTGCCCGTGAACCCACATCAGTGAGACACTGGTGAAGGTCCCGATACAAGGTCGAGTCCCTAACGACAAAGAGCATCTGTAATACTTTCAGATTCCTTTTGTTTCATCTTTTTCGTCTTTAGTTACCCACGTTTTCAGTTTTTCGTGATTTAGCCACTCAAGGCGAAATTTTTGGTTATATTTATATCCCATTCCTTAAGTTATTATAGTTTTTGGCAATTTTATTAAAATTTTACAACTTAATTTTCATTCACTTAAACATTAGTCACAAAAATACAGTGGAAAGAATTCGCGTTTTTTGTTTATGTTTTTCTTTTCTTTAAAAACCGTTATTTGAGTGTTACTTTGTGGCAAGATATAAATCGCTAGATTTATAGCTAAAAGCCAAATCGTATTTTTCCCCGTAAATGGGATATAAAAATCGCTGGATTTGACGAGAAAATGGCTAAATTGACAACAGTGCTTGTCTATTCCCTTTTCTGTCAAACTGATGTTGGTTTACTTGTAACAAGTTTATTGTATTTGTTTGTGTAACTTTTTGTGTATCATTTTATTGTTAAATGCTACACCATTTCCATTTTCGAAATAATATGTTTTTCTGAGTAGTATATTTATAAATAAATAAATAATAAACATTTAAGCAATTCACAATCTCTTCTGTTCCGTCCGATTGTCATGTTTTAAAATGTCTAAAAATATTTTTTATGCTTTTGATACAAAAAGCGTGTTAAAATAATTATTCTTCGATAGTATTTAAATAGTATTTATTGAGCTAAGTCTACCATCAAAATATCCAAGGTATATTTTTCGCAGTTATAACTGATTTAATTTTAGAATTGGACACTGAATTATGAGAGGTTGTTCACGACAGTGGTTTTTTGAGCAATTTTTATCTATTCTCATCGATTAACTATTTAGGCGTGTCTGCTCCATCAATTTCAACGTAACCAATTGGTTTATATAATGGTTTACGACAGATATCGAAAATTCTGAACGCTCTGATACTTAAAACCTTTAACGTGTAGTGTTGGCTTTAATTCAAGCAAATTTTAAAATTCAATCAGCATTTCTACTAACGACAATTGGAAGCCGATGAATTCTTTAAGCATTTACTTCTGAAACGTAAACATAAAAATAGGATCGAACTCTTGCTTTAGATTTTTAACTATTGTAATCGTAATATATTTACCGAGTTCAGCTTCTATGAATATCGTTTGTTTTATTTTCATTTTTCAGGTGTCCACACCTACGGGCGTCATTTCACATTTTGTTAATCTTCAAGTGGTTGTACCCGAAGCATTTATTTTAGGTTCTGGAGAACTACATGTTGACATGGGTTCAACTATAAATCTAGTCTGCATTATTGAAAAGGTGAGTGCGCAATTATTATGTGTTTTCTTTATAAATTCTTAAATTTTCTTTACAATAAAACCACAATAAATTCTACACAATCAATAAACCGGTGATTGCATTACTTATACGTACTAGGTACAATTAGAAAATATTATTGTGTCTCAAAAAGGAGTTCAGACTAAAAAAACATATTAAACATATTTTGTAATTATATTGTTTAAATCTAATAATAAGTAAGTAGTATGTTTATGTAATTAAACAGCCAAAATAGTGAACATAAAAATTAGAGTTGAAAAATCAATAAAAATGAATAACAACACATAACACTCGTAATAATTATTAGAACAGAAAAAAATGCGTATCAAAAAAATAATAATTTGTATGAATCAATTCATATTTACTTTCATCTTTAAATTATGAGGGTAATAAGGTAAAGGGTAAGAAGATAATACGGTTGTTCTCTCTTTGTTGTTGAAAATAATTGAAATCTTTTGTTATTCTCAATGGGATGGGGGTGGGAAAGTTAATTAAATAATTTGTTGTTTCGTTGTTTATTTTTATTTATTTTATAATTACAATGAATTTTTATATCCAAGAGAGCACAAAGAAACTGTTTTTAAAACAAATAAAATTATTTTACCTTCTCTCTCTCTCTTTTGTTCAGTATTCTATTGTGTATTAAGTGGAGAAAGAAAAAAAATAAAAATTAACAAATGAGGGAACGAACAAATGAATACACAAAAAAAAAAAAAAACCAAAAGGAAAATATTATGCAAACTGATTGTCCTCTTTAGACAACAACAAATTACAGGGATTCTTCACCACTATTTTAGTGAAGACAATACAGGTACACAATACAGATTGTGCATACATAGGTATGTAATTATATACATACATACACATATACCGATATATACCCTGCCAGCAATTTTGTAGTCGACTACGAAAGTAATCCACTTTAAGTTAACTTTTGTAGACTAACTATAAGCTAACTACAATTCAATGCAGCACTTCCTTAGAATTTGGAAATCGACTACGAAAATAATACACTTTTAGATAACTTTTTTAGACTAACTATAAGCTGACTATAATGTAATGCAGACCTCACCCAAATACGAAACGTTTATTTATTATTGAGAGCTTCTTGTTTGTGAGATTTGTTTTCTCTCTGTTCTCTCTTTTACCAGATCAGACTTTCTATGAGTTTGTTTTTAGACTAATTATAAGCTAACTACAATGTTATGCAGAATTTCCCCATAATTTAAAACGTTCTTGCTATTTCTGATAATATTGTTTTTTCGATTGCACCTTTTTCTGAACTATTTTTAGATTAACTAATAGTTAATTGAAATCTAATGCAGAATTTATTCAAAATGAAACCATTATTTTTTTATTCTCTTTTTTTACAGTTTGAATTCTTTTACATTGTGAAATTAAAATCAGTTCTGTGCGTGCTTTTAAGTGCTATTGTAGAAAAGACTTAAAAAGACTTTTTGAAAAAGAAATAAAATAAATTTTAAATAAATTAAAAAATAATAGTCCAGATATTTGTAATTGAATGTAAGTATTAATTTAATTGTACATATAATTAGTAAATAATGTATTTATAGATAACAAGTGAAACAATTGTTGCGAAGGATGTTCAAATATTAAAGAACTTCTTCAAGAAAAGAACTTTACGTAAGTTTAAACAATATTAATAAGACGTTTATATATGTTAGTATTTTCAAATAACAACATTTTTTGATCAGGTAAATGTGATGAAGACTTTATTATGCATGGAAGTTAATGTGGAGGGAAAGCTTTCTTTCAAGCCTTAACAGGTAAGCAATACATTAAAAAGAAATGTATTTTTCTAATTACATATATTTTAAATAGATGCTTGTCGATCGATTGGGTCTGATGATGCAGAAAAAGACATCAGAAATGCGTTGAAAATAATCAAAGAACGCCACATTCACGCAGAATGTATTAAATATAAAAGAAAAACTTAATTTAGCATATATTTGAATTTAATTATAAGTAAATGATGTTATTAATTGTTTTGTTTTTTATAACTAGTTAAAGTTAGATTATAACTATTTTAAATGAAGTTCCTAATTGTTTTGTTTTTTATAACTATACGAGTGTATATTTTGTTTCTTTTTATTATATAAAATAAATAAAATACTTATAAAATTAAAATGTTTTCAATAATAGTTGTGTTTTTTTCGAAGTTTATGGAAATTTTTATATTTTAACAACTGACTTTAAGTTAATTTAAAATTAGCCAACTTTAAGCTATCTTTGAATAACCAACTTTAAGTTAGTAAAAAATTGGCTAACTTTAAACTAACTATTATATAACTGATTTTAAGTTAGTTGAAAAGTTATGCAGAGTCGGACAATTGACTACTGCCAATGACACCACCATGTTAAAATAGTCAGTTGGCCCCATTAAAAATAATCCAAGAGTCAACCACAACTAGCTGAGAAAAAGTTAACTTATAATGCATTAAAAGTTAGTTGAGTTGCCTGCAGGGTACACATATATATACGTATTATTGTAATAAGGAATGGATGTTCGCAGTAATTTCACTTAAAATGTAATAGAATGAGAAACAATGAGAAAATTTTTATGAAACTTTTGTACAATTAGATATTCCTTGGCATATCCGGTAAATGGTATTATTAATTTCTTTTTTTTATAATTTTGTTTATTTACAATCTATTTTAATAATAATAAGGAAATCTGATAACGACCTAGATAATTTAATATTGCAGACAAATATTATTATTGAGATTGGCTCCTAAAGTTATTATTTCCTGAAAGGAAAATCTAATATCCTATAAACCCTTTTCAGTCTTCTAGTTTTCTCCGTTTCCTCTAATAGAATTCTGGCAAGAATATTGCAGGGATTACTAAGGCGCGCTAAGCACCGCTGACTAAATATATTTCACTACTAACTGTGAATTTATTTGTTTGCTACAAACCACGGAACATGTACAATCATTCTGAAGGTTTTTGATTGGTATCGTTATAAAATTCTATATTTGAATAGCTTGAGGCACCTCATAGTTGAATGCCATACGTCCATATAAATCTTTATTTTATGTTTTAAACTAAATAAATTCTGAGTTAGCATAGAATCTTTTTGTTAGAATAGAATCTTTTCGTTTTTATATCAAGATGCAATTCAAGATATTTAACAGTATCAGTTTTTGGTAGCGCAGATCCGTCAAAATATAATGAAGGACATTCTTCTCTTCTTAATGTAAATGTGACATGGTTACATTTTTACGTATTCATTTCAATTTTTCATTTTTCCAACCAATTTTGTAATATACGATGATTGATCAGCATATAATATTGCAGTATCATCAACATAAGTAGCTAAGGTGATGTTATTATTAACACGCATATTATACGTAAAAACAGTGTATAAAATAGAACCTAGGACACTTCCTTGCGGTACACCAGTTTATATATCACATAAGTCAGAATTTTCATCAGAAATTTTAACATAAAATGTTCGCTCATTTAAATAGGATTTTAGAAATAGAGTGCACGCTCCTTAATGTGAACACCGCATTATATGAACACCACTTAATGTGAATATTTTTTTTGCTTCGTTGACTGCTATAAAAGATGAACAAATGTAAAAAGACCTATAATTTGAACAGAAGTTTTTTAATTTGAAACGTTAAAATTCCGAGTTTATTAGTTGTGGGAATCCCCGTTTTAGGTGTACATATACATACAGTTAGGAAAAAAACTCTACATACAGCCCAATATTTTTTAGTTTTCAAGAATTAATTGTGATATTATAAAATATTTGTATACTAGTTATTAGGGTATAGACGATAATATAAATCGATGAAAAAGAGAAATGAAAATATTTACTTTATAAAAATTATTTGCGATTATCATATTTAACCGCGGGAAAAAAGTCTACATACAGTATGGCAACCTCTGAAATTAAACAAAAAGTTAAGGGCAAAAAAAGGTAAAGATCCGTTATTTTCCACATTTACTTTTTTTATTAGCAATACTATCAATTAAGTGCAAAAAGTGATTGTTAAAGCAAATATTTTATTAAAAATGGGGAAAGGGAAAGAAATACATCCTTCAGTTCGAAATATGGTGGTCAATCTTCGAAAGGAAAGTAAGTCCTATGGGGAAATTGCCAAAACACTTAAATTATGTCGTTCTACGGTACAAACAATAATGGAGAACTACGAGAACACAAAAAGTACCGAAAATAAACCACGATCTGGAAGACCAAGGAAACTTTCAAGGCGGGACGTACGCAGTATTTTGAAAGAAGTGAAGTAGAATCCCAGAATAAGTGCTCCAAAATTGGCGGAACACCTTGAAAAATGTTCCCATGTTACACCGAGAACAATAAGAAATGTTTTACGTGAAAATAGTTGCAGAAGTAAAACAGCACGAAAAAAACCATTAATTTCGGCAAAGAATCGTCAACTTCGTCTCGAATTTGCTAAAGCTCATCTGGAAAAAGATACTGATTTCTGGAAAACTGTTATATTTACTGATGAGTGTAAATACAATATTTTCGGAAACGATGGACGACTAAAGGTTTGGAGAAAACCAAACACTGCTCTCGATCCCAAGAATCTTATACCTACTGTGAAACACGGTGGCGGCAGTGTTATGGTTTGGGAGCAATGGCGTCATCTGGGGTCGGACGTTTGGTTTTTGTCGAGGGTAATATGGACCGACATCAATATAAAAATATATTGGAACAAAACCTGAAGGCGTCAGTTGAAAGCTTGAGTCTGGGAAATAGGTGGATTTTCGAACAAGACAACGACCCTAAGCACACGGCACACATTGTACGGGACTGGCTCTTTTGTCATGCTCCAAGACAACTAAATACACCACCCCAGTCCCCAGACCTTAATTCAATCTAGCACGTTTAAGATGTTTTGGAGAGATTAGTACGAAAGTACGACATCAGCAGTCGAGAAACTCTTAAAACCGCGCTGATTCCAGGTTGGACTGAAATTACACCTGATATTACTGATGAAAATTTGGTAATGTCAATGCCCCGGCGTCTTAAGGCCGTAATTTATGCTCAAGGTAGACCGACTAAGTACTAAACAACATTTTTTTTCACTTTAAGTACAAACATTTTAATTCATATTTTAATTTTTGTAAATGTATGTAGACTTTTTTTCTTATGAATTTGTTGTTTTTCTTACTTTTTTAATTGTTTTTTAAAACTTGGATTTTTTCTTTTTTGAAATAAACTTTTTTGTTAACACTTAATATAATACCATAAATTAATTTTTAATATATTTAAATAATTTCTTAAAAGATGAAAATTAAAGGGTGTGTGTAGAGTTTTTTCCTTAACTGTATATGTCGTCATTGAAAATCCAAAAGTACGTAACATTACTTTTCCTAATTTTATAGGAGAAGCAAAAAACTTTACAAAATAAAATATACTACTTCATATGGTACGTCATTTCGAATTATTGATATAAAAACGTTATTTTTGGTTGCAAAAGTCTAAAAATTACAAATCATAATCAAACAAAAACTCGGTTATGATTTTTTTATGAATGCAGATATTTATTCTTCACTTGCTTTTTAGATACTGTAAGAGAATTTGTGAAGATTACATTATAAGATTAAATTATAAAATATTCATAAATAATGAATTTTGTTTAAAAGATGGTATAAATCGGTATCCGGAAATGTGAACAATTCGCAAAAGTGAACAACACCAGTTCAATTAGTTCGTTAGCGAGCGTACACTGTAAATAATAAAGAGTCGGTAGTATTGTTTTTAATTTAAATGAGAGTCCTTCATGCGACACTCTGTCAAGTATTAAAGTTAATGATAACAGAATATAAATAACAAATATTTACAGTATTCTCCGAATATATGCACATTTAAAAACCTTGCATGACAATGCTATAGGCGGGGAAATTCTATTATCGAAATCCAGCACTTGATATCATATAACAGCGTTTCATTCAAGCTGATAGAATTCTATTCTCATTTACAGCGAATGGTTTCATATTCGATGGAATGCCAGCTAATCAGAGAGAGCTTTACTCACTTTCTTTGGTCTACCATGTCACTTCGAGAGCACTACGAAGAAATAACTGTAAAAATTGTATCCGCATCAGACTTTACAGTCATAGTCAAGAGTCCTATTGTGGCATTAACTTGATAGAGAATCAGGTCGTTGATTGATACGAGATCTTCACCATGTCAAATTAGTAGAAGAAGAGCCTTTACGAAGTTACGAAAGGCAACCAAAAAGCGATTGTAGGTTTTTTTTTGTCAAAAATTAGTTATCTAAGGTTGCGTTACCTATCCAAATGGCTTAAGAAATTCGGAAACGTGTCATCACGGCAACGAGGTGGTTATAGAAAAGGATCAATTTTGAAAAGAAAGTTGTCACAAAGTGGGTGCTTAAAAGCAGTCTAAGTATTTCGAAATAGTTTCAGTACATTTTAAAGCTAAAATCAAGATTACCTAAGTTCCAGGGCTATTAAGTGGGGAATTATTGCATCCGGAGTGCTTGTATTTAGGATATACTGTAATATAAAAATATCTGGATATATTTCCCAGTATATAATGTAATGACCAATTATGTATGCGTAGACATAACATAATTCAGTCTGGATTATTGACCTAGTTTTTTACACCACTTATGTTGTGTGTATTAATTTTATACATAGTGGCGGGAGCTGCAGTTTAAAGTCGACTCCGAACGACAGAATTTTTTTTTTGAGAAGCTTTTAATGACAAGTTGTTTTACTCACAGAGTTTTTACCAGAAATCTGCTGAGAGGAAATCGCCGTAAAAATAGTTTTTGTATTTTGTTTTTGATGTTTGGCCTATGGCCCGAGACCTGGCTTTACGCCTAATAAGTCAACACACTACATACTTGACTACTCAGTATAATATCATTAAATTCATTCGTTGAAATATTTTTTATACCACCCATAACATGTTCCAAAACACATCTGCTTTAGCAAGCGAAAGGATCAACGACTTTGAAAATTAGGCATCTGGG
Source organism: Sarcophaga peregrina (assembly GCA_014635995.1). NCBI lineage: Eukaryota > Metazoa > Arthropoda > Insecta > Diptera > Sarcophagidae > Sarcophaga > Sarcophaga peregrina. The sequence goes on from CM025793.1 coordinate 60,808,190, forward strand.
GAAAAATTTAGATTAAGAATGAGCCCATATTGCGTCAACAGTGTTCCATAAATATTTTATATCACCTGTAGTGACCAATTTCCTCCAAATCACTGATGCACGTTTCTCCTGTGGTGGAAAAAAGCTTGAAGATTTAATAAACGTAGCTCCATACTATATCCTTGATATCAATGAATGATAAGTCCGTTAAGTTAATGAGGAGTGGAGAACCAAATAAGCTCAATCTGCACCTCATAAGAGATGGGCATTTACAAAGAAAATGGACAACGGATTCTTTCACTTCAATATACTCACTACCTCGGGAAAAGTGGTTTAATGTTAGCTGGTTTAGGGATGTCCACAAATTTAATATTTCTGTTTGAGAATGTTTTGAGATAACCCACAACCCTAAGCATAAGGTCATAGTCGGTGCTGTCGTCGGTAAATTGGATCTTGTTTAAGGAAATATGGACAAAATATGTTGTTGAAAATCTTGAAAGAAAACTCAGCCTGCGATATTATTTTTACAACAACTATATATCAGTTTTCGTTGGTAGATTCTCGGCTGCCTACCGCTTAGAACATCCTCAACTTCGATGCTCACCTTATTGCCAACACACTAGTAACTTTTTTATGAATTCTTTTTTTCAGAAGTTTTGTGGGCTAGGACAATAGAGTCCATTAAAATGTTTTTATATGTAAATAAGATTAGCCTTGGAAAACATTTAACAATTGCAGCACTGTTTGACTTATTTTTCTAACTTCATTTGTGTCCCCATAATCGACGTTACCATTTTCTTTCCGAGTTCTTTTAATTCAATAGATTACCTCTGAAAGTATACAATACAATATCGTTGTTGGCTTAATATCAATGCAATTTAAATCCCGTTTGAATAATTTGAATTTCTAATCATCAGTGCTCTGACTATCGAAATCCAAAGCAGTGCCTTAAATGGAGTATCAATTCAGCATTGTCTGTTTTATTTTAGCAAAAAATTCGAAATTTCCATGTTTGCACATGCTTCTTCAATTGATTTGATGTACTTTTAAATAAAGTACAGTAAGTGGCGGCACGTAAATCTTCTTGCTTTTATAATTGATTCTTATTTTATCATCGTTACGAATCAAGGTTTGCAATGGACGGGAATAATTAGCACTAGTAATACCAGCAATTGTAGTGTGTTTTGTTTTTTTATTGTATTGATTGAGTAAAAACTAGTCTCGTATTTTAAAATAAAAAAAAAACGAACAACTCTAAAAACTGACCCTACAAATCTTTTGCACTGAATTTAAATTCGGTATTAAAAGCGCTGAATTGCCCTACATTCTTAAGATATTCTAACCATAAAACTGTAGGGGTTTGTTCTCCATACAGTACGGAGTTTACAGGGAAATATTTGACAACTAATTAGTGAACAGTCCGAGGACAAACCCAGCATATTCATACCAATTAAGTTGGTTCAAGCTGTATACGAATACCAAATTCATAAAGTATCAAATAATACACAGTCTCCCAGCACGTGAGATGTTTTCTAATTACTGTCTGCCAAAAAAACGGTGATCTAGAGACTTATAAGAAAATGTATGTCGGTCAACAGTACAAAGTAAAAAATTATTAACTAAGGCCCTTAAGGCTCTCAACAACTTCTGCGGTAAATAAAATTATGTTGTTATTATTATTGATGGCTGTTTTGCTTGGCGCTACTAACGTGTTGACATTTTGTTACTTTCTAGAGTATTATCGTAAGATACAAGAGCAGAGATATTTGAGAATAATTTCTAAAACGAAACGGATCTTTTGAAGACAAAACACAGTACATACTTAAGTTGAGGGGGGGTGAGAATAAAATTTAAAGAAAATAATATGTAAGAATAAATATAATTTTAATATTAGATCATCACTCTTCCTATTTTGTGATAGTAATAAGTTTACAATTAGAGATGCAATTTACACATAAATTTCGATGTTTAGTTTGCATCGGCGATACATCGACTCCAACAGTTCAAGCAGCGCGAGTTAAATTGGCTAATCTCTTTTTGCGGCAATTCTACAAAAACTTCACAGCCAAATGTTGATGATTTCATCAAAAATACGAGTGAAAACTATTGCATGACCTATGACATTTGGGCAGAATATATTCATATTAAATTATTTGTAGGCATGACAATATACTTTTTTGGGAAGGTTGAGCTCCTCAGCGGTACATTACATACATTAGCGTACATACAAGAAAAACTTCATATTTTTTCAGAATGGAAATATTCATTGCAAAAGTTTCAGCTATCATTACGGATAATGATAGCAGTGTTATGAAAGTTAATCGGCAAATGTTTAGTGGAAAATGGATTCTTTCTTGCTTTGATCACACTGTTAACTTAGCTCCGACTAAATCTAACGAACTAAGAAAAAAAACAAAGTTATTCTACTAATCAGCTGTTTTGATGAGTTTATTGAAAAAACGAAGCCAAATATATTGCTTTTAAATTATTATTATTATTATTATTTATTCGATATTCTGTACAACAAATTACCTATACTTACCTATAATTTTTCCAAAGACGTATAGAATAGATGAAGAATTGCCATTCGGATATTAAGATTGATATCAGAACTGAAGAAGATCATTTAATCTATGAGAACGAGTAAATGACAACCTCCTAAAAAGGTAGTCCGGTTCATGAGTGTGAATGACCCTATGTAAAAATATCAGAACCCTTATTTTCAATAAGTCGCTAAATAATACACCATAGAGGGACCATAGATACGTGGTCGTACTTTGATAATCCATAGACATATCTTACAACAGACAGTCAGGCGAAGCAAATACTTCACAACCATATAACAAAACAGGAATTAAATAAGATTTAGCGAGCAACTTATGTACCCTGAGTGGAGTAAAGTATTGTGTCCTCCACAAATTTCTAAACATAGAAATAGTTCTTCCTGCGGTATAATTTACATGATCCTTTCATGTCAGATTATAATTAAAAATAATCTCAAGATTCTTAGCCGATCTAACCAGTTGATTATTCAAAAAAATCTCAGGCCGTATGGAAAATTTCATAGATTTAGGAGTTATTACCAAACATTTATATTTAGTGGGATTGATACAAAGACTGTTCGCACATGCCCTATTATGTACCCGTTTAAGATCCTCATTAAGTCTGGACACAAGCTCGTCAACATCACTCTTGTCAGCACTAATGTAAATTTGCACATCATCTGCGTAAATATGTTCCCTACTAAACAACAAATGTCCAATTAAATCATTAATATAGATTGTGAAAATAAGTGGAGCGAGAACCGAGCCCTGAGGCACTCCCCTAGAACATGTAAAGGACATGAAAAATTGTTCTTTTTATAAACCGATTGTCGGCGATCAGCCAAGTACGATGATAGAAGACATATTGATGTTTGGGAAAAATTAAATAAGTGTCTCAAAGAGGAAATAAAAAGCAACTAGGAAGACTTTTTGACTACATCGAACATTCTGTAATTCTTCGTTATCGATTACCCTTGACCATAGATTTAAATTAATACGTTTCAAAAGCAAAGAGGCCAAAGGAAAAGTAGTCAGTTACCTATTAAGGTATTTATTAAAACATGTTCGAGAATATAACGCTTCTCACTCTTGTATAACTTACAGTAATAACATATCTAATGATAACAAAAATAATTTACAAACTGTTAACCCATAAAAATATGAAAAAAATCATCTTCTACTATAGACACCATTAGCGGAATGGAAGTACAAATATATCCTCGGTAATGTCCCTGGTAGCGTTATTTGGGAGGACATGAGATCTTTGTTTCGAAAATTTTCATGAATTGCACTCCCAATTGCTGCTACAAATTTCTGTGCCAAGCGAGCGCTTATTTTTGGAAGCTGGTGCAAAAATAACACAAGAAAGAAATAGACTTTTGGAATCTAGACTGGCTACTTTGTCTTAACTCAAGCTCTTTATTTCTCGGTCCCATTCAAAACAAAAATTATTTAATTTTTTAATAAAATTTATAAATTAATTAATTATTTCTTCAATTAATTAATTATTTATTTAAGCTTTGAATTATTTCTTAACCATGAAATAAAAACAACTTAGTTTTTCTTTTAAATAATATTATTTTCAGTATTTATTTATATGAAAACAAAACATGTCTTATCACCGATGTTTTGTTTTTTTTTTCTTGGAAACATCGATATTGCAAACATCGATGTTTTTATAAACTTTGTTGCAATTGGTATCATTAAATATTTTTATTTTTAAACTGAAATTTCGCTTTCATTGCAGAGTCCTACGCCACCACAATATGTGTATTGGCAAAAGAATGATCGTTTAATAAATTACTACGATTCCAGACGAGACATTTCAATAGAGACAACACCGGGTCCACGAACACAAAGTCGTTTAATAATACGAGAACCACAAATTTCTGATTCAGGAAATTATACGTGTTCTGCAAGTAACACAGAACCGGCGAGTATATACGTATTTGTATCCAAAGGTTTGTATAGTTATGTATACATACGTATAGTATATTGTAATAAATATAGAATTTCATTTAATTTCATTCGGTTTTTTCTTTTTAATTAATTTAATGTCGTTGCATTAATAACGTATACAAAAAAGTGGCAATTATTAATTAATTAATTAACTGAGTTTCAATTCAGCTGTCATTTCTTGTTATCTCCATTCGTTTTTTACCTGAAATAATACAAAATAATTATAATTTGTTTTTTTTTTGCTCCTTTTTTCAGGTGATAATATGGCCGCAATATCAAGAAGAAAAACTTCGTCGGCTGACCGAATCGCTGCCATATTTATGTACGTTGTAGCACCATGTGCATTAGTGAATACTTTAGTAATACGGTAAGTCCCTCTACACTCATAAATTCAGACAATAAAATACCTGAAACTTTGCACATTGTGTTATAAAATGGTTATATGAATAAAATGGGATTGTATAAAAAAAAGAAAAAAATAACTTTTAAACTTTTTCGGATTTAAAAAAATTTGATGAATTCCTAAATCATGTTACTTCTGACACCATTTGAATCTTTGAATCCTAAATAGAAATTCAAACAGAAATCTTAAATATAAAATTGTTAGAGTCGAATTAAGCATACTTACTCGAGGAAATAATTAAAACTAAGCATAAATTAATATAAGTTTTTAAAAATACTACATACACACCAAGGACAAAAGTGACTCAACTCAAAATTTTAATCTTTCGAGTTTATATACTCAAACTATTTAGAATGCACTTGTCTATATATAAAAATAAATATCAGTGTATTGTAGTGTTGTTAACTGCTATTTCTGAATAATGTAAATTTTGTTCAGTTGAGTCTCTTTTGTGCTGGCTGCGCGATATGTATATATACACACATACAGTGGTCGGCATATTTATTTTGACACCCGTGAAATTTTACCAAAAAATTAAATTTCCAAAAAATTAAAAACTTCCGTCTTTTTTATAATGAAAGTAGCATTTTTTTAATAACTAAAAAACAGAAATTCATAAGTTCTTAAATTAAATTTGCATTCTATGCAACTAATTTAAAAATTTAAGTATTTTAGCTCTTTAAACGAAAAAATGTTATTTACACTTTTGTAATGCTTTTAGATATTTTTAATATTAATAAAACGTGTATCCTTCTTTATCATCAATGACCTTCGAGTGTTTTTAAGGAACTGAATCGATCAAGTTTTGATTGTATTTTGTTGGTATGTCCACCCACAAATATTTAACCTCTGAAATTGTTCCTTACCTGGTTCTTGTCAGATCTGCGGTTCTTTGGCGCTTTATATATGACCAAACATTCTCTATCACATTCAAATCCGGTCTTTGAGGTGGCCAATCCAAAGTTTTAATCATTTAATCATCAATGTCCTGCTGGAAAATAAATGGTCCAATCAACCTATCGCCAGAAGGAAATGCATGTTTATTTAAAATTGTCAAATATTGGTTTTGGTTCCTCGAACCGTCTATGGAAACCAAGTCTCCCAAGCCTTTATATGCTATACAGCCTCAGTACATGACCTAGTTAACTCCATGACTAACTTTTTCGACAACAAATGTGGTTTTGTTTGAGTTTTTGGGTCCAGTCTAATAAAAACTTTTTCTTTAACGAGTACTTTCATCGGTCTATAAGATGCTTTGCCAGAATGATAGGTGCTTATCCACGAATCTGTTTGCGAAATCTAACTTTTCCAGTTTGTTCCTTGTGGCTATACATGGAATTGATCTTGCTACATACAATTAATGTTGGCTTCTTTTAAACGCTGTCGAACTTTCTTCCGCTCAAATAACGATCAGAGTTCGAATTCCATTCCAATGCAGCAGCTTTGGATATTTATTTAATAATTATTTATTTATTTAATAATTACAATACAATCACAAATTATATTATAATTATATACGAGCTGAGTAACTTCGACCATATGCCCGGTGTAGTGTCACAGACCAGAGCCTCTGGTGGGAATCGAACCCACGACCTTCACGCTAATAGTCTAGCACACTACCCACTAGACTACCAGGGCGCTCAGCTTTGGATATAAAATCTAGATTAGATTTAAATTGAGATTTTCTAATAATTTGTCGATCTTCCGCTGCCGTTGTTGGAATTGCATTCCAATGCAGCTGCTTTGGATATAAAATCTGGATTAGATTTAAATTCAGATTTTCTGCTAATTTGTCGATCTTCCGTCGTCGTTGTTTTACGGTTTCTTTCTGTTCGACGCAAATTAATGATAGATTCTATTTTTTATTGACAATAAACGGTTTGTCTAGGAATATTGTACTGTATTGGCAATATTTGTTGCAGACATTCCAAGATATACTTGGTTATAATTTTGATCCTGACGATTTTAGTTAATTCCGATATTTTTCCCATATTTACACAATAATAATAATATTTAATACTCAACAACGTCCCCTTCGTATTGAAGCTTAACACAAAAAAACAAAATAACATGAAGAGATAGAATATGAAATAGTTATAGCGGTACAAATTCGTGTTCCAAATTGTATTTTTTTCTCATCAGAATGAGAATGTGTAAAGATTTTAACAAAATATTCTGCATACGTATATACTTAAGGATACGTATACTTGAGGATTAGTGTAAATAAAATATTATAATAACTGTGCCGTTATAAAAATTTCAATATTAAAAACAATAAAACAATTCTTCACTATACTTAGTCAAAATAAATATGCCGACAACTGTATGTAGACGTGGATTTCTTTTGTGTCCGCCTTGATAATTTCCTAAACGTATTTTAAAGGCTATCTGTGTCTGAACGTAAACGTAATTTGACTTGACGTGGTTTGGCTAGTCAATTGAGACCTACATACGTACATACTTTTTAATGACTTTGTTTTAATATTTCATTTGGTATCTTTCTTTACAGGCGCATATTTCTAACTTAAGACTTCATCATCTTTATTTAATATTTAGCAAATGAAAGTGTTATAGAAATAAATTAAATCCTATTTAAGTTATGAAATTTATTAAAGTTAAGATATTATTATTAATTATGATTATTATTACAGTGTGTATGTGTGTGTGCATGTGTGCATGCACTAAACACAATTATTTCTTAAAATTCTCTGTGAGTGGGCATTACACATGCACATGTGTGTGAATATGTATTATTTAGTAAATAAAAACTGAAAAAATAAAATAAAAAAAAAATTATATTAACAAGTACTGTAATTACTTACACCTTAATATTAATGACAAAAGAAAGAACAAAAAAAAAAAAATATATGAAAAAAATAAACCAACTAACTAAAATGCATGTTTTTTATTAATATTATTATTAATTATTACATCAAAAATATAACAATGATACAATAACAACAAACACTATAATTAATCATAACTTCAAATAAGAAAATAAAATTAATTATACATAATTATGAAAACAAAAATATAAAAAGCAAACCAAAAAAACAAAAATAAAAAGAACAAAACATTAACTAATAAATAAATGTGTTAAACAAATCACTAAAATTATGAAAACTCTAAACCAAGTAATGTAATTAATATAGTCAAAGACTTTTCTGTAAAAGCGCACAAATAAATATTAGTAATGAACATGTACTATTTGTATCCTAAATATATATGTATGTTACATACATACAGTGGACAGTTTAATGCAAGATTTTAGCCAAAAGTTTGTATAAAAATTTATTGTTTACACAATTATTTTATTAATTTATTTCTGCTTTTGTTATAAAACAAACAATTTTTTAATATTTTTCATAAAACAAGAGACAAATAAGTAAAAGTTTCAGATGATGTTATCCCTTGTATTTAGTAGAATATCTTTTAAAGTCAAGCACTCAATTTAACCCGTTTGGAATTGAACGTAAAACTTTTGTTTAGTGTTTTCTGGTGGCACCATAAACACGCTTTTCGGTTGACTTGTGTTCAGCGATTACGTAACCGTTCTTTCAAATTATCTCCTAAATACAAGAGTATTAAGCCTGAAAGTACTCTTTTATCATAATATATTGGAGTACTAAGACTTTTGTTGTCCACTGTACATAAATGATTGGCCATTACAACCCTTCATTTAGAATTACGGTCTAGCTTCTCACACCACTTATGTTGTGTATGTTAATTTTATACACGAGTGATAGAACAAACAGTTTAAAATGGATTAGATTCGATATAAAGATTGCATATATTAATATTTTAATTTAATCGGTTTATTTGCCTGGCCTTATGGTGTTTCCACACTGAGTGGTTTTAATGCAAAAGTTAGTTTTAACGTTAAAACTAGAGGTGTGCACAAGACAATCTACTAGCTTACACTTCACCGAATTCACTGTACTGTAGTGTATTCTTTTCTGTTGCTCTTGATTTTACGAGTGCACTGAAATGTGTATTTCTCATTTATTCAGTATATACAACAACATTCGTTTGCCTGTGAAGTAACAGAACTATGCTTTGTGTTGTAAGATTACATTTTACTACTGAAGCTACATTTTCAGTATTGCCATACGAATATCAATAGTGTAAAAAAAGTAATAGATAGAAAAAGTAAAAGATTTTTCCCAAGAAATAAAAAGTTTAAATGGCAATGCTGGCGACCAAACAAAGAGCAAAACATTCAAACCTTTCTTATTCATTGTTGTGAGTAGGTTACGATTTTAGAAATGATTAATAATTACAAAAATAGCCTGATTTGTATGAATTGTTTTTGGTTTTATTACTTTTTTATAATTACACTACTATATTTTTGGAAAACGAAAATAAAATTGCGTTAAAAAACAAAAACGTTCTTTGTTTTCGCCATAGGCTCAAAAAAAAATTTCCCCAGAAATAATAACTTTAAAAAAGTTACTGGCAATGCTGGCGTCGACGAAAATGTTCGGTTGCCGAGAGCTAAAAAAGAAATACACGTTGTGACTCTATGAAGAGTACAATATTTTTACTTTTTGGTATTATTGACTTATATTTTGTTAAGGAGTAAAGGGGCATTTTTCATATACAATTTTTAATTTTTTATTTATTTCAATAAATTTTTTGTATGAGCGCCTTTTTCTTCTTTTGTTTTGGTTCTGCTTTTTTCACCAATTACGTTTTTTTCTGTATTGTGATGCACTACATTGCCAAACTTTATTTGAAAAGCAGCAATTTTATAATTTTTGGGAATGAACAAAATCGTTGGAACCTGAAGAACATAAAATAAAATCGATCGGAATTCCTTTATTCGGAATCAAAGCCATTCCGATCGAAATCTATGACATACCTGAAAAAATTCATGAATGTTAACACCAAATTTAAGAAAACGTATAGTTTGAACGCAAAATCCGCTGATTATGGTTTTAATATTAAAAGTAGGTAAAAACTTTAAGTGTGAAAACACTATTGTTCTTGACGTTAAAATTTAACGTTAAAATAAAAACGCTAGAGTTTTGATGTACAAAATAAAAAATTACCCAAACGATATCCTTTGGAAGGCGACAATATGGACAAATTGAATTGCCGTGGTTTCAGAAGTGATTAATGAATAATATCAAACCTATTTTTGCAAAACGGCTAAGAATAAAAATCGTAGAATACTCACACCAGTGACATAGCATTAGCACAGATTAGCAATAGGTTTAGAGGAATACAGATTCCAGTTATTTTTTACTACATTTACTTATTTATTTACATTAAATCGACTTTATCTCATTTAGATATTAATTAGATAAGAGCAAAAATTTCCCTTCCAATTATTTTGTATGCCATATACCATTGACTTTGAATGGTAGTTGAGCGTTTTCATATACTTTTCTGTCTCATAATACCTGAAACGTCTTTAGAGACTATTGGAATCTCAAAGAGCTTCATCGCTAAGTAAATACTTGGACGCAAGTTCCCAATTTATAACTATGGCGTTCCACCCGTAGTCTTAAAACATCTGTTTTCTTTCGATAACCAACATAATGATTCTTAAACTAATTGAAATAAGAATTGAAACGGTTTTATTTATGTTTAATGCTGTTATTTATCTTAACTGATATCTCCCACGATCAAACTCTGGTTGAAACATGTAGGCCGATAAGATCTCTATTCAATTTGCGAAAATTATTTTTCGGGAAAGTATTATTATTTGAAATTACACCTTTATTAAATGCAAGCGATTGTAGTCCCGACCGCAAATATTGGTTTCCAAAAGAAACAAGTTTAACAAGTAGCAAAAAACCCCCTTGAGGGGAATATGGATTGTTCCGCTCTCTTTAAAGATATTTCGAAAGACTTTGATAAAGTGTGTCAAACAGAAATTCAAACAATTTTTTCCAGCAAATATACATAAGCTATTAGGATAGTTTACTAATGGTAGGAATATTGTGATTAGAGAAGATAATCTTTTAACCAATGCCTGTACTTCCTGGTGTAGTACTTTAGATACTGTTTTATACATTGGCCGTGTCGCAGTATTTATTAGATTTAAATTTCTATTGGAACACATTTCTAAAAAGAAGTTAAGAATTTACATAATCGTGTAATTCTATATCAAAACCGATAAGGCGTTATAGGATTTTGTTATAAAATTTAAAGATGTCAATATAAAATTATACGAACAATCTGTGCTGCTCCATGATGTTTGAAGGATTTCTTTCTCATCTAACACTGTACGATCCGATTTGAATGAAATGTATTAAGATATGTGAACATACTTTTTTCATTAATTTTAAAAAGTCAAAAATTACAAAAATGATAAAATATGTATGTATATCTCACGATAGTTTGTATCTCAAATGGTATTTATTTGTGTGCCTTTATTGTGTCATATAGTTTATAATAAAACAAAAAACAAAAAGAAAAGAATAATTTTTATTGTGTAAATTTTTCTATTGAACATATATATTATGTATGTATGTATACACCATGTTTTGTACAGGAATTGTTTGTTAAGTTTTATTTGAATTGTAAATTTATGTTCAACTCTAAAGGATTGTATTGTACAATGAATGTTTATTTTTTTATATTTTTAATTGTATTTTAAGAAATGAATATAAAAGAAAATAAACTTAAATAAGCAACAATAATAACAAAATGATTGTGACATTTAGAAAAACAAACTAAAAATAAAATAAAGAAGGAAATTATAGATCAAAAAATAGAAAACCAATTATTCAATAGAATGAATTGTTGAAAAATGTATTTTAAATAAATTCATACACAACCAAATATAAATAAACAAATTAATTGGAAAAGCAAACATGTAGAGTAATTAAATGCATAATTGTAGAAATACCTGAATGACTTTCAAAGAAACAAATGACGTAATAATCTGATAAAATATCTTCACAATGATGGAATGATTTTTAAATAAATCTTAAAATAAAGATAATTTACATTATAATTGCCCATATTTTTACTCGTTTCGAAATAATTGGAACTAATTGAATTGCTTTGATTTGTTACAATTACGTTTACCAACTCTTACAATAAGTCTTAAAAGTTTTCGTTTTTCTTTTTCTTCGAATGGATTTATAATTCTTCTACTCATTTAATGTAATAAATTAGGCAGAATGAATAATAATTACGAGTTTTCTATTTTAATTGCAATTAAAATTATAACAGGTAATGTGTTTAAAATAGAAATTCTTAAAAATTATCTATTTCCAGATTTATTTTCAAATTCACACTTGTTGTCAGTTAAATTTATAAATCTTCAAAGTTTATTTTGTATTTTTTAGCATTTTCAAAAACTGAATTACTAAATTGGTAGTAATTATTCGTTTTTCAATTTTTATTACCCTGAGCATTATCTTTCTTTATTATTGTTAACATAAACCAATGAAATTAAACAACACGAAATTAATAAATGGAATCGAAAAAAGGAATTAAAAACAAACAAAAATTATAAACTTTTTTCGTCATTCGCTGTCTCCTTTTTATTACATCTCTCAATTGGAAGGTCAATCGCACAATTCTGTATACAAAATCATCATCATTATTAGCTGATTCTTACATACAATATGTTGCCTCCAAATAATATCGTTTACATTCTTTTTACTACTTAATTGAATTAAATTTCAACTAAATAGCAGTCCATTGCCGTTTAAAAAGGAAAAAAGTAAAAAATAAGAAAAAGAAGAAAAAGAAGAAGAACTGCCAAAACTAATTAGAAAGGTGAGGTGCGAAGATTGTAATTCGTATAAAGTGTAAACACACTGAAGGCTATCGTCTACAATCTGTAAACTTCTTGACAATACTTGTTGACGGCACTATTATTAAACGTCTAGCCTATAGCGCGTTATCTTGTGTATGTTCATTGTATAAGTTCTGCACACAACAACAGAAAAAACCACAGGCGTATAGTTATCATATTGTTACGTTTTTACATTTTAATATAATTTTAAATAAATTCTTTATTGTTCGCACAATTCTGCTAGCCAATGTTCCCAACTTGATGTAAACAAAAACAATTGTTTTATTGGTTTTTCTATTTTTCATGCTTTTGCGTGAACAATAATTGTTCAATAGAAATAAACCCGGATAACGAATATCTTTAAACCACGATTATTTATTGTTATTTGTGTATTTCGTTTACGTTTGTCAATGGTGCGTTGTTGTTGCCTGTTTGTTTACTTGTTTATCCCTTTTTTAATATTGATGTTGTTGCTATATTTTTGATTATTCGTTGATCATGTAAACAAGTCTATTATTTTTGAATATTTTGTTTATCATTTTTGTGTTTAACGATAACACCACTTCCATTTTCGTAACAATAATATTAATTTCCAATAACATACACAAACAGTTTTTTTTTTATTATTATTGAAGATTTTAGATATTAGTTCTGAAGTTACACGCTGAATATATATTGAACGCAATCCATAATCGTGACATTTATTAAACGTAAAGCATACAGTATTGATGGATTGTGACCTACATCGCGGAATGGCCTAACATTCTAAAATTAATGTCGTGAATCGTGGATAGCGAACAATATGTATTACTCTCTAGTATTAATTCGTGATAAGTTGGTGTTTTAAAGCTGCAAAATAAAAAAGTAAAAATTTTATTATAACATAAAATTTAAAATTTCTATAGTATTAATTCGCAATAAGTTACGCTACCTGGGCAGCATAATTAAGTTTACACACTGAGGCGATAAATATGGAACATGTAATATAGGCTCGAAATTTATAAGTTCATTAAAATGGATTGCAATCCAAATATCACATACGTATTTAATGCTTAACAAGGTTCTTATGTTCAAATCAGGGGTTACCAACAATTTTTTGGTTGTGGGTTAGAGAGTAAAAGAGAGAAAATAAGTTGAAAGCTTACAGTCATAGAAAAATTTTAGTAATATACCCTATTTTGATTTTCATTTCATCAATAAACATAAAGTTGTATACTTTGGACTTAATAGTTGGATAATGTTTTTCAGATATTTGTTGAATTTTGAAGCTAAGTTAATAAATTTCATCTCTTGCTCATAACCAATCTTTTAATTTTTCTAAAATATTGACTATTAAAAGAATCAAAATGTGTTTTAAGAACATATAAGATTTTAAAAAAGGATTTTTTAACATAAAATATTTTTTTTAGTATAAACATAAAAAAATATTACAGCGTCTGCTACCATGTGTGCTCGTCGCAGTCTGATCAACAACTAAATAAAAGAGCATAAGCAATATTTGTGAATTATCTTTGCATAATTGTGCTATGAAATGGTAATCCTTGGTTCAAATAGACAATCAATTTCTTTTCTTCGAATTGGTATAATTTTTATCAGACGTCGTGGTGCTAATGTTTTTAAAATAAATGCTTATATATTTATAAAATTAAAGTTCCCTTTAGTTTAATCCATATTTTTCACTCCCTATTAAAATGAATTTTAATGATTTAAAAAAATTTTAATGATTAAAAAAAAAAAAATAGATAAATAATAACTTGTCTACGTTGAATATCTGTCGGATTTAATTTGCAAAAACCTCATGTCATTGTAATAGATAAGGTGTGAAATACGCACAATATTTTTAAAAATAAAGAAAAAATTTAATTTCGAATATTCCAACATGTTTTCCAACAAGTTTTATTCCCCTCCGATGTTGTTTGCAATTGTTGTCCATAAACTGTTGTTAATTGTAATCAGTGAGCATTTTATATTAATACATTATATTTTGTAAATAATTTGTTCAATAAAGTAAAATCGCTTATTGTCAATAATGAAAATAATAGTGTTTAAATGATAAACAATAAAAAGTAATGGGGAAAAAAGTGCAACCATATTGGCAGGTAACACATGTAGTTCATGGATTCTTTTGTCTTTTATCGATGAATTAACATAAATAATTGTTTATATAATCTGATAATTTATTAATTATTTATTTTTCATGTGCTGCAACACCAACAGCAACAGCAACAAATGCCACATTAAAATATGTACGTATACGCAGATATTAGCATTGCGATAGAAAAAAATTACTCTTTTGACAATTTTATTAAAAATTTCATTTCATGTGGGACAGATTCTATTTTAAACATTATAATACGATTTTATAATATTGTATATTAAAAAGATTAATTACTTACAATGAACTAGAAAAATTAATTTGAAGATAATGAGGCAAAACTGGAAATATCATTAGAATTTTATTATTTTGAATTTCCTTAACGATTGACTACTCAAAACGAATTATCTGTATCACGCTAAGAGCCATTGATATGCCCCTTCAATCGTACTGCAAATTACAATATTTCCTAAAATGAAAAAAAATCTTTTCACATATAAATCATTTATTTTACATTGCATTGCATTGCATAGTATTGAAAATAATAACAATTTATTATTTTGATTGCTGTGATTATTATAATTAGTATTCATAAAACATGCAATTGTAATAAAAATTATTTCATTAAAAATACGAATCTAATTAAAATGTAATACCAATGAATTCCCCAGAGATACTCATAATCTCAATGGAAACCATTTGAGAGCAGAAAAATTAAAAAAAGCAGAAAAAAAAACAATTAAAAGCCATAAATTTCAAATAATATTCCATTTTTATTGGTTTGTTTGTTATCATCACCTGTAATTTATTTATTGTAAATATTAAAATTAGAAGTCTTACAAAAATACTGTAATTAATTAAATAAGAGCCATTAATTATAATTATAATATTTAACTAAGCCATTAATAGTAGTAAAGTACAACTTTGCTGATACCGATTAAATTAAAATTCAAATAAATAGTTATAAATAATTTAAATTATTACAAAAAACAAAAAGAAAACAAAAAAAAAAAAACGTAAAGAAATTCTTTAAATAATGAACGCAAATAAAATATAAAAAAAGTTAATAAAATATGATTTCATAAATTTTAAAAAATTAAATTGTAACATCTGACATTTTGAAAAAAAGTCTAATAAATAAATGTAATAAAATGAAACAGTTTTGTGTTTTTTGTTTTACATTTGAACGAATTATCTTAAGGTAATAATGCCGATAGAGATAAAGTGAGGTGAACATTTTATTGGTAATAGAATAAATGCATTCAAAAGGGACTTTTAACCCCAGCAAATTTTACAATAAATTAAAAAGTATTTTAAACATCTTAAAAAAGAAAAAAAGCAAAAATTAAGTAGATTAGCATGAATCTATGCGCAGTATATAAGGAGCTAACATAAATCGCGTTATAAATTGATGATAAAATATTAAAATTTATAAAGCATAAATAGATTTTATTAATAAAGTTTGAATTTGATCATTCGTTTATCAATAAACCAGGTTTTGGCTGATTGGCAACTTTAATTGTATTAAAAAAATAATGAACCAAAATTTGTATGTAATAGCTGCAAAAATTTAAAATTCTTCTTGAAAGTAGCCTAACTGAAGCTACACGTGGCCCACACATATCTTGTTCATACTAGATAACAGTGTTAATTAGGGATGCCAAACGGAATCGATTTTTAAAAATCCCGGAATTAGGGATTTTGTAAATCCGGATCCCGAAATCCCGGGATAATTCGGGATACAAAAATCGCGAAAAACACAAGAAAAATCGCGATTTTCTCTTAATAATAAAAACATTTTGTTAACAAAATCATTTGTATTCCAATTATGTATATCAGAATTATATCATTAAAAATAAAATATAAAAACAGCAAGACAAAACGTAACAAAAAAGCGTAGATTAACAAAAATATAAATTATTCGTACATATGCCAGTCCATTAGTTTTAAGAAAATTATTTGGATTCCAACAAAAAGATTAAAGCATCTATAACATGTGACCTGATAGGTTTGGACGAATTTTGTTGTCAACATACCCTGCCGTTGAAAAACACTTGAGTATCTAAATCAGTTACCCTTTTAATTCGTTTTATAGGGCTTTTGCATTCTTCGAAGCCATCAAATAATTTTTTATCACTGGAAGTATTGTTCTTTTATCTTAGATGCTATTATCGAAGTCAAGTGATACAGAATTTTATTTTCAGGGATTTCCCGATTGGCACCATTAGTGAAAAACCTTAACTTATTCCATTCCTCATCGTTATCAAACAATTGCAAAGGTATTGGTTTATTGCTCAATTAAGTACTAATTGTTATAATATCAAGTAAAACTTTAGATACTGCACTGTCAGA
Source organism: Sarcophaga peregrina (assembly GCA_014635995.1). Classification (NCBI taxonomy): domain Eukaryota; kingdom Metazoa; phylum Arthropoda; class Insecta; order Diptera; family Sarcophagidae; genus Sarcophaga; species Sarcophaga peregrina. The sequence goes on from CM025793.1 coordinate 60,825,280, forward strand.
AGTCTGTTTAGTGACCATATTATAAGTAATCGAACACTTCCTGTTGATTTTGACAACTCAGATATCAACAACGACAGTAACAAAAAAAAAAACAAAAACAATGTTGTTGAAACAATCAACTGTTTTGTTTGCCAGCTGTCAGATGAATATTGAGTATACCTGAATGGTATAATATAATATTAAACGAATATTGATTCAATTAAATTGCATACGTGAACAAAGTATTAAAAAGGTAAGTGAATTAAATTAAATTAAAGCACTAACCTATGAGGAAACTTTGTAAATTTGAGACACTATCGATATTATGACGAAAAAAGACACATTGAAGTCATCAGCTTGCGAATCCATAAGCAATACGCAAAGATATTCAAAGATACGCAAGTTTTAGCCATTAGTTTGCTTGTGGTAGATTCAACGAAATTATCAGATGACAAGAGTATGTAAAAACTTTGAGGATTGAAGTGCATGTTGCCTAAAATGCTGTGAAATGAAATATTGTGTATGCAAACCAAATTGCTAGTCGATGATTTTTTATATTCAAGCTAGTAAGTAAACTATCTGGAAAATGAGAACGACGTTGATTTAGATTAATTCAAATTAACTTGAAGCTTCTTAGGAACACCTAAAACAAACTGTGTGTGATAAAAGAGTAGATATTGCCATAATATGTGAGCCATATAAAAAATGTTAAACTGTGATAAATAATGGTGTTGCACACATCTATTTACAACACTAAGTATACCTCAAGTAGGGTATGAGATGCTCTTATAATGAAATCGATGATAAAATGTAAGCAAATTCCAACGGGGCCATGCGTACGTTGCTTAAAGTTTTCTCTTTATTTGACCTAATAAAAATGGTCATGGATATATTATTGACCGAGCTTTTGTTAGTCAGGTATTAACTTTAAAAATAGACTGGCAGGTCAGAAAAATATATGTCCACAGTAACCATAGTGACCATAAAGACTGACAATAGCGGTTGAGGTATAAAATATACGAAAAGTAGACGTACAGACGAAATAATGGAAAGATTAAACCATGGATGAGGAAATATTTAGCCTGAGGCTGGAAGAAAATTTAATTAATTCGAGTGACACTAATGAGCAGTCAAGAAATATATTAGCAGGACTTGTAACGCTGCTTCGGTGGAACAGCGAACTTGTGAGTATAGACGATTTTGTAACAGTCTCGTCCTATGACAATTTCGAAGAAATAGAGGATAGGAAACTGAAAGGCTAACAGACATATGTATGGTCAAACGTAAAGAGCTCAAAGTGGCGATTAGAAAAAGAAAATCGATCTGATTTAAAGAGCTTTGTGATAAAGTTGACGAAAATCCTTAGCAAGGGACGTATAAGTTGGATAAATCAAAATTTAGAGTTAAAATGGAATCCACTAAATTGTCCAAATACTTTTGAGAAATGGGATTGAAACTCTTTTTCCAATAAAGAGCAATTTAATGTATTGTGATAGATACAGATCCAGTGACAGACATTGAGTGTCAGAACGTTTTGAAAGCTACAAATTGCAATTAAGCACAATGTATAAGCTTTTATTGAGGTGTACTTTAGGTGCTTTTACAACGAAGCCTTTTCGAGAATAAAGATTCAAATTCTTATCGATCACTTTGTATGGCCAATGCATTTGGAAGAAATTTAGATCGATTGGTTGGGAAATATTTGGAATAACAACTTGTAAGAAGAGCCGAAGTTCTACCTGACAATCATCATGGATATCGGGCGCTCAACATCACGCGCTATTAGAAAATTGGCAACGACAGCATGCAATGCAATTAAAGGATGAATGCAAGGTTTGGTTGCCATAACACTTGATTTTTAAATGCTATTAACTACGCGTGCTAATCCCGCATCATAAATGCTTTATGCATTTACCTGAAGTTATTAACAGCTAAGCATTAAAGTTAATTTATGTGTGAAATGATTTCATACATTCCAGACATATCGGTCGTGACATCTGAAGAGATTTTCAAGTTCCCTTTTCAGAATTAAAAATTCAGTTTTTGAATTTTTTAGGTGGTGGTTCATAGGCAGAACTTGAAGCAGGCCTACTTCGTGTTTTGGATTGTCATTTTTATAATTGTGGTAGCTAATGGTGCTTTAAACTCAAGAAGAGACATTTTAATGTCTTGGTGATTGAAAAGAATCCATGAATTAACAATGGATATATTTAGAAATTGGAAAGTGTTTCTGTGGTAAAATTTCCGACTTTTTGTAGAGTGAGGATAGTGTGCTAGCATACGATCGGACATATCTATGCCCCCATGAATTTGTTAAATTCTTTTACAGCAAAGGACCTTGTTATTTATACGTATTCGTTCCTTTTACGGTCCCATCTTTGTATTTTTTTCTTTGATACCATACCGGCGTAAGAAGAAATCATGGGTACGATATTGTTGTCATGCCATCTTAGAAGTGTAATATTCTCTGAGGATGTAGTAACGGAAATTTTTACATTGAGTTATACGTTTACACGAAATATTAAATTATATGTACTTATGATTGTGTTTAAGTAAAAACACTACCTCGAACGATAAATCTACAATTACGTTAATTTCTTATAAAATAAAAAAACTAAGAGTAAATTTCTAGTTAAGTTTCTACAAAATATTAAAACTTTTTATTTTAAATAAAAAAAAAAAATTCACGACATTAGAGGGGTGTACCCAAATTGGTACAACGGCCACTTATAATGATATTGTGGCATATGTCAAAATGCACATGCCTAGGAAGCTTTTCTTGAACATGATCCGTGCCGTCTAGATGTAGACCGTTTATATTTGATGACGAAGGCGGAGTAGAATGTCTTCTGAACGACTGCTTTAGATAAAACTTAGCTATGGATCGACGAAGTTGTAATTGGTCCATAGCATTTTCTTCAAAATATTCGTATAGGCACCACGCATTTGAAATAGCCATATAAAGATATAGATTGGTCCATTTTATCAACTCCGCCAATGCTTTTGCTGTAAATTTGGAACAAGTGACGTATTTGCATATCAAGTTTTATTTTTTTTTTCGGTCATCTTTTAACTTTTCCTTCTGGTTCATAAGAACCTTTGTGCAAATACTGTTATGTTACTGTTATGCAAATACGATATACTTGTGACCGTTCTGCCCAAATTGGAACAGCATTATACATTTGTTGTATGAAACTAAAAATGCTTTTCCATGTTTCACTGTTTATTGAATTTTAAATTATAATACAAATAACGACTATAGGCTTTAGGTAGAACAACTTTGTTTATCTTTATATGTGTATTTTTAATGAAGTTCAATAGATTATTACAACAATAACAATAAATGTAGTTAATTTGCTTCATTCAGAGCACTTTCCACTATTCAATAATGCAAAAATAAGTAAACTAGAGAAAACATTATTTTTATATAGCTTTAATAATTAAGTGTTCCCAAATTGACACAGAGACACAGACCGTAAATGCTTTATTCTCTATCATATGTGAATTAACTGTATACATGCATGTATATTCTATTCCTGTGTGTGTGAAACTAGTATAATTTAATATCACAAAAAAACAAAACAGTTTTTTATAAGTGACAACACTTTGAAATCAACACAATATGACACGGTTTCCTTTTTTATGATATCGCAATTCAGTAGTCTCCATTTAAAAAAAAATATATGGAGTGCTGCGTCTCTTTAGAGAATGATAGAAATTTTTTTTACCAAATCAAGAAAGTAGAAATGATCGTCATTTGGTTCCAGTAAAAAAAGGCGGAGGTAAGACTAACTTCTCCTTCTTTTATTTATTTAAATTTATAAATACAAAACAGAGATAAGATTTAATAAATTATATTTAAAATAATTCTTTTAATTTAAAATACAAAACTGAATTGCCTGACTCTGCTGTTAAATATACAATAAATTTTATTTGTCGCTTTTATATTGAAAACTATTATTTTTTCCAACTCGATCAAGTATTTAAGTTTTATCATGTTTATGTCTTTCAGTCCGGTTACTATTATTATTTTAGTTCAGTTTTCTTTTAACCCTACGGGATCGTCTTAATCCTTTGGAATGTGATCCCACATTCGGCCCTCCTGACGCATCATTCGACCCGAATACCTCCGCTAGGCCCTTCACATTCTCCAACTTTCTCTACTTCATAACGACCATGGTTAAGCTTAGTCACGACCTTAAAGGAACCACGATACTTCGGCTTTAGCTTCATACCAACACCAAATTGGGTACGCTTGATTACGAACAATTCTCCTAGTTTATAAACTGTCGCTGGAACTCTGCCTTTATTAAAACTCTTCCCATTCTCTTCCTGAATACGCAGTATATCTTCTCTAGCTTCCTTCCTCAATGCATCACGTTCTTGATTTAACTCTTTCACAAAAGTTTCATCTAATAAAAGTTTTATATCAGGATTGTCATTATTCCTCGTGTTTAGTCCAGTCAATACCGCGGAGCGGTACTATTAATAGTCATATGCACACGGTCAACATATTTATACCAATGATCTAGTTTCTCTATACAGAGCTTGGTCAACATAGGGATAATTATCTTATGTATTCTCTCAACTTGGCCATTCCCTCTTGGCACTCCAGTTGCAATCATAAGACGCTGAATATTTTCGAATTCACAAAACTCTTGAAATTTGTTAGTTGTAAACGCCTAACCTCTGTCTGTAATAATTCTTTCGGGGTTTCCGAACACTGCAGCTTGTCTTCTGAGTCGTACTATTACCTCTTCAGTTCCTGTACTTTATGTTGGATACAACCACACAAACTTAGAAAAAGCATCGACTACTACCAAAATACGATTGTATTTCTTATGCGTTGCATCCAATGGTCCTACGTAATCCAGATGATATGTTACTAAAGGTCTATCATTTTTATATATGGAGTTCAAAAGTCCTTCTTTATGACCTTTCTTAGCGTCCGATGCTATACATTCAACGCAACTTTTCACTATCCTCTTTACTTTTGTCTTCAATTCAAATATATAAAAAGATTTCTCCACTAAGTTTTGGGTTTTACGAGTGCGCAGTTTGTATCATCTTCTGATCCATGCAACTCGGTATATCTATTAGTTTTCTATCAGGGTTCTTATATAATAGATCAAATTTTACGTAGTAGTCATCATATGAGCTATGCTCCAAAACTTTCCTGATTGCTCTTATCCATTCGTCCTGAAGTTGAGCCTCCGTACCATGGTATCTTAAAGAATCCGTCATCATAAGACACGAAATACGACTTAAGCTATCCACATGCCTCATTTGCGACCCTGACCTATGTTCTATTTCGTATTCAAAGTCCTGTAAGGCCCATCTTGAGGCCCTCGGTGGAACGTCCTGTTTCCTCATTGTTAATGCAAATGCGTTACAGTCGGTCACTATCTTCACTTTCAATCCTAGTACATAAATCCTCCATTTCTTCAATGCCTCAATTACAGCCAATACTTCTAGCTCGTACGAATGATATTTTTACTCCGCTGACGTTGTTTTTCTACTCATGTAATCTATTGGATGCAGCTGTAAGTCTTCATCATCTTGTTGTAGTAGCACAGCTCCATAACCATACATGCTTGCATCAGTGTGAATTCCAGTAACTGCCTTTGGATTAAATAATTTGAGTATGGGTGCCATCACTAATGAATTTCTTATCTGTTCAAATGCTATAATTTCATTGTGTCCCTTTACAAATTTCGCATCTTTCCTCAAAAGCTCCGACAATGGCGATGGAAATATGATGTCAATCCTAAAAATATCTGAAGCGACTTTTGGTTAAGTGGCAACGGATATGTGGACATAGCTTTAGTTTTTCCTCTGAAGGTCTAATCGTAGAGTTTTCTATTATGTATCCAAAGAAATTAAGTTTCTTTCTCAAAAATTGATATCCAATCCACTCATTCTCGCAACTTCCAATACCTTTCGTAACTTTGTGATTCCTTCCTCTTCATTTTCAGAAGGAATAATTATATCGTCCATATAAAGCAATAAAGTACCATCATTGATAAGATCTATAAGAACCGATGTTATATATCTGCAGAACACGGCAGGAGAATTCGAGATACCGAATGGTACATACAAGAATTCGTATATTCCATTATGTGTTACAAAAGCGGTATACTTTCTTGAGTCCGGCTCTATTTGAAGATTCCATAAGTCTAATGTAATAAACACTTTTGCTCCCTAAAACAGCCATTGGAAAATTATCAGGCACTATTTTGAGATAAAGTTTACGGTCATCACAACAAAGACATTTAGTTCCATCTTTCTTTTATACTATAACTATTGGTGCAGCATACTCCGAGTAACTTTGTTAAATTATACCATCTCTTAACCACTCTTCTAATTGTAGTATTAGTAACACTCTTGAGAGTCTATGCTGGTAATAACATTTGGTAACTATCTTCCAGTAAATCACCGACCTAAACCTATGTGGTAGGCGTAGAAGCGAACTACTTTTATATTAAATTATCTTGAAAAAGTAAAATCTCAATTCTTCTTTTAATCCCGTTTAATGTAAATGTTGCGGATTCGATGATATTATAGGTTTCACCATTTCTATATAAATTTCATTTTCTAATTCAGTCAATTGACTGAATACATGCATTTGTACGTATGTATGTATTTGAATATATTTATGTATTCCAATTATGGTGTTATTATTTTATTGTACAATAGAATGTGTGACGTATACATAAGTTCTGCATGGACTTTGAAATTGTGAAACTTTAAATGTTAAACATGAAAACTTTGCTGTAAATAATCGATAGAATAGTAATTACTTGTGAATAGATTGACTCTATTCAATACATACATATGTACAATCTGCATATATCTTTCTTTTTTCTGAAACTTCTTTCATCAAAGTTGTAGTTTTGTTGACAGCTCTCTTGTACATTTAAAATTCAAAAATTAACCTTTTGTAGCAAAAGAAACAAAAACGAATTTTTTTTTTAAAGTTCAAACAATTTTACATACTTCGCCTTCAGGCGGTTCAAATTTATGCATAATTTTCTCAGATTTATAATAAATTTTCAATCAGAATTGCAAGAACACAATAAGACTGTAACGTAGGAATAAAGAATCCTTGAATTCTTGATGGATAGGTACCATCATGGTATGAGAGACATTTTCTCGTTATGGTATGAGTTCTCTATATCGTATTTAGAACATAATGAAATCGGCTGATTGAACTGAAATTTAGCAAAATGCAATGCTGCCGAATGCCGAAGAAAATATGCTACTCAAATGGGCCTTCTAGCAGGATAATGGCACAAAGCCTACGGCAAAGTACACAAAAAAGTGGTTCCAGGACAAAAAAACCAATGTCTTAGAATGGCCAGCACAGTTCACTGATATGAACCAATAGAAAATTTTTGAAACGGAGTTAAAAGGGCAATCAGGGGAAAGTGTCCAGCAAATTTCCACAGACTTTGGAAAATTATACAGGAAGCGTGGAACGCAATACCGTTACAGGCTTGTCAAAATTTGGTCAACTTAATGCCTAGAAGATGTCCTGCTATTATGTGTACTGTTATGTCATTAAGGCTTTGTGCAACAATATTCAGTATAAATATCTATTTAGTTTTACCTAAGTTAGTAATAACTGTAAGATTTCATGAAGTGTCCTTATTTTTTTCATACGTTAAACTATATAACTTCATAAAAAATCACAAAAAAAAAACAAAATCTATTGTAAGGAATACCAAAAATTTTGTTTTTAATCAAGAAAGAATTTTCGATTTTTATTCCCTTGTAAATGTAATGTAAGTTTTGGTATGCACTGTCCTTATTATTTTTCACATTACTGTATGTACACGATCCTGTACAGATATCGGTGTCATGTCCACTACTGCTACCTACAGAACCAATTAGATTCCTGAGGATAGTTGTTCAAAATTGAAAGAATAATCTACATTTATAGTTGCATGAGGAAGATCTGTAAACATCTTGTTGCTGATTTTATAAATCCCAGGAGTTTGTGCCTTTGTGTTGAGTTAAACTATATTGAATGTCACAAATCTCAAAATTTAACCAGACATTTTTGGAAATATTTATAGTTAATATAAATCTCAAGCGCTTAACATAGAAAATGTGTTCTTCAGAATCATTTCTTTCTCAAACATCAGAGCATATTCGTAAAGATGACGTTTAAGGAGACCTAATAGCATTTCACGATGAGTAGTTTTTTTAAGGAACCCGGCGTTGCGCGGGTTATAAAAATAACAATAAACATAAATCAGATTTCAAAACCGGCTTCTTACAAAATGCAATTTTCAAATTATTCGAAAACCGGTTTATCAAACAACCCAGATTTTTATGAATACTCCTAAATATAGTCCTAAATATAAATGTATGCAATTTGCCCGTTTTTCGTCCCTTTTCCCCTTTGTCGACCCCTTTTGGTCCAACTTTTTAAACAGAACACCTTCAATAGCTATTTGGGAAACTTAACCAAGCTAAATCGAAAAAAAAAACCTTTAAACCCCATAAAATACTTATGCATAAAGTACTAATTTTTGCCCTTTTTTCCCTTTGAATCAAAATTTTTAAAAGATTTATAGCCTATAATCTGCACCGACAAAAGCTCCATCAATATCCCAAATTTCAAGAAAATCGGTTCAAGCGTTCAGACGTGATTCGGTATGCACTGAATTTGCCCGTTTTTGGCCCCTTTCCCCCTTTTTGGATCCCTTTGGTTCAACTTTAGAAACGGAACACCTCCAATAGCTATTCGGGAAACTTAACCATACTAAATCGTAAAAAAATACCTTTAAAACACATAAATTACAGCATTTAAGCATAAAAGTATTAATTTTGTCCATTTTGTCTCCCGCTTTGGTCATAACTTTGAAAAGAATTGTAGAATATAACCTGCACCGACAAAAGCTCGATCTATATCCCAAATTTTAAGAAAATCGGTCTAGATGTTCAGACGTGATTGCCTAACAAACAAACAAAAAAACAGACTTACAGGAAGATTTATAACATATATTAGAATTAGAATAACCTGCACTCAATTTGCCCGTTTTCAGCCCCTTTCCCCCTTTTTGGATCCCTTTTGGTTCTACTTTAGAAACAGAATACCTCTAAAAGGTATTTGGGAAACTTAACTAAGCTAAATCGTAAAAAATCACCTATTACCATTTTTCCCTATTTGTCCCATTTTTTCTCCCCTTTTGGACAAAATTTTAAAAAGTTTTATAGCCTATAAATAGCCCAAATTTCCAAAAATCGGTCTAGGCGTTCAGACGTGAATGGCTAACGAACAAACCAACAAACATTTGGGAAACTTAACCAAGCTAAGTCGTAAAAAATTACCTATTACCATTTTCTCCCCATTTTTCTCCCCTTTTGGTCAAAATTTTCAAAAGATTTATAGCCTATAACCTGCACCGACAAAAACCCAATCTATATCCCAAATTTCAAAAAAATCGGTCCAGGCGTTCTGGCGTGATTGGCTAACAAACAAACAAAAAAACAGACTTACAGAAAGATTTATAATATATATTAGGATTAGGATACCAGGAGCAATTTTGTTCAACTATTGGTCTGATTATGGATAAAGAAAATCTGTAATGCTGCCACATTTTGTGAGTTCTCCTTTATTTAGAAGCCATTCCTTGATATAAAAAAATTCAAAAGAAACCTGTTTAAAATCTTCATTAAAACTGAACATAAAACGTCTATATCCTTTAACGTATAAGTATTAAATACTTTTAAAATTATTGCTAAAAAATTACAGAGATTTAAAATCGTAACATTGGGTAGTCTGAAGTCAATTCAACTCAAAGCAACTTCTGACATATTTGTAATTCCTCCAAAATCAATAACATCCGGAATTTTGTGTCAATCGAAAGGCCAGTTAGTACAGGAATACCAAACGGAATCGATTTTTAAAAATCCCGGCATTCGGGGTTTTGTAATCCCGATTCCGAAATCCCGGGATATTTCGGGATCCAAAAATCACGGGAAAAATAGCAGTTTTTTCTTAATAATAAAAATGGAAAAATTTATTTTGTTAACAAAATCATTTATATTCCAATTATATCAGAATTATATGTAATTAAAAATAAAATATAGAAAAAGCAAGACAAACAGTAACAAAAAAGCGTAAATTATAAAAATTATTCATACAAATCCAAATGCATTAGTTTTAAGAAAATTTTTGGTATTCCACAAAAAAAAAAAGATAAAAGCATCTAACATGGGATCTGATAGGTTTGAGTAAATTTTGTTGTCAAAATACGCTGCCGTTGAAAAACACTTCTCGCAATCGACATTTTTTGGTGAAATAATTCCAAGATAGCTGTATGCAGCTTGTAAATATTCACCTCTGTCACTTCCTAAATAGGTTAGGTTAGGTTAGAGGACGTGCACCTGTCGGTCAAGACAAGCACAGTACCCGGAGGTCCAAATTGACCCATTGTACATTGTCCTTAGGGGAGGAAGGAAAAGGAGGATATAGGAAAATAGGGAAGGGGAGGGAGAATGGGAAACGGAGGAATGAAAAACAACAGACACAGAACAACAGAGGTTGAGAGTGCGACTACACTTATGAAGCCCTAGCACCTCTCAACCAGCCCAAGCTGCTAATGAATCTGTGGGGAGCCTTGATGTCGGCTCTCGACACTGAACTCAAGTTCTCAAAGAAGGCCCTGCCAAGGGTCCTCAACCTCGACCTACCAAGGGCTGGGCAGTTGCAGAGGAGATGTTCGTCAGTCTCCAACTCCTCCTCATCGCAACATACCCTGCAATAGTCCGGCTGGGATCTGTTCCAGATCCCCGTCAGCGACCTAATCTCGCAGTGCCCCGTGATAAAACCGACAACCAACCTTAAGCTGGCCTTAACCAAGCCCAGCAGCCACTCTGTCCTCTTGGTGTCCACAGCAGGCCATGGACGCCTAGAAACAGAACAACCCGATCCGTTCCCCCAACGTCTCTGCTCTTCCCTCCTGACCCATCCATCGATGAGGCCATAGAGGTGACAGACTGGGGGGTCAGGACCAACCGTCAAATCGCTACCTGAAAGCGAACCTAACCTAGCGAAGGCATCCGCCGTCTCATTGCCCAGTATTCCGCTGTGACCCGGAACCTAGCATAGACGGAAACGGTCCGGTCCAAAACTCCGCAACAACTTTTTGCACTCGCGAACGAGCCGTGATTTGCACCAGACCGACGCAATGGCACTAACGGCAGCCTGACTGTCAACGAAAATCGTGTTAGATTCCGAATCCGAAGATGGGCCACCAGCTATGGCCTCAATAGCCTTCAGTATTGCGAAAATCTCCGCCTGAAAAACGCTGCAGTCATCATTCAACCTGAAGTGGAGTTCAAAACCGAGTTCCTTACAGAAAACCCCAGCACCTGTACATCCACTTAACTTAGACCCATCTGTGAAGATGGGTATACTACTCTGCCCCTGGAGTACCCCACCACTCCATTGTGCCCTATCCGGTATGAGTATACTCAAACCAGGTAGGAACATAGCCTCAGGCACAATATAATCAGTGGCTTTTTCCGAAAGTCCGTACCTTCCGTCAGGAAAGACGGTATTCAGAATTCTGGAGTGACCTATCGAGCGCTGTTTCCAACAGCCCGATTCCCTCAGGCGTATGGCATTACGCGCTGCACACCGCTTGACATATAAGTCAAGCGGGGTCAGACAGAGCATAGTATCAAGAACAGCCTGAGAGCAACTTTTCCTCACTCCAGTGATACTCAAAGAGGCAATCCGCTGAACCTTATCCAAGATTTTTCGTTGGAAACTCTTATCTAAGGCACACCACCAGACAACACAGCCACAAGTAATAACCGGTCTAACAATCGCCAGATATATCCAGCGAATGGCTCTCGGCGGAAGACCCCAGTTCTTACCGATGGAGTTCCTACACTGGTAGAAAGCATTTAGTCCCTTCTTCATTCTTTCCTCGGTGTTTCGTTTCCAGATCAGCTTACTGTCCAGGATAACACCCAAGTACTTGACCTCAGAAGACAACGGAAGGTCCCTACCAGCTAATCTTGGCAACTTGAAGGTTTCAATCTTGTACCTACGCGAGAACAAAACGAGGTCCGTCTTAAGAGGATAAAATTCCAAGAGCAGACTCCATCAGTTTCCCCAACGTTGGCAAAAATTTACCACCCACAAGAATAGCCACATCGTCGGCATATGCCACAACCTTAAAGCCCCTACTTTCGAGGAGCCTCAGAATTACATTTGCAACCAAGAGCCACAAAAGAGGGGATAGGACACCCCCCTGTGGTGTACCCTTGGTCGCACGCTTGGCGACAGAACATCCACCCAGATTTGATCGGATTAGTCTGTTACCCAACATGTGGGTGATAAACCGCACCAGAAAATCTGGGGCATGTATATCCCTTAGTGAATTCTCAATAGAAGAAGTGGTAACGTTATTGAAGGCCCCCTCTATATCAAGGAAGGCCGACAGTGTGTACTCACCCCTAGCCATATTCGCCTCAACAAAATCAGTCACTTCATGAAGAGCGCTCTCAACAGACTTACCCTTAATGTAAGCATGTTGCGATCCACTCAACAGAGACCAGTCAATATTTGACCTTAAATATAGATCGATAAGTCTCTCCAAAGCTTTCAAGAGAAAGGATGAGAGTGATATCGGTCTATAATCCGTAGGGCCGATGTGACTGGGTTTACCAGCTTCCTAAATAAATGTAAATAAATCTATTTATCTAAATCAGTTACCCTATCGTTTTATAGAGCGTTTGCATCAAATAACTTTTTAGCAATGGAAGCAGGGTTTTCCTCCTCTCAGATGCTATTATCGAAGTCGAGAGATATAGATTTTTTGTTCAGGACCTTTTGCTGGGTCCAAATACATATGAATTCACAATCCAAAAAATCCCGGGATTTCCCGATTGGCATCCCCAGTTAGTGGGTTGTCAATCTCATTCCAAATATTTTATTTAACATGTCGGCATTCACATTCACGGCGATGAAATCGGTTGCTACTATCAACTTTGTACTCGAAATTTGACGATTTTATCCTCTTTTCTACGTGGCGAGTTTGCTGTAGATTTTCTACAGTTTTGAAGGAATTCTCAGTTATGGTAATAATTAGAATTGTCCCTTGTTCTACCTCAGGAAGCCTTAAAATCATAACAATCGGAAATTTTAAAGAATCTTATCTCCTGTCAAACGAGTATTTTTTATTTATTATTTCATTTATTCAATTTAGTGGACAAATTCCTTACTGGCTAATAACAAAATAGGTACGAAAAAAATTAATTACAATTATAAACAGTTTCTTCAAAAATACAAGTAATTGTTGCAATAAAAATATAAAAAGTTACGAATTTAGGAAAACATTAATATTCCGTTTTATAACGCAAGACTTTACAGAGAAATCAACAATCAAGTCTGACAAATAGTTAAATTGACGGCAAATTCAAGTTTACGGATCAGCAATAGCATAATTAGTTCTGCAGAATTCAATATAAATAAGGTTATAACAGCGACAGTTACGACAAGGAATATTAAATTTAGCAGATCTTAACAGAATTCACAACAAATATTACCATTTATCAGGTTAATCATAAAAGATATATTTAGCAGTGTTCGGCGACTCTTAAGGATAGGCAGTTTTATTAATGCCAGTCTGGTAGTATATGAAGGCAAATCCAAATAATTCCATCACAAGCCCCGCAAAGAGGATAGTAGAAATTGTTTCTGCACAAATTCAATGTGTTCGCTGTAAACATTATCCATATTCCAAAATTGGTCTGGATTAGAAAATTCTTTTGCCCAACGTTTTATGAAGCCAAGGGTGCTTCTTGCCTTATTTACAGTCAAAGCGATATGATCATTAAAGTCTAATTTCGTGTCTAATAGGATCCCAAGATTCATAAAAGTGTCAACATTCTCCAACTAGTGAGCTCCAAGCAAGTAATTAACCGCGATAAAATTATTTCTTGAGAACCGCATACATTAGCATTTTTTAATATTCAACTCCATCATGCTGTACTTGCACCACAAAAAGAAGTTATTGGGATAATTTTGAAGATATTGGCAAAATGAATTATGTTGGGAAGATCGTTTATAAATAGCGAAAAAGAAGTGGACAAAGATGGCTGCTCTGAGGAACACCATATAGCACATAAATATACTTAGAAAATCTATTGTTCAAATCCGCAAAAATACATCAGTGTGCTTCTGTTGCGAAAATGACTCATTTATCATGGATGTTAACTGACACACATTAGTCATACTAGCAATATATAAATTTGCACTTGTAAAAGAATGTATTCTAACTTATTTTGATATTTCCGAAGTAGGTCAATAAAAAATTCAAACCTTTCCAATTGTCGCTTACAGAAATGAAAGCTTCATTTCCCGCATTAGTGATAAATTTTTAATTTTATTCTTTACATCGAGGTCATAAGATTAAGAATGATGAACAATTTGATATTAGACACTCATTTGTGGTCCTTAGAGATATTAAAACCACTCAACCGATGTGTTTCAACTGTCCAACCTAAATTACGGCGGGGAGCGCAACGTAATTTAGCGCCCAGCTTTTACGCTGTAATGAGCAAGCAACCTAAATAAAACCGACAACGTTGTGCCAAGAACAGTAAAATGGAAATAAAAAGTAGAGATAAAATTGTAACATTGGACTGAAAGCAGCTAACATGTCATTACTTAACTTGTTTTACAACCAACTTCACTTCAATACATACATATACATAATTGGTCATTAGAATCAGCGTTGTTAACTCAGTGCTTTTTAAAACTTTCGACGCGGAAATTTTTCTAGTCAGTGCCTAGTCCTTTTCTTTTCATGTCAGTGACACCAAATCAAAAATTTAAAAAAAAAAATAAAGAAATCAATTTGTCCTTTTGGAAATTAAAAACAATTTTGGGCGAAGATATTTAACAATAATACTTTTTTACGTTGATACATTTTCGAATGTAAAATCATTTACGAATGTAAAATCATGTACGTTAACTTTCACACATAAATACTTTCATTTACATGTAAAACTACAGTCTTAATAAATCTAATTACTATATACAATTAACTATAGACTAAAAATTAGTCTATAAACTATTTTAAAAGTCTATAGATTAGACTATAGGCTATACAATAGACTTTTGTAAATTTGTAAATTTGTTTACTTTTAAACGTAAAGCCAGAGTTCGAGCCCCAGGCTAGACATCAAAACAAAATACATAAAGTATTTCTTCGGCGATTTAATCTCAGCAGATTTCTGGCAAAAGCTTTGAGAGTAAAGTAAATAAAAATTGCCATGAAAAGTTTGTCAAAAATCTGTCGTTCGGTCCCGTCACTCATGGTGTGAGAAACAAGGTCAGTAATCCAGACTGAAGGGTTATAATGACCAATTATATATTGGTGATAAAATTAAAATAAATATTATAATGTTTTAGTGCTTTTTTTTGTCAAAATTACTCTTTTTTTATCGAATTTAGTGCTTTTTGAAAATTTATAGTTGACAACGCTGATTAGAACCCATCAGTCAGGATTATTGACCTTGTTTCTCACACCACATATGTTGTGTGTTTTAATTTTATATATGAGTAGCGAAACCTACAGTATAAAGTCGACAACAATAAGGATGGTGTTATTGACTCGTCACTACTTAACATTTACACGAAGCACAAAATAAGTATGATTCGCGTACGAACACTACTATACTCATAAGAAAATTGTGTGTATGTAGTTGAATTTCAATTCTATTGATTCTCTCATCCTAAAAATTGCGCGAGTGCTTATGAGTTGCGAAAAACGAGAAAAACGATTCATTGCTGATCTCTGGTATGCATACATACATAATTGGTCATTACAACCCTTCAGTCAGGATTATTGACCTAGCTTCTCACACCACTTATGTTGAGTGTGTTAGTTTTATACATAAACGACGGGATCTATAGTTTTAAAGTCAACCGAACGACAGATTTTTGAGAAACTTTTCATGGCAATTTTATTTGCTCTCAGAGTTTTGCCAGAAATCTGCTGAGAAGAAATCGCCGAAAAAATACTTTTTGTATTTTGTGTTGATGCCTGGCCTGGGACTCGAACCCTGGCTTATACATCTAATAAACCAACACCTACTAGACCACGCTGACTTCACTTCTTTACGCTCTGTCAAAATGGATTTTCCCAAGGTAAATTAATAGCGGTAACTTATCTCAACAGCTGACGAGATTTGAAATGTTGTTTTTTTTTGTGTTTTGTTTCGATAATCATTTTCGCATTTATAATCTCTCATTTGTACCGGGTATATCCTTAACGATTCGCACTCTAGAAATTCTTCAGGATTACTATTTCAAATCTCATTTTATTAAATTTTTGCAAGATGATTAATAATATTTAAGCCTTTAACACTAAATACATATAACTTTTAAAATACAACCCCACTTTTGCGTAATTAGGCATTACATCAAAATCAAAAAAAAATTTCAAAATATAAAATTTATTTAGGTTTTTTAATTGCTTTTATTAATTTGCTATGGAGGTTTGAGGGTTAATTTTTTTGACATTCCGCGTGCACTTGAACAAAAACAAAATGTCTGTTGCTTTTGTTGTAGAGACGCTCATACCTATTATAAATATGCCTTGGATTTTGCAATTGCAAAGCGTTAACGCCGCGGAATTATGGTTAGTCTCATACATTTTATGTGGGCATGTGAAATTTTTTTATTTTGCGCTTTACGCCGTAATTTAGGTTGTGATGTTAGTCCATTAAATAATGTACATACTACTCATTATTGCAAACAATTTATACTTATTATGCTTTTCTAAACCAGCTCTCATACTAAATATTGAAAATTGAATTAGTTACAGGAAGAATCCCAATTCCCGCACCCACTCTCAAATTATAACAAAATGTGAATTACTATTTACAAAATTAAGCGTCAAATTATTTAAACGCCTTATTTAGGACTTATGCTACTACAAAAAAAGCCCGCTTAGAAACTGTGTTTAAGAATTTAAAATCAATTTTGGGGTTGAATACACTATTAACGAAATTTTTGGTATAAAAAATTGTGTCAGAATGTTCCAGTTTCAATGCATGTGTGGTGGAAAAAATAAGTGCACCTGCTAATTTTTGCTTTATGTTTAATTTTTGTTTATTTAACGGAAAGTAAACGCGGCAATTTTTTTTTATTGTTCTCCGGAGGAGAGAAAAATTGTTTCAAGACTAAGAGAAAGTTTTTAAAGTGTTCGCTCTATAGCAGACTCTATGAATCATACAAAATGTTTTAAAGCCTTAAAAGTCTGTCGAAAATATTAAAAAAACAACTGCCATCCATAATGTAACACTTGTGAAGAAAACCTGTTTGTATCTTGAAGAGCGATTTCTGCAGAAATTTGAAATGTAATTTTATAGGGAACGGGCCCGACAGTTTAAAGTCGACTCCGAATGAATTTTTTTGGGAAACTATTCATGGAAATTTAATTTACTCTCAGAGTTTTTGCCAGAAATCTGCTGAGAAAAAATGGCGAAATATTTAAAAATTAAGTTATTTAGAAAAGAAATGTTCCACGACCAAAGGGTAAGGAATTCCATATTTGCTTTACAAATAAGACGATAAAGCACGGGGGCGGCAATATTATGTTCTGATACTAAGACCAGATTCCACTACAAAGATATCTTGGAAAATACGATATTGATCTATGCTAAGGAAACTATGACTCTGAGATGGACATTGCAGCAGGATAACGATCCGAAGCATACTTCCAAGTTGGTAGAAGATTAGTTCCAAGATAATAAATATGCCTTCTTGACTCGCCAAACCAAACTCCGGACTTAAATCCAATTGAAAATCTTTGAGGAGAGTTGCCAAAAAGTGCCAACAATATAATTGAAAATAAAGGTGGATATACCGGCTTCTAATGAATCTCAGCCCATTTAGCAGAAAAAAACTTGAGTTTTTCACTTTTGCTCTTATTAAAAAAAAAAAATACTTCTTAATTTGTCCAATGTTTTTTAATTATTTTTTTTATTTATTTAAATAAATTTTCGTCTGCGGGCCTTTAAAAAAGATATAGGGCGTACTTACTATTTTGACCATATATGTACATGTTTTTAAAACTTCACTCCTTAAATACATAAACATACATACATATTTGTATGAAAAATTGCAAAATAGCCTTATGAACATTAAAAATAATAAACTTTTGGGCACATTTATTAGTAAAACGGTCTCGAACGTGCGGTAACTCAAATTACTTTCATACAATATAACCTACATTCATCAACTCTGTTCGTACCCATTTATGTATGTACATACACTTTCGATTTGTAGATTTTATTGCTGTTTTTATTATTTTTATTTATATTTTTGATTGTTGGTTACGAGTAGTCATCAACACAGCGAAAGCGGTCAATGGAAAAGCTATTAGAGTTGCCATCAACACTGTTTTGTTAAGGTTTTTTTATCACTTTCCTACTACCTTAATTTGTGTTTCTACAACATAGCGTTTTAAACACAGTAATCGATAAAAATTCTAAATAATAATCTTGATTTTCAAATTCCTCATATTTTTCTTGTCGAGACGAACAAATCTTGTAACGTTCTTTGTAAACGTTTCTTGTTCCGTGTAAGAATCTGTTACTTACTTACTTAATTGGCCATTACAACCCGATTAACGGATTTCGGCCTGCCGCAATACATCCTTCCAGGCGCCTCTGCTTCTTGCGCGCCTACGCCAGTTGGTCACACCAATCGATGACAGGGCTTCCTCGACTTGGTCCTTCCAACGGATACAAGGTCGTCCTCTTCGCCGACTTCCGCAGATCCCCGCATCAAATACCCGTTTCGCCGGAGCATCCTCCTCCATTCGAACGACATGGCCGAGCCAGCGCAGCCGCTGGATATTAATACGCTGAACAACATCTATGTCGTTGAGGAGCTCATACAGCTCACTGTTAGATCGGATGCGGATATCATCGCCAACTCGCACAGGACCGAAGATCTTACGTAGGACTTTCCTCTCCAATACCCTCAAGGCTGCTGCATCAGTTCTTAACAAGGTCCATGCCTCTGCGCCATAAAGAAGCACGGGTAAGATGAGCGTCTTGTAGAGTATTAATTTTGTCGCACGAGAGAGGTCTCTGCTGCTCAATTGCCTATTGAGACCATAGTAGCACCTGTTGGCAAGAGTAATCCTGCGTAAGAATCTGTACAAAGCGCTTTATATGTATGTCGGTGAAATTATTTAAAAACAACATTTCAGTTAAGCACTGGCCGCGTATTAAGTGATGCGAAATTGTCTTTTGTAAGTCTTCATTAGCCTTGAAATATTGCAGGTCTACGCTTTATTTTTATTTTAATTCGGAACCTTAAAAGTACTAAAAAATCTCTTTCTAATTAATTAAACTAACTGTAAAACTAAGAACAAATGAGATGAAGCAATACATTACAGTACATTTTTTTAAAAAAATCATCTCAAAAAATTAAATAGCCCTTGATTTTGACAGGAGAGGTTAGATAATTTCCGAAAGGGTTTTAAATAATTCGTACTATGTTATTGGACAACAATTTCAAAGAATACAAAGACGATGTGCAGTTACAAATTATTTGCCCAGTGCGTGCTTTCGTTTCAAACGTTATCAGAATTAATCACTGTTGCCATTTCTAGCAGTTTTCTTGATTGAAAAGGCACATTAAAACTCTTTTCTAAACGAAATATGTACACCGTATTTTATTCAATGTAAAACATAAAGTGAAGTGATTGTAGTCGCCGTAGTCTAGTAGGTAGTATGTTGGCGCATTAGACGACGATAGGCCCGAGTTCAAATCCCTGGTCAGATAATATCAAATTATTTCTTTGGGACTTCCTCTTTCAGCAGATTTCTGGCAAAAATTCTGAGAGTAAATAAAATTGACATGAAAAGCTTCCAAATGTATAGTGCTTTCGAAAGCCAGTATTTCGTTTGCCATACCTGGATTGAGTATCAGGGGAAATAAAATTGACTACGTCTGCTACCAATCTGGGTATTCTATTTAATGACAGATTATTGTGGGCTGGCCATATAAGTGTCGTTGTTGGCAGAATATACATGCATGCTTCGAAATTTATGGGCGGTCATTGATTCAACTTCTTTTGCAATTCGTATGCAACTTGCTAAAACTTATTTAATTCCTATGCTATTGTATGGGTCGGAAATCTTCGCAAACTGCGATAGTAATGACAACCGGAAACTAAACTTGGCATAATTTGATAATCTTTTAAAAATTAAATGCCTGATTCTAGTTCATAAAATTATTAATACGGGACACCCGGAATATTTATTGGGTTAGGTCATTCCGTCTGTCGCAGCGTCAGTTTTTTATTCACACCATAAGTCTGTGGAATTCCCTATTAAATTACATACAAAGGAATTATTTAAATTGTCCTCTTAATAAAAAGTTTGTTATGTCCTTAGCATGGTTATTTTATCGGTTAAATATTTATGCTTACTTTCTTACTCTGATTTTTGTAAATATTTCCCTTTTTATATTTTTAGAATCTTTTATTTTTTTAACTTTTTTAGTTATTTCTGTAGTATTGTTAGTTTTCTAAATTGCTTGAAATTATATTTACACTTAAATTTAATATTTTTATTAATTAGTTTCTTATATTAATTTGCTATTTTTGCTTAATTTCTTATATTTCGCACTTATAAGATTAAAATCTTGTGTTATGTTAATTATAATAAATAAATAAAAAAGAAATAAAATAAGAAAGAAAAAAAATTCACTCAATAAATATATTAAAAGTCTGTCGTTCGGAGTCGACTTTAAACTCATGTTCAAAATTAGCAGAGACAACATAAGTGGTAGGAGAGGCTAGATCGTAATCCTGACCGAACGATTGTAATGACAAGTCATGTATGAATATGAAGTGATACATATAGACAAATAAAATGATTTTTGGGTTTTCGAAATCGGGGATAAAAATTATAATAAATCTGACATCACTGAATAAGCATACATGTAAGTTCTCTCAGTACAATTGAGCTATAGCTATAGAATGAGTTGTTTCTATGCTAATTATTATTAATTTTTTTTTTTAATTTTAAAAAAATATTCGACTAAACGCAATGAAATATGACGTATGTGGCATTGTCAAAGAAAACCCATTCACCATTGTCATCATAGTTCTTGACGAAAACATAAAAAATAATTTCAAAAAGGTGGTTAAGACTTTCAAGAAATTCTGAAAAACATCCGCTTCATCGAAGATACACTTGTATATCTGATATAATGCAACATCCAACATATGCAAAAAAATTTTGGTAACCTTGTTGAATTAGCAAGTAACGAACGATTTGTTATCACATTGGAAAAACAAACGCAATACTTGTAAGTGGCAAAGCTTCAAATCCCATAAAACCACGTTATCAGGAAGTAATGTTCATAAAATCTTTGAGCTTAATGTTAGCCATTGACAAACATTCAAAAATGACATTTAAATAAAAGTAAAAAGGTTAGAGCTGCATTTGAACGTCTGAACAAAAACATCATCAAATTAGTATGAAAAGTTAGTCAGCACACAGGAATGCAATTAAATACCTTTTGGAGAACTATTATACTGAATGTAAGAAACGATAACAAAACGCAAAACTCTTAGTCCTAAAAATTAAAAGTTTCCACGTAATTTTAATCTTTTATATCTTTTTCTAAAAATAGAGACGTTTTTTAAAAATAAATTAAAATAAAATTCGAATCTTTTTAAAAGTCGATTGTATCTACGAATGTATGCAGTATTTGATAATGTTGTATTAAACTTAATTTTGTAACATTGAGATTTTGGCGATTTTGATACTTTTTGTTAGGATTTTCCAACTCAACTCAGATAACGTGTTTCTAAAATGATTGCTTTTTTATTTGCTATGAATAGTTGTTGTATTATTAGTATTTGGTCGGACACCACCTTCCAAGCCGTCGGTAGAGGTGATTTAGTGCAATTAAGTTGTCACAGTTATTTGTCGATGTCATTGAATAGGAATTGATTTAATTGATCAATTTTACTTGAAGTATATTTCAAATAAGAACTGACGTCATAAGATTATATACGATATAGATAATGAAAATTTATTCAAAACTTAAGCAATAAAATAAAAATTTAATAGTTTATAAAGATATTTTAGAAAAAGATCCAAAAGCAAAATCCAATTTTCAAGAAAAATTAAATGTTTAGATGGAATTCAAATCTTGCGATCTTTTGATAACGTCTTGCTCTCTATGAAATGTAATTATTTAGGTTATTGCATGTAGACTCGAATTATTGGAGAACTCTTCTGTATTGGCGCGATTTTGTCAATCATTTTGTTGCAAATCGTGGTATTGCACAGGGCGGAGTATTTCTTAGCGAAACTACCAACGAATAATTAGGTTGTTGTGCTGGATGATGTGTAATACTCAGTGTTACCAATTTAGTACATTCCAACCACCGAAAAGTCGCATTTTTTCTACTTAAATTTTTAAAGTTCCACATCGATAACATTATTTATACTTTTTTATAACCCTGGACAAATTTGTGTACTTTTTAAGGGCTTTTCTTAAGTAAGTTAATGTAATTTTACATTCTTGATTTTTCGCTTGCAGTTACATATTTTGCAATAAAAAAAATACGAAAGCAAAAATACGAAGAAAATTTAAAAAAATTATGTTTAAAAAATTTATAATAATTATGGTACAATTTAAACTTACTTTATTAGCCCTATTTAACTCGGATTTTTTAAAGGTTCAGCGGGAAAGTAATATAGTCTGATGCCTTATTTAAGAAATAGATTAGGCTATTTTTTTAACAATTCCATTACATTTTTTTTTTTTTTTATTATATAACGCTTTCTTACAGAACGTTTTGATTAAAGTTAGTTATTAAAATTATTACTTAGCGCATTTCAACACCATTTGAGTAGGAGGACTGCGCGTTTTGACCATAAAAAATTTGTAACACTGGTAATACTTCTGCGTATGTACAGATGACTTAGTGACTGCAGTAAGTGAACGGTGTATTTAATCGATTTGAGACTGCACCTAAAAGGCTAAGCTGTTTGTGGTAGCGTAACGATCTTAGTCTATATCCAGACAAAGTTGAGCTTCTAGTCTTTGCAAGCCATTAAAATTCTTACTTCCCAATATAAACACCGTGAAGCTCAAAATGTCTGCTCGTTCTATTCCAAATTGGCTTGGAACCTAAATATTCAGCCTATCATCTCTACGGCATCTAGTGCAATCTGTAAATCTGCTTCAGATGTTCTTTGCTTTTACTACTATTGGACAATGGTCTAAAGTTTGCTTTACGGATCACAGTTGAGTTTAAAATAACTGGTATCTAGGCAATAATATCAGAAAATTAGCAAAGGTTATAACTTAGGCTTTGCAGCATATGCCTCGTCTTTACATCATCGTTTCGTAGTTCATACCTTAGACATATAGTTTACGCAAGTATCCCATTTCCCATGGGCTCAGAGTGAAAGAATAATGACCGGATAGGTCTAAATTGATACCGGAAGTTAGAAGTACTTTTTATGTAAGTACGATTAATATGATGACAAGATAATCTAATCTTTTTGGGGTGTGTATAGACTCTCTGTAAATGAGAAAAACCTTTCATTGACAGCTACCTCTTGCCACATTTATCAAAGGTTTATGTCCCATTCTCCTCCCTTAAAATATTAAGCGATACTATTTATTAAAATTAATAACACAACCCCGTAAATATTAAAATAGTGTTATATTATAAGAATGCTGGGAACATTGCTTTAAGCGACTATTGGCAATCCATGAATGATTTCAGAATCTGGTGCTGCAACCAAAGCTACCAGATTTGACGATTTATCGTCATTTTGACAATTTTGTGATCCAAAAATATATTATTTTTACGATTTTTATCAATTAAAAATTTACATAATTTTCTTTACTTTAGTATATTAAAAGCATTTTTAAACTTTTTATTTGCTTTGCAATTGTTACTGTTTTAAATTTATGGTAGTAATAACAAGAAGTAAAGTATTGTATTTTGAAGTTATTTTCGAATACTTGTGAATTAGGAAGGAGGAAGCAATGTTTATTGACACTAGGTTTGAATGTTTTTATACCATAAATAACAGGAAAGATCTCTTCAGGAGATACGAATAGTCCACATACGAATAGTCCATCTAACAAACGAACTTTGTTTGTAATGCAGTGTATGGTACAATCGATAAGTGTTACATAGGAATATATGATCGAGCGAACAGTATCCCTTGTAGTAGCGGTAGAAGCACATTGCAACGATGCACCATTGAATCAATCACTATCATGATTAGCGAGCTGCTACTACGCGATCGAGAAGCCTCAAAGCAGACTTTAAGGGCCAACCCATACATAAGAGTTGTATTCTATTCTCGGTCTGTTATAAATGGTGTAAATGGTAAGAATTTATTGCACCGTCTTAAGAAACCAAGGCACAGAAAAATGTGTCAGTTCTAACGAGTATCACACTGAATTTTCGTGCCCATAATGTCAAGATCTTCTGCCTCCTTAATATTTACGCCACACATGGGTATAGATAATGCAATATTATTGCCACTTAGCATTGACTTTATATGTTTTTGGTTTTAAAACCTTTATTTATTTGTTTTTTCTGATGATTTTTTACGATTTCTTTGACGAATTTGACGTTTTTTTATAAATATTTGACGATTTGATGCTTCATTTAATTGGCAGCTATGACTGCAACGTAAAAATGAAATTTAATATCCTCTTAGAGAAAAACAGATTGAATGTTAAATATTATTAGAGTTGTTAATTTAAATAAACAAATGATTTACTTTAATACATAATTGATTTTTTATTGGTAATTAAAAATAAAATTTTATGACAACTAAAGGAATTGTGTTAAATAAATAAATATTTACAACAAATACAAGTAAACCATTACAATCATTTAATCCACAAGAAATAATCGTTTTTGCTTCTTTTTGGGTCTTTAATCAATATTTTCATTATTTGTTTGATTTCTTTCAGTTTCATTAATTTAGTTTTTTCGGCCAAGTGGAAGTGCTCGACCCATTAAAGCAAATCCTAAAATCATTTAAAAACATATCTAAAAATAAATGGATCCAAAGTTCTATTGACCGTACGAGATGTAGTCAAAAAGTTAATCGCCAGAAAAGTGGTATTGAACGACAATGACGTCCAATATAATGGAGTAATATATCAAATTGATTAATACTGTTGGATGCAAACCATCTAGAAAGTATCGAAATATATTAAAGAAATGTACTCACGCTATCGAGTACCCGAACAGACAAACAGTGAGTAAGTAGAAGTGAGTTGATCAATCAATAATTATCCCAATGAACTCAATAATTATCCTAAAGAACGAATCGGATGTAGACAATAAGACAGTGCTGAATGATCAGCCATCTTAGTCCCCATTAAATAATTTTGGGATTTTAATATCCCATATAGCCGATGTCCACAATTGCCACATCAGCCAAACAATTCAAAGATTCTTCATAGAAAACTTCCTCTGTTTATCAATAGAGTTAGGCTGTAATAGCGGAAGTACAAGATAGCATTAGGTTCTTTAGCCTGTATTGCGATTACCTTTGCGTAATGGTTAATCTTTAATGTGGGAAGAGGCACAAATCCCCTGAGAGAGACATTATTCGCAAGTTACAGGTTAATATCTGCCTTTACTGCCTGTCAGCGACCGATACGATAGCTATCTTAAACGGACAAAAGAAAAAGAATCTAAAGTTAGATGGAACATAAAGTTTGTTTGTTAAAGATTTATAAAGTTTTTGTTAATTCTTATCTTATCTGTCTTAAGTCAGAATTTCACGCAAATTGCACAAAAACTCATTCAACTAATTGACCATAAAGTACTGGCAACACAACGAGAAATGAAAGCCAATGAAAGTCTTGAATCTAAAATCAACTAAAAATTTTATTCCCGATACCATTTAGGGCGAGTTTTTGAATACAAGTTTAAACTCGAAATTAAGTTAATCTCCAGTTAAAGTTAATCTTTCGTTAACTTCATTTTCAGTTTTTGAATGATAGTTTAATCTTTGTAGGGCTGCCACAAATATATGCAAAAATTGTATAGTGTTTCACAACAATTTGCTTTTGTATAGAAGAAAAACAAACAAACAAAAGCTGAATACTATTGATCTTGAAGAAAAAATAATTTTTGGAAAATAATAAATAAATTAAGACTGTCTATTGTCAATTTGTGTTTTATATAATTCGTAATTACTTTAAAATGTGTCTTATTCGGCTTTCTCTCACTTAAAAACAATCTTTTTAAGTAGAATTTGTCAATTAGTTCTCATAGTTAATCTTAAGTTTAAACCACCAACGTTGCTGGTTTAAACTTAAGATTAACTGATTAACCGTAAGGTTAAACTTAAGATTAAGTAAATTCAAAAACTGAAAACAAAGGTTAACTGGAGATTAACTTAATCTCGAGTTTAAACTTGCATTCAAAAACTCGCCCTTAATGTTTCGCAAAATTTATTTGAACGATTCCGGACGATATTGCAGGATATGAACAAAAAATCGATATATTTGAAGCAAATAGTTTATAAGATTAAATCTTCTTCATTCTAAAAAACGATTTTATTTATTTGTGACTTTTTATTTAATTTTATTCCATTTCTTCTTTCAAATATGCTTCAAATAACAATTTAAACGTAATTATAATACGGAAACGGATTGTCACTTTATGAAACCTTTATCAGCAAATCGCTCAGGCTGTTGCAGAACGTTCACTATATTTAACGACTTTTTTTGCAACAAATTTTATTATAATCGATGCAAATAGAAAATTATTCACGAATCTGAAGGTTGTTAATACGGCAACATGTTGCAACGGCAACTATTTTGGGATTTCATTTAATAAAATATTTAATTAAGACTACGACAAGAGAAAATGAAGACAAACAGACTGCTCAAATACTTGTAATATTTGCGGTTAAAGTGAACTTTCATGAAGGAAATTAAATCATATTGAAATCGAAACATTTTACGTTCCTTATCAGAGCTGTGAATAAATGTATTAAAATTTTAATCCATTTGTTACAAAAATTCACTCAAATAACTCTTATGGCCATTATTACAACTTCCCGTTAACTAAAGGGAGGACATAAATGGACAATATGGTAGAAGTGAGCGTTAAGCTAAAGGGAGGATCAACCTACCGGTAACTTTTAAAGTTAAGTTTATGTTTGAACTTGCCATATTTTATATAATTCTTTATATGGCAACTTCAAATAAAAACAAAAAAGTGAAGCCTGTCATTGCCACTGCATTTAAGAAAACTTGTTTAATTGAGCAGTGTTATCGACATTGCTCCGTTATTGCCATATTTATGGAAAAAGTCAACTTTATTTTATGTGGTAGTTGCTTTAGCTAAAGCGAACTGTAAAGTTACCTTTAACTAAACCCAAGTTTAACGCCAAGTTGTAATAATGGCACTTAATATAGCTAAATTGTGTATGATTTTCATATATCGGTTTTCTTAATATAATTTATTCTAATTTAAGCTCCATATGTCTAACCATCAAAGTTTAAAAACTTGTGGTAGCTTAGTACTTAATCCGAAAATCAGAGAATAAAAGTAGACATATTCCATTCAAGAAAGGAACCATTCTTTAATTGATAAGAGTCCTAAGAAGTGCACCTCCTAGCTTCTTATCGACGTTTCTCAAGCATTAGATAGAATATATTCCGAAGGCATCTTATTAATGTAGATGATTCGTAAGTTGAAACTAAAACTCCTAATATTGTAATGCTAAAAGAAAACTATATAATCGATTTAAAGTTTAGTAGTTTCTTAGCCGGTAGTCGCCGTATTACCAACTAGTGTGCCAAAAATATTTCTGGAACGACTGCCTCTGACTCTGAGAGTAAATAAATTTGCCATGAACAGATTCTCAAAAATCTGTCCTTCGGAGTTGATTTTAAACTGTAAGTCCGGGCACTCATGTATAAAACTAACGCACACAATATAAGTGGTGTGAGAAGCTAGGTCGAAATCCTGACTGAAGGTAATGACCAATTATGCAGTTTTTTAGCCGATTTCTGTTGCTACTTCTCCGAACAATATAAAGGCACGTGTCGCACAGTAAATGTTTGGTATACACTTGAGCTGTGCACAAGACTTTCTGCTGCTAGCTTACCCTTCACCGAATGCAATACTGTAGTGTACTCTTTTCTGTTGCTCTTGATTTTACGAGTGCACTGAAATGTGTGTTTCTCATTTATTCAATGTATACAACAGCACACGTTCGCCGGTGAAGTAACGGAACTATGCTTTGTGTTGTAAAGCATATTTTACTACTGAAACAACATTTTCAGTATTACCATATGAATATCAGTAGTGTTAAAAAAAGTAAAGTGAAAAAGTTACTGGCAATTCTGGCGTCGACGAAGATGTTCGGTTGCCGAGAGAAAAAAAATGCATGAGTACAATATTTTTGTTGTGCTCTTCCCACAACTCTCTTTTATACTGTTATACAATGGTTTATGAGTGCAGTTGTTTTTTGGTACTCTATCTTTGCTTCACACTTATTTATATTTGCAGCAATTTGTGTGCAATTTTATATATCTTGCGCACACCTCTAGTATACACGTTGGTAGAAGCTGGTGTTGAAAGTTTCATAACGTACCCAAGGTGGACATTATAATATAAAAGTGACTAATGTCGCTAATATTTTTAATATTATTTCTAATAATTAACGATAAGACCTTAATTTCCCAGGTCAGACATCAAAACGAAAAAATATTTCTTCGGCGACTTCCTCTCAGCAGATTTCTGGCAAAGACTCTGAGAGTAAAAATTGCCATGAAAAGCTTCTCAAAAATCGGTCGTTCGGAGTCGACTTTAAACTGTAGGTCCCGCCACTCATGTATAAAATTAACGCACACAACGTAAGTGGTGTGAGAAGCTACGTCGTAGTCCTGACTGAAGGGTTGTAATGGCCAATTATGTATGTAAGACCCTAATTTCGCGCTTTTCGAAACGGAGTAATATCCACTATATAGACAAAAGAGTGTCTATTTTGTACTTTTAGGTTGGAATATCTCGAGAACCTAGGGTGATGGAGTAATTGGAGCTGAGGCAGTATTCGAATTCAGAGTACCAAAATCATTTAAAAAAGTTTACTTTTGGATTAAAAATCTTATGATACTGACTTCCAAAAATTTATTTTTACATAAAAATTTCTAGGGACCATTTTAGGGGTCCTGGATGTCGGCTGTCATCGCAATTTGAACACCAAACGTACTCAAATTCGTCTTAATTTTGTTAAATAAAAAATTTGATCACACATTCAAATAAAAAACGAACTTCAATTTTAACTACAAACATGTTTTTACTACTTTATTTAATTCAAATGATTTAATTTTGGTTGAATGAATTCGTAAGAACGGTTTTGAATATTCTACATGAAAATTAATTTGATTCCATTAACTACTAGACACATTTATCTACATACAATATCACCAGGGATTTACAAACTCGAACATCTTCTAAGTAAAGTTTTAATACTTTTTTGTTAAATATTTCAAGCTTATTATTCTGAATATATTTCTGCATACATACACACATATATACACATACACATATGTTATTATCCGACAGTAATGAGGAATATGTTGTTAATGTTATCATTTAAGAAAATCTATAATCTTAAATGATATTTTAGAGAAAGTGTTGGTGTGATTGCAAATTAATATTTTACATATAAACGTTTGTATAGAACCGAAGATACAAGTAATATAGAACGTTAAGAAATGCAAGGGAATGCAATTTTATCTGTAAGACCAATACAAAATATTGTTGAATTCATTTGGATTATTTGGTGGTTAATCTGCTAACAAATACTTTCGCATATCAGCAGAAGAGGAAGGGTTCATAAATAATAGCTAAAGTTAATTACTTAATAGTAGTATATAATGAGTTAGCAGTTAATTAATTACAAATGTGAGCATCGGATTTATGAAGTGCATCGCGGATGTTTGGGGTTTAACTTTACTAGTGAAATTCTTGAAAGGTACAAAAATATTACGTATTGTATTATTGTAAGCCTTAACTTTACGAAAATGTTTTTAATTAAAAAAAATAATATAAAAACAAAAAACTGGCTTTAATTTAAATAAAAGGAAAAAGAATTTAAATAATCGTAGCTTCTTTATTTGGCCGAAAACCTTGACTGAATTTCTCGTGAGAGTTTTCATATTCTTTCTTAATCTTTGTATACCTCTATAGAGGTAAATACCATAGGTCTTACGACCAATATCCTCAGAGTTGCAGTCGAATCATAGCTAGACTGGTAACATGACATAGAACACGTTTTTATTATATTGTTACGTTTTTAACTTTTTAAAAACATTCATGTATGCGTTCGTTTATTGCAAACCAAGTAAAACAAATAAGTGTTCATTTTAATGAAACTCTTTATTATTCGCACTACTTTTATGTGCCACTGTTCAAACTTATGCAAATTACACAACAATAACTGTAACAGTATGTGCTCGTTCGATACTTTCCTCTGCTTATAACCTTTTTATAAGCAACAGTACTTGTTTGTTATTCTCTGTCAGTCTTACAGTCTTTTTATCAGAACAACACTTCTGCTTGCGTAAACACAAACAACTTGTCGCAACTTGTCTTCTGACTCTTTACTTCATACGCAACTGCACGCAAGGCTGACTGAATTCATTCTGACCCGTTGTCTGCTTTCTCTTGCCCTTTTATATGTAAACGCCATCAGTCTGATGATGGTTCTTGAAGTGGAAGGTTCGCGTTCGCGCCTTCTAGAGCTACTGCATTATTTGTTATTGCGTCTTCTTACTTGTCCATCCCTTTTACTCTCATGCTTATTGTTGCTAGTTTAGTTAGTGTGTATACGTATCGTGTGTATTGTGTACACATTGCCTCATAGGCTTTGTATTTGTAGCTTTTGTTTACAGTTAATATCAAACGATATTAGGTCGTTTCGCTATGCGTAACAATATGTAAATAATTATGTAAATTAATTTTCCGTATCGGCATGTTTTCAGATTCATGTTTCAAAAATATGTCTATTGAAACTTGATTGAGAATATCAATATTAATAGACAATTAATTGTTTTAATATTTGAAATTTTTAATTTCATTTAAAAATCAAGGGTTTCATATTTCCTTAATTTTTTTTAATATCAATCACTTGAATTGTAATATATCTCGTACTCACTCAACCTGTATTTTTTGTGTAGGTACGAAAAAACCGTATTATATCAGAGCTAGTATCGAAAAATGGCTTCTGGGAATAGAACAAAAAGTCAATGTTGGCTTAGGTGAACTGAATATTTATTAAAAACAAAAAAAAAAGAAATATAATAGAAATATTAACTCAAATACAAGAAATAAAGAAAGAAATGAAGTCGCCGTAGCCTAGTAGGTAGTGTGTTGGCTTATTAGACGTAAAGCCAGGTTTCGAGCCCCAGGCCAGACATTAAAACGCAATACCAAAAGTATTTCTTCGGCGATTTGCTGTCAGCAGATTTCTGGCAAAAATTGCCGTGATAAGTTTCTCATAAAATCTGCCGTTCGGAGTCGACTTTAAACTGTAGGTCCCGCCACTTATGAATAAAATTAACGCACACAACATAAGCGGTGTGAGAAACTAGGTTAATAATCCGGACATACATGAACATAATAACATGATAATTATAATAATAAAAAATATTAAAGAAAAAACAAAAAAATTAAAATTAAAACAAAATATTAAAGAAAGACGTACGAATTAACTCGTAGTTAGCAATTTCTGTTACAGAAGCTAACTACGAGATAATTCGTAGGTTCATCTTCTCCTAAAGAATCATAATATTTGCTCTTTGATGATACCTATGATCTAGAAATAGAGTTTTTAGTAATATAATGTGACAAAACCAAATTGTAATTTGTGGTCAGTATTGTGAAAATTTCCGTGGCAGTCAACGTGTTAATAATACCACCTTAAATACTTTGTATGAAGTCAGTGCTTCATAGAATTTTATTGAATAGCCTCTGGAAACTATTTAATTTTTCTAATTTTGCCACTAGTCTGATTTTTCTTATTTGTTGGACAGATGTCAGATGTCAGGTGCATCAATTGCTGGCTCAAGACAATTTGCCACTAAATGTCGTTCTCCTTTTGTATAATGCGCCCTCTCATCCTCCTGCAAAGGAATTGGTAAAAAAAACTCATAAGCAAAATTTGGACCAAACGCCATTCGTCTTTTTAAATTGCATTACAACAACAGTCTTTTATCCGAACTTTTTTTAAAATCGGGAGAAAATGTGTCCGTGTTTTTTAAGCAATTTAATGTATTTGAAGCAGCTACTTTATTGGCAGCAGCAGGGAAAACTGAGGGTGACTGAGTCCTCTCTTACAAAGTGTTGAAATAAGATTTTAAAGGTTAGGTTAGGTCGTAGTGGTAGCTCTGATATCACAAAGCTCACTTGAGCACGCATGGCGGCCCGTTGTGATGCCACGGGTGAAACGCAGTCCCTGTACTAACCAAGTTCCGCCAAATCAGGGAAAGGAAGAAGTTGGTCAGCGCAAGGGCTGCACAATAAAAGCACGACTACCCCGCACTGGAAAACCAGCCAGAAAATTTGATGAACGAAGCTATATCCTTGATATCAATAGATGATAGCTCCGTTAAGCTAACAAGGAATGGGGAGCCAAATAGCCTATATCTACTCCTAGCAAGAGACGGGCACTGGCAAAAAAAGTGAACAACGCTCTCCTCTTCCTCAGTGGACCTACATCCACGGCAGAAGTCGTTAAAAGGGAGCCTCATTCTCTCGGCGTGCCTACCCATGATGCAATGACCCGTAAGCACGACCACTACAGTCGAGATGACATCACGACCGAGACTAAGTAATCGGTTGGTACGCCTTCCATTCATCCTGGGCCAGGTAAGTCTAGCGGTGGAGCAGGACTCCTCATTGACCCAGGATAGGTTGGCGTCCCGAAGGAACCTCCGCGCAATGGTCAACTTGACCGAGGCAAGTGGCATACCCATCTCAACAGAAGAGGATTCCGGAAGGAGCGCACCAGCTCTGGCGAGCTCATCGGCCCTACAGTTTCCCGGAATATCACTGTGCCCGGGGACCCACACCAGAGAGACCCTGGTGAAGCGCCCCGAGACTAGGTCGAGACTGCGACGACATTCCCTAATGATCTTAGAGTTGATCACGAACCCTGACAGAGATCTTATCGCAACCTGACTGTCCGAAAAGATCGAGACGCGACTGAAAGGAGCATCGTTAACGAGGATCCATTGAGCGGCCCGGTAAATTGCCATCACCTCCGCTTGAAACACATTGCAGTAGTCCGGCAGACGGAGAGAAATATTCAGGTCTAGTTTCCTAGAATAGACACCACTTCCGACCCCAACCTCGAGTTTAGAGCCGTCAGTATATATATCCAGGGCATCCGGGGGGACGATCGTATCAGGATTCCAGTCATCCCTACTCGGTATCAGAAAGTGGAAACATCTATCAAGACAATGTTCACCAGGGAAAAAGTCCATGTTCCCAGGGACCACCGGGTCAATCTCCAGAATTGTGGAGTGACCAGAAGGTACAATGTGCCAACGAGAGAGAGCATTAAGTCTAGTCGCAGCAAACTTGGCCACCTGCTTTGCGAGAAGCACAGTAGGTAGCCAGTTTAGCATTGTGAACAAGGCTTTCGTGGGGGTGGTGCGTAGAGCACCAGATATATGAATGGCGGCAGATCTTCTGACCTTGTCAAGAGGTCTGACGTTGTATTGTCTGTCCAGAGCAGTCCACCAGAACACAGCACCGTATAAGAGGTTGGGTTCGATGACCATGGAATATATCCAACGCATGATCCTTGGGCGAAGACCCCACCTGGTTCCGGCCGCCCTACTGCAGCAGTAGGCAGCACATGCTGCTTTACGTGCTCTAGCAGCCAGATTCGCCCTCCAGTTCAGTTTGGGATCGAGGATCAGGCCCAGATATTTAACCTCGGGACTCAACGTGAGTCTGGGCCCCCCTATGCTGGGAAGGGAGAAGGTCGGAATTTTATATTTCCTCGTAAAAAGAATCGTATCGGTCTTAGAGGGGTTAAGAGGTTAGACAGTCCAAAATCCCTACACCAGTCCAACACGATTGACAGCGCCAAGTTCAGCTTGTCCGACAGTGTCTGCGGACAAATTCCCGACGCTGCAATGGAAATGTCGTCAACGTATGCTATGACCTCATTGCCAGATTGTTCCAGCCCCCTTTAGGAGTGAGTTGACTGCAAGATTCCAGAGAAGAGGTGATAGAATACCGCCCTGCGGAGTACCCTTACGAACCATTCTCTGACAATTCGAGGCCCCCACTGTGGAGGTCACTATCCTCGATTTGAGGAGAAGCTCGATGAACCTGACCAGATCCTGTCCCAGGTTTAGAGAACCGAGAGCCCTGACTATGGCGTCCGGGTTGACGTTATTGAATGCGCCCTCAATGTCCAAAAAAATGGACAAAGTGTATTCTTTAACGTGCATGGACTTCTCCACCCGAGAGATAAGCGAGTGAAGTGCTGTTTCCACTGATTTACCTCTCGTATATGCATGTTGTGAAGTGGACAGAAGCGCTGAATCAATCGAGGCCCTAATATGAACATCGAGGACTCTTTCAAATGTCTTCAGAAGAAAGGAACACAGACTTATGGGTCTATAATCATTTGCCCCAGTATGGGACGGTTTCCCAACCTTGGGAATAAAAATCACCCTAGATATTCTCCAGCTCTAAGGGATGTAAAGGAGCCTGAGACTAGCGTTATAGATGGCAAGCAACCAGGGCAGGATTATCTCCTCCCCATGTTGAATGTCACCTGGAATAATGCCATCCGGTCCTGGTGACTTGAATGGTTTGAAAGACCTAACAGCCCATTACACTTTGCCAAGGGTAAGGGACAGGGGGGGATAGTTCCCAGATGGAGGTTCATTAACCTGATAAAAGGCCTGACCATCAAATGTGACACTTCCTGGAAAGTGAGTATCAAGGAGGAGTTCAAGTGTCTCCAAACTGGACGTAGTCCAACGTCCGTCAAGTCGTCGGATACAGTCAAGTGATTTATGAGTGGAACTTAGAATTTTACGAAGACGGCCCGTTTCGGCAGAGGATTCTATGCTCGCGCAATAGTTCCTCCACGAGGCCCTCTTCGCTCGCCTCACAGCGTATTTAAGTTCCCTCTTTTTGGCCTTGTAGGTAGACCATTCACCTGTCGTCTTCGCCCTGTTAAAGAGCCTACCACAAGATCGGTGTAGATCAATGATGTCTTGGTTCCACCAGGGCGGTTTACGCTTGCCCCTATGGGCAGAGGGTCTGACGGAGGATGTGGCTGCCGACCTAAGAGCGGTTGACAGTGTGTCAGCAGCCCTATCCACGTCGAGACGGGTCGTTATAGTCGGGGGGGTAGAGGGAAGGCTGCAACGCAGTTTCTCTATAAAAACGGTCCAATTCGTGTTCCTCCTGTTGACCGGAGGGGTTACGAAAGGAGGACACGCGTTCGTGTCAATAATGAAGGTAATGTATCTATGGTCCGAAAAGGAGCATTCATGAGATACAAACCAGTTCTTAAGGTTAGTAGAGAAATCGGAGCTAACCAGTGTGATGTCCAGCACCTCCTTCCTAATAGAAGTCAGGAAGGTTGGCTCATCACCCCGATTAGCTATAGCTAGGTTATTACTTATAATAAAATCAAAGAGGCACTCACCCCGTTCATTGGTACCGGGACTACCCCACATCGTGTGGTGGGAGTTGGCATCTGCTCCGATTATGACCGGAACTCCGCGCAGCCTAGCATCCGCTACCAGTCGACCAATGGGATCCTGAGGGGGAGAGAGCCCATAATCATGAGTCATATAGGATGACGTAATCCAGAAGGTCATCGAGTTAATTTCGACGACCATGGTAACGGTGTCCTTATCACTGAACCTGTGGAGGAGAAGAGCGTTAATACTATTCTTAATCATAACACAAGCACGAGGCTTACCTGAATTCTAGATGTACGCTACGCGATATCCTTTAGTGTTGACTCCACAAACCCTGCCGTCTACGACCCAGGGTTCTTGGATCAGAATGAGCTCTACATCCTCGGTTGCTAGTCGGAGGAGCAGAGCGGCGGAGGCGGTTTTGGAATGTTGCAGGGTAATTTGGGTGACTCTCAGCATTGACTCGAGAATCAACCATTGTCACATCAGCGTCCTCCTCGTCCGACAACGGGGAGGTAACGCCTGCGTCAATGTCGATGCCGTCGAAGAATTCCCCCACCAGCTCAGAATTGGACTTCTTGCTGGAAGAGGAGCGTCGAGAAGAGTGGCTGCTCACACTCCTACATTTGACGTCTTCGGCGGATTCAATGGGTCCAGGGGTAGGGTCGGATGGGATGGGGTCAGAGGGGATAGGGACTGTGAGAGGGATTGGGGTGGGTCAGTGTTTATGGGGTTGCGGTCTGTTGGGGGATGAGTTCGATAGAACTAAAACCATATTTTATCACGCCCCCACGGGCAGTAATAAATGGAAGTGAGTCCTCATTCAGGATGATCACCACCTCGCGGTAATCACCCCACTGGTCAGACACTTTAGCTACCCTCCAGTTATGAGTAGGCAGGTCGGTGTTACTGGCCTTGAGGATCCTCAAAATGGTTTCCGGGTCCGATGGTCCAGTAGGAATTCTCGCCTTGGATCGGGGGCGGTTAGCAATCTGGTCTGGAGGGACAGCAGCAAGCTTAGCTCCTGGCCAGACTTCCCCAATCCTGCTGATGGCCTCCTTATAGAGCTCCATAGAGCGGAGGTCGGAGCACGCCACCAGCTTGATGTGCCCCTGATACCACCCTGCATCAGTGCAGCCAGGTGAGGGGCCAGGGTTGGAGTCCATTACTCCAAGGAAGACGTCTAGGAGCGCGTGTTCCACCAGTCTCCACTTAGGGGGGGGCAATGGAACCATCAGGGTGGCTCCGATCAACAATTGCCCAGGTCAGACCTTCTTTTAACACCTCACTAAGAGGCTTAGAAGGCTTGTTGGGGACAGGGCGTCTGGGTTGCGCCGAGCGCGGTCTTGTAGGCGGGGGGATATTGGGATTGGTCACCTTGGAGCGCTTAGGAGGCTGGAGAGGAGCGTTTAGCTGGATAGATCTTTGCCTCTTTGTTCCCGTTTCTGCCGTGATCGGAGAAGCAGGGGGGGCGATCATTACGATGGGCCTTAGCCCAGGCAAGCCGTTCCTTTTCATCCTCTGAGAGGAGAGCCGGGTCGGTCGAGCCAAATTTCGCAATGATGCGCATGGCTGATCTGCGAGTTCTATATGCCCTCACGCTAGCACTCACGGTATTCCTGACACCCGATGGATTGGTGCCAGGGGCCTGCGCGCCAGACTTGTCAGCCAATGCCTTAGCAGCAACCGAAGAGTGCGAGGGCATATTCTCAGCCGCCTTAGAGGTAGACGGAGCATCGGTGGAAGGTGTCCTAACAGGAGGTGTGGCGACACTGGGAGCCGGCTTCACAGCCGGAACCTTGCGGGGTATTACCGAAGTAAGAATACGGGGCTTAACTCTTGAAGGGGCAGCTGCATTTTTGACAGGTGCCTGCCTAGAGAGAACTGTGCGTCCACCGGTAGCAGTTGATGCTTTGCGCTCGCCTACTTGAGTTAGCGCTGGCTTATTTGGGTTTGATTTATCAGAGTTCATTGTAATAGGGTCCCCACTCAAAGCCGCTATCCTTGCCCGCAAGTGTAGTTACCCATTAGTGGTCCCGTGGTTATCTATGCAAGCAGGGAGGCCACGCGAGGGTTGGCACCAGCCCTTATGGGGACAGGTGCTCAGAACCAGACCGGGTACTATTTGGGAGTCCTCTCAACCGAACCTACACCACCAACTTAACGGCGACGGACAAGGAACGTACTTTGAGGCCTGCCAGGGTTTTAAATGGGACGGGGGCAGCTGTAACCCTAGCCTGGAGCCGTTCACACAGCGGGTTTCACCCCGGTGCTACCGTGCGTACACAACTAGGTCCAGAAAGTTACAGCCACCAGCTCAGGGCAATCGAGTCAGAAACAAGGGGGCAGAGAGAAGTCCGAGAAGAAAACGAGTCGTGCCAAGAAAAAAAGGGGGGGTCAGCCATAGTCACCCCGGCTGAGAGGGGGGTGTTTATTGACTCCCCATTCTAGATCCGTAGTGTTCCGTTAAAGAGCAGGGCCACCTCTAGCAGGATGTGACGATGTCACGCACTAACGGTCCTGGCAGGGTAGAGGCTGGAGGCTCCGAGGGAGCTATAATCGCATATCCCTATCCTGCGGAAAAAACCGCTTGACCCCTTGATTTTAAAAGATACTGATCATTTTGATGATGAAGATGGCATCCCATTAGCCTCATATTCACGTTATGACGAAGATGCTAAAGCAATTCAAACTGGAGTTCAATTGTTAACATCAATTTTCGCCACTGTAAGTTAATGGTTTTAAAAATTAACCGATCCTTAATAATTTTAATGAATTAAAATTACGGACAGAACTATATGTAGGAGATTTAAACTCTTGGGTTTAAAATAATATTTCATCTGAAGAAGATGATGAAGAAGCTCGATCTTTATCCCAAATTTCAAGATGGTCAGGTGTATAGATGTTCAGGCGTGATTGGGTAACAAACAAACAAAAAACAGATTTAGAGAAAGATTTATAATATATATTAGGATTAGGATAACTTGCACTCAATTTGCCCGTTTGCGGCCCCTTTCCTCTTTTTTGACCCATTTTGGTTGACCTTAGAAACGGAATACCTAAAATAGCTATTTGGGAAACTTAACCAAGCTAAATCATAAAAAATTTCCTATTACCATTTTTTCCCCATTTGTCCCAGTTTTTCTCCCCTTTTGGTCAAAATTTTGAAAAGATTTATAACGTGCACCAACAAAAGCCTGATCTGTATCCCAAATTTCAAGAAAATCGGTCCAGGCGTTCAGACGTGATTGGCTAACAAACAAAAAACAGACTTACAGAAAGATTTATAATATATTTTAGGATGACAGATTAAACAATTATTGGGTATGTGGGCGTGGCACCTTGCCTCCTTGAAATTTAAAAATAAAAAGTATCCTATGGCTACTTCCAGACATACAGGAAAGTATTGTTAAAATTTCAGGAAAATCGGTCTGGTCGTTTTTGAATGAGAAAAATGGGGGTCGCCGTGGTCTAGTAGGTAGCGTGCTGGCTTATTAGACGTAAAGCCAGGGTTCGAGTCCCAGGCCAGACATCAAAAATAAAAAAATACAAAAATTTTTTTTGGCGATTTCATCTCTTTTTCTTCACGTTTCTCAAAAATCTGTCGTTCGGACTGCCCCTCAGCAGATTTCTGGCAAAAACTCTGAGAGTCGCCGTAGTCTAGTATGTAGTGTGTTGGCTTATTAGACGTAAGACTCAAGTTTAAATCCCAAAACAGACATCAAAACGAAAATGAAAATGTTTCGTAAGCGGTTTTCTCTCAACAGATTTATGGCAAAATCTCTGAGAGTAAATAAAATTGCCATGTAAAGCTTCTCAAAAATCTGTCGTTCGGAGTCGACTTTAAACTGTAGGTCCCGCCACTTCATAAAATTTACACATACGAAACTTTGCCTATAACGAACAATTTTTTTTGGTCCCACGGAGTCCGTTATAATCGGGTTTGACTGTATATAGATTGAATAAATATTAAATATGTTGTATTATTTAAAAGGTCTTTTGAAGCCAACAGTGTATAAAACATGCAAAATTCGGCAGGATATTTTTTTATTTTAATGAGAATCCTTAACCCTTTGACGGACACCAAAATTTTAGTAGGTCTTCCAGTAGGACACTTGCTGTATCTCTGTTATTTGGCTACATACAATTTATGACGTGTATACACATCATGTGCCACCCAGAAACCCTTGTTATGACGTCTATAGAGGTCAGTGTCCGTCAAGGGGTTAAAATATTACGTTTTCCTGGAATATAACAATGGATGCGGCTTTAAAAATTATATGGTATAAAATAAAATAAATATATTGTTTCAAAAAGTTTAGAAGTTAGAAAAGCAAATTATAAAAAATTTACTGAAAAATTAAAAAATATGAATTTCGAAAGTTAAAGTTCTAACTTGGGGCCCCCTTGAAGTCCGGGTCCCTGGGCACGCGCCCCAAGTGCTCTTATGGTAAAGAAGGCACTGATCGGTACAGAATTATGTTTTATTGTGCTGAATATGACGAAAATACAAGATACTTCGATTTTCCTCATAAGTTATTTGCTGGCCGGTCATTTGATATCACACAGGGCAGCTGTGTGTGCTATCTAACACTATCTTTACTTCGTTAATAAAATGTTAACTTCAACTTCAATTTAAAATTTTCTAATTACGGAGAAATTTTTATAAGTAAATGAAATGATTTATATGACTTACTCATATTCTCATAATTACTTACCATTGAGTATTAAGATATGTTGTATTGTATTTCAATTAAAAATTGATTTTTCGAAAATAGTATTTTATTGAATTTAATTTATTTGTTTATAATTTAAAGTTCACAAATCTATAGCAACTGTTTTGTAATTTAATTTAATAAGAAACATTGAATGAAATATTATATTTTTTTTCTTTTGCAAATCGAAATATGTTGATGCACACCACAGAAACTAAAAAAAAGATTATAAATTTACGATTAAAATAAATTTAAGAATAAATATTCGTATATATTGTATTATATTTACGAAACTAAAGAAAACATAAACTTTTTCCTGTCTTTCTTAATGAGCACATCGTCTGGAAATAGAATCGTATAATATATGTTACACGTGTAATTTAGAAGATCTAAAAAAATTGTTTTCTTAAAGAAAACCTATTTATACTTTTACAAACTATTTAAAACCATAAAAAAAAATAAAATAATATAAAATCGTAATTCTTCATAGGTTATTATATTTGTATATAACTTGTGCCAAATTGACATCAATCGAGGATTACCCGTACCGTATGTAGTTTTCTGATTACTTACAACTTTATCCTTCACACAAAAGTAGAAATTGAACTGGGATTTTGGGAGTCAGCATAAGGAACACAGCAAATTTTCTTTGCGCTAAATCCGTGAACAAATAAACGGAACGTTAAAAACAATCTATACTTTCTTATTGGCATTAATACCCAATAGGAAAAATTGTAAGTAAAAAATAATAATTCACTATTGACATTATTGTTAACCGTACTACCGATCAATTATGTGACATCAATGTTTTTTACTATAGAGATAGCCCATTTGCTTGCCATTGTCATTGTCACTAGTGAATAATATTTTGGGATCCAAAAATCCCGAAAAATAACAGGGAAAATCGCGATTTTCTCTTAATAATAAAAACATTTTATTAACAAAACTATTTGTATTCCAATTATGTATATCAGAATTATATATCATTAAAAATAAAATATAAAAACAACTAGACAAAATATAACAAAAAAGCGTAAACTAACATAAATAAAAATTATTCATACATATTAATTTTAAGAAAATTATTTGGATTTCAACAAAAAGATTAAAGCACCTAACTTGTGATCTGATAGTCTTGAACGAATTTTGTTGTCAACCTATGCTGCCATTGAAAAACACTTCTCACA
This sequence comes from Sarcophaga peregrina, assembly GCA_014635995.1. Taxonomy (NCBI): domain Eukaryota; kingdom Metazoa; phylum Arthropoda; class Insecta; order Diptera; family Sarcophagidae; genus Sarcophaga; species Sarcophaga peregrina. The sequence continues at coordinate 60,866,925 of CM025793.1, forward strand.
ATCAACATTTGTTGGTAAAATTTTTCCAAGATAGTTATATGCAACTTGTAAATATTCACCTCTACCACCTCCTGATGTAATAAATGTATTTTTTTTGGACAGTTGAGTATATATAGGGATTTTGCATTCTTCGATGCTATCAAATAATTTTTTATCACTGGTAATAGGATTTTCCTCATCTGAGATATACAATTATTTTTTTCAGGACCTTTTGTAGGGTATAAATACTTATGAATTCACAATCCCGAAAATCCCGGGACAAGTATTAAAAACCCGAAATTCGGGATTTCCCGATTGGCATCCTTACTAGTGACATTACAAACTTGTGAGAACATGTGGTGATATTAGAACCACCGATTCTGAAGTACAATTTTATAATTGCGATCTCATAAAGTTGGTAATGGAATTAAATTTAGTATAAACACGTGCGTAAACTATATATTTGAATAAATTCAAAACTTTATTGAAAAAGAGAATTCCTTAAGCTATAAACTACAATTGGGTTTCTTACTTCAGATCTTGGTTTAGCTTTAAAATTTAAAAAATAAACACAATATTTTCGACGGAGCTAAGCCTCCATGTAATTTTAGTTATTTAAATTTATTTTATTTCGATGTGCCCTTTCATTTAAGTTGCGCTGCTCGATATATTTTTTATATATTTTCATTTTTTTTTGTAGTGACATAGGCACCAATACTTCTTGTAAGTAGTATATGCGAACTATTTTTAGTTCTTTTACTTTTAAATCTACAATATCGTCAAACTACATTAAAAAAAATGAGAACTTTTTATTGCAATTTTAAAAATAAAATTGGAACGAATATTTGTTAGAGCGTAATTTAGTGGTTGTACCATAAACAAAGCAAATATTTCGTTGTCCATTAAATGCACAAAGTGTAGTGACTTTGTTGACAATTTCAACAAACTAGAGACAAAAGTGTTGACATGGAGACACTTATTACTAGTCTTTCTACAGGGTACTTACACAACACACATGTATACACATAAACACAATTCTTTGGATGCATGGGGAGAATATTCTCCTATATTGAGTATATGTGTACATTAGGGTGGCCCGTTTGTATGGAGAAAAAATAAGGCATAGATGTTCCCAACTAAAATGAAAGTTTGATTCATTCTAAAACTACGTTTCTCAAAATTTTTGTCCTGGGTCAATATTTGGTAAGCTGGATCAAAGGTTGTCAGATAGAGAAGAAATTAGGTTTAGAAAATGTTTAATAAAAATTGAACTAGATTGAATTTTGAATAAAGTACATGATCTTTATACTGCAGAAGTTTAATCAGTGTAGTTAAGTAAATTTTATGAAAAAATTAAAAAAAAAAACAAAAATTTTGTCCGAAATTTTTTTTGAATTTTCTATTTTTTTTTTTTTTAGTTGCTAATAACCTATTGAAAGCGTTTCTTAAAGACCTTTCACACGACACCAAATTTATCTATAGTTCCTTTGGAAGAAATATGAAAAAAAAATCCAAAAAACCTCAAAAAAGGCCCTTTTATCCTTTGATCCAGCTCACCAAATATTGACCCCAGGACAAAAATTTTGAGAAACGTAGTCTTAAAATGAATCAAACTTTCATTTTAGCTGGGAACATTCGCAACTTTTATTTTGGGCCCACCCTAACGTACATAGTTTTATATGTTCGTAATAAATCGTTAAAATTATTTTCTCAAACAAGTGACATCATTACATAAGTTTTGTGAAACAAAATCATGCCATCAAGAGCAGACATAAACTTATATTATTAACATTTAAGGATTACATTATTTTCTTCTATATACATATTATGCATATATTTTGATTTATCTTATTTCATTTTTCCCTATGAAATTGAATATAGAGTTTTTCTCTATTCAAATTGTGATTTTAAAAAGGAAAGTGTTCGACAGAAGCGAGATATGGGATATCCATACACAAATAAAAATTCATTAATTTATTTACATTGTGCTGTCTTAAAAACATAATTTTAAAAATTGTATATTCATTTCTTGAAACGTTTTTATAAAATATCAATCATTAATAGTGAAAGGCCAATGGACGCGGCAAGCGGCAGTAAACGGCAACAGTATTACCAACCTACAAAAAATTGGTTTGCTTACAAAAGAATTCATAAACAAATTTTGTCAGATTGAATTTTGTTCAAACTGGCAACACCGTTACAAGCGGCCAAGCGGCAATGTTAAATTTAGTTCAACTTTTTATTTTGCCGCGTCAACTTGTCAAAAAAAAAGAAAAAATATAAAAATGGAAAGCATTGATGATGAGCAGCTTATTTCAGAAGTTAAGAAATTTAAAAATTTGTACAAAATTACAAAAATAAATTTAAAAGAGCAAAGGCTTGGGCAGAGATAAGTGCTGCGATGAATATTGATGGTAAGTTTGTAAACATATTTGTGTAAAACATTTTTAATTTTCTTTGCACATGTACGTACATACATACATACTATTTCAGAGAGTTTTTGCCAATCAAGATGGAAAAATATAAGGGACTTTTTACTTTAATTGGCCGCGTTCATTTGCCTATCAAAAACAAATTCAAGCGGCAAATAAGTCAGCTGATTGCCGCCCGTTGCCGCATGCCGCGCACCTTAATAATTATAATTAAACATCGTCAATTTGTGTAAGTTCTCCCAAGATCTTGCAATTATTTGAGCTACAATCGTTAACTTTCTATTTATCCTAGTATTTCTTCTACATTTAGAATTTCAAAAACTATTAAAAAAAAAAGTAATTGACACAGAAGAGGGTGAGTTCCAAAACATGAAAACACATTGCAGTGATGCGGTATTACAACCGTTTCAATACAAAGTAATCAACTCTGTTGTTAGCTTTGTACGTAAAATACATTGCAATATTTTTGTCAAGGCATATTTATATAAGATGTAGGAGCGTCTGTACAACAAATACAACAATGCAAAAACAACAGGGATTTTGTTTTTGTAAAGAGTATGCCTACTGTCAAAAACAGCTGACCAAGTGTATTAATCACTGACTGACGAATAACAATAGAAAGAAAAATTTTAAAAAATTTATAAAAATGGCTACAACAAACACTAAAAAAACATTTTGACATTTTAAACCTCATCAGCTGTTCAGTTACGGCTACCGTCTATAAATATACCGTGGTTTTTGTGTTTGGAAACACTTGTTTGCAATCACTTTACTTTTGAAATGGATCTGTCAATAACAAAAAACAATATTTCCAAAAATTTTACCGAATTATTTAAGAAACACCTAAAAATAATTTCAAAATTGTGCAAAAATATATAAAAAGTAGAAGGAAAAAACCTTTAATTGTTCTTAGTGAAATAATGAACAAAAAATACGAAGACGTGTGCCAAAATGTAAACAATTTATTAAAACTATTCGAGAAATGTCTGATGACATTTTTTATAGCCATTTTCATATGAGGATTTCAAGATTTAAGGTAAGATATTTAACCGAACTGTTATTCGTTTTGGGGTATAAAAAAATAATTTTTTCGGATATTGTACCGCATCCTACAGCCTTATGGAAGACTGTAAAACGGGTCGTCCCGGAATTACTCTTAGGGGTGCTCTGAATGTCACACTTCGGAAACTCGGAAATCAAAATAGTTATCGCGAAATTAGTGACAGTTTTAACATCGGTCGTGTTATTTCATAAAGGGATTTTACAAAAATAATGCGTCTCATAGATGAATTAATGGCTAGAATAATTAAGTTTCCTACGACCGAAAATGACCAAGAAAGAACTATGCAAGGTTTTGAGAAAAGTTGTTCACATCCATTCCCATTCGTACTTGGTTGCATAGATGGTACCCATGTACGCATAATGCATTTACAATCGAAAAGGAACACACTCTGTGGTGGTGCAGGTACGCAAACGAATATACTATACTCATATCCCTATATAAAAAGACTTATGTATTTGAATTTCATATATATATTTTACAGCGAAATGAAATTTTCGGCCGTTTTTTTTTGGTTGTCCTGGTCGTTGTCACGCCACCAGCATTTGGAAAAACTGCCCGCTTAGGAAAGCAATCGTAAACAAGTTGATAAGCATCCCACAACGATGCCACTTGTTAAGAGATGAAGCTTATTCGTTGGAATCATGTTCACCCATTGAACAAATAAGATTAATAGTATCCTTAGCTCCACAAGTGTATTTGTCAAACAGGCATTTGGGGTCTTAAAGAAAAAGTTTAGAATTTTAAATTATTTGGATATGATTAATTTCAGATTAATTAAATATGTAATTATGTCGTGCTTTATACTTCATAACATTATTCTTGAAAATGCGGGTCTGACTGAACTTGAGCCCTTAGCTAGTGAAGATTACTATAGCAATGAATCAAGCTATAACGTAAATCATTTATCTCCGGAATCAGATGAGACAAAAACCAAGAGAAATAACCTTACAATACTACTTTCAGCATAAAATGAAAAGCTTATTTTATTGTAAAATAAAATTTATTCTATTTAATAACTGAAAATAAATATTAATAAATTCATTTCATTAAAAAAAGTCTATAATTTGTACATATATACATAAATAATTGGTAATTACCAGGGTTATTCGATCTAGTTTCTCACACTACTTATGTTGTGTGTGTTAATTTTATACATAAGTGGCGGGACCTACAGTTTAAAGTCGACTCCGAACGACAGATGTTTGAGAAACTTTTCATGGCAATTTTATTTACTCTCAGAGTTTTTGCCAGAAATCTGCAGAGAAGAATTCGTCAAAAAAATACTCTTTGTATTTTCTTTTGATGTCTGATCTGGGACTCGAACCCTGGCTTTACGTCTAATAAGCGAGCACACTATCTACTAGACCACGGCGATTCCAATACAAATAAGAAAATTCCAATTTTCATAAAAACCTCTAGATAAGTAAAAAAGTAATTGATTTATTTTTCTTTCAGAATCTGCGCAAAGAAATTATTATGAAAGCTGCCAAAAAGAAGCCTGACCCTGTGAGAGTCCGAAACTGAAATTCGAAATCTACCGCTATAGACGATTCGTGGGCTGTCAAATCAGACAGGATAAACAAAGACCAACGACTGCTGTGGTGTGAAAAATTTATTGAGAATATGTTATTCGAAGGACAGATGGGTATCCAGCACAGAAAATCCATCAAAATTAGTGTTGAAACACCAGCAATAGTTCAACACCAGTGGATAATAATGTGAACAAAATTTCGTTCACTGACGATACTGAGATAAATCTTAGGACAAAGTATGAAATACCAAACCAAATTACCAGTAATTACTCCACAGCAGAGCATACCAATAGTCAGACACTGTATATTGAGGATTTTATGTCTACTAACTCCCAAATTACTAGTACCTTCAGCAGTTCATAACAATAGTCAGACATTATATAATTCCAAAATTTACTGTAACGGCCACTCCTTGCTCATTTTCGAAGAAAACGTCCAAATTATACCTCTGGACTAAAATCCGCACCAAACTGCGACACATTTTGGGTGCGTCGGCTTTTCAATGAATGCGTGTGGGTTTTCTGTGCCCTAAATGCAACAATTTTGTTTGTTTGCATACCCGCGCAGTTCAAAATGAGCTTCATCTGAAAAGATGATTTTTTTTTTGCCAAATCGGCATCTTCTGTAAGTCGATCGCAGGCCCACTTAGCGAAGCGAAACCTTTGTGGACGGTTAATTGACTTTGACACCTGAACCAATTGGACTTTATATAACGTCATACCAAGGTCTTTAAGCAAAATTCGTCTCAATTATGTTGACGTCGCTGCACCCACACTTTCTGCCACAGTAGCAATATTCTCGTGTCTATGCACTGGTTTTGACTTTTCACGCTTTGGTTTATCGATGAGGATGCCAGTTTCTTTCATTTTTTTCACAAGATAACGAACGTACGGAGGTGACGGTGCTTCTCTTTTTCCAAAATCGGTACGCAATTTTCGCACACATTCTGCAACATTACAATGATATTGCCACAATATTTCCCAGCGTTGTTGAAGCGTATACACAACCATATTCGTTCAGCGGAAGGATAAAACTATTACCTGTCAAATCAGACATGAGCTAAGTGTTACCATTCACGAAATAAGCACTAGTTGAAAAAAAAAACGTTAGATGACGGACCCGATATTCTGAAAGACTTATATTGAAAGCCTCACATGTTTCAATAACAAACCATGGGATCTTGGTGAAATTGCTGTTATAAATTTGAGGTCTTCATATTTATACCCAGACGACAAATATATTAATGCTGCCGATAAACGTATGCTGGGTGATATGGATTCTCGCATCACCGTGGCAGCACCATGTGTAGAAGTTCACCGAATGTCTGAGGGTCCATGAAGTCGCCTTTACATGGGATGCTATCTCTATTGAACTGCTAAAGTAATCAAAAGTACACAAATAAAAGAAAATGTAACATAAAACTTTGGAAATAAATGTGTTCTTAAAATAAATTTTAATAGTATCTTCTAAATTGGCGTTTTAAAAAAATTTTTTTATCAGTATGTTTATAAATTTTAAAAATATTTAAAATTTATAGCAAAACTGGACACAGCTTATAACTATAATTAACAATAGAATTCTTTACAATATGGGAGAGACCATTGTGAATTTTTACAATTTACGAAAATTTAAACAATGAAAATTTTTTGTTTTATAGAGAATGTAAAAACATATAAATTTTATTATTGGAATGTATTACACATCGGATTATATAACTTCATCTTGACCATTTTTGTAAACACTTTAGTCCATAAAAATATTTTGAAAATTTAAATTCAAAAATTGATCGTGGCTCATTAAGGTTTTAAATCATTAAAATTTAATGTTGAGCTAAAAATATAAAAGAAAAAACAAAGTTATAAAACGGAAAAACATAAATAATATGAAATACATTTGCTATGAATTTATGTGGAATTTCAGAACTTTAATTCTGTTCGCAATATACTGTGTTGGTACGAATGAAGAACATCTACTTGAAGCGAATCTACTCATATACCGTTCCATTCAGCTCAACAACACAACACAGCACAACAGCTCTTGCATAAGTATTTATTCATCGTTTTGTGGGTCATACTTTGCGTTTGTTTCGAGCAAAAAATTCTAAAAAGAAGGGGGAGAACAAGTACAAAGTAAAATACGAAACCTTCGCAAACTGCATTAGTATTCGCTTTCAGTTTAACTGACTATTGGACTAAACGACAACTCTTCTAAGGTCTATCTATGTATATAATTAGCGTAGAGCTTTACTCAAACACTTTTGGGCTTACTCCCACACAGGCAGATACACACACACACACACACAATTTTCTTTTCTCCCGCTACTTACACAAATACAAAGATAAGTTGCTGGCAAAAAAAAAAAAAAAAACTGGAAAATCTCTGATTGCATACATTTTGACTGGAACTGTAGTTTTTACTTGTTCTCCTTTTATTTTCTTACTTGGGGACAGACTATATGTAAGTGAGATGATATAGGTGGGTTGGCGGATGGTGTTGGTTTTAATTTTTCGTATATATATTTTGGCATGCATACTATACATACGTATATATATATATATATATATATATATATGTATCGTCACCTGAAATGCAAAACAACGGATCACCAAAAAAATGAAAATCGGGGCTTTGATTGATTATGATTAATTAGAAAGAAATACAATAAAAAAGATATACAGTAAAAATAAAAGAGAAAATAGTAAATAGTAAATTAAATCGGATGTGTGGATTGAAATATGAAGGCATTTCTCAGCGAAATGTTTGTGAGATAATGCCTCGACAAATGAAAGCTAGATGTATTTCGAAATATTGTGAGAAAAGTTCAAAGCGACACTGTTCCGAATTGTCTAATAACGTACGAAAAGAAATACTCTATCGTTTTTGGCAAATGTAATGGGATAAAAAAAAAACTTTATTTATGTGGTAGATTCTCACCGTTCAATTACAAAGACATATTTCTTTAACAACAAAACTGATCGCTTACAATTATGTTATAAAATGTTCTATCCACTTTAGGCATATCTGAGTCAATGGAGAGAAATTGGGTACATCAAAGTGAATTGCAGGGAACACAATTAGGTCCGGAAAACGAAAGCCTACTGAGAAATGAGAGCAAACGAAAATGAAGCCAAATGAAATAGTACAATAAACGGCTGGATTATTTAAAGGAAAAGCTTAACGATGTTCCAAAACTTGAATCTCATTATCGAGATAGAAAAACCTTGCTATTGGGAACGATTCCACGCATTGAATTATTTAACGAAAAATTAACAATAAAGAAGTACATTTGCCACCACAACTAGTGTCTTTCATAAAAGATTCGCGAACAAAGCTATTTCCATTTAATGTTTATCATCTGCAATATGATTATTTTCTCGATTAAGAAGCAATTCCAAAATTGTACTCCTCAATTAAGTCAGGTAGAATATATGTTATCCAAAGTAAACTAAAAATAAATTTGCTTTCATGTAAACATAGGTGGAAAGTCTGAAGACCCTACGGTGAATATGATTCGCGCTTTGACGACCGATTCAACGAGAACTATTTATTTTAAAATTTGTTTCGCAGACGATTACCAGCAAATTCCAAAACGGAAGACCAAAATATTCAATGGCACTAAACAGAATAAGAAATGGCAACATTTGCAAGACTTTAAAGCTTTCCAGCAGACTGACATTTATTTTATGATAACATATCCTTTAAGTGATAACCTATTTCTAAAAGCTAATTTTATTTATAAAAAACTAAATGATTTTACCTTTATCATATTTACTTTGTATGTAAATTACAATGTGTTTAGAAAAAAACCTTAAATGAATTACATTCTTTGTTTAGTTAAATCGAATATTACGCAATAACACACAGTAAATTGAAATATTAACAAAAACAAACAACTTTATTGCCTCATTTAACCGTTTTTCGATTTTTTTTCGCATATTAAAATTTGGTTTCAGAAAATTTAAATTCAAAATAACGTATAATAACGTTTTGGAAAACATTATTTTTCCTTCTGCAATTGATCGCCTATCCTTTTTAGAGTTTAGCACAAAACAAAATTTTTTAAAATTGTGAAAAGTGTCGATACGTTATTTTGCATTTTAGATGACGATATATGCAATATATATTTCACGTAGAGTTTATTAGTCCCGCGTAAAAAAAAGTCCTGCAGTTTATGCTGTATTAAGGACTTTTTTCACTTTTTGTAGCTGTCGTTTTCTACATGTAAATATGGACGAGTATTTCTTTAGCCTCAAGTACGTTTTCTTTATGCCTCTTCTGTGAATGGCACAAAAATTCTTTACAGCTTAAAAGTATATTCATTTTCATCATTACTTCTTTCCATATTCTTGGCTTTTCGTTTTTATTGGGCTTAAATATTTATTTTTGTATGAACGTTTATAGTTATGCACAATAGCTGTCCGTCGAACATCGCTGCTCACCTCGCGACGTCCTTCCGCCTGTCTATCATTGGGGTTTATTTGTTCGTCTGAATATTGCCTCAAGATAGTCGCGTCTTTTCATTCATTTCTTGTACAAATACAAATTGTTATGCTATAAAGGAAATATACGTTCAGTTTGTCCGTTGGTTCATCAGTATAGATTCAAACAGCAGCATTATCTGCTTATTATCATCTATACTTTCAGCACCAACATACTGAAGGGGACCATAGAAGTTGGTACTACCAAAAGAAATTTCAATAGTCGAGAATATTTTTCTCCAAGATAAAGTCGGCGATAAAGATGAAGCAGACGGAGAATGTTTACTATAAACTGCTGACGTTTGCCTTAACTTATGACTCCTTGAAATAAATGAAATAATATTAAAAACGTAAACAGTTCACTTTAATGTCCTCATTTTTCTAGTTTTTTTTTTTATATTATTTTTTTGTCGAGTTTTATTTTATTTTGTTTTGTTTTGTTTTTTCCAATCGTTCCCTTTCAATCTTTTATATTTTCATAAAATACTTTTCCACAACATTTCCTGGTTTATTGTTTGCTAAACGTTGCCTGGCGCATTTTCATAAATTATTTTAGGTCATCGCACAAAGTTTCCATAGAAAAGAACAAAATAGTAAAAAAAAGACAAATTAAAGAACACAAATACATCAACAAACTTATGTGTATCCCGACGATATGCATACATACATACATATTTAGTTGATGAGTTTGTTGGGATAAAGATTATTGTCTCTTTGTTATTTACATTTGCCTATAAAATGCCAAAATATTGGCTGATTCCTCTTATTTTCTATTCTTTTTATTTGCGTTTGTGTTGCATATACTCTGAGATAAATAATCTTTATTTCTTGACCAAAGTTAACATTTTCTCTTAATGGGGCATTTACTTTTTTATGGTTGCATATTATTTCGAACCTTTTATTATCAGTTGAAAGTTTCAATTGCAAAACACATTTTCTTAGAGCTTTATTAACAAAACGAATTTAAGACTCTTTAATAAATCTTTTGATACATAGAAGAAGCATAAATTTTGTTCATTTAACTGGAACTCAATGACTTGCTTTCATAGTCCACAGCTACTTAAAGATAGAAGAGAATTATGTTCAAACCATCGGCATAAAGATGTAATTATGATTTGTTTTCGCCTAAATTCGCGGGAAAGTCTGTCAAGTAAATTTTATTTTGTACTTATTGATTAACTAGTGATTGTGCTTTCACACACGAGTCTGTTTTTTAAGTCGCACAATTTTTGTTCTTTCAGTCGCACACGAGACCATTTCATCTGGCATAAAATTGGGTGCATATAGTCCTGCCGTTCTATAAATGTAGGTGTATTGGTTTTGTTTATGTATTGATTTGTGCGGGGTAGAAGCTAGTTACAAAATTATGCCAACAAAAAACGACCTCACCTCTCTTGCCTACAAGCTGCCATTTTGTGCTAGCATAATTTTGCTCGCCTGAATGGTCATTTAGTGATTACTGTGTTTAACCCGTATGTGCCCAACATTTTTCCTCGTGAAAACATGAATTTTTTGTATTTATTGAAATTTATATGGTATAAAATAAATTTTTTTTAAAAATAGAATACTAAAAATTGTATAATTTTGGGAATATACAACACCCGCATTTTGGGGCACGGAACACCGCCAGCCACGAAAAACCAATCAATATCGTACCGTTTTAAAAATGGGTAAAAAAAAACATATCTCTGTACTCTCCTAAAAAATTTGGTTTCAATAAAAAATTACAGAACGACAATTTAATACAAATTTATATTAAATACTGATGCGTTTGATATTTGTTAAAAAGGATGATTAATAAAATTGATAGCGCAGTGTTAGAATGTTGTTATTTAAATAAGAAAACGAATAAGAATTTTCAAAACCAGGAGAAATAAAATATATTCCATCTTTCGATATAGACTATTAAAAAATTTATTAAATGTGATATGTTTTGCATTACTTTTATAATGGATGACTTTTTAAGAGCTATTAGAAAATTTCCAAAAAATAAAAAACTCATATAATACAGAAAAATACATGAAATCTTTGTATGAATCAATAGTACGGTCCATAGAGTTTAATGTTTGAAGATTATTTCATGGAAATGTTGACCACGATTGCGCTTCAAATGGTATTGTAAAGTTATCATTGTATACGTGGAATAAGTTCGAACAGTGACACAAAAGTTGTGCAGATAATAAAGAATTGATTAAAATTAAACATATAACTCAAAAATTGAGAGGAATTCAGTATGTCCGAAAACATTTCAAGAATTCAAGACCCTATTACAATCAGATTTGCTATTAACACATTTCAATCCCTCACTACCAATCAAGGTTGCAGCTGATGCATCAGGTAAAGGTATTGGTGCATTAATTTTCCATTTTTGTCCAAATAAGTCAGAGAAAGTTATTGCCTATGCTTCTCGTTCATTTACACCAGCAAAAAAAAATATTCTCAAATAGAAAAAGTGGGTCTTGCGTTGATTTTTGCTGTAAAAAAATTATATAGATATAAATGTATATATGGTCCACATTTCATAAGCCCCTTTTAACAATTTTTAACATTAATACTTATGATATATGATTTCAAAATTGAGTTCGTTAACACCAACTTCTTTGGTTGAGTTGATGTTTCATCAAGACTCATTGATTCAAAATGGAAACCTGACGATGATATTATAATTGGCTGCACCAATTTGGAAGAAGATTGCTCGGAAATGCTAACTGAACACTTTAGCTCACTTCCAATAACATTTAAGATTGTTCTGCAAGAAACAAATAAATGTAAAACATTGCAATCAGTCATATCAGCACTTAATAATCAATGGATCAGCATTGGTCATCAAACGCACTTGCGCCGTACTATGCTAGAATAACGGATTTAAGTTTAGTTCAAGGTTGTCCAATGTGTAATAATAGGATTGTAATCACCCCTATTCTGGCTATTCGAGCTTCATTACTCCCCACAAAAAGTCATCCAAATTATAAATGTTGTTTGTGCTCTACACAACATTTGTATTCACTACCGAGTGGAAGATTTGGATATTTCAGTTTGAAGGTTCACAAGAAGAGAGAGAAGAGGTAAACCTCTCTTATACCTATAGCACGAAGTGTTCGCGACAATATTCTTTCCAATTTTTAAAAATTATTTAAAAAGACTCATATAAGACATCAATAAAAACACTTTTTCACTTTTTAATTTTTGTATATTTCCTTTATTTAATTTATCATAATGTGAATAAATTTATTTTATATTTAATAAAAATTAAAGCGTATTCAGTCTATTTTACGATTATAGGATTAAAAACAGAAACTGAAATTAAAAGTCACAAATAACAAAAAAAAAGTTCATTCATTGCATTTCATTAAAAATAATTGACTTAAAAATCTTATACCGTTTTTAAATTTATATCGCTGCGATTTCGGCCATTTTTCAAGGGATCGGTTCATACGCCTTAAATGCGTAGACACCTCGTCAAACTTTTTCATGACACCTTTGTGGAAGTTTTTAGATTCCTTATAAAATTCTTTTTGGGCATCTATTTGATGTTTTAGCAAAGACGAAGTATTATCTTTTCCACTTTGACGTTTTCTTGAAGTGGTCTATATGTCCGAAGGGCAATCTGAGCGACAAGTAATACCCATTACAGACACTTCATTCTGCACCTCACTGGTCACTCCAAAATCCATTGCATCACTAATAGCACTTTTGTTTGTTGCAAGTCCCGTCAAGTGGATTACTTTCTCCTCAAGTGGGCTAATAGGTTGTAAGTGACAGCTGCCTCCTCCAATGCTCATTAATTCTTTTTTATTTATTTAAAGTTTCCGCTTAATGTAGCACTTTCAGTCGATCCACACCTAATAAGGATTATAAGTACATGACAAATATTTGTAATAAGCCATAAATACCTTCTTCCATGCAGTGTCACTTTTGCTTGGTAGTCCTAGTGCGTTAAGGGTTTGTGTTACGTCATTCCAAAAGACCTGAACTTCCTCCTTGGACTTCTTATGGTAGCCGCTATCAATATCTGGTTTTGCTGACATTATATCTGCCAGCTTCTCGTACTGCTCAGGCATCGTTGTTTCTAACTTGACAAAATAATTCTTTATATTTTAGCACAAAAAAATAATAAATTTTTAACATTCTATACTTACATTTTTTAAATTAAACAATTTTTTACTTTAAAAACAAAATCGAAAAAAACTCCGTCACTAAAAATCAACTTAGAGAAAATTAACTACGACCGACATACAAAATACATCAGAAACAGAGCGGAATCGAAACTCAGATTACCAAAGTTGCCAAAAAGAGATAATTTCGATTCGAATCGAAAGTCAGAATAGGGGTGAATACCTTCCAAATTTTTTTTATTAATTATATACGAAACTGCCATCAATATGCTGTAATTTGTTCTGCGCCAGTTAGACATACTCTACAATCATGACCTTTAACATATTCACATAGAGATTGCATGCCCATAGAAAATCCAAATACCATTGTTCAAAATTTTATTCTAAATGCAGGAATATCGCATTTAAAATGATCGATTTGTTGGAACGTTGAAACGCGCTCTAGCGTAACTCGAAAATGAAGGGACAACTAAGGAAAATTTGGAAGCTTTTCTTGAAACTTATTGATCAACACCAAAAATATAATCAAAATCACCAGCACAACTGTTTCTAAATCGAAAAATTAGAACTGCTTTGGACTTATTGAGATCTCAGCAGCCAATACTCACTACTCGGAATTTTCAACAAAGAGACGAATCTTAACAGAAAACATGAAGTAAAAGACAGAAATTTCAAATCAGGAAAAAAAGTATACGCTCAAATTTTCAGGACAAATAAATATATGATTCATAGACATTTTATATTAAATTGTAGAAATAATTTTTCATTCACTTTTGGTTTTGAACTTATAAACTGAATATGAATTTTTTTATTAAAAAAACCATAACAACCAAAACCATAACAGTTATGAAATGATTCATTTCTATTAAACGAACGCTGTGGCAGTCGATGATTCGCATTACTTTGTAAATACAAATTAAGATGTAATTTACAGCTCCCAGTAATGAACAAAATAAACGAAGATATTGTAATATATTTGAATTAATCTTTAATTTTAGAACATACATACATACATAAATATTCAACCCTTTATTTACTACATTATATAACAACTGTATTATAAGTAGCTTTAAGCATGGTGAAATTACTAATGAATTAATTCACCATAATTTTAAGAAAACATTGAATAAAAGATTCAGATCCATTCTAACCGTACACGCATGCGTTTCAATACAACGCATATTATGGAGCAATAACGTTGAGTGGCTTAACGGTAGATTAACAGCGATTTTTTAGGCTGTGTTCTATATATTTAGTGCTGATGATGAATTTGTATAGCAAGCCTTAAACTATTTTGACTACAACAATGGCATGTACTTGCTCCAAGTTTAAATGCTTTGCTTTGTTATTCTGAAATTAAAATGTATCCGTTTGGCTCTATTTGCAAAACTAGTTTTTCGATTCTTTTGATGTAATGAGAAACATGCAAATAATATAAAGTTTCCGTTTGTGGTCAACATGGCGACCTGCAAAACGATCTATATCTTGTTTGCCGTATTGAACATCCTCTAGATTAATGAGTGCATTGCAGTCCAACCCCACTTTAAATTTGGGTTGTGCGTATAAACCTTAAACTGTTAAAACTGAAACACAAACCCCTGCTAAGATAATCTGAAGAGTTGACGACATGACAAATTTGTAAAGGATTACGATTGCTAATAGGCACATGGAACGTCTGGACACTGCACAGGGAAAGCGCTTCCGCCCAACTGGTGGATGTCTTTATGAAATGCGATGTATAGGTAGGGACAAGGATCCCAAAAGGCTTGTATCATGCAATATTTACATCTGCCGTATGAAAACCCATGAACATATTTAGTGCGCCGGTATGCGAGACATTTTCGAACTACAGAGCGCGGTGAACAGATAAGAGATGCCTTTTCAGGGGCAGGAAAAGGGTCTAGAAACCGCAAGAGTATAACAAAGTCGAGTTGCGTAGATGTAAGAATGACGCCCTAAAATTCCATCAATAATCTAATCGTCTAACTGAAGATTTTAGGCCGGGAGCGTATACGTGCAAAGATAAAAACAGAAACTAAGTTACAGTTTTGCAAAGGGTGATGACGCCATGGAAGCAAAATTTTTCTAATCTGCTACGAAGCGAGGATGCCACCAATTCCGTCCTTTTACATGGTGATGCACTGAAATCAGTCGATGATAATAGGGTGGTGAATCTACCGCCTAGCTAAGAAGAGGCCAAAATTGCGGCTTAATACCGAATGGACTGGTAGGGTGCTTATTTAAAAAATATGGCTAATACCCAACTACATCGTCTGAAGAATAAGCATACGATCACTTGTGCCAGATGGCACTATGGTATTAGCAGAGGTTTCTCTCGTACGACGTAACTAGCACACCGTATACATTTAAAGCACAGAAACACTTCATGCAGTGCATTAAAATCCAGCGGCTGTGCTGACTTGGCCTTGTCGTTGCATTATCGGAAGCCGGCGTAGAGTACGACCCGTCCTGTGTTGGAAGGACAAAATCGGGGAAGACCTGTCATCGTTTGACGTGACCAACTGCCGAAGGCGCGCAGTATCAGAGACATCTGGAAGTATGTGTTAAGACAGGCCGAAATCGTGCGTCGAGTTGTTAATTATTTCAGTACGTATGTCGTTGATTCTTATAAATTCTGTGATTTGAGATTATTAACGTCCTATATAGATTTTGGCTACAGTTTTATGAAAATAGAAATAAAATAGTAATAGATAAGATTACCATGTTTCTGATTGTGATTTAAACAATAGTAAAAAGTAATAGCCCACAAATATTACCCTGCGGATTTTGATAGAATGGGTTTTAAAGGCCTTTTAGTATGTTTAATTTTAACATTTTCTTGGCGACTTACATATGTAATAAGTATATACGGAATATTGGACATTTGGTGAGAATCCAAGGTATAATGAGGAAGGAGGATTATTTGCTTATTTTACACAAAAATTTACCACATTTTGTTGACGAGAGTGCCTATCCAGCCGAGTTGTTTTCCAGCAAGTAAGGAATCCGAAGCACAATGTCCAAATAGTTAAAAGCTAGCTACAAAACCAAACCTGTGAGACAATGGACACAAAGCCCAAACTTGAATCGTATAGAAAATTTATGGGCTATTATTAAAAGAAAGCTGATAGCATATGAAAACACACCAAAATGTGGTGGATAGTATGGCAAAAGGTATTGAAAGCGTAATTAAAAATAAAGACTTTTGGACGAAGTATTAAGTTGGCAACGATTAGTGATTTTCAACAAACCCCGCAAACAGTGCAAAAGTGCCCAAATAGTGATTTTTTTTTTTTCATTTTTTATTTTTTTAAGAAATTAATAAAAGTTTTTGATTTTTAAAGTTTAGAACAACGTTTAATAAAATAAAAAATACATCTATTTGTACATCTATATTTATATTACTTTCATTACCTTACTTTCTAAATGCAAAACATCTGGACAGTTTTGCTTCCCACTGTATATTATCAATTATTGATACGACTACTAATGGCCAAATTAAGCATTTCTTCTACTTCAATTCGATCTACTTTTGATCATATTATTAAATATATTAGCGAAGAAGCTAGGTCGTAATCTTGACTGAAGAGTTGTAATCATAGCTGCCAGATTTGACGATTTTGTGCTCCAAAAATATCATATTGACGATTTTTAAAAATTAAAAATTTAGGTCCTATTGTAAAGCATATCGTAACGACCTAATATCGTTTAAAATTAACGATAAACAAAAGCTACAAATACAAAGACCATGAGACAATGTGTACACAATAATACGACACAAATACACACTAACACATACATCGAACTTAGAATAAGTAAACCAGCTACAACAAGCATGAGACCAAAAGGGATGGACAAGTAAACAAACGCAACAACAAACAATGTAGTCGCAACAGAATTCTCGAGAATGCGAAACCCCGAACATTCCACTTCGAGAACCATCATCAGATTGAAGACGTTCGCATATGAAAGGGCAAGACAAAGCAAACGACTAATCAGTCGGTGTGAAGATAAGATGCGTGCTAAATAAAAAGTCGTGGTTCGAAGATAACCGTTGTGAGCAATATAACGAAAAGTTGTGTGAATTGTGTATTGTTTCAAGATTGAAACAGTGGCACGTAAGACATTAAAGAGTTTCATTAAAATAATCACAGATTTGTTTTTATTTGGTTTTCAATTAACGAACTCATATTCAAAACGTTTTTAACAAGGTAAAAAGGTAGCAATTGGTGTCAGAAGTGGAATTGCAAAATCGAAAAGTGAAAATAAATAAACAAAAAAAAGAAGTAAAATAAAAATAAATAAAATGGAACTATTCGAGCTAAGAGTGGTCCGGCTTAAACGAGAGTTGGGTAAACTAGAACTAAAAACAACTGAAACGAGGAATGAATTTTAAAGGCGTTAAAAGGAACAACTCGACATCAAATCCTACCAGTTCGAGGATGAAGAGGTACGAGAGATGTAGGTCCCTTCGACACCTAGCGGTGTTGACATATCTATAATCGATGCTAGCCGCTATGATGATGACGGAGAAAATGCAAGTAGACTTTAGAGAAGAAAACCAAAAACTTCTGGCTGATGAACAAGAAGCTAAGGAGCTGCGTACCAGAAGCTATTTGAAGCTCTAGATCAGAAAACCAAAAAAATGCAAGCAGCAATTATTTTTTATATTTAATTTTATAAATTTTTGATAAAAATGGAAAAGAAACTAGAAGCGACAACAGAGAAGCTACGTGAAACATTCAGTCATATTTGGAAAAGACCGTGGAGAAGATAAACAACCTCCAGATACAGCGACCTGAACCAGTGCGAGTCGTATCAGAAGGTACCGGCAGAATAAAACCAGCTTGCTTTGATGGCTCCTCACCTCTATCCGTATTCAAATTACAATTCGAGACAGTTGTCAGCAGGAACGGATGGGAGGATGCAGAGGAGGCCTTAGGACTAATTTTAGCGTTAAAAGGGGTTGCAGTCAAGATTCTAGACACCATGCCAGCCAGCAGTAGAAACAACGACTTAATGGTGGCGTTACAGCGCAATTTCGGCGACGAGCACAAACGAGAGCTGTACCGCATGGAGTCGAGATTCCGGGCATAAAAGGCAAACGAGTCATTACAAGCCTTTGCATTGGAGGTTGGTGCAGCTTATTTACCCAGCAGAAAACCTCACACTTATAGATATTATTAAAACCGAGGCGTTTGTGAAGAAGACAACCTCACACAATTAGGGAGATGGTGAAGCATGTTTTAGAAAAAATCGGACTAAAGGCTAAACTTAAATGCTTCAACTTTGGAAGGGCTGGTCATTTCCAAAGAAACAACAAAGCGCCATGCAAAAGGTCAAGACCAGTCTCTCCAACAAGTCGACATGCCGTTGAAACACCAAAGGTTTCTGGAGTACACAACGTCGTAATGGGCATTTCCAAGAAAAGCCGAGAAAACATGTGGAACGCAATAATCATGTCAGTGAAAGTATAGAGTTGTAGTTCTGCTCTCTGTAGAGAACTATGTCGTTCTATAGTTCAGTAGTTGTTTCTCAATTTCAGTTATACTTAAACTCATGTAAACGATGCAAATTTATATCAACTTATTCAATAAAATAACAACATATTCATAAAGTGTTTTTTCATTTTAAATAAAGCGTAGTATTTAACATTTTTTGATTACATTTTTTACTAAAATTACTTAACTAACTAATACTAACGACACAAAAATATTTTTTTTTTTTTTGTTTAAACCAGCACTCAGGGTATGACCCCTTCTCATGCAGTGCATTGTGCAGGTTTAGGAAAAGTAGAAAGAGGGAAGATGCGAACGGTAAGGAAACGAGTTGCTGCTGGTGACTGTAAAATGGTCAGTGCTATACCTTCACCATTAGACAGTTTACAGCAAAGGTCCCAAAGAAGCCCGCAGTTTCTCACAACCACTTATGTTGTATGTGTTAATTTTATACAAAAGTGGCGGGACCTACAGTTTAAAGTCGACTCCGAACGACAGATTTTTGAGAAACAAGAAGAGAAAGAGTAGAAATCGCCGAAAAAATACTTTTTGTATTTTTTTATTTTTGATGTCTGGCCTGGGATTCGAACCCGGGCCTTTTGTCTAATAAGGCAACACACTACCCACTAGACCACGGCGACCTCATTTAATTATATGAACATATTTACAAGGATATTAGAAAAAATAAAAACATTCAAAAAACAAAAATAAATTATATACAACCAATAGAAATTAATAGGAATTCAGTCTATTGCAATCGTATTTATTAATTTAATTAAAAAGAGCATATTGTTACGAAAGTGGAAATGGTGTTGTTAAAATAATAAACAAAAGCTCCAAAAACAACACAATGAATCAAACACATATTAATTTTTACTTTATTTGCAATCTACGAACTCATATTTTTAACGTTTTTAAAAAGGTAAATACGTAACAATATATACATAAAACTAAAAGAATTCACTCAAGATGTATATACAGTGGTGGCCTTATAATTAAAAACGACTTAGAAACATGTATGTTTGTTAATTTCTTTTCAAAGCATTTTTACTCATTTTAAAACCAAGAGTTAAAGAACACAGCACAACATGTTAGCTTTAAGTTTAAAATAAAGAAATTCACAGCATCAATATTATTTTAAAAAAAAATTAGCTAAAAACAAAAAATACCAATTTCAGGTTGGTCATATAATTAGAAACAAAAAATATTCTTACAAACACCTTAAAAATATCTTAATAAGTTCACGTTTAATATTTTGCCGAATAGCCCTTGTTTTGAACAAAATCTGCAATCCTTTTCGGTAAACATTGTATCAAACGTTGGCATGTTTGAACTGATATGTTGTGCCAGCTTTGTTGCACCAGCTGAAACAATTCATCTTTATGTCGAGGATTTTTAAACTTAAGATCTCTTGTGACAATTATTTGAAAGGTAGGCAGGAAGCCTAGATCCAGAAAAACCACTCCAGCAAAAGATAAAATTATTTGAAGAGCCAGGAAGAGAAACCCTTTCTTGTCTTCTCTTGGAATAATTGAAATTGGACAATTTTAACGTCAGAAACATCCACACGGATAATAAGAAGGCATATACAGTAGTCGGGACTTCGGCGCAATGCACCCGCAGAAAATATATAAAATAAAATATATATAATATATAAATTCGGTTACAGTTTGGAAAGCAAATGCTTAAAATAGTTCAGCGTTTCTGGAACAAAGTTGTCTGGAGTGACGAAGCCAAGTTTAATTGTTCCAACCTAATGGAAAAACTTGTGTAAGACATCCTCCAAATAAAGCCCTTGGTTCCAGGTACGTAGGTATACAATTTAAGATGAGTTACAAAGTTTTGAGAATAAATTAGCAAACATATATATTGCTAAGTCGTTTCTAACTATAAGGCCACCACTGTACATTCATATATGAAATGTAAATATGATGTATATATATGCATAATATATATATACATTATATTTATATTGTTATAAAGTTAATAGTAAATAAAAGTTATACAAAAAGAAAATTGAGAGGCTTACATGTTATTGTGTCAAAACACAAGAGTGGATATTTTATTTGGTTTGATGAGGATCCTTCTTTCGTTTATGATTTGTCATGTTGCTGAAAAAATACGTTCATTTGGTACGGATGTGGTACTATGCAAAGGTGCTTTAATGCCTACATTTACACCCTTGGATACAAATGTTTGTATTCACTCCACCACGCAAGAGGACATTTTCTTCTTTCCAGGTACTCCTCGTTCATGTATTTATCACAAGTGCTCTGATTCCAGCAGCAAGGTTATTGTCGGATTTCGTAATTTGGCTGAAGTTCATGCTGAATTTTTTCCAAATATTTTTTTTGTGGAACTTCAGCAACATTTCCTTCCGTATCAGGTACTTCAGAGCTCTTTGGTAATCTAATTTGGCCGATTCTGTTACGCAATAATTTCACGGAGTTTTCGTATGAGCTGTCGTTTTTAAATCCTACTTTTTTAAATCTGGGATCTAGTATTGCGCTCTCTGCGTATAAATTACTTCACCAAATCGATTAGTAATTTCTTTCTTCATCACAGAAATTAGTACTTTTATTTGACTTTTAGTTGGGTTAAAGTCAGAAATCACACGCTCCAACGAATTATGTAAAACCAAAGAATATGGATATAAAGAGTGCGCATTATGTAGAAGTAAAATTTTTTATTCTGGGTTGTAAAGTTACGACCTGCTCTCACAAATGTGTAGAGAGAACTCACACGCATTCTGGTGCTTTTTGATCTAGTTGTCGATCAGACTCCGACAAGAAGACATGTGCGACGGATATTTTATTATTTTATTTCAGAATTACACTCAAAAAATATCTTATGTTAAAAATGTTCTATGTTATTAGCTGGACGTATTTCCTTTTATTGTTATTTTGTGGCATAGTATATTTTTTTAAATGCTTTGGAATTTTCGCTTTTTTCTATTAACGAAAAATGGGTTTTGTATTTTTTTATCTATTACACATGGTCTAATTTTTAGTCAAAGATGAATAGCTTTATGTTATTTTAAAAGAAAATAAATCATTTTATTTTATTGATCTAATATTATTAGGCCAAAGATAGATAGCTTAATGTATGTTGTTGAAATGAAAATCAAAATAGGTTATATTACTAACACTTTTCTATGACTGTAAATTATTAAATTCTCTCCACTTATTTTCTCTCTCTTACTTACTAATCACAAAATTTCCGGATTTGGTTATTTATTTTTCTTTGTAGAAATGAATTAATTAGTGAGACTAAAATTTTTTCTTTTGTTATTGGATATTTCTTTTCTTACTATGTTGTATTAATTATAATTCATATTTGAAAAAAATAAAATAAAAAACTGTGAATTTAATTTCAGTTATATTTTTCTGATTTGGTGATTTTTATCACAAATGTGGGTTACAATATTTTTGTTTGTGGCAACACTGACCAGAATAAGTGATTTCAGAAAAATTTATAAGATGATGAGAACAACGCATTCTTATGCTCTTGGTTTCTGATTCCTTCTTTTCTATCTTTCCCCCCGCGTCTGGAAATGTTTTTGGAAAATATTCCAAAATATGTTAAAATGCACATTCTTTTTACTTTATTTCCTTTTATAAAACTAAAACTTTTGATAGGGTTATATTTTTTCAGCGGAAATATCTTCAGCAATACAGCATCTTTTATGGCAACATTCCTGCTTTAATTTTAGCTCTGGGAATTTCATTTGCCTTTGTGATTCTCTTAGCTTTTTCAAACTTTGTGTGCTTTTATTGAAAAATACGACAATTTTTTTTTTACTTTAGACACAGTATCCCTCATCTCCACAAGTGCTGATTGCGCGATCGGATTTAATGAATGAGCTAATTCCCCTCCAATTTCCCATACATATCGCTGCACAAACATTTGCCGCATTATCGCTCACAATCGCCGTAATTTTATTTTAAATGCCAAACTCTTGCACACTAGTTGTACAACTTCGCTAATATAATGAACAGTTATAGCCAAATAACTATCATTTGTTTTTGAAGTCCAAGCATCGGTAGTTAAACAGACTGCTGTACTTGGTTTAATATATCTCCATAAACCACTTCCATAATATTTTTAGATATTGTTTTCCTTGTAGAAAGCGTGTATCACGGACAATGAGAGACAAGCTCTATTAACCGTTTTAATTCTGGTTCTTCTTCAATTCGTAGAGCATGTTGTTCTTTGACTATCATTTTTATCTATCGATTAGCTTAACTTTACGAACGGATGGAGGTCTATGAAAATATTGTATTATGTTTTGTTGGGATTGCTGAGGGGCGTTGCACTTTGACTGGATTGGAAGCTGGTAGCTGGCATTTCTACTTCAAGTACCTCTGGTGGAATTGGTGTTAGTGGATGTTTTGTTCTCATATGTCAAGAAAGATTTCCTTGAGAACTCCCTGCAGTGCTTAGACTTATTTTGTAATATTTACGCATTACTCTTTTGCCTTCTTACGCGGTGAAATGAGTCCATATTGCGCAAAATTTTCTTTTCACAGCCATTTTTTTAAGATAAAAACTCACTAGGATCACTTAGATTACTTACACCCCAAGATCACTATAAACTTTAAAAGTAACCAAACCAATTTTTACCATTATAATATGTAAACGAAATTAAAGAAATTGTTATTACATGATTTATATATTGGCAGCACTGAGTGTATATCTTAACTGATAAGCGTTGCCATTTGAAAATTTTTTTCAATCTTATAGTTTGTTAGCTGACAAAAAGTTTAAAATTTATTATTATTATTAGATAATATGGTCTATCTTGTGAGAATCAAACTCCTCGAAATTTGATTATAAAAAATATTTTATAATTTTTTTCTTTTTAGCAATAATGTGTTATTCCAATGTATAAAATTTGAATTATATTCAAGAAATTCAAAAAAAAAAAAAATTAATTTTAATACATCATCAAAAATTAAATGAGTATTTATAAAAGTATGTAATTTTTTTTTTAATATTTAATAAGAATTTCTGTGGATATTTCTCGTCCAAACCATTCTTTTAATTAAATTGAAAAAAATATATTATTTTTATTTGCTTATTTTTGTATTTTTTGAAAATTTCATGCTTTTTAAAGGTAAATATTTCCATAAGTTCTTGTATTGGTACGTGACAACACCGTCGATGATGGCACTACCATTTAACAGGAATGTCATGAAAACAATAAACGAAATGAACGAATAATAATCGAGAACAAGAGAGCCATGAACTACGGAGCTAAAAGAACGCATTAATTGCCTGGTTCTCTTAGTTAAGTTGTATGAATATTGAAATTGAACTAATTCGTTCGTGAACTACACAACTCTGGGGAAGATGTAAAATCGAGTAAGAAGAACGCAAGAAAATTGAGGACGATGGTTCTCGATCGGTGCCACTGGTGGAATGAAGTGGTGTAAAAGAGATAGATAACGCAACATAAGCAAACGCAACAACAAGCAATGAGATCAAAGTACACAAACAACAATGCAGTCGCTATAGAATTCTTGAGAATGCGAAACCTCGAACATTCCACTTCGGGAACCTTCTTCGGACTGAAGACGGCAATACAATGCAGGCAGTCGGTCAGTATAATTCATTCGTGGTGTGGAGACAAGTTGCGAGCGAAGTAAAAACTCGTGGTTCGAAGATATCCGTTGTCGGCAGTGTTGCGAATAGTTGTGTGCAGGCAATAAATTGTTGCAGCTACTGTTGTGTACATTGTATAAGTTTGAACAGTGACACAAAAGTAGTGTGAATAATAAACAGTTTCATTAAAATAAACTCAGATTTCTTTTTACTTGGTTTGCAATTAACGAACTCATATTCTAAGCGATTTTAAAAAGGTAAAAACGTAGCAATTGATGTCAGAAGTGGAATTGCAAAATATGATTTTAGAATATTAAAAGCTTTAATCGTTGTATTTACTTTGCAGTTATTACTATTGCAAATTTAAGTGATGATTTTTTTGTATCTTAAGTCTTTTTCATGTCTTAAAAGCCAAAAAATTGCAACCTTTGAACGAAGGAAATTCCACATACGAATAGTATGACTAAAGATCAAATTTTGTCTGTAATGCAGTGTGCGATCCACTGACTAGAAAGGCGAGTGTTACGTATGTAGGAATACATTATTCTCGGAGACACGTCCGTTCTTTTGCTAGAGAAAAATTCGTTAAAATATCTATGCAACAAACCACATTGCAACGATGAGTCAATGGATGTATGTAGTTCGATACCCCGCCGTCATTAACGAACAACTTCGCCCTCTCTTGTTCACGGTCGAGAAGTCTCAAAATAGATGTTGAGGCTCCGACCTATACATGAGAGTTATATTCCATTCTTTTTCGGATTTTTCTGAAGTTGTGTAAATAATTAGGAGGGATGGGATGCATGCAAACAAGGTAAAGTTTCTGACTGTGGCCAACATGGCGACCACCAGGACGATCCTTGTCTTGCTGTATTCAAGTTGACACGCAGCCTCCTCGCGGCCCCTCCTGGATGGCATTCTAGTACCCGCTAGATGTTAACTAATGCGTGCAGCGAAGTCCAATCCCCTGGACGTTAAATTTGGGTTGTGCGTAGGGCTTGGAACCCACCACGTAAAAACTTTACTCCAATGAAAACTAATATACATAATTCCAAAAAGATCCCCTTTAAAGTTGACGACCACGGCAAACGTTCAAAGGACAACGATTTAAGAATAGCCACTTGGAACGTCCGCACCCTTCACAGGGTGGGCGCTTCCGCCCAGCTGGCGGTTGCCCTCAAGAAATGTAGGACTGACATCACTGCCATACAGGAAATACGATGGATAGGGCAAGGATGCAAAAGGCTAGCATCTTGCGATGTGTACTACAGCTGCCATGTTGATAAGCACGAATTTGGATGCGGATTTGTGGTTAATAAGAGACTTCGCCACCTTGTCTCTGGGTTCACACCTGTGAACGAAAGAATAGCCACAATCCGCATCAGGGCAAAATTCTACAACATCAGCCTGATTTGTGCTCACGCCCCGACGGAAGATAAGGACGATGTGGTTAAGGATGCCTTCTACGCTAAACTCGAGGACGTATATGATAAGTGCCCGGCCCATGACGCAAAAATTGTCCTCGGGGATTTTAATGCAAAGGTCGGGCGGGAAGGTATCTTTGGCCCCACTGTCGGACAGTTCAGCCTCCACGCGAACACTACCTCCAATGGTATGAGGCTGATCGATTTCGCCGCGGCGCGTAACATGGTAGTATGTAGCACCAGGTTTCAACATCTCGACATCCACAAGGCCACTTGGATGTCCCCCGATCGATCAACTTCCAACCAGATCGATCATATTGTGATTGACGGAAGGCATGTATCCAGTGTACTAGATGTGCGCACATTTAGAGGTCCGAACGTTGACTCGGACCACTACCTTGTCGCAGCCAAGTTTCGATTGCGCATTAGCGCCTCGAGGATGGCGCGCTCTAGTACACTGCGGAAGCTGGATGTCAGGAAGCTGCGATCACAAGGGACAGTTGAGGCGTTCTCCGCTCAACTCTCGGATAAGCTCCGTCGATTCCCACCTAATCTCAACGACATTGGAGGACTGTGGGCCAACATCTCCCACTCCTTGCGCACTACTGCGGAAACAGTCCTTGGTTTCGAGCGCCCACCCCAACGAAATCAATGGTACGATGAGGAGTGTCGCGAGGCAGCTGCAGCGAAAAACGCCGCATACAAGAAGACGTTGCAGTCTGCTGCTACGCGAGCCATTGTCGAGAACTACAGAGAGAAGAGAAGGGAAGAGAGACGCCTTTTCAGACGCAAGAAAAGGGAGCAGGAAAGGCGTGAGCGTGAGGAAGTCGAGATGCATAGACGTAGGAATGACGCTAGAAAATTTTATCAGAAGGTTAAGCGTCTAACCGAGGGTTATAGACCCGGAGCGTCTTCTTGCAAGGACGAGAACGGAAACCTGGTTACAGATCCGCAGGGGGTGCTGAGGTTGTGGAGGAAACACTTCTCTACTCTGCTACAAGGCGATGACGACACCAATACCGCCTCTAGAGATGATGTTCCGAACCCGATCAATGATGACGGCGTGGAGATTCCGCCGCCTAGCTATGAAGAGGTCAAAGTCGCGATTACGCGTCTTAAAAACAATAAAGCGGCAGGTCCTGATGGCCTCCCCGCTGAATTGTTTAGGACCGGATGTAATGAGTTGGTAGGGCGCATGCACCAGCTCATCTACAAAATATGGCTAGAAGAAAGTATGCCCAACGATTGGAACCTCAGTGTCCTCTGTCCTGTCCTGAAAAAGGGAGACCCCACAATCTGCGCCAACTACAGGGGTATTAGCCTTCTCCCTATCGCATATAAGGTTCTTACAGGCGTATTGTGTGAACGACTGAAGCCACTCGTCAAAACACTGATTGGACCTTATCAGTGCGGCTTCAGACCTGGCAAATCCACCATAGACCAGATCTTCACACTGCGCCAAATCCTGGAAAAGGCCCACGAAAAACAAGTCGACACACACCATCTTTTTGTCGACTATAAGGCAGCCTTCGATAGCCCCATAAGGGATCGTGTTTATGCCGCAATGTCTGAGCTCGGTATACCTGCGAAGCTGATAAGACTATGCAGAATGACGTTGAGCAATTCCTGCAGCTCCGTCAAGGTAGGAATGGACCTCTCCGAACCTTTTGATACCGTGCGAGGTTTCAGACAAGGCGACCCCTTATCATGCGACCTCTTCAACTTCGTCATGGAGAGTGTTCTGCGAAAGGCAGGAGTGCATCGCAATGGCACTATCTTTCAAAAAAGTGTCCAATTGCTTGCGTACGCTGACGACATCGACATCATAGGGCGTACCAAGCGAGATGTTACTGCTGCCTTTAGCGCTATTGAACGGGAGTCTAAGAAGATGGGTCTGGCAGTAAATGAGGGCAAAACAAAGTATATGTTGTCGACAAGTAGAGACGTGCGGCGTATTGATTCTCAGATTACGGCCGATAACTATACTTTTGATACAGTCAAGGAATTTATTTATCTTGGCTCCGCCGTTACCACCAAAAATGATGTCAGTCTGGAGATCAAACGCAGGATTACTCTTGCCAACAGGTGCTACTATGGTCTCAATAGGCAATTGAGCAGCAGAGACCTCTCTCGTGCGACAAAATTAATACTCTACAAGACGCTCATCTTACCCGTGCTTCTTTATGGCGCAGAGGCATGGACCCTATTAAGAACTGATGCAGCAGCCTTGAGGGTATTCGAGAGGAAAGTCCTACGTAAGATCTTCGGTCCTGTGCGAGTTGGCGATGATTTCCGCATCCGATCTAACAGTGAGCTGTATGAGCTCCTCAACGACATAGATGTTGTGCAGCGTATTAATATCCAGCGGCTGCGCTGGCTCGGCCTGTCGTTCGATGGGAATGCTCGGCAAAATTAAAACCGCCAGACTGTATGTAAGTGAAGCCTTATCTTCAACTGGCGTGGGGCAGTATACGGCGGCCTCTCGGTTTTATGGATTAGTAAGAAGTGTGCTAAACCGCCAGATGAAGTGAAGTATTTCTTGCGCTCTCTCTCTTAAGAAGCTAAGGCAGTGAAAAATGTGTCGGTTCTAGCGAACATCATACTGAAGGTTATTGCCGATTTTGTGACGATTATTATTATTTATCTGACAGCTATGGTTGTAATTGCCAATTATGTATTTAAGAATAGAGCAAGAATATAGCTTAGCTTCTTTTAAAACTTTAGGAGAGATTTGATCGTGACCACAGTTTGCATTATTAATAGTACGATTTGGAACCTTAAGCTTCTAACTGATTTCAAAAAAAACAAAAAGAAAATGTACTTGTTCAGGCCTTCACAATGAATTTGTACGTACTTGTACGTCTGCATAAATGTACAAACGTACATACTTGTGTACATATGCATGCACGAAATTAGTAGAACAACTTTATATTACTGAGTTCATGTATTTTTTATTTGTTTTTATTTTTACTAGATTTATGCATTTTCCCTTATTTTTGATTTTAACGTTAATTCAAATTATGATAAAACAAAAACCTTAAACTTCTGATTAAGTTTTAAGATTTGATATGGTTTTTGTTTTTTTTTTTTTTAATTCTTTTACTTTAAATATTTCACAACAGCTTTAAATCTCTTTCGAGTTTATTTGCATTGAATTTGTCTGTTTCCCGGAATTTCTTACACGCGTGACAGAATGCATAAGCCCAAAGCATAATGACATATAAATACTATTAATAAACACATCTAGAATAATTTGTTGCAATTCAGCAACAAATTAAAATTGAAATATATTAAAATTTATTGCAATTTGGCAATAAAATAGTATTTAAGGCTATGATTGATTAAAATAAATGAGAGAAACAATTGTTTAAGCAAACAAAACGGTTGTTTTATTCTCCATCACTACAACCAAGTTTAAGTGCTTGCATTATATGGATGATTATTCCAGTAATTCCGCCTGAACAATTCAACACCGATCAGCAAATCAACTGCAGCATGCTCACCATTAGCGTATTTTATTACAGTACTCTCATTTGGCTGATTGCTAATTGTTTTGTTTAAAAAGTTTCAACATTTTTTCAGAGCGAACTTGATATTAGACAACTTATCCTTATAATATTTACTCATTGGATCTTCAAAAATTTTCCTTATTACTCTGCTTATAAAAATATTTAATATTACGTTTTATATCTTGATTCTTTGGCTTGTATATTTTCGATTCTATTAACTTTATAAAGTTCCCATTTATCCATGGTTAAGTACACTACAACCGTCCGCAATATTTTTAATGCAAGATATTAACAACGACGTATCGTATGTCAGGTCGTCAGTAAACACATGCAATTTTAGCGGTTCTACTAGAAACATATTATAATTGATACGTTCTTGAAGTCTTGGTAATTTGAAGAGCTTAAAAATTGATAATTTTAAAACAGCATATTTGAGAAATTAAAAATCTGAATATTGTCTTCTTATTTTTAAGGGATAAAATACCTATGTAGATATTTCCTGAAGGTATCATAAATAAACTATGTTTTTCCAAATCCATAAACGCATAAAACCTCATTTGATTAAGATTAAGTATACGTCTACAGTTGTATTCCTTAACGCTGTTTTTCTGTTCCCTATTACAAACGCAATCTTTGAAGTTATCCGTACATGTTTTTAAGGAGTAAAAAAGTCAATGTACAACTCATGATGGGTTCTATGTGACCCTCTCTTAACTTAAAATGTGTTTCCATTAGTTTTCAATAGGTTGTGTTTTCGAATTTTAGAAAGTATTTTTAAAATGGAAAATTCAATTAATTTGTATTGTACATAACAATAATAATAACAATACAAATAAATATTCAATCATTTTGAAGTACAGCAATTTTGTGCCATCAGTAACTATTTACAGAAGGTATATTGAAATAATACATAAATTAATTGTGAAATCATTATTCTTACTGTTAAGTTTTTACCCTTTTAAAAAAGTTAAAAATAGAGGTCCGTAGATTGCAAATAAAATAAAAATAAATTTATGTTTAGTTTTAAATCAATTCTTTATTGTTCGAACAATTCCGTGTTCCAGCTTTCACGATTTGACAATAAAAATTCGCTTTACACAAGGAGAATGTCTTTGTCTTGGCGAAATCTCTATAAATACAATCAAGTTATTTATTGTCATTTGTGTATTTTGTTTACATTTGTCCTTGCATAGTTGGTTTTGCTCGTTTATTTCTTTATCACCTTTTTTAACTGATGTTGTTGCTATATTTTTGTTTATTCGTCGATCATGTAAACAAGTCTATTGTTTTGCTTTTGGAGCTTTTATTTATCATTTTAATAACACCATATCCATTTTCGTAACAATACTTTATTTCTTGATAAGTTTGTTTTTTTTTATAACAAAACTAGTTTTTTTACATTTTACGAACTCAAAAAGTGTATGGGAAAACAAAAAGCGGACAAAATCTCAGAAAAATTATATTACATATTCTAACTCTATTATTCGAATATCTTTTTATATTTCATATTAATTTTTTTTTACACAAAATACATTTTGAAATGTGTACGAAATGCTTAGGGAAAATTTTTATTCACATTATTCAGCATTTATTGCAAAGGAAATTTGTCGTCTCTCTACAATAAAAAAAATTCTTCATTGTAGTGTGGATATTTCTTATCGTATTTGATTACTATTATTTACGTAAATTGTTTACTTTAAAGTGGTATTAAAAGGCATCTTCAACATATGTTTTCTGTGCTTAGAACAAAAATATTGGCTTTCTTGATTATAATCAGACACTCTTTTTCCTTTTGTAACTGCAAAAGCAAATGCAACTTTTTGTTTTTTCTCGATGCGCATGGACAATCTGACTTCGAGGCATTTGTGAAAGAAAAGAAATCCTTTCTTCAAATTAATAAAATGCGAACAAGAGTTTGTAAGTGTTAAGGGATTGTACCATCCACTATTTTCAGTCTAGAATATGGTAATGCCAAGCATTAATAAGAACTTCTAACTAAAAATTAAAGAAAAAGTTTAGAAAAGTTTCCCTGCGGGTCGTGTGGGAATGAGAAAACAAAATGAAAAATGTCGGTAATAAAGTAAAAGTAAAGTGAAATGAAAACTGGAACATCTTAGTGTGAAATATCAACACCAACTCTTCAGCTGTGGCGTAAACTTTATCAATTATGCAGATTACAAATTTTACACCTTTGGCAAGAGCAAACGTGAGTCGATACTGACAGCTTAGCACACAGTGCTTTCCCACAAAAAAAATACATAATGCTTTTCTTTTTAACGTTTAACTTCAAGTGGAATAACAAATGGAAATGAAATTAAAATTCACTTTAAAATATTTTCGCAAGAAGTTAAAGCGACTCAGTGAAATTCATTATTAAAGTTAATACTTCAGCCCAATCATGAATATTCTCACCAAATTTATTCGTTCTCGTGGTAAAATTTCTCCGAATCAAGTTCAATTGTAATGTAAAATAAGGAACTGAAATACGAATTTCCCAAATTCATATATTTGGCGCCATTTCTAGTATTTGTTTATTATTTTTTTTTTTTTAACAAAATTTAATTTTAAAAGTTGTTTAATTTTTGCCTGTACATAATGAAAACAAAAAATTAAAAATAACAGAAATTATAATGCTTCACTGCTGAAAGGGACACCCTGTAAAAATTAACAACAATTGAGAAATCTAAAAGTTAAAAAAGGCAGTTCCGTGATGCCTTTAACACATTTTGAGTCGCCACAATCAGTGTAAGCATACATTCAGTGATATTTTTAATTTTCTTTTTTTTTTAATGAGTGCTAATAGTTTTTGGAAGTTGTACCTAACTATCTTGACTAGGATAATTTATCATTAACTCTATTCATATTGCATTCCACTTCGGTCTGCTAACAATCAAAAGTTATTGTTTTATTTCACTTTTGCTGTCATGTTGTAAAAGTCAACGGCCTGAATGTCTTGAATTTTTCGATTATATTTACATTTTTCTATGCAGACTTTTTGGAAGCGGGGGTTATTTGGTGGGATTAAACCACAAACTCTTACTACGTAATTATATTCTAAAACCGATGTGGTGTAGGGCACTACCACATCTGCAACCATGGAAGAAATTCAAAGGCGCCAAAATAAAATCCCTTGGGTGATAAAAGATCTTGACATGTCAACAATTATAACAGAGGTTAGATAACATACGGACAAAAAATCTGAAAATCTGTATTTCGATATCTTGTAAGAATTTGGTCTATCTCCGTCGTTTTAGTTTAAATTAAATATAATTGAAAAATTAAATACAATAGAAAATTATACCAGCACTACTATTGCGAAGGAGGCATGGAAACACATTTCCTTTCTTCAGTAAATCGAACAACTTTCACCAACTCTGAATGCGTGTTGTAAGAAAATTGGGTACGAATTAGTTAAATGCGTAAATACTGGTGTGTCAGAACTGGTTACAATGGCAGCAATTGTTGGTGGTGTTGGTTTTGATTTTCTTACCTTTGATGCTATAAACGAAATAATTGCCGACTGTGTTGTTTATGAAAATGATTTGTTAGAAGTTTATTTGAAAAATGGTGAAAGCGAAACACCTCCAGCGACAACAGTTAGTTTAATTCTTGAAGGCCATCGAATGGCAATTAAATTAGCAGAACATTTTTTAGAAACTGATCATATCCATAAACAAAAGAGCTGTGAAATGTCAATCACAATGTTCCATAGATAGTGTAGGAATCTGGGGAGCATCTCAAAATTCAGTGGTACATACTAAGTATATGATCGAACGAAACTGATTACCGTCTGATGGTAATAAGTAAAACTTTTTTCTGTTTTATAGAAATATCAAATTTTAGACCATCTTCTAGGTTGAATAACTAAATCTAACCTTATGAATATGTGACGTTGTTTTACTGTGTTCCTTTGAACATACGATTTCCACTTTGGCCCTTAGACTGTTATGCTTTTGAATCGTATGAACCAAATTTTCTGGGAACTGGAAATAAAACCAAAATTTAAATTTTAACAGCACATGAAGGAAGAAGTTTTGATGGGATTGGATCTAACTCTTACGCTAGTGCTTAGCTCTCTGAATATTCAAATGATTTTTGCTCATTATAGATTTTGCATTATATTCCTACCTTCGACATTCTAAATAAGCCATCATTCGGGAAGAGTTTTGGAAGTAATATATTTTAAGTCTGAGCAACAGAAAATAAGATAAAAGAGGTATTAGAAAATATATAAAATGTTTCTAAATAAAAAAAAGGACTCTGTAGGTTGGGAGTTGATCGAGAGTGAGATCATTTTTTTCTTTTATTTCTTCTTTTTTCTTTCACACACCTTAAGCGTACTTACACTACTTAAGACTACTGATTTAAAATTCGAGTGACCAGCGTAAACAGTTATCATTGTAATAACAACAAAAACACATGTCATTAAAAAATATGACAAGCACTCAGATATCTACGAAGTTATCTTATTTTCTATTCAAGTCCACATTTGCAATTAATACTCTTAATAGTAAATCAATGTTTGTTTATTTTTTTTTATTTTTTGTTCTTTTGTCCACCATTTTCAAACAGCATCAAAAATTTTGTAATTCATTTTGTTTTGTTACAATTAAAACCGGTATTAACTTCACTCTAAGTTGCATTTTAAAATATTTTTCGAAGTATTAGTTTTACATTAAGACGTTTAATTTATGACTCAATCTATTATAAATTATTTATTTCTAGCTATTTAAGCATTTTTGAATACATTTTTTAGCCATTACATCGGCTCGATTTATCAGCACGCGAGTTACAAAATTGATACACAAACTGTATTTGTAAATTGATCTTTATTTCATTACTGCTAGAGATTTATATCATAACTCGCCTGTTTAAACAGAAATTAAAATCTTTAACGGATATCGCCTGATGCCTATATTCTTATGTGGTTGGTTGAAAATATTACCCCAGATCTTATTGATGATATAATTTTAGCAGAAATTCTCGACCCAAATGTTGATCCAAATCTGCATGAAATTGTTATCAAAAATATGATCCATGGTCCATGTGAGACCATTCATTCAAATTCTCCATGCACGGTTGACGAAAAATGCATAAAAAAATATCCAACGCAATTGATTCAGGAAACAATGTCGGCAAATGATGGCTACCCACTTTATCACCGACGTTCTGTAGATAATGGTGAACAATGAATTTCAATAAAGGTGCGTGGAAATGAAGTTGATAATCGCTGGATACTGCCTTAGTGTCCATTGCTTTCAAATATATTTCAAGCGCATATTAATGTTGAATATTGTCATTCAGTAAAGTCGATACAATCTGCAAATATATTACTAAAGGGTTTGATATGACAGTATTTTCGTTACAAAATACAAATGATGAAATTACGCAGTATCGAATGACCAGATACATTAGTAACAATGAAGCAGTATGGCGAATTTTAGGATTTCCCATTCATGAGCACGATCCAACTGTTGTTCATTTATCAGTGCATCTGGAAAATAGACAATAGATTTACTTTACGGAAAGAAATGCCCGAGAAAGAGAGAGGACAGCAGCACCACCTGTTGCAACCTCAACATCATTTGTAGAAATGATATGTTTGCGAAAACTTTGTTATATTCAGAAATTCCAACGTATTATACGCAGAATGCCTCAACAAAGAAATTCAAACGTCGAAAGCAAGGGAAACCTGTTGATGGTTGGCAAAATTTATATTCAACAGATACATTAGGTAGAGTTTATATCGTCCATCCTCAAAATGCTGAATATTTTTATTTGAGCATGCTTCTAATTAATGTTCGAGGGCCAACATCTTTCGAAACTTTACGTACTGTTGACGGCGTAGTACGGGGAACATATCGAGAGGCCTGTCGGAAACTACAATTATTGGAGAACGATTGTCATTGGGAAACAACGCTTGAAGATGCAGCAGTAATCAACCATCCATGGAGTATAATAGAATCGTGCTCACCATCTAATCCAAAAGATCTTTGGAATAAATTTAAAACATATATGGCTAAGGACATATTACACCGGGAAAGAGTTACCACCAACAAGGCAACGCTTCAACTAAATGAAAGTATTTATAATGAAGCTTTAATTCTACTTGAAGACAAATGCTTGGCGATAAGGAATGTGACACTCATTGCAGTTGAAATGATTGCTCCTATTCGGTTAGGAACTGATGCACACGTTCAAGATCTACGACGACAGATGTAACATAATCATCAAAATTTGGAAATTTTACTGGAAAAAAAGTTACCAAATTTAGAACAAGAGCAGAGAATGGTATACAACGGTCTGCATTTCATTGACGTAGCTGGAGGAACTGGAAAAACGTTTTTAATTTCATTGATATTGGCAAAAGTTCGATGCAAAAAAATATTGCATTAGCTATTGCGTCTTCCCGCATTACTGCCACACTCTTAGATGGTGGTAGAACAACGCATTCTTCACTTAAACTACCGTTATAGCCTCAATTTTTCGAAGATTACACGTGTAACTTAAATATAAATTCTTCTATGAGCAAATTACTGTAACAATGTGAAATCATAGTGTGGGATTAATGCACCATGGCGCATAAGAAATCCTCGGTAGCCCTTGATCGCACTTTACAGAAATTAAGAAGCAATAATAATATATTTGGAAGAGCATTTGTTTTATTTGCTGGTGATTTTTGTTAAACACTTCCTGCTATACATTTACAGCTATGCATTTACAGCTTTACGTCGCATATTTGCGAGTAGGAAAACCACCATATTTATATGGAAGAGGGAAAAACAAAAAATATTGTGTATCTCAAGGCATCAGAATAAGAATTATTTATTTAAGAAATAAAAGTATATATTAAATTTTAGCAAGTAAGAAAAAATAACTCAATGTATCATTTTAGAATTTAAATGAAATATATTGTCATCAAATGAAATTAGAATAAACCTTTGAGAATAATTGCATAATTTAATTACTAAATAAATAATTTTTTTAGTTATTATGTATTAAATTCGATGGTTACTGTATAAAATGTGCATATGCCCCATAGTTTGCTACTAAAAAGAGTGCAGAGACAAACCAGAAGAAGCTTCAAATTTGAAAATTATTTTTAATTTGCCTAGCAAATTTTCCACCAACCGCCTTTAAAACCAAAAACTGCTTGACACCATATTTGATGAATTATTACTTAGATTCGAAGATAAATGTGGATCTTTAACTCTTGAAACATTAACAAATTTGACAAAGAAGTTACCGAAGTCTGTTACAATAAAACTTCGTAAAAATTCTAACGTGGCGCATTCATATAAAGTGGTGTTATTAGCCCAGCTAAGTGCTTTTTTGAGTACACGTAAATGTCAAACATATTGTTTACGTACAGTGAGCAAAAAATCTTGCACACTTACATACATACTTAATTGGCCATTACAACCCTTCAGTCAGGATTACGACCTATCTTCTCACACCACTTATGTTGTGTACGTTAATTTTATACATGAGTGGCGGGACCTATAATTTAAAGTCGACTCGGAACGACAGAATTTTGAGAAGCTTTTCATGGGAATTTTTACTCTCAGAGTTTTTGCCAGAAATCTGCTGAGAGGAAGTCGCCGAAGAAATATTTTTCGTTTTGATGTCTGACCTGGGATACGAATCCGGGTCATTTGTCTAATAAGCCAACACACTACTAGACCACGGCGACACTTACTACCTCGAAATAACTTTTGAAGAAAAAATTATCTATAAAAAGAACTTTATTGTCTTTAAGAGTAAAAAAAACTCAAAAACTATAATCTGATTATAAACAAGAAAATAAGTGTCGAAACTAAGATATTCCCACATTTCTAGCAAAAAAAATTGGTGACTTTTTCAGTTTGGCGACCGAATTTTCTAGAAAGTCATCTTAATCAAAATCCTGTGGATTAATTTATTCATTGGTTTTTTTGCAATAAGTCTAAACATTTTTTGTGCTCACTGTATATACATGCATCATTTTATTTATTTAATTTTATATTTGTATTCTACACGACTTATAATTTATTTAAATACTAGCAGATTGTACCCAGCGTTGCGCGGTTATGTAGTTTGCATTAGTTTAAAAATGAAAAATATTTTTAAATTAATAAAAACAGTGGTTATTTGAAGCTGACCGGTTTAACGAAAAACCCAGTTTTTTGAATACTCTTAGTCTTAAATATAATTACACTCAATTTGCCCATTTTTCGCCCCTGTCCCCCCTTTTTAGACCCCTTTTGCTCTAACTTTATAAACTGAACCCCTCCAATAGCTATTTGGGAAACTTAAGCGTTCCAGTTTTTCTCCCGTTTTGGTCAAAATTTTTAAATGACTTATAGCCTACAACCTGCACCGACAAAAGCTCGATCTATATTCCAAATTTCAAGAAAATCGGTCCAGGCGTTTAGGCTTGATTGACTAACAAACAAACAAACAAACAAAAAAACAGACTTACAGAAAGATTTATAATATATATTATGATTAGGATTCTGGATGTTCTGGCACGACTTTTGTTGTAGAATCTGCTTTTAAGCTTGCCAGTATCCCTCTGAATCTCGTCATACCTTAGCCGTATGAATTTAAAAAAATTTTATTTTTTAAATTTGTTTTTTAAAATTTTTTTATAAACAAAAAGAAGCTAAGAAGAAATCATGGTATAAGAAATATAGAAGGTAGTTTCATTCTCTCTTTATTTTTTAAAATAAGGTTTTTTGAAGTTTCATTTTCTCACAAACTATGTATGTAGCGTTACCATATTCATAATTTTGTTGTATATTCCCAATAAATTATTTATGACAAATGTGTAATTTATAATTTAAATGTTCCAAATTTTTAAAAAATCGGCATTAGGCTTATGTAAACCTCCCTAGGACAATAAATTTGATTCCAATTTAAGCAGAAATACTTTAATATACAATTTTTTCAAAATATTTTTCAATTGAATTGAATTTATTATTTTCATAGAAAATGTGGGAAATTTGAAATTTACATGGTAGCATTATTTTAACGAAAACGTCATAATCCTTAAGCATGTCAGATGGTGAATTTCAAAAAATAAAGAGAGAATGAAACTACCTTCTATATTTCTTATACCATGAGGAGAAATAATGGCACAAAATAACAACTTTATGTCATTATATGGATTCGCCTCTGTCATTTTTGACTTACGGCGAATTTCATTTGACACTAGCGTGTTCCCACAAACAACAGAAAATACATGTTGTTTTGTTGAAAAACACTGCGAATTAAATTGTTGTACGATTAG
Source organism: Sarcophaga peregrina (assembly GCA_014635995.1). Lineage (NCBI taxonomy): Eukaryota > Metazoa > Arthropoda > Insecta > Diptera > Sarcophagidae > Sarcophaga > Sarcophaga peregrina. The sequence goes on from CM025793.1 coordinate 60,905,830, forward strand.
CATCACATTATTGAGTTCGCCCTTGGTGTTTTCTATATTTTTACTTAAATTGTTATCGTTTAATATAATAATATTATTGTGATAAATTATGTTTTTAGTGTTGCAGGAAAACGCATACATTTTTACGATTTAGGAAGCCTAAGCTTAAATTTTGTTATTAAATGCAAAAACATACATACATAATTGGCCATTACAACCCTTCAGTCAGGATTACGACCTAGCTGCTCACACCACTTATGTTGTGTGCGTTAATTTTATACATGAGTGGCGGGACCTACAGTTTAAAGTCGACTCCGAACGACAGATTTTTGAGAAGCTTTTCATGACAATTTTTACTCTCAGAGTCTTTGCCAGGAATCTGCTGAGAGGAAGTCGCCGAAGAAATATTTTTCGTTTTGATGTCTGACCTGGGATAAGAACCCGGGCCTTTTGTCTAATAAGCCAACACACTACCCACTAGACCACGGCGACTGCAAAAACATGCAGTTTTAAAAAATAAAAAACAGATATTAGAAGGTTTGTCTCTCTGAAAGGTGTATAAATACAGAATACTCTTTAAAATGGTGGTTTTAAGAGTAAAGTACCAATCTGCTAAACATTGATTATAAAATTTCTAAGTAAAAAAATAAGTATAAAGTACATAAATGAATTAATGGCACACCAGAGAGTTTGAAATGCGACTTTAATAATCGTAAGTGATAATTTTATTATCACTAACTTCACCGAAAGTAGAAAAAAAAGGATGAAAATTTAGTTAATATGGAATGCGTGGTATAATGTGCTTAATAATTACTATTCTACTTTAAGATTTTCTTTCTTTTTTGACACACTTTTTATAATACATCACAATCATTGTTATATGGCAAGCATGCCCTTTGTTCTATAGCCTTTTCTCCTTTATTTTATGTCTGTTAGGTTTACAATTTTTCTCTGCGGTATTGTACTTGTATTTTTTTATGCTATGTTTGTGCCCTTAATCGTAGATTCTCATAGAGATGTTTATGTAGTCCTCGCATCTATCATGACACACACCACTGACTTGTCTTTTTTAATCATTTTTGTCAGTTAAAAAATATTTTAAATTGCCGAAACTTCTAATATAAAATTGTGCATATTTTTATTTTTTAATATATTTTACACTGACTTTCTTTCGAATTAATTTAAGTATATATTTTAATAATTAGGCCTTCTTCTAGAGCTATCCGTTGAAAAGTTTAAACCTTAAACAGCTTTAATTAGCCGAGGGAACAAAAAACAGAAAAATTCATTATAAATTAGGGTGATCGGTTCTTCGGTATTTTTCATAAACCGGTTTTGATGACGATTTTAAACGATCGGTTAACTAGTTTTTCCTCCAAAATATTAATAATAAACATAAGAAACAAGTCTTTTATTGAAACCAATTCATGCTAGCGACTTAGAACGCGAAATTTATACAGTAGGACCTTATTATCCGTGATTCGATTATGCGGCAACAGGATAGAAAAAGAAAATTTTTTGCTTCGACTTAATTTTATTTTCCATTGACTTAAATTTGTCTGCCTGTATTTAAAAAAAAACCGAAGTATTTTAATTTGTTTCCGTTCTTTTGATAAGTTACTTTTATTAAATCTTAGTTTTTTGTAAAAATAAACTAATTTGTAATATACTGATTTTATTCTTTAATTTAATAAGTTTTCAAGCTATCAGATCGCTTGTAAAAAAATTGTCCTCATACATATTTGTTTTCGAAAATGTTTTTGGATTTTGATTTTTTTTGTTTTAGATAGAATTGTTTAATTCATGTTCTATACCATATTTAGAATCTTCACAGATTGGTTCTTCAGATTCATTAAACAAGAAATATTATAATTAAGAAGCAAAGTCGTATATCTCACTATTGGTTGAATATTTAAAGAGTTCATTACTTATAAGAAAATCTCCAATGTTCTAGTGTAATACTAAAGTTTCCAATACTCTAATACGACGTAACGTAAGCGTTGAATCAAATTATGTTGCATGAATTTTTTTTTTAATGACAACGCAAACATTCGTCATGCAACTACGAATACAGAAATTAGAAAAATTAAGATTTCAGAAAAATTTAAACCAATGAAAATACCGGTTCCTAACTATCGTACCGATCACCCTACTATTAACTGAAGTAAAACTATAACAATTTTATGGGCGTACATGATAAAAAACAATATAATTTATTACATTGCCTGTGGACACAGGAAGCGGACGACCAACAAAAGTAAATTCATCTAAGCGTTTCCATTCTCAATCACGTTTTTAAATATATTATGGCATGTGAACGCATGCTCCATTATGCGAGGAATGTTTCAAAAGTATTCGTTAACCTGTTGGAATAAACACTTGATATGTATGTATGCATGTGTCTACATATTATAAAAAAATGAATGTGTGTTTATTTGTTTGTGGGTTTGTTAGAAGTCTATAGACGGCTAAACGGCTGGACCGATTTTCTTGAAATATTAACAGTACCTTCCTGTATGTCTGGAAGGAACTATAGGCTGATTTTTATTTTACAATTTCAAGTAGGCGTGGTGCTAATAAGTATTTAATGTCGCATATCTCATAAACTGCAACAGCTAGAGTCATCAAATTTTGTATGGACGACTTTGACGTATATATGAACAAAATATAGTGGGCGTGTCACCTCCAATACCAAAAATATTAAATTAGTATGTCTAAGAATCTACTTTAGTATCAATATATTTTAGACAAAAATAGGCTGATTAGGAAAAGGGGGCGTGGCACTTCCCATACGACTTCTTATATCTGGGAAATCATTATAGATAAAATCATCAAATTGTACACTGAAATCCATAAGAAAAATTTATGAAAAAATTGCCGTACTAGAAATAAAAGCGGGACCGTTCCATAAAAATATGACACAAAGATCCTGTGCATGGAAAACTATTAGGGCTAGAATCTAGAATCTTTGACACACATATTAACATTTCGGAACGGAAGTACTTAAATAATACTTACAATCTTTTTCGCAAATCATTTGAATCCCAGATTCTAAACGAGTTAAATATTTATTCTGTGAGCGATCATATTGTGATAAATTAAAAACAAAGAAATAACATCTAAAAATCGTTGTTTTTAAACGCACAAAAAATGCAGTTAATTTACAATCACAAACGGCTGACGAAGCTCCCGAAGAACGCGATATTCGGCTGAGTGAGGTCTAGAGCCTCAATATCTAGAGCTACTGACGCTCCAGTTCAATGTGATGAACATTTAGAAAGGGAAATAATACGATTGCAAACGATCCCAATCATCAAGGTCAAGAACTGATGAGACGCCGGATCAACGTGATGTACGCCTAGAAGAAGAGAGGTTACGAACATCAACATCTAAAGTTGTGGAGACACCTGATCAACATGATGCACGTGAAAAAGGAGAGAGAATACAAGCATCAGCTTCTAGAGCCGCTGAGACACCTGATTAACGTGATGCACGTCTCAGAAGAATATCCCAATATTCAAGATCAAGAACTGAAGAGATGCCGGATCAACGGAATGTACGCCTAGAAAGAGAGAGACTACAAGTATCAACATCTAGAGCTGCCGAAGGTACTGTTAAAATTTCAAGAAAATCGGTCCAGCCGTCTTGCCGTCTATAGACTTCAAACAAAAACCCCACAAACAAATAAACGCACATTCATTTTTGTATATGTATATACATTGATATCGATAGGAGTAGCAAAGCACACCGGATTTTAGCTAGTCCTTTATAAACTAAAGTGTATTCTATTACTGAACCAGTTTTAAACTTATGAAGAATGAGTGTGATATAATTATAAGAATATGTACTTGCGAATCGCATTTGAAAAAAGCACATATTTCCTATTTTGACAATTGGTGAACTCTAATATAACCCTTGAATAATCACATATAATCTTATCTTTGAAAAGTATAGAATATGGTCTTTAATAAAGTCGACCGTGATAACTTCAAATATTGTCTTTTTATATACAGTAGGACCTTGACTATTCGCGATTCGATTATTCGGGAGGGGAAAAGAAAATTTTCCGCGTCGACTTAATTTTATTTTGGATCGACTTAAATTTTTCTGCATCGTTTAACCGTGATTACCTCTATTATCGGTGATTATAAATTGTTTTTATTATATTGGACTGTTCATTTTTTTTATTTATATTTTGGAAACATGTATGTATGTACATAAAATCCTTGAATTATTTAGTTTTTTTCATAAATATGTACATATTCATTTATTAACTAATAAAAATATCTATCAAAAAGCTAGCCATCATTGGTACTCAATTAAGCGGGAAAATCTGTTATCCAGAATGTTTCCGGTCCCGACCATCACGGATAATCAAGGTCCTGTATACAAGGTACTGGTAATCAAGGTACTGTATAACTCTTTTTTGCGCATACCTTGACAGTCGCATTAAAAGAATATAATTAGAATATATAATATATATATAATTAGAATATAATTTCTAATTGTATAGTAATTAATAAATAATTAAGTCACAATTATTATAAATTTGTTGCATAGAAGTTTTAAATGCTAATTCATTATTTCAGCAACTTATTATGAAATTACATATTCATACTTCAGTAAAAGTTAACATGTTTGCACTTATACCTCATAAATTACTTTTAATTTTAGTTTTGCATTTTTAATCTAAATTCTGAAATTCATCATATACGAGTCTCAATTTTATTACAAAAGCTTTGAGCTTTAGGTTCGAATCTTGAATATTTTAAGCTTTTTGTGCTCCAATGATTATTTGTTAAAAATATTTAGATAATTTCGCAACCGTTACAGCAAATGACAAAAATTGTTGAGTGTTTAATGTTGAATATCGTATCGTTAAAAGTTATTGAGTCGCGTTTAAGATAGAAATTGATAATATTTCGAATTATGAATGCGAGCGAATTAAATGAAGCATATCTTTAGGCATACGAAAATTGATTCCATAGGTTTGGAGTGAATGCCGTTATATTGCTTTCTAGGCTAAGAGCCTTTATTACAACTTGCCGTTACTAAAGAGAAGTTTTTAGCGGAGAGATAAATTGTTTTTATTACTACGAGTACCCAATAAAATAGGAGTGAATGTTAAGCTAAAGAGAAGATCATCCTTTCTTTAACATTTAAAGGTCACTTTATTTTGAACTTGCCATATCATATACAAAATGAGCACATACAACAAAAAAAACGAAGCCCGCTATTGCCACTGCGTTAAAAAAAACTTGTTTAATTGAGCTCCTGCTCTGCCATATTTTTGAAAAAATTAATTTTGATCTGTAAGTTGTAATAATCAAAATAAGTTAAAGGTAACTTTGCCGTTCACTAAAGGTACCTTTAACTAACGCCAACTTTAACGGGAAGTTGTAATAATGGCCCTAAGTTACATTGAATGAATCATATGTTATACTTCGACTTTTTCAACTGACAACAAAGTAACAACGTAAGAGTTTAATCACAGAAAATAAAGTATAATGAATGTGCATTTTAACATATTTGGAATATTTTTCAAAAACATTTCCGGACGAGGGAGGAAAGATGGAAGGGAAGATATTACCAAGAGCATAAGAATGCGTTGTTCTCATCACCTCATCCCATTAATTTTTCTGAAATCACTTATTCTGCTCAGTGTTGCCACGAACAAAAATATTGTAACCCACATTTGTGAAAAAATCACCAAATCAGAAAAAATAGAACTAATTAAATTCACAATTTTTTGATTTTATTTTTTTCAAATAAAAATTATTATTAATACAACATAGTAAGAAAAGAAACAAACAACAACAAAATAAAATTTTTGTCTTACTAATTAATTCATTTCTACAAACAAAGGCACTTTTTATAAGAAAAATAAATAACCAAATCCAGAAATTTTTGTTAAAAATAGCTAAAAACGGTAAGTAAGTAAGAGAGAGAAAATAAGTAGAGAGAATTTATTAATTTACAGCCATAGAAAAGTGGTAGTGATAATAGATAAATAAAAATAAAAACCAATTTGTATTAATAGAAAAAGGCGACAAAATAAAAAAAAAAAAAAATGAAATACGTCCAGCTAATGACATAGAACATTTTTAACATAAAATATTTTTTTAGTGTCATTCTGAAATAAAATTATAAAACATCTGCCGTCTGACATCTAAATCAAAAAGCATAAGAATGCGTGTAAGATATCTCTGCACAATTGTGAAGGCAGGTCGTAATATTACAATCCGCCATAAGAAATTTTACTTTTCTTTATATCCCTATTCTTTGGTTTAACACAATGTTTACTTTAACATGCATTGAACTTGAATCCAAAAACTAGCTGTCAAAGCAATATCCGACTTTAAAAGTTAAATTTGTTCCACTTCGTTGCTTTCATTCAGAAGTAACGAATGAAACAAAACACATAAGAAAACATGAATTCCAAGTCTGCTGTGTGTTGAAAAAGTCAAAGTTTAACGTATACCGGGTTCAATGTGAGTCAACCTTTACTTACTTTCACTATCGTAAAATACGAACTTGATTTTCTAACAATATCAACACGGCTAGGTTAATCAAATGAAGATAAATAGGATCGTTGTAAGGAATTCAAAAATTGCCCAGTAGATAATTTCCTCCCAAACTTCGGTAACACATTTGAACACGAGCCAAAACAGCGAATAAGCGTTTGAAAAGTTAAGTAAATATGAGGCGAAGAAAGATGCATGCTTTCTGACTATATCCCACTCCCATTTGCACGAGTGGTGCATTAAATTCTATTATCGACTTCGGACAATATCTTCAGGTACTATTATTTTATATTTGAAAACAGCAATTGAGTATTAATAATCGAATGGTATTACTGCCAATTGAAAAGTATTGAAATTTACTAAAAAAAAATTCGGTTAAACAACAATGGATGATCTGGATAAATTGCGATGAGTTTAGAAATAAGCAAAAAATTTCATTTTAAAAAGTAAAAGAAGCTTCAAATAAAAACTTTATTGAAAAACTCTAGCAAAGTTGAACAATTTTAGTAAAAATAAGTAGAAAATCTTAAAATTTTCTAAAATGTACATTTAATATACTCAATTTGCTTATTATTATTATTGCAAATAAATATGTGAAGGAAAAATATTTAATATTAATTCCGAAAATAATTTCTAATTTTTCATAATAAATTCATATTATAAATAAATATTTATTTTTTTAGAGAGAAAGAATAATATTGGTGTAAAGCGTTGCTAAGCGTGCAGATTTATCTGCATTTTGTAGTTTTTCTAAGCATGGAGCAATTTTGCAGTTTTTTGCCTAAAACTTAGATTTCCTTTAAATTGAGCAAATTTTGCGTTTTTAAAGCAGAAAATTTTTTGAATGCATAGTAAAGGAGGAATATGATTGCTTTACAATATTTAAATATTGATACTGGAAATTTCTCAAAGATTTAAAAGATATTTATCTATCAATAACTACACGAAATAAATTACCTGTGGACAGTGGAAAGGATTTTAGAAATTAGTTTCCAGTTTTATTGTTATTAATATTAATTTATGAAAAAATCCGTTTTATTACAAAAAAAAAGTAGTAATTGCAATAATTTCATGCAAGTATGAAAATCGCCAAAAAAAAATTTACAAATTTAGTTAATTTAATTTATTATTGAAACAATTCACGAAATAACAGCAAGAAATACTTACATTAAACTAGTATTTATAGATTAATTTAAAGACTTTTTTTAAATGGTCTAACGCCATTTATGCTAATACTACCATATTTTACTTAGCCGATACAAAGATTAATTATTTTTGTTTATTTTATTATAAGTGTAGTAAAGGAGTAAATTTTTTGTAAAAACTTATAAGTTTTATTTTTTACAATACTTAATTTATTAAGTCGTTGGCTTATTTAGACGTAAAGCCCGGGTTCGTATCCCAGGTCAGGCATCAAACCGAAATATGAAAAAATTATTTCTTCAGCGATTTCCTCTCAGCTGATTTCTAGCAAAAACTCTGAGGGTAAATAAACCTGCCATGAGAAAATTTTTCAAAAATCTGTCGTTCGGAGTTGACGTTAAACTGTAGGTCCCGCCACTCTCGTATAAAATTAACGCACACAAACGAGTGGTGTGAGAAGCTAGGTCGAATAACCCTGATTGAAAGGATTGTAACGTACATATGCACATATGTGTGTAATTTGTTGTATATTTTTTTTGAAAATTAATAATTTTAATGGTCTTTTTAAATTGTTTTTTATGTTAATTAATTTGTTGTTTTATGTTATTCAATATGTTGTGAATATATTTTTTAATATAAAAAAATTAATAATTTAAATTTTTTATAATTTCTACTTTTTACGATTACGGTAATCGTTAATTCTTTGCAAAAATTTATTTTTTTGTTATAAATTATGTTTTGAATACATTACATATTTTTGTCCTTTTTTTTCATGTACAGTTTTTTTTCTTGAAAATCAGATCTTTTGTTTTCGAATTTTACAATTTCAAATAAACAATTATGGTAACGCTGATTGACACTTTGTGCGCAAAGTCAACTGAGTGTCATGAGGAGGAAATGCTAAATATAAAGGTTTATAGATGGTCCTTATAGATGGTCTCTTTAGTAAAACCCGCAATTCAAACCACCCGATCATACACATTCCTTGCTTAATTTAGTAGTCAATTTCATTCTCCAGATTTTGTCAATTAGAAATTCCCAACTGATTCATACATAATTGGTCATTACAACCCTTAAAGTAGGATTACGACTTAACTTCTCACAGCACTAATGTTGTGTTTGTTAAATTTATGCATGAGTACAATTTAAAGTTTATTCGAAATGACAGATTTTTGAGAAATTTTCCATGGCGATTTTATTTACTTTCAGAGTTTTTACAAGAAATCTTTATTGTATGTATTGCATTTTTCTGGAGATGACTGGATATGATTACAATCATATGTCAACTTTAGTGATTTCCCTAATGTAATCATCTTACTGGAAATACCGCAGATAATGAAATCTGAGGCTTTAGGATTACGATTTAACTTCTCACAGCACTAATGTTGCGTGTGTTAAATCATATGTCAAGTTTAGTGATTTCCCTAATGTAGTCATCTTACTGGAAATACCGAAGATAATGAAATCTGATGCTTTACTTCGGTCCTTTATCCAATATTAGAATGAACGCTAGAGATTATGCCCAAATCCATATTTGTTATGGTACCATATAGCTCACGTCCTTTTGGCGTAGTTAAACATGATATTAAGAAGTCATACCAAGTGGTCATAGCATTTAAAATTTAAGAGTTAAATTATCTGAAAGACAATTACAATCACTTTCAGCTATACTCATGAGCTAAAAATACAGATGGTTTAGACGGCGAGCCAGACCGGGGGTTAGTATTAAATATAGTTATACAACTGTTAAGACCCGTTTAAAATATCTAAGAAATTATGATTATTTTGACAGTTTTTAGCTAAAAATTTTACTTTTAAATTATATAATCTCAATTTGTTGTCCTGACAATGTACAGGGAAACCGATTGGCAGAGTCGTGGAAATTACATCGACTTTAATATTTAGTTACCATGAAAATGTTATTATTTTTTCATATCGTGTTGGCGCAGAAACATGGGTGCCTATATCTCATATTATAAAAGATTAAAATCCAAGTATTATATCTTCGAGTGATAAAAGAATATATAAGAATAGACAACTAGACTGTTTTATCGTTTAATAAATGATTTTTTTTTATTTGATTTTCCTTTATCTGGCGAATAAAATAAACTCATGTACATAATTGTAAACTGAATTTGGAAAATTAGACTTTAATGGTTAATATATCGACATGTAAAGAAATAATTCCTTACTTTACCTAAATAGATATGTGGATGTTTAAAATTACGAATTAAATTCAAATATTCTCTATAGCCTCCATATTTTTGTTCCCTGTAATTAAGAAAAATATTATTTTGCTATAAAACAAAATCAAACGTCCGTTTGTAAAATTTTTATTAATAAATTCTTTTTTTATTTTGTTCATAAACATGACGACAAATGTTTGAGGAAAATAGTTGATTTTAAAAGTTAACATTTGTGCAGGAGATACAAATTATGTGACAATCGTGCCAACATTACACCCACAAATAATTGCATTTCCCAACATGACCACAACACTACCAACCGCAATGTTTAATAAAATATAAAATCCTTTTTATTTTCCAAGTTTTGTTTTTCATTTTGTTGTTTTTTCTTCTAGGTATATTCGTTTTTCTCTTTTAGTATCTCCATGAATGGTACAAACATATTATTAAGATGAATGTGTGCGCATATATTTTTTTACACGAAACAGTTTTCTTGACTGAGCATGAAATGTTAAACCAAAAACATTCGTTAAATGAAAATTTTTACTAGGATAGTATATTGGAAAGAAGATTTAGAAGAATTTTTAACATTTTAAAAATGAATGGGCGGGAGGATAGGTAGAAGTGCCTGTCCCCAGAACAGACATATACCTAATATGGAGAGGTCTGCTGTGGTACTACTACAATGGATCTTCCCCTTTCGTCCAGGAACCACGCCGGTACTCTTGATCAAGTCACCGAGTTGCCCAATGGGTGTTCCCGGTGTTAGTATTGCAATTAATTGAGAAGAAAGTAACAACTATAACCGCCATTATTACAGCTTGCCGTCAAACTTGGGTTTAGTTAAAGGTATCTTTAGCAAAAGGGTATTTTACTTTGACTTATTTTCGTTGTTACGACTTACTTTTTCAAAAATATGGCAGTGCCGGTGTAATGTCGATAACACTGTTAATTAAACAAGTTTTTTTTTAAAACGCAGTGGCAACGACGGACTTCGTTTTTTTTATTGTATGTGCACATTTTGTTTATATTTGAAGTTACCATATAGTAAATGGCAACTTCAAACATAAACTTAACTTTATAAGTTACCGGTAGGATGATCTTCCCTAGAGCTTAACGCTCACTTTTTCCATATTGTCCACTTATAATAATGAAAACCAATTTATCTGCCTGTTAAAATCCTCACTTTACTTAACGACAATTTGTAATAATGGGACTAAGTATGGCTCTCAAAAATTATTAGCTAATAGGAGCACAGTTGCTGTGACGTCATTCGTCGAACATGATCAGAAAATTGAATTATCGGCATAAATACATAAAATCTGTACAAATCACTGAATATGTATATATACAAATCACTGAATATATGTATAAATCACTAAATATATATATATATACTAGCAAACATTGCAAACCAATTTTACACCACCTTAGAACGTATGAATATATTGATTTAATTTCCGATGACAGAAACGTCACGACTTATACTACCAACTAAACTATTCGTTGCTGCGAATAACTTCTTCTGGACTTACATCTCAGGAGTTAAGTCTACTGATAAGAGCAAGGGGGCGACTTTTGGATATAAATCCTAGACTGTTCAGAAGTTCTTCAATCGGAATCTGTACTCTATGCAACTTAGATCCTTCCGAAAATACCCTGCATTTCATTGGTGTCTGCCATGTTTTTAATGGATTTAGAATTAAATTTTTTAACAAAAGTAAATTAAGCCAAGCTGAGGTCATAAATACATAAATATTCTCAATAGTGAAACTCATAGTTTTACATACATAATTGGTCATTAGAAATTAGAGGAAATTGCCGAAAAAGTCCTTTTTGTTTTGATGTCTGGCCTGGGACTCGAACTCTGGCTTTTACGTCTAATAAGCCAACACACTCCCTACTAGACCACGGCGACTTCTCATAGTTTTAGTTTACATATTAATTATTTTGAATTTTGATTAAAATACAGAAAACTGATCTTAAATGAATCTGCTTCGTTTTGTATTTAAATTGATATATTTAATGAAAATGAAATGGAGAATATTACTGTTTATGTATATAAGTTCTCATGTCAATAATATTTATGTTGTTATTAAGGTCAAATTATTTGAATTTGAAGTGAACCTACATGTAGCCTTTCTGGTTCACAGCTATAAGTTAAGCCAATTATAGATCGTTGTTATTTTTTATATCAAATATTATTAAGTTATTCATTATTGAATCTATTAAATAATAAATTAAATAAAAAATAAAATATATGTTTGGCTATAACATTGATTTTTACACTGCAATAATTCGATAATTACACTACGCGTTAAAATAGAAAAAAATAAATACACCCGGCTAATGACATAGTGTAGGTTGTGAGTTTTGTCGAGCAGATCTCAAAAATATTTTTCTTATATTTCTCGAACCCTCCAAACTTTTTTATTTGACAAAAACTGATTTTATTTAATTTACGCACAAATTTCTGGATTACTCAAACATTTCTAACCCAATTTTCAAAATTTTGAAGCTTGTTGGAAATGGGAGAGATGGACCTTTAAAACGATATACATAAATCTATAATTTCACTTAATATGCAATGAGATTTGATGAGCTAAACTTGGAAAATGTGAATTTTTCTCATAGTTTTTCAAATTTGTCTATTCATACAAGCAAACTTTTCTTAAAAAGTGTAAAGTAAATGATAACATTTTGAAAGTGCATTATATTGTGAAGAGATTAACACTTCGGTTAATCAAATCGGAAAAAATTTCCGTAATTATTATTTAAATAGTATAACAGTCTATTATATTTTTTATATATAGCATCTCATAAAATGAACATTTTGTTTAAACATATTCAGAATTTTTGATAGATATTGTTTGTTGGCCTATGTTTGAACAAAGAGAAATAATAATATTTGTAAAAAACACAAATATTAGCCGACTTCTGGAAGTCGTGCAAATGTGAAATTGACACATTTTTCGGCAAACATCGAAGATCCATCAAAAATTCTGAAAATTTTTAAGCAGAAACTTCATTTGATGAGATGACATATATGAAAAATATAACACATCTGTTGTACTATTTAAATAATAACTACGGTAGATTTTATCCAATTTTATCAAATTATGACTCGATCTTTTCACGAGAGCACAGACTTTAGGAATATTATCACTTATCCTATATTTTTTCATTAAATTTTGCTACTATGAACAGACAAACTTGAAAAAATATGAAAAAATTCGAATTTTCCAAGTTTACCATATCAAATGTCATTTAATATTAAGTCGAATAATATATGTATATCGTTTTAAAGGTCCATCTCTCTCCTGTCCAACAAGATTTAAAGTTTTGAAATCGGGTCAGAAATGTTTGAATAATCCACAAATTTGTGCGTAAAGTAGAAAAAACCCGTTTTTGTCAAATAAAACAGTTTTGGAGGATTCGAGAAATATAAAAAAGGCATTTTCAACTCACTGAAAAGCGTGGACTATGTAGTTACTCGGGTGTATTTTCACTGTTGCACCGTGTTATTGTTAAAATTCAATATAAATGTTAAAGACTTAAATATGCACACATTCCAGGTAATAAGTATAATTTCGTAAAATACTAGTTTACCCAAATACTGTGTTTCGATATAGTCAGGAAAATGTGAATGTTTGTTTACTGCAGGGTATGAATCGTACTGAAATATGATTCTGCCCCGTGGTAACCCACATGTTCTGCTTCGTTGACAAGCCGCACACAAAATGCAACACCAGGGATAAATTCATGCTATTAAAATCGGGTATATGTTACATAAAATACGGATCTTTCCATTATGAAATAATTTTTCATAAACATTTTTATTCGAATGTCTGCACTTGGCATTTGTTTATGGACGGACCCTACTTCCGCCAACATATCAACACAAATGTACACTATATTGTAATTGTTTTTTATTTATCAGTATTATACTGATATGTATGTATTGTAGTTGGAAAGTTTGCCCTAAACATGGACTATCCCTATCTAAAGGTGATGTCATGCTGTTTTATGGCCCTGCTAGTTGCAATTGTACATAAAAAATATTGTTGCTAAAGAAAATGTTGCTGATAAGGATAAAAAATGTGTCAGAACATGAAAAGTTGTGAGATTTTTTTAATATTTGTTTGTGTTGTAAATAAAAAGAAAAAAAAATAATAATAAAACGATGCACACAGTCATCCATTTATTTAAATTTATTTCAGAAAACGGAAATCTATAAATTGTAAAAAATTGTACGTTCAAAAATTTATAACTTATAATACTTAAAAAGTATTAAAAATAAATTTTTCACGTAGAGTTTCGTGCACATAAGAAAATTCTCCAATATAATTATATGGAGTTTATATATATTTTATATTTATAATATATAATAATAGTAATCGGTTATAACGATTGAGAAATTATTCAAATTTTTAGTATTTTGACTTAAGATTATTAAATACAATAAATAAAGGGGCTATCCATTTCGTGGTTTCAAAAGTATGGGACTGGAATGCGACATCTGTCATACTAAGTTGTGAAACCGTATTTTTTGTTTTCAGATGAAAGTCTGACATTGACGAAAATGGATCGCTTAGCTATCACACAACGCATAAAAATTATCAAAACCTACTACAAAAATGTTAATTCTGCCATAGCCACCTATCATGCTTGGTTACAAATATTGGAAGGCCTACGCATCATCGTTTTGCTCGTTCCGCTGAAAATATCGCTATCGTAAGTGAAAGTGTTGCCGAAGACCCGAATGTGTCGATTCCTCGTCGTTCTCTGGGATTAGGACTGTCTTACGCAACAATATTTTGTATTTAGATCTACATCTACATCCATATAAAGTCCAGTTCACTCAACAACTGAAGCCAGCTGACCATTCCCAACGTCGTAGATACGTGGAATGGGAGCTTGGACGGCAATTTTTCGAACAAAGTGCTCTTCGCCGATGAAGCACATTTCACAATCGGTGGGTATGTTAATATACAAAATTGTCTTATTTGGGATTCGGAGAATCCTCAAGTAACTGAAAAGAGGTCATTACACCCACAAAAAGTCACTGTTTGGTGCGGTCTTTGGTCCGAAGATGTGATTGGACTTTAGTTCTTCGAAAACGACGATGAAACGACTGTCACCGTCAATTCCGAGCGTTGTGGTCATATGATAACCGACTTTTTTTTGCCTGCTATTAAAGAATACGACTTGGAGAATATGTAGTTTCAACAAGACGGTACCTCATGCCACACAACTCGAACGAAAATGGCTTTGTTGCAAGAGACATTTCCTGGCCACGTAATTCTCGTAGTGGCGATATCAACTAATCACCAAGATCATGGGATTTGACACCATTAGACTTTTTGTGGGGCTACGCGAAAGACGGCGTTTATACAGATAAACCTTCAACTCTTGACAACTTAAAAACCAACATTCGTCATTTTTTGCTGAGATACCGCCCAATATGTGTCAAAAATTACCTCAAAAGAATCAATGCTTGCAACACTTCACGTGGAGGTCATTTAAATGATGTAGTGTTTCACACTTAATGTCAACGTTCAAACTTTACAATAGAAAGGAAATATCTTGAAAAAAATATTTTATATGAATGTGTTTTATTTACGTTTACTTCTAAAACCACGAAATGTATAACCCAGTATATCTAATAATCGAAAAATCTGTAAAATGCTACCAATTAAAGGAATGTAATTCAGGTAAAATGGATCTTATTTCATGAGCGATTATAATCGTAGTATTGTTGCGCACAGCAGTTGTGGTTACAAGAATTTATCGGAGTTTTAAAGACGTATAAAAATATCAATGCAAGCCGATATAGATTATATGTTTTTTTTATAGAAACGCCTAGCATTGGTTTTAACATTTATGTTGTCTAGAAAAAGGCTAGAAATAAATATCCAGATAACTCTTAGTTGGATAGAATGTAATGTAAGGACTCTTGCTCGTATATCTTTGTTTATTTGACAACATTATACCATTTAAAAACCACTAGGAATTGTTTTAAAGTGACTTTTTTTGATTATTTTCTATTAATATTTTATCGAAACAAACTTAATATCGTCTTTTATTTCAGTTAAAAAATTATGATTTATTATAATTGCAGGCCTTTTTATATTTTCCTCTGTGCCACAGTTGCATTTCAAGGCAGCACCCGCTTATTCCTTTGTTGAATATGGTATTCTAAAAACAACGTTTTCTAAATTAAGGTACCATAGCTGATTTTGTAATATTTAAAGTGCAATATTTTCAAAACGGTTTATTTGTTGCAGTAACATGTAACCAAGCTTCTATCGTCTGTAGTAGTCTCAAGCACTAGTAGCCTAAGTTACTGTTTAAATAAGTGTAATAAGAGTTCATTAGGTCCTTGGTCAACGTGCTTTTATTACGAGCTTTCAGCAGATTTCACCTAAATGAGGATTTCACAAATTGAAGTAAATCTTCTTATACTATGTTCATGTATGCAATTTTATTGAGTCAATATTCGGTTAATGGAGTACAATATTTTAAGTGTTCAGGCATAATAATATAAGCTATTCAGCTTACTCAATATTCATTTGACAGCTGGTAAACAACAACATTGTTTTTATTTTGGTGGCAAAAAATTAGTATTGTTGATTAGTTTATTACTATTTGTTTGTCGTTGTTGACATTTGAGTTGTCAAATATCAACAGAAAGTGTTCGGTAAATTGTAATATGCCCACTTAATACACTTAAGACAGTGCTGTATTTTAAGTTTTACTAAATATTATAACAATATGCATATTTACTGCGCAATAATTAATTTGAACTTTATACGAGATATTGAGCTCAATAATGGCGTTTATTGCACATCTGAACACCGTATTAGATTTTTATTGCTTAAGACCATTGATAAATAGTTTCTATAAAGATATATAATTGTTACAAATCATTTTTTATTCTTTACTTAGTTTTAATTCCTTCCGGAATAAAAATGTGTTCATGCTATAGACGGGTTGCGCCCTTCATCGCGTACGGTAAATAGCAAAGCGTTACAATTATTTCTAAGGTTACTATCCTAAAAACATTAAAGCTAGGTCTATTCATTCTCTTTAATCAAGTCTTTTTAGATTTGTTTCGATCATAGGCACAGCAAAGTTCGTAACACGATTGATTCATTAATGTAAAATTTTGTTCTTTCGTCTTCTAGTTCAAATGGAAATCTGTTTGTACGTTCACAGGCTTCGAAAATTACGGCATTGGAAGCAATGTTTTTGTAAATTTTTACCTCATTTCGTGTACGTGGTTTCTACATGGTAATAATAAGTATAGTATCTGTAAAAATTTTAAACACGCAGTGCTTACTGCTGTTGTATAAAAAAAAACTAAAGCATTTACATTGTCTGGAAGGCCCCACTCATGAATGGCATTACATACACCTCCTAGTATGGAGAAAAATGTGTATCAAAAAAAAAAAAAAAAAATTCCAATTCACTTTTCTACAAGAAAGAAGATCACTTTACTGTTTTTGATGCAGTTCACACACATTTTTGACTGATTTTTGTTAATTTGCTATTTATTAGCACGTTCTGCTACTTTTTTATTGTTATTAACAATTGCTTTACAATTTTTTTTTATTGTAGAATTTTTTTTTATGGTATACAACTTCTTTTTTTATTCCAAATATATTAATTTAAAATATTGAAACAAATACCTCCGTACGCCTCAATATACTATGCACTACAGAATGTTGAAACCTTTATGACTTAGGCATTTGGCAAAACTTATATTACTGTATTGTCCAAGTTATTGCATATTTCTGTGTGCTTTTCACTTTGCGACAATCCGAAAGTGAGTGAACGCTAATAGAAACATTTTGGAATTCACTGTTTTTCGGATGTCGAATATATTGCGTGTGAGAAGTGTGGCTATGAATGTCGTTGTGAGAAGGACTTTATTGGATTTATTCCATATAACCCTGCTAATGGTGGACTACTCATCTAATCAGACCTAATAAGTTACGCAATATTTTGTTAACGAAATGACAATGGCAGAAATCCTATTTTTTCTTAACAAAATAAGCCTATCTTTCGTTAGACATTTTGTTATAATTTATTTTTAACATTTTTAGTTTCCACTATGGACTTGGATCAGAACAAAGTATTTAAACAAAAAACTTACAACAATAACACTATACGTCAAAATAAAAAAAAAATACACCCGGCTAATGACAGTGTAGGTTGTGAGTCTTGTTGAGCAGATCTTAAAAATATTTTTTTTTATATTTCTCGAACCCTCCAAACTTTTTTATTTGACAAAAACTGTTTTTTGGATTTCATGCATAAATTTCTGGATTACTCATACGTTTATGACCCGATTTCCAATATTTAAATCTTGTTGGAAAGTCGTTTTAAAACTCCATCGGGTCAGAAATGTTTGAGTAAACCAGAAATTTGTGCGTGAAGCCTAAAAAAACAGTTTGGAGGATTCGAGAATATAAAGAAGGTATTTTTGAGGTCTACTCCATTAATAGAACAACGTGGAGTATGTAGTTAGCTATGTAGAAGTGGTTGTCCACCCGATGAGCGGACAAACTTAGGCCACATACAGGCCCATTGTGATACCACAGTTTCATATGTAGTTACTCCGGTGTATTTTCAGTGTCGCACCGTGTAATTTAAATATTTCAAATAAAATTCCACTCTACTTGTTTGTACTTTGCACTGAATAGCAGAGCAGAATAAAATGGCGAAGTATTTGCTAAAACAATTTCGATAAAACGATTTTCGAACAATGCTGAAAACTTATATTTCTTAAAAGTACCTGCAGTTTATTAAAAAAAAAAAAAATAAAACAAGAATACAAATTGCGTGAAAATATAGAAAGGAATATGACGAATCGTCGATAGTTTTGTGTTTTGGAAATATTAAACCAGCTATCGAACGCAATTTTTCTTCTCAGATATTCTCCCAATTGTAAATAAAAATGCGAGAAAAGAAATGGAAACGTATAATCGTCGAAAGTAGCAACAAGAATAACAAAATATAATAAAAAAAAAATATTAAATTAATTTAAACTAAGAAAAAAAAAAATAAAAAAAATAAAAAATAATTGGTGCGAATGTTGTTTAAGCTTTCATTGAATTTTGTTGATGTGCCAAATCGTCTGCCAATTTTTAAACATTTTCCATTTAGTGTTGTAGAGTACGATGATATTGTATTTTGGAAACGCTCTATCTATTGTCATGTTTTTTTTTTCTATCTATTTACAAAAAACCACAAACACACTCCTATAACTTATATGTACTCGTACATTTGAATTCATTAAAGTGTGTGAAATTGAAATAAAGCTTGTGGCGCGTGTGAGTGAGGTGAGAGTTGTAACCGACATCTGTTTGTTTCAATCGGAATTTAGTCCAGCGTTCTCCAAGCGGTTTGTGTCTTTGTATTTTTCATTTCTCTAACAAACAAATTACAATCTGAATTAAAATAGGCGACAAATAAAATAACATCCCAGTTAAAAATATTTCATAGTCAATCTCTCAAAAACCCCTCAAGATTCAGATTCAATGATCAACTAGATGAGAGATGGTGACATGTGGTGTCTTCTCTCTCATTCATTACGAGTATCAGAATAAAATTTTAACAAAAATGTAAGAGATTTGAGAACGAATTATTCATAAAAGAATACGATTCTCACATACAAGACGCTTTTTTGCATAAGGTATATACTAGGGACGCCAATCGGGAAATCCCGAATCACGAGATTTTCAGGATTCACATATCCCGAATTCAAGAGTTTTTAAAAACTTGTCCCGGGATTGTGAATTTATATGTATTTTGACCACACAAAAGATCCTGAAAAAAATGTCTATATCAGTCGATTTCGATATTAGTATCTCAGATAAGAAAACCCCAAAAAAGGGATTATTTTAATGCCATCGACGAATGCAAAAGCCCTATAAACCGAATTAATAGGGTAATTAATTTAGATACTCAAATGTCCTAAGAAATGGATTAATTTACAGCAGGAGGTGGTAGAGATTAATATTTACACTCTGCCTAAAGCTATCTTGGCAAATGTTGATTGACTGGAGTGTTTTTCAACGACAGCGTATGTTGCCAACAAAATTCGTTCAAGCATATCAGATCAAATGTTAGATGCTTTAATCTTTTTGTTGGAATCCAAATAATTTTCTTATAACTAATGCATTTGCATCTGTACATTAGAGCGACTCACCAAAAGATGTTTTTAAGATGACATTTAAAATATTTCGGCTCTAGCTTTGACCTCTCGTGAGCTGGACCATTTTGAAAAAGGGTCTATTTTGGAATATATTGTTAATTTGAGGATCTATTTCCTTACCAACATATACAAATCTATATCATAAGAAAGGTTTATTTTGTCCAGGGACGGTCATCCATGTCCTTTTTTAAGGGTATTCTGTGAAAAAAGTGGTTTCTGAATTTTTGTTCGGGGCTGTTTCTAATAACAATGCCAAATTAACACATTTTAATCTTTAGTCGATTTATTTAAATACGGGTATCAGCTTTTTTGAAATTCGCACGAATTTCGCTTCCATACAACTTGAGTCGCACTAATGTACATATAAATAATTTTTATTTTTGTTAATTTATGCTTTTTTATTATATTTTCTCTTGGTTTTTTATGTTTTATTTTTAAAGACATATTCTGATATAAAGGGAATATAAATGATTTTGTTAACAAATCATAATTTTTTCATTTTTATTTTCAAGAGAAAATCGCGATTTTCCCGTGGTTTTTTGGATCCCGAAATATTTTCCTAAAAATTAGCCACGTTTGCCATACCTAGTGTATACGTTATAAAATTTAGAAAATTGTAAAGAGTGATTAAAGCTTTCCAGTTTTTAGCTAAGTGTATCAGTCAAATATTAGTAGGTGCCACTATTAAAAAATATTTTTGATGATTATTGCATATTCTTTAATCATCTTAACTGAGTAAAATATGTTATAAGAAATAAAATGATGGGAAAATTTTGATATAAATACACATTGCTGGGTTATAAAGTATTGTATATAGAAGAGTTTTGGCTAAAACTTTATACACTAAAAACAATTTGATTCAAATTTGTTTGGTATGTAGAAATTTTACGACTTCACTTCTTAACAAACCTTCAAATTAAGCTTTTTTTTAATTCGAGATATAGTTAAAAAATAATTTGTCTTAATTTTGATACCGAGGTTTTGATAGAAATCTTCACTGAAACAAACTTATGTACTTTATACTCTGTTCACAATACTATTGAAATGATACTTTTAAATTGACCTTTAATGAAAACTAACAAGAAATATTTGTAAAGTTCAAGACATTAAAAAGCTACAAGTTATCTCATGTGCATATGTATATGCTTAATTGTTATAAATTTATAATCCGTACCACTTGAATGCAAAAAGTTGTAAAGTTAATTCATTTATGAAACTCAATTTGGAGAACGTCGAATTATTCCTTCTTAATGGCACTCCTGAAATCTTTCAAAGAATCCGTGTCAATTTTTAATAAATTGGTGTGTAAGAAAGCCTGGACTTATTGTTGTCAAATCGAAAACTTCGGTGGGCTTATTTGAAAACATTGTTTTGTTGGTCTTACGTGGGTACAGTTGTATTATTTTGCAAAAATAAAAATATTAATTCCATAACCATAATTTCTGCAAAATCTATTAAAACATCTTCTATGAAATCTGTGCATTCATGTTATGTATTATAAAGTAAACTGAGGAACGGTTTATATTTCCGAAAGCAGACCTAGTCATTTGGAAATCACCTTCAAAATTTTGAGTAACTTCTTGACCTGTAACTCTCCTCTCTCTAATAGCCTTGAAAGCCATCAGGACTATTCAAGCAGAACTTGGTTCCGCAATTTTTCCTCCAAAAAAACTATAATAAAAATATCGTATTCTGACGTTAGTATATTTTCCAAACTTTAGCAGACAACAAAAATTTTGCTTCTAAATTTAATGAAAGTTGCCATCGTTCTTAATGCTAGCATTTCCAGTACCTTATAGAAAAATATATCTCCTCATTGAAAGTGTAACACCAAACCCTTAAAAATCCAGGCCACAAACTGTAATCTGAAGAAAGTATATGGTGCTACTGTTTCCGAACTTTCCTTTCTGAATTCAAGAATCCTAATAAAAATTTGAAAATAAATAGATCTTAATGCTGCTGTTTGCCTTGTCATGATGTATATGGCCTTATTTAAAATTACAGACAAAGCTTTTGCATAGCATTCTATTTATGCTGAAATCATAAACCATTGTCTTCTTATGTAATACATTCTTTACTCATAAATAAAGGTGCTTCTAATGATTGTGTTTTCGATTACCTATATCGACTAGTAACCGATCTGCTTTTTAAATAACAATTTTATTCGCATTCGACCATTCGGACATAGCGGTTACTTTGCAAGGTTTATACTACCCTTATAGCGCAGTAAGCGCTGTAAGCAAAACAAATATTTACACACAATTTGTTAAAAATTTCTTTACCTCTTAAAACAATACATTGTAACAAGAGTTTGGGAATTCCCTGACGTTTTTATTTCCCAGGAATCCCGGGAAATCTTTTAAAAATCTTAAGATTTTTATTAAAATGCTATTTTATTAACAAAAAAGAAAACAATACATTTGAATTCATACTGTATAAACAAAAGCAAACAGATTAATGATAACATTTTGAGATCAGTTATTAAAATTATTAAAAATAAAAACATAAAAAATTCTCGAAGAACTAAGTTTTCAAAAAATGAGCTTTAAAATAAGTTGTCTGTTTTTAATTTCAGATTCCTTTTCTTTAAAACATTGATATTCTTGTGCAACGGAAATATCTTCATCACTTTCAGCCGATGATATTTCAGTACCTTGGAATAGGCGTTTGTACATTTGTTCTACGCACAATTTTAGAATTGTCTTTGTTAGGTAAATATTATTGAGTTGCGAAGTGTTTAGGTAGTTTACTAATGACATCAATTTGTCAATATGTCTTTCATTTACTTTGCTTTTAAATGTGTGAATCATTTTTTCCGAAAGTATAGAAGCAACAAGTTTGTTAGGGAATCTTCAGCAAACAATGATGATAAAAATAAATCTATTAAAGCATTTTTTATTGCATTTTATATTTTTAGAAATTATTGTATCATTCCAACCATGCTGTTCTACCTAGTTTGTACATCTAGGATTAGATGATACTATTTATTAAATTCTTCCTTTATATATTTCTGACGATTAGCATTTTTTAAAGGACAGAGTAGTTGTGATTGGTCTGTAGACTAGTCTACGGACCAGTCTATTTAATAGTCTACTGATCAGCCTATTGACTAGTAGAGTTAATCTATTGACTAAATATTTACTGGTCTATGTAATTACTCTTATTTTTATTCTTGTTTATGAAACTAAATGCGTCAAAATTGCTTTCAAAAATTTTCGATTACTTTGTAATTTGAAAAAGGTTCTAATAATAAACAATATCATACAACTTGATTTCTTAATGTAAATAACTTCTAATACGGTCAAATGAATGGCATGATTCCCGCAAAAAATTCCTTTTACTGGACTATCTGCCACAAACCGTTTAATCACGTTAGGTCCGTCCGACAAATCGCTAGCAAATTATGAAATCGCAACTCTTAATTTATTTTTTTTTTATAAATCGTTGCAAATTTAAAAATCGCTAGTTTTACAAAAAAAAAGTGTTAATTTAAAATTTCCTGGGAAATACCGGGAACCCCAAGCTCTAATTGTAACTAAATGCTGCTATTACATACCTCAATCCATATTCGAATCAATATGAGATAAATTCAATAAAATGAATGAATGTAAACGCCGATATTTTCTAGGTGTAATTTCGTTCTATTTTTTTTTGTTTTTGTTAGGAATAAATTTTTTTTTCTGTCAATTTCAAAAGTGTTTAAAAAATGTTTTTATTCTGTATTGCTGTATCGGTGTCCTCTAAAGGCTGGTGATGGGCTTGCCTGTGTATTTAATCGTGTTTTTCTGTTTGCAGTTTGTTTGTAATTAAAAGTGGTTTAGAGTTATTCAAACGAGCAAATCTACAACAATACCGCATTAGATACCACTATGTCTGCTCCCCCATCAGCTTTTATTGAGTTTGAAAAAAAATCCCAATATGTGGCAGATTGCTTTGTGGTATCATTTGCGTTTTTCAAATTTTGTTTTGGTGTTTTAAATTTTTTTGCATTTTTTCGAGTACTATTTGTACAAGTTGCATCAGTTTTTCGAGTACAGATTTTTTTTTGATATTAAATAATATTAAGCCAAGAGTCTCTTTACAATTATTTCTTCAAATTTAGGCTCTAAATATTAAAGACTTTTAGCTTTTGACTTTCCATTGTACTGTAACTACAGTAACGTATAGTAGGGTGTATAAAGTTAACGCTTCCAAATTTTATTGATCTTAAATAACGGTAATATAGCTGTTGAGAATGCTGTTGTAGCATGTGCACCTGCATAAAGATGTGTGAAATTGTTAATGATAATATGGGTGCGTGTGTGCGTGTTTGTGAACGTGTGCATTTGAATGCGAAAAAAAATCTCCATTTTCCCTTTTCAATTTTGGGCTCATATTTCTCATGTAATTGTGGCGCGTATACGAACGTAATTTTGTTTTAATTGTTTTTGACACGTTTCTACTCACAGTTCTAAATTACGTGCGACAATTTGTTTAAAAGTGAGTGAATTGTATTCCGTCGCTTTCGTTCGACTCTTGTCCTATTGTTGTGATGTGCATTTTCTGTCGTTAAGCACTGTGAAGTGATTTCAGATGAATTGACGTATGCATGTGCGTACGTTTTAGAGTGCCTTAGTAATTGGCTTTCGTTTCAAGTTTTTGTTTTTCTTATTTTTGTTTTTTTTTTTTTTTAATTCACGTGAAAAGTTAAACCATGTGTTTGCATGTGTGCATTGGAATTGATTTAGGAAAGTTTTTGAGGCTTTCATTTTAAAGGTTTCCAAAAGACAGAATTAAACTGAGTCATATGTTAGTATTAACGTTCATAAGTGTAAGTATTTTGTAAATTTATTTATTTAATAGTTACAGTGGTAAATGGATAATTTTTACGCCCGTTCGACCGTGTTGTAGGGGGAATACTTGTATCATTTGTTTATATATTTATTAACTACAATATACATAATTACTATATACATACATATATAAATACAAACATTCAGATAGAATTAAGATCCAGCTTCTAACACTACTTACGTTGTGTGTACTAATTTTACACTGCAGTGGCAGGACCTACACTTTAGAGTCCTAACGACATTATTAAAGAAAGTTGTTCATATCAATGTTGTTTATTCTCAGATTTTTGCCAAAAATCTGCTCAGAGGAAGTCGCCAAATAAATATTTATTTGAACCTAAGCCTCATTCATATCTATTAAGTTAATACGCTACATACCTGACTACTTATGTTTTATTACAGCCGAATAACTTCGACCATGTGCTCGGTGTAGTGTAACAGACTAGAGGGTCTGATGAGAATCGAACCCATAATCTTCACGGAATAGTCCACCAAACTATAAACTCACTTAATTTAAAATCAATAAGCACTTGAAGAATCCTTAAGTCGACATAAGTATTTTTTTCATTTTATTACATATTCTTATTATCTTATTCAAGACCTATCTCTCAGCTAATTTTTCATGTATAAAATGCCATTACTAATAAAACTATACGCATTTATACTTCAACTTTACTTAAAAGCTATTTATTTTAGACAAAAACACGAAATTTCGACAGATATGTACCATGTATTAAGAGATTAATTTAAAATTTTTATCACAATTTGTTTGATGAATACTTTGTACTATCATCATATATTCCTCGTGTATGTGAGGAAAGAAGAATTTCTTTTGATCCTATCATTTGAATTTTGAATATTTGTGTAAAGTGAGATATTCTCTGACTTCGTTTAATCGGTTTTGTGTTAAAAATTGAAAGGAGCTTAAAAAATGTATTTCGAGTAAATAGTTAGTGTTTAAATATATAACACATACAGTGGGTGACAAAACAATGGGAACTTTTTCTAAATTGCACTGAAAATTAAAAATATTCTTAAGAAATTCGCAAAATGTTTGTACTATTTATTAATTAAAAATAACGATTTCAATGTTAAATTTCAGCAAAAAAGAAACAATATGTGATAAATATGGACTTAATAAATCAGAACTTTGAAAAATTATTAAAAAATTTTTGTGGCAAGAACTGTAAACACTCATCATTTTGGAGGAAGGGTTCAATACTTCAATAATATTGTAATTTCCAACTTTTGTTACACTTTCTATTGAATGTGAGAGGTCTGCACAAAACGAAACAAAAAATTATCTGAAGGTGCAATGCTTTTTAGCTTTTCTATAAAAGAATTGCAATATTCAGATTTTATACTCGTTTTTAATCGTAGATAACTTTACACAGAGTAACTTGATTTCAATATGTATAGTGTTCCTAGAAATATTACGTGCTTGATTCATATATTGATGATTCCTAATTAGACCTAACCGAACTCCAATATATATGAAAGAGTGTATTCATTGTTAAATCGAGTAATTAGTCAATCATATAGTCATCAGTATGAATTTTTTAACGACTTTGTATTCGAATACTGCCAAAGGTATGTATATGTAGATACAATATACACACATACTTAATTATATACGTATTATGTGGATGTAACGTATAAATAAAAATAAATGTTGATGTCGATAGTGTGTTAACATATATGAAAGTAGAGGTATCCCTCGTGTAACACGGTGGTTACGTTCCAGAAAAATTCCGCGTTATAGAAGACTTAGTTTTCTTATAAATTTAAGGGTTATGTTCCAATAAACTTTTTTCAAAATAAAATAGGTACTAAATTAACGATGTATGTACGTTTATAACTCAAAATCAATGTTCATACTTTATTAAAAAATAAATTAAAAACATAATGAAAAAACACTATCGGACGTTCTTCCAGTGATTGTGCGATTGTGAAATCAGTTATCAGCCTATGTTGGCTTTTTTTTTCTAACAGTTGTTAGATTTCGTAATAAGGCGCGTTATACAAGTCGAAATTTCGCGTTGTAATGAAACCGTTTTTTTTTTCTAAATCGCGTTGTATCGAAAACGCGTTGCAAAAGTACCGCGTTATACGAGGGATACCTGTATACGTATGGGTAAGCTTCTGATATTTCGTTTTTTTTTTTTTTTTGGTTTGTTATTGCCTATAGTGAAGTGATTCATTTTAATTCCACTTTCACTTGTATTTCTTTTTTATCTTCTTCATATCATTCTCATATTTTAAATTTTTTTTTTTTTTTGAGTTCTATTTGCCAACATTCAGTTATTTATGGTTATATTTTCATTCAAGCTGTGTTTCGTTTTTATTTATAATTATATCTTGTTGTTATTGTTATTGTAATTCTTGTGGTCACACAGCTACGTATTGGTTGTAACTATTAACATAATTAGTCACGTATAAAATATGCTTCTTTTTTTACTCCATTTGTAGGTTTATTGCTGTATTTTTCTTTCTCATTTCTACTTTAAATGTATGTATGTATGTATGTCTGTATTTGTATATGTAAACTAACGTAGTAAGTATACATACATACATAGATACATACTAACAAACCTTTTTTATTATATGTAATTTATTATACCTACATCTATAAGTTAAAATGAAATCGAAAACAATGATTTTAAGGCGTGCTAAGTCAAGCAGAGAGAAATCATTTAAATTGCTACCGAATTGAATGCAGACGCAGGTTCAAGCCACAATTCATAATTCTTTCATGTTATTCCAATGATATTTCTAATCACTTCATGCAAATCCATTGGATTTCCTTTATGTATCTCCGAAAATGTAGTCTCCTGGTTCGTAAGCAGTTTAACTATATTTTTTTTTTAAGAAAAAATAAAATTAAAGTTATGTTCTTTAATCTCTTCCCGTTATACACAATGTCAGTGAATTAAATTTATTTCAAATACAAAATTCGTTTCCCACAAATATTTTCTTTTTCTTTTGTGTGTCAACTTTCATATTGTGAATGGCAGAAATTATAAGAATTCAAAAACAAAACAATTAATTAAAATAACCACATTAAATACTATAACAGAACTATAAAAGAAACATACCAATAAATAAAGAAGTTACTAATATACAGTGTACTGGCGATAATATGAACTAATTAAAACGAAGCCTGTTCATATTTTTGAAATTGTTCTTATTACCAAATTGCTTACATTATTGAAAAAATGTTGTTTTCTTGCAAGATAGACACTTTTCCTGCTTAAGTAAAAGTTTTTTTTTTTTATTAAATAATTTTACTTTTTTGTTTTATTAAAAAAAAGGAACTACATACATATTTACATAATTAGCCATTTAGTCAGGATTACGGCCTAGCTTCTCAATACCACTTATGTTGTATGTGTTAATTTTATACATGAGTTCCGGGTTCTGGAGTTTAAAATCGACTCTGTATGAAGGATTTTTGAAAAACTTTTTATGGCAATTTTTATGTACTCTCAGAGTTTTTGGCAGAAATCTGCTGACAGGAAGTTGCCGAAGAAGTTTATTTTTCGCTTTTAATGTCTAACCGGGGATATGAACTCTGACTTCGCGTCTAATAACCCAACACACTACCTAATAGACTACGGCGACTTCAAAAAAAGGAACTTCCTTCATTAATTTTGTAAATGTATTAACCTCTTTACCACCTTGCCCACATATCGTTCCTTTATTGCAACATAGTCATATCTCAAAAATTTTAAAATTTGTAGATACTTAAGCAAAACTGCTCTTTTGGATCATCTTAAAAACTTAAATCGCCTTTTGCTAAGTTCAAGTTATTTTTTTTTTTTGAGATATGACTACGTTGAAATAAAGGAGCGATATGTGAACGTTTGATTTTTTATAATTAAAACTATGTATAATAATAAAAAGAACAAAAATTTTATAATAACTTATTGAATCATCCAATAAGAGAAGTAAAAATGTTACAATTTGTCTGCAGTGATGATATATTAGATAGATTATTAAAAAAACGTGAAGTAATCCTTCGGCAATCTGTTTTATTGGATTACATCAAGAAATTGTCAATATTTGAAAAAAAGAATACCAGATGTATTTAGTTTTAAGATTTTGTAGAAACTTAACAAAGAAATTTGCTCTTAGTTTTCTTATTTTATAAGAAATTAACAAATACTATCGTAGTATAATTTAATATTTCGTGTAAACGCATAATGAAATGTATAAATTTTATGGATCATTTTCTGTTACTACGTTATGAAGATGGTATGACAATAAGATGGTATGACACATAATTTCTTCTTATGCCGGTATGCTATCAAAGGATAATATACAAAGATAGGAATAAAAGGAAAGAATACGTATCAATAACAAGACCCTTTGCTGTAAAACAATATAACAAATTCAGGGTTTCTAACTACACATTTTTTTACTTAAACATTTTATTTTCGTTTTTAGACCTAAAAATAAATAATACTCCCTGGTTTAAATCTTACAGATAAAAACTGTATTTCCTACCAAAAAATTAATGAAATTTGAATAAACCAACCAAAGTAGCAATCGTAGCATTTTT
The DNA here is from genome assembly GCA_014635995.1 of Sarcophaga peregrina. NCBI lineage: Eukaryota > Metazoa > Arthropoda > Insecta > Diptera > Sarcophagidae > Sarcophaga > Sarcophaga peregrina. The sequence continues at coordinate 60,935,277 of CM025793.1, forward strand.
AAATAAAAAGTACCAATTTTGGTCCAATTTGACCAAAACGGCAACGCTGCTCTGCACCACCACTTTTAAAATCCAAAAGCTGTGAAGAACCGATATGTCCGGAATGTATGAAGTCATTTCACACATAAATTACCTTTAACGCTCAGTGTCTTCAAATGTGGACGTTATTACTCTTTGTGAATTTTAATTGTTTTTCCTTTTTTTGCTCTCTGAATTCTAAAATTAATTAATTAAAAAAAAAAAAAACAACAATACTCAATCTTTTCTTCATCACCGCTTATATTTTTTGCGGTTTTTAGAATGAGACATTTTAAGACAGCCTTCTCCCTCCCGTAACTGTTTCAATACATTTAAGTCCAGTTGTTCAACCATTTCACTTTCTGCCCACACCAATGTATTATTAAAAATTTCACCAGCTTCTCTGTCCTTCATCGTTCATTTTGGCTTCTTCACACAATAATCTTTGCTCCGATATTTCATTATCGTCACATTCAATTGCATTCTCACTTCATTCTTTAACATTCAATGCTATAAATTCAATCTATAAAAAAATGTAGAATACCATACAACTTCAAGTCTTTTACAGTGCATTAGCACATTACAGAGAAAACAAACCTCAGGCCTCAGATTACATAAAATAGTGGCCGCACTTTCTTCTAAATCAGTTAAATTTATTTGTAAGTTTTGTTTAAGATTACTTAAAGGGATTTCATCTTCAAAATCATCTTAATTAACCGCTAAATTTTGAAATATTATTCCAACATTTGAATTTGGTATTAAAATAAACATAAATAACATGGGATTTCCCCAAGTTCTAATGCTTTGCAACTGAAATTTGTATGCTTTAAAAATAAAAAACTCTTCATATTTTAATGACTTTGTACGAAGTTAATATTTTGAAGTAGTCAATGGTTAAGAAAAAGTGTTCATATTTTGGGGTATTAAAATTTTAGACTTTTCAGATTATCGTGAGTGCACTGTAATAGATTTAAAATTTACATCATTTACGAACAACGAAGCTTTCCAAAGTGTTCTGAATTGGAGAGGGATCCATTTTATCCGTTAAAAAGCTTTAATGAAAACTTACTAAGCAAATCAATCTATTTCACTCCAGGTACTCATGAAAAAAAAAGAGTTCGATGAGTGCAACAAATATGTACAGCGATCAGCACAACTTAAAAAGAACTAAATGAATATGTACATTAGAGCAATTCAAGTTGTATAGAAGAGAAATTCGTGTAAAGTGTAACCCCCTTAAAGTGAACATTAGTACTTTTAATGACAATATTTAAAATATTTCGGCTCCAGCCATGACCTCTCGTGAGCTGGACCATTTAGAAAAAGGATTTATTTTTGAATGTATTATTGATTTGAGCATATTTTTTTTACCAACGTATACAATATCTATATCATAAGAAATGTTTTTTAGGCACGTCCAACAGTGTAAAACATTTTGTCCAAGGACGATCATCCATGTCCTTTTTTTGGTTTCCTTGGTTTTGAATTTTTTGTTCGGTGTTGTTTGTAATAAAAATGGCAAATGAACATATTTTAATGTTTAGTCGATTTAATTAAATAAGGGTCTCAGCTTTTTTCAAATTCGAGAAAGTTCACGTTTTGAAAAAAATACAATGGGGTGGTAGCCCTTCGTTGTAACCAGTGCAATTAGGTATCAAATTTTTTCTTTTACCAGGTACATCATCTTTGTATGTAAATATTTCAGATTTTTGCAAATGAGATGCATTTTACACGGTGCTCTGAAATATATAAAAATACAATTTTGTAGTAACTCTAATTTGATAGCGGATTAGGTTCTAGATCATGTACGGTTTTAAATAGGATTAAATAAAGAAAAATAATAATGATCCACAAATTTTTGGCAACAAATTTATATACCAAATTAAAAAAAATTATAAAATTTTTTTGTTTATGTTTACAAAACTACAAACTACAACCACAACAAAACGCGAACTTGTGCGAATTTCAAAAAAAAACTGAGACGCGTATTTAGTTAAATCGACTAAAGATTGAAATATGTTAATTTGGCATTATTATTACAAACAACCCCGAACAAAAAATTCAAAAACCATTTTTTTACAGAATATCCTTAAAAAAAAGGATATGGATGATCGTCCTTGAACAAATTGCATAATTGATATATGTTGGTAAGGAAACAGATCCTAATAAATAAACAAAATATTCAAAAATAAACCCTTTTTCAAAATGTTCCAGTTCACGAGAGGTCGAAGCTGGAGCCGAAATGTTTTAAATGTTGTCTTAAAAAAGTCCAAGATTCATTTTTCGAGCACTTTTTTGCTCAGTCGCTCTAATGTACATGAAAAGACTTCAAAAGCTGCTAGAAACTTGTAAACGCGTGAAAAGATTAGAAAATTAGGTGCAAACAAATTTGAAAACGCTCCTAGATTTAATAATAACATCGAATCAAGCCGGTTATAATTACCGCCCTACTAAGGCCCCGGAAATGTTAGAGAAATACATGAAATAACCATTAAAAATTAAATAAAAGGCATACGTTTCTTGTTTCAAATAAATACTTGCTTACATGCTTTTTCAACAATATTTTAATTTCTCCAACAATGAAAAGTTTCAATAATACATAATGATAATTAGATGTACATGTATGTACATACCAATTATCTGGACCTATCTAAAGAATTCTAATTACAATTTATACCCAATATACATATAAAATTTGTTTAGGTATTATACAAATAAAAAAAAATTTTCCAGTAGTCATATATAAATTGAAAAAAATCTATACCAATGATTGAAAATTTGATCTTAAAGAAGGAAACTCACTAAGCGCACGTTATAATTTCTCAGAGCAATATCGTACTTCCTGTTCTATACTTTATTCGTATTACTAGAGTTCCAGAAACCGATAATACTGCATTTATAAATGAAATGAATAATTTGCAAAAGCTAACAGAAGGAATTTAATACCTGCCATTGTATTTAAAGAATAATTATAAACACAACTGGCGCATGTAAAATATTTGTTTATAATCCTTGATTGTCGTTTAACGTATAAGGCTCTCACAGAATCCAAATTTCGAGGTCCGGTATTGCCGTAACTGTTAAAAAAAATATAGAGATTTGGAATAAGAGTACATATAATTAGTGCTAACCCATGGAAGTCTTTGTAGTCTAGTAGGTAGTGCCATGACAAAATTACTCAAAAATCTTTCGGAGTCGACGTAAAATTGTTGGTTCTACCACTCGCGTATAAAATAAGCGCACACAAAATGAGTGGTGTGAGAAGCTAGGACGTTGTACAATGGGCCAATTCGACCTCCGAGTACTGTATCTGTCACAGTTGCCAAGTACACGTCCTCTAACGTATTGCTAACCCATTAGCAAAGTAACATGTTGTCAACTTTATTCACAAACAATAAATTACTGCAATAACTTTTTTTTCGTTTTGTTAGAGTTTTAGTTCTTGTTCAAACATTTGAACTTTGGTTGGGTTATGTTATGTTAAACACTAAAGAGGACTTGGGATATTTAAGTTGCCGATCTTATCCCGAGTATTCTTATTCCGTTAATTACCTATGTAAATCTTCTGATTGATATTTCTCAACCGAGCTGACAGTTTTATGAAGAAACAAATTTTATCCAAATCGCTAGATATTTTCTCTTAGTAGTAGCAATAAATATTGGACTTTTTACTGTTAGTTTGTTTTCAACTATAAAATTAAAAAGTGACTGACCCGTACTTCTCGAAGTAATCGATTGTCCCCTTGATGATGTGACTACTTAACTTTTATCTTCGATGGCGATATCACTAATGACCTTAATGCAATCTGGTCCGAAGTTATGAGAGTCAACCTGATAAGTTTTGCAAATTCTGAGCTTACATCACAAATACTCCTAGTCGCCAATAAATTCTTTGTGTTTGGAGACATTCCGAAGAATGGTGCTGCTAACGACGCTTTATTTGCTTGTCTGCTTAGCCTTCACTACAATGTATCAATGTCAGATTTCTGAAGGACTTTCTCATCGTCTGCCACTTTCATATCTTAAAAGAAGTAACCCAGCGGTCTAAAGACCAATTATGTATCTTCGTTATAGTATGAGCGAGGACGAGCGCATTGACTAGTCGACAAGGCGAACGAACATATCTTATATATAGGCTGAGGTTTTTGTCTCCTTCTCAGCAATATAAACAGACGCTATTAGAATGACTTATCACTTGTGCTCAGCTTAAGCCCAACTCAGCTTTAAGAATAATAACATTTAAAAAGCCGCATTACAACAAGAGGACTTCTTATTCATCAACGTTTTAGATCTTAAGTGCTCTAATATTATTCAACACATTCATTAACATTTAACCGTGTTAATAATTTTAGAATGAGTATTTAGCAAACAAAAACAGTTTTTTTAATCTACCGGCAAAGTTTTCAGACTAAACGTTGAACCTCTATTACTTCTGAAAACAAAAACAAGGTAGAACAATGTAAGAATCATTTTTTACACGCATGACCAAATGTATGGAAGTATGTGTAAATGAGTAACTATAAGAATATTAATACCAGGTCTGAAGACTTCCAAGCATACCAAAAAACTTGAGATAAAGTTTACTTACTGCAAGCCTTAAGCTTGAAAAATATTGTAGATTATGTTGAAAAAGGTTATCGTAATCCTCGTGAAAATATTACATTTGTAATATTATTTTATACTTTTCTTTGCAATTGAAGAATAAACTTACTAAAAAATATTTTATTAACTTCTATAAAGAAAAGCTTACTGTTTAAATATTTTTATAAGCTTTTTCACAGGATTGTAAAAAAAATTTTGTATAAATAAGCTTACTTTCACAATATTTTGAAACTGAAATCCTCTAAAGATTTATTAATTTTTTTTTTTATTATTTAATAGAAGTTCAATTACATCGTCTCTATGTCTTCTAACACTGTTTTTATATTTATTTGTCATTTTAATTATTATATACGAAAATTACCGATAATTTTTAATTTAAGTTTTAAGTCCACTGCCTTAAATATTTAAAACTAATGGTGTTTTCTTTTCTACAAAGAAAATGTCACCCTCTTACAAGGTGCATTAAAAAAATTATTGACCAACCATGTTGTAAAGTCATTTTTTATTTGATAAGAACATAACACAAATATTAAATATTTACCACTTATAAACAAAATTTTGACTACGTTGAAATAAAGTCAGTAATTCTTCATCAGATGAGGAAGATGAATATAATAACTGATTTATTTAAATTTTTGCAAATAAAATAGATCCAGCAATATCCATATTTATATTAAAAAAATGGTTTTTGATCTAAAAATATGTTCTATTTTTTGATTTGTTTTCAGTAAAAAAATGTAAATATGAAAAAGGTGTTGCCAGATCGCTAATTTTTCAACTATTAAATATTTTAACACTGTTCTAACATTAAATGCAATTTTTTATATTACTGACCATGTAGCTTGAATAATGTAATTGTTTCTTTAAGGTTACTTAACAAAACGATCAAAAAAATTAACTTCCAATTGGATAACAAAACCAAACAACCTTTTTTAAATTTCATCTGGTAGCCCTATAAATAAACAAAAGTCATCTGCTTTACAGGGCATTCACAGCACTCTCGATTTATACAGTACATAAAATGCAATGCCCTCTTCTATTGGCAAGTGCGAATTAACGTTTTTAAGAAACAAACGCAAAATTCGATTTTGCGTTAATAAAATGCACATTTTTTGGTAGAAAAGAAAACACCATAAATGTGTGCACAAAACATTTTCATCAATATTTGAAAGTTTTAGAAGCAAATATTACGGTACATAACTTGAGAATGTATTACTTTTTTCAAGCATTTTATTGCGTCATTCAATAGTCGTAAGCGTACTTTAGATAAATTTGCGTGTAATAATTGTTTCTTAAGCATTGTTGAAAACTGTTTGTGTATTAAAATTCTGTCAATATTAATGTAAGCAACATTGAAAAAAAAACTTAATATTCGCTGTTAACTTAAGCTTATTTTCAAGTTCTATTGCAGTTTAGTTACAATTTGGTATGCTGGGTTTTAACTAACAACTGGCTTACACTGACTTTAGTTAGGACGGTAAATATATGTTAAAACACGGCAATAAAGAAACTTGTTTAACAGAACTTTCACATTCTGAACAAAACAAATCAAAACAAAAGAAAAACAAAAACAAAAATAAGAAATACGCCAACATTTAAAATATAAAAACTCGGTGGCTGGCAACGATCAAATAAATAACAACGTGATACGCATGTTTATCTGGTTTTGAAAGTAAAATCGAATCAAAAAATAAATTGTAAAAAACAAAATAGCGTTTGTGTACGTATTTCATTTTGGTTATTATTTACAGTGTAAACGTACATTTTTTACTCTATTTTCCTTTCGTCTTTTTTTTGTTGTTTTTAAGTACTTAAAAATAGAGCAAAAAACTTAAATAAATGTGAATGAAAAGATGTACCCTATAGACACATTTTATAATGTACACACATATATGATACATGTATAGATATATGTATGTACGTATATGTTTCACTAATTGTACCTATGATTTAATTTCACATTAATTTACAATAATTTAAGATTAATTTTAATGAAAAAGAAACAAAATAAATATCCTAATAAAGGATCAGTTAAATTATTTCACAAATTTGTAAGCAGCATTATAAAATATTGGAATATTAATTCTATTGGCTGATATTAATAAAAAATTGTATGTTTAACAGTTTTTAAGTGGCAAAATACAATATTTATCATTATTATTACACTTTATTCCTTTATTTGCTTTGATATTTTATTTTTAAGCAAGTAAGTGCTAATAAACTTGTATACCCACCTTAAGAAAACGTTTTCTAATTTATTTAAATACATTTTGAGTTTAACGAACTTGCAACAGCCATCAATGACCATCAAGAAAATTACGAAACCTATTCAATATTTTAATGTCATTGACGTTATTGGCTTTATAATTCTCAATTAATATAATTTTCAATTAATTTGACGAAATAATAAATTTATATGTAATGAGTTGTTTGTGAAAATGAAAGACAGTTTTCGTATTATAAACAAAGACTTTACTAAATTATAATGAATTAGATAAATTTAACTTTAATTCGATCTCATGTGTTATTATTCGCCGTTTCGCATCAACTAATGCCTTTACAAACTTTAAGATCAAAATTGCCAGATTGAAATTTAGGGAAACACTTTTGGCACTGACGTGCTCTCAACAGACCTCCTCCATACATATCGATCAAATTCTTTCTGGCTTAAGCAGCATATCGAAAATTCTGCTTATCGCTCTCCATATTTAAAAGGGCACCAATCAAAAATTTAAATTTTTCACATACAAGCCTTACTGTTAAAGTTGTGTGCAAAAAAAAATAATACAATTAAATCCTGTGTACCCAGCCCAATATGTCATTACCTAGACGATCCTAACACATTTATTTTTTTGGTACGATTACAGAACCTAATTTTCTTCAATTATCCGATAATATTCAATCAAATCCTAAATCTAAAAAATCTATTATTATCAACACTATTAGTAGGTAAAACAGATATTTTCAAAGAAGCAGGAGTCTTGAATAGAGTAAATCTTTATTTCTACTTATGTGCCATATGATGTGTAAGTGACCACTCTAATTATTGGACGTTAACCCTATTAAGAATCTGTTAAACGAAGTAAACAGTATCCTAAGGAGATGGGCAGCGTTTAAAAAATAGAAAAGATTTTGGTACAAATAAAAAAGTCTTTTTACAGTTAAACTCTAAAACAATATACACCCAACTCTTTTTTTACACGGTAGATACGTTCCTCAGAAATCCGTGTAAAAAAAACCGTGTAAAAACAGAGGTGTTTCCTATAGATACGTTCCATGTCATCTGAAAACCGTGTAAGATGAAATAAAGAACTATATTTACTTCGAAAAACCGTGTAAAAAATTTTGAAAATTATAAAATTTCAGAAATGCAAATTGTATATTCATATGGCATTTTATTGAGTATTAAAACTTAAAATTTATAATTCATACAGGTGAGAAATTGATAGAGTAAGCAAAAAAACAAAAGAAATCTGTTAATCCAGAATTAAGAACAGAAAAATTGGAATTGAAATAAAGAAAAAATATTTACGAAGCTACATAATTATTCATCGATACTTGATAACAAGCGCACTTCTTTGCGATGAACTGAACTAAAGTCGGTACCATCAATTTATCCAATGTTGACTTTAGTCCGGTAATAGAATTTTGAATTGCCGGACTACTTTCCGAAAGGTCTTGCGCCGTCGACTTTTTTATTAAAAAAAATCTTTTATAGAAAGTTGAACTTTTGGTTTTTGGAATTTTCCAGTTACTACCATGTATATTCATTCCATTGCTGAAATGGTGCCAAATGTGGTAATTACAAGAAAGTGATTGTGAAACCGTAGTAGAATAAATATTTTTTTCAACCGTGTAACTTCAAATCCGTGTAAAAAGAAACCGAGTAAAAAAGAATTGGGTGTATTGTCACAAGGACGGTAAAATTTTTTTATGTTATTCACGAAGTCGATCAAGATATATTAAGAGATGACCTTCTGGTTATATGGTTCATCATATCGAGTTTTCCTTTCTATAAAAACAGGTTTTTTTTTTCATTTCTTCAAAGAAAAGATTATATATTTATTTCTGATTTTATTTTCTTGCCGTGTTTCAAAATAATCAACTGCAACCTTTTCTAATATCGGACGAACAATGAATGTGTTTCATGCTCTTTCAACTTGTAAACGTCAGATTTACGGAGAATGTACAAAAAATATAAGAAAAAGTTAATTTAGCGTATATTTGAATTTAATTATAAGTAAATGAAGTTCCTAATTGTTTTGTTTTTGATAAGTATTTACATATATGTATATTTATAGTTAAAGTTGGATTATAACTATTTTATGAATGAAGTTTCTAATTGTTTTGTTTTTTATAACTATACGAGTATATATTTTGTTTGTTTTTATTATATTAAATAAATAAAACACTTAAAAAATTAAAATGTTTTTAATAATAGTTGTGTTTTTTTTCGAAGTTTATATAAATTTTCAGTTAGTTACAGATATAAATTCCAAAAAAATTACAGAAATTATAATTTTTCAGAAAAGGTTACTAATTTTTAAACTAGTTTAATAAACCATTCTTTCAGCAAATTTAAATCAAAAGTGGACTTATCGCTAACAAAAATATAATTCCCTATAAATCACTACAGATCTGTTAAAAATTAGTTAACTTTTAAATAACTAACTGTAAGTTAGTTAAAAATAAGTCAACTTGAAGTTAATATTTGAACAACTGACTTTAAGTTACTTAAAAATTAGCCAACTTTAAGTTATCTTTGAATAACCAACTTTAAGTTAGTTAAAAATTTGTTAACTTTAAGTTAACTATTATATAACTGACTTTAAGTTAGTTGAAAAGTTATGCAAAGTCAGACAATTGACTACTGCCAATGACACCACCATGTTAATATAGTTAGTTGGCCCCATTAAAAATAATCTAAGATTCAACCACAACTAACTGAGAAAAAGTTAACTTATTATAAGCATTAAAAGTTAGTTGAGTTGCCGGCAGGGTATGGAACAATATAAAATTATTATATAGGTATTCTCATATATGTATTTAAGTTGAAGAATTTTAATTAATTGAGTCAAGCGACCTCTTTCCCAAAATGACGATAATTTAATTTCGATTAATGCCTTGAGACTGCATAAGAATAACGAATAAATTTTTGAAAATTCACACTCTAATTCTTATACGACTTTTGAGATTCCCACATGGTGGTCGAACTAAATATATAATATATAAATAAATTTTATAACTATTCTATTCTACTTCTTCTAAAATCTTCTTCTAAAATCCAATGGAGCGCGTGTATATGTTGGATTTAATATCACATTTTCTAGGTCATATTCCCAAAAAGTTGAGAAAAAGCGTTAAAAAGAAAGAAAAAAGAAAAAAAGATTTAAATTTAAACCAGTGTGAAAACTAGAATTTAATAACAACAAAATTAATACCAACACCAGCAGCAACAGCAACAGCGCTAACAACAGTAGCAATTTCTTTCGTATACTTTTGCTTTCGCCTTCTATACATTGATGATCGCGACTGTTGTTGTGGCTGTAGAACAACAACATTTGAATTCTCTACAATGATCGCTAGAATAACACAATAAATCTACACGAACAAGCGCTTGGAGTGTTGTAGATTGTCATTGCTCTCTCAGAAATTGTAAAACACGAGTGTGTGCTGATTATTCGAATGGTCAGACAGACGAGTACTTATTCGAATTATATTGAACATACAATAATAAAGTTTACATTTTGTTTTCGTTTGTTGTTCATCAAAAACATTTATGTCGCTTAAGCGGTTATTATACCACTTTCTTTTGAATTTATTATTCTTTTTATTCTTTTTAGTATTCATATTTCATTTTCGTTTCTTTTCTATTGGATGGTTGCTGTCTGTACAATACTGTAATAAAATAAGAACTAAAACGAACAATAATCAGTTAGAGGAACTAGAGTCTAATAAACAGTGAGAAGATCTCACCATTATCATCTTCTTGACCGTGATTTACTTCCATGATTAATGTTTCTAATTTCCTTTTCCTCAAAATAATGGTTTGACACAATTTAAAAACTTTTCATTCTTCTTTTTTGTTTTTCTGGCTCATGAGAGTGTATCATGCAGAGGTGAAATATGGATTTTGTAATTAACATTTAAAAACAACCAGAACTGCATTTGTAACTACGCACACATTGGAAATGGCAAAATTAAATATAATAGGCTTTGGTTTAGATATAAATATTTCGAAATGGTTCAAAAGAGTCTTCCTATACAACATTTATTGTTTGTAAATATCATAGATTTGTTGTCTATTAACGTCTCATCGTACGCTTAATTCATTTCGAAATCAGAGTAGCTTACAACACGAGTATCGAACTGTCTTCTGTCGCCATGTGGTGTAGATTGAATTTGTTGGGATTAAATATGAAAAAGCGTAAGCAGACAACATTTTTTAGACACTCAAAGATTCATACCTCCTTTTGCTCTCAGAATGATATTTTGGATTAAATTAAAACTATTTAGGACCATGGTATTCTATCGGGTCCCTGGCTCAACTTTCGGGATAACATATCAACGAACTAAATAGAGCTTATGACTTACTTGGTTGCATGAAGCGCTGATCTAAGGGATTTGTTGATCCTTATTTAACTAAAATGTTATTTATATCTCTTGTCCAGCCTATACTGGAGCCTTGTTATGCAGGTCATATAAATAGTATTGAGTCAGTGCAAAAACAAACTGCTATGAATTACCGCTAGAATAACTAGCATTGATTAAAATGCCAACTCTTAAAAGTCGTCGTTCCACGGTGAGTACTCTTTTATTCTAGGATTAATATAAAGAGATGTTGATTCAGAGTTTCTGCTTAGTCGATTGAAATTCAATGTTCCTGTGTGACCTATACGCAATGTTGAACTGCTATCACTGAATTACTACAGACTATCAGACTATGAAAGGAATGATTTCTTTAGACGATCCTGTAAAATCTTTGATGAATGCTACCAAGTAGTTGATTTCTAGGAGTGTAAAAAAGTTTTAAAAAAAACCCTAACTATATTTTTAAATTGTTAATATAAAGTTCTTGTTGAATTACTATATAAATCTGTATTCTATTTATTGCATATAGTAATTAAGGATATATGTATTGTATCTATTGATGTTAAATAAATAAATAAAGGAAACTATATCACGTACGCATAATACGTGTTCGTTATGTACAGCAAATGAACTTTGACCCTCCTATAATAATATTTTCCATAGTTTTAATCACTTCTTCCTTAGATGCTTCTTTAAGTCTTTGGTGAAAGTTGAAATATTGTCTGAAACATTCCTTAAGAACAAACGAGTACCTTAATATGCTCAAATAATATTTGTCCCTAATGGTAAAGTTAGAATCAGTTACATATCGATGCCTACTGTTCTGAGTGTACATAGAACGTTTTTAATGAAATTAAATACTGTAAAACTCATAACTCTAAACACACATATTCGACTTAGAATGTTACAGAACGGAGGTGTCGATATATACATAGACATATCATGCCAAAAGCTACGCTGTTGTTTTTGCTTCAAATATTTTTTGATTAGTTCAACTAAGGTGGAATTAAGTTGCTTCACTAAATATTACACTTACATACACAATTGGTCATTACAATCCTTCGGTCAGGATTATGACCTAGCTTCTCACACTAGTTATGTTGTGTGGCTAGTTATTATACTAGTTATGTATAAATGGCGGGAAACACAGTTTAAAGTCGACTCCGTACGACAGCTTTTGAGGAGCTTTTTCCTGTTTTTTGGAATGTGACCACTAATTTCATACTTTTTTAATAAATTTTGCAACTAAGAATAGTTAAACTTACCCAATCAAAACTCATAACCTAAGTTTGGAGGATTCGAGAAATATGAAAAAAATATTTTCGAGTTCTATTCAACAAAACTCATAACCTACACTATGTATTAGCTGGGTGAATATTGTCTGCCGCACCGTGTAATTAGTTACATTTTGACTTTCAAAAGCCATTAATAGTGCATCGGCTCCAAATATAAAACGTAAATTGATATTAAAATAAAAAGATGGCAGCCAAAGTTTCTACTCATAATATTTAGATATAATTTGTATTGTTATTCTTTTTCACCGCTGAGGTTAAAAAACCTTGAGACCAAAAATCAGTTTTTGTTTGGATTTTAAAGAAACTCGTAAATTGAATCTAAAAGTATTTTTTTTTTTTTTTAATTTATAAAAAATTAAACTTGTTGGAGCAGAACTTCCCATAAGCTAAATTTGAAGTATGTACATTAGAATGAAATAAAATATATGTACATACATACATATTTATTTTAGGCATTACTTAAACTAAACATTACTTAGAACTAAACATTTAATAACAGTCGGCGACATCCACACAAAGGTCAATTTCAAATTGTTTAAATTGTAATGACGAAATTACACGTATTCGTAATCAATCAAGCGTATACAATAAAATAAATACAATTTATATGTAAAAGAAAAAAAAAACAAAAAAAAAGATTCATTGCTCATCATTGAATCTATTACAATAGACGAGCAAAATTGCAAAAAAAAAAATATATATGAATTAGCTGAAAACTATGAGCGATAAATATACACAAAAAAGAATTTCATAAAATTGAAGAATTATTTTATTCCCTAATTTCATAAGATTTTAATAATAACCGCGTTTTCATTACACTCACATTTTTAAATATACAACCAAATGCAGTACCCACAACCATATCCATGCATACAAATGTTTTTTTTTATTTCAGTGTTTCAGTGTATTTCAAAGAGTATAAAATAAAAATCAAATAAAATGCAATGCATTAAATGACAAAACTAATGAGGCAATTGGAATTAAAAAGAAAACTTACATCAGTCGAAATTAGTTTTTTCTAATTTTAATTCATGTGTGCTAAAATGAGAGTTAAGCGTTATTGCAGTGCCATAATCATCTGTAGGAACACTGAAGTCAAGTGTTATTATTCTTTTACAATTTTGGATGTGGCCAGAAATATGAAAATTTCCGTTAAAATTTTCTGTTGCAATATTCGAACAATGAAATTCACGCATATAAACTCAAGCGATCACCAAACCACACAAATCACTTCGTACATTTCGATTTTGGTCGATTTTACATAATTTCCGCCGCATATTGAACACTGTTGTGTATCACTACACTAGTATTGTAGTAGTATTCTTGTGTCATTAGCATAGGATTTGTTTTAAATTCAACTCCTTTATGTATTTGTTACCTATCAAATAACATCTTCCCTCGACATAATATTTATTTCTAGTGTTGAAGTTTTGTATAAGACAACGTGTCGATAAATTGTGCAAGGCAGTGTTCGTCATTATTCTTTTTTTCCCCGCATATTTTCCAAGAAGAAGATTTATGTTCTGTTAATTTTTTTTTGGAATCCATATTAATAAGAATACAGAATTTTTGAAATTTAGTTATAAAAATATCGTTGTCTTTTCATAATACTTGTCTTCTAATACTTTTTCAATCACGGATAATATGGCTATTGGCCTACGGCCGTTGAAGTTATTTCTTATATCACTTTTTTATACGCATATTGTAGGTCTGATGACAAAAGTTTTTAACAGTAGAGGAATTAATGCTTGCCTTTGTTAGTTTAATTATTAAGTGTGTTACATTATTTTTGACCTTATGTTGTGGATACATGAGATCTTTTATTTTGATTTAAATGTGTAAGGATATTGTAGATTTCTTCCTCACTTATTTCTCCAAAATACATTGAGTTTAATTAAATCCTGGGTATTCACCTGTTTTAACTATACACGACTGAATTATGTTTTCCGCATTTTTTGTTGAAAAATGTTTTGATATGTATATTTTCATAGTCATTATTCTTGAAGTTTTTTAGAATTTTTTCTAAATAATCTATCTATCTATTATTGTGTTTATGTTTTCCACAAATTAATCGGATTTTCGAACAATTTTTTTCTGTTGTACGTATTTATTTTTTCATTGAAGAATTTCGAATTTCGAAATTTTTTGTAGTCATTTTCATAATACATATTTCTTTTGTTTTAAATCCAATTTTTTTTTTCATAAAATTTATCCCTTTGTTCACAACACTTTAATATATTATAAGTAATCCATGGAATTATAATTTCATAAGAATATTGTTATACATACATATGTATGTACATATGTGTGTAACATTTGCAATATTTTAAATTATTTAATTTATTATCTTGTTAACTTAATGTGTGTACTCTAGTAGGTAGTGTAGTAGAGCAGTAGAGCCCCAGGCCAGACATAAAAATAAAATATAATAAGTATTTCTTCGGCGATTACATCTAAGTAGATTTCAGGCAAAACCTCTGGCAGTAAATTAAATTGCCATGAAAATTTTCTCAAAAAAAAAACTGTCCTTCGGAGTCGATTTGAAACTGTAGGTCCCGCCACTTATGTATAAAATTAACATACACAACACAAGTCGTGTGAGAAACTGGGTCAATAATCCTGACTGCAGGGTTGTAATGACCAATGTATGCAACTTAATGTGTGTTTATATATGTCCTTTAAACTTATTGGGAACCTCTGAAATATATAAACATACATATATGTATATACAGTCGAACTTCTATAATTTAAACTTCTATTACTATAATTTTCAATAAGTTTTGCTGTGCTTTAACAGCATCTTGGAAAGAAATTCTATTAGGTTATGCTTCTTTAATTTGAAGTTCCTATAAGTTGAAGCTTTTTCAGGATAATGGTGATTCAATTCATAGAAGTTTGACTGTACATATATTCGATGCAACGAAAATTATTCAGATCTATTTGTTCTTAAAATAACAGCAATGGTCTATATATGGTGAGTACTGTTTTTTATGTCACAACGTGTTAGTTCCGTAAGCGTAATCTGCAACCTTTTAACTTTTATCTTTTAACTTTTCATCTTTGAAAATCACTATTTATGTATGTCTTTCCTACTCTGCAATTCGATTCGAATTGAAATTTTCTCCGGTTGGCAATTTAGTATTCTACTTTTCGATTCTGCAGAATTTCTTTCGATTCTAGGTATTCTACATTTATCTAAGCTGTCTTTTTGTAACGGAGTTTTTTTATTTCTGTCCTTATGAAAAAGAAAGTTCTATTGACTCCATGCATTATTTAAAAACTATCTAAATATTTAAATAAAGTTAAATCTAACGAGTAATTTTCAATAATAATCAATAATCTATGCAAATATGTGTGCATTATCATTTCTATGTTAACAGCAGAATACTATGTTCCGACATACACTTTTATTTAGTTAATATTCGGTTTATTGATTGCAATATTTTAAGTGCTTAGACATAACAATATACACAGATGAGCTGTTTATTCAATATTCATTTGACAGCTGGTAAACAAACTAGCTGGTTCTTTCAACATCATTGATTTTGTTTTGCTTTTGGTTGTTTTGTTTGACGTTCTTGATATTTGAGTTGTCAAATATCAATAGAAAGTGTTCGCAAAATTGTAATTTGCTCCCTGAACGTACTTATTACAGTGCCGTATTTCAAATTTTAATCAATTAAGGTCAATAATGCCGTTTATTGCGATTTACTTAATAAAAGTGCATGTCTGAACATTTATAATTGTCATATATGATTCAATATTTCAACTTCTTGCATAAAGCAATTTCATGTTTTTGAAAGGATGTACATAAAAGAATGCATTTCAAGTTACAGATCTCAATCTAGCAAAATACACTTTCAATAAAAAATTATACAATAAATTAAGAAGTTGGTAATCTAGTGGGTTGTGTGCTACACTATTAGAGTGAGGGTAGTGAGTTCGGTTTTCCCCATAAACTGTGGTCAGTTACAATACACAATAGGTAATTGATTGAGTGTACTTTAATTGATAAAAAGAAATAAATAACAAGATTTCGATAACATCATTACAGATTTGATAAGAATAAAAAGAAACGTTAAATATTACTATAACAAGCTTATAAGACCCCCTTTTTTATTAGCAAACTGTACGTCGAAAAGACCCTACAAAAGCCTTTTTTTATCTAGACAGAAATGATTTCATTCAAGACAATAGTCGCAAAGCTATATTCAGATAA
This sequence comes from Sarcophaga peregrina, assembly GCA_014635995.1. NCBI lineage: Eukaryota > Metazoa > Arthropoda > Insecta > Diptera > Sarcophagidae > Sarcophaga > Sarcophaga peregrina. Next base: position 60,952,002 of record CM025793.1, read on the forward strand.
TAAGATTTTTTGCAAAATATTAACCAGGCAAAATTAAAGTTATGTCTCAAAATAATACTTAGGAATGTGAATTAAAAATTCAGACTACAACAAATGGTGATGGCTATCCATTTATTTTTATGCATTGACTTATCAACATAAATATACAGTGCGCTCTCGATACTTGTGATTAATTCAAATAACTGAACTCGTGTATTTACTGAAAAATTGTGCATTATTATTGAAATTAAAAATGTTTTTATCAATACGTGTACGCATTTTAAATATTTTAGAAAAGCTGCTGATATTGAGCTGATTTTTTGGTAAATTATTTTTCAAAATAATAGTTTAATAACGTAATTTGTGGTGTGCTGCTGTACGAATAGACTGAGATTACATTTTTTTCTTTAGAGAAAATAAAAAAGATCGATATGAATTTTCTCGATTAAGTCCACAAACTTGCAAGGACTGACCTTGAGCGTTACTAATCCTCATTGCAAATGCAATGCGAACAGGAAGTTCCAGGCTCTTGAAACCGAATGACATTTCTGATGTGGTCATAAGAATACGAGTCAGCAATACATCAGTTTCCTCAAACTTTCCTGTTGTAATGGTCAAGTGCCATTACAAAGTCGTGGAGGATCAATAATCTAAGTAAAATCGCACTCGTTGAGAATATTGCTGTTGATGGAATTAACGTCCATATTTTTGGATACCAGTAACGCACGTTCACATAATAATTGTATATTTTTAAAATTTTGCACGATATTGGGAAGTACACCATTTATTAATTCTTCTTTTGATTGTGTCGTTCTGCAAAAGTCTTATTGAAATTTTGTATACTTTGTTATTAGATCCATTGGAATTCTACCAATAGCAAAATCAAGCAATTGTTTGGAAAAAGTTGAAACTGAAGCATCACGTTGCAACGGAACACGCATATTAGTAGTTAATTTTAGAAGGTGAACATGTCGCCAAAGGCGTGATGATTTTAGATATGCATCAGCTGGAATTGATTCTGCTGTTACAGTTTTTCAGATATATAGATTCTCGTATTTATTTTGTATGGGAGGTGCCACACTCACTATAGTTAGTTCGCCCATTTTTGTCCAAAATATTTATATTGAAACTGTAGTTACTTGTACAAAATTGCAGGTATCTTGCTGTTATAGTTTTTCCAATACATCCAATTTGTTATTAGCTTACAATAGCAGGTAATGTAGTATATGTAGGCGTGACATCTCGCCCATTTGAAATTTTAATGTAAAAAGCATTCTATAACTCCTTCCAGACATACTGGAAGATATTCTGAAAATCGGTTCAGTCGTTTAGTCGTCTATAAATTTCAAACATATAAACATACAAACAAACACAGATTCATTTTTATATAAATAGATGTAAATATAAAGTAAAATACGATTATAACGAAGTCGAAAGTATCGCACAATTTAGTTCATTGTAGATGAAGTTTTTTATATACGTAATAAAACAAAAGGTACAATTAAGCATATATTTTCATGTACATACTATTATGATTGCATGTACAAGTATTAAATAGTTACTTCCATACATAATTGGTCGCTTCAACATTTCAGACTTATGTGCAGTACGTTAAGTTTACACGGGACTTACATTTTAAAGTCGAATCCGAATGCCAGATTTTTTGAGAAACTTTTAATGGCAAATTTATTTACTTTTACAGTGTATGCCAAAAATTTGCTGAGCGGAAGTCGCCTAAGAAATATGAAGTCTAAAGAGAATGTTGACGTTGTCGAAGCTAAGTCTTTTAACGGAGTAACATAGTTACTGAGGATTTTGAGTTTTCAGGAGGACGTTTAAGTTTTCAATGAGATATTGGATTTGGAATGCTTTATTGAATTGAATCCGCATTAAAAGTTGTTTAACGAGGCTTCATATTCATGAGCAGAAACATTATTATGATGCATAATATCAATCACCTCAATAGAAATATATATGTATGCACATATATATTCGGCACGATTAAACATAAAGAAAAATGTACAAAATAGAAGCCAGGAGTTCTTAATAAATATCTGCTTCCAATGGAATGAAAATGACAATAGCGGAATAGAAACGAATAGGTGAAAAATAATTTTCTCGTTATATTCAGCTGGTTGAACAAGTTTAATCGGTTAAGGCATCTTCATTTTCTTGACACAATTCACACAGTAACATTTGGTATCCATAATTTCTTTTATCGCATTCACTATAGACAATTCCTAACACTCTTCAAATGTTCTTTGTCTGTCTGTCAACTTGCGCAGACATTTCATCACAGTTCAAAGAAAATTTATAAAAGTTTCAGTCAATGTGAAGAATAGGCATGCATAGTACATGGATACGTATACACTTAGCGCCATAAGTGCCTCAACACTCACTATAATTTTAAATTTTCTATTATAAATAATATACAGTGCACTAGCGCTAATGTGAACTAACTAAAACTGGCATTGTTCAGTCTTGCGAATTGTTCACATTTCCGAATACCGAACATTTTAAAACTAAATATCGTTATGTACACATTTTTTTATAGTTTAATCTTATAATTTAATCTTCACAGTAAACAAATAGCAAATGAAGAATACATATGCAAGCAGTGGTACTAACACATACATACATATACATATCGCTCCTTTATTGCAACATAGTCATATCTCAAAAAAACTTGAACTTGGCAAAATGCGATTTAAGTTTTGAAGACATAAGTCCTATGATCTAATTGCCGCAAACACTTTTTGCTATAACTTCGGTTCAGCTTAGGATATAAAACTGATTGTTTTCAACATGTACAGAAGGTCTAAAAGAGCAGTTTTGCTTAAGTAACTACAAATTTTTAAATCTTTGAGATATGACTATGTTGCAATAAAGGAACGATATATATTTATATGTACACGTAAACGGAGATTCTCGAAACTAATAAATACAGAATTTTAATGTTGCTAATTTAAAAAAAAATCAGCTCAAATTATGGAGGTTTTTACTTCTTTTCATTTTTTTGTGTAGTCAATGAAGCAAAAAAAATGTTCACATTACGCAGTGTTCATATAATGCGGTGTTCACATTAGCACACGTGCACTTTGCTTGTAGCACAACAATAATTTTGTGTTTTGCTTGTGTTTTATTTTTGGAAATTTATTCGATTATTGTCATTTATTTTACTCGCTATCCTAAAGATATGAATTATTTCAGTGGTGTTTATTCACTTTTGGCGCTTAGTGTTGATATGTATGTATGGAGGTACACATTGTATATGAGGTTGCTGTCCGTTCGCCTTTGCATTAAGGCATGAAAAACTTACATATATGTATGCGTATTGTATGATTATAGTTTTCAAATTGTATGAATAATTTTTAAATGTTTTTCTTTCCAACTTTTTACTAAGAAGATAACACACTCAAACATCAAAAGAAAACATTGAAAAAATTAAACGAAACAAAATAAAATAGTGTCTTGAACATATTTCTCGATTCTTCTTGTTCTCCATCTGAAATGTGGATAGATCGATGGTCGCTGGTTCTATGGAACAAAAAATAAAAAGCCGTCTTCATTCTCAATGCATTGTTTTCATCTCAGAAGCTGTTATTTACTTCTATTTTTATTTTTTTCCTTTCATTCACTTTAAAGTGCTGTGTCAACATGTGAAGCACACATTTCTTTTTCATTTAAACGAACGGAGCAAAATAGCAAAAGTATAATAACGCGAGCCTCTAAGAAGGCCTTGGTATTGTAAACTTACAGTCCAGTAGCCTTAAACGCTTCTTAGTGCAGAAAATTCGAGAAATAAGTTCTAGTCTAAAACTTAGTAAAAAAAAATTCAACTTTATTACTCCCTTGAATCATTCTTTAGAATAAGCATTATTGTAACAAACTGTCTACTACCAAAAAACATCAGCGATTATATGCTATAAAGGTTAACAGCTTTGACTACCCGTGTAATTTAAATAAATTCCTCGGATGAAATATGAGTGTTTGTGGCAATCCTGAAAAGTGTCCTGTGGATTGTATTAGCGGTATTCTCCATTAATTCTTTTTTTTACGAAAGAAAACAAACCGGAAAAAAGACATCAAAGGAATATTATTCAGAAGGGGTCTATTTAACAAAAATTTTACAGTCTAATTGAACATGTGTGATGTATTTTTAAAGTTTTTGTCTTATTCTGTTGGAAATAAGGCTGCTTCATTAAATGAATCTAAATCCGTTTTCTTGAGGTGTAATTGCAATTTAATTTAATTTTGATTGATTTATTTAATTGAAACTATTTACTAATTAAAAACAATATATTTATATAGTATTACACAGATTACACAATCTAAGATGGATTTGTATTGCTTCATACATAGATAGCTGCTGGTCATTACTCCGAACAACAGATTTTTCGTGACAATACTTGTTTACTCTCAGAGTCTTTACCAGTATCCTGCTGAGGAATTTACCGAAAAATTTTTTTTCGTATTTCGTTCAGTAGGTGATGCATGACCTGGAGTATGAATCGTGACCTCACATCTAATCAGCCATCGTACTATGTACAAGAATTCTGTGACTTCATAACTTTTCAAATTTTATCGCTATTTGCAGTGAGAGTCTATGTTGTCAATTAGGCACTTATAAAATCATTGAAATCTGTGATGTTAGCCGAGACAAGCTTTTGTGATCAGTTCCGATCCATTAATATTTGTGTAATTGAGTCCATCCACGTAATTGAGTCCATGTAGGTAAGTATATCGCGTATCTTTGTGATTTATTGTACAAGATTGAATATGATATTCCTCAGAATTCTCAATTCTTTTTATTTTGGTAGTTTGTTATATCCAAAGTGTAACCCGATACCTGATATAACGGGATATTGTTTTAGTCTCTATAATTGTAATCATTGCTTATCAGTATTGTCAAATACTAGCAAAACAAGTGTAGGTAGTCTTCAACATATTAATAGTTAGCTCTAACTCCTTACCCACTTGTTTATTTTATACACCTGCCAATCCATCCTACCTAAGTTGTAGCAAGAAACACGAAAAACAAAGATCAAATTATTGCAGTAAAACTACATATGGGACCATGAATTTATAAATACTAAAAACAATAACAAATAAATTTTAAAGTAGTGTTATGGGGTCTTCTGCCAAGGACATTGATGAAGGCAATCTTGTTACATCTGTTCGATTTGTTTTCAGTATTTCAGTCTAATCAATCATTTTTAGCGCCGAGGCTAAGTGAATGGGTATGAGAACAAACTAGGGATGCCAGCCTGGCCGGACTTAGCTGGATTGTCCGGCTAAATAGAAATTTTTTAGTACTCTGCAATAACTTTGGCAATAATTTTCTGTTATCTTTGTCAAATCATGTTAGTCAACACTGTTATGATTTCCCTCTTCTATCATCACTGTCAACATGTCAAAACACTTGAACAGCTGATGTCATAGTAAATATTTACAGAAAAGCTTAAAATGGATATTGATGAAGAAGATTGTCTATCAAAAAGACTCCTCACAACTTTATAGAAAGAGTTTGCAATATATACTAATTGGATAAGAAAAAAAGATAATTACACGTCAGGGAGTAAATTGTGCCAATAATCAAATATGAAGGCAGCCGCTCTATTGATATTTACAAAAAACATAATAAAATGGAGATGTCCCAGAAGTTGTCTCAAACTATTTCGAATTTTGTAGTTCCAACAGAGACAAAAATTGAAACACAACTCTCCAAGGCGGAGCTAGTTTGTATATACCACAACGATGTCCACGGAGTAAGGTCAATTAACATTTCCTCAGTATTTTTTATGTCCAACTTTTTTGTGAACCGGAATCTGGCAACCTTGGAACAAACACATTTGCTAGATGAGGGGGGCTGTACCAATCCACATGAGATCCAAGAACTACCGAAAATGTCACATTTTGGTGTGAACTGGCAGCGTCATTGGTCAATGTTTCTGCGAGGACGACGTTGCCAGGTCATCACTGTCAACAGAACAGACATACACCTCATATCACAGTGAATATTATGCATAAGTGATTTGAGCGCATGGTTATGTCAGGTGGAGATGGTGTGAACTGGCCATTAGAATCGTGTGATTTTTGGGGTTTCCTTAATCGCAAAGTTATGCGAATAAGCTAAAACACAACCTTCTTAAAAGCGCACATAATCCACGCAATCAGTCAAACTCATTCTGATTTACGTGGCTGAGCCGTGGAAAATTAAGGAAACGATGCGCTCCTCCTAGAGTATCCGTAGTAAATACTCCACGCATAACGGCATTCATGGGACTCTTTCGATGATATTTTACCTCTTTTTGTTCAAATTTCGAAATAGGAAGCGCTTAATGAAAGACCCTATAATTTTTATTTCAATTATAATTACATGAAAATATAAGATTATGTCAATCCAAATATTGAGAACCCATCGAATGAAGGCCTTGCCTATCTATTACGCAGGGAAATGTGTTGCCTGAAGATACTGTGCGATGTATTCTTCTTTGTGAGAGTGAATAAATGTACCACAATTACGTGTGTTACAAACATTAAGTATATGTCACGAGAAATCTACAATGTGGTGTGCAGCAATATGCACTTGACAAAACATTTGTAGTCTTTGGTTCTTTTTGTTATTCTTTCGCTTACTTTTTATGTTTCTATTGCTACTATTTCTTTCTTTCTTTCTCGACTTCTTACGATCTTTACATTGTTGAGCATCTGTTGTATTTTTTTTTAAGTTTAATTTTTTTGTTCATTGTTCTGATTTGCTCCAATAATGCGATGAAACCTGTTGTTTGCGTGCTGCTGAATAATTCTCAATTCCCGATATAAAACATTTTAACGTGTTATTCGCATAAGCGTAAATTGATGTACATACTCGTACATACTTATGCTTTATTGACAATTGTATTTTGAGTAAAAAAGCGTCATTTTATCTTAAGGTTCTGCAAAATTGTTGATTTTACGTATGAGAATAAAAATGTTTGTGGACAAATTTAATAGAAAACAAGTGATAACATGATATTTCTGTTGCAACACTGGCTTTGAAGTAAAACAAAATATTTCATATCAAACATACACTCTTAACAGAATCAATTGTGTTGTGACTGAAATCCTTCACTGTCACATTTAAGATCTTAACTCATAATGAGTCGGATCTCATCGCATTCACAAAATCGCTTGTGAAATATGCAGTTATTATGGAGACGTGACATTCACTCACATACAGCAGAATCTCCGAAAAACTAATGATTCACAGATACATTCGAGTGTTTCAACTTGGAACGAATTGATTGTTGTCCCGTTTGAAGTTCAAAAAGCCTGTTCACCTGTAACTTAAATGATGTTTTAGCTCTAAAGAACGTGTGATTATTCAGTAGTTACACCATAAAAATCTTTCGCACTTTGTATTATGTATACGCATGAAAGATTTCACCTGCAACTAAAATTTATAGTAAAAAAAAAATAGATGCTGATATGGCGTTCTTTTTGTTTCCATTTATTAGAACTTTGGCAATACATAGTTGTATTAACAATTTTTTTTAATGAAATTACATAATGATTATACGCTCAATATTTTTTAAAACCCAAAAATTTTTATTATTTTATAGTAGAACTCAAAAATATTTTTTATATACAGTTTATCAAAAAAATCTCTGTAGATAGAGAAAAATAAAGAAAACTTTGAAAAATTCATTGATTTCTAAACGTACGTTTTGTTAATATAATAAATAAAAGAATTTTTATAACAATGACAATATTCAAATGTAAAATATTAAAAACCAAAAGCAATTCAATTTTACTGCTGTCAAAAAACGTTTGCACACTTGATGAAATATTAAGACTCATGCAATTTTTTTAAATTTATAGTGCTAATATTTAGTGGGTTCACCTTGAGCATCAATTACCGCTTGCCGACGCCTTCTCATGGATTGAATAAGCTTCGGAATGTCATATTCTAATGGTATTTTTTCCCACTCCTCTTTGATGAACTTTACCAAATCGTTTTATTTGTGGGTGATCTCCCTACCTTTTTCCTTAGATGAACCCACAAATTTTCGATAGGGTTAATATCAGTGACTTTGGGCAAGAGTGTCAATAACTTTGGTGCAGCTGTAAAGTAACCGGGAGTTACATAAATAAGATTTATTTTAAGGATCAATATTTTGATAGTACTGGTAATTCAATTTATTCGAATTAACCGGGTCAATAAAACCAAATTTCCTAATGCTGGCGGTCAGTTCATTTTTTTAAATATCAAGATGTACTTCCTTAGTCATTATTTCATCCAAAATTCTGATTATACCAACTCCCTTGCTGGATATACAGCCGAATACCATTACAGACAGTTTTCCAAACTTTATTGTAGGAATAAGATTTTTATTTGCGGTCCATCATGATAATAAAGCATTATTTTCGTCTCATTTGAGAAAATAACATCGTCCCAGTACTCCAGAGGAAGTGAAATGTATTCGGTGGCAAATCTTAATTTCTTTCCGACATCTTGTGCTGACAGCAGGGGTTTTTTCTTAGTCATTCTTGGAGAGTGTTTGTGTTTTTGAAGAACATTTGCAATGGTTTCTTAAAAAACACGTAACCCAAAGTCTATTTGCACTTGAAGAGCTAATCACCTCGTACTGGATTGCGGGCTATCATACACGGTTCTAATAATCTTTCACTCAACTCGCTGCGTCATCTTTTTTGACCTGTCTGTAGATCCCTTTAAGTCTAGTCCTCCTTCTTTTTCAGCACGGGATATAAAATTATAAATAGTCCTGATATTTAGGGAAAACATATCGGCGATTTCCTTGGCAGATTTGTAGTAGTTGAAATAGCCCAATTGTATAATATTTTTTTAAACTCGTTTTCCTAGCATTGTTTGTATTCAAATATAAGGACACTTGTTACATAAAAAACGATTCCTATTCATCTCGTTTGTAAAAAATTTAAAATGCACAACATTTTTGGGAAATAACGGGATATTTTTGTAATTATTTTATTATCTTCGTTCAATATGCAAAGATTTTTTTGACACTCTTTATATTGAGTAAAGTTCTTTTGTTGTTGTTATTATTGTAATGTGTGTTACTATTGGAAAACTATTGGTGCCTTATGGTCGTAAACAAGTACAGTTATAGAATGTGTACAAAAATAAAAGAATAAACCTGGTAGGTGCGGTTTTACCTCAAAATTGTTAGTTTGGCTAACGTTAATTGCAAAATTTAGTTAAACGATAACGTAAAATGCATTTTCTATTCATGAGTTTGAACTTTCGCTTGATAAAATCTTACGATTACTTCTATAAAAATTAATCCTGATAATTATATGGAACTTTATCAACTGACATCCTTTTCGTCCTAATGTTGTGCAGTACAAAAATCCATCAAATCCATCAGCTTTTCTAGAGTTTTGAATGAACACGATAAGTGATAGGCTGACAAAAATCAGTCGATTTATATCGAAAGAAAGAGCACAAATTCATATGCACAAATATCAAAATTGATAGTTTGTGGAAAAAATTATCAAAAATTCAAATTTCAAAAATAAATCAAATATTAAAAAAGCACAAATATTCACTTAAGTTCGCTGTACTATCACCATTTCAACTACTAGGGTTTCTGTTGTTGTAACTATTACAAAATACTTGTTGACTTTTGCTGCAGCATTAATTCACGACAAAGTTCAACTTGTTCGTCTTACGTTACAGACAGAAAAAATTTCAAAAAATCTTAAAAAAATGACACAAAAACACCAAACACTTTTGCAATTTCGTGTGTTCATTTCGATTATAAAGGTTAAAATCAATTAAGAAGAAATATTTTTTGTACACATAATGTTATCACTCACTGAGTCAATATTAATGACTGAAACCTAATCACATTTCGTAAACATTTCAGTTTTAGTTTTTCTATCGAATAAAAAATTCTTATTAACAATGAACTCCTCCACTACGATTGTAAAAACATTGTAGGTTAGCAGCAGTAACAGCTCCTCCTCATCGCCAACGGATCAACGGACTTTTGTAAAAGAAAACAAGATGTTAATCGAACTCCCTCAAAATTGAATTCGGCAGACGAGTGGCTGCTACTAAATCCACTCCAATATACACTCTTGCTTCAATACAAACACTTGTACGGACTGTCATGTCACAAGTCAGACATAAATTGTTGCTGTTTTTCATATTGTTTGTTAAACATGGTCAAAAAGATTTCATTGACAAATGAAAATGTCTCTTTGAAAAATTAGCTGAAAACTAAGATACAGACAAAACCAAAATTTATATAAATACGAGGAGGATATAAATCCGGCTCAATATACGAGGGTAGGCAATAACAATAATACCATAATTTTTATTTGAACTTCAGAATGGTATTCTCAATGAATTCTACAAACTCTAATCGAATTTATATTTGGACGGACACCTTTTATTTTCCTGTTGAATTTTACGCAACGTTATTGAGAATTCGATAATTTAATGAGTGTATGCACAGTAATAATCCTAAGTTTCTGTTTGTCACAAGTAGGTTTAGAAATTTTGCGATAATCTAGAATAAATTTAAAGATAAAGTTGTAATGAATACAAAGTTCATTCAAACGTTATCGAAATTTAAGGTAAAATTAAAAATTCAATGAAATATCGGTATATTCCTCGCAATCTCTTCCAATCGACTTAAGGTTAGTGGAACGACCCGATATTTCACAACTACCGTGTGTCCATGACGGTGTCAATTAGTTATGAGGCAAATAAAAAGAAATATACATTCATATGTACAGTAAGTGACAAAATAAAATGTACACCGGCATTGATTATTACATAAAAATATATTTATAAGCTTAAAGGTTAAAATATTTAAACAAAAAATATTCAACTATTATCGTGTCAAAACAAATGGAGTTTAAAGTTTCCCAGTTATTAACTTTGCTGTAAGTTCTCCTAAAACTGTTGCCATCTCTATTAAAATGGATATCGACACGTTCTTTCTACATTACAAACTTTTACTTTTGTAAGATTTATTATCGTTTTTTTTTTTTTTTTTGAAATTTTAATATTTAAACAATTGTGTGACACAAACTAAAACAAAATTGTATCCATAGCAATATTGTAAATAAACAAAACTGAAAATTCTTAAGGGTAAGTATGTCAAATCTTTGAGCTCCTATTAATTTAAAAAAAAAAATTATTATTGTTAAATAAGTCTTAAGTTTGAAGAAAAAATCTGAAATCCAGGCGTTTCAAATCTGGGTAACAAAAACTAAAACTAAAATTATTTTTAATCAGTCAGAGTCAATATTCGGCTAATTGAGAACAATATTTGAACCGTTCAGGTATAAGAAATATCCGCAAAATTCAACTTATTCAATATTCATTTAACAGCTGGTAAACAAAGCAGCTGCTTGTTTCAACAAAATAATGTTGTTTTGTTTTGTTCGTTGTTTTCTTGTTTTTTTTTTTTTTTTTTTGTTTGAGGTGTCTAATATTAACATGAAGTGTTCGGTTATGCTGTATTTAAAATTTTACTCAAAATTATAACAATTAGCATTTAATTGAGAATTTATATGAAATATAGAGATCAATAATGGTGCAGACGTGAACAAAGTATAACAGCAGCATTCCGACTCCTGATCCAGTTTTATTTGTTTATTCACATACAGACCCACAGATGGCCTGAAGGGCGGCTGAATCGTCTTGCTGAATAACATATTGGGTATGATATTTTAAATACAGGACGTAACATGCTTCAACCTATGCATTGCATTCCGAAAAACATGCATTTCATAAATATTTTACAAATGGTGGCATGACAGTTTACAAAATAATTTTGTAAAGGTAGAGGTCCATAGTTTTACATATTTAATACGGATGCCTACTGTTACGTTCCCACCATCAAACCTAACATTTTCTTTACAAATCTTAGAGCTAACCGCCTATTCGTAGGATTTCAAATTAATCTTTTAATACATCTGGCTTCTTCTAGTTAAATTTATACTCATCGGAAAGCAATACTTTTATACATTCTTCAATACTCCAGTGTAAGCATGTCTAAGCAAATTCTGTTCTCGTCTTACGGTTCGTATGTGAAATAAATGATTTTTTCTTGCAACTTTACTGTAGCGTAGTTCCCCTTTTAACGCCCAGTCTTTCACTTCTCTTACTGCAGCATTTACATCTTATTTGTTGGTAATATTTCGCGAGGAAACAATCGGATGTGACTTGCTTATCCATTTAACATTTGTCCTCGTAAACTGGCCGTTTTCGACCACTGAGTATAGTTTCACTTAACTACTTGACAAGAAATTTCTAATAGACGGCAAATAACTAATTTGTATAGTAAATTACTTTAATGTGTGCCACTGAAGGCTGAATTTAAATATAATTATTAAAGATGGTGGATGGACACTTTATTTTAATGCTCACAGTATATCAGCTTAGTGCAATACTATTTCCTACTTCCATTTCAATAAACTTGTTGAAAACTTTTACGCCCTGCTGTTTGAGAACAAAACGACAACGTAAATTAACAGAAATTTGATTGATATTTTCCAAATTGTTCATAAGATGTTGTCCGGACCATAGAGTCAAAATTATTAAAATAATCTAAATGAATTAAATACATACACCAATATGTACATATGTATGTATTTACATACTATGATTTATTAAAAAACGAAGTTATTTTGTGTTGTTATTTCTTTGTTAGCCTCTTCAACAATAGAATATTCAGCATATCTATTGTTCACACGAGTAAACAAAATCACAATATCCCAACCCTGATAACTTGACAACACAAACATGTTAATAATTGATAACAATAACATCACCAAGACTAATCAACATTCACAACACACAGAATGACAATAACATCTCTAACACACATAACATTCACAATATATACGTATGCAAACATTCATCAACATCACCAACATAATAT